>OZ007599.1:111768154-113258779 GCA_963931845.1 Maratus michaelseni
TCACGGGCTGCGGCAGTTTTCCTACATTCTTAAATAAAATCGGTAAAATGGATAATGATCTATGTGTTTGTGGCCAGAGGGGTGATCCTATACA
This sequence comes from Maratus michaelseni, assembly GCA_963931845.1. Lineage (NCBI taxonomy): Eukaryota > Metazoa > Arthropoda > Arachnida > Araneae > Salticidae > Maratus > Maratus michaelseni. Next base: position 111,768,249 of record OZ007599.1, read on the forward strand.
TTATGTCTTCGGGAAGTGTAGATTTATGAAATATAAATTTCATAGAAAATTTCCAACACTCCTCGAGGACATGATGGATATTATTAATAATAATGAATCACTAGGCAAATTATATCAAAATTATAATATCTTAAATGAGAAATATTCTTTTATAAAATACAAATTTTATTTTTAAATCTAAAATATTTTTTAATCCTGCTATTGCTCGTCCTGTGAAGGTTATTTCGCTTCATGGAGACGGTTGTCCTCTTAATTTGCGGTGTTATGTATCTTTAACTATATTTTCTGTTTATAAGTGTTTATTCATCAAGTATATTACTCTAGTTTTATTCATTGTATATAAGTGATTATTATTCAAATATAAATTTTCCATTGTTTTATTCATCGTGTATATTTGTATATTATTCGAGTGCATTGCATTACTCATTATAATTAAGTGTATAAATGTTCGGAAAATCTTGCTAACAATTAAATAGTTAAAATAATCAATACTAGATGGAACCCGTCAAAATTTGACGGCAAACAACTTGATACTACCATAAAAATAAAATTTATAGTTGCTTTAACTTGACAAATTTCATAGTAGGGAGCATAATATAATTAAGCGGTCACAGACCTTTCCATCAATATATCACATGAAGGGTGTGTGCAAAATTTAGAAAGCACCCCTTGGGGGGGGGGGGCAAAGTGGGGAGATGGACACCGGAGATGCATAATATGATTAAGTGGTCACAGACCTTTCCAATGATATATAACATGAGGGTTGTGTGCAAAATTTAGAAAGTAAGGGGGGAGGGGGGGGCGGGGGCAAAGTGGGGAGATGGACATCGGAGATGCATAATATGATTAAGCAGTCACGGATCTTTCCAACAATATATGAGATGAGGGGTGTCAACAAAATTTAGAAAGTATCCCTTGGGGGGGGGGCAAAGTGGGGAGATGGACATCGGAGATGCATAATATGATTAAGTGGACACAGACCTTTCCAATGATATATAACATGAGGGTTGTGTACAAAATTTAAAAAGTACCCCTTGGGGGGGAGGGGGGAGCAAAGTGGGGAGATGGACATCAGAGATGCATAATATGATTAAGCAGTCACGGACCTTTCCAACAATATATGACATGAGGGGTGTCAACAAAATTTAGAAAGTATCTCTTGGGGGGGGGGGGGGCAAAGTGGGGAGGTGGACATCGGAGATGCATAATATGATTAAGTGGTCACAGACCTTTCCAATGATATATAACATGAGGGTTGTATGCAAAATTTAGAAAGTACCCTTTGGGGAGGAGGAGAGGGGGCAAAGTGGGGAGATGGACATCTGAGATGCATATGATTAAGCAGTCACAGACCTTTCCAACAATATATGACATGAGGGGTGTCAACAAAATTTAGGGGGGGGGTAGTGGCGGGATAGACCCCGGAGATACATAACATGAATAAGTGGTCAAAGACTTTTCCAGCGATATATCACATGAGGGGTGCGTGCAAAATTTAGAAAAGTGTCTCACTTGGGAGGGGGGGGAGTGGGGGGATGGACCCCAGAGATGCATAACATGAAAAAGAGGTCACAGGCGTTTCAACTTGCAACTTTTTTCTTGAAGGCATTTGACAATATTAAATTTTTTTTTTACCTAAGACAATTTAACGATATTCTTAATATTTTTGCACAATTCGTCAAATGTTCATGGAAAAAATCATGAAATTCGCTAATCAATAGTTGATAAATTATAAAATTCAACAATCGATAACGGAAAAATCACGAAATTCATCAAATGGTCTGCACACTGATGTGATGATCAAAAGGCTTTTGAAGTATAGGACAAAATTAGCTTTTGCCAAACAGCGAGTAATACTGAAAATTTGGCAATGGACTTTATTGCCACCACTGGTCAAACATAATAGTCACACTCACCAATTACGATGATTGAATGGAAAAAGATTCTTTTTCTCTGCTGTCGCTCGACAAATTTCGAAACCATTTGGCGAATTTCACGATTTTTTCCCCAAAATTGACGGATTGTGATTTTTTTTCTCGAAGCCATTCGACGATATTTGAAAACTTTTCCCCCCGAAACCAGTTGATGAATTTTGTGATTTTTCCACTGTCGATTAATGAATTTTGCAATTTTTCCGCTATCAATTGACAAATTTAGCAATTTATCGACTATCGATTAACGAATTTCACGATTTTTTCCATGAACGAACAAATTGCGCACTTTCTTCCCGCTAATGTTTGACACATTTCGCCCTTTACAATTCAGCCAATGAGTTGAACGTTGTTTCTTTCCAGAAATGTCAGGAATGAAACAATTATTCTTTAGGATGAATTCCCTTCGTTCGATGCCCCATGTGTGCGATGCAGCAACGGACGTCACAGACTTTTTAGGGCACCTGCAGACTAAAAACATCTAACCAATCTTCGCGGGTGAAAAAATCCCAGATTTCGTCAAATGACTGAGGGAAAAACACTAAATTCATCAAAGGATCATGGGAAAACATGACTTTCGTTAAAAGACCACAGAAAAAACGTGAATTATGCAAAAGGATCGCGAAAGATAAGCAAATTTGTTCAAAGAATCGCTAAAAAGGAAATTTCACCAAAAAATCACGCTGTTTTACTAAATTTAGTCTAAAAATTGCAGAATAAAATGAATTTTATCAAAGAATCGCTGGAAAATGCGAATTTAGTTAAGGATCGCGAGAAAAATGCGAAATTCTTCAAAGGATCACTGAAAAAACATGAATTTCGTCAAAGAATTTCTGAAAAAACATGAATCTCGCCCAATAACAGAAAAATCGTGGTTCATAATCATTATATCATACATTATCAAAAAAGGAAATTTCACCAAAAAATCACGCTTTTTTACTAAATTTCGTCTAAAAATTGCGGAATAAAATGTATTTTATAAAAGAATCGCTGGGAAACGCGAATTTCATAATCGATCGTTAGAAAAATGCGAATTTCTTCAAAGGATTGCTGAAAAAACGCCAATTTCGTCAAAGGATTGCTGAAAAAACATGAATCTCCTCAAAAGGAAGCAGAGAAAGTGCAAATATCGTCAAAGGATCACAGAAAAACGCAAATTTCGTCAAAGGATAGCAGAAAAAACGTGTATTTCGTCGAAGGATTGCAGTTAAAACATGAATTTTGTCAAATGATTGCTGAAAAAACACAAATTACGTCATAGGATCGCTGAAAAAATCATTAATTTCATCCATCGGCACATAAATATCATGAATTTCGTCAGAAAATCAGAAAATCCTGTATTTGTCCAGTTTTTTTCATATTTTTAATCGCCAGTTTTCTAAGTTTTATCGCCGAGTGCTTATTTTCACCTTTAGGTGGCAATAAAGTCAATCGCCAATTTTCAGTATTGCTCGCTGATAGGCAAGTGCTATTTTTATCCTGACAAAATGGTTATCGTATCAATGGATGGAAAAGGAAAAGTGTGTAGTGTATATAAATGAATTCTGCATTGACTGTCACCTTGTATAATGACAATTGTGTACAATTTATCGCGTTTGATGGAGTTTTTAAGTTTCAAGTTTAGATTATTATATTATTAGGTAGTTTTTCATTTTATCTTTACTTTATTTTATTGAATCATTGAAGGTAAAACAGATATCTATTTCTGTGTTCATGATTGAGTTCTTTAGATATGTTTTGATTCTTCGTATATTGTTAGCAAAATTATTTAGTGCACATAATATAATTGTAAAGCATGCTTTATATACATTCTGGTGCATTTTATTAGTTGAAATTTGTTACATTTTTCGAAATGATTGTTGAATTTTGTCATCTTTTTTCCCGCAACCAATCAATAAATTTCATGATGTTTTATTGGTGATTGGTTGCAGGAAAGTATTGTGAAATTCAACAATCATTCAAGAAAATGTAACAAAATTCTACTAACAACAGGAGCCTCTAAACAAACCAGTTCAAAATATGCATTCATATACATTAGATGCTGTACCATCTGTCCATTTACATATTAAAATGTGTACTAAATGATATAAAACATTTTAAAAACTGAAATTTTACACTTACATCTTAATTGTAAGTTTCATTGTTTACATGAGTGGATTTTAAGGAGTCTACTGCATATATATATACACATATACTAAAATTATCTATCTAAATCCATTTGAATCATTGAAAGTTTTGTTAAGATTTGATCGTATTTCAATCTTTAGAATGCTTTTCTATTACCCGACATAATACCAATAAATTGTCATACTAAAGTTCCAAAACCTTTAAAAAAATTGTCAACAAACCAAAAAATTCCATGCAAAACACATCCATACACACTATCATAACAAAATGATCAAAATGCACAGGTGGTAAAGCTGTTTAGAAGCTCCTGTTGTTAGTAGAATTTTGTTACATTTTCCGGAATGATTGTTGAATTTTGTGATCTTTTTCTCGCAACCAATAAATAAATTTCACGATGTTTTATTGTGATTAAACTATGAATTTTGTTATTTTTTTACATATAAACACAATTGCCGACTCAGCAAGTTTCTGGATTTGTCCATGTTAGTGAAACTTTTTTTTTTTTTCATGCAACTGCTGGTCAAATTTTTAATCAATTTTTACAGCCGAATGCAACTATTAAAACATCTGTAGTATTATATTCAAAAAGGTAAATTTCAGCTTTATAAATCCTAATAAAAACTCGACCATTACTTTTTGGTTTAAGCAATTTAAAGTAGCAAAATATACATACGACATATCCAAAGAATTCAATCATGAACACAGAAATACATATGTGTTTCTATGTTCATGAGCTCAATATAACAAAATAAATAAAGATAAAATGAAAAAATACCTAATATTTATAGTAATCCAAACTTTGAAACATGCTGCTTACGATGACTCCCGACTAAAGATCTCAGAGACAGGAAATGCCCTCACCTCATTGGCTGAAACAAATCTGTCTGTAGAGAGTAAAAGCCTCTAGCTGATTGGCGGAATGCTCGCGCATGCGTATAAAAGTCAAATTCGCATGAAAAACGAAATACCAGGTTAGCTTTAAATAGATGGATAATTGATTATCTAGTAAAATGTAAATATATCAAGTGTACTACCTGTAAATACATAATTGTTACTTTACAATTCATATATTCATTCATCTACTTCTTGCATGATTAATCATGAGGGCAGACGTTTCTTAGGGTTGTCTTTTAAAGAATGGAAAATGTTGTTAAACTTAGAAAATTACTGTTATCATCTTGCAAAGAGCTATTATGTATAATGTGTAAATATTGAAATCTGTAAAACATGTAACTTATATAATTATTGTGTATACATTTTTTTTTTTTTTAAATCTACTTACCTGTAAAAAACTGTAGCTTTAAATATTGTGTATATAATCTATAATATTCAAACATTGTATAAAATCAGGCACGCCCTGAATAAATAGGGCTGCCATTTGTGAATTAGAGTTTGTATAATTTACTTTTCAATTTGTAAATGTTTTCCCATGGCACGCCCTGATAAATAGGGCTGCCACTTATGATTGATGGTATAAGAAATTTTAGTTAATCCGGAGACGGTGGTGTCGTTTGGACGGTAGAGACCTTCCTGCCTTGAGCTTGGGGCTTGTCCCGATCATATGCCAAAAGCGGATCCTCAAGGCGGGTGACAGCCAGACAGCCAGGTTTCGAAAATGAAAGTAACTTGGTAAAAAATTGTGAAACCAACATCGAAAAAGTATAAACGGCCTGCGTAGAAATCGACCTCATCTATCCAATAAAAAAATCATTTAATAATATTGAAATACAAACGAGTTATTTAAAGAAAATTCTCTCATATGGTTAACATTAGCAAGCGGGTGTTTTTCCGTAAATGAAGTAGCTTCTTAAATTTTGGATTTCAGGATGTTTGATCCAAGAACATAAAGAAGTGGGTGGTCCAGCTTCAGCCAAATCTTAAGTAGTTGATATCTAAGTGTGCTTGGTAGAAAAGCAAAATTTGCAGACATATAATAATTCAGACATAAAAATGTTACCTAAAAAATGTAAAATTGGCAACATAATAAAAAATTCTTTTAATTAAATCCATTGGATAATTAAATTAAAAAAATTGAAAAATTCAGTTTCCGTTGAAGAGAATCGAACCTAGGACCTCCTGTCAGAAAGAAGACACTTACCATTGGACCATCGGATCTACAATGAAAAGGTTGAAATTAAGATTCTGTTTTGAAAACGCAGAAATGATGCGGTGTCATTAAATATATTCATTTAATTAAAATAATACGACTTTTTCAATTTTTTATGATTTTCAGCGTGACAGTAGCTATTTAGCTGCAAGTACTCAAAATTTCAAGTCTATAACTTATACAGTTTCTGAGAACTGACCCTGTGACGAACAGACAGAAGAGCGAGACGAATAGGGTTTCGTGAGATGAACGAAACCCTAAAAACGTCATAATTCTTAACGTTGCGTTCAAAATAACTTTTACTCTTTAAACTTGCTAGTACCATTTAGGTCTTAATTGACCTCATTGTTATTTGTTTTGAAGTATTTGTGTTTCGAACCAGAAAAAACGAATAAACTTAATAAATAAAATCATATAGACATTTCGTAATTAAAATCTACATTTAACAAATTGTTGACCGGCAATTTAATATGAAATTTTTGTTTTGTGTCAATATAAGTCCCGCCTTCTTTTAAAAGTTTTTGGAATGCACTTTGTCTAGTTAACTTTTTCACACTTATACATCAGTAATTGTCTCACAGTATTGTCTTACAGTATGTGAACTGCATATAAAATATCTTTAACAATGTATTCCCAAACAGTGTTGCCAGTGGACTACTTTCTTTTTAATTCAGTTTTCTTGATTGCTAACAGTTTTTAAAAAAACTCAAATTCGCCTTATTAAATGACATATTAAATAAGACGAAGACAAGGCGAATTATACCATTACAAAAATGTGATGCAAATCAAGTAATCTGAATTTGAAAAAAAGGCCACTGGCAACACTTTTCACAAATGTATCGTATAAATACACATATTTTTGATAAAAATGTTATGCTGTAAAAATTATATAGGCGTAAAATATTATTTAGAACACGCTTCTAGTCAAGTACATTGGTTTTTAAACACGAGTAAACTCATGGCCGGTCAAAAAAGTGTTAATAGAATTATATTTCTGGTTCAAATTATGCAAAATTAAGAACACTTATTATTTACTTAACGCATTAAAATTTTAAAATTGGTACTAGGAGGATTAATAACTAGAATTAGTTTTAAAATAAATCGCCTTGGATTAAAAAAGAGGTCATTTAATGCCAATATACCAGATAACAGATAAACGAAAAGAAACTCATAATCTTCAATATTTGATTCAAATAACCCAATGAATGTGATAAAAACATCGGTATTGGTTATCTATTTAAAACTGTAAAAGTGTGATTTTATTTCCTGCGGCTGTAGAATCATAAATCTTGGCTACATTGACGTAGCCAGGATGGGGGCCCAAATGCTCCAGATATCACTATTTTAAAGAATGTTTTTCACATTATGTAATCGCAGAATTTTCTTCTATCAATCAAAACAAAATTTACAAAATCAGCGGTATCCGAAGTATCTGGACCCCCACCCAGGCTACGCCAATGTATCCAAGATTTATGATTGCTTGGATAAATTTTTGTCACTGCTGTTCCAAATTTCAGCGCACAAAGCAGAGATAAAACATACCATATATATTTCTCAAGATTCATCTAAAAAATATTTTTGATATGCTTTGGCTTTTTGCATTGTTAAGTCAGGTGCAAAACTTTGAGAAGATGCGTAGATTTCTTGGAATTTCTAAGGAGTATGCTGCGACTATGTTAGATGAGAAATTTTCCATTTAACCCATTATAGCCTACTGTTACCATATTGAAACGGAAAAAGGTACCATCCATTTTGTTGCTCCTATACCAGTATATTTTTAGAGAAATATTCTCTTTAGCTGGTGACAGAAACTCTGTAATAAAAGGAGACTAAAGTTGCTACTTTGAAAAATTGGTAGGAAACGCAATTTTCGCATTTTAAAGAGAAAAATAATTGTGGCTTTAATTGGTTAATACAGTGACCTCTCACTTATACGCTATACACGGTAATTGTGTTTCAGCACCAGTTTCATTTTAAAGTATTTTTCTTCTTATGTAATCGCAGAATTCATAAATCGAGTTTTACTGTTTTAAAATAGTGGTATGCAAAACCAATTACTGAACATCGCGTATAAGTGAGAGATCACTGTATTTAAATCATAAAATTTGTAATCACTTTTATTTTTCGCAAAATTTGTAATATTTCTCTGAGATTAAATAACGCGAAAAATTCTATTAAAATTTGCGGCAGAAATGCACACATCCAGCTTTAATAATAATAATTATTATTTTAGATACTGTTTGTTTTTATATTTTATCGGTTATTTCATATTTTATGCAAAATTGGTTAAACTTAAGCAGGGTTGTACAAACTTCATTTTTCAGTACCACTATTAATCGAATAAAAATATTCGCCTTATTTAATTTTCAGAAAATTTCAAATTTTGTGATTAAATAAGACGAATATTACTATTCGTACATAGTGGTACCGTCATTTCCGGCCTATAATCCGCGAATCAAACAATTATGTTTCGAGACAGAAATTTTATTTTATATAATGTAACTAATTAAATGATTGTAAATATTTGATTTCAATTATAAAATAAAATTTCCGGGTCGAAACATAATTGTTTGATCCCCGAATTATAGGCCGGAAATTACGATACTCAAAAATAAGGACCGTACAAAGCCTACTAAACACATAAAAAAACGGGAAATCAAACAAAATAAACTGAAACTTGTTTTTCAAATCATTTGTGTTCAAGGTCTGTGGTGGAAAAAATGGCAGAAGTTTCACCAATCACCTTTTTAATACCATTATTTTCAGACATTAATCACCATGCTAGGTTTCTATGGCAAACGCAGTAGAAATCAAAAAGCGAAAATTATTGCTTGGAAATATTGGCATTATAAAGGTAACTGGTAATATACCAGTCACTTTGTCCGCGACAAACTTTGAACCCAACTTTTCAATGATGAATATTTTGTACATTTAAACTAAAATCTTTTCGAAATTTGGTTTCATTATTATTTTATAGATTACATAAATTTCTAAATATTCCTAAAAATTTATCTTTTATTTTTTGAAAATTATTTTTTATTTACTTATATATGTGACAAATTAATAATTTTCAAAATATCATTTTACTTTTTTAGGGCAAAGTATTCCTATTGCTGAAAAGTTGAAATGATTGAATTACACCACAATTCAAATTTTTTTTTTAAACAAAGTGACATCTTTTCTTCATGTACATTATAAATCGAAAAATTAATTACAAAATACTGGTGTCATTGTGGCATTTGGGGATTAAAATTAAATGATAAACAAATGCACCACCACTCATCCAGGGATTCCTTTAAGGGGCAAAGCAGTGTTGTCATTGGGTTACTTTATTTTAAATTCAGATTCCTTGTTTGTCACTACTTTTTGTAAGTAGATAATTCCCCTTATCAGTTAATTTGTTATTAAGTAAGGAGAATATTCTACTTCAAAAAAGCGGTGACAATGAAGGAATCTGAATTTTAAAAAAGAAGCCCACTGGCAATTCTGTGTCAAAGTAGTTCTGTTGCAAAACTGTTAAAATGACACACAGGCTTACAAAAAAAATTATTTGAAAATAAGTAAAAGTTTTTCTCCACGTACAATATAAAAGTAAAATTTGATGTGAAAATTCCTGTGTTACTCTAGCATTTAAAGATTGAAATTAAGTGGGATATATCGTTACAACCGTCCTTCAAAGGGTTAAAACTAACATATCTTTAAAACAGGCATATGTCCCTCAAATAAAACAAACATGTTTTAAACCAGAAACTTTATTTAACACGTTCACTAACGGGTTAAAATTACCAGAAATTTATTTTATTTAGAAAGTACAAATTCATACTAGAAAATACTAATAGTAATATTTACTTTATTTGATTACACCCATTTCGTGATTACATAAAATAAAAATTCTTCTTTCGAAATTTCCGGTACGAATTCGTCATTTTAGATTGAAAAAGATGAGTGTACTCGTGGTTGGCAGCGAATAGGCTAATAAAACACAATAAACTCTTTTATCGTGCATTTCCGACAAAAAATAAAACATAAAAAGCACTCATGCTCTCACGCTATGGCCAATCTTAAAATTCCAACGCAGCATCCCGCAATGGGAGGTTCCGAGGTCAACGTATGTGTATCAACAGTATATTCTCGGTAGATAAACGTACAGTGCTGAAAGTAAACTACATTTTAGTTTTCTTGATTGCCCCCAGTTGTTTTAGAAATAAAACTTCGCCTTATTTAATGACAGATTAAATAAAGCGAAAAGAAGGCGAATTATACCATTTCAAAAAAGTGATGCCAATCAAGAAATCTTAATTTAAAAAATATGAAAGACATAAAGTTCTAGAGGATCTTCGAAAAAAACCTAGAGGATCTCCGGAAAACAAGTTCCGGAAAACAAGTCCGGAAAATATATTTTCCCACTACACTACTATTCACAGACATCGACAACAAATTTATACAAATTTAAACAAGATATATATATATACCAATAACCCCAGGCCCCTCAAGAACAGACCGTGAAAAAATACACCATTTAACAACTTTAGGAATACATAGGATAATCTGTTACATTTTGAAAAAAAAACTGGGAGATTTAGAATGGCATCAAGGGGCAAGGATGAAGATCAGTTGAAGACCAAGACGATCGGCAAAAATACTTTTTTAGCACATACAAATTATTTTAAAAGGACTGACTTCTTCTGTTTGGAGGAAAGTAACGTATATCTTTATAAGTAACATTTACATTGGCTTTTTATATGTGGAACTTGTTGTTAATGTCTGTGAGTGGTAGTTTAGTGTGAAAATATATGTATATAGTTGCAATTATGAAAACAACTTAAAAAAAGACTAGAAATTTACTTTAATGTTTCTAATACGATAAATTACCCCCTTTGGCAAGCGACTCAGTAGCGGAGTTAGCTGGCGTTCTATATGGTTTAGCCGGCTTCGAATCCGGAACAAACAACTATTTTTCCCATCAGAAAAATTCATCAATCATTTTCAAAACACAATTTATAATTTTCCATGACCATTTAAATTCAGAAAAAATAAAAATGAAATATATAATTATGCGCATATATATATAATTTTAACTGAGAAATTTTACATTTTACAGATTTAATGAAAACAAAAGCGTGTGCAATTTTCAATTTTTACGACTAACAAATTTTGTTATTTATTTAAAGATATTTACATGAATAAATTAATATGTTTCACACCGAAATAAATTAAACATGTTTTATAAACTAATATGCTTTTTTTTTACTATCTAAATATTGAACAAAAATATTATCTTTATACCAAGACTCCCTTATCATAGATCAGACTTGACAATCCGGAGAAAATCTATGGGAGAAAATGTCCGCGCTAATTGCCAACTTATTAATTGACTTTCTCCGGAAAGTATCGCCCCCTGGTGGATACCACCGCACAGTTGCCATGTTTCGGGCTTTTTGAACACCAGTATATTTTTAGAGAAAATGTTGTTCTTTTAAATCCCAGAATTCTCCGATCAAACAAAACAAAATTGTCTCTACTAAAAAACTGGTATCCAAAAATATAATAGAAAAATCTATAGAAAAATCTAGCTGGTCTGCTACCGCATAGCTGCCAACTCTTACGCTTTTTTCTTACCACTAAAATTTAATAGAATTTTTTTCCTCATGTAATCACACGATCTTGTCAATTTAATAAGATAAAATTTACTATAAAATTTTAGTGGTAGGAAAACTACTAGTTCATAAGCAAATGCAGAGAACAAATGGAGCTGTGAAAAAATTTCGTGTGATTTCGTGTCGTAAATACTATTACTGACGACTGATGGCGCTAGTAGCAGGACAAGTATAGCGGTCAAAGGCAACTTGCTGATTGAGAGGTCTGATACTATGATAAGGAGGTCTTGCTTTATACAATGCACTTTCAGCACGATTTTCTTTTAAGATTCGATTAATCGAACAATCTCGACTTTCGAACAATCTCGATTTCTTAATTTTGCAGTTAGAATTACCGTATATACTCGTGTATAAGCCGACCCCCAAATTCGAGACAAAAACACGTTTAATACCAGTAATTCAAAGTGGTTTTCTACAACTTATTTAATCTCATTTAATTCTAAATTATTTAAGACGGAGAAAACCAATGTAAATTATTGGTATTAAATCTATTTTCATCTCGAATTTGGGGGTCGGCTTATACACGACTATATACGGTAACGGTAGTTAGTCCATGTAATAGCTACTTTTGCGTATTCTAAATCATTTCAAATTAAAATTTTAAAGTTCGTTGACAGATATTCAAATTGAATGTATGGGATTCTGAGATTAGTTGTTAAAATATCATACTTATTTTCAAATTATTATGTTAATAGAAAAATTGTAATGAGAATGAAATAATTGAAGTAAAGCGTTTTTCATTTTTACATGTAAGATATTTTAATATATTTCACTGTGAAAAATGAGAGATTATTCACTTAAATACTTTCCAATTATTTAAAAAAACCAGCAAAATTTTTGGTCCATACAAATTCAAACTGTGTCAACCAGTGTTTTTTACTTTTTATTATATATATATATATATATAAGTGAAATTTCGTAGTTAAAGCAGTAAATAACTGTGCAAAATTGATTATTTTCCTTGTGTATCTTTTTCGTAAATTTAAATAATTATACATATTTTTTAATTATGTATCGAAAACAATTGGTGAATACTTTGGCTGCGAAAAATTACAGTTTGATAAAGCATCGAACCCAGACGAAAAAATCAAAACTCTTGCACGCTGCCGATTACACAGTAAACTAATTTATCCTACTAAAACTGCAACGAAAAGTTTGATGCTTATTTTCTGAATACCCTCCCACTGTATAGCACATAACTAATTACTACTGTATAACAAATTTTTATGAATTATATAAGTAAATTTGGATATACATTTATTATTTATATTTATTGGAATTTAAAAGAGGCATTGACTATGTTTGATTGTTCTCTGTATTGCAATAATTAAAACTACGTAAATATCTAAAAAAATAATTTTTTATGAAACACTGAAACACGTTCATAAAGTTTAATAGTAAGACTAAAAAATAAATAAAATAAGCAAATAAAATAAAGATCGAATTCCGTAAAATGAACAAAGGGAGAGAAAAAAGATGCAGTTAGTTTACACCAATCTCCTTCACTACATGCTTAGATCTCAACTTGTTTCGACGCATTTACGTTATCCCTACGGTAGGTAACGTTCTTCACTTAGTAGATATTCTTTGATTTGATGTTGTGTAAATTAGATATAGATTTAACCCTTAATTGCATAGTGAGTAAATTTCCATCACTTTTTATTTAACTTTTAATAAATAAATCAACTTCTTCGTCACCACTATATTTATATAGAAATATTAATCCAGTAAATTTCCCGTGAACTATGTTGCTGAACAAAGTTAAAAATCTATCTTAAAATTTCTGGTGTCTAATATTTAATATATGTATAAAAAAACACAATTGTAAAAGAAAAACCCATGCAAAGAAGGTTTAATGACTTACTAAAGTGATGTAGATGGTCCAGAAGTGATACTTTACTAGTACACACAGCACCCTCTTCCGAGAGCGTTTCAAGACACATACATGTAATACGAATTGACGAGACAAAGACAAACCACAGTTTAAAATCTATATGAGGGAAAAACTTTAAAATTATAGTGGTGTGAGAATTAAGAAAATATATATATAACATTTTCAGAGAACAATTCTATAATGTTATACTTACTAATTTGAAATCATATATAGTGATTCATAAAAGATGGGCAGAACTTTAAGGGGTTATAGTACACTTAAAGACAAATAATATTAAATAGGAGACTAAGGGTCCCAGACGTATTCCCAAGGAGATAGGGGGCATTAAAGTTTAGGGTCCGAAATTTCAAATGATTATAAAACATGGAAAAATTGGTCGATTCGTTTGCGGTTTTTGCAAAAAATTTTCTTTATGCCAGTATTTTCTTGAAATAAAATTTTAAAGTTCAATTTCAAAAAATGCCGATAGGGGGCGCTTTAGACTTTGGAGTAACAAACAACTATTTTTTAACGTTATTTTTTGTATTTCTTTAAATGATTTCGAAAGCTTAGACTTAAACTTAAATTTTGATCTAAAAATCTGAGTCCTAACGAGTAGTTAAGTAGCGTAAACTGAAATTTGAAATTTGAAACCCTTCTCCCCCCAGAACAAAAATCAGTTATTCCCGATCTTTGTGTCGTAGATTAGGCTCTAACTACTGCCGCGTTTTGCTAAAATTATTCTTTATGTCAGTATTTTCTTGAAAATAAATTTTAAAGAAAATTTTCAAAAAATTCCGATAGAGGGCTCTTTAGACTTTGGAGTAACGAACAACTATTTTATACCGTTATTTTTTGTGTCTCATTAAATGCTTTCTAAAGCTTAGACTTAAACTTAAATTTTCAGCTCAAAATCTGAATCGCTGAGCGTGGTTCAGTAGCGAGGGGAGGGGGTTCAAATTTCAACTTCTGAACATAGTTCAGTTTGCACTACTTAACCATGCCCAACGATTCTGTGCTGTGATACGAGGCAAAAATACAACTTTCGTCAAGGACTGCATAGTCGGAATTCACTCATAAAGGCACTGGCACAGTTGGAAACGTCGCTCATGCAAACGTTAAAGCTCCATTCCTGACGCTAGTCACCGGGTGAAGAAGGAAACAGAAAGTATGCAAATGTCAAATGGGGAAGAAGAAGAACACGTATGCAAAATTTCGACACGATTCAGGCATAAAAACCACTGAACGGTGAGTCAAGTGTAAGTCGCTGTAGTAATGAATCGGAAGATGGTGCCCTTCACGAATAAGGAAAAGGCTGAGATGCATTTAATTTACGGAGCGGCAGATGGAAATGGTGCAGAGGCACAACGAATGTACGGAGAGCGATTTCCTAACAGGCGGTTGCCTAACCGCAAAACTTTCGAGCGCTTGCACAGACAGTTGTGTGAGACGGGATCATTTCTCGCTTCCCGGTCGAATGCAGGTCGTGCAAAAAAGGACGAATCAGTAGTTGTTGCAGAAGCCATTCTGGATGTAGTAGCGGCGCAGCCAAGTACAAGTACACGAACAGTGGCTAGCCAGGTGGATACCTCACAGTCCACGACTTGGAGGGTACTGAAGGATGAACATTTGCTCCCGTTTCATGTGCAACGAGTCCAGAAACTGTCTCCAGGGGATTATCCAAATCGTATTGAATTCGCCCGCTGGTTTCTGCAGCAGAACGCGCTAAATCCACATTTTTGACGAACTGTGCTTTTCACCGATGAATGTACCTTCACACGTGAAGGTACATTTAAAACACACAATGCACATGTATGGGCGGATGTCAATCCACATGCTACGTATCCACATGCTCATCAGAGACGCTTTTCCATCAATGTTTGGGCAGGAATCCTCGGAGACCACCTAATCGGACCGTACCTTCTTCCTGAACGCCTCAACGGTAAAACATACCTCACATTTCTGCAACATGTGCTGCCAGACCTGTTAAACGTTGTTCCTCCACGCATCCGGCGGGTCATGTGGTTCCAGCACGATGGAGCGCCAGGCCATTACGTACGAGACGTCCGCAACTATCTGGACATCACATTTCCGAACAGATGGATTGGTCGAGGTGGTCCTGTTGCTTGGCCTGCTCGCTCGCCAGATCTTTCACCCCTCGATTTCTTTTTTTGGGGACGATTGAAGGCTCTTATGTATGAGACACCCATTGAATCCCCCGAGGAACTGGTCGCCAGACTTTCCGCCGCTGTAGGGGAAGTGCTCGAAAAGCTTGATGTTTTCGCGAATGTTCGCCGTTCCATTCGTCGCCGTTGTTCTGCGTGCATAACCTCTGGTGGTCACAATTTTGAACATTTATTGTGATTACATGTTAATAAATATGCTTTGGTAACATAATCCTAATTTGTGTCTTTTTACCTCGTATCACAGCACACAATGTGTGGACATGGTAAACTGAACTGTGCTCAGGAGTAGAAATTTCAAACCCCTCTCCCCAGAAACTTAACCACGTCTAACGATTCAGATTTTGGGCTGAAAATTTAAGTCTAAGCTTTAGAAAGCATTTAATGAGACACAAAAAATAACGGTATAAAATAGTTGTTCGTTACTCCAAAGTCTAAAGCGCCCTCTATCGGAATTTTTTGAAAATTTTCTTTAAAATTTATTTTCAAGAAAATACTGACATAAAGAATAATTTTAGCAAAACGCGGCAGTAGTTAGAGCCTAATCTACGACACAAAGATCGGGAATAACTGATTTTTGTTCTGGGGGGAGAAGGGTTTCAAATTTCAAATTTCAGTTTACGCTACTTAACTACTCGTTAGGACTCAGATTTTTAGATCAAAATTTAAGTTTAAGTCTAAGCTTTCGAAATCATTTAAAGAAATACAAAAAATAACGTTAAAAAATAGTTGTTTGTTACTCCAAAGTCTAAAGCGCCCCCTATCGGCATTTTTTGAAATTGAACTTTAAAATTTTATTTCAAGAAAATACTGGCATAAAGAAAATTTTTTGCAAAAACCGCAAACGAATCGACCAATTTTTCCATGTTTTATAATCATTTGAAATTTCGGACCCTAAACTTTAATGCCCCCTATCTCCTTGGGAATACGTCTGGGACCCTTAGTCTCCTATTTAATATTATTTGTCTTTAAGTGTACTATAACCCCTTAAAGTTCTGCCCATCTTTTATGAATCACCCTGTATATATATATATATATATATATATATACAGGGTGTATCTGAAATGCTTCAACAAACTTAGAGGGATGATAGTACTCATTAAGACGAACAAAAAATGCAATGGAACATGGGGTCGCAAATGACGTTTAACCCTTTCAGGGGCAGTGGTATGTTTATGAAACCACTTAATTTTAATTCCAAACCGTCACAATGGCACCAGAATTTTGCTAAACTCTTTTCCATTTAATATGTATGTGAAATATAGCATTTTTATAGTTTACAAATAATTGTTTTTTTTGTAAATTCCGATGCCAATCATTTATTTCAACGTTTTAGTATTAAAAGTACTTTGCCCCTGAAAGACTTAAAGGATGAAAATCGAGTAAATGCTTCTGGAAATGGACAAACTGAGACAAGAAAGAAACACTCCAGAAAATTATTTATTGCACAGAATAGGTACAGCACAGCTCGTGATGTCCAGAGAAAACAAATATTTTACAACAAATGTTCAAAGTGTCGACCGCGGACATTATTACACAGAGTACATCTATGGAGCAACGACTGGCGGACACACTATGTGTAATAATGTCCGCGGTCGACACTTTGAACAATTGTTGTAAAATATTTGTTTTCTCTAGACATCACGAGCTGTGTTGTACCTATTTTGTGCAATAAATAATTTTCTGGGGTATTTCTTTCTTGTGTCAGTTTGTCCATTTCCAGACGCATTTTCTCGATTTTCATCCTTTAAGCCTTTCAGGGGCAAAGTACTTTTACTACTAAAATGTTGAAATAAATGACTGGCACCTGAATTTGCAAAAAAATTTATTTGTAAATATGAAAAAGGTCTATTTTTCACATACATATTAAATGGAAAAGATTTTAGCAAAATTCTGGTGCCATTATGGCGTTTTGGAATTAAAATTAAGTGGTTTCATAAACATACCACTGCCCCTGAAAGGGTTAAACGTCATTTGCGACCCCATGTTCCATTGCATTTTTTGTTCGTCTTCATGAGTACTATCATCCCTCTAAGTTTGTTGAAGCATTTCAGATGCACCCTGTATATATATATATTAAATTGAAGCAGTTGTATAAAAGATTAATATTTGCATTTATTAATTTTATTTTTAAGCAGTTATGAGCTGTATCAATATTTCATTACTTGTCATTGCTAAATTACTTTATACTCCAGAATTTGATACTATTAGATACATATTTTTATAATTTTTATATTTAAAACGAAAAGCGCATTCTGTCAAATTTTCCACACGAATATCGTCTCTTTGTGCTTGCGCCAACGTTTTTTGAAGACTTCTCTCTTCAGAAAGGAGAAACCTGATGGATTAACCCTCACCTGTTTTGCCTAGGGGGTTGAAAAGGGTTGATTGAAAACGGATGGAGTCACCACTGCATTGAAAGCGTAGACCTTCTAATATATTTTCGCTCTGAGATTGAAAGCTGAAGCTTTTTTTTAAGAACTCATGTTTTCACTACTAAATAGAGGGTTCGTACGGACTCCTGGAATTTTCAGGGTAATAACCAGTATTTTCTTATCGAAAAGTCGCGAGTATTTCTGTAAGAAAATACTGGTTAATAATCTGAAAATTCCAGGAGTCCGAACGAACCCTGTAAATATGCATATTTTTTCGCAAAATTTTAAAGAAAGCTTGGATACAGTTATATATTTATAACGGATTGAAATGTTAGAGAGTTCGCAAGATGAGAACAATTTTTTTATTGCTATGTTAAAGGAGCCGACGCGAAAACAAACAAAAAAGCGAGAAGAAAACATTTCTTTTACAATTAGTTAACAACATTTTTTTTTCACGAAATTTTTACACGGGCTGTAAAACAATTTTATTTATCACCAATAAAGATTTCAAAAACTTCGTATTTTTTTTTTTTTTTTTTTTTTTTTTTTTTTTTTTAATTTATGAAACGACCCTACTAAAAAAAAACAAGAAAATGAGCGCATTTATCACTAAATATCAATATTTTTTCGCGAATTTTTCATTGTAAAATATAATTTCATACAAAATTCGGTTAAAGATATAAAATAATAAAAACTTGTTGTTTCTTTTTAAATTTATTATCACGGGCCCCGGCAACTCCGGGCTAGTAGTTTTGTTAAAATATATATAAATAAATATTCGTGAAATTTTCTATTTCCGGTTTCTGACGGATTTAAAAAAAAAATAATTTTAAACTAATTGAATCGCAGAAATGTTTTGATTAAATAAGGCTTTTTTTTTCAATTAAACATTGTTGGCAGGAATAATCAAGGATTTTGGAGACTATACGTCACGTATATGTGATGCTTGTCGCGAAGGTTTTAAACGCTTTGGCATCCTGAAAATAATTTGACAGTTTATGTGTGTCACGGTCGCTGGTTACAAGAGATGTCTGTTAATGTTGTAAAAAAAAATTGCGAGTGCTGCAACTCAAGAACGGAATTCCATGAAATATCATATTTATTTAGGATTTGATATAGATTGATGCTGATTAATTTTTAATGTATACAGACCTGCCAAGTCTCCGGCTTTTTGGATACCAGTATTTTAGTACAGAAAATGTTAATTTATTTAATTGTCGCATTCTGTGATTTGAAAAAACAACATTTTTCTCTAAATAATTACTGGTGTGCAAAAAGCCGGGCACTTGGCAACTCTGTGTATATCACTCAATAGCGATACTGCTAAAACATTTTTTACAATTCTATGAAAGCTATAATTTGGCATGTTTGCTCGATCTTTCTAAATGACATCAGACAAAGTGTCTGATTTTGTTGTCATATATGTTCTGGCGTGGACGTAGATTTCCTTTACTAGTAACGGAGTATAAAATCAGCTGTGTAGACGGAAAATAAACCATATCGTACCTACTTAGTAGGGTTGCCTGTTTGAACTCATTTTTCTTATTCAGAAGATCTGAATTCATACCGAAAATTTCGAAAGAAAAATTTTGACTATATTTCATGAAGAAATGTCTGTCATTAAATAAAGCAAAAATTAGTATTCAGAATTTCTGGTAATTTTCGTAATTTCTGAATAAAAACAAGAAGATGAAACTGGCAACCTTGCTTCCTTGCAGCGTTGCAAACTTAACCCCCTTTTTAATTAACGAAATTAGCATAATGCTAGAATTTCTGTATAGTAATTTTTGTTTTGTTTAAGGACAGATATTCCATGATTAAATAAAACTAAAAGTACTATACATAAATTCTGCTAGTGATGTAGTTTTTAAAATAAAATTAGGGCTATTGGGCAAACTGATACCTAGCCTCCCGTATTTTGCATACCGTCATTTCCGAATAGTTATCTTCGTAGTATTTAATCGCAAACGTCTGTCATTAAAAAAGCAAATATTTCTTTTTGGAAATAGTGGTACTCAAAGTACGAGAGACTAGACAGTTACACCATATATGCTAAGACTATACAATATTACTCGAAACTAAAATACCTATAATATTATATTTGAATACCTTTGATATCAATGACATATTTCCAGAAAATCCCTGTTGCATTAATCGCCATTTAAATGAATCATTTCTACACAAGATTTTAATTTGTGAAAGCGTATAATATTAAATAATTCTTCGAATATTATATTTATATAATATTACAATACATTATATAGTAAGAGTATAATATACACCTATAATAAATATATTATTTTCTGTGATGTTTATCTTCCTTTATGTCAGTTTCAAGTCACGTTTCACCACAAGAACGCAAGTTATTCCTCCAGGAATGTTTTGGGGCTAATAAAGAAATCTTTATTTTCTCAGGAATTTCCTATCTCGTTTTAACAAAACATTCTTTATGTATTTACATAAAGTCAATGAGTGTGTATTGTTCTTCTATTTGGAATTTGATTTCCCTAAATGTACTTCTTTGAAAGAAATTTCACCTAAAAGATTTTATTCAATAATATTCTTGTTTGAGTTCAAACAATTTCATAATAAATCATTACAGCATTTTCTATAAATACAGAACTTAAAATTATACATGAGAATATGGATTTAAGTAATTCTCTATTTCTTCCAAAATATTCCATTTTTACCATATGAGTATAATTACAGTTGTTAGTGTAAATATCCGCTACATTTCAATATTAAAACGACTGTATCATAGCTTTCCACATTTAAACCTTTCCGGCACAGACAAAGTCTGTTCGTAAAATGAGAAATTGCTGACATACACCGGAATTTACAAACGACTTTTTTAGAAAATAGGAACTCCTTATTTTAAGCTTTCATTAAACAAACAAAATTTTATTAAAATATTCTTGGTGCCGACTGCAAGTTTGGAATTAAAATTAGGTGTGCCCAGAGTGGAACCACTGTGCCGGAAAGGGTTAAGTTTCTTTGTTATAACTTTTTGCATATAGTAATTTTCGACTTATTTAATCGCAGAATTTTCCTAATGAATGAACGCAAAATTTACTTTTCAAAAATAGTGCTAACAAGTTTAAATGTTGGGAACTATGCTGTATCACCGTTGTAATGGGCGACTAATTTTTTCTTAATAATGTTTTTTAACATTTTATTAATTTATCACTTTTTCAAAACAATGTACTTCGTGGAGAATTAGAAATCTATGAATAGAAAAATTTTACTTATGTCATTTTCATCGAAAATACATTTCTACAAGGAAATAAGTAACACCTGAACACTTTGGCGACTGGGAACGAAAATTCTCGTGTTTATTTAACACTTTCATGGATAAATTAGTTATTTTGTTAAAAGCTGAAATGATTGTATGACACCAGGATTAATAGAAAACACTTCAGTGATAAGAAAGTTTTTAAAGATGAAACATGAAAATAAAAGACTACTTCAAACAGAGCGATTTAGCAAATAGCTGGTTTCCCTGCAACGTTCGTCTGCTTTTACAACCGGCCGTAGGAGAGGGAAAATAGTGCAAGTGTGCACTAACAAATTTAACTCATGCTGAGCTCTAAGTATAATCGCTCTGGTGTGGTTGAACCACAGTAGCCTGAATAGTCGGCCTACGCGCTAACACAAAATTGGCGGCTGTCGTATGCGGATTTTTGTCAGCGTTTGTATGGTTCCTTGAATTTGAATACCAATAATTTCTGAGACTTTTTTTTCAGATTAAATAACTCAAAGAAAACTTTACAAAATACTGTTGCCTAAATTAATTGGACCGTAAAAACAATGGAAACAATCCGATTACAACAACCGCCATTTTTGTGTCAGCGCGTAGGCCTAGTATTCAGGGGGCGATGGTTCGAACTGCAGCCTACGTAGAGGCTAATATCCAGTGGCGTATCGTCAGGGGATACTACATCACTTTGCCAGTATTGTTAAATACGAAATTTCGATCAAAGATTAAATAAGGCCAAATTTAGTATATAATAATACTGGTAGTAAATGTATGCATCATCTCCTGACTGTTACGCCACTGCTAATGTCTGACAGACAAATTTGGCCTATTTAATATCAGAAGTTGTGCTATTATCGTAATTTCCGGCGGTTAATCCGCGGATCAAACGATCATTTTTCGACCCAGAAATTTTATTTTATATAATGAAACTTAATAGATCATTAAAATATTTGATTTCAATTATTAACCCCTTAATTCTCGCGCCCTTGGTATTCACGGGGGGCGTAATATACTTTTTAGGGTTTCGTTCATCGCACGAAACCCTCCTCGTCCGGCTATGTTGTCTGTCCGTCACAGAGCCGGTTATCAGAAACTATATAACTTACAGACTTGACATTTTGTGTACTTATAGCTGAATACCTATTATGAAGCTGAAAATCATAAAACTTAAAAATATGGTATTATTTTAATACAGAGAGATAAAAAACCAAAAATGTAACAGCCTTTTCCTATTAAATTTAAACACATTTCGTTATAGCAGTTGCCAACAATTAAAAATCCACAATAAAATTCTTTCTGCAAAAATTAATTTTCTATTGAAAGATTCCCACGTGAAAAATTAAAATGAAATAAAAAGCTTCACCAATTGAAAAAAGATTAATATGACGTCATAATGGTAATATAACGGTAATTTTCAAACATTTCTCAATAATACATGGAGTATGAGTATAAGTACAGAAAGCAGGTTAATATTATGTGATTAGAGAATTACAAGGAAAATTAATCTGACGTCATATTGCAAGTTTAACGGACTTTTTCAAATGTTTGAGAATAATACAAAGAGAGTATCAATATAAGTAATATAGAAAACAAATAGATATGACGTCTGCAAGTGATTATTGAGTCATATGAGTTTGAGGAACGTATTGAATCATGATAAAAACTCGATTATGGAAATATTGGCATATTTTTACATTTTAAAGTTCTCTATACAACATTTTTAATTTTGAAATGGATTTTTTTTATATCGTATTTTGTTCACATGACAGATATTATTATGACAGAGCATAATAGCGGGATTAGCCCGCTATCGGACTGGTTCAGATTTTCGAAAAAACGAGAAACATAGACCGGTAAATGTTTACTTTAGAAAAAACATTATTATTATTATTTTTTTTTTTGGAAAATGAAATTTATTTGGATTTATTAAAGAAAGAATAAAGTGTTTTGAAAGGAATTTTAAACGAAACCCTTTGTGCGATCTTTGATCACACTTACCCAGTTGTTTACAGTTCGGATTGCTTGATTCCCACAAGTTTTTTAAAACAGTGCAATTGGATTTATCCTCTTATTACTTTATCTGCTGTTAAATAAGGTGAATATTTATACTTCAAAAACGTGGTGGCAATCAGACAATCTGAACATAAAAAAAAGTAGCCTACACCTATCGGGCTCGACCGTTAAGGGGTTAAGTTACATTTCTGGGTCTAAACATGATTGTTTGATCGACGGATTACCCGGAAAATACGGTAACCATTTCAAGCACTGTTGCTAGTTTGGCTTCCCTTTTTATTATTATATTCTAAATAGTAGATTTTGGTTTATTTAAGGACAGACATTTCTAGATTACAACAAGTAAAAATTATTCTTAAGAACAACAAGGTTAGAAATTGGAATTTTTGAATAAAAAATGAGTCCAAACAGGAAACCCTGCTTTCAGGGGCAAGAAATTTCGTTTCTGTTGTTTTTGAGCTCACACCAGGATTTTAAAAAACCTTTATTTGAAAATAATGAAATGCATTTTTACAACCCCCCTTTTTTTAACCAAAGTTTTAAGAGTAAAATTTTGTTCAAAAATTCTTGTACAAAATTTGAATAAAATTATATGCTATAAAATGTATCCCACCGACATTCAAGGGGTAAAATAAGACGAATATTTCTGTAAGAAATTGATGATTCCAAACAGGACACAGTTGTGCCACAGTGAGATATATTACATGAGTTTTTAAAATTCATTTGTAAAAAAAGTAAGGTAGTAGTGAACTACAACTTTAAATATGGAATAAGTTTTTTTTTTAATTATAAAGTATTCTCTGATTCATTATAGTAAAATTTCCTGTAGCAAATATAGAAAGCATTAGCCATTATTTTTATATTCATTTTTGTATGGTTTCAGGAATTTCCATAATCTACACTGTTTAAAATAAATCCGTTAATTCATGGTATAAGTACTGGCAGCGAAGTTGCCGGACTTTTTCCGTTCCGTTAGTAGATTTTCCGTTTTGAAAGATTGAAGAAACGGTAACTTTGTGTTATGAATGACCTCGGTTAAAAAAAAAATCACCGATCTGTTTGTGCTGCCATCTGTTGACTATAATGGGAGTATTTAATATTTGGTATTTTAATATTAAATACTTGCTGGTACAGATTTTCTGGCTGCCCTTGGGGTTCGAACTAGGGATGATAGCGCCTTGAGCCGAGTGTTTTACCGCAAGACCAGCGGGCCCTTGCTAGAATAAGAGTTTGAAAGGATGATAGGGGATTTCTTCAAATCGCTGCTTGGAACTTAAACAATCTGGGGTTTAGAAACCTGGTAACATTGAAATTAAGTGGGGGGGGATATTTTGTTATAAGATTATGACTGAAAAATTTAGTATTAATAGAGGATTGAAACATGAATTATATTAATTCTTAATTTGATTGTTAGATGGAAAATATGAATATTATATTTTGAATTAAATTCGATAAAGTATGTTTGCTTTTTTGAGAAAATCGAATTTTTTTCAACTATTATATATTTTTTAAATGTGTTCTGTTAGAATATATTTTCATTGAGAGTGTCTTTTATAACTTTAAAAAGCAAATTACGAATAATTTCAAAGGAATGAGAAAGTTATTTGTTATTTTTTTTTTATTCGAAAGCATTATTTTTGTTTGTTGCTTTTTTGCGTAAAATCGATTTTTTTTCACTTAATTTAACTATTATATATATATATATATATATATATATATATAAAGCTATTTGTTTAGAATATATTTTAAGTGTGAATATTTTTTTGTAACTTTAAAAAATAAATTGCTAATAATTTTAAAAGCATGGGAAAATTAATTGTTGCTTTTTAAATTCGAAAGAACTATTTTGTTCTTGTAAATGAACTCGAATTTTTAATTTATTGAATTTTTAGTTTTTGTGTGCTGCAACATGCTAGTTTTTTAAACATTGGAAATAAATATGCAGCAGATAACGGTATATCTCCGTTGGCCACTTTCTTCTCCTTCTGTTCCGTTATTTTCAGGAAATATGAGAAAATATTCTGTTTTTAACGGAAAATGCCCTTTTGTCGTGAAAAGGGACCCTTTTCTGTGAAATTCAGGAAAAAAATACCCGTGAATTTCAGATTATTTTTAACAGTGTACATGCTTGGTTCATGTAGAGAATAACTTTCTCCACATTCTTTTCCGAACCGCCACTATTCACCGATTCCATCAAAACAATGAAAGTAAGGATGTTTTATATGATATTTATAATATAGATTTATATGATATCTTAATAATGTTTTTTCCAACCGTTCTAGTTTTTCTTCAAGAATTCTAAATTCTAAATTTCCATAAATCTACTCTCACTATATTTGGTACCTTTATCAGTATAGTTCATATTTATCATCTAGGTCAGAACCCTATTATAGTAGGGGCAAAGTGCCAGTAGAATTCTTTTTAGCTAACCGGCGCCTTTTTAAAATTCATTCGTAAGTAAGGAAAACATTCTTTTTTCAAATTAGAGGTGGAAGTTTGCACTTGCGGTAATCAGGTCTTGACAGAGTTTTTCAAATTGGCTCTCGCCGATTAGCAGAAATTTCTTACAGATATCTTCGCCTTATTTTTTCGCAGAGATTCGAATTAAATAATGCTAATAATTTTCTAAAAGACAAGGGGTACAGATTGGATAGTCCTAATGTACCGTAATTTCAGGCGTATAATCCACGGATCAAACAATCATGCGTTGACCCAGAAATTTTATTTTATAAAGTGTGAGTTATTAAAGTACTGCACGTATATATATGACTTCAATTATTAAAGAAAATTTCTGGTACTAAACATGCTTGTTTGATCCGGGGATTATCCGCCGGAAATTACGGTAGGTCACGGGTGTCCACAGCGTTGCCAGTAAGCATACTTTTTTTGTATTCAGATATTTTTATTTCCACCACTTTTTAAAAATAGTGTGATTAACCTTATTCTCGCATTATTTAATTTATCATTAAATAAGTCGATTATTTCTACTTCAAAAAAGTGGTGGCAATTGAGCAATCTGAATTTTAAAAAGAAACGTACTGGCAACACTGGGTGTCCAAACGGCGTGCCGCATGTTTGCACTATTTCTAAATAATATATATATTTTTTTGCATTATTAAAGGAAAATCCCTACCCCTTGAACTTTTATTTTACTTCTCTGTTTTATAAAATCATTTTTGAATTATTATTAAATGTTTTGTGAATGAAAATGATTTAATAACAAAAAGTGCAATCAATACTTGGGGTAAAATTTGAAAAAATATTATTATTTTTTAATTTAAGCAAGTTTTAAAACCTTACTTCTCCTCCAGTTTTGAACTTTTTTGTTTGAATGCTTTTTTTTATAGTTATGTTCTATAACGCTAGCGATCGAATTTCCAAAAAAAGTTAATTAGTTTAAGAAAGGATAAGTAAAATGTGATGGCGTATGTAAAAAATGCTATACAAATGACTGATTTACATAACATTTTCAATTATTAAATATAAAATATTCATATTAATTAAAAGTCCGATCCCTAACTTTATTAAATGCATTTTAAGGGAAAAAAAATATCGAGTCAATTAAAATGTATACGCTGAAGGTTTAGCATTTTGATCATAATGATATGTTGAAAAACATAAACGGAGAAAAATTAATTTAAAAAATCCCTGACGGCTCGGCCTACAGGCACAGGTAGATTTCGAAGACGCAGACCGTGGGGCACCTGATTATTGGTAATTGCAGAAGAAAGACCTATTTGCCATGATGTGGCAATTGGGACCACCCACTTCGAAATATACCTGTAAATGGAACCAGCAGGAATTTTTTTGGTTTTTTATTTTTTATTTTTACCGTAAAAGTTGGTACTATAAAAAGCTTGTCAATATAAAAGTTCTATATAATATTAAGAAGATTTATAATAAATTTAAGCGGATTTGATGTCTTGGGAATTGACGAAGTTATGATTTTTTTTCTTCTGAAACCCCTATTTCCCCCTCCCCCCTCCTTGGAGGCATTTTTAATGAAATCAAAAATCCGTCATACATAAATTTTTGGCCCTCTTCCTAGAAGTAATAATAACTTTAAACTGATTCGATATGTATAAAAATTAAGAAGTTATGGGCTTTTTTCTGTTTTCACGTCTGCTTGTATGTGGAGCCAGTAGGGAATTTTTTGTTTTTAAGGTATCCGAACACCTTCAAAAGCCGATTTTCGGCCAAAATATCGATTTTTAGATTTTGGTATAATATAATAGCCGGACTCTTTATCTGTCCAAATCTCTTTGAATTTTGTTTATATGTTATTTAGAAGTCAAGTTATTGCCTTTTTAAAATTACTAAGTATCAGTATTTTGAAACCGGAAGTATCGTTCTGCTCACCGGAAGTCAGCACGTTTTTCAATGCTATGTAAACCGAAAAGTAAAGAAGCAGAGAAAATTTTAAAAGAATTTGAAAAAGAAAAACAGCAATTGTTTTAAACAAAATAGATAATATAGTGTATAAATTGAGTAACATACTAAGGTTTGCTTTTCAAAATAAAGGTAAGATTTTGAATTAAATTTTGTTTTTGCGTTTTCTGAAAATCAATTTTTTAACATTTTATGTTTACGCAAAACATCATAACGGAAAAAATTATGGCTGAATTTCTTTCAAATTTTTTTTGTATGCTTTGTCAAGTGCAATAAAGGGAATGAACTACACTCGTAACAGTAAGTGTATTAGTTTTTTTTAAATTATTGATAAAGTTTCCAATTTGTAATAAATTTTTAGTAATTTTTGCTTCATCACTGATTAACTTTCTATAGAGTTTTAAATATTTGACTCACAAATATGAGAGTAGTTCATTCCCCAGAAAAAGGTTTAATAATTATAATAATACTTACAAAATAAAATTATCTTGATTTAAAGTTGAGTTATGATGTTTTGCGGAAGTGATTATTTCCGCTGTTTTTTTTATTATTTTTCCCCAAAATATAAAAAAATAATTTGAAATGTATAACTTTTTCTGTTTTATTTCACTTTTTTAATCACATTATGATATACAATGCAAAAAAAAGTCATAGTTTAAAATAATTTTTAAAAAGGCCCTCCGAAGGTATTCGGATACCTTAATTTTTTTTTTGCCATAAGAGTTGGTCCTATAAAAAACTTGTCAATATAAAAGTTGTAGATAATTTTAAGCACATTTACAATAAATTTAAGCGGATTTGATATCTTAGGAATTGACGAAGTTATGAATTTTTTTCTTCTGAAACCCCTATTCCCCCCCCCCCTCCTTGGGGGCATTTTTAACGAAATCAAAAATCTGTCACACATGAATTTTTTGGCCTTTTCCTATAAGTAATAATAACTTTAAACGGATTCGATATGTATAAAAATTAAGAAGTTATGGGTTTTTTCTGTTTTCACAAAAAGGCCCCCATTCCCCCCCCCCCCCCTTGGTTCGATTTTGCCCGTTAACGAACTTGACCGAGATTTTATGCCCCTTGATTTTATGTATCAATTTGGAAGGGATTTGTGCAGAATTATTGGAGTTATCGTGTCCATAAAAAAGTGACGTAGATAGATAGATAGATAAAGTTTTGAACTGGGGGTGTTATGGGGTTCTGGGAGTCAGAGTCGGCGTAGATCTACAAAAACTTTTCAAAAATTCCAACTTAGGGGAGAATGTAATAGGTAGAATTTCTTACCAAATCTACCTAAAAGTAGCCAACTGGCACTGCACGGAGGACGTGACACAATACGGAAGGACAAGAGCATTAATCATCATGATATTGAATTGTAAATTCACTTTGTGAGCCAAGCCAGAAATAGTTAAATATGTACTTAAAATAGTGTTATTGTTAAGCCTACTTTTTTTCTGAATTAATTCCCGTCGTCAGGTCGTTCTAATGATTTTCAGTATAAACCTGACAGAGAATAAAAATGTATTACAGAGTACGAAGATCATCACACTTAATTCGTGGTTCTCAAGACTGAGTTTAAAGAGAGTGGAAGACGCAATCTAAAACCAATGGGCATAGTCGTTCTTGGCCCACCGTATACAATCTTAATGTTAGGAAATTTGTTAACAAAGTGCTGACCAGCTTGAAAGAGTTTTATCCAAAACTTAAAATCGTCCATGGCAAGTCTCGTCACTCACAAAGCTACGGTAGTGTGGAAAGAGCTATCCAAGGTATTGAAAATATGCTGTGTACTTAGATGCAGGATGAAAGAACTAAACGCTGTAGTAATTCCGTTTAACTTATGATGAGCATCATTCTGGCTTATCATTCTCGGATCAAAAGAAGATCGTATGAAGCTCTCTTTGGTTGCAAAGCTAAAGTTATCCTCACACCAGTGGCGTAGCCAGGGAGGGGGTCCAAACGCTCTGGTTACCAGTAAAATTGTAACGTTTTCCTCGCTTTGATTATCACAGAAAGGTCTCCGATTACATAAGTTAAAGAAAACTGTAAAAAATTAGTGGTATCAAGAGTATCAGAACCCCCCCCCCCCCACCCTGGCTACGCCACTGCCTCACACATCTTTCCTTCCCCAAAATTTTAAATATATGCAGATTGAGGAACATTTGGAAAAACAACAGAAAACGTCAAACAATACAGGAAGAAAATGTCAACCATTCTCTGCAAAAAAGAAAAAAAAAGAGATTATTGCAAAACAAAAATAAATGGTTGAGATTTTAGTCGATGAAGAAAGAAACGAATATGAAGATGGAGACATGTTTACCGTAAAGGATACTATTTCTGCTACCTGTTGTGTCTTGTGTAGGCTTAAAAAAAGCCAGTTATGAATATGTATGCAGAATTTATACTTGCCCAGTTTTCTGTTTTTAACGGAAAAATCCCTTTGAAATAGTTACATTTCAAACAGAAATTTCTTTTAATGAATGAAATCAGGTAGATTTCAAATTCCTACCTCTCTGAAGAAAGACAAACCACCCACTGTGTTTAAGCCTATGAGTTGACGCAAAAATACAGTCGTAGGCGGATTATTTCAGAGTTTGTACGGTCCTTTGAATATAATCACCAGTATTTTCTTAAAGTATTCTTTGCCTTCTACACTGGTGTGCAATATTTAAGCAACAAACACAAAATGCTAATTTCTGAACACGTGAGTACTCAAAAAGAAATTCTATAAAGAGCATGTGTAGAAAAGAGGTACTACCCTAACAGCACGGCCAGTCGATGTAAAGTCCCCTTGACGTCACACAGGGTTAGAAGTGTCACAATCGCTACAGTGAATCAAAATATGGGATATTTCACTGTCTCATTATTACTCTCAAATGATTGTTAACACTGAAAAGTCACTGCGACTGTCGCTTTGTGATGGGTCACCAGGTTACATTACAATGAAGTCACCTTGTGTTTCTCAAGTCACTGTCAGTTGAAGACGGAACTTTGAAGTCATTGTAAGCATTGCATTATGATGAGCCGCCAAATAATGTCACAATGAAGTCGCATGGTGACTTTCCAGTGATCGACACTCTGTTAGGAAGTCAACATTGCACTCCTTTGTGAAAAGTCACCAGATGAATTCACTTTCTGTCACTTGGGAACTCGTCACAGAACAGCTATCATGATGACTTTACAATGAAATGTCAAAATGGCAGTCACATGAGAGTCACAAGATTACTTCATTGTAAAGTCACCTGGTGACTCGTTAAAAAGCAGCAGTCATGGTGACAGTGGAGTGACCAAATGAGAGTAAAAATGAGACGAATTAAAGATATCACATTTCTGTTCATTGCAGTGACTGTGACAATTATGACCATTTGTGATGTCAAGAAGACTTCATATCGACTGTCTGTGCTGTTAGGGTAGTACCTATATACAACACTTGCATAGGTGCCAAGCTCTCATTAATATTCCGTAATATGTGGGTTAATGTGACCCAGGTTCAACACGCTTCGCGCCAGAAATTTTTGTAAAGAAATGAAATGAAATAAATTCCACGTAGAAACCTGAAATTAAATAAATAAAGATTCATCCAATATTTTTTCTGGTTTGAAGCGTTGTTAAACTGGGTCAGATTAAACCACATATTACGGAAGATTCGTGGGAACTTGGCACCTCTGCACTCGCTGTTTATAGAATTTCCTTTTGAGTACTCACGTGTTCAGAAATTAGAATTTTGTGTTTGTTGTTTAATTTTTGCACACTAATGTATTTCTGAGATTAAATAAGGCAAAATATACTTTTATAAAAATCAGTTATAAAAATTTGGACCGTACTTGTTACTAGTAATCGATTGGTGCTAGCCACGATTTTATACGATGATTTGCGGAAGAGATAGTAAGGAACTTAGGCATCGAAGCAACGGGTGCAAACTACCGCCACATAAGACAAACTTCTACCAGTCATTTTAAAAGGATATTTTTTTCTTAATAAATTTCGGTGAGTAATTGGGCCAAAATTAACTTTTCAAAATTAGTGGTTCAGTATACCTGATTGCATCTTTCGCGCGCGTGAAGTCCGTGCTTATGGCAAGGTGGGAAGGAAAGGTACTGTTTTTCCACGACTGTACATTCTTCAATTATTAATTATTTTCTAATAGTGGCTTAGTATGATATATATTTATAAACATAAAGATAAATTTAGTTATTGATTAGGGATGGGCATTATTTAACATATTATAATAAATAACATTGTTATTGTGTTAGCATCATTTACCGCATTTTCACACCGCTTCAAATGTCGTGGGCAGTTAAAGGTTTAACACGTTACTGTAAAGTCCCTATTAATTACAAAACAATTGAGGAAGAAGCGTCTGCAAAATCTCGGGTTGTCGTACCCGGAAGTTCGTTTCAATGCTCACAGGTTACAAATCATATCTGTTTGAAAATTAATTTCGAAAAGATAACACATGGGCTGATAAGTTCCCGGTATAATAAAGAAAACACAACTTTTTAACATAACTGTATAACTTTATAACTGTATAACTGTATAACTTTAATAAATAACATAAGTTTAATAATAAATAATAATAATTTAATAAATAATAATTTAATAATAATAATATAGTAATAATAATTTAATAATAATAATTTAATAAATAAATAGTAATAATAATTTAATAATAAATAACATTAACTTTATAACGAAAAAGCTCCAAACAGTGCTGAGAGTCAGCGACTCGTTGCTGTTTTTGGTCAAAAGTCAACACGCGCGGCACCCACTTTGACAACAGCTTTTTCTTAGATAAATGTTCATTCAAAATAAAACGTACGCGTTCCTTGGATATCTTCAAAGTCTGAGCTATCTCCAACAACTTCACTTTACGGTTCCCCAAAACGATTTTGTGGACTTTTTATGTTTTCCGGAGTAAACACCTCTTTTGCGGGGTGCATCACTGGTATCCGTACGACCACGTTTTACTTCAGCAAACCAGTCAATAATTGTTGATTTATCTGGTGCAGTGTCCGGATAACGCTTATCAAGCCAAGCTTTTGTTTGAATGGTGTTTTTTCCCATCAAATAACAATTCTTGAAATTCTTGTTTATCCATTTTTTTGTTTATCAACAAATTCGGTCAACTAAAACCACTCTAACGTTTTATCCACATGGCGAATCGTCATGATATTTTTTCTGCCTTTTAAAGGTTAATATTTACAAAAAAGTCATCGATTCGATGATTGCAACGCCAACTGTGTGCCAGAACTTATCAGCCGATGTGTTATATACTTTGAAATTCATTTTCGAAAAACAAAAAAGGATTGCAAACAATGATTTTTTTTAGAGAAATCAATTGCTAGAATCTGTAAAATATGCTAATCCAAAATTAGAGTTCATTTCGCCGAATAGTTTTAGTTATGCCTAAATACTCCCCGCATTGCAGTCTGTTTTACAACGATGGGAAATGAATTTAACATTAGGAATTCCAAAATTTAAACCAGCAAAATTCATAAAGTACTTGGCTGAAAGACTTATTGCTTGGTATCCGAAAGTTCGGTGGTAAGATTAAGTGTTTTTATTGAGAATTTTTAAGTTTTTTATAGTTAAGTTTGCCTCCTAAACAAAATATAAGCACACCTAATTCTGCTTTTATACGAATATAGTAAATTTGGGTATCACTATTTTGTAACAGTAATCTTCGCCTTTTTTAATCTGTGAAACCTACAATTAACCCTTGCAGGGGCACAATACTTCTGCTGCTAAAATGTTGAATTAATTAATTGACACTAGAATTCTAGAATAAATTTATTGGGAAATATTTAAAAGTGTTTTTTACGTCTGTTATGGAAGCAAGGTTTTATAAAAAAAAAAATTCTGCGTGACACTTGGTAGATTAGAATTAAATTTAAGTTTCTGACACATGCAAACACTGTCTTTAGCCATTTAACTGGTTTGCCCGTACACCGTACGAGCAAAAAAAGTTTGCTTATATCGTTATCCAAATCATTAATCTACCACTAATTTTAAACGCAATATTCGCATTATTCAAAGACAGAAAATTTTCGATTAACCAAGGCGAATATTTTAGTTCGTGAAAACTGGTATTCAGCTCATATTTTTAGTCTATTGCGTCAAAAACACAACTTGTTAAGGGGTTAAAAAGAATAAATAAGGCGAAGACTTATCAACACCTTTAAATATATAGTCTTGTATAAACGACGTTATTAATATCTATTGGTATCAGAGAAATTATTATACAATGATTTGAGGTATAGTTATAGTAAAATGTATATTTTATGTATTATTTTCTTTTGATGACTGTTCAAGCTATTATAAAACAATCATACGTTTATTTATGAATTTACTACCATAGATACAGCAAATAAACGTACTGCTTGAATCTCAAAAACCTGTAACTTTATATGAAAGTATACACAATCCACTAACATGCTTGGCGCCCACCAAAGCCATTAAATAATAAGCCCAGTCAAATAGTGTTAAATTTGTTAGCGATACACTAGCGCCAAACCTCTGCTGCGGAAGGAGGACAAAACAGAAGTAGGTCGCAGAGAAGCGATACGATTTATTTATATCGATATTTTATACGATTTTTATCGATGTTTTGTTTTTGCACTTCCTTTAAAAGCTTGCTAATTATTGG
The DNA here is from genome assembly GCA_963931845.1 of Maratus michaelseni. Taxonomy (NCBI): domain Eukaryota; kingdom Metazoa; phylum Arthropoda; class Arachnida; order Araneae; family Salticidae; genus Maratus; species Maratus michaelseni. The sequence goes on from OZ007599.1 coordinate 111,802,803, forward strand.
GATCTTTTACATTAAAGCTAAAACTATAATGAAAAAAAAAATGTGGAAATTTACTTGATTAATATTTCTATATAAATATAGTGGTGGCGAAGAAGTTGATTTATTTATTAAAAGTTAAATAAAAAGTGATGGAAATTTACATCACTATGCAATTAACCCTTTCCGGCACAGACAAATTATGTTCGTAAAATGTGAAATTACTGACTGACACCGGAATTTACAAACGACTTTCTTAGAAAATATGAACTCCTTATTTTAAGCTTTACTTTTAGAAGCAAAATTTTATTAAAATATTCTTGGTGCCGAATGCAGCACTCCCAACCGCTAGATGGCGCTATTTTCAACTTGCGAAAAGTTTCCCATTTATCTGACTGGGCTTATTATTTAATGGCTTTGGCGCCCACCAAAAGCCCATTAACCCTTTGGTTACGGATTTATTTTGAAAAAAAAACATACAGAACAGACTCACCAGAAATTTGGTATAGTGTTTTTTCTACATTTGTTGACAGATATTCCCCAGCCCCCCCAAAAAAAAAAATTAAAAAAAAACACGAGAAGTACTGTTTGAATTTTCTGGTGTAAATTCGAAATTTCTGAATTAAAAAAAGGTCGTCAAATGAACCCAACTTGTTAAAAAAACACAGCAACGATTCAACGCCGCTTTCATTTACAGAAAGCAACAGTACTTGAACAAGCTTCCTTTGTCTTGCCACTACATAAAGCACTTTCTTTTTTCATATTTATATCATCCGAATTTCATATGTTTTCTGGTGTTAGTTGATTTTACACTTAATAATTCCCTAAGTCAGGGGGCGTGATAGGGATTTCCCAACTGGAGGCTTGGCGGACACTTTTTATCACAATTAACGAATAAAAATTGTTGCCTTATTTAATAACAGTATATTCTGCGATAAAAAAAAGCTCAGATTACTATTTTAAAATCTCAGTAACTAAATACATACATTGTACATGTTCTCAATACAGCTCAGCTTCCGAATTTATCACTACTGTTTTGGTTTTCTTTTTTAATTAGCTTTAATCTAATTTTTTATGACACAAAATGCTGATATTTCTACGACTGACAACACACATCGTTTTGATGACATAACTCTATGTATTTGATCCTTTGAAAGACAGTTTTCGCATGGCGCGATTATTTAATTTTAAATCCATGATGCACCTAGAATTGTCTTTTAAAGTTTTACTGACATAATGTACGCGAAGAAAAGCTTTTAATTAATTCCAAATAAATGTGTTTCTAAATTCTGATGTCAGTCAATTAGTTCAACATTTTAGTAGTAGTTTGCTCCTAAAATTTTTAAAGAACATCTTCATGCCCTTACGTTCTATTTGAAGAATTTTTTTTTTCTTTCTCAAAACTTTTTCCTTTAATTCTGTAATTTTTTTCATGTTTGAAAAAATCAAAAGTTAACACCAACTGCCATGATATTGGGGTATATATTCTGAATACATGCGTGAAAACAAAAAAAGTATATATAACTAATTTCGGAGACTGAGTGCAAATACCAATGCAGAAAGAGTTTTTTCTATTTACAAATTCGCTTTTTTTTAGGAAAAAATTCCCCTTGTCACTTGTACCCACGGTGGCCCACTGTTGCTAATTAAGACCCTTTTATATAAAAAAAAATTCTTTCTAGATTTTTTAATAATAATTTTTGCCTATTTTAATGACAAAAATTTCGTCACTAAATAAAACAAAAAAATACTATGCAGAAATTCTGGTAGAACCGTAGTTCTTTTTTTAATTAAAAAATGGGTTAAGTGGTATCAGTTAGCAGGCAGTAAAAAATCGGCCGAGTCGAAATATGCATTTTAAACCACAGAATTCCTACCCTTTTACCAGAATTATTTAATAGAATTTTTAGCCTAATTGAAATACAAAAAATATTACAAATACTGCAATTAATCTTTGGCATCTACAATTTCTGCTGTTTAAATATTAAATAGATAAATATGTTAAAAAATTGTGGTACATTCGTACTTTCCCTGCACCAATTTGTGAAAAATACAAATATAATTTGCAGGCCCAACTATGACTTTGGCGCACTGAGCACAGGACTCGAAAGGCTGTGTGAATAGTATCTAGTAAGAGGAAATGATTTCCATGCATATATCTCTTAAATTAGAGAATTTTTATGCTCTAAACGAGGTTTTTAAAATTTTAAATAGCAGAATGTCAGATTTATTTATAAAAGTACACAGAGGCGTCCCTAGGATGAGGCCAAACCTTGCCAATAGTAAATTCCTCTTTCTTTAACCCTTTCCGACACAGTGGTCCTACTCCGGGCACACTTTAATTCCAAACTTGCATTCGGCACCAAGAATATTTTAATAAAATTTTGCTTCTGTAATGGAAGCTTAAAATAAGGAATTTTTCTTTTCTAAAAAAGTCGTTTGTAAATTCCGATGTCAGTCAGTAATTTCCCATTTTACGAACAGACTTTGTCTGTGCCGGAAAGGGTTAACCCTTTAACGGGCGGTGTCCACAAAAAAGGACTCCTAATTTTAATTCCAAAACTGACAAGCGGCACCAAGAATATTTAATTAAAATTTTCCTTTTTTTTTTAAGTACCGGAAAAAAGCAAGTTTTTATTTTCTAATGAATTTGTTTGTAATTTCTGGTGTCAGTCCATTATTTCATCATTTTACAAACAGACTTACTCCGCGCCGGAAAGGGTTAAACCTTTCAGGAGCAGATGTATATTATATATGCAATGTAATTTTCATTCCAAACTACTAAGTGATACCCATAATTTTTAATAAAATTTTGCTTTAATAATGAACGTAAAAAAAAAAAAAAGACTTCATTTATCCTCTTCATTTATTTTCTTGAAACAAATTTTTCCATTAATTCTGGTGATTGTGGATTTTTTATTCATATCAACACTTTCGCAACAGAATTGCTTTCTGTTGCTCATTTCCAGTAATAAACAGCTCAAAAACACGAACAATTGACGTCAGAAACGTGTGACTCATAAGAGGTGTCCATCTTACCCACTACATGTTCTTTGCTCCAGTTCCCATGTCAATATCAAGTTAAACCACTTACTATGTTTCGCTTCATTTGTCTTTCCATGTTTCGTACTAGCTGATCCGTCCGGCGCGCGGCGTTACCCGGTCCGTCAAAAAATAATACGAAGCACGAAATTTTTCTAAAAATAGCTGCGCGAAACCGTTCCTCTGGTAACTCTTTGCCTTTAGAAATTAAATAAAGAGATGGACTCCAAAGCGAAAGTAAATTCATTATCACACCCTCAAATGTCTGGATCATTTGATACAAAGCGCTAAGTTTTTGGTTAAATTTTTTTTTAAAAGTTACCGTCAGATTTTCACAAAATTTGCATTTTCGGAATCAGAAAAATAAACTACGCACAGACTGTGAGTTTCGGTTCAATATCTCCAATACTTTTCTTAATACTTGAGGACAGTGTTGCTAGATTGTCGAAAGTCAATTTCCCCAAAAATTCTAAAATTTTCCCCAAATCAGTGTTTTTTTTTCGAAAAAGTCCTCAAATCCGTTTTTAGTCAAAATAGTAAATTTTAAATTTTAAATTTACCACTATAAATTTATTTAATTAATTTAAGATTAAAATATTTTTCCCGAATCGAGCCTTTAAAAAAAATTCCCAACAAAAAAGATTTTACAAAAAGAAAAAAAAATGATCTTCAAATCGTTCTTTTTATTGTGATCAATTAAATTTTTGAAGAAAATACCGTAATTTGTATTTTTTTTAAAATCATTATTAAAAAAAACATAATTTTCCTTACTACTAACTCAGACAAATAAGATGGAGAATACTTTTTGACATTGTTGGAAATCAAATTCAATGAACCGTACAAACGCTGAAAAAAATCCGTCTAATACGGTAGCATGACATATTCTCCTGTCAACGTGTAAGCCTAAAATTCAGAGGGCTGTGGTTGGTCGACAATGAAACTAGCCCCATTATAGGAAATATGGAGGGACAAAGAAGAGAAACGTATGTAGAAAAATCGGAAACTTGAGTGGTATGGTAACTTAAACAACGAAAACGTCGTGTATGATATATACTAGGGGTGGTCACCCCGTGGCACGCATGCCACAGACCTACCAGTATTTTTTATATACTTAGTCGCCTTAAATAAAGAGTAAAATGAGGTTAAAATTTTTATTTAAAAATACTGGTATCGTGCGATTTTCAGGGGGTAAGGTTGGCCACCCTTGAAATAGACACCTCTTATGAGTTACACGTTTCACTTGTCAATTGTTCGTGTTTTTGATCCGTGTATTTCTGACCGGAGATACACAACTGAAAATAATGCTTTTGCGAAAATTTTAAACTGATTGGGAGTCACCAGAACTAAAAAACGAATTGATTTGAAAATAAATGAATTCTCCTTTTTTATGTACATTATAAAAACAAAATTAAAAAAAGAAAATTCCGAGTTTCATTTAGCAGATGTGGATTAAAATTAAGTTGTATATGTATACAATGGCCCGTGAATGGAATCAGAAATTGGATAAATGTACTATTGGAACTCCTGGCCTCATTCTAGGGGCGTCCCTTTTGTACTATTATAAATAAATATGACATTCTGCTATTTAAAATTTAAAAAATAAATTTGTTTATGCCTTTAAGTTATAACAGATATATGCATGAAAATTATTTCCCCATATTAGATACCGCACACAGCGGACACCTAACCTGACAACCAGCCGGAAAGCTGATGGGTATTAACGCCATGCAGGGAAATACATACCGCACACATAGAGGACCCCGAAAAGTCATAATTTGGCCCTGCCTACTGCATTCTTATTTTCTTAAATAGGTTTATACGGCACATTTCGACTAGGCCAGTTTTTCGTAGCCCTCCCAGTAGTGCCAGCTTAGTTCCATTTTTTATGAAAGAAAAACTGCCTTAGTACCACAATTTCCATAGAGTACAGGCACAAGACGCAGACCGTGGGGCACCTGATTATTGGGAATTGCAGAAGAAAGAAATATTTTCCATGATGTGGCAATTGGGACCACCCACTTCGAAATATTCCTCTGCCTGTAGGTGGAGCCAGCAGGGATATTTTTGTTTTTATTTTTTTTGCCTCAAAAGTTGGTCTTATAAAAAACTTGTCAATATAAAAGTTCTATACAATATTAAGAAGATTTATAATAAATTTAAGCGGATTTGATATCTTGGGAATTTACGAAGTTATGAATTTTTTTCTTCTGAAACCCCTATTTCCCCCCCCCCCCGTCCTCCTTGGATGCATAGCAAAAATCTGTCATATATAAATTTTCGGCCCTTTTCCTAGAAATAATAATAACTTTAAACGGATTTAATACGTATCATAACTAAGAAATTATGGGGTTTTTTCTGTTTTCACAAAAAGCCCTTCCCATTTCCGCCTCATCCCCCCCCCTTGTTCAATTTTACCCGTTAACGAACTTGACCGAGATTTTATGCCCCTTTATTTTATTTATCAATTTGGAAGGGATTTGTGCAGAATTATTGGAGTTATCGTGTCCATAAAAAAGTGACACATATATATACATATATACAGGGTGTTCCGTTAAAGGGGTCCAATATTAATAGGGGTAATAGAGGAGATCACACGGAGCATAAATCAGTATATAATGCCTGGCCGGATCTCAATAATTTTCAAGTTACAGCAAATAGAATGAAAAATCGGAAATTTGTAAAAAAACCCTCATTGCTAAACTATCGATAATGCTACATAAAAACGAAGCACATATTTAGAAAGAGCAGAAAAAATCCTACGAAATGGCATAAGTTGTTTTAGAATATTGAGAATTAATGGCGAGTTACAAGCTCTGAAACAGTGAAAAAATACAAAATCAAATATTTAGCAAAATAGTTAATCGTTAATTCCAAAAATGCAACTCTACCTACATCAAGGAAAATGTTATAAAATTTGGTCCATTCCGAAAGCTTTCGAAGAAGCTGACAATAAACCATATCAGTTTAATTGTATGGGAGAAATCAAGCAGTTCCCTAGTTACAACTCTGTACTGTTGCACGCTGGAAAGAGAGAAACTCCACCCATGACGATTGTAAACACCCCGTTTTAATATCTTTCAATTATGCATTTCTGATCCACCTCTATCAATACCCTTTCATTATTCAGTCTGGTCAAGTGAATGACATATTGTGCAGCTCTCGCCTTGTCTTAAAGCAAACTCCGTGACTGCTGCGTTTCCTCCATGAACTTTCAGGATGATGAAGAAGAAGTACTTTTTATGCAAATTTTCTATGTGTATAGGAAGAAAAGTGTAATAAAACAGCAGTCATCAGTGGGCGTTATGTTAAAGGGAGGCTGTTGTAAGTGGGATTGTAGTAAGTTGATGTATAATAATTATGCCGGAATACTCTAACGAAGAATATGCGGACATGCATCTGATGTACGGGCAAGCTCATGGAAATGCATGTCTAGCACAGCGCATGTACCGTGAGCAATTTCCAAGGAGACGTTGCCCAAGTTCGAAACTCTTCATAAAAATCGATAGACGATTACGGGAGACTGGATCGTTTAATACAGCAAGCATTGATGCAGGGAAACCTCGACATGTACGAACACCTGCAATGGAAGAAGATGTACTGAATATTTTTAAAGATAACCCCTCCACGAGTACACGAGCTGCTGCGTCTGAAGTCGGTGTTTCTCACCAAAGTGTGTGGCGTGTTCTGCGTGCAGAAAACATGCACCCCTTTCATGTGCAGCGGGTACAACTGTTATCAGTAACAGATTGTGCTCAGCGGACAGAATTCGTACGCTGGTTGCTTAATGTAACAGAAAATAATCCACAATTTCTGGAAAATATTTACTGATGAAGCAACATTTACGAGAGAGGGCGTGGTAAACACGCACAATATGCACACATGGTCATATACAAATCCGCACACTGTTTTCCCGTCGAACGCACAACAAAAGTTCAGTGTGAACATATGGGCAGGTGTCCTCGGCGATTATCTCATAGGACCATATTTACTCCCAGATGTACTCAATGGCAGTACGTACTTGGTTTTCCTACGGGATATCTTACCGCAGTTACTGCAAAATGTGCCAGCAACATTGCGCCACAATATGTGGTTTACGCACGATGGCGCACCGGCACATTTTTTCATAGGTGTTCGCAATCACCTCAATTCAACATATCCTGGGAAATGGATTGGACGCAGTGGACCTGTTGCTTGGCCTGCACGCTCTCCAGACCTCAATCCGTTAGACCTTTTTTGTTTGGGGACACCTTAAATCGCTGGTGTATGAAACGCCTGTGGATAGACCGGAGGATTTACTAGCGCGAATCGTTGTCGCTGCAGGAGGCATTCCCAACTCCGTCGGAGTTTTTCGGCGTGTTCGCCAATCTTTACGACGTCGCTGTCGGCTGTGCGATTCTGTTAATGGGCGCAACTTCGAACACCTATTATAATAATGTCCGTTCGTCTGCCTTCCGACATTGAACTGTGCAGCGCAGGCCAGAAGACTATGCTTCACATATGTCATAAAGTACGTGGAATGTAATTCTTTATTTGTCATTTTTCTTTTATTTTCAACACTTTTTGGCACAGTATTTTGCAAGTCACAGACTGTGGTGTACTCAAATTGTAAATTACAAAGTTTGTATGAATTAATTTAAAATTTAGTGTCTTTTTTAAATTTATAATTAATAAAATTATTATGCTATTTGTTATTATTATTTCCTATCATAAATTATGATGCACATATACATACAATAATTGTCCATGTAAAACATGTACTGAAACTTCTTGCATAGTTACAAATCGCAATATTTTTAATTATTTCCGAATTTTCACCACCAGTTTAATTTTAAGGAATTTAACTTAAGCTTTATATCAATAAAAGACCACTTTAAAATGTAGACTATTATTGTAAAGTTATTTTGGTTCATTCAACTCTTGAATAATTAAAAATGTTGCATCTCAGAAGAAGCATGATCGAAAATGTATAGTTGAGAATAATTAAAAAGGCGGTGTTTCCAATCGTGATGGGCGGAGTTTAACCTTTGCTAGTGTCAAAGAAAGCGGAGTTGTAACTAAGAAACTGATTAATTTCTCTCACACAATTAAACCGATATGGTTCATTGTAAGCTTTTTCGAAAGTTTTCGGAATGGACCAAATTTTACTACATTTTCCTTGTTGTAGCTAGAGTTGTCTTTTTGGAATTAACGATTAACTATTTTGATGTATATTGGATTTCGTACTTTTTTCACTGTTTCAGGGCTTGTAACTCGTCAATAAATATTGCTATTTTAATACAATTGATGTCATTTTGTAGGTTTTTTCTGCTCTTTCTAAATATGTGCTTCGTTTTTATGTAGCATTATCGATAGTTTAGCAATGGGGGTTCTTTTACAATTTTCCGAATTTTCATTCTATTTGCTGTAACTTGAAAATTATTGAGATCCGGCCAGGCATTATATACTGATTTATGCTCCGTGTGATCTCCTCTATTACCCCTATTAATATTGGACCCCTTTAACGGAACACCCTGTATATGTATGTATGTATTATATATACAGGGTTTAACTGAAATGCTTCAACAAACTTTGAGGGATGATAGTACTCATGAAGACGAACAAAAAATGCAATGGAACATGGGGTCGCAAATGACGTTTAACCCCTTCAGGGGCAGTGGTATGTTTATGCAAGCGCTTAATTTTAATTCCAAAACGCCATAATGGCACCAGAATTTTGCTAAAATCTTTTCCATTTAATATGTATGTAAAATATAGCCTTTTTCTTAGTTACAAACAATTTTTTTTATAAATTCCGGTGCCAGTCATTTATTTCAACATTTTAGTACTAAAAGTAGTTTGCCCCTAAAAGGCTTAAAGGATAAAAATAGAGAAAATGCGTCTGAAAATGGACTGGCACCGGAATTTACAAAAAAATTGTTTGTAAATAAGAAAAAGGCTATGAAATGGTTAAATGTCATTTGCGACCCCGTGTTCTATTGCATTTTTTTGTTCATCTTCATGAGTACTATCATCCATCAAAGTTTGTTGAAGCATTTCAGTTACACCCTGTATATATAAAGTTTTGAACTGGGGGGGGGGGGTGTTTTGGGGTTCTAGGAGTCATGATCGGCATAGATCTAGAAAATTTTTTTCAAAAATTCCAACTTAGGGGAGAATGTAATCGGTAGTATTTCTTACGAAATCTACCGGAAATTGTAACTCTGCTACATTTGAAACAAAGTGGATGCTGTGAAATTCCTTGTTGTGACAAGTGTCTGGCGTCAGACATCACGTGACCATACTTATATTTCTGCCCTTTTACATCTTCCTTTGCTTTAAAAGAAAAAAATTCTTAATAAAAAATCTTGATATTATTGCACTGAAATGAAATTTTAAATATTAAAGGCGCTTTAATGTAAAATTTTAACCTCATTTTCTCGTATTTAAATAAGTATTTTATTTTATTAATATAAATAAATCTAGTTGATATTAATATCAAAATTAACTGTTATTAGAATATTCCATGCATGACATTTGAAAATTAAAAAGTAGAAAAAAAGTTCTAAATAGAATATTTAAGAAAGTATTTTATTTTAAAATTAAAAATAAATTTTTAATTGTTATTAATATCAAAATTTACTTTTATTAAAAATATTCCATTTATCATAAAAATATAAAGTAACAGATAAAATATTTTTAAGTGAAAAATTGAAAATAAAATTGAAATAGAATATTTCACCGATAAAACATTTACAAATAGAAAAGTAAAAAAAAAAAAAAAAAAAAAAAAAAAAAGATGAAATGGAATATTTTAACCGATAAAACTTTTAGCCCATTCGGTACCATGGGTGCATATATGCACCCTCAAAAAGAGCATACAGAATTTGTTTCAGACACCAGTAAAAAATAAAAGTTATATTTGCTTTCTCTAATTAGAGCATTTTTGTGATAGTTTAAGAAAAGGTAGCTTTTCTAAAAAAAAGTGGTGCCAACCGAATAAAATTTGTGTAAAAGCCGCCGGTCCCGAAAGCAGTGTTGCCAGTGGCCTACTTTTTTTCAATTCAGATTACATGATTGGCACCACTTTTTTTTGAAATGGTAAAATTTGAAATGTGTTTGCCTTATTTAATCTGTCACTAAATAAGGCGAATTTTACTTTCTCAAAAAAACTGGTACCAATCAAGAAAACTGAATTTAAAAAAAGTAGCCCACTGGCAACACTGCCCTAAAGGGTTAAAATAAAGATCTAAAAGAAAAGGAGAATAAAAAGAAGACGTGGGATTTGAACTCACGCTATCTAGACTCAAATGCATCGCTCTAACCATTCAACCAGCTAGCACATAGCCGTTAAGCAACAAAACATTAAAATAATTAGGCAAGTCTGTTTCAGATATTTATAATCTTCAGAACTTTACATAACTTTGGCAGAACTTCATACTACTGATATCTAAATACACTTTAAGAAAAAAATAAAATTGAAACTTACGTCATTTTTTCGCAAAATGGGGGATAGCCAGGCCCCTTAACCGCAGAAATTCTGCAATTAAATAGTCTGCAATCTCCGTTCATGTCATAAATTCTGTGATCACATAAAGCGAATATTTCTGTACCAAAGTTGCCGTTATAATTAACGCACAGTAATTACATGCTTTCTTTTAACTTAAAATTCTGTTTGTATGTATGTGGCAGTCAAATATTGTGACACATATTTCATCCAATTCCTGTTGACATAGAGTTTTGAAATTTGGAATATATATGTATTCCTGAGGGCAATATATGAATTGGACATTGATTTTTCAAAATTCGATCCCTAAGGAGGGGAAACGTCGGAACAAAAATTTTCCCCATGCAAATAACTTTGCGATTGTTTAATATTAATTGGAAAAAAATAGCCCTATTTTTAGAAAATTCAACCATTTTAACCACATTGTGCCCGCATCAATATGACGTTATCATTGAGCGACGCACACATTTGTGCTTTATAACATAAGTTGACTTTTCTGTGCATTTTAATAAAAGCGTATTATTCTTTTTTCACATTTAATTTATTTTTAATATATGAAAGGTGCCACTGCCGAATATTTATACATTTTATTGGCAGAACTCTTTCCAAACAATAATTTTTTTTCAAAATTTCTTTACAATCTCTTTTACACCTTGTAAAAATATAACACGAATATATTTTTCGGAACTAGTTGTTAGTGATTTGCATAATGAAAAATTGTTTTATTCGAAATAACTTTTTGAGCATGCGCCAAAGCATAGAAGCCAAACTTCTTAGGTTTTACACAATTACCTCCAGTTTTTTTTTTTTTTTTTTTTTTTTTATATAAAAAAGGCAATAGCCTAGTTCAGAGTTGCCAAGTCTTCGGCTTTTTGAACACCAGTATTTTATTAGAGAAAGTTTTGTTCTTTTAAATCGCAGAGTGTTCCGATTAAAGAAGTCAACTTTTTCTGTAATAAAATACTGGTATCCAAAGAGCCGAAGACTTGGCAGCTCTGCTAGTTACAAACCCATCAGGGTTGCCAATTATGCCTTTGTTTTATTCAGAAAATCCAAATTCATAAGGTAAATTACGAAAGAAAAATTTTTACCTTCAGAAATCAGGAAAAGTCTCTCACTAAATAAAACAAAATTTACTACTATGAATTTCTGGTGTGAATTAAAAATTTCTCAATTTATAAAAAAGGCCAACCTGGCAAGCCTGTCCTCCAGTTGAATACCATTGATCTAGGTGCTTCAGTCTGTAAACAGCTGAAAATATTTCTATTAGCTCTTTATACTAGGGGTGCACAAGAGATTGCCAACGGCCAACAAGCTACCACTATTTAAGTAAAGAATAATTTTCCTTATTTAATGACAGAAACTTTGCGGTTAAATAAATGAAATATTACATCTTTGGATGAATTTCAGTTAAAAGGATTGTACATTTTGTGACCTTAACCACTTGAAGGGTGGTGGTATATTAAATATACCACTTATATTTTATTCCAAACTGTTAAATGCCACCAAAACAATTTTTACAAAAAAAATTGCTTTTATAAGACACGAGAAGTAAACATTCTATTTACATTCAAAGATATTTGTTCGTAAATTCTGGTGATGTTAAATTCTTTCAATATTTTACCAACAAAATTACTTTTATCCTGACAGTGTTAAACAGTAAATATGTAAACCACTTAACCCCTTAAGCACCATATTCAATTTAGTTATAGTACGCTGAATACCTGGTAGTGGGTTGTTCGGGGACGTTCCTTCAGTTTGGGAAAACCAATTCGTACAGGAAAATTCTGCACATCAATTATTATACATTAGATATCGGAATTAAAGTCTAATAACTGAATGATAAAATTTTCCGTTGCGAATTGTTTAGAACATTACAATCTGGACTTGAAATGAGGACGTACGCACTTACGTCCTGATATTGCAAATGGAGAGTTTATGACGTACGCAGGTGCCTAAGGGTTTTTTTTAGAATGTACTGGAATATTTTTTAATTGCATCTATTTATTTTAAAATGGGAGTGCTGAATTTTGGTGAGTTTTTCACATTGCAGAAATAAAATACCTGCCCATAAAATGATTAAATTTTAGCAAGAAATAAAATCATGCGCTACGCATACATGCATGAAACACTTGCAACATTTCCAGAAGATATTTAACGAAACTTCAGTTTTTGATACGGTGAAATAAGAAAACACATAATAAAGTTTAAAGTTTAAATAGAGAAATTGCTGCCTTTAGCCGATAAGATATTCAAATGCATTTTTGCAGCTCTGTATATTGTCTACATATTTTCATATACATCACAAAACAGGCAAAATATATAATTTAGCTAAAAAATGCATAACGCAATTAAAAATAATCTTTCAGTTACTTTCGTCAAGAAGTTGCAATAGATCATATTGTTTTGTGCAGCATTGTATATGATCTATAGAGTTTTAGAAACACCTCACATTATGGAAAATTTTAATTCAGCTCTAAAATGCAGAATATAACTATTTTCGACAAAGTCATCAAAGATGGCAAAGTGTTCAATTCCTTTTTCTAGTCCTGTATATGCTCTTTTTTGAACAAAACAACCCTTAGTGTACTAAATGTTTTCCAGCTAGAAACGGCGTATTACTGTATTACTGGGGGGGGGGGGCTCGAAAGCCAAGGCACCGCGACCAGAGGTCTATTGTACCATCCCCCCAGGTCTCCTAATTTTGAACCAATTCCAGATGAGAGACCTGCATCTGGATTGGCACCCCCAGAGGTAGCGCTTATACAGAACTTGGAGGATTTTTGAGCCACAAACAGATTTAATGTGCACCAGCTCCCATTAACGTACACGGTCCCATAGCAGAGGCAGACGAGACAGGATAGACGATGCACCCTTCCAAACAGTGACCGTGGTCGATGCTGCTTGGCTTTCGGCGATCTTACGAGAGCCCAGCTTTACCGTCCGCGCCACTGCGGGACTTAGAAACGGCGTAACACAGTTTAAAATATATTCTACGTAATTCGCACCCTTAAATGGCAAAGTTTACAAATCCGTTTCAGCAGCCATGTAATTTATATACGCAATATACTAAAATCTTGTTAATCATACAAACGCATTCTACAGTTTAAACGCATTTCCAGTATTTCCCGTTCATAGAAAGTACTGTTTTCGATATACTTTGTAGGTCTCTGAACGATAAACAATGCGCATACCATATCGTATAGGGTGTTTCACGAAAGACCCGTAACTTTAAAAATAAATAGGACCATGAAACCAGTGGCATGTTTATTAAAAAACACACGTAAGAATCTGATATAGAAACCTCAAAATTTTAGTCAAAAATAGCGCCGATAGATGGCGCTGCAGACAGGATTACGAATCCCATAAAGAGAGCTCAGACGCCAAGAACTTCAGTCATCGAAGATTTCGCCGTTGAAACATGATCACTATTAGCGCATAGGGAAAAAATTCTGGAAGTGACTCTGAAAAACATTATTCATCCTAAGAATACTTTAACATTCGACGAGCTGTAGGAGGCTATTTGTGAAGCTTGTTCGTCGTTTTCCGGTGGCATACTACAGAGAGTCACTGACAATTTCATTCTTTGTTTGCGACATGTGTGTTGTGTGAAACGTGCACATTTTAAATAACTTTTGATGTGATACAACCTACTTATGGTTATGCCACCTGCACCGCCATATATCGGCGCAATTTATTACTAAAATTTTGAGATTTCTGTATCAGATTTTTGAAGGGTTTTTTAACAAACATTCCACTATTCATGCTTCTATCTATCACCATTTCCAAGTTATTTATTTTCAAAGTTAGGGGTACTTCGTGAAACACCCTGAATGTTGCAACGCAACGAAATGCACATCAATTTCATTATGTTTGAAGTAATGTTACATAATTAAAATTCATTGTAAATAATTTTTCCTGATAGACCACATAATGTAACGCAGTACATTTGTTTATCCATGTAAACCCACTATAAATTCTACACATCCCATTTTAAATATGAATCTCCCGTAGTTAAACTCAGCAGCATATACCAAATACGAGGAAATTCAAATTAATTTACGAATGGTAGAGTATGGACAGAGAGCAGACAGACACACGAAATTCATAAACACCTTTATACTATGTCGAAAGGGATAAAAAGTACTTATGTTTCACTTCTATAAATTTCGAACTTTCTCGTAAAGAACCTTTATTCGGGCATATAAGCTGGGGAATAAACTTTTGTGCTTACAACCAGAAATTGTATTTAAGAAAACAAATTTTATCTATGTCTTTCATCCTAACCTTCATTTATCAAGTACCACATGTTGACGCCACTACTACGAGAGAATAAACATGTCTTTCTGTTTGCATACCGGTATTTCCAGATCTTATTTAATAGTAAGTTCATATATTTTTTCTGATATTAAATAATGTGAAAATAAGTATTCGGAAATACTGTCACTAAAACGGAATGACATGTTATTCTTTGCTTTGATTTTAATCTCATTTTAATTTTTAATTTAATTTTATTCGAAATTTGTACCAGAATATTTCAATAAAAGTATATTTTTATAATTAAATTTAACGACAAACTATTAAATTGCTTTCATTTATTTTCAAATTTATTCTATCGTAAATTTTGGTGAGCTACCAACAGTAGAGAAACATAGTTTCCATAATTTCTGATATATGAGCCGCGGTTCAAATAATTATTCTTCCGACCACAAATTTTATTTAATAAAAGGTAACCAATTTCCGCTTGGTACTTATTTGACATTATCTATACTAATAAAAGAAAGTTTCGCTCTGTGTGTGTGTGTGTGTGTCTGTTGGCGATGGCTAGGAAAATTTAGCCCACCTAGAAGGCTGGAAATTTAGGTGTGGATAGTCCAAGGTCTGGCCATGTGCACCTGAGCCTCATAATTTTAATATTTTGATAATTAGACTAGATATTAATTAGATTCTCATTAACCATCGCTTCTAAAATATCATCTTTTAAATCAAAATGGTGAAAGAAACGGACAGGCGCATTGGATTTGCAACCGGAAATGAACGAATTCGAAATTATTTAACTAATCAGCGAATTTTAAGAAAACTAATTGACATATCAAATTGAAAATTTCTGAGCATATGTAAAAAAATATTCTGTATCTGACTATGTGATTTTTGAAAAAATCGGTTGGTAATTTTTCTTAATTCATGAAAAAAACTGCCAAAAATCTGCCGGCGCCAGTGAAAACGATCCGAGAAATTTTCAGACAGGGATCCGCTTTCATTAAAAACTGAACTACAAAGAGATCTGTTTCTCTGGCCGATCCCTCTCATTTAGTTTGCAAAAATTAAAGGAAATAATTGCCAAATTTTACTAATGAACAAATATTTAGGTAACTAATTAAGATATAGATTTGAAATTGAGGTCGGGAAGGGGTGTCATCTGCCGGCTATTTTAGCGTAGCGTCTTCGTTATGTTCTAATTATCAGAAAAATGTAATTATTTTTTTAATGATCGCGTTAATGTACGTGACGGTGGTTCTCTTGAACAAATTATTCATTATATTTGCGGGTATGGGGAGGGAGGGGGTTAACGCCTTTCTCTGAGATTGTAATTATCTAGGGCTCGGGCAACGCCGGGCGGGTTAGCTAGTTTATTAAATAAAATTCCTGTTCGGAAACAGAATTATTTGAGCCGAGGCTTATATACCAGATTTTCCGGTACTTGCCCCTGAAAGCAGTGTTGCCAGTGGGCTACTATTTTTTAATTCAGTTTTTTTGATTGCCACCAGTTTTTTGAGAAATTAAAATTCGCCTTATTTAATGACATATTAAATAAGGCGAAAACGAGGGGAATTAAACTATTTCAAAAAAGTGGTGCCAATGAAGCAATCTGATTTTTTAAAAAGTAGCCCACTGGCAACACTGCCTGAAAGAGTTAACATTAGAACTACCGGAAATTTTACTCAAGTTTGTGAAAACTATTTCACACAAGAAATTTTATTTAAAACTACTTAACATATTCTTTAACGTATTTCTGTGAGTTTTATATATAATTTATTTTAAAAAGAAATTTCTGGTTCGAATCGGAATATATTCATTTGGGAACCGTCAAAATGACGGCTCATGGTAGTTCTAGTGTTAATTATTTTATTTTTTAAAAAGTAAAGTCCAACTTTCTTTTATATATTAAACATCGACAAATGCATTTTAATAAATTTATTATTTTAGAATTATAATTCATAAATGAAAATTTTAACTTCAAGAACTATAATATATCATTATATATTCTTGTATAAGTTGGAAAATACAAGATAAATATATTCAGGAAATATATAGGAAAAGAGTGTTATAAAAGACCGCTACGATTATATAGAGTAAGAATTTTTCAAAACCTTTCGTAGAGTTATTTTTGTAACATTTGTGACAAATGTAACCTTCCTGAAAAGTTACGGGCACAGTGGAATAGCAAATTTATGACTCCGTAGCCAAGTGACATAACTCATCCTTTCATACATTTCAATATGAAAAGTAACAACCTACAGGATACTATGTATCAAAATGTTTACTATGAAGAAATATACGCATTATTATTTCGGTATTCGGTTTTCTTATTGACTGCCATATGGAATTCACATGGAAGAAATTTATTATAAAAGAATTCGTTTCATTTCTCAATTTAAAAATATAGCAATGATAATGTATTTTTTATCATGGTAATAGATTGCGATAAATATTTCTATAGTTTATTATATATATATATATATATGTGTGTGTGTGTGTGTGTGTGTGTGTGTGTGGTGTTTTTACGAAGATGAGATACCACGAGATGTAATATTCCACGAGAAAATGGCAGTTTGTTAAAGATATAGACGGTTGCAGTCGATATCAATAATCATGGCGAAGAGATGAGGTAATGAGGAGACACCAGAAGAGTTTCGTCAATAAAGACCAGCCAATTTCCAGACAAATCGTTTATTTATGAATAAGAGCGATGCAGTAACAGTTCCCACAGGTATAAACTTATAGCCCTCAGGCTTCACGATGACTCACTACATCGTTTTAAAAGATCTTAAAGAGCTTAATGAAAATTCTACGGGACTTGAACACCAGATAACCACTTGGTTACACTTCCAAACACGTCAAAAATTCGTTCTCCAAAGCGTGCAAGTAAGTTTTGTTCACTGAGCGTAGTGATACAGAATACGACGTCACGAGCGCACAAACCAATGTGTGAGAGGCCAGCTCCAGCCCAAGGAATGAGGCACGAGGGAGAAGACCCAACAAGAAAGAATTCTTCTCGTAGCCGCGCATTAATTTTGAAGTGAAAAATACCCAGCGCGCGAAAGCAGAGCATGGAATTAAAAAAAAGTGGCTTTTAAAAACTTTCGAAATGAAAAAGGCGTCTCTCAGAATTTTATAGATTGGGGAGCTGATAAAAGTTACGAATGGTCATTAAATAGGCATTAAAGGGACATTAAATAGGCATAAATATTATTAAGAATTAAGGAAATACTGACTATGTCAGAAGTTAGATTAATTTAAAGGACTAATGCGAAATAAATGCGAAGGATTTGCGAAGGAAATAAATTTTTTTCTAACACACACACATATATATATATATATATATATATATATAAGGGTGGATCAATTGAAAACGGAACAGTGGTTATAACTTGGTTTATTTTTGCATAAGTGTGGTGAACTTTGTGTACAGGGTAGAGTGGGTATGTAAGGAAGGTAACTCCTACTGAGGAAATGAACTTGCCCTAGGTAGTCACGCAGAAGCACGTGATATGCTGGGGCGATCGCCCAACAGTTTCGTCCGTCAGGTAATTGGTTGTTTTTATTCATCTGAATCTGCGAATGTTTTCGAGTAAAAAAGAGCAACTGAGTGTTATTCGTTAGTTAGTGATAGAAGTTGGATTTCGCGAAGCGCATTGGCGAATGAACGCAGTGTACGGAATTGACTCGTGTGCAGGAAGGAAACAAGCACTTCATCAAGTGAAACTGGTGAAGTTTCGGTGGACAGTCTTGGAATACCCACCGTATACCCTGGATTTTTCGGCCTGAGACTATCCAATCTTTGGCCCGCTAAAAAAGTAATTGAAGGTACGCCGTTTCTACTCCCCGTATAACAAGCATGGTTGCAGTGACGTCACTGCAAGTCACGTACGTCACGCCACATCTGTGACAAAATGCCACCACTCTGTGACGTCACACTGGGACCGAAATGTGAACGTCTTGGAGATCGTATGAAAACTTAACAGAAACTTTAAAACATCTTATAACATCAATAAAAATACTTTTAGACAGCTTTCCATTTTTTGTGACGTTTAAGTGCATAATATATACGTTATGAAACATACTATTTTAAAAATATTAAGAAATACCTCAGCTATCTCACATGAAATATTGTTGACTGTCGATTTTCCGTAAAAACAACAGACCTCCTGTTTGAACATTATGAGCTTCGATAGATTTATACGTTCACGCGTCAATAAAAATATCACAATATAGGAATTTAATATAAAATTTGTTACAAGTCTACTACAGAATTGTCAATTATATGATATAAATACATTTATTTTCTGCCAAAAGTTTATAAACATTATATGCTAGAAAAGTTACATAGTCGGAACTAAGTATTCAGGGTAGGTGTCTACTTATTAAAGGATAAAGAATGATTATCGTAGAAACCAACGTCCACCGAAAAAAATGAAGTGCTCAAAAATGAGTAAATCGATGTACTCAAATCGAATTGAGTATGTTTGGATCAAAAATGAACCTGTTATTTTTCAATTTTTAACCAACCCGTATTATCAAACTCAAGTGAAACGATAATTTTGTACTTTGTAATGATTTATTTCATTCATGACGGCATAAAAGATGTTCATTTATAGGAAAACAATGCAATATACCCTAGAAATAAGGGAATAATATTACATTTTTATTCTTTGGAAGGAACTATAACCTGCGCGCCATTATAATGCGAAAGGTTACGTTGTTGTTATGAGTTCTTCTTACATTTATTGTGCGCTGAGTGACATGGATATTTGTAAAAAAAAATTAGATTCAAGATAAGTAAGTGCTATCGGTTAAATATTCAATATATTTTTTCTTATTTTATTTAATCATATCCTAAGTAAATAATCAATTATATGTTTCTTGTTAATACTTTTGAGTGGGAAATAATAATCAGTACATTTTTACTTTAATCTGTAATGCGGTGGTTCGGGGCAGAAACCACTTGATTAAAAAAAAAATATTTTTTTCCCATTTAACTTATTTTAGTTTTGAAACTGTTTTATTAAATGTCTTTCAGCCCATGTTTTTACTTAAATTTTGATTTCCCGTGTGTCAGTAGTATACAATCGGCCATCTTGGGCGCCATCTTGCTTTAATTCATATTTTTATGATCAAAAGCATTGTTTTCAAGCACTTATAAATTATTTTAAAATGTGAAAATAAAACAATAAGTTGCTATCCAACGTACACTTTATTCCGAGATCTCAAACAAAGACGTAAAAATTAAAATCACAAAAATAAAAATTATTCTGGATTTTTCGCTTTATCTGTAAAACCATCATCAGGAGTTAATTTTCTGTGATACAAAACAGCATAAAAATATTTACATGTTACATTATCGAAGCTATATTCAATTTGAAAAGAATCAGCAAGTAACGGTAATTTCATAAAAGTATTTAAAATAAAATCATTGGATTAATGTTATTTTAATTAATTTTTAGATCAGAGATGGCGCCACTAAGTTTTTTTTAAGTTTTTATGAAATTTCCGTTATTTTCCTGATTCTATCAACGTAAAGTCGTTATTTATTACTTTAAAATACTGTGCATAATTTAATATTTACATAAATTTAATATTTACAGAAGTTGCTGCTGATTACATAAACAACAAAAAAAAAAAAATAAATATTTAACGGAGAACACACAGAGTTCATTGTTGAATACATCCATGAGATCAAAAATGATCACATAATGTTTCATATTTGAACACATCCATGGAATCAAAAATGATCACATAACGGTTAAAACGGTTGGATCGGAGCTATTTTGAGTATGTGACGTACTTAAAATTGAGTACTTTTCACTCCATTTTGAGAACCCATTTTTTTCAGTGTCTGTTCAATATCGAAATGAACGATTGGGTTCAGAATTGTGACTTAAGAAACACTAAACTGAGAGTAAAGGTGCATTTATTCACAGTCTAAGCAAGTCTGCATAACTCATACGACTTCGCATTATTTTCGAAACATTTTGTGATCATTGACAAAAGAAAAGGCAGTTTAAACAAAAGAAAGAGGCGTTGACCGTCTGCCATCTCCGTTGCCTGCTTTATCTGCATTTATTCGCAGTCTAAGCAAGTGTGCATAACTCATACGCCTTCCATTCTTTTCGAATCATTCTGTGGTCATCGGCAAAAGAAATAAGCGTTGACCATCTGTCATCTCCGTTGCTTCCTTGATCTCTGAACTTTAGAAATACTATGAAAGTCATAAAATATCAAAGAGTCCGATAGACCACAATAGAAGTACGATCAGGAAACGATCCATCTGTTTGGTCCTTTAGCGTTCTGCGAGCTATAAGTGGGCGTTGCGAAGACCTTTTAATAAGTGTTTACTGTTTACTCTCATAAAATTTTCGTCATAACTCGCTTAATTGTAGGGATTTTTTTATACTGTGCAGAAATTATTGCTCTTTCACAAACTAGTGCTCTTTCACAAACTAGATTTTTGAAGATTTAAAAGTAGTATGCCCTCTTAAATATAGTTACTGACAGTATTACTAGCATAGCTGTCAAATTTAACGCTTTTGCATTACCTCTAAACATTAATAGAAATTTTTACCTTCTCGTATCGCTAATTTCGGTTATTAAAAAAGAAAAAAATTACTAATAAATTTTACTGGTAACAAAAAAAGTGTATAAATTTTCCGCTGTGTACAAGAGATCAGTGGTGCGAGTGGGCTACTTTATCAACATTAAGATTGCTCGATTGCCACCAATTTTTTTAAGTAGAATTATTCGCCATATTTAATGACAAATTAACTAATAAGCGGAATTGCACTACTTAAAAAAAGTCCTTCCGGCCTGTACCGGGAGGAAAATGTAGCTTTCCTATATTTTCGTTTTAAAATTTTAGCTAATGTTACACGAAAACAGCAAGTTAAAATGCAAAGAAACGTTAACAAAAGATTCGTTAATACTGAATTTGAATAAGAAATTCGCCAAATTATTGAGCAATAGCCAAATTGGCTTCATTTATGAAGACTTATTTTGGTCGCCAAATTTGGCGATATTTCTCCAAATGTCGCCAATTTTGGCGAGAATTTGGCGCTAACGGATATGAATATATAGTTTTATGTGTATGATTGGGAAAATTATTACAACAATGAAAGAAAATAATTTGCGAGTAATCGCGTTAATGTGCTGTTTTTTTTTCAAAATGTCAGCCACCCTAGAATTTCAAACTGCTCTATCTCAGCCAATTTTTAAGATAGAGGTAAACCAAAAAATGCTCTGGAATCCTTGTATCAAGGCCTAACACGTAATTAAAAAATAAATTTGAATTTTTAACTTTTTTGTATATTTATTTTAGTTTTAAATTTTTAAATGACCGCCATCCTGAAACAAAATGGCGGACCAAGCTGTCCAACGAACTCGGTCGAGACATTGGTTAGCTTAATATACACAATTAGTTTCATAAAAATTGATTTATAAATACGAGCGTTATCGTATGACATAGGTCAGATATATATATATATGGATATATATATATATAAATCAACATTTGAACGGAGGGTGGTTTTGGGGTCTGGGGGTCATGATCGGTGAAAATATATCGAAATTTTCCGGAACTGCTTTCCTCCGAACGGCTGCAATAGGTAGCTTTATACTTTTTTGTATTGAAAGCTACCTAAAAGTGGGGGCAAATGCGAAAATAAGAGGCATTATACTATTTTTTAAAATAGGTGGCAATCAAGCAATATAAATTTTAAAAAAGTAGCCCACTGGCAACACTGCAAGGGATTACTACCAATTACTCATTGGGATGTTTAGTTTCATTTCTATTTTTATTTTATAAGTGAACTCGAAAATTATAGATTTAAAATTTAATGTGAACAAAATAGGGTGAATTTATATTTTTATCATCGATCGCGCTTGCAAATACATAATGATTATTTCATTTGCGCTTAATTTAAAAAGACACGTATTCATAAAATTCTTTGAATTGGATTACAGAGTATTAGAGTTAAATAAAACGTTTCTAAATAAAGTTAGCTACAGAAAATGAAAGAAACACGTGATCACATTGCTTTTCTTCATTAGAGTTCGTTGCGTGACTAAACTAAGATATTCTCTGAAAGACTCGAGTTGGGAAACTTTCTGTTTAGTTGCATTTGGGTTACCAATGCATTATTTAATTGAAAAACACGAATGTATGTGATGCAGGGCTGAAATAGCTTAGAAGTCTGACGAATATAAAATTATATATTTAACCCTTTGATTACAGAGTTGGGACATATATAATCCCAACGACTATCTCTTTATTCTATTTGCACCACGTTTTGAAATATAATCTCTGCCATAAACATATATTAGAATAATTTCAAGAAAAATTTACCATACAGAAATTTGTTTATAAATTGTTGTAAGAATAAGTTTGACACGTTCACTTCCGGGTTAAAATTACTGGAAATTTATTTTAATTTAGAAAGTTCGAATTCGTACTAGAAAATACTAATATTACTAACTAATATAACTAATATATATAATAAATACTAAATATTTACTTTATTTAATTCAAGACATTGCGTGATTACATAAAATAAACATTCTTCTTTCAAAATTTCCGGTACGAATTCGTAATTTTAGATTGAAAAACCACGAGTATACTCGTGTTTTGCACGAATGGGTTAAGAATAGTTGACAGTCCTAGGACGTAATGAAAAGGTTAACAGAAAAGAATATTCTTCTTATTTAACCCCACACCTTTTATTTAATCGTTTGAAGAGTGGTGGTACAATATTTATGCTACTAAATTTTAACTCCCTACTGCCGAATGGCAACCAGGATTTGTGAGAAAAATTTTGTTTTAGAATGTACTACGTGAAGAAAACATTTATTTATTTTTTATATGTTTTGTTGTTTTGTTTCGGCGTTGTATTTATAACTAAAGTATTAATAGTAAAGTAGAATAACAACACGTGATAATGCGTTTTGAAATATATTAAAGTTTTGAGAATGTTTAAAAATGATACTTTTTTCAGAAATTTTGTGATAGAGAATTAAGAAATGGACAAAACAATGTAGTGGGTTCTTCGAAAAGTCCCTTCCGTTCATGAAAAATAATTCGTACCGAAAAATTCTGCCCGTCAATTATCGGACATTAGATTTAGGAATTGATGTCTAATAATTAAATGATAGAATTTTCCGGTACGAACCAACTTTCCCAAACATAAAGAAGTTTCCGAATAACCCAATATTATACGAAGGACATGTTAATAATTATATAAGAATTAACAAAAATGCTCGTATTAGAATGCTATTTTAATTTTAAAACTTAAAATATGCATGAATTGTAGTGAAAAAATAAACACACGAATCAAATGTTCAAATAATGTTCTACTTTTATTTTGAAAGAAGGAAAATTTGCTATTAAAATTTAGAGTTAATGAGAAAAGCGTAAAAGTTGGCAGCTATGTAAATATAGTCATAATATCTGTGCAATTTGTATTTAATTGTTTACCATGACTGGTTGCGGGTGTATTTGTCTTTATAAAGCCAAATATTATTGACTGAAGATGTAGACTGAATCCTTATTTCCACCTATGCATTTTGTTGTATAAGATAATTTCAAACATTAATTAGGAAGAATATGTGTTGAACACTTTCCAACATAGTTGAAAACTGTTTATGAATTCGGTTTGTCTGCCTGCCTGTCTGTCTGTCCGTCTTTCTGTCTGTCCGTGCACTAACTCTCGTAAATATACTTGGATTGTCATGAAATTTTTATCCATTATTGAATTAAACTATGTCTGTGTATTATACTATGTTCGGTATTGAAAATGAATGTCGCATTCATAGTTCATTTACAGGAACACACAAAATAATTCCATTCCATTATGGTTTATGGAGATAATTCGTTTGAGGCGCATTTTATGGATGTTACGATATTTCAAACATAATGAGATTAATATGCATTACTGATAAGAACTACAGTCTCCTTTTACCGCTGTATACAATTAGTAGCTTTTATAGTTCAATTAATAAGACTTACAAAATAATTTCTTTACATTATGAACAATGGGGAAAAATCGTTTGCAGTGCATTTTGAACATGTGAAATGCACTTGGAAATACTTGAAACATAATGAAATTTAAAAGGATCCCTAAAGTTCAGTTCAACTTATTCTTTATAGATTATGGATTACAGAGACATACAAGAGAATTCGGTTAAAGGACTGAGTATGCTGGATTATGGAGCGTGGCGGCTTCAGCCAAGCGATCCCAGGTTCGAATCCTGGCCAGGACATTTTTCGCCCAGTTGGAAATTTACAACTTGGACTGAGTATGATCGGTCATTGCTAGAAATGCACTTTCCGCTATCATATACAATTTTATGTAATTTTTAGTGTATTAAGTATTGTTTAAAAATTTTGTAGATTATATACAGGGCTGCACTTTTAATATGGGCAGCAGTTTCTGAA
This sequence comes from Maratus michaelseni, assembly GCA_963931845.1. Lineage (NCBI taxonomy): Eukaryota > Metazoa > Arthropoda > Arachnida > Araneae > Salticidae > Maratus > Maratus michaelseni. Next base: position 111,828,008 of record OZ007599.1, read on the forward strand.
AATGAATTTTTACTGAGTTATGCATTTTATAAATTGCTTATTTAGATATCTCATTTCGTCGTGTGAAGAAATTAAATTTCTTAATAATATTCTGTTAAAGTCGAAAAGTGTTTCATAATCTATACCGATTGGATGAGCTTTTGTTCTTGTTCTATGGTGTAGTTGGATATGCGCCATAAGTTCGTTAAAATAAAAAATATCATTAAAAAGACACAAATGATGGTAAAAAATTGCTGTTTGCAGGAATGGGATTAGAGTGAGATCGTATTCTGTTTAATCCTTTCAGGGGCAAAGCACTCCAATTGCTAAAATGTTGAAATGAATGAGTGGCACCGGAATTAATGAACAGATTTATTTGGAAACAAGAATAAGCTATATTTCACTAACATAATAAATGGAAAATATTATATCAAAATTGCGGTGGCATTGGGACATTTAAGAATTAATATTAACTAGTTTCGTAAACGTACCACCGCCTTTTAAAGGGATAATAAACAAAAAAAAAATGGTTCCAAAATAACCGATAGATGGCGCTGCATGCGTAATATGAAGCAGATTTATGCAAATCAGCTTGTCAATAAATCCGCTCAATACACACAGATTCTTCACTAGATACCAGCAGTATGCTATTGTTACCAGATCAAGCACTCTTGGTTAAACGCTTTTACAAGAACAGGGAATCTGGGGCTCCGACTGGTCCGTTTTTTGAAAATCAGTTTTTTTAGGGAAAGAAATCGTGTTAGGTTTTAGTAACAATTTCAACAAAAAGACATTCAAGGTAAGTTTCTACGGAATTTGCAAAGAAGATATTTCTTTAAAAATAAAGTGGTGCTCAAAAAACGGACCGAGTGAAAGCCCTGGTAATCAGCCACTGGCGCATTGCGAAAATTCCGCACGCAAAACGACGCAAGACGAGAAAAGAGCCTGTTTGTTTCATGTGCTGGAATACTGAATCTCGTCAGACGCTTCACAGAAATGGGTCTTTTTGACTTTTACTATAAGCTTTAATTTGCATACATCTGCTTCATATGGTGTAAGCCAGCACCATCTATCGGTATATTTTTAAACAAAACTTTTTTTTTTTTGTTATTAAAATAAATCTAATCTCCCTCTAATCTCATTCCTGTAAAGCGAATTTTTTTAGCATCATTCGTTTATGTTTAATGAACTTTTTAAATGTTAACAAACTTATGGGGCACCCGATATTGTGTTAAACTTTAAGCTGTTACAAAGAAATTCAAAACTTTATAAAATGTTGATCGATCGATAAACTCGAAAAACCTACCTTAGCAACATACTTTTAAAAGTCTTTCAGGGTAGAACGCAGATTCTATTGTTTTAAAGCACAGATTTCATAGTACATTTCCAGTTAACTATGTGTTATTTATTGCTACGAATTTAAACAAAAAGGTAAATTTGGATTTTGCATTTTAGGATTCATATACCTCAAAATCCGATAGTACATTGTAATCACGATTCTTTGAAATAAATAGTAATATGAGGGTAAGTCATTAAGTAAGTCACAAAAGATAATAATTATTAACTTACAATGATATTCACTTCAAAACTATTTTTATTTCTCAACATATTCTCCACCAATGTTTATGCACTTATATCACCGTTTTATCAGAGCCCCAACCCCAGCTGCATAACATTCTTTGGGTTTCTGTTTCAGCCACATTAGGACTTATAGTTGAACATTGGAGACAATTCAAAAGTTTTGTGTGCAACTTCTGCAATATCTACCATACAGATTCGACTTAGCACTTCGGTTTTCATCTGTTTAGTCCACTAAAAAGCATCGTGGAAGCAAGATGATGTTCACAAATGATGAAAAAGTTCAACTTGAAGTCCTAATGTGGCTGAGACAGCAACCCAAAGAATTTTATACAGCTGGTGTTGGGGCACTGATAGAACGGTGATATAAGTGCATAAATATTGATGGAGAATATGTTGAGAAATAAAAATAGTTTTGAAATGAATATCATTGTAAGTTATTATTTAATTATATTTTGTGACTTACTTAATGACTTTCCCTCGTAGTAAAAATATTAAATACGTCATACTTATTTACAGAATAATAAAGTCTTATATTTAGCAATACACTAAAATTTATTATCAATATCACTGAAACAATACTTTAATTGAAATTCGTTTTAATAGCAAATGAGGTGTGTAATTAGACTTCATTTTCCAGCTCAATCAACTGTAAAGAAGCAGCAACAACTTTTCTTTGTGGAAAGTTTTCTTAATGTGTGAAATAAATTGTAAATCATGAGATGAAAATTTATACGGTTGAACATTTTCGTGGTTGAGCTTTGCAGAGTGGAAGTAAAAAGTATCATAAAAGCTACTGGCTTGTGTTAAAAAATATTCAACAAAAATAAAGACTAAATCTGGAGAAAATTATCCTTATAACTGGAGAACTATTTAAAATTTCTTAAAAGGTTAAATTTCACGTAAGTAAAATAATTATGCTTAGAACATTAACATTTTAGAAAATAAAACGAAACTGATTGCTTCAAACCGAAATACTCAACAGTTTGAACAACACTCAAAGTGCAGGAATGGGTATCTTTAGAAATTAACACTAGAATGGCCAGAAATTTTGCTCAAACCAATTAAACATGCTTGACACCAGATCATTTATTTAATACTTCCTAATTTAATTATTTAACTAATTTCTCTGTGATATATAGGGTGGTCATAAAGTCTTTCCTTGAATGCAATAATTCATTCCAGAAAATCTAATATAATTAGGCAAAAGCTTGTTTCAATATATTGTAAAGACAATTATGAAGTTTTTAATACAAGTACTTACGTCAGTAAATTTTGATGTGAGCACGCTTGGTAGCTCAAAGAATGTCAAGGCAGTGTTCCATATCTTGTCACGTATTGCCCAACATTTCAGCTGTTACACTAGACATAACATCTGTGATCCTGACCCTGAGTGTTTCAATATCTTTTAATGGTGCTGCAAACACCGTTATGCACCCCCAATATATTGATGTCCTTTATGTACCCCCAAAAGAAAAAATCTAGAGGAGTAATATCGGGTGAGCGAGGAGGCCATGATTTTAGTTCATCTCGTCCGATCTATCTTCCGGTGAATTTGTCATAAAAAATACTTAAGAACATGACTTTTCCATAATAAAAATTTTAGAGTATTACATTCAATGCTTATTTCATAATATTTTTTGTAATCAGGAAAATACTTTAATACCACCCTGTATACATCCCTATATATAAAATATATTTCTTTCTTCAATATTACGCAATTTTTTTTAATCTTAATTTTCCCGTTTTGAATAACGGAAACTTTCCATGGGGAAAACGGAGGACACCAACTTTGTCGCCTTTTTTGACGGAAAGTTTTTTCACGTTGTAACAGGAAAATAATTGAACCTTCTAAATATTCAAAATAATATTCTTTATAGATCTGCTTCTTAATAAAATTTTAAAGAAGATAACTCACTTGTTGGCTCTCGAAAGATAAGGCAAAATTGACTTGCTTATATATTTTTACATATTGTTAAAGAGAAATATCATTAATATATTTTCACTTTATCAATCACTTTTAATCACTTTTTCTGGAAAATACAGCGAAGTATAAGAGAAGATAAATTAGTAAAATGGTTGACAAAGTTATTTTATTTTATTTACCGTACATTTCGGTGCGTCACTCACAGCTTAGAAAAATATATTTCAAGAAAGAAAGATTTAATAAATAAAGTGAAATATATGCCACAGCAATAAGTTACATTTTATTAAATAAACTTTCTGGCCCGAAATATATTTGATTGAGATGCGAGCTTTACGCCGAAATATACTGTTCCTAGCGATTACAAAATATTCAATTAACCTTAGTGACATAAAAAAATTATCTTTTATATTTCATGCGAGGTTTCTGTTTGTTTTTCATATAGCTGTATCCATCACATAGTTTCCAAGTATCTCGTTTTTTCAGTACTATTTTTTACGAATAGAAATATTCGCTTTACTTAATCGCAGAATTTTGCTATTATGGAATGTGAATATTTCTATATCTGAATTGTGTTCAGGCTGCTTACAGTATTACAACGACTTTTAACTGAATTTTTCGCCTTATTTATTTGCAGAAAAATATTACTACAAAGTCAGTCTGGGATTAAACGAGGTTGCCACAAAGTCTGTTATTTAAATATTAAATAAAAATTTTATGATACTTAACACGTTGACGGACACTTGCGGCTATGGTCGTCAAAGCGACGTTCACAATGTGGCATGACGGCTATAGTCGCCCAAAACGAAACGGTCGTTTTTAGACACTACGGCTATAGCAGTAAAAATGTGCATTTACCGGCGTACAAGTAGAAGCCCAGTGTCATGTTTTGGAGACAATTTTTTAGGTTGAAGTTCGTTTTCCACCTGTTATACGAGTTGCAGCTTCAGTATGCACGTGCAGGGTGGCTAGTGGTCAGGGAAAAACACAGAAAAAAATGACAATTACCAGTATATTCTTATAGAAAAATTCAAATTGATTATTTGATCGAATAATCAACATAAATTTTTCTATAAGAATATACTGGTGTTAATCACTTTTTCTGACTGCATTTTTCCCTGACCACTAGCCACCCTGACGTGCTTGTGAAGGGAGTAGTGCAACCTAATTAAAGGTGCTGAATTAATAGAAAATTAAGTTTATTTAAGCAGAAAGAGTAAAACTATACTTCTAATATTCTAAAAATTACAAAAACATATAGTGTCAATTTTCGAACTTCACTTGTTCCTACTGTCCGTAAACGTGTTAACAGTGGTGGCAGACTCATTGGAAATTCCAAGGAGTGCACGATTTGCCACCAAAATGCTTGGAATAAATAAGGCAGAAATTACATAAAAAATTAATGGTACCAAAAAAGCGCAAAAATTGCCAAATATACATATATATTTCTAAATGTAGTTTTAAAATCCGACAAACTTTTTAATACTTAAAAAATATATTTAGAATATCGTAAAAACAAACAATGTAGCATTTTTGACATTAAGTTGCTTTGATGAATAATTTTTTAAATAGAAAACAAAGAAATTAAATCATCAGAAATAAGCAGCTTTAAAAATTTATTTTTCCAATAAGCTTAGATCTCTTTATTTATGCAGATAAGTCAATAATTTTATCGTTTTAAATGCAAATCAAAATTTTCAACATTGGCGATAAACAAATATGAATGGATTCATGAAACTTAAAAGAAAAATTAATTGTGGAGAAGATTTATTTTTCATTGATAGTTTTTTTATATTACATAAATATTATGGTGGAGTGAAAAAAATAAAGTTTACAATTTCGAAATACAATAAGGATGAAATTTTGCCTTTTCACTTACTACTTAACAGAAAAGAAAATAAGTCAATTGGTTAATGTTTTGAGCCCTATACCAGGCCCTAAAATTACGAGGATTGTCACCAAATTGTGACGTAACATGTAGAAATAAATTTCATAATTTCGAAATAAATAGTCATCAAAATTTACCTGTTTTACTTTCAATTTAATGGAAAAAAATCAAGTCAATCAATTAATGTCTTGAGCCCTCTACCAGGGCCTGAAATTACGATGATTATTGTATTTCGAAATTGTGAAATTTAATTTTACGTGATACATCACAATTGTCGTAATTTCAGGGCCTGGTAAAGGGCTCAAGACATTCATCGATTGACCTGAATTTTGTTTCCGTTAAATAGAATGTAAAAAAGCAAATTTGATTACTATTGTATTTCGTAATTATGAAATTTTTACATGACACATCACAATTGGCTGCCAATTTTCATAATTTCAAGGCCCTGATAGAGAGCTCAAGACATTAGTCTATTGACGTAATTTCTACTTCTGTTAAATATCTTAATTTCCGGCGCATAATCCGCGGATCAAAGAATGATGCTTCAACTCAGAAATTTTATTTTATAAAATGTAACTTACTAGATCGCTGTAAAGATTTCACTTCAATTATTAAATAAATTTTCTGGGTCTAAACAGGATTGTTTGATCCGCGGATTATACGCCGGGAATTATGGTAAGTGAAAAGACAAATTTTAATCACTACCCGCATAGCATGCACAGTCACAGTGACGTCATTGTGACGTCACTGTGAGTCACGTACGTCACGTCACATCTGTGATCAAAATGCCACCACTTTGTAACGTCACACTGTGACCAAAATGTGAACGTCTTGGAGATCTAAAGAAAACTTAAAATAAACTTTAGAACATCTTATGGCATAAAGAAAATTACTTTTTGACAGCTTTAAAAATTTTTGTGACGTTGCAATGACGTCACTGCAAGTCACATAAGTCATGTAAAACCTATGACCAAAATGCCAACACTCTGTGACTTCACGTTGTGATCGGAGAGTGAATTTGGAAAAAAAACTCATAAAATATAGATTTGAATTATGTCATGTACGTAAATCATTAATAAAAATATTGTCACACACTATTTAAATATATTGAGTATTTCCAAAATAAAATATCAAATAAATATCTGTCTACATATATGAGGCAGATAATTTTTTACAATTTTCATTACCATTTTCATGAAATTTAACAAAATATACTATATAATACACAGGTAAAAATCCTTAAATAGAAATTTAGTTACTTATCGAGTTATAAGCAATTCGTGTCACGTGACGACCAGTTTTTGTCCTGTCTTTCACTGTCACGTCGGATATTCAAATCAAAACGCCGACTTTGACATTCTTTTCTGAAAGATCTTCTGCTTTTAACAAAAAAATGGAAAAGATTTTTCAATAACATAGTTTCTGAATAAAACCACGAGCCAATTTCGTGTATTTCCGAGCAAAAATGAATTAAAAACATGTTATAAAGTATATGTCATTCCTATAGCAATTTATCCAAAACTGGCCAGTGCTTAGTAAGATGTCACCTCTATTAAATATATTGCTCTTTTCGATAGAGTGTAAAAAATGAAAAATTTGTACTTAGGAAATTTGATTGCAATTTTAATTTATATCGAAATTACTTTATAAAGCCTATTAAATCAATTTTTATTTAAAATTTATCTTTACTTCTGACGTCTAAAGCAAATGCAATGGATTAAAAAATATATAAAAATGTAAATTTTCACAGCTTATTTCTAAGAATACAAAACTCTCTCATATAAAAAAAAGAATAATATAGCATCATTAGAAGTTCATTTTTTAGCCATATAAATTATAAAGGTTTTGAAATGTCTTTATTTAAATTATTTTCTTCCTATATCATTTGCAGTAAAGTTGGAAACATCTGCTAGTTGTTATTTTGTTGTGTTTAAACAATACTGCGCGCGCATATTGAAGGCAGACGATTTTTTCTCATTCGAAGTTCGGATTAGCGTGTGTTGCGTTCTTTTAAGTTTGTAGATTTATACTGTGTAAGTAAATTAACGTTTTAAAGTGAACAATCTCCATTTTAAAGTAAACCATTCATTTTAACATCTCCCTGTGTCTAGCCGGGTGCGTTTATAAGGCCTGGGTGATATTTGATTTCTTAGATCTATGAACACACCTCTTCTGCTGGAATAATTTGAAAATTATTGTACTGGATTTACAGTCTAATTTTTCAATGAAAGGGAAGCAGATAAGGAGCATTCAATCGTAACCCCTTTACCTATAGATCAGCAGGTAACTTTCAATGTCTTCGCAGTTTTGTTAATAGTGCATGTTTAGTACTAGTACATTTAATAGTGCATTATTTAAAAGTTAAGATGTTTAAATTTTCTTTTAAAAAATCACTTGTATTAAATTTTATCTTTAATGTTTAAAACTTTTTTTAAATAGACTGTTTGGAAAAAAGCTTAAAGTATTTACTAACAATATGTATTCTAAATGTAAAGTGTTATTTAAAATGACGAATTTATTTAATATTTTGCGTTTCTTAGTTCAATTTTCATAGTTATTCATTAAAATTAAAAACATTGCAATTTTTAAAACTATTAATATTTGATTTGCAATTTGATAATTTCGTTGCTAGTGTAGGTTTCCAGAAATAATTTTCCGGTATATCTGAAAAAAATGTGACTATTTAATGCATTGAATAATTTATTTGTCGAGATATGTAAATGTTAGGTGCACAAAAATAATAAATATTGATGAAACAATAAAATAACTGTTTAGTTAAAGTAATTTTTCCAGTTGTGTTATCGAATGTTTTTACTGTAAAAATTGATATTTAAGTTCTGCATTTAGTATTCTATCAAAAACTGTAAATAAAATAATTTGTAAAGAAAATATATATATATATATATATATATTGGCATTTATGATCTTAAGTTCTATATTTCATTTACAACGAAAACTGTTTTACTGCTTGATACAATGTTTATTATTTAATAATATCGCACAATAGTTATATCTATTATTTAAATTGATTCCTAATATAAATTTTTCAGAATGCTTATTTTAAAATGTATACTTATATTTTCATTAAAGTTGTTCTCAAATCCAAAATAGCTAATTTCTGACATATTTCTGAATTCATTTTTATTCGGAAATACTTGAAATTGGCAGGTGTTCTTATTCAGAATAGGGTAGATGTGCCAGTAATGGACCGCCTTCCAGTAATGGGACACCTTCAATGTTTTTGGTTTATAAAAAAACAATCAATAAAAATTCACCTTTTTTTATTTCATTAATATACTATCTTTAAATTCTAGTTTTAAATACAATCATAATATCAACTATCTATTACTTTTTGTGAGGTGTCCATTACTGAAATTTAGGGTGTTTTGATTTATTTCTGTTATTTACAATTAAATTTCGATTCACATTGGGAAATGTGACTATGAGCATAGTTAAATATTGTTGGTAGAGTAATATAATATTAAAAAATGTTGAATATAACAATTATAACTATTAATTAAAAAATAATTTTTAAAAAAATTCCTTAAGGGTGTCCATTACTGGCACATCTACCCTATATATAATCGAATGGCGTTATCCATTTTTTGGTAACGGCAGATGATGTTTCAGAAAACACTACCAAAGTCGGTGTTTTGAACCAAATTTCCGACGCGCAGCGTCAGAAATGGGAAAAACGTGACAAAAATTGATCTTAAGTATTTCATTTATCTAAAAATGGAAAACGCTATTCATTCCAATTCGCTTTAATAATCAGGCATGCAAGTACCATGCGTTTAAAAATTTGTTCATAAATGTGTTAGAAAGTTTCGTGATACTGAACGAGGGGAAATATGGCAAAGTATACACATTTAAAGACACTTACAAAGACTCGACAGCAAAATAGCATATTTTTAATTATTGTCAATATTTTTGGTGGTTACATAAAACAAATGGAAGTAGAAGTTAATTTAAAAAGTTGTTGTTTGCACAATAGAATTTCATATTATTGAAATATTTTTATATTTATTATAATTTTTAATGGATTCATCTTTTTTTTTATATATTAGTATGCGTATTTTACATTTATAATTTTCTTGCTTAACGGCTTCATTAGCCGGTTTCCCAATCAGATGCAAAATTTCAAATTGAATACGAGTTGCATCAATAAAAATTATTGCCGATCCAATTCTTATCGTTGATCTTATCCGGATCTGGTAAAATCTTGTTATCCGAATCGATGCGAAATCATTTATCAAGTTCGATCGGGTTGTGGGTATACATATTTTTTGTTGTTGTTGGGTTAGGGTAAGAATACGGTTTGAATCGAAATATAGTTTCAGTCAACCATCATTCATGTTCAAGTAGACATTCAATCATGTTCAAGAAGTATATAACCGGATTCGTGTATGACTCTAGATCCGAGCCGACATCAGAAATTGTATCGTAACACAATTTCTGATAAAATCTGGTTACTCGGTCGTATGCAAGATTCTATTCCAAACAAGACTTACAGTAAAAACATTATACCCGACTCGGGTCAGATCGGGTTCACGAAAATCAGGTCACACGACAACTAATCTAAATCTATTCTGTAGCCAAACAAATCCAAAAAGATCGATCCGAAGTTTCTGGATCGGATTCGGGTAAAATTTTGTCACCCGACCCGGTGCAGTGTCATCACAAACGTCATAAACTTGAACCATAAAAAAATTTTGATCCGAACAATCCGTATAGGATTCGGGTAAAATTTGGTCACCCTATCCGATGCAGATTCGTCACATTTTTCACATTGAAGTCGCACGGTGACTTCACAAAGTAGTCACATTGTGAGGTCACAGAAAGCCTTGAAAACGGCCATAACGACCTCGCATTTAGGTCACAATGACGTCACATCGACGTCACTTGACGTCACGACGACGGTCACAAAGTCACTGTGTGACTTCACAGTGACGTCGCCGTGACGTCAGCATGCCTTACGGGTATATTGTATTTCGAAATTGTAAACTTTATTTCTTTCACCCCACCCTAGTGTATGTACCTGGAGTATTATTAAAAAATTGTGGGACTTGTCAACTGTACTATTAATCTTTATACAAGATTACAGAACGAACTTTTCGAAGTAAATGCATAATCTCTCAAAGTTCAGTTTCGATTTTCCTCCCATTCATCATTTAAGTGATGACTGCATATTGATCAATTACTTTGTCTATTTTATTTCAGCCAAGCCATTATACTGATGAGGTGGTTTTCAGTCAGTAGTTTGTGGGAAAGTAAACGCATTTATGTTTCACATTTCAAAATAGGAGATTTAGTGAAATGAACATTTTATTAATCTAAAAGGGATCTTTTATTTCTTCTGCTAATCATAAATTTGAAAATGAATTTCTGGAATAAATTAAACACAAAGGAGCGTGTTATATTTCAATATTTGATATTGGATTTATAATTTGAATTTTCTAAATTGTTGAACAAATATTTTTGCAAACTAAAATTTCCAATTAACTTTTTACAAACTTACAATTAAAAGGCTAATTCTTATTATGAAATTTTAAGATTTAAATGAGCAGAAAGAGGAATTATCAGACTCAGTGTTATTGTCTGTAGGTACCCTAATCAATTATGATCAGACCAAATACACAGGTACTCTTTCACGTGTTATAAGTTATTGTTTCAATAAGAAAACAATGAAATAACTAATAAAACTATTCCTTCTAAGAATTTTCTCTGGTACGCAATGGCATAACCATGGTGGGGATCCAGATGCACTGTATACCACTAATTTTGTAAAGTTTTCTTTGCCTTTTCTAATCGGAGAACTTTTTACGATAATCAAGGCGAAGAAAACGTTACTATATTTCTACTTTTCAGAGCATTTGGACCCCCTCCATGGCTCGACACTGCTTGTACCTAGTTTGTAAGTGGTTGTGAATAACTTATAGCAAACAGCAAACAGCTAATAAAGTATAGATTATAAATTACACGACGTTTTGCTGCCTAATATGACGCTTTGCAGCAATCTATTACGCTGTTTTATAACCACAATTTCCAAACAGTAAACTTTGCATTATGTAATCGATGAAATTCTAAAATTAAATAAGGTTAATATTACTACTCGGAGAGAATAGGATTTTGGATTTATTCAACATTCCAAACAACCCAATAGATTTATACTACTATATATTTCAAGAAAGTGTTTCATACACTTTAACGATTAAAATATATTGCAATTTTATACTGACTATCAACAAAAGAAACGTAAAAAAAAAAAAAAAAAAAAAATCTCATAATTTAATGACCCAATTCTTGTTCACATACAGACAAAATACACTTATATACACAGCGCTTAGTTAATGTGGCGACAATCTGAATGAAGTGATACTACACGTCAAGACAGTTTTTAGATAGAAAAACTGAAAAAAAAATAATGATGTGGTTTAACCCTTTAACCCCTTGAAGGGCACCGGTACATTATATTTACCACTTAACTTTAATCCCAGAATGCCACAATGACACCAGATTTTTATAATCACATTTTCAATTTATAAGGTACACGAGGAAACGCTTTTACTTATTTTAAAATAAAATCGTTCGTGATTCCTGGTGTCAGTCAATCATTTCAATATTTTAGCTACAAGAACACTTTGCCCCTGAAGGGGTTAATGCCCATAGTTTCCAATTAAATAGATTTTTTAATTCAGATAGTCCATATTCACTTCAGAAATTTAAAATATCAATATTTACTTCGCTTAACCCTTCATTGCATGAGTTTTTCTTTTACAATTGTGTTCTTTTATACATATATTAAATATTAGACACCAGAAATTTTAAGATAGATTTTTAACTTTGTTCAGCAACTTAGTTCACGGGAAATTTACTCGATTAATATTTCTATATAAATATAGTGGTGGCGAAGAAGTTGATTTATTTATTAATCTATACTAATAAAAAAACGTTTCGCTCTGTGTGTGTGTGTGTGTCTGTGTGTCTGTTGGCGATGGCTAGGAAAATCCAGCCCACCTAGAAGGCTGCAAATTTAGATATAGGTAATCCAAACCCTCTCATGGTGCACCATTACGTCAGAATTTTAATATTTTGAAAATTAAAGTAGTTATTAATTAAAAACTGATCAAAGATCACAAACAAAAACGTCATTATTCAAAAGCTAGCTGGCGCATGTGCAGAAACCAATATCCGTATCTTCCGGAATAGAAGAAAGAAAGCACAACACATCCCGTTTTCGTTTTAAGTTTTCTAAATTCGCCATGGGCAAACGGTTAGAAATACAGAAAAACCGTCTACATATTCTGAAAGAAAATACTTTTACGTCTCAAACGATCTGGTTGGTTTGAAAAAAAATTACATTTAACCCTTTCAAAAAAAATAATCAAAAAGCATCGAATTCATGTTTTTTATTTTCTCCCGTTTTCCGAGCCTTGCATCCCCGAAATACAAAAAATACGGAAAAACGAAGGTCACCAAATTAAAGAACTGACTTTGCCCTTTCAAAAGCCCCCTTTGGTTTTAAAAAATACAAAAATTAACCCTTCTAAAAAGTATATTTTCTGTATGCCGTTTTGTGGTTTTTGCGATTTTGGCAATGTTTAAAAATTCGCATCGGCGATTCAGAGAAATATACGAAAAACTAAAAATACCAGACAATATCTACATTTATTCTTTTTTCGACATCTGTATTTGTTTTTGAAAAATACAAATATTAACCCTTCAAAAAAAATTCGTGCGCAGGACTCTCTTTTGCGAATTCCGAATTTCTATGATATATAAAATCTGGCATCGGCTTTCTAAAATAACCAAACAAAAATCAAACACACCAAAAGACATCTACGTTCTGTCGGATTTAGGCAGAAACCTTTAGTTTAAAAATAAAATCACGTTAACCCTTTCGAAAACGTTTTTCACCGTAAGTCAATTTCGCTTTTTTAACTATTTCCCCTATCTTTAAAAATCCGAATTGGCGTTTATAAACAAGATACGAAAAACTAAAAATACCTCAACTAATCTACATCCCGTTGTTTTTAAAAATCTGGTATCCGTTTTGAAAATTTTTAATTTTAACCCTCCAAAAAAAATCCTTTCCAAAACTCACTCACGCGATTTTCGTTTTTCGGTCCAGGTTTAACCCCTTAATCGTCGCGCCCTTTAAGTGTAGGCTACTTTTTAAAAATTCATATTGCTTGATTACCACCAGTTTTTTTAAGTAGAAATGTTCGTCTTATTTAATAGACAGATAAAATAATGCAAGAATAAAGCCAATAACACTATTTTAAGAAACTGGGTAGGAATCAAACAATCTGAATAAAACAGGCGTAACCTACGCTGCCCGTGAATGTCTCGGGCACGACGATTAAGGGGTTAAAAATCAGCATCGAATCAGGAAATGCGACTACGGACAAACAGTAGACTCCATGTTGGTGTTATTTTCTCGGTAGTCAGTAATTTTGCGCTTTCTAAAGCAATATAAATAATCAAATCAGCTTTCGGAACAAAAGATAGGTAAGATATTTGCTTACCTCTATTTTTCAGCAATCGTCCTCACTCCTCATTTTTTCCGCTAGGCCATGATCGACAGAATTTCGTATTAATCCATTTTTCGATTGGTACACACACTATGTAAATCCTTGGTTTGAAGAATATCCATGAGACTGATTAAGTAATGTTAAAATATTATTAATTAATAAAACATATTCATAATACTGTTAAATTATTTAATTTACATAGCTTACATTTAATAGTTACATAAAATTTAGTTTTAAACATTATTTCAATTTAAGTTTAAGGGAAAACGACATAATGTCCGTTTCCATCGAGAATTAAGAAGAATCTCTTAAAGTTCTATAAAGCAGAGATGCAACAGTCTTAGTCCTTATATAGTGACATCATTTTTAAGTTCTTTCATTGGATGGTAATGACGTAAAGTCAATTTACGTCACTAATACGTATTTTAGTCTTTCACTTCCTTGTTCAGAGCACGTGCTGTAAAAACCTCTTCATCTTGCATCAGGCACTTTCATTTCCTGTTTGAAATTCTAGATAATTACTTTTTATCGGGATGAGTTTTTAAATGATGTAAATAAACTGTCATAGAAATTAATTCCGGATATTAATCTTTTGATATATTACCAACAATCTCCTCCTTAATCTGGAATTTGATTTCTTAAGTTTAAGTTATTTCTGTGAACTTCGAATATAGGTTTGGGAGTGGGCTTGGTTAGGATGTCCGCTATCATGTTCTTTGATTCACAGTAATTTAGATTAATTGTACCATTGTCCTTTAGGTGTTTAATGGAATGATACCTTATATCAATGTGTTTCGTGCGACGGGTGTATTTTTCTGATTCGATAATTTTTATGCAGGACTGGTTGTCCTCATGCATAGTTATGGGTAATGTCTGTTCTAAGTCAAATTCTTGTAAGAGTCTAATTAACCATAAAATTTCTTGTGATGCATTTGCTGCTGAAATATACTCGGCTTCAGCACTTGACATGGCTATGCATGATTGCTTTTTGCTGATCCATAAAATTGGGTTTTTCCCTAATAAAAATAGGTTTCCGCTGGTGGACTTTCTAGTTTGTATGTCTCCAGCCCAGTCTGAGTCACAGTACACTTCAAGTATTGGTT
The DNA here is from genome assembly GCA_963931845.1 of Maratus michaelseni. Lineage (NCBI taxonomy): Eukaryota > Metazoa > Arthropoda > Arachnida > Araneae > Salticidae > Maratus > Maratus michaelseni. The sequence goes on from OZ007599.1 coordinate 111,843,014, forward strand.
GCTGTGTTGTATTTATTTCTAATTTAAAGTTTTTAGTGTGATTTAAATAGGAAATCACTCTTTTCGTTGCTTTCCAATCCTTCTGTGAAGGGTTTTCGTTTTTTCTACTTAGGATGTTAATCGCAGCTGAAATATCTGGTCTTGTGACAGTTGAGATATACAAAAGTGCGCCAATTGCCTTTCTATAATCGATGTTGTTTGGCAATGGTATTTCTTCGTTATCAAAATTTAAATAGCCTGTTTCCATGGGCGTTTTGTAGGGTTTCGCATCTTCTAATTTAAATTTTCTAACTAATTCTTCAATTTTACTTTTTTGATTCAGTTTATATCCTTCGTTTGTTTTTTCAATTTTAATCCCTAGGTAGTAGTTTAATTGACCTAAATCCTTTAGTTCATATTCAATCTTAAGTTTTTGTATAATTTCTTTAATTTCATTTTCTTTTGCTGATATTAATAAATCGTCTACATAGACGATAATATATGCTTTACTGTTTTTAGTATTACGTATGAATAAACACGTGTCTGATGTTGATGGTTTGAAATTTAACTTTTCTAATGATTCTGAAATTTTTATGTGCCAGGCTCTAGCTGCCTGTTTTATGCCGTATATAGCCTTATTTAATTTGCACACTTTGTTTTCATGATTAGGTTTGACATAGCCTTCCGGCTGAGTGATGTATAAATCCTCATCTAAATTTCCACACAAAAATGCTGTTTTAATGTCAACGTGGTTTATGTTTAGTTTATGATAGGCGGCGGCTGCTAAAAAAGTTCTAATTGTAGTATGTGAAACCACTGGAGCAAAAGTTTCATAGTAATCAATACCAAAATTTTGCGAATAGCCTTTCGCCACTAAACGCGCTTTATATTTTTGTATTTTTCCTTTATCATCTAATTTTGTTTTGAAGAGCCATTTCGAACCTATTATTTTTGTATTTGGCGGGGGGTCAACTAATGTCCAAGTTTTATTTTGGTTGTGAGATTCTATCTCCTCCTGTGTCGCTTTGATCCAGTTTTCTTTTTCTACTGGGTTTTCCATGTTTATTATTTCCTGCCAATTTTTCGGTTCGTTAATATTTTCATCTTTAACCAAATAAATTAGTCTATCTGGGGGAACCCCTTTATTTACTCTATCTGATCTTCTTGGTTCGGTTTGGTTTAGTTCAGATTCATTCTGATTATCATTTTCATTTGAAATTTCGATTTTTATCAGATTTGGGTTTTCCGATTTTTCGTTTTCGGCGTTAGTGTTTTCATCTAAATTTAGTTCTAGCCGTTTTTCTTTATTTGAATTTATCGGATAGTTTTCTAAGAACTTCAGCGTTCTGGCTATAGTGATATCTTTGCCGCTCGTATAGATACGATATCCTTTGGAATAATTATCGTATCCCACGAAGATCCCTTCTACTGCTTTATTATCTAATTTCTGTCTTTTTTGCTTGTTAATATATGCATAAGCTTTGCAGCCAAAGACTCTTAAATATTTTAGATTTGGTCTTCTGTTTGTCCATAATTCATATGGAGTTTTTTCGTTGGCTTTAGTAGGCAGTTGATTTTGTAGGTGATTTGCGGTGCATATCGCCTCTCCCCAGAAATGTAATGGTAAATTAGAGTCACTTAACTATGTTCTTGTCATTTCAATTAATGATCTATTCTTTCGTTCAACAATACCATTCTGGCTGGGAGAATATGGTACTGTTAGCTGTCGCTTAATTCCATTTTCTTTTAGAAAATTATCAATATTAGAATTTTTAAATTATTTGCCATTATCAGTTCTGAGTTCTGTAGGCTTTTTGCCAAACTTATTGTTGACCAGTGCAACATATTCCTTTAATTTTTCAAATACCTCACTTTTATTTTGTAGTAGATAAATTATAGTAAATCTAGAGTAATCGTCTATGAAGGTTAAAAAGTAATTTTTCCCACCTATGGTTGGAGTTTGAATAGGACCACAAACGTCAGAGTGCACTAATTGCAGAATTTTATTTGCTCTCAATTCCGTTTTCTTTGGGTAAGGTGCGTCAGTCAATTTTGCTTTAATGCAAGGCTCACATTCGGTACTATGGGAACAATTATTTATGTTTATTCCGCATGCTAATTCCTTCGTCATTAATTCTTTAATCGACGCGACATTTTTATGTCCTAATCTTCTATGCCACAGTTCTATGCAATTTTTATTTTTGCAATTAGTTATCATGTTTACGAAATTTTCATCTGTGTTTATGTTTGTTTGCTGAATTTCATACAGATTATTTTCTCTTATCCCTTCTAAGCGTATTGATCCTTCATATTCTAGAAAACATTGATTATTTTCAAATGTAATTTTGCATCCGTTTTTCGTAGTTTTAGCTACCGAAAATAAATTTGTTTCAATTTCGGGTACAAGTAGAACATCTTTTAAAGTTACGTTGTGAGTTTTTCCGTCTGAGGTTATTGTGGTAATATTTACATTACCTGACCCGTAGGATTTTAGTTTATTGCCGTTGGCAATTACGACGTTGGTATGTTCTTTATTTTTAAATTCATAAAATAAATTATCATTATTTGAAATATGGGAGGATGAGCCAGAATCGATAATCCATGCGTTATTTTTCGATTTGTTAGTTAAAAATGCGCAATTTTTCTTTTCTTCGGTTCCGAAATAAGCTGTGCTTTTTTCTTTCGGTTTATTTGAGTCCGCGCTTCTTAAATTATTTTCGTCTTTTTGAAAGACTAGCGAAGAAGAGAAATGTTTTTTGTTGTTTTGTTTAAAGTTATTTGTTTTATGTTTGTTATACCAGCAATTAACTGTGTTGTGGTTCTTCATTCTACAAATCGTACAGTATTTTTCTTCTTTTTTAAAACCTGTGGTTTTGAATTTTCTTTCGGCTCTAAAAGCTTTGTTCGAATTATCACTGTTATTAGAATGCTCGTTTCTTTTATTAAATTCGTCTGTTAATTTACTCTTTATAAATTCTGGAGTTAATTCGTCTTCCTGTCTGGCTTCTAATGCGGTTATGAGGGTGTCGTATGAAGGAGGTAAAGAGCAGAGCAATAATGCTGAAATATGATTTGCTTTAATTTCTTCGCCTATGGCTGATAACTTATCAATAATTTCTAATATCTTTGTTATATGAGTTATCATGTTGCCTCCTTCTGATAATTTCGTTCCGTAAAGTCTCCTGAGGAGAAAGAGTTTGCTAGAGAGATTTGATCTCTCATGGATGTTTTTAAGCGTGTTCCATGTGTCCCGTGCATTCTGGAAATGCTTAATATGGATGATTTGATTATCCTCAATACTTAAATTAATCAAGGCTCTTGCCTTTCTATCTTTCTTCGACCATTCCGGGGTTATTGGAGTAGGTGGGTCGTCTGTGACAACTTCAAAGAGCTCTTCTCTTATCAAGAGCATCTCCACCTTGAATTTCCAGTTTGCATAATTACTGGAATTTAATTTTTCAATTATACTTCCTACTTTGAAGGTTGCATTTTTTTAATTTAGAATATATCTAAAATTAATTAATTTCTTTTAAGTATTCGAGGATTCTAGGACACTATTTTTATTTTTATTTTTACCTTTTATATACTTTAGAATTTTTCACGTCTCAGAATCTTTGTTGGTGTTATTTTCTCGGTAGTCAGTAATTTTGCGCTTTCTAAAGCAATATAAATAATCAAATCAGCTTTCGGAACAAAAGATAGGTAAGATATTTGCTTACCTCTATTTTTCAGCAATCGTCCTCACTCCTCATTTTTTCCGCTAGGCCATGATCGACAGAATTTCGTATTAATCCATTTTTCGATTGGTACACACACTATGTAAATCCTTGGTTTGAAGAATATCCATGAGACTGATTAAGTAATGTTAAAATATTATTAATTAATAAAACATATTCATAATACTGTTAAATTATTTAATTTACATAGCTTACATTTAATAGTTACATAAAATTTAGTTTTAAACATTATTTCAATTTAAGTTTAAGGGAAAACGACATAATGTCCGTTTCCATCGAGAATTAAGAAGAATCTCTTAAAGTTCTATAAAGCAGAGATGCAACAGTCTTAGTCCTTATATAGTGACATCATTTTTAAGTTCTTTCATTGGATGGTAATGACGTAAAGTCAATTTACGTCACTAATACGTATTTTAGTCTTTCACTTCCTTGTTCAGAGCACGTGCTGTAAAAACCTCTTCATCTTGCATCAGGCACTTTCATTTCCTGTTTGAAATTCTAGATAATTACTTTTTATCGGGATGAGTTTTTAAATGATGTAAATAAACTGTCATAGAAATTAATTCCGGATATTAATCTTTTGATATATTACCAACACTCCAGATCATAGACGCGTTCATTTTCTTCAAAACGCATGATTGGGTTTTAAAAAATATCTACATTAACCCTTTAGAAACCGATCGATTACGTAACCAACTTTCGCGATTTCCGACATTTTGGCAATGTTTACCCGTGGTTAAATTTCAATTCTACTAGGAGATTTGGTTGGGTCGAGTGTTCTGAAAAGGCCTCTTCCAGTACAGACTGCGCCCCCTGGCGGTGGAAGGTGGAACTATGGACCCGATTACGACGGGGTTTGGTTTAAGTTTCGTATAGAACAGATTATTAATATTTTTGGCCCGCGCAACACCGGGTGGGTTAGCTAGTAGTAAAATAAAGAGTGATGGAAATTTACATCACTATGCAATTAGGGGTTAATATACAAACATTCTGTCATTAAATGAAGCTAAATTTATTATTGAAATTTTCTGGTATGAATTCAGATTTTCTGAATTACTGAATTTCTATAGCGTATTCTACCATAGTAATTCAAGGTTCGCACACTCCTTATATTTTGTAAGGAGTCTGGCACCACTATTAATGATAAGAAAGTTTCTATTTATTTTTTTAAACACAGAATTCGCAATATTTTCCGCAGTTAAATAAAGCGAAGAAAACTGTTAAAAATTTGTGGTAGAGAAGCGCGAACCCTGTAATTAGAGGGTTAACCCCTTCGGGACCGGCGGCTTTTACACAAATTTTATTCGGTTGGCACCACTTTTTTAAATAAAAGCTACATTTACTTAAACTATCACAAAAATGCTCGAATTAGAGAAAGCAAATATTACTTTTATTTTTTACTGGTGCCAAAAACAACTTCTGTATGCTCGTTTAGAGGGTGCATATATGATACCATGGTCCCGAATGGGTTAAGAGACTACTGGCTTGTTTTGGCTCTATGAACGGCAATAAGGCACACAGGAGTAAGGTATTTTAGTCAGAATACAGGGTGGTTGAAATATAAGTATCCCTATTTGAAGCTATCTGTAGCTCGAAGGAATAACCCGAATGAAACCAAAATCGGCACACTCACTATTCGAGAAGGGGGGAAGAAGTATGGAATTATAAAAAACGATAATTGCAATAATCACCGACAGATGGTGCTACTGAGTGTGAATTGTAATGTGTAACACAATAAGAAAGAATTAAGGCGCCAAACCGAATGGGGCACCTAATTTATTCTACAATGTCACAGTGAATGTGGTTACGCTTTCGCAAGGCGTTGCTGATCATGTTCAGGTTCCAGACGGCCATTGTGCTGGAGGACACAATCCAGGCGGTGCACGACGTGCTCAACTGTGGAATGTAACGCATTAGGAGTGCTGTTTCGCACATGTTTTGATATGCAGTAAATTAATTGATGTTTGCGGCAACTCCACTGTACACAATATTACACATTACATTTCACACTCAAAAGCGCCATAGGTCGGAGATTATTGCAATTAATTATTTTTATTGTTCCATTCTTTTACCCCCTTCTCGAATGGTAAATGAGCCGATTTTGGTTTCATCTCAGTTATTCGTTGAAGCTACAGACAGCTCCAAATAGAGATACTTATAACCACCCGGTACATTAAGTTTCATTTACAAGTGAATTTTCAGTTTAAAAAATCGCAAATCACTTTATAAAATAAGAAAAATGTAGGTTTGAAACGTCTATGAGGCGCCTGAAGGGTGCTACTATCTGGGGCATGCTGACTTCCATTTTTAAGACAAATACGATAGGCATTTAGTTATTAGAGAAGTAGTGGTAAAACACGTGACTTTTAGAGGCCCGATGAAAGTGCTCAGTTATTTATCAGTAACACCATAAGTACTTTTAGTCACATTTCGATATATGGACCGTCCAGGTGGAAATTTAGAAGTACTTAGAAGTTTTTATCAGTATTTCAGTAATCCTTCTAGAAGAAAAATAATACGTTAATAATAGTGTCTTAGGAAAATAACTTTTATTTTATGTAAATTTAAATTGGATTTTCGAGGAATTTAACTTGAGACGAAAATTACCGTATATACTCGTGTATAAGCCGACCCCAAAATTCCTGATGAAAACATGTTTAATACCAGTATTTTACAATAATGTTGTTCGTCTTATATAATTCACAATTAAATGAGATAAAGCAGGGCGTAGAAAATTATTCTGAATTACTGGTGTTAAACTTGTTTGCATCTCGGTTTTGGGGGTCGGCTTATACACGAGTATATACGGTAGTCTAGTTTTATTTAATTCTTATTATTTTCTTCATCTGATTAAAATGACAGCAGTGTTAGTCATTTATGACTAACGCAATGTTTGACCAGAAAAATCTGAGAAATCATAAAAAAAGTTATAAAAATGTGAAATAGCATAAAATCTGTATATAACAAGATTTATTTGTAATAAATATCCTTTTAGTAAAACATTTACTAACAGTTTTAATGTAAATATTGTTTTAACGTTTAGCTGTACTTCGGCAATTAAATTTTTTTGTATTTATTTTTCTATGTCATTTATTTTTGGGTGTATCAGAGTTATAATTTAGATTATCTAAAAAAATATATCTGTTTACAAATGTTTCTGGAATTGCTAGTGAAATTTATAGTAAACAGAGAGATAATATATTTTATCTATAAAATAAAATAACTATGTTTTGAAATACAAGAGCATATGTAGTTTAGAAAATACTATGATGTAAAACCGTTTTCTAGTCATGGCATAATGTTTTTCGAATATAGAAAAGCATTTTCTGTTTCCCTTACCGTGTTTCGAGTACGCCGTGTGGTATGTTTCTGCATGAACTTTATAAAAGGGATTTTTTTTGACAAATATAGACCAAGAAATATATTATTGGAGCCCGTTGTATTTGTAATCCCGATACAGAAGTGGTTTAAAAGATTTGGAGATAGTGACAAAATATCATAAAAGTAAATTCTCATACTATCTTCAAAAAGATTTATGCACTCTTTTTCAAAAATTTCATTTGTCGAATATCGCGAAACTTCATGATTATATATATATATATATATATATATACGTATTTATACATTTTACCAATTTTTTTCAGACATTACTTATAAAGAAGCATGGTCAAAAATTTCCATTAAAAACGTCCTTCATTTAAAAAAATTAAGAACAGTCTCCAATAAAAACTTCCACCACCTAACAAAAGCGCTTTCACCCCCCGCCAGGGTATCAGCAGTTGTGATCTCTAATCAACTTCCTCTCCATTATATAGATGACTGGTGGCTGAAGAGCTCCCCCTATCGGATTTCAATATTTTCTCTCTCTCTCTCTCCCTCTCTTCCAACATTTTTCTCCAGCGGCAATCGTGTACTGAGTGTACCATGTCATTGCACGTGCCGTTGGATGCATTTATTTCAATTGATTCTCGTAATAACGCGTTATGTAAGTTTTCGTAGTTAGCTATTTTCTTTATTTGTAGGGTATCAAGTTTTATTGGGGTTTTAAGGTTTAATCTTGCAAGAGCTGTTGACTGTTTATTTAGTTTTATATCTCGGATATGTTCTTTCTTTCTTTCTTCTATTTTCCTCTTCGTCATTCCTATGTAAGTAACTTTTTCATTTCTGCTGTTTAGACAATTTATTTTATATATTCCTGCTGTTTGTATTTCTTCATATTTTTCTATTTCATTTCTTATTGATTTGAAGAGGGATGGATTGGGGGTTAGTGGGACTATTTTTCCTAATTTTTCTAATTCTCGTTTTATTTTCAAAGATACACCTTTTATATACGGAATAGGGGGAGTGTATGTTAGATTCCTCTGTGCTGGTTGTATATGGTCCATTCTTTCTCTTACTCTTTCAATTAGTTTAAGTATAGTTTTCCTCGGATGTCCTACCTTTAAACCTATGTTTTCAATGATTTTTAACTCTTCCTTTAGTGATTTTTCTGTGGAACAGACATGTAGATCTCTATATATGTATTCATGGCTGCTAATCTGTATGGCATTGGAGTATCGGCTTTATAGGAGATTATATTTAAGTTTGCTGTGGGTTTTCTATATACTGTAGTATTTATTTTAGTTATATCATGAGTTATTTTTACATCTAAGTAGTTGATCGAATGCTTTATTTCTTTTTCTATTGTAAACTGGATATTCTTGTCATACGAATTTACTTTGTCAAGGAGGTTATCTATATTAATTCGATTATTTGTGATAATAAGTACGTCGTCTACATATCTAAGCCATAGTCTGATTTCAGTTTTGTGTTCGTTTATGATTCTTGTTTCTAGATTTCTTAATTTCCATTCAGCGACTATATTAGAAATTGGGGATCCCATAGGTACTCCTTTAATTTGTTTATATATTTTGTTATTGAACTTAAAATAACTTTCGTTCAGGATCAAGTTTGTTGCGCTTTGTAATAGAGTACTTAAGTTAGATTCTGTATAATCCTTTTTAACACTTTCCAACCTAGTTGAAAAGTGTTTATGACTTCGGTTTGTCTGGCCGTCTGGCCGTCTGCCGTCTGGCCGTCTGGCCGTCTGCCGTCTGGCCGTCTGGCCGTCTGCCGTCTGCCGTCTGCCGTCTGTCCGTGCTCTAACTCCCGTAAATATGCTCGGATTGCCCTGCAAATTTTATATGTTATAATCGTTATCTATAGCATGTTCCCTATTTCAACGGAAGTGTGTAGCACTTATAGTTTTTTTACAGGGACACTCAAAAGAATTCCGTTACATTGCGGTCTATGGGGAAAAATCATTTGCGGTTTATTTAAATAATGTTTCAATACTTTAAACGCATTGAAATTTATATATATCACTAAGGTGCATTAGAAGAAGCTTAATATGGAATAGGGTGTGCATAGCACTTATACTTACTTTACAGGGACAGTCAAAAGAATTCCGTTACATTACGTCTATGGAGAAAAATCGTCTGCGGTTTATTTAAATAATGTTTCACTATTTTAAACGCATTGAAATTTATATAAGGTTCATTACAAGAGACTTACTACAGAATATTGTGTGTATAGCAGTCATCGTTCATTTACAGGGACACACAAAAGAATTCTCTACTGTATGTTAACAATAATTCCTGGAAGTGCGTTTTAAGTTACTGAATGCGATTTTAATTTTAAATCGCTTTTTGTATATTACGTGGTGTGTATAAATTCTGTAGATCCTATACAGGGAAGTACAAAAGTTCGGGAACACATTTCCGTATTATTTAACTCCAGACGGAGAATTTTAAACTGTGCTACGTGTTTCCTAACTGAACTAAAATTTAGCATCCTATGTAGTATATATACAAATCTATAGATCCTATACAGGGCTGAATAAAGTATTCGGATTACTTAGATGTTATCTTTTAGCTTATAAAAGAGTATGATTCGTAAAATTATTTTGGAAGCGTTGGAAAGTGTTACATAATCTATGCTTGACGCATGATTTTTCGTTCTTGTTTATTAACACTTTCCAACCTAGTTGAAAAGAGTTTATGACTTCGGTTTGTCTGCCGTATGGCCGTATGGCCGTCTGCCGTCTGTCCGTGCTCTAACTCCCGTAAATATGCTCGGATTACCCTGCAATTTTTATATGTTATTGTCGTTATCTATAGCATGTTACCTATTTCAACTGAAGTGTATAGCCCTTATAGTTTTTTACAGGGTCACTCAAAAGAATTCCGTTACATTACGGTCTATGGGGAAAAATCTTTTGCGGGTTACTTTAATGATGTTACGCAAATTCAAAGACATTGTAATTGATATATATCACTAAGGTGCATTACAAGAAGCTTAATATAGAATAGGGTGTGCATAGCACTTATAGTTACTTTACAGGGACAGTCAAAAGAATTCCGTTACATTACGTCTATGGAGAAAAATCGTTTTCGGTTTAATTAAATAATGTTTCACTATTTTAAATGCATTGAAATTTATATATATCACTAAGGTGCATTACAAGAGGCTTACTACAGAATAGTGTGTGTACAGCATTCATCGTTCATTTACAGGGACACACAAAAGAGTTTTCTACTGTCTGTTAAAAATAATTCCTGGAAGTGCGTTTTGTTTTAAGTTTCTGAACGCGATTTTAAATTTAACTCACTTTTTGTCTATTACTTGGTGTGTATAAATTCTGTATTTCATATACAGGGCAGCACAAAAGTTTGCGAACACATTTCCGTTTATTGACAGAAACTACAGAAGTAGAATTTTAAACTGTGTTACGCGTTTCCATACTAAACTAATATTTAGCATCCTATGTAGTATATATACAAATCTATAGATCCTATACAGGGCTGAATAAAAGTATTAGGATAATTTTCCGAATATTGTATACGTTGGAAATTCCTGAAATTACGTTTTTAAATATGTTTTGCGTTTTCCAAATGGTTTACTTAGATGTTATCTTTCAGCTTATTAAACGGTAATGATTTGTAAAATTATTTTGGAAGCGTTGGAAAGTGTTACATAATCTATGCTTGACGCATGATTTTTCGTTCTTGTTTTATTATTCATCAGATCTGTCATTTCTTTCAAGTTAATAGACGGATAGAGGTTTTGGACATCCAGGCTTAACATGTACTCATCAGGCTTTGGCTTATATTCTTTTAATTTTTGTATGAAGCTTTTTGTTGAATTGATCGAAATTTCTGAGGGGGGGGGGGGGGTAATTTTTTCATATTGCTTTTTCATATATTTTTCAATGTCATATATTGGGCTGATCGTTTTATTTACAATAGATCTTAGTTTATATGGAGTTTTGTGATCTTTCAGTTTACCAAAAATCATAGGGATGTTCGGTGTAAATTTACGTTTAATTGGTTTTTCTTCAGGTGGCCAGTTTACGGATTTTATTAGGTCATTAGATGCTTTAAATAACTTATTCAATGGATCTTTCTGTATTATTTCTGTATCCATTTCTTTAATTGTCTTTTCCATCATATTTATGTAATCAGTTTTATTCTTTATAGCTAATTTCCCAGTTTTATCTGTTTGCAAGAAGGTTAACTCTTGATTATCTTTCAATTTCTTTAATGTATGCAGGTTATCGTCCCCTCTTTTCTTACGAGTTTTTAATTGTTTATTGATTTCATCTTGTGTAATATTTCTTATCCTGATTGCCTCTTCTTCTGGTATTAATTTCAGAACTCTTTCTATCTTTGGAATGGTTTCTTTTAAGTTTATTTTCTTTCTCATTGTGTACTTTAGGTCCTTTCTTTAGATAGTTATCTTCTTCTTTACTGGGTATGTATGATGATAGATTTATATATGGTATTTCAGTCCTTTCCTGTTCGAATTTTTCGTTTTTTTAATATATATATATATATATATATATATATATATATATATATATTATGAAAATATTCTTATTTATTTTTTGTGTAATTTTAAGCTGAAGTCCTAATTTTATCAAAATTTGGAATAAAATATTTAAGATGTTATTATCTGGTTTATAATTATTTTTACAAAATATTAAATTTCAAAATATATAAAGCTGATTTTCCCAACATTTTTTAAATAGATAAAATTTATTATTTTTTATTATATTACGAATTACAAAAATTATAAAGGAAAATTTTAGAATATAAACAAACAGTTTAGGAATCAAAACAGCCAGAAATTTTGAAATTTCTTAATGTTTCAGAAATATTAAGAAATCACTTTGTATTATAATACTTAAGATTTATAATGTTAGAAATAATATTAATACTTGTATAAATTAGATGAACACTATATGAATTTAATCTGTCATATCATATACGATGATATCTAAAATATAAACATATTGCGCGTAAGCAAATAGTGAGATAGCAAGGCACAATATTTTCACAAATTACATCTTGAAGTGAAATTAAGACCAAACAATAAGCTATTTTTCTTTTTTTTTTGGGGGGGGGGGGGAGGCGGAGGGCGGGAACGTAAAAAAAAACGCATGACATGAATAAAAAAGAGGGCCACTGAATCTTTCAGTGTGCCAAAAATCTGAGCCGTTTTCATTAGCGTAGCCAGGGTAGGAACCCAGCTGTTCTGGATAACTCTATGTTAAGGAAGTTATTTTCGCCTTATCAAATAACAGCATTTTCAGCGATTAAACGAGGTGAAAACAGTTTTACGAAATTAGTGGTATGCAGAGCATCTGGATCCAGGGCCTGATTACCGATGCGGAAAATTCCACCAGTGAAATTGAATAGATATGTTTGCCTTATTGTTGACAGAAATTCTTTATGAATATGGTGTTTAAATAAGCCAAAAATTTCTATTTAATTTTACTGGTGGAAGTTTGCCCCACCGATAATCAGTCCCTGTCTGGACCCTACCAACCTGACTACGCCAATGCTTGGACATATGTTTGCCATTGCTAATCAGCGCACAAAGCAGAAAGAAAATTTACAATGTATATTTCTGAAGATTCGTGCAGGAAAATGGCTTGTTACATTGTTGATTCGAGTGCTAAACTCTAAGATGATGCCTACATTCCTTGGAATTTGAATGGAGTATGGGACCACTATTTCTCATAAAACATTTTCAATTGAATGTTTAAATCGCAAAATCGTTAATATTTATATCGCTGGTATTTAAATAGCTAAAGGTAAATAAATGTGTTTTTAACGGAGAAAAAACACGATGTTAAATTAAAATAAATAAATCACGCTCAGGGTGGGAGATTGATTAAAATAAATGTTTCTTAGATAGCGCATTCACATAACATTATTCATTCCGTCATTGATATCAAGAATTCATAATTTTAGACAAATAAGCTTCCACTGTATTTAATCAAGAGCCCTTTTCAGTATTATCATATAGCTTGAGGAACATTTCTTTGACAAATATTTATTCAATCATTGCCTTAATTCCACAAGATAATTATGTATTTAACTAAAGTATTAGATTGTTGCAAAAGTTCTATCATATTTTAATACCTTCAATACAGGAAAATTTTAATACCTGATAAATTTACCTCTTAGTCACCTGATAATTTTGCCTCTTAGAATGCTGGGCCAAGACCTCCTTATCATAGTATCAGACCTCTCAATCAGCAAGTTGCCTTTGACCGCTATTCTTGTCCTGCTACTAGCGCCATCAATCGTCAGTAATAGCATTTATGACACGAAATCACACGAATTTTTTTCACAGCTCCATTTGTTCTATGCATTTGCTTATGAAATAGTAGTTTTCCTACCACTAAAATTTTATCTTATTAAATTGACAAAATCGTGTGATTACATGACGAAAAAAATTCTATTAAATTTTAGTGGTAAGAAAAAAGCGTAAGAGTTGGCAGCTATGCGGTAGCAGACCAGCTAGATTTTTCTATAGATTTTTCTATTATATTTTTGGATACCTGTTTTTTAAAAGAGACAATTTTGTTTTGTTTGATCGGAGAATTCTGGGATTTAAAAGAACAACATTTTCTCTAAAAATATACTGGTGTTCAAAATGCCCGAAACATGGCAACTGTGCGGTAGTATCCACCAGGCGGCGATACTTTCCGGAGAAAGTCAATCAATAAGTTGGCAATTACCGCGGACATTTTCTCCCATAGACTTTCTCCGGATTGTGAAGTCTGATCTATGATAAGGGAGTCTTGGCTGGGCCTGCGCGCTGCCATAAAAATGGCGGCTGTCGTAGGCAATTTTTTTCAGCGCTTGTACGATCCCACAAATTTGATCACCAAGAATTTCTCAAAACGTTTTCCCTTATTTTTATGAGATCATGTATGTCAAAGAAAACTTTTAGAAATTAGTGGTATGTAAAATCAGAGGACTGTAAGGCGGCCGCCATTTTGCTGTCAGCGCTCAGGCCTAGTATTCAAGGGGCGGTGTCTCGGTTCAAAGAAAGCAGATACAGTAAAATTATCAGGTATTAAAGGTATTGAAATACGACAGAACTTTTGCAACAACCTATTACTTTCATCATAAAAAGTATTAAAGGACTTTCTATGATGAAATAATCGTAAAAGTAAAATGTAAAATTAAAAGTAATGAAAAATCATTTTTCATTACTTTTAAATATGGGCCGATTACCACCACTAAATTTTATTAGAATTCTTTGCCTAGGAAGAATACTAATAAATTTCTGAGAAGAACAAGGTTGCCAGTGTCGCCTTCTTATATTTTGAGAGCTGTCTAATTCATACAGGAAATATTGGGAGAACAAGTTTCATTTTATGTAGTCACGACCTGTCTGCCATTAAATAGAGTAAGATTTTCTGTTTGAAATTCCTGGTAACAATTCGGAATTTCTGAATGAAAAAGGAGGCCAAACTGGTAATCCTGGTGAAGAATACAATTAAAATTTAGTGGTGACAATCGGCTCATTCTTAAAAGTAATGAAAAATGCATTTTATCATACTCGGTAGTTTGACATGGTAGCGACAATATATTCTCTATAAGGAGTCAAGAATAATACTTTCGAAAATAACATTTTAATATTCAAACGTACTATGGCATGTTCATTTAATGACAAATCAAAAGCATGCAGCGTTAAAGATCAGCCAACGACTAAACCGCTCCAAGTGAGCTGGCTGCCATACCAAACTACATATAGATCATAAAAAAAATAAAGATTAAAGTTGTGATTTTCATTGAAATTTGCGGATATTTTAATTTAACTCAATGAACGCCCACTTTACAAAAAGTGACCTATACACAACTTTAAACTCACAGAAATTCAGTGAAATTCACGAATATCAATTCAACGAGTTCGCTCATGTACAATACTTATTGATACTTTGGTACACCATAAGCAAATTCCTTGTCTTTTAGGTAGATTTCGTGAGAAATGCTACCTATTACATTCTCCTCTAAGTTGGTATATTTGAAAAATTTTTGAAGATCTACTCCGATCATGACTCCCAGAACCCAAAATCACCCCCAGTTCAAAAATTTATCTATCTATCTATCTATCTATGTCACTTTTTTATGGACACGATAACTCCCATAATTCTGCACAAATCTCTTCCAAACTGATACATAAAATCAAGGGGCATAAAATCTCGGTAAAGTTCGTTAATGGGCAAAACCGAACCAAGGGGAGGGGAGATGGGGGCTTTTTGTGAAAACAGAAAAAACCCATAATTTCTTAATTATGATACGTATCGAATCCGTTTAAAGTTATTATTACTTCTAGGAAAAAAGGCGGAAAATTTATGTATAACAGATTTTTGATATCATTAAAAATAGCCTCAAGGGGGGAAAAGGGGTTTTAGAAGAAAAAAATTCACAATTTCGTCAATTCAGAAGATATCAAATCCGCTTAAATTTAGTATAAATCCACTTACTATTATCTAAAACTTTTATATTGACAAGTTTTTTATAGGACTAACCCTTATAGCAAAAAAAAAAAAAATTAATTAAAAAAAAATCCCTGCCGGCTCCGCCTGCAAACAAGTTAGATTTTGAAGTGGGCGTTTCTAAATGCCACATCATGTCAAAAAAGTAATTTCTTATGCAATTCCCAACAAACAGGAGCTCCATGGTCTGCGTCTTTAAAATCTACCTGTACCTGTAAGTCGAGCCGTCAGGGATTTTTTGTATTCTATGAACCCTTTATGTCTGTCGATACATTAGCTAAACACCCTGTATATCATGACAATTAACAATTATTTACATAAAAATACATTTGAATAAGATTAACTAAAGTAACTTTTGCTAGAAAGCCATTTAAACATATATTAATCCCACAAACCTACGTTAATGTAATAATTCATCATAAAATACATTTTTATGAAAAAAATGTTTTTATAAAATAACTTTTATAAAGAGAATATTTAATTTGATTAAGTAAGTTTAATGTCACAACAGTTCGTACATAAGAGAGTCTATTTTGAAATAAGGTTTTTTTTAAAAGAAAGATCAATCAAATGTCTGTTACAAAAAAATGACAATTATATCATTAATTATTAAAGCGATTCTTGGAATGCTTGATTACATGCTTAAGTGCATTTCATTAAAAATTAGAAACTTCAAAATGGTATGTAAAAGATTCGCTTAATTATGTTAACTTTAATAGGTTTTAATTCTTCGTCGCTATCAATTTTTTTTCTACTTATATAGTTACATTTATTTGAAATCATTAATTTTTGTAAGGAATATTTCTGAGGTTTATAAAAATTTGTTTCGTGTTCATTAGAAAGAATTTCCTTATGAAATTGAATTACAGTTAGATGTATGTCCGATAAATATTTAAATTATTTGAGTTTACTTTAATAATAAAGATTCTTAAATTTAAATAAATAAACGAAAAGAGAAAATATATAATTAACCTGTTAACTGGGTATGACGAAATATTTCGTTATACACAAAGTACTACTGTGTAATATGTTGAACGCATTTAGTTCCGGTAAAATTTTAATAAATTTTTCATCTTATTAAAACGCTCTATTCATGCAAAATTACTTCCATAAATAAGGAATTTTATTTATTTTTTTTACAGCCGGAATTGTGAACCGTTGGTAATCAGGCATATTAGCTGAACAAAGTTTATTCCACGGTTAACTGGTTAAATATGCGAGTGTATAAGAAAAGTAAAAAAAAAAAAAATATATATATATTTGCTAATATATGTCCTAATTTTGTTTGTGAATTTCATTTCGTCAAAGAAAATTAAGATAATTAATACGTGAAATGGACAACAGTTTTTATTCTAAAACTTGCCTTTATACCTAATCAATCACTTAATACCTAATTTACAAATTTTAAATTAAGTGAGATGCAATTTTTCTTACTGCGATTATTTTATTGATTACAGAATACTAATCAACATGGCTGCTCCGAGCTTCTCCTGCACTATTGAACCTGTTATACCAACGAAATTGGATCTAGGAGCCGACTATTGCAGTGTTGTCAGTAAGCTAAATTTTTTTAATTCAGTTTGTTTGATTCTAACCACTTTTTTGTTTAAATAATGCAATTGGCATTTTTCTCGCATTATTTAATATATCATTAAAGAAGGCGAAAATGTCTACTTCATAAAAGGGGTGGCAATCAATCAATCTGAATTTTGAAAAAAAAGTAGCGAGCTGGCAACACTGGCCTATTGAATTCACTGTTCAGTGCTACACAATTACAGTACCAATTCATGTTTTTCCTTTCAGAAAAAAATCTCTTTTGTTTGTATTTCCAATATCATCGTTGAATATTATACACCGTTTATTTTATTAAAATTTGAATACATATTCTTACTACAATACTTGCTTGCCTCACAAAAACTAACGGTTAACTCAAAAAGAAAAAAAAATTGTAATTCGCATGTTCACAACTTCAATTAATTTGGTGCTTAAATATCATATCATAACTACCATTACTTAATAATAATTTTATAAATCCCTATTTGTATACCAATTTTGAATTACTGCAATTTCGCGTTCGCAACTTAAAATTATTTAAAACGCCTCTCACAAATGCGTTCCAACGATTTCCAAACGAGAAAAAAACAATTCTGAAATTTTTATATTCATTATTATATTCATTTAATTTTTATACTCATTATCATCTTAAGTGATATATAGAGGGCTCCCTCTGTTCCTTTTATTTCAATAGTAGTATTTGTGAAGAAAATTGCTAGGATTTTACAACATTTCCAACGAAATTTCTGTACAGGTAGGTGTCTACAAAAGGATCAGTGTCCATAAGCCGTGTTTTTGGCCCATGAAATAAGACTAAAATTCGATTTTGTTATACTGACTTAATTATTTCACTTTTTAATATTAAAAAGTTTATCATGCACTATTTCAACAATATGTTTTTCATTTTGTTCTTTTTTATATAAGTTACACAATCTCAAAGTTCGTATTATTCGTAGTTTTTGACGAAAAATACACAATTTCTCGTAATTTTACCTCAATTTTTAATATATTTTTTTAATATTTTACTATGAGCGCAGCTTTGCAACACTTTTATTTTTACATATATTGTATATTTTGATGTATTTTATAATATACAGGGTGTTTTTTTTTTAACTGACACTATTCAGAGCCGCCTGTAGCTCGTTCTAATAACTGGATTGACACAAAATTTTGTGAATGGACTAAGAAAACCATGGGAAAAAAAAGATTCCAACAAAAAAAAATTAGTTCCAATCACCGCCGATAGGGGAAATGTGGCGCTGTACATTGAAAAAAACATCAGAAACAGACAAAATTAATAATTTGGATAAAATGCCATGTTTTATTCTACATTTATGTTTTATTCATCATTTCCCTTTCGTTGATCGCAGTTGAAACATCCATTATCACTTTTTCTGCCACCGCTTTACGTCTTCTGCCTGATCGAACTGCTAGCGAGCCTGTTTCTTCGAATTTCAGAATAATTGCTTTCAATACATTAACGGATAAAGGTCCTTTGCGCAGTTTATGGCGTGTTCTAAGTAAACGAAGAGCGGCTGGTGCATTGCACTGGTTACAATAATAGAACTTCACAAAAGTAACGCGCGCTGCGGTAAGTGAGATTCATTTTCAACCTGAGCTGAAATTGTTTCTCGGTGTTTTTCGCATGCATTTATAACTTAAACTATTGGCGCTACTGTCGCTTGCGTAAGTAAAAATTTGCATTTTCATTTATTGCCCGTATTTTATACTAATTTTCAGTTGCATAACTTACCACAGCGCCACATTTCCCCCTATCGGTGGTGATTGGAACTATTTTTTGTTGTTGTTGTTGGAATCTTTTTTCCCATGGTTTTCTTAGTCCATTCACAAATTTTTTTGTCAATCCAGTTATTAGAACGAGCTACAGGCGGCTCTGAATAGTGTCAATTTTAAAAAAAACACCATGTATGTAAAGAAGAAAGTGTTGCACGATAGCGCTCCTATAAATAAATGAGTTAAAGTTACGAGAAATTGCGTATTTTTCATCAAAAACTACGAATAATATGAACTTTGAGTTTATGTAAGTCATATAAATCCGAATAAAATGCAAAAAATATTGTTGAAATCGTACAGGATAAACCTTCTAATATTAAAAAGTGAACCAATTAAGTCAGTAGAACAAAATCGAATTTTAGTCTTATTTCATGGGCCAAAAACATGGCTTATGGACCCTGATCCTTTATAAGAAAAATCTGAAAAGTATTTTCTTAGAAAAAGCAATAGTCAAAAAATGGGAGTTAAAAAGTAATGAAAGTCCAACTTCGTTGTAATCGCATTCTGGAACTTGTATGCGGATAGAAAATCTTAAAATCTAGTTTCTGTTCATATAGGGTTATTAAACGAATGTTAATTAATTTTTACATTATAAAATAATTGAAGTAACTTTTTAATTTTTTCTGCCTTTTAATCTGTGAATCCCACCTCAAAATTAAGCATTAATATTATTCATAAAATTCAGTAAACCAAATTTTATAGCAACAAGTAAAATTTTATACTTTATATTAATCGTCAAACGATAATCACTTGTTGTTTTTAACATTTACTTTTTTGGATACCACTATTTCCAAAAAAATACTCTTCGACATAGCTTTGTATACATTATAAAGAGAAATAATCTTCGACATAGCTTTCTATAACATTATAAAGAGAAATAATCTTCTTGGTATATATATATATATATATTGATATTTTCAAGAGAAATCTATAATGAAAATTATTGTTTTGAAAAAATAGTAGCAAAAGACTACCGTATCGATCCCTGCTGATTATATTTTCTAACTATAATACGTTGTAACTTTTTGAGAGTATATTCATAATCTTTTGAAAAATATTAAACTGTCAACATGATATATAGATATTCTATGAAATTTTCTATGTCAAATTTATGTTAATATATTAATTATAAGATATAATATATCACAATGCTCCGTCTACTTGAAGTTATTAAATGTCAACTACTTAATAAAGGTAAGTTGACAAATTTGACACGTGCGACGTAACTTACGCTTAATAAACGCTTTCGCATACAGTTTCAGAAATATTTTAACAGTTCCCCTGTGATAATTAGCATTACAATTTCATTAAACTATTTTCTATGATAAATTACATTATAATTTTCTAAACGTGAAATTTGTCTACAATTACATGGTTACGAACATTATAATTAGTAGCAAGCTCTTTTAAAGGAAGCCTTCATAAAATAATGAAATTGTTCAAATAAAATTTTAAAATATTGTTTAGGTTAAAATAATCACTTTAATATTTTACATTTTAAAACAAACAACGCTTTTACCCATAATTAACTAATATTATCCGAATGGCAAGATTTCATGCCAAGGAGTGTTTTTATTTGGGTATTTTTTATTATTCGGTTTTCTTGACTGGCACCACTTTTGTGGTACATATTTATTCGCCTTGTGTAACAATAGCAGGAGTTGTAGAGTCTCAAGGAAAGTAATATGTCAATTCGAACCAGAAATTTCTTCATTGAAATACGTTAAACATAAACCACACAGAAATAATTTAAAATAAATAAGCTAAATAGTTTTAACCCCTTAATCGTCGCGTCCTTTAAGTGTAGGCTACTTTTTAAAAATTCAGATTGCTTGATTACCACCAGTTTTTTTAAGTAGAAATGTTCGTCTTATTTAATAGACAGATAAAAATAATGCGAGAATAAAGCCAATAACACTATTTTAAAAAACTGGTGGGAATCAAACAATCTTAATAAAACAGGCGTAACCTACGATGCCCGTGAATGTCTCGGGCACGACGATTAAGGGGTTAAATAAGTATTCTGGTATAAAATATTTTTATAAAGACTGAGTAAAATTTTTGGGCGTTCTAGTGTTAATGTTTTATTTAGTAAAAGATCAAGTAAGCGAACAATAGTATTTCAAAATGTGGTAGAAATCAGACACTTTGAAAAAAAAACAAGGAATAATTCTCGGCTCCGGCCACTGAATATTAGACTTAAGCGCTGATACAAAAATTGATGCAGTCGTAGGCGGAAATTTTTCAGCGTGTGTACGGTCCCTTGAAATCAATACCAATAATTTCTAATAGTTTTCTCCGCCTTATTTGTCTGAGATTCAGTAAGTCAAAGAAAAATTTTAGAAAATACTGGGGTGTAAAATTAGGATACCGTACAAAGGTTTTACAAAATCGGCCCACGCCGCCGCCATTTTTGTGTCAGCGCTCAGGCCTAGTTTTCAGGGGGCAGTGTTCTCGGCTTAAATGAGTTAATAATTTATGTAGGGGTCTTCAATCTATGGCCTTGGGGGATACTCTTTTAATATAGAAGAAATTACCTTAATCAGTGACAGAATCCTTTCGATTAAATAAGGCAAAGTTTAATTTTTGGAATTTGTGGTGGCTAATGACTTTCAGGCATAAAGATTAAAGACCTCTATTTAAAGTATCTTTCGGTATCGTCGCTACAATGTCAAACTATTTAATATGAAAAAATGCATTTTTCATTATTTTTAAAAATGGGCCAATTGTGACCACTAAATTTTATTATAATTCTTGGCCTAGTAAGAATACCAATACAATTTCTGTGAAGAACAGGGTTGCCAAATAGGCCTTCATTTTATTTAGAGACTCCGAATTGATATCGGAAATTTTTAGAAAAAAAAACTTAGTTCATGTGCTAACGAAATGTTTCTCATTAATTAAAGCAAAAATTTCTATTTGAAATTTCTGGTATGGATTCGAACTTTCTGAATGAAGAAGGTGACCAAACTGGCAACCCTGTTGAAGAATACTATTAAACTTTAGTGGTGACAATCGACCCATTTTTGAAAGTAATAAAAAATGCATTTTTTCACATTCGATAGTTTGACATGGTAGCGACGATATGACTTTGAAGTAACATTGCTCGGATTAATTTTGCAGCGAATAGTGGACTGTTATTTAAAAAACAACGGCTTAGTGACTCAGCCAAATGTACTCCAACAATGATCAGATGCTAAAAGCCAAAGTTTGCAAGATCTATTCTAAACTGCCCAAGTAAATTGACTATGTATGTTGTCCAAGTTTGAAAAAAAGTCATTGAAATCGTTCATTTTAGATCACCGTCAGCAATGAGAAAATCTTTCTCACCATAGATGCCGACTGAACGACGGTGAATTAGGCAATCAGGCATACTTGTGTCACTAATTTAAAAAGTTGTGTTTGTCCTGTTTAATCACTGTGGTTAATTAAGAAAAATAATTATAATTGCTGATGGAGATCCTGATTGGCCACCGTCGTCCACGCTAAGTCGGAGCCTATGTTTCGCACTTGATTATTTCGGGGCGGAACTTAAAGCCTTGCTCAACTGCTCATTGCCTGTATATTCTATTTTTATTTAAAAAATTCTTTGGTAATATGTTCATGAGAGAAAAACTTTACTTTATAATACTTATTAAAGAATATTACTTCTCAACATGAAAGCGTCTTCCACGCGAAATTCGTGTCATACACTTTTACACCTAAAATAGAAAAATAATTAAAAGTTTAAAAACGGAATTCTTATCTTATATATCTTTATGCTTAACCAACATTTATATATTCTAATATGGTGGCACCAATTTTTGAAAGATTATTTTCATATTTAAAGGAAGTAATTTTCACGTGCTTCGATTTTCACGTCTGATATTTATTTTTTGTTGCTGGTGGGATATAGATTAGGGTAGGCCGAAATAAGTAAAAAAAAATTTTTTTCGAAATTGATTTTGGAATAGTACGCAAAAGTTGTGTAATGGGACAGTTAGAAAAAGAAAAAAAGAGAAAAATCATTTATTGTGAAAAAATATATTTTAAAAAATATTCCAAAAATTTTACTGGCATACAATGAACATGTTACACAATGGGTCAGTTATAACCCACAAAAAATTTATCAATTTATCTCAATATTTACTCACGCCCCTTTTACATCAAAAATTGGAGAAAAATAAAAATATATCGGATTTTCTAAAAAACCGTACTAGGAAAATTACTTTTCGAAATTAGTATTGATATTAATTGATTAATTAAATAATACTATAAATAATAATAATTCTATAATTATTACGTAATTTAACTTTTTATTCATTTTTTTTACGAAAAATACTAGCATATATATAGTTGTATTTTGAATTACGCGCAGGCAGAATACAGATTAGATCAAATTTGACCACTGGATTTTTTTTCGCAATCTTTTAGAAGCAATCCAACCTATATACTTGCTACCTGGTTCCTCTATTAATGTTACATGCGCTTCTGATGTTAATTTTCGATGACCAGATGTTTGTTCAAAAGTTATATTTTAGTGCGTGCATACGATATTATTAAATGCACTTCAAATTTATAGATTTTGTTGTGATCTGTATTCTGTCTGTGTACAATTCAATAATTTTAGAAAATCCAATATATTTTTCATTGTTCTCCAATTTTTGATGTCAGAGGGGTGAGGTTAAATATTGATAGAAATTGATAAAAATTTTTGTAGGCTCAAAATGAACCATTATGTAACGCTTTCACTGTATGCTAATAAAAATTTTGGAAAATTTTTCAAAATATATTTTTTCACAAGAAACGATATTTATCTTTTTTTTCTGTTTTTGAACGTTAGAGGGACGCCGTTAAATATTGACCAATGTTGAAAAACATTTTCGTGAGTTCTAACTGACCCATTACACAATTTTGCATAATATGCCAAAATCAATTTGAAAAAAAAATTCCACCCACCCTAATATAGATGTCCCACCCGCAACAAATAACTTTTTTAAGTACAAAAATCATGTTTTAGAAAATCGATGCTGCGATATTATTATAGATATATACAGTTTAAAAATAAATATTTGGTCCCAAAACCATTGCACTTACAATGCTAATTTATGTGTTAAAGTTGCACACCCGTCCGTATGGATTTGGCGTGTAGCATTGTGATGCTTCACAGTGTTGAGTCCACTACTTTTTTTTATTCAGATCCTTTCATTGCCACCACTTTTTAAAAACAGAATAAGCCGCCGTTTTTGTGCATTATTCTATCTGTCGTTAGATAAAGGGAATATTTCTACTTTGAAAAATGTGATAGAAATCAAGCAATTGGAATTTTTAAAAAGTGGCGATATGAAAACACTGATGCTTCAGAGAAAACCACGTTTCCAGACGAAAAGAAAAGTTTCATTCATTCAGTTCTGCTAATTGCAAAATTATTTACTGTTAAACTTAAACGCCATGTATACATATGTGTATTCGTACACGCATAGATGCACAAAGACATATAGTGTGTTCAAAAAGGAACATAATGTTTTTAAAATTCAATAACTAATAAACGGCAAAAGCTAAAACATAGCTGTCAACTTTTACGCTTTCTTTTTACCATTGAAGTTTAAAAGTACATTTTGGGTGATTTAATCACCGAAATCTACAATAACATAAGGCAAATTTTATTCATTTTATCCGTAACATAAAATCGTAAATGTTGGCATCTACGGAGCAAAGCTATCCTTGCAGGAGATTTATGTGTGAAGTCAAGAATTTCTGTAATACGCTGCCTTGCTTGAGTTCTAAATATTAGCGATAGGTGGCCCTGTGCTGTTTCAAACAATTAAAATTAATATACAAAAATGCATCAACGTGCACTCAGATTTCAAGAAATATGGTTTCTGTTTAGTTGTTGAACCGCTAAAAAATATTTAGCGGTGAGAAAATTCATAGTTATTTTGATCCGTTATACGTTTGAAAGAGCGCAGAATAATCCATGAAACAAATCAGAGCTACTTAGAAACAAATTCCCTACTTAAGGCAATATTTACTATAAATGTTTGAAATAAATTGATTTTTTTTACACTTTTTGTAAGGATTACATTTTTTGTAGAATGGACTGCAGAATGTTTTTTTGAATATCTTCATTATTTACGTTGCTACAGACTGTAGAATGTACTGAGGTATTAACAAAACAATATTTTAATCCTGTGCCCCATTTAAATCTTGAACATCTGACCGAGTGTCAAAAATTTTACGAGTTAAAAAGTTTACGAAATCTTTAAACGCGTTTTTGCCGAAACAACCTTTTTCAAAACTGCGTAGGTTGTAGCGTATCTACCTTTAAACTAAATCACTTGGAGTCTTTTCATAGCAAAGTAGTCACTTTTTACTCTAGAATGAAAGCTTAATATATTAAAATTGTCCATATTAAATAGGTTTAAATCATTTTTATTAAAATTTTAAATTGATTTTTACAGTTAATATATCTTTTTAAATATCCACTAACAACGCCAAAAAGCATTTTTAAAAGAAAAATATAATTTTTGTATTCAAATAAAGTTTTGAAATTTATTAAAAACGGGAATTTGTCAGATGTCAGCGGTTAATAGCCGAAAACTTCAATCTCTATCTTTTTTTTTAATAAGTCGCAGAATATTTTTGCAAAAATATGGCGCCAATTTACTTTTTGACTCTCAGATTCGCCTTTCCTTGTCTATACTTTTTGAATTATTAAATTTTTATTTATTTTGAGATTTTTGGATCACCCTGTAAATAGTAAGAAATAAAGAAAAAGACAGACGAAGAGAGAGAGAGAGACAGCTATTATTTTGTCGTGTTTGATTTAAAATAATTCTTCAATAAATGTGATGTAAAATATGTTAAATGGTATAATTTTTATCAATGTATTTATCTTTTATGTCACGGTTATTGCTATAATATATGACTAAAAACTCGATAAATACATTTCCTTTTATAATATGGACAAAAACGACCATCAATCACTTTCAAACATTTTGAAAAAATATTGCAATATTAGCTTGTCATAAACTTTCTTCCGATATGTCTTTTGCTGGAGGCAATTTTTATGGAAAATTTTTATAAAAAATAGCAGATAATTTTTTACGTGAGTGAGAGTAAAGAAAATTATTAAAAGTTATTGTACATTTTTTGTAGTTATATACTCTGTAAACAGTTTCGAGATTTTTAATTCTGAGGGGAAAAAATGGGAAATTTCGATTCTCGTAGTAAAATATTTTCACGTAGTGAGATTTTAATTTATATATATTTTTAAATTAAATACTTTAAAAATCCCAACGACAAATAAACATTTTATTTTTATTTTTCGTAGTTAAAAATGAAAAAAAATTCTGAAAAATAACTATTCTTTCAGAAAGTATATCAAATTTTAATCATTGCTAAATTTTAAATCTTAGTTTTTGAAAATTAGAATATATATTTTTTATTTATTTGAAAAAAAATATATAAATGTAGACATTAGGTTCATGCAAAAGTTTGTCGTATTTTAACATTTTGCACTCCACTGAAACCTATACGGTGACATACTAAGTTTAATCCCCAAATGTCACAATGGCACCACAATCTTGAAACAAAATTTTCGGTTTATTATGTACACGAAAAAGTCCATTAATTTACTTTCAAATAAATTTGGTCGGAAATTAAGGTACCATTGTGACATTTGGGGATTACACTTAGTATGTCACCGTATAGATGTCAGTGGAGTGCAAAATGCTAACAACTTATTTTAATACCTGGTAATTTTATTACAGGGTGTCCCAGGATTATTGGGACAAACTTTAAGGGGAGACATCACAAAGATTCAGATTTGCATAGCAACCCGTGGCCGGAAACGGCTTCGTTCGCCGTTAGGTGGTGTTGTTCACGAGAGCACGCGGGGAAACCTTACTGCGAGCACCTCTAACATCTGCAGATTATTTAATTCTTTGCAAGAGGTGCTACCAAGCTTACTGGACACTATGCCAAACATGTCAGATGCCATATGTGTTTTCAACATTATGGGCATATCCCCATTATGGCAGATGTGTTCGTGAACATTTTAATCAGGTGTTTGGTCACCGACGGATTGGTCCACGCTCTCCTGATTTAAGCAGCATAGATTTATTTCTTTGGGGTGTACTGAAAAGTGATGTGTACGCATCGCCTGTGGATTCCGATATGTATCTGGTTGCAAGACTCATCTGTAATACTGCAGATATCCAACAAAATCCAGGTGTATTTGAGGATTCCGCCAATCCATGGTCCGACGGTGCAATGCATGCAACACGAGCAGTAGTGAAAACTTTGAACATCTTTTGTGATATTTTCACATATCATCTATCAAAGCACATGTAATATCTTTGACCAATAAATTAGATGACCTCAGCTTTGTGTCTCTTCGTTTCTTGTACCTGTCATACTACTTTCCCATGACGTATCCGACCATGGGGTGCTATGCAAATCTGAATCCTTGTGATGTCCTTTACCCCCCTTTAAGTTTGTCCCAATAATCCTGGGACACCCCGTATATCTGCATGGACTGCTTATATAAACTGAACGGTTAAAATTATCAAGTATTAAAATTTTACCGGTATTGATGGTATTAATATTAGATATTAAAATACGACAGAACTTTTGCATAAAACTAATATATCAACATTTCGATAGATTAAA
This sequence comes from Maratus michaelseni, assembly GCA_963931845.1. NCBI lineage: Eukaryota > Metazoa > Arthropoda > Arachnida > Araneae > Salticidae > Maratus > Maratus michaelseni. Next base: position 111,870,569 of record OZ007599.1, read on the forward strand.
ATAAAAAAAGTATAATATTAAAAATAGTAATAAAGTGCGTAGTTTTCTTAGAAATTCCAAATAGTTTGTCACCACTATTTAGAATTTAAAACATTTATCTAATATATATGCTTTAGATTACACATCTTTCTGCTATGAATTACAGAATTTGTAATATTTGTTCTGCATTTAAATAAGGCAAACAATTCTATTCGAAAATTGCGGTGGAACTGTAAGGACCTTAAAAAACAATTTTTGTCCCGGACAACCCTTTTCCTCCGCAGATTAAAAGTTTCTGATATAATAGTAAGATTATATAGTAAGATTTGTAAATAGTAAGATTTGTAATATCTTTCTGCGATTAAATAACGCAAAACATTCAAAGCAAAAATTGTGGTAGAACTAGTCGCATCTAGGAATTTTTTTTTTGTCCCAAAAAAAACTCTTTCCTCCAGATTAAAATTTCTCTGCTATAAATCAAAGAATTTCTAATAATTTTCTGCAATTAAATAACGCGAAACATTCAATTCAAAAATTGTGATAGAACTGTGCACACTATGCAGTAAAATTTAGTGTCCCAGACCTTCTTAAAACTTATTTTTGAAAAATCTATCTATCTATCTTATTTGAATTCAAGCTTAAAATAGTTTTTGAAGTTCATTTTTATTTTATAAATGGTTTTCCAAAGAGCTACTCATATTGTCGTATATATGATACCGCTTGACATAATAATGATGAGACACAGTTTATATTAACCTCTTCAAGACTAGCGTTTTTTAGGTGCGTTCGTACTTATATAAACCTATTGTCGTCGTCTGGTCCGTCCGTCCGTCCGCATATAAAAACGCAAAAACTACCCAACCGAATGGTTTGAAATTTAAGATATATTACCTTTGCAGAATTTTATCGAGACATTTCAAATTTTATTAAAATCGAAACAAAACTTTAGAAAATATTAATAAAAAACATTTATTAAGAAATGTGATTTTTTTAAAAATCGGTGCTTTTTTGTTATAGGAGCTTCCGAGGTTTAATCGTTAAGCGACCAAGACATTTATTTTATGACAGAAATTAATCTGTAGACGATATAATTTATTTCACAGAATTAAAAATCATCAAGATCAGAATATTTATATAACTAGCTATAGTACGAACGCACCTCATTTGTCACGTTTGACGTAGAATTTCCAACTTGTTTATTAAAGAATTTTTTTTTAATATTCAAATCGCAGAAATTGCATCCGCCTTGTTTATTCAGAGGCAAAAAATTCTCTTACAAAATATGGTGATCTCACAAGGAAGGTCTCCTTAAAGTGCATACTCAGAAAATTTTGAAAAAAAATACTAATGAAGCTACTCATGTATGTAATAAAGGAACAGTGAAATTTAGCTTCGGAATCCCAATAGAAAATTTTTTTAAAAAATAAAATACTTTCGAGTATTTGGCGCAAAAAGACGCGATTTGGCTAGCAACATTTTTTCCTCGCCAAACGCAAACGGTGCATTTTGAAGTTGCATGTAAAATGATTATTCGAATGCGCAATACTTAATGAATTTAAACTTAAACTATGAAATAGTTTATTATTTTTTGTATAATATATATGAGCTGCTTCATGTTGCAGTTATTTAATTTTAGCACTGAAAAAATATGTTCTATATTTTGGAAGCTGCAAATATCTATTTTATGTCATAGCGGAGCTGACATTTAAGTTATGTGTATTATTAAATTATTAAATTATTAAATCTGTTTTTTTTTTTAAAGTTGCAAATGTTTATTTTCACTTTTAGTTAACAATCGAAATTTTAAAAATAGATGAATGTAAGGCATATTAAAGTAAACGAAGAGTTTGGGAATTCTTGTTATGAGACCTATGAGACTTTTGCAAAATTTGAAAGCATAAAATTGTCATTAGCTTAAAAAAAATTATACGAATGGATTAATTCTAGGTCTCATGATACCATATCATCTTGTTCAGAATCATTTGCATTTTGCGTTCAACATTTTCAACTCTTTGTACATTTGCAGTAATATTAATTAAAAATATTCTTTAAATCAGATTAAATAAATCACTCAAATTTTTTCTCTATTTATTAACGATTGAATGAAATTTTGCTATTGTTTTATCCTCCATTCCACATTTTTTTTCTAATTTAAACGGCTTCACCGGTTATACAAGTAATATTTAAATGAATTTTAAAAGGAAAAGCCCGATGACAAACGGATTCGTTATACATTTTTATATCGAATAAGTCTATGTTTTTATAGCAACAATATTTTTTTCTTGAATTGACAATGTTCAGAATCGAGTTTATTTCTGAGCTTGAAACAATTTGAATCAATTTAAATTTTGTTTTAAATCGTAAAATACATTCGTTAAATTTCATTATATGTACATATAAGTGTGTACACAAAATTGTAGTCATAAGAATGTATTTATTATGTAAGTTAAATTTACATAAACAATTTCAGCATGAAAAAGTTTTCCCTAAACAGTATTTGTCATAAAAGCGTATTTCTTTAACCCATTACTGCCCAGAGATCTATTTCTAGATCACCTACAACCGAACAAAACTTAAATTTCAATACGAGTAATTTAGTAAGGAAGTTTTCTCAGTATCTAATCTCAAATTTTGAGTCATTAAATAACTCAGAATTACTACATGGGAAAAACTGGTGTCGAAGAATTAAAAGAAGTGTAAAAACAGTTGGGCGTTAACGGGTTAAATTTCATTCCGTAGCCAACCGGTGATAAATCGCCAAATAAACGAAATTTTCATAATTTTTTACGGAAGTTATATCGAGGTTCCGCAGAAATTTTTTTATAGACGTATATATACTCATGAGAAGAAAATTCTATATTTTTTTCAAATTTTTCTGATTATGCGCTTATGGATAACTTCCTTGTCAGTGTTGCCAGTCCAGTGGGCTACTTTTTATTTAATTCAGTTTTTTTTATTGCCACCAGTTTTTAGAGAAAGTAAAATTCTCACTATCTAATGACAGATTAGATTAGAGCAAACCCAAGATGCGTAATGACATTTCAAAAAAGTATTGCTGATCAAGCAATCTGAATTAAAAATATAGCCCGCTGAGGGAATTATATGCTTATTGCCTGACATGCAAAAGTAATTATTAAAAAAAAAGATGAAAGAATTGTGGCGTCAAAGATTATTTAACTTAGATTATTAAAATAAATGCAGAAATACAAATGTCGTTTTTTAAAATGAACTTCTTGTTATCTTGAACAAAAATCAACGGCCGTACAAATAGAAAAATGTAAACAAAAGAGGAAAATATATTCAAGCGTCCCTCTAGTCTACATTTGAATGCAACTATTTCTAAGCAATAATCGTCATGGTAGATTTCTATTCAAAATATTGGAGACATGTATCATGAAGATTATTGTTGGGATTTAGAGGTATTCAGACAATTATACCAGTGGGACTTTTGTAGATTTGAACTTAAGACGCTTCCAATCAACACCCCCTAGATAAGAAAGCCGTGACACGCGTCACGAAAACGTCATACCAAGCAGGCAAAACAAAGAAAAAATTCGACCAACTTGAATGTTTCGATTTCGATGGCTCGTGGAATTATTAACTGTTAGTCGTAAATAATAATTATCAATTCTATGAGCCAATGAAATCGAAACATGCAAGTTGTTCAAAATTTTTTCTTTGTTTTGCCTGCTTGGTATGACGTTTTCGTGACGCGTGTCACGGCTTTCTTATCTAGGGGGCGTTGTTCCAATTCGTTACGTAGATCTGCCAATCCTCCTAAATTAACCCTTCTTTGCATGAGTTTTTCTTTTACAATTGTGTTTTTTTATACATATATTAAATATTGGACACCAGAAATTTTAAGATATATTTTAACTTCCTTCAGCAACATAGTTCACGGGAAATTTACTGGATTAATATTTATATATAAATATAGTGGTGACGAAGAAGTTGATTTATTTATTAAAAGTTAAATAAAAAGTGATGGAAAATTAAATCACTATGCAATTAAGGGTTAAGACTCCATTTATTTCGTAAATATATTTTTCTGTGTTACAGTCAGACTGTTTTTAGATCAGACTGTCAAACTCTTAGACTGTCTAACATGTTGTGTCTTTCTGTCTTTACTGTCGTTCTGTCAAACTTTTTTATGAAGACGTTATAATTATTTTGTGCAGCCTCATAAAATACAAATAAAAAACCACAAAATGTACGCATGAATTAATTTTCATAAGTCATCAACAATTGTGTGTTGAGCGAAATAGTCTGTTATGGGACAAAAGTAACATACTTGCAGAATTTCTGTATTAAATAAAGCAAAAGTTTTTATTCAAAAATTGTGGTGATCTGGAGAGTTCCTTGTTACGGATTGAAATGCATCATAAAATTTCTATAATACATTAAACGTGGAGGAAGACACCTTTTTCGAAGAAATTATAATTATTTTGTGCAGCTTCATAAAATACAAATAAAAATCAACAAAATGTACGCATGAATTAATTTTCATAAGCCATCAACAATTGTGTGGTAAGCGAAAAAGAATGTTATGGGACAAAGGCAACAAAATTTAATAAAAATTGTTTTATCTTTTAGAAAGATTCTTTCATTTATTTAAACGGCTGAAAAAAAAATAAGGCCACTCAAAGAAAAAAAAGAAATAGCTGAAGCTAGTTTTACTTTAAATACCTCACTTGAAATAAACGGAAATTAAAATGCACGATTTTCGTGATATACATATTGGCTCAATTTTTAACATCTATTGCATATTAAATAGTGTTGAAAATATTTATATATTTTACCTTTGTATTCATGTATTACTTATCATTCTGTTTCGTTCATTTATTAAAATATAGTATTTTGAAATCGGATGATTCATTTTGAATAACCCTTACCTTTAAAATGGATTATGGCATATCTGAAAATTTTTACCCTTTTTTCTTACAATTAAATTTTAATCGCTGTAATCTGCGATTAAATAAGGCAATAACCCCTCTAAAATTTTATTGGCTACAAAAAAGCGTGAAAGTAGGCAGCTAAAGATTATGGTAGTGACACTCACAGGGCTCCCAAATTGCCCGCTTTTTAATACCGGTATTTTCTTTTAAAACTTATTTTTAGATTTTTCTTGAAAATTTTGCAGAAACCACCTTGAGAGACAAATTTTTGCGGAAATTTTGTCGAAACCTACAATGAAACTTTCTGTTAAAAAAGATTGGTATTCAGTTGGCGGACCATTTGAAAATTCAAAAATTAATCAAAGTGGTTTGAAGACTTGTAAATGTGTACTCATAATATTGTCTGGAGGAGGTTCATAACAGAAATTCTGCAATTAAACAAGGCGAAGATTTTTTTTCAAAAGTATTGGTGCTCAAAAGAAAACATTCGTGCAACAACTTCAGTGGATGTAGTAGAAATAATGAAAAATTAAATAATAAATATTGCAACTCAATTCTTTGTATTAATAATGTATAACTTTAATTTTATATTTTCGTTCATTTATTTTTTACATGTATAAAAATCAAATACATATTTAATATCGATATTTCAAATAAAAGCCCCAAGCATACGTATTAGAAAAAAAAATGTTCTTTACATTATTATAAATTTCTTACATTTAATTAAAAGAAACCTTCATGCTTTAAAAAAAATAATAAATAATAATAGAGAAATTTTCCTGAAAGTAATAAAAAAATATTCACTTTTAAGGGTTTCGTCATGTAAAGTTTATAAAATTTTTGAATGATATCAAAAACATTCATTACAATCTGAATTATTATCTTAAAAAATGCATATTTTTTATGTTATTTGTTTCTCGAATAGGAAGGAAAAGTGAAAATTTGACTTTAATTAACAAGTCCGGTTAAAAAGCTGCAGGAAACAGAAACATTTTTTTTTCCACTTGTTATCCATTGGCAATAATCTATCACTCTTCTCTTGATATAAAAGAGATGTATGTGTCGTTTATTTATGAAAATACAGTATTTTGAATTCGGATGATTCATTTTGAATAACCCTGTATATCTCCTACCTTTAAAATGGATTATGGCATATCTGCCAATTTTTACGCTTTTTTCTTACCATTAAAATTTAATCGCCATAATCTGCAATTAAATAAGGTAAAAACTTCTCTAAAATTTTATTGGCTACGAAAAAGCGTGAATGTAGGTATAACTTTAATTTTATATTTTTGTTCGCTTATTTTTTACATGTATAAAAATCAAATACATATTTAATATCGATATTTCAAATAAAAGCCCCAAGCATACGTATTAGAGAAAAAATGTTTTTTACATTATTATAAATTTCTTACATTTAATTTAAAAAAAATTAAAAGAGAAATTTTCTTGAAAGCAATAAAAAAATATTCAGTTTTAAGGGTTTCGTCATGAAAAGTTTATAAAATTTTTGATTGATATCAAAAACATTCATTACAATCTGAATTATTATCTTAAAAAATGCAAATTTTTTACGTTATTTTTTTCTCGAATAGGAAGGAAAAGTGAAAATTTGACTTTAATTAACAAATCCGGTTTTAAAGCTGAAGGAAACAGAAACATTTTTTTGCACTTGTTATCCATTGGCAAGAATCTATCACTCTCCTCTTGATATAAAAGCGATGTATGTGACGTTAGTTAATCAAAACCGGCCTCTGTTTTTTATTATCTGAAAATTTTCTAAAGTGTATTTTGTTTCATAATTTTTTTATTCTTATATACCGGGTGATCCAAAAGTCAGGACGAACTTTAAAAATGAATAATTCGAAAACGAATCAAGATACAAAGATACGGTTTGCACCAAACGGATGGAAAAGAAACCGGGTTTTGTGTGGTAACGAAATAAAAAATAGTTCTGTTGGCGACCAACAGATGGCGCTGTCGGATTTCTGATGTAGGATTATGCAAAGCAACAGACGATATAAAAAGGAGCAACTGCAGCAGGTAGTAGTAGTCGAAGCTTGTATGCATCGAAACGCTGTCCATAGTTGAGCACTGAAAGATGCCATCCGCCAAAATGTGTCTGCCAAAACGCAAGAAATGCTACTAAATGCTGTGAACGGTGTGGTGCCTCGTCTCACAGCTGTACTTCTGAATGATGTACAACACCAGAGTTTCCAAGTCTCCGGCTTTTTGGGCACCAGTATTTTAGTACAGAAACTGTTGTTTTATGTAATCCGAACATTCTGCGATTTAAAAGAACAACATTTTCTCTAAGATAATACTGGTGTACAAAAAGCCGGAGACTTGGCAAGTCTGCAACACATTGAACATTTACTGTAGTACTAATTAACTGTAATTAAGCTGACTTGTAAGTTGTCAACATTTTTTCATTTGTAAATCATCTTTTGGTGCAATAAAACACCATAGCGCCATCTGTTGGTCGCCAACAGAACTATTTTTTTCGTTGCCACACAAAACCCGGTTTCTTTTCCATCCGTTTGGTGCAAACCGTATCTTTGTATCTTGATTCGTTTTCAAATTATTCATTTTTAAAGTTCGTCCTGACTTTTGGATCACCTGGTACTTCCAGGCAACGACAATTTCCAAATCAGAATTATCGCAAGAAAAAAATTCTGCTTCTAAATGTATGATATTTTTTTTCATACAAAATGCATTTTATCATCGATTGTTATTAGATAAATACAGCACGATATTTTATCCCAATTAAACAAGTTTATATGTACAGGATGTTCCAAAATTTGACCACAAATTAAGAGGGGTGATAGAAGACATCAAGAGGATGTAAACTTACCATAGAACATGGGGTCGCAAATCACTTTTAGTGGGAAAAATAGCAAAAATATGTATGAAGGGTGTGACGTCGAGTGGAACAAAAAGGGCCAATAATAAATAGATTTTTTTTTATTTGACGTAAAGCATGATTACAATGCATTACAATTCAACGTCAGAAAGGAGGTGACGAGGCATTTTTATAGGAATATGTTTTGACGCGTCCGGAAATCGTTCGTCCGTCGGTGTCGGCTGTGCAATGACTTTTGCAGCCGCAACTTCGAACATTTTCTATAAAAATGTGTCGTCGTCTCCTTTCTGACGTTGCACTACAATGTATTGTAATCATGCTTGACGTCATATAAATGTTTTTTCTATTTATTATTGGCTATTTTTGTTCTACTCGACGTCACAGACTTCATAACTATTTTTGTGATTTTCTCCCACTAACGTGGTTTGCGACCCCATGTTCTATGTCAAGTTTTGATCCTACTGATGCCTTCTATCATCCCTCTTAATTTATCGGTCAAATTTTAGAACACCCTGTACATAATATATTTCATTTTTACCGCTTGTTAAGGTATATTCCATAGCTGTCCACCAAATTTTAATAGTGAAATTCGCCTTATTTTAAATAACTGAACATTTTATACCCCTGATATAAAAAATTCAATTGTTAAAAATTACATTCAATCAGACAATACTAGATTAAAAACACACATTTACATAAAAACAATTAAAAAACTTACAGTCTTACTTTAACGGAAGCTCTATAAAGTTTCCTTGAATTTAAACGGTAAAACTTGGACTGTAAACATGTTTCGAGATAGTCTGGTTATCGTACGTTATTGTACAGAAGAGGGGTTCAATTGTAGCCGGAAAGATTTGCATACGTTTTTAATTGTTTTTATATAAATGCGTGTTTTTAATATAGTATTGTCCGATGAAATGTAATTTTTAGATTCGCCTTGTTTAATTGGACAATACTAGTTTAAAAACACACATTTATATAGAACAATTAAAAAACTTACAGTCTTACTTTAACGTAAGCTCTGTAAAGTTTCTTTGAATTTAACCGGTAAAACTTTTGACTGGAAGCATGTTTCGAGATAGTCTGCTTATCGTATGTTATTTTACTGAAGAGGAGCTCAACCGTAGTCTGAAAGGTTTACCTACGTTTTTAATTGTTTTTATATAAATGTGTGTTTTTAATCTCGTATTACCTGATGAAATGTAATTTTTAACATTCCCCTTATGTAAACACGGAAATCTGGGAATTAACAAAGTAAAAAAAATCCATTAACCTTTTGCTTATGGGCGACTATTTTTGTAATCTATAGTACCACAATTTACAAAAAGTTTCTTTGTGGTAGATTTATTTTGAAAATATGCTAGTTTAAGTGTATGGCAAATACCCTTTTTCAAATAGCATAAAATTAGTCTTTGGGACGATATATGCCTCAACCCCGTAATCAAAAGGTTAACATGAAATATGCCAACAACCGGCCATGTGACCGTACCAAATGAAACTATGTCGATTCGAACCAAGAATTTCTTCATAAAATCACTAAAATATAAATCATACATAAATAAGTTAAATAAGAAAGTGAAAGAATTTTAAATACAAATTCTTGTGTGAGATATTTTTATAAAACTGAGTAAAATTTTATAAAACTTGAATAATATGTTGTGTTAACTTTTAGTTGTATTAGAAAAGCGTAAAGGATGGCAGCTGTGATATTGCAGAAATATAAATCTCATAGCTGCTAACTGTCACGTTTTTCATTACCACTAAAATTTAATAGAAATTCTTCAATAATTTATTCGTAGATTTTGGCGATTAAACAAGGCAGAATTTGCTATTAAATTTTAGTGAGAAAAAAAAAGCGTAAAAATTGGCAGCTATGCAACCCTCCCGTTCGTTGAGTACCAACTTTTCCGATTATAAATGTACAGGGTGAATACAAATGAATATCCCAACTTTGACGGGCTATTAAAAGAAAACAAAAAAAGTACAACCTTGTTGTTCATCGGAAATCAAATATAATAGTTGGAAGTTTAAATTCAACACAGTTCAGTTATAAGTGTTAAATGCGAGCCCCTCCAGGAACACGAACGATATCGAGGCGGTACGATAACTCATCCCACATTTTTTCAGCATGTCTTGTGTGACTATTTGAATGACTGCAGATATGTGTATCCCAAGTTCGTCAGCGCGGAAGTTTATCGCCGCGTTGGTAGCGCTGGAACAAACACCCGATCTTTGATGAGGTCCCACAGAAAAAAAAAAAACATGGATTGATGTCAACGATGTGTTATTGTACCGCCTCCATATCGTTCGCGTTTCTAGAGGGGCTCACATTGAACACTTATTCTGTGTTGAATTTAAACTTACAACTGTTAGCTTTGATTTCTGACAAACAGCAAGGTTGTACTTTTTTTTGTTGTTTCCTTTTGATAGCAGTTCAAAGTTGTGATATTCATTTGTAAACACCATGTACAATTTATTTAATGATAGAAATTCTGAAATAAAAAAGACGAAGTATACTAATCGGAAATATTGATATTGGGGTATTCGGTCTTTTGGCAGCTATGATATTGTAATTGTTTTTCAGTAATGTCGCCCAAGTTAGGTAAATAATCACAACATCCGAATACCCTGGGTTTGGACAAAATCTCACGCTGGATTACCAGTATGTGCGTAAAATAATTCCTGCCTTAAATAAAAATCTGCGATTTAATGAATCAAAAAATACTTTTTGGAATATATTCAAAAGTAAGCACGTATACGATCCCTGGTACCGTCCATTAAACGCAAAATTCTGCTATAGGGTATACGTTCTCAGAGGTGAAAAATTGACGTATTTTCGAATTTGTTTTTTAAAAGAAAGAAAATAATTGAAAAACTAATAATTCCATGCTGTTTTTTATTGCTTCAAGTATTTAAAAATATTTTTTCGCTAAATTTGGACACATATTACGTCAGAAACCTGCAGTCGCGTTCACCTGTATCAAAATATCAGAGCTCAATGTATCGGAATATCAAAATATCAGAGCTCATCCTAACTTCCTGTAGAAACAAAAAATATTAAAATCTCAGTTTCTTAATGTAAAATAAGATTGTAGCTAAAGGCCATCGGCTCAATTTTTTAAATTTTTGAAAAATAAGGAATTGTGCTATTTTAAAAAAGTTTTTCATTTTTCGTCTAAAATTTTGATCTTTAAACTTATTGAAAAAATGTAAAAAATTTAAATTTTCAAAAATGGCTTGATGGCCCTTAGACAATTTAATTATGTATAAATTAGCGTAAAAGTTATCCAAAAATGTAAAAAATTGTTCAAGTTATCATGCTGCCCATGTTGAAAAATCTAGTTTCCAAAAAATCTCTTTTAAAGTTTTAGAATAAAAATATATACTGATAATTATTTTCACCTTACACTTAATTTGCTATTTATGCTATATTATGCTGTGCACCCTCCTGTGCCAACCGTACCTTCAATAAGGGGGAAGAATCTTTAGTAGAATTTTTTCGGCGAGGTCGGTTTTATCGATCGTGTGCGCGCTCATAATTTTGCTCATATCTTTCTTAATATTGGAGGTATCAATCTCTTTGCCCATAATGCTACGCACTAATGATTTAACTTCCGACAAAAAAAAATCTATTTTTTGAATGTTGAGAAAGTATGTAACCCCTTAACCCCTTGGGCATTAATCACGAGTTGTACTCGTGTAAAGTAAATTTTATCTTGTGACTTAAATTCGAGTGTAATTCGTGATCAGGGTAGCCACTATGGCCTTTTTTTGTTCAGAAATTCTGAATTCTTACCAAAAATGTCAAATAAAAATCTGTGTTTTACTTAATGACTGACATTTCATAATTACTTAAAATAAATGTTTTTCTGTCGGAATTTCTGTATGACTTCGGAATGCATATATTTTTTAATTAAACAAAGCCACAAGGGATTAAAAGACATAATTTCTTTCACCTTTTTTAACCTAATAAATTGTGATTTCATAGCTTTCTAAATCAGTTTGAACTTGGTTTCTATTTTACTAACAACTTGAGTTAGAGCGACATGAATATTCGAATGGCCGTACTTAGGACGCGGTCAAAAATTACATTGTGTTACCAGTGTTTCAGAATAGTACTCTTTGCTTTATGTAATCGGATAATGCTGCGATTAAATAAGACAAAGATTACTATTCTCAAATATTGGTAAGAAAATGAAGTTGTTCCACATGTCCAAAATTTGGTCTTGAAGATTAGTAATTTAAAATGCAAAATACGGTGATGGATTTTTTTTTCTCAAAATCAGATTTTAAATATTCTTTTAATGTAGGGTCTTCAACTGAATAGAAAATATTGCCTTATCTAATCTTAAATGCTCAGCGAATAACCCTTAATGAACCGAAGGATACGCTACGGAGACATCACTGTTTCACGACGAGTGTGACGAGAAACACTTCTTTTATTTAAAAATACTAAAATAACGAAACATTTTTAATGTCTGACATATAAATGTCTTTAAATAAAATATCACATTTAATCAGACATAAAAGTTAAATTACATACAATACAATTAAAAAATTACATGCAAACGTTCCGGGCTGTAGCCTAGCCCCTCATCAGTGCAATTACATACGCCGCGCCGACCGGAGAATTTCAACCATGTTTACAGTCAATAGTTTAACCAGTCAAAACTTGAGAACTAATGAATATTGTGGTGTTCCACCTGAATATACGACCTTACTCTAATGTAGGTTCGTTGAAGTTTTCAAGTTTTAACTGGTTAAACTATTGACTGTAAACATGGTTTAAAATTATCCGGTCGGCCGGCGTATGTAATTCAGGGTGGCTAGTGGTCAGGGAAAAATACAGTAAAAAAAAAATGAAAATTACCAGTATATTCTTATAGAAAAATTCAAACTGATTATTTGATCGAATAATCAAGATAAATTTTTCTATAAGAATATACTGGTATTTATCACTTATTTTGACTGTATTTTTCCCTGACCACTAGCCACCCTGTAATTGCACTGATGAGTGGCTAGGCTTTAACCCGAAACGTTTGCATGTAATTTTTTAATTGTATTGTATGTAATTTTAACTTTTATGTCTGATTAAATGTGATAAGACTTCCTTTATTTTGTTTATATCACTTTTTCAGACAAAATTTTTTTGCATTATCTAATTGCCGAAATTTTGGAATTAGATATGGCGATATTTTCTGTGAAAAAATACTGGTGCAGAAATTCAAGGATTTTGCATGGTTACATGCCGTATAGAATGTGCAAAATTTTTGAAAATGCATACAAATTTCTCCATATCTAGCCTCAAAATTTCTGTAATTGAATAATGCTAAAAAGTTTGCAGAAAAAGTGGTGCCAAATTATAATTAAAAGTAAAATTGGACAGTAAAAGTTTGTTGTCGCAAATATGGCAGCTTCCGTTTTTTAAGGTTTTAAAACACTTTTTTTATTAATAATTATTTTTGATGCGAGACTTTTACTTCCTTAGTATAATTGAATTAAGAAAAATATATTTTTGGCCTGAGGTATCGGAGTAACAAGCAAAAGAAGAGTAACAGTTGAGAATAAATTGATTATAAACTTTTTCCATAGTTAAAATATATTCAAATAGTCAGAAATTTAGAAATCAGATTTCATTTTCTTATTATATTAATTGAGAAACTTATAAGGATTTTCGAAATGTGATTATCTGAATTTCATTTATGATGTTTGTGACGAAACTCTCAAAGTCTTTTGTATATTTTGAATATTTCATAATGATTTGCATTTTTCTAATACTTATAATTTTCAACTCGCTGATAAAAAAAAATCTTTGTAATGTTTTTTGTTGATTTCTTTATAAATATATTTTTTCAAACCTTAAAAAAACGAAAATTATCCATAATGTGAAACATTTTGAAATAATTGCATAATGTTATACATTTAAACTTAGTAAAAAGTAAATTTTTATTTCTATACATAGAGGCTTTAAACAATATATCAAAATTTTAACTCTTTCACCGTCAGGCCCGTGTTTTTACGTTACTAGAAGTCATTTTAAAATAGTTGTAGACAAAAATATTTTTAACATAATTCTTTTTTTAACCGTATATAGAATGAGGGGATATAAAAGATATTTATATCATCAAACTGCGATTAAAAGATATATATATATCCTGGGATTTAAAAGCATACATGTGGAAATACAGGAAAACTCTTAAACGGTAAGGCAAGGACGTCCGTTTGCGTCCAGTAAGCTACCACTATTTCCGAATGTTATAACCTGCTTGATTTAATGTCTGAAACAGAGGCGATTAAATAAGGTGCGAGTAAGAATTGGTGACAAGCGCACTGCTGACAAAAAGTTTGGAAACCTTGTTTTAACCCTTTTAAAGACGCGATTATTAATTATACCAATTAATTTTATTCCCAAACTACGAAAGTTGCACCAGAAATTTTAAATAAAATTTTGCTTTTTTAATATACCTGAAGAAAATCTTTTATTTATTTTCAAAACAATTTCATCGTAATTTCTGATAGAAGTCAATCATTTCAAAATTTTGAGACTCATAGCTACTCTTTTATAAGGGTTGTCAGGGTCTCTAAACAGGGTCTCTAAACTATTGACAGTGGAGTAGCCAGGGTGAGGGTCCAGATGCTCTGGATACCACTAATTTTGTAAAATTTTCTTTGCCTTATCTAATCGGAGAACTTTTTGCTATAATCAATGAAAAGAAAATTTTACAATATTACTGGTATCCAGAGCATCGGGGGGGGACCCCCCCTCACTGGCTACGCCACTGAGTGTTGATGACTAATAATTAATTCAGTTAAAATATTGGATTTTGGATCAAATTTAAAAGTAATTGCCCATCACATGTTTCATTGTTTTTTGATAAAATTAATATATATATATATCTGTGAACTTTTTACGAAGATGATATTATATTCCACGAGAAAATGGTAATTTGTTAAAGATGTAAAATGATTGCAGTCGGTATCACGAATTATGGCGAGAAGGTTAGGCAATAATGAGACACCAGAAGAGTTTCTTCAATAAGGAGCAGCCAATTTCCAGATAAATCGTTTATTAATGAACAGGAGCGATGCCAGTAACAGTTCCCACAGTATCCGGTATAAACTTATAGCCCTCAGGCTTGACGATGGCTCACTACATCATTTAATAGATCTTAAAGAGCTAGTATGAAATTCTAAGTCAGTTAAACACCAGATAACCATTTGGTCAGCACTTCCAAACACGACAAAAATCTGCTCTCCAAAAGCTTGCAAGTCAGTTTTGTTCACGACACGTAGAGTTACTGAAAACGACGTAACGAGCGCACGATCCAATGAGTGAGAGGCGAATTTAAGCTGAGCGAATGAGGTGCGAGGGAGAAGATTTAACACGAAAGAATCCCCATCGTACCTACGCATTGATTTTGAAGTGAAAAATACCCAGCGCGCGAAGCAAAGCATGAAATAAAAATTTTAAAAAATTGCTTTCAAAAACATTTGAAATGACAACAAGCTTCTCTCAGAATTTTATAGATTGGGGAGTTGATAAAAGCTACGAATGAACTTAAAGTTTTAGATTAAGATTTGGAATAAGATAATTATTAATATACGTGTTATTACTTTTAAAAGGACATTAAATAGGAATAAATATTACTAAAAATTAAGAAAATAATGACTGTGTCAGAAGTTAGATTAATTTAAAGGAATAATGCGAAATAAATGCGAAATAAAGATAGGCGAAGGAAATAAAATTTTATATAACATATATATATATATATATATCGACATATTTATCCAGAGAATTTTTTTCCGATTTCGAAGAGGGTTTGTGGCAGGAATGAAGCTATGAATAAGAAGGAGGAGAAATATAGTGTAGTGTCTACCGGTTACGAGTGAAGTAACAGAGCATTTAGTCACAAGATGGCGTATGTTGTTCGTTTATATCGGATGAAAAAGACTTGATAGCCGCCGGGGCACACTTACACTTGTAAATTTGAATAGAATGTTTCGCTTTATTCGGGGTTCGTAGGCTTTTACCTCAATTTTTCAATGTAATGTTTAGCTTAATGTTTTCGATTTGTAATAATTTTCAGCATTTAAATAATGCAGAAAATTATTACAAATCCTGCAATTAAACGAGGCGGCCCCAATTTCTGCTATTTAAATATTAAATAGATCTTTTCTATTAAAATATTGTGGTAAAAGCTTATGAACCCTGCTATGCAAACACTTAATTAGTGCAAAATTTTTGTCGTACAGCCACGGAAAAAAATTATAAGGACAAGCGAAAAGTCGCCAAATTTAGGAGCCGCTTAGCTAGAAAATTATGCAAATATTTGTATGATAAAAATGCTTGAAACGGAATATTTCCAAACAAACTTTAAGTTGAAAATTTGTAAAATCATCTAAAGCCAGAATTTAAAATGTTTTAATAGCTTGCTACTTGGAAAAAATTATAAGGACACGCATTTCTTTTGAAATCGCAAACAAATTTTTGTATATTTGGTTATATCATAGGATTGTTTAAATTAGCCTAAACGTGTTGCACAGTAAGATTGTTCAGTTTTTCTCGTTCTTCATCATACCAGAGAGCACACAACTAACTGAATTTGAAACTGAAAACATTACTGCTTACAGAAAATGTGGAATGAGTGGACGTGAAATTGCGAAGAATATAAACAGATCTAAAACAGTAAATTATAATTTTTTGAAGAGTCCAAAAGATTATGGCAAGTAGAAGCATACAGGTATGTTTGATAGAACGTCTGTTTCTCTGACTATGTGCCAAAAACGTGGAATAGCGCAACGACCATGCTTAAAAAAACAGAGTTCTACTCAACTTAAAACCGAAATGAATCTTACATGCACGCATTGATCTCCAAATATAACAGGCGATCTATCTTCCTAATGCGCAACATGATTTTCAGAGGTCAGCGTGGAAGGATACAGTGACGATAATTTTAGCTCGCATTCATGGCAAAACATGCTGTCTATCGCATTCCCTTACATGATTAGTGAATTAATTATGAATTAAATAAGCATAGCTTAATTATAAAATCATAAATTAGGATAATAGTAAATGAGAATACTAATATCTGGCATTGACAACACGGACTATTTTTTTACTTTTGCCTTGGAAGCTTCTTTTGTCTTTCATGCTTTTGACTGCTGATTCTAAACTCATGTTATATATAGATCTCAATGCATGCACTAGACGAACAGTGCGTAATGTTCTGCAAAAGAATCCCAATCTTAGATATGCTAAACGACGGTCATATCCACCACTACATAAGAAGCTTAGATTGGAATTTGCTAATAAACACGTTTCTTTTGGATCTCGCTGGAAGCATTTTTATATTTATACACGTATTTGTAGGGGTAGGGTATTTTTAGACGGAAAGAGTTTAATTTAGACGGACCAGATGGTTTTCGCGATAATTGGTATAACTTGTGAAAAGATAAACCTGTGTTTTCCAATAGTCAATTTGGAGAAGGTTCTGTGGTGGCGTGGTCAGGTTTTGCTGCCAATGGAACAACACCAATCTTGTCCATTCGAGTTCGCAAGAATTCAGAATCATATGTGGATATGGTAGCTGAAAAATTATTGCTCGAAGCACTCCTTATCACATGTGGTGATTATTTGTTTCAACAAGACAGTGCAAGTTGCCATGTGTATTGTGCATAAACTTCATGGTTCGAGGCCAACTCTGTCCAACTTTTGGATAGGCCGCCAAGAAGCTTTGATTTAAACCCCACGGAGAATTTTTGGGGCATTTTAGCTACAGAAGTATGTAAAAATGGCACACAATATGAAAATAAAGACGATTTGATATTATCCATCGAATTAGCGTGGAAAACCATTTTTAAACAAACTTTAACTGGACTTTCTGAGTCAATGACCGCACGATTAATAAGAGTCATTCAAAAAAAAATTATAATTTTACAGAACATAAATTTATTTCGAGACATATTTCATTATGTTCTTATAATTTTTTCCATGCTTCACGTCATATATTTCTATTAATATGTGATTTATAAATTTTATTATAATTTAAATTCGTATTAAAAGGTTCCTAAGGTTTCCTAATTATGAGTGATAAATCATGTTTGATTTTGTTTTCAGTTGATGGTTATCTTAATATATACTACTCGTTTTTCAACGTGCCCGTATATTTTTTTCCATGGCTCTAAATGAGGCAAAATTTCTATTCGTTTTTACTGGTGGAAGTTTGCCCCAGGTGAATTATAATATCCTTCACTAACATTGACATAAGGAATGTTTATGTTGTCGCAATATGGCGTAACCGCAAAGCATGACTACCGTCGGGGAAAACTTCCACCAGTAATAACAAATAGATATTTTTGCTTTCATTATGACAGAAATTCTGCATGAATAAGGGGTATATACAAGCAGAATATTTATTTATATATTTACCAAAGCCATTGAATATTAACCCATTCAGGGGAAAATACTTCTGTTCTTAAGTGTTGAAATGATTGAACGACACCAGGATTTATGAATAAATTTATTTCAAAAATAATTCAAAGCTTTTCGTCACATGCATTATTAAAGCAAATTTTTATTACAAAATGTTGGTGCCATTGTGGCGTTTGGGGATTAAGATTAAGAGATATATATAATATACCATCGCCGTTCAAAGTGTTAAGCCTGAGCAGGAAGACACAAAATTGGCGGCCGCCATAAGCGGATTTTTTTCAGCGTTTGTACGGTCCCTTGTATTTGAATACTAATAATTTCTAAATGTTTCTCCGTCTTATTTTTGTGAAATTAAATACGTCAAGGGAAACTTAAAAAACTATTGGTGTCAAAATTCAGGGGACCGTAGAAACACTTAAAAAAATACGCCTACGACAGCCGCCATTTTTGTGTCAGCGCATAGGTGTAATATTCAGGTGTCGGAGAGCTAGCCTTAAACCTGCAAGCTCAGAGAACTTAGTATAATCAGGTGCAAACGTTTATTACTCTTTAAACGTAAATTCTTGATCAATGTGGATGATTCCATTTTGAGATTGTTTAAACTTTCTAAGCGGCTTTGCTGGAAAAGGCGCTTACTTAAAGTGTTTAAATATTTCAAAATTTTGGAAAAAATGTTAATTTACATCACTTGTTTTCTAAACTGCTTTCTGTTCTTTTAAACATTGTTTAATATGCATTATAAATGTGTTTAAAATTTATTGTTTTGAAAGAGGTATTAAATGTATGTTCCAGTAAGTATTTAGAATATACAGTGTGATTCATAAATATCGAAACACTAGGCTATTTCCTTAAATATTGCCCCTAGGCCAGAGTTGGGCAAATTTGCAATCTGATTAATCTGTAATCTGATTACAATATAATTGCATGTAACAGATTATAATTTCAATTACATGTAATCATAATCTGAATTTGAAATTCAATTAGGATTGTAATTGTAATTATAATGCTATGATTATGATTACACAGAGTTGAGAAAAATCTGATTAATCTGTAATCTGATTACAATATAATTGCATGTAACAGATTATACTTTCAATTACATGTAATCATAATCTGAATTTGAAATTCAATTAGGATTGTAATTGTAATTATAATGCTATGATTATGATTACACAGAGTTGAGAAAAATCTGATTAATCTGTAATCTGATTACAATATAATTGCATGTAACAGATTATAATTTCAATTACATGTAATCATAATCTGGATTTGAAATTTAATTAGGATTGTAATCATAACTATAATGCTATGATTATGATTATGGTGTAATTATAATTATAATTGAGAACTTATAGTTACAATTACGTGTAATTTCAATGGCACATTTTCAATATGTACCATAAAAGACAATTTTTATCAGACACAGTAGAAATTTGATACAACAAGAACGAAAAATCATGCATCCGACATCGATTATAAAACACTTTCTAGCATGAACAGAATATTATTCAGAAATTTTAAATTTTATTAATTAATACCCGCAAATCTAAATATGTACGATGAAAGACAGTTTTTATCACACACAATAAGAACGAAAAATTACGCAGCTGGCATAGATTATGAAACACTTTCCCACATAAACAGAATATAAATCAGAAATTTTAAATTGTTATTAATACCCGCAACACTAAATATGTACCACAGAAGCAATTTTTATCACACACAGTAGAAATATGATACAACAAGATCGAAAAATCATGCATCCGACATATATTATGAAACATTTTCTACCAAGAACAGTATCCTTCTATATATAAAAAAAAGTAATGTTTTTGAAATGGAACAATGAAAATCTGCGTAGATACCGCAAAACGTATCTGATTGGTCAGAGCTTTATGACTTTTCTTAGGGGGAATTAACATGAAAGTAGAGAATTTAGATAGGATGGGCACTATTGAGGGGGGGGGGTTACCAAGGGATAGGGACCCGGGTCTGTCGCCAAGTTTGGCGATATAACGCCAAATTTGTCGGCCAAAATTAGCTGCCAACTTGGCGCTATTTTCAGTATTTCGCCAAATTTTCATAGACTCCCATTGAAATCCAATAGCTTTTACTTGCTTGCAAAAAATCAACAAATTGAGATACTGCAATGCAACAAAAATTAATATTAGCTTATGAATAGAGCTTAATTGAACTATTTATATTATTTTTAAGCACAAACACTAACTATTTACAATATTTGTAACACTATATATACAATTGGTACTTGTTAGTTATCCTGTCGACCAAATTACTGTCGCCAAATTCATATATATTAAACGAGCAATGGATTTTCCCGATTATTCATATATATTAAACGAGCAAGGGATTTTCCCGAATATGAATGATATCGTAATCAACTGGGAAGATTTTCACGAGACTTGTCCCCAATACTAAATCGAGCACGAGAAAAAGATCTAGCTAGGTTCCGAATACAAGAAAATTCGTTTTACAGGGTAAAAAAAACTCAGCGCTGAAAATGTTTTTTTTTATAAATGGAAAAATACTCAAACGATTTACACGAAACGTGTTGCCTATACTAATTCGAGCACGAGAAATCCATCTAGCTAGGTTTCGAATTCGGGAAAGGTCATTTTGATCTATTAAAACAAACTCAGCACTTGTATTGTAAGTATTGTACAAATCTAGGACTATTCAAGATATTGAAATCCAATCATAAAGAAAAGTATTTGAAACTTATTTTGTAAATAAATTTGTTTTATTTCAATTTTTTTATCTTTTTCTTTCATAAATAATTGAGGTGATAGGCTGGATTTGTTTGGTGAAGGATGAAGCTGATTTTTAACACTTTCCAACCTAGTTGAAAAGTGTTTATGACTTCGGTGTGTCTGGCCGTCTACCCGTCTGCCGCCTGTCCGTGCTCTAACTCCCGTAAATATGCTCGGATTGACCTGCAATTTTTATATTTTATTGTCGTTATATACAGCATGTTCCGTATTTCATCTGAAGTGTGTAGCACTTATAGTTTTTTTACAGGGACACTCAAAAGAATTCTGTTACATTACGGTCTATGGGGAAAAATCATTTGCGGTTTATTTTAATGATGTTCCACAATTCCAAACACAGTGTAATTGATATATATCACTAAGGTGCATTACAAGAAGCTTAATATGGAATATGGTGTGCATAACACTTATAGTTACAATACAGGGACAGTCAAAAGAAATCCGTTACATTACGTCTATGGAGAAAAATCGTTTGCGGTTTAATTAAATAATGTTTCACTATTTTAAACGCATTAAAATTTATATCTATCACTAAGGTTCATTACAAGAGGCTTACTACAGAATAGTGTGTGTATAGCAGTCATCGTTCATTTACAGGGACACACAAAAGAATTCTCTACTGTCTGTTAAAAATAATTCCTGGAAGTGCGTTTTAAGTTGCTGAACGCGATTTTGAATTTAACTCACTTTTTGTCTATTATTTGGTGTTTATAAATTCTGTAGATCATATACAGGGCAGCACAAAAGTTCGCGAACACATTTCCGTTTATTGACAGAAACTCCAGAAGGAGAATTTTAAACTGTGCTACGCGTTTCCTAACTAAACTAAAATTTAGCATCCTATGCAGTATATATACAAATCTATGGATCCTATACAGGGCTGAATAAAAGTATTCGGATATTTTTCCGAATATTGTATATGTTGGAAATTCCTAAAATTACGTTTTTAAATATGTTATGCGTTTTCCAAATTGTTTACTTAGATGTTATCTTTCAGCTTATTAAACGGTAATGATTTGTAAAATTATTTTGGAATCGTTGAAAAGTGTTCATAATCTATGATTGACGCATGATTTTTCGTTCTTCTTATAATAAATTTAGGTTTCATTTAAATTACAACAACAATTACGTAGTGGAATCTAAAAATTGAATGCATAGAAAATACAGGATCGTGAGGCGATCCAGAATGGAAGAATGGAAACGCGAAACGATTACGTCTGTGTTTGGCTAGGGCACGATTACGCGGGGGGTTGGTGAGCGTAGCGAGCAGGGGGGGCGGGCCCCTCTAGTATTATTAAGAAATTTTAATTTTTTATTAATAACTGCAACCCTCTATATGTACCATAAAAGACAGTTTCTATCACACACAGTATAAATTTGATACAGAAATAATGAAAAATCATGCATCTGGCATAGACTATGAAACACTTTCCAACATGAACAGAATATTATTTCAGAATGCTATTTAACAGAATGCTATTTTTCTCTTAAGAGCGGTTCAGACGATTTGAACTAAATTTTGTATCCTACAGATTTTGGGCACGAGAAAATCATTGGACTAAGTCACATGCTCGAGAAAATCCGATTAGTGGGTCATTTTTGTGTCACTATGGTTTAAGCTATTTTTATCTAAAAAGCGTCTCAGACTATTTTGACTAAATTTTATATCCTACGGGTTTCGAGAACGAGAAGACTATTGGGCTAGGTCACATGTTCGAGAAATTTCGATTGTTGGTCATGTTGGTTGATCATGTTGTTGATCATATTGGTGATTGATCATTATGGGTCAAGCTATTTTTATCTTAAAAAGTGTTGGCGACATTGGCGAGATTTGGCGGGAAAATTTACTTTTAAGATTACCAATGCCAAAACACTTGCTTGGCGCCAAATGGAAAAAAATCGCTATATTTGGCAATTTTGGCGACATTTTGCAAAAAAAATAACTTTCAGAATTTGAAGGAATTTTCTAGAAATTCCCAATAGGAGACGAGATTCATGATTCAACCAATCAGAGTCCATAGTACGTTCTCGAAAACAGAATTAAACCAATCAGTGTACATAGAACTTTCTAAACACATGCTTGGCACTAAATGAAAGAATGTCGCCAAACTTGGCGATATTTTGGCGATATTAGGCGAAAAAGCTGGCTTTCAGAATCTGAAGGAGTTTTCTAGAAATTCCCAATAGTAGCCGAGATACATGATCGAACCAATCAGAGTCCACAGAACGTTCTCGAAAACAGAATTCAACCAATCAATTTACATATGATAGGGGAAATTGACTTTTAAGTTTTTCATTGCCAAAACAAATGCTTGGAGCCTAAAAGCTAATTTTGACTGAGCATAGCTAGGTCAACTGTATATGCAAGGCTGCGTAAAAGGGTTCGCATATTTTTCCGACTTGCTGAAAATGGGTTTTCAAATGCGATATGCGTTTTCCACATTGTTTACTTAAACATTTTTCTTTACCTTAGTTTTATACAGTGAAGTTTTGTTACAGTATTCTGAATGTCTTGGAAAGTGTTTCTCATCAAGTATCAGTGATGGCAGTTCAAGAATTCGAAGCAAATAATAATATTCTAGAACGTTTTCATGTTTTGACGACCACGCTTATACATTATGCATAACAATTAATAGTTCAGTATATTGGTTTGGTAAAAATTATGCGGTATGAGAGAAATATTCAAGCAATCCTTGTCAGTCAATTGAAAACGTCCTCTACAAGGCGTTAAAGTTAAGCAAGTTTAGTTAAAATTTGTTTTTTGTCAGTCGTAAAAAATAGTAATAACATAAACATTTAGAAGTTGCCATAGGGGACATTTAGTTCTTCGGATATCGCTTTTTAAGCCTGAATATGTGTAATATGTAACGTATATGAGAATGTCGACTACCAAAACACACTTCTCAGAATGTTTTTCAGTATTCGATGAATCTGCATTACGCTTGATTTTGTGTTATTTTTAAATGATATGTCTTGTCCAGTGGTCAAATGTAGTGTGCTACAAGTGGCAAAACCACACTGGTTGCAATTTTCCACCTCAAAATTTGTAGTGTAGCATGCTATTTTTTGAAAAAAAATTATGTAGCGAGTAGGATGTCAACGATTTTAATCATATGATTGAAATCAGTGATTAAATCATGACTTAAATCGACTTTTTTTTAAATAAAAATCATAGATTAAAATCCTAAATTTTGTACATGCTTAAAATTGCATAAAAAGTAATAAAATCTAATTTGGACATAATTTGGAAAATTTCTGTGGGTATTTTTCCTTTATAAATAAACAAAAAAAGCATTATATAATTGTTTTTAATCTTAATTCCTTAGGCTTGTAAAAAATTAAAAAGTCCTTCCGGTCTATACCGGGAGGAAAAGGTAGCTTTCCAAATCTTCGTTTTAAAATTTTAGCTAATGTTACTCGAAAAAAGCAAGCTAAAATGCAAAGAAACCGTTTACAAAAGATTCGTTAATACTGAATTTGAATAAGAAATTCGCCAAATTATTGAGCTATAGCCAAATTGGCTTCATTTATGAAAACTTATTTTGGTCGCCAAATTTGGCGATATTTCGCCAAATGTCGCCCAGTTAGGCGAGAATATGGCGCTAACGGATATGAATATATAGTTTTATGCGTATGATTTGGTAAATTATTACAACAATGAAAGAAAATAATTTGCGAGTATTCGCATTAATGTGCTGTTTTGTTTCAAAATGTCAGCCACCCTAGAATTTCAAACTACTCTATCTCAGCCATTTTTTAAGATAGAGGTAAACCAAAAAATCCTCTGGAATCCTCGTATCAAGGCCTAACACTTAATTAAAAAATAAATTTGAATTTTTAACTTTTTTGTATATTTATTTTAGTTTTAAAATTTTAAGTGGCCGCCATCTTGAAACAAAATGGCGGACCAAGCTGGCCAACGAACTCGGTCGACACATTGGTGAGCTTAATACACACAATTAGTTTCATCAAAATTGATTTATAAATACAAGAGTTATCGTATGACATAGGTCAGATATATATATATATATATATATATATATATATATATATATACATGGATATATATATATATATAAACCAACATTTGAACGGAGGGTGG
Source organism: Maratus michaelseni (assembly GCA_963931845.1). NCBI lineage: Eukaryota > Metazoa > Arthropoda > Arachnida > Araneae > Salticidae > Maratus > Maratus michaelseni. Next base: position 111,895,626 of record OZ007599.1, read on the forward strand.
TTTTGGGGTCTGGGGGTCATGATCGGTGAAAATATATCGAAATTTTCCGGAACTGCTTTCTTCCGAACGGCTGCAATAGGTAGCTTTATACTTTTAGGTAGTTTTCAATACAAAAAAGTATAAAGCCACCTATTGCAGCCGTTCGGAAGAAAGCAATTTCGGAAAAAATCCATGAATTTTCACCGATCATGACCCCCAGACCCTAAAACCACCCGCCGTTCAAATGTTGATTTATATATATATATGTATATATAACCCAACATCTTTCATTGTTGTAATTATTTTCCCAATCATACGCATAAAACTATATGTTCATATCCGTTAGCGCCAATTTCTCGCCAAACTTGGCGACATTTGGCGAAATACCTCCAAATTTGGCGACCGAAATTAGTCTTTATAAATGAAGCCAACTTGGCTATAGTTGACTAATTTGGCAAATTTCTTATTCAAATGCAGTATTAACGAATGTTCTGTAATTGGGTTCTTTGCATTTTAGCTTGCTGTTTTCGTGTAACATTAGCTAAAATTTTAAAACGAAGACATAGGAAAGCTACCTTTTCCTCCCGGTACAGGCCGGAAGGACTTTTTTTAATTTCATTTTTACTGTTAAACTCATGTACACCAAATTAAAAAAAAATTGTTGGGGATTGAAAATAATGCAATACTTTCATTTTTTAACTTGAAACACTGAATGTTAATAATCCCCACTGAGTGGTAATAATGCTGTTATTTAATATTTTGAGAATTTTAGATAAAGCTGGCTATTCTTATTAGGTAGCTTTCAATACAAAAAAGTATAAAGCTATTGCAGCCGTTCTTAGGAAAGCAGTTCCAGAAAATTTCGGTATATTTTCACCGATCATGACCCGCAGACCCCAAAACCACCCTCCGTTCAAATGGTGATTTATATTATATATATATATATATATATATATATATATATATCTGACCTATGTCAAACGATAACTCTCGTATTTATAAATCTATTTTGATAAAACTAATTGTGTGTATTAAGCTCACCAATGTCTCAACCGAGTTCGTTGGCCAGCTTGGTCCGCCATTTTATTTCAAGATGGCGGCCACTTAAAAATTTAAAACTAAAATAAATATACTCAAAAGTTAAAAATTCAAATTTATTTTTTAATTAAGTGTTAGGTCTTCATACAAAGATTCCAGAGAATTTTTTGGTTTACCTCTATCTTAAAAAATGGCTGAGATAGAGCAGTTTGAAATTCTAGGGTGGCTGACATTTTGAAACAAAACAGCACATAAACGCGATTACTCGCAAATTATTTTCTTTCATTGTTGTAATAATTTTCCCAATCATACGCATAAAACTATATATTCATATCCGTTAGCGCCATATTCTCGCCAAACTTGGCGACATTTGGCAAAATATCGCCAAATTTGGCGACCAAAATAAGTCTTGATAAATGAAGCCAATTTGGCTATTGCTCAATAATTTGGTGAATTTCTTATTCAAATTCAGTATTAACGAATCTTTTGTAAACGTTTTATTTGCATTTTAACTTGCTGTTTTCGTGTAACATTAGCTAAAATTTTAAAACGAAGATATAGGAAAGATACTTTTTCCTCCAGGTACAGGCCGGAAGGACATGCTTCTGATCCTTTTTTAAGTAAAAACAGGTATATCGATGATACAAAAACGATTTTTCTATATGTGTAACCTGATAGAAAGAATAAACACACCAAGCCCATGAATTCTTTTTTTCTCCATGAAATTTTGTTTTGCAATCATAAAAACATTTAGTTGAGAATTTATACATACAAATTTTAAAGGTAAAGCTATGTACTCAAAAATCTGTCAATTTTGAATATTACACAAAAATCTGTGTTTTGTATATTACGCAGAAATGTGTGTAAGAACAGATTATTACACAGAAATCTGTGTATTTGCATGTTACACAAGAAACTGTGTATTTTAGAAGTTACACAAAATATGTGTAGTTTGCATAATACACAAAAATATGTGTAATCACGGAATATTACACATTTGCATGTGTAAGAATATTACACAGAAATATGTGTATTTTTGTGCAATTTACACATTAAAGTGTATATTTCAAGAGTTATCAGATCACTTTTATTCGCTTAGTGTTATCATCAAATTACATACTAAAATGTGTTTTTTTACACATTAGGCGTGTATTTTGGCAATTTACACAACATTTTACACACATAGACAAATCGTTTTTGTATCATCTATACACCTGTTTTTATGTGTAAATTTACATATATATTTTTTAGAGTGTAATCAATATTATGTTTAACACAGATTAACAATTAACTAACTATAAAAAAAACTGTAGCATTCCTAATGTGAGCAATCTCTGTGACTGATTGATCTAAATATGAATAAAAGACTCTTTAAACCTTTAAATGGATAGCATACTTTTTCTGCACCATCTGTAAAGGACTATTCTAATCAAAATTCACCTTTTCCGAAGTCATTGCATATAGTACTATCAATCCAATGCAAAAAGAAATATCCCTAGTATCTAGTTAAAGTGATAGTCTCTATGAAAATCTAAACAAGTACGAATAATCATGTGTCATCAAGTATATATTATAAAACACTTTCCAACCCGTTCCAACACAACAAAACTTCAGAGTTTACTAAGTAAATTTATAAAATGCATAACACATTTAAAAACCCAATTTCTGCAATTACTACCTATAGTCAAAGAAAATATTCAAATTATTTTCTGCAGCCCTGTATATGATCTATGTATTCTATGGACACCATATTCAACAGTAAGAACCTTATAGGATACTTCATTGATAGGTAGCAATTTGAAAATGTTTAAAACAGTGTAACAGCATTAAAATACGCCGCAAGCGATTTGTCCCCATAGACCTTAATGTAGCAGAATTTTCTTGAGTGTCCCTGTAAAGGAACGATACATTCTATGCACACGATATTTTACAGTAAGCGCCTTGTAGTGCACTTCAGTAATATGTGTCAATTTGAATCTGATTAAAATAGTGTAACATAATTAAAATACGACGCCGTAAACGATTTTCCCCATAGACCGTAGTGTAAAGGAATTCTTTTGAGTGTCCCTGTAAAAAAAAAAAAAAAAAAAAATTCTACATACTTAATTTTCAATACCAAAGATGAAATAGTAAACACCAATAATGAACTTATATATACATATATCAATTACAAGGCAATCCGAGCATATTTACGCGATGGACAGACGGCAGACCAACCGAATTTATAAACACTTTTCAACTATGTTGGAAAGTGTTAAAAAGCAGCTGTATCTGAGACCATTAACAGTAGTTAAAGGTTAAAATGTCAGACTACAATCATCTTTTCACGTCTGTATATTCATAATTCAATAAAAGAAATATACCATGCCAAAAAATCGAGAAAAGGGATGAACAAGCCATCAAGGATCTTCAAGAAATAAGGTTAGTTTCAATGAAATCAAATAAAGTAAAGTGTGATCCTTTTTTAATTAAATCACTTTACTCTAACTTTAACTTCACCAGGAATTTATCATTAACTAAACCTGAGCAAACAATTAAATAATAATAATAAAAATATTTATTATAGTTACTAATTTGATAATGTGATATTTTCTCTTTTTCTATAATAAATAAATAAGTTTCGTAAGAGTTTTATATTGAAGCTTATTTGCATAGAAATTTCTTCACTTAGGAATAACTAAAAACCATAACCCACAAAACAGACTCGTTCAGGCAGCACTGGAATCGCACATGTTAATTAAACAAAGTAAACATTCTTCGTTTTAAAATGCAATTAAAATAAACCAGAGGGCCCGTGCGAGGATTTCGCAATGAAATCTAATATTTTTTAGGTACTGCTCTATTATCCCGTCGACCACTTTTCATAACAAAAAACTATCGCCAAACTGTAAGACTAAACACCAAAAATGCAGTCCCATTTACTTGATATCAGAAGCATTATACGTGTTTGTTACGTCATCAAGTGGTTTCTAACTCGACATTTGCGTGTATTTTTCATTATGTTTCACTGATTTATTAGTTATTTCATTAATTAAAATAACAATTGTGTCCTCAAATTCTTATATTTTATTTATTTATTCATTTTGATATTCCAATGGCAACATTTTCCCGTTTATTTGGCGATAGTTTTTTGTTATGAGAAGTGGTCGACGGGATAATAGAGAAGAACCATTTTTTATCAAGATGTAATTTTTCTTAGATGCAGGTTTAAACTTCTAAAGAAAAAGTAAGGATAAAAATATCTGCAAACATTTAGTTTTTAGTCAAGCCAGAATATCATCTAATTTATTCCATCAAAGTTATAGTAAAAACTGATCCAAGATTGCAAAATGCACGCGCGAGAAAAAAAAAAAAAATAACAATCGTATTTTAACTGCATTATAGGATGACGTCATCCGCTTCAGGAAAAAAAACATGGGACATAGAAATATAAATCTAAACATTTCAATTTCAATTTCGCTTTTTAATCATAATTATAGAATAAACTCGTGCGGTGTTTTTTATTATAATTGCTGAGCGTCATATAATGTGGTATTTTATTTTTTTTTGGCAACAATATTTTGAGGAAAACCTTTCATTTCTTTTATGAAAACAATGCCGATTTAATGTTTAATTATCAGCAAATTTTAATCAAAAACATGTTTTAACCAAATGTTAAGTGTGCTATGTCAGAAGCCTGTTCAAAATCCTTTCATATGCTATCTCATTCGTCGTTCTGCGTTTTGTATTTTCTGAGAAAAAGGGATGTTGACAGGAGAAATAATATATATGATTAAGGAGTTTTTCCAATCTGAAAAAAAATTTACATTTTAAAATTTAATCGAAATAATTATTATTATGAAAAGATTAAATATAAAAAAATATAGCTAGTACATTTAGCCCAATCAGACTTTCGCCCTCCTCCTCCTTCTTTTCAAGTCAGGTTAGGAGCACATTTAGGATTATGCTAAACTTATAGTTACCTTAATAAAACCATGCAAATTGAAATTTCAGAGACATTGATATTTTATTTACAGTTACATTTAATCAATAACATTTCTAAATTTCTTTCTGGAAAATAGACTTAATTAAACCACATAAAAAAAATTAAACCAATTTACAAAATTTAAAAAATGAAGCAGTAACATACTTTGTTTTAATGTTGAAGCAAACATTTTGCTTCTTAGATAAAAAATAGTTTCTAGGTGTTTATGGACATTCTTCGTAATATTTAAGATTGGCTTTTAAAACTACTCGTTTTTCAAACATTTCGTCCGAAAGCCTATTAGCTTTACAATAATTCGTAATAGTTGCATAAGAAAATAATCTTTCTACAGATGCCGACGAGGGCAGCGGTGTATTGTATTTTATGAAGATGTTTTTAATCTCTTTATAAGAGTTCAATATACTTAGATTTTTCTTTTCCTCCAGACAGAAATGCGCATACAATAATGTGGCTTTTCTTTTAGGGTCTTGTTTTGCTTCTTCATGATCAGAATCAATGGTAAAAAAGTCATCTTTTTCTTCACTATCAACAGAACTCAGCACATCCAGATTTTCGTTTGTTCTGATTTCTTTTGTCAATTTGCTAATAAATAGCGTTTTAATTTTTGTATAAGCTGGTTCACTAATGCAAGACTGCCATTTAAATTTTACAAAACTCGGATGACATAAAGCTGCTATTGCAGCTTTTTCTGCTTGAGGTGATGAAATATTAAAGAACTCACTAAATCTATTTTCTATACTTTCTAAATAAACTTCGGCCAAAGGTCGACAATATATAAAGTCTTCATTCAATGATTTTCGTAATTTATGTCGTAATGACAACAAAGTTGGTAATAAAATACCAAAATAAGTTTCTTTTTCACTTTGAAGAATATCTAAAGCCCCGGCAATGTCTTTACTACATTTCACATATTCTTCTATATATGTAAAGTCCTGGTCTTTCAATGAAGTTATCAAATTCAGTTCCTTGCTCAAAATAGCCGATTTTTCTTTGATGGAGAGAAACTGTTTCATTGCATCAAATAAACTATTCCATCGTGTTTCATTTGGTCGACTAAGAGTATGTCCCAAAATGGAAATGATAATTTCTGAAGATTTAGGCCGACATGCTGCTTTCCACAAACTATTACATTTTTTTATCACTTGTTCGTGTATTTTTGAAATTTCTGTGTCATGGCCTTCCAGAATTTTGCTAGAGTCAGCAGTTACACACAAATTGAGTGTGTGAGACGCACACCTAAAGTGTAATGGTAAACAATCACTCGAATTAATTACATCTTCTACATCATCATTTATGCTAGACGCAGTGTCAGAATCATAATCACTACTAGATGAATTATATTTTGTATCTAAATCATCATCATCTTCTAAAATACATTTTTCTTCAATTCCAAATATTTTAAATGCTTTCACAAAATTCCTTGCATTATCAGTAATAGCAGCTATTACTTTATTGGAATTCAATCCGAATTTTTTTTGGATGTTCATAAGATTTTAAAAAATTTTGTCATAACTATGAATGCCTTTGAATCTTTCACAAGCCATGGCTCTAGACATTCTTTTTAATGTAACTGGATGAATCCAATGTGCTGTCACTCCTAGGAAACTTCTTCGTCGCCCTGACCATATGTCTGTGGTTATGCAAACAAAATCTATGTCTTCCAAGTCACGTTTAATATTTGCTACTTGTTCATTGTAATACACTGCTCAAAACAATTAAAGGATATTGCAGTTTTAGGTGGATTTTGTATCTGGGAAACTTTTTAGCTGATTGATACATGGTCGACAGACATAGTAGGTTATATGAGAATAAATTACACATGTTTGGCAGAAAAAAATGCATTTTATTGCGCATTTGTGTACAAAAGGAAAAAACACAATTTGTGCATATGAGAAAAAAAGAATAAGAAAAGGTGTTTTCTTCAAAGAAAATCATTTTCAGTAGGGGGTATGGTTTCCACGGGCGGCCAACAACGTTGAACACCTTTGAGGCATGGACTCAATGAGGCTATTAATGACGAGTTGGGGTATTCTGCCCCACTCTTCCAGAAGAGCTCTTTCCAGTTCTTGGAGAGTTTGTGGGGATTGTTGGCGGCCAGAAACTCGTCTTCCTAGAGCGTCCCAAACGTGCTCGATTGGATTCATGTCTGGAGAACACGCTGGCCATTCCATTCGAACGATTCCCTCCTCGAAAACGAAATCCTCCACCAGGTTTGCACGATGTGGCCTGCAGTTATCGTCCATTAAAATGAAGTTATCTCCGATTGCTGCAGCGTAAGGGACTACAATAGGTCTGAGGATCTCATCCCTATATCGGCGACCAGTCAGAGTTACATCTCGAATGATGTAGAGGTCAGTGCGCCCGTCAATGGAGATGCCACCATACACCAACACTCCTCCACCGCCAAATCTGACACTTTCGTGCACGAACGCAGGATTATTCCTACTGCCACGGTCCCTCCAGATGAAAATACGCCTATTATCCGGATGCACAGAAAAACGGGACTCGTCAGAAAACAGAATATTGCTCCATTCATTTCTCCTCCAGTTGACATGCTCGGTTGCCCACTCCCTGCGGTCGCGACGATGCCTTGATGTTAATCTAACACATACCATTGGTCGGCGAGCATACAGACCTACAGCATGGAGCCGGTTTCGGAAAGTCTGAGTTGAAATCGTGGTGCCTGTAGCCGAGCGAAGGTGTTGTTGGAGAAGAGTAGCGTTCATGTTTCGGTGTCTCCGAGCTGTTAACGCTAAATACCGATCTTCATTCGGCGTTGTTGCCCGTCTACGACCTTGCCCTGGTCTTCGGCCTGCACATCCACTCTCCAAAAAACGGTTCCAGATCCTGAAAATGACACTTTGTGACACTCCAATGGCTTGCGCTACTTCGGCTTGAGTTTGGCCCCCTTCTAACCTACCAACAATTCTCCAAGCTTCTGAATCTGTCAAATGACTTCGCTGAGGCATCGTACTCATCGAAACAAAGCAATCACTGAATGCCGATCATCCTTGTCTTCATTCTCTTTTATCCAGTTGAAAGTCAAATTTCATTCGCTGCCGCTGAAGCGACGTTTCTGACGTCGAACTCAAAATTTGCATACTCCACAGTTTGAAAACCAGAAAAATTTACATTTGTGATTATCTTCTTCTATTTTCGGCAAAAAAAATTTCGTTTATATCTTTATTTTATATAAAACTTCAAATATCCTTTAATTGTTTTGAGCAGTGTATATTCCAATTTTTCGTCCAAGTGCCCTCCGACTCATTATGTTCAAAGATTTTGAACTAGAATTGAGGTTTTTCAGTAGATTTTGGAAATATATATTATCAATGTTTCTTAGCGAAATCATAGAATCAATGAAATAGTTTACAATATCTTTGTCAAAATTGTGTTGCAAATATACTATGTTTTGACTTGATTGTCCAGAAATACTTGATTTTCGTTGTTTTTTTGTTTCCTGTAAATAAGCACGATATTCTTCAAAATAAGTGTTTCCATGCTTCCTTTTAAGGTGGGTAACAAAATTGGAAGTGCAATTATTTGAGGCTTATACTTCAATATTACACTTAGTGCATTTCGCTATAATTCTATCACACGAAGATTTATTTTCAATTTTCTCGAAAAAACGTCCATCTAAAATAGTCGGTTTCTTTTTACATGTAGTGCCGGAAGTACCAGCATGGTGAACAGTTTGTAAATCACTACTGTCTGATTGAAATGAACTAATTTCTTCCATAATTTATTACGAAGCACTAAGCTCTCATTCGATTTTTACAAATTTTATAACATAATTTAATAAAGTTCATTCACATGGATCAAAATTATAAAGACATTATATTATAACGTGGCTCATGAAAAGGTTCACGTAACTACCACTCGACAGAAATAATGTTTATAACTTGACAGCAGTAAATTGCATGTGAGTCACGTGATTTTGAAAACAGCGCTTTATTTGCATAAGTTGACAATTTGAACGGTGTTTTTCTAAATCTGATGCATCTTTTTTACTTGATTTCGGTAGATAAAATTTGGTATTTTTATTTTGTTCCATTTCACACATTTTTTGCTGATAGAATTAATTAAATCAATTACATGATTTTTTGTTGATAATATTTATTTTAATTATTTCAAAGGAATGATATAAGAAAAGGGAGATAAGAAATAGTTGCAAATGACGTCACAAATAAACCATTGGAGGTACAATGTTGGAGGGCAGTTGCGATTGGTGCCGTGACGATCATGGGTGTTACTGGAGGTCGGACGCGCAGTTGCGATTGGCGGATTAGAAGATCATCAGTTGATTGCAGTCTCCCTATTAGACTGACAAAGTGTGTCGTTATATAGAGCAAATGGTCAAACAAACAAACAGTCATTAAAATACACTATTCGTCGCTAACATGTCACACTATCGAATGTGAAAAAATGCATTTTTCATATTCTGTGCCATTCTCTTACACTGTGCATGACATGTACACAAAAGAATTCAACACAAAAGAAAGTCAATACAAAAGAATTCGTAAGCATTACTTTGAAAGGGCGTGAATTGTTTAAAGATAGTTTTTAATTGAGTTATGTAATTTTGAGTTGAATTATATTTAGTACTCTAAGAGATGTTTGTAGAGTATAAATAAATTCATAATATACAGTGCTACGCAAGGAATTGGATACATTGCTGGCTATGGATAGTAATTTCTAGAAGTGTGTTTTTAATAGTGTAATGCGTTTCTTTGCGTGAATTAAATTTTACTATATTATGTGACATGTATAAAAATCTGTAAATAATATACAGGGCTGTACAAAATAATTCTAGTACACTTCCGTTTATTGTCAAAAATTGCTAAATGTAGACAGTGCCAACTGTGTTATGCTTTTTGTAACTAAACTAAATTTTCGCATACTATCTAGATTACATATACCAATCTATAGATCATTTACAAAGCTTCACAGATCCATTCGTCTATTTTGGGGCTATGGACGGTAATTGCTATGTAATAATTATTTTTATGAAATGCCTTTTACTAAATTACTTACTTAAATATCTTCTCTCACTTTATTAAATGCTAAAGTTTCGTTATAGTATTCTGGAATTGTTGGAAAGTATTGCGTAATCTATGCTTGACGCAAGATTTCTCTTGCTTTTTTTATTTCTACTTTATTTTCTGTAATGGTAGAAACTCGGGGATTCTAATGTTGCGAGAAAATAACAGAACCGATCTATAGGTTAGTTATAACAGGAAAATACAATTGACAAATAGCATGACTTTTGAAATATATCGTCGTTAAAATAATGCATTTTCAGTGGCTAAAATCTTCAGCATTTTTTCTATAATTGCATGAAAAGACACTTACTTTTCGAATGTTAATTTTGTGATTTTCATTTAATCTAACGTGTAAAAATAATTTCCCCTATAATATAACAATTTTAATGAAATTTATATTATTTTCTACTTTATTTTATGTTGTATTTTTTATTATTTAATAAACTTTAGTAATGGACCATATTTATATTCCATCAAATTAAAAGTCGTCTGTGGTAGATACTGTTTTGCATCTCTAAAATAAGATTATTTTTTTCTTTTTGGTTGCGTAAAGTTAATTTTTCACGACTTCACTAAAACTAATAACTTAACAAGAAAGAACTAGTATGCTGTGACCTTACATTTTCTTTATATAAATCAAATCGTCTGAAATCAAAGTTAAATGCAAACTGTTCGTTCTTAAGATATAGCTACTACGGAAACCGTGAAAAAAAGAACCTAGCAGCGACACCTGTTGCACGGTATATAAACAAACTAATAAGGATCTATTTATGTCAAGGTCTACCCAGCTCGAAAAAGTTTGCAAAAAAGTGCAAAAAAAAGTGCACAGAATCCGAGCGTATTTGGCACCTCGGCGTATGTATAAAAAGTGCAAAATTAATTGTGCATATAAAGTGCAAACAGAATTGTGCACAAAATGTATATAATCAGAGGTGCCAAATACGCTCAGATTTTGTGCACTTTTTCTGCATACCAAATAATCCCTAAATGTTGCACTTTTATACACAATCAGGGGTGCCAAATGAGCTTAGATTTTGTGCACTTTTTCTGCATACCAAATAATCCCTAAATGTTGCACTTTTATACACAATCAGAGGTGCCAAATGCGCTTAGATTTTGTGCACTTTTTCTGCATACCAAATAATCCCTAAATTGTGCACTTTTTATATACAATGTGAAGTGCCAAATACGCTCAGATTTTGTGCACGTTTTATTTTACACATTTTTTGCATACCAAATAATCCCTAAATTGTGCATTTTTTATGCATAATCAGAGCCTCTGATTACGCATAAAAATGCACAATTTAGGGATTTTTCGGTATGAAAAAAATGTGTAAAATAAAAAGTGCACAAAATCTGAGCGTATTTGGCACCTCAGATTTTGTGCATTTTTTAAAATAGCTTTTTGCATATCGAACATTTTAAGCATATATTTATATCAAGATTCAGCTTACTGTGAAATTTACAGTTTTTATCACCATAGTAATAAACCCACTTTTGGAAAGATGCATAATTATAAATAGGATTATAAATAATAACTTTATCAGACATGGTACAAGTTCGCCAACATGGGGAAAAAGAAAATAAGCTTAAATTTAAATATGTAAATTTTATAATTAGAAATAACATTGCATACAGTAAAAAAAAAAAAAAAAAAAAAAACATGTTCAATATTGTTAAAACCCAATTAGAGAAAATTATTACACTTACTTGAAAAGAGCTGCACTAAATTCTAGTTGTTGGTTGAAAATGTTTTAACTAATGTATTTGCACTAAACATTTGACATTTGATGAACATACATCTGACCTGTGTGCTTGGCATCAAGCGCCCGCTTATAAATCATGGTCAATGTATACAGGGACGAGATAGCACACAGAAGGAAATTTACAACACACAGAAATACACCCGGAAGCTCCACAAAGAGTGTGCAACGGAGCCCCCGGGATTCGAACCCGGATTCGAACCCGCTCCCACCTACACTCGCAAGCGATTAGTGGTGTGATGCCTTGACCACTCAGCTACGGTAGGCCCTATTTGCACTTAGAAAAAGGTATTAAAAAATCAACGTTACTTATTTTTTTTTATTTACAACACAAGTGCAATCAGCTTTTTCTCATCATTTCACTTCCAATGCAGTCATTGCAAATTTTAACCGTTGCAACCGGATACAATAATTCTTCTGACCGCAGAGGGCTTTGATGGACGACCGCTGAAATCTAGCTGCTGTTGGGAAAAAGCGAAAGAAAACACGGCACACACACAAAAAAATGACCATTGCGGTACAGCCGCTGCGTTTATTTGAAATCACAACATAAATAATAAACTAATGGTACTTGTTCCGGTAATGTAATGTATCCACCAGTAAATGTTCGGGACTTGTAATGGTACTTGTTATATGTTATAAAATAAATATACTTGAAATTTTCTTGTATTTTCTGTAATAAATATATAGCATTTTCATTGTTGAGTTACAGTCAGTTTTACAATGTTCAAATAGATACTTTACTTAAATTGCGCTTCTGTATCTTTGGATGATTTTCTTTTATCAAATCAATTTCAAGCTGCATCCCGTTTGTTTCCTGTGTAAAAAAAAGGAAAAAAAAATCAATCATGCAGAAATATGCAAACTGAACTACTTTACAGACATTACATAAATATAAAAATTCAATATTAGATTTTATTAAGTAGTTTGTTTTTCTACAGGAAAAAATAATAGTTAAAATTGATTCACTTATTTTCATGCGTAATATACGGCCAAACTGGCAAATGTTGTTCTTATAAACAATTTCCCAAATCTCAAACTTGAAATTTAGTATCTATACTATTAAAAATGCATACTGTATCTGAGCATATAAGACAGCATACTGTATCTGATGCATACATAAGATTTGCGATGATCTTCGCAAAATCATAACTGCAACCTTGGTATAATTGTAATTGTTAGGTTCGATGTAACAAGAAAGTACCCAAATTTCTAAACAGCATAATTAAATTGAACGCTTTAAGGGGACACATATCCTTTAAAATTTTGAAAAAATCGATTTTTTGTTTTTTAATTCATTTGATAGCTAATTTTTTTCTGAACAATTTGCCACAAACCGCATTAAAATATTCGTAAAATTACTCTCGTTATAGTAAAAAATGTAAATCAGCTTTGGTCCGTTTCACGCGAATTAAAGATCCACTTGAGTCAGCTGATTCTGTCATCATGGCGGTGTGTTTGTTTACGTTTTAAAAGCTGCAGATTTTGCTTCTCCTCTTATCGCAAACTCCATGAATTATTAATTCTTTTGGAGAAACAGAAGGACGGAAACATCTCTACTCCCGGCTTTCGTAATATCTGCAGTTGAAAGTTTATTTACATGTGCTTTTCAGCGTTATAATTCGATTCCGTTTCATTTGAGAGTAAGCTTTTTGTTCAGAGTGTATTTTACTAGTTTTATATTATTAATTTATTTTACTAGTTTATTTTCGTTCATTATTGTGTCCGAGAATGTGAAGCGAGAGTCTGGGACTCGTCCTAAAAAACGAAAGTTTTCTGGCAATCATTTTACTAATGTGAAAACTCATCAACACATTAGTGCATCAAGCAAAAAATTAAAGTTGGATGTTTTACCTCCTGCACAACAAAGTGTTTTTAGAACACCTAATTTTGAAGGATACAGATTGTTTGATATAAATTTATTGATTAATTTTATACAACAAAACTTATCTTGTAAATTCTGTAAGGGTAATATTATGCTAAGTGAGTCGTCACTGTTTGGACTGTCATCTAAATTTGAAATGACATGTAAGTGTTCTGTAAAAACTTTCAGAAATTGCACAATGTTAGGCAGTAACAAAAATATTCCTGAAATCAATAGAAGGTTTACATATTCTATGAGAATGATTGGACAAGGCAGAGCAGGAATGGCGACTTTTTACTGTGGCATGGATCTCCCACCACCTATTGCTCAAAAATCATACTTTGTCATTGTAAATAAAATATTGAAAGTGACATCAGAAACTGCAGAAATGTCGATGAAGAAAGCAGCCCAGACTGAAGCTATATTGTCAAATTCTTCTTTGTCCGTTACTGTAAGTGGTGATGGTACATGGAAGACTCGTGGTCATACATCACTTACAGGTGTGTGTACGATAATTGGAGCCTAAAGTGGGAAAGTATTTGACACTGAGGTGATGTCCTCGTATTGTAAAGAGTGTGAATATTCTGAAGAACACGAATGTAATCGAAACCATTTTGGTTCTGCAGGAAAGATGGAAGTTGACGGTATGGTCAGAATATTTTTAAGATCCGAAGAAACACGTGGTGTAAAATATTTGAAACACATCGGGGACGGTGACACAAAAACACTTCCTTCAGTGTGTAATGCAAAACCTTATGGGAATGTAACTATCGAAAAAAGTCGAATGTGTTGGACACGTTCAGAAGCGTATGGGGACCCGTCTAAGAAAGCTGAAGCAAGAAAAGAAAAAATTGAGTGATGGAAAATCACTGGGTGGTAAAGGGCGATTAACTGACAACCTTATTGATGAAATAACAAGCTACTATGGCAATGCCATCAGAGAACATAAAGATTCTTTGATTGAAATGCGTAAAGCAATTTGGGCGATATTTTATCACAAAATATCATCAAATGATAATCTAATTCATTATTTTTTCCCAAAAAATGTCTACACCTGGTGTAAGTACAATAAATCCCGTTTAGAAGGCATTTCATACAATCATAAATCCCCTATCCCTTCTGTGGTAATGGAAGCAATCAAACCAGCGTTTAATGATCTGTCACAGCCGTCACTTTTAAAACGTTGTTTGGGAGAGCGAACACAAAACCCAAATGAAAGCTTGAATGCCATGATTTGGAAATTTTGCCCAAAACTACAGGATCGGGGAAAACAATTGTACATATTGCAACAAACGAAGCTACAATATTGTTTAATGAAGATTTTCAAGGACGGCATGACATAATGGATTCATTGCAATTACTTCGTAGCAATTTTTCGATTCATGGATTTGAAAGCATAGATAATAAACGTATAGCTTCTTCAGAGAGAAAAGCAAGTATGCAAACAAAAGAGCAAAGGAAATTGAGATAACGTTCTAAAACAGCAAAAGTCGAATCGCTAAAAAATATTGAAGGTGAAATGTATTCTGCAGGTAGATTTTAAAAATTAAGTAAGTAAGGTAAACAACAAATTGTAAGATATTCAACTTTCCAAGATAATTTAAATTTTAAATAAGTTACCAGTGATCATTTATATCCTATAGTAATTTTAATACTTGTATAAGATTATATTACCAATATGAATAGTTCATTTACAAAAAGAAAAAAAAACGACAAAAAAGAAAAACGATAACTTTAACGATTACATTAAAAATATTGGTACTTTCCAGTTAGCCGGGCGCCAGTGATACATATACATGTATATATATACACATATGATACACACACATTTATATATACACATATATGATATGTATACATACATCTATGTATATACACATATATGTATGTACATACATACATATTTATATATGTACATATATCACTGGCGCCTAGCTAACCGAAAAGTACCAAAATATTTTCACCTTTTTTTCCCCTAATATTAGACTTTTCAAGATTATTTATACTAATTTAAATTGTAAATGAGTTTTTAATATAACATTAATATTTAATTTGAATTTTCTCATGTTATATACCGACTAATAATTTCACGTTTTGGAGCTTATAATAAATTTTATACATGTGTAATGATCTTAATTATTTCATATGTTTATCCTACAACAATATAGAAATTTTAAATAGCAATAGCTGCATTGTACATGTTGGTTAAGAAATTTTAATACAGCATTTATGTTTAAATTAATTTTCCTCAAAATCGTTATTTTTCTACTTACGCGCATAACTCCAAATGTATCAAAGGTAATGATTCGAAACTTTATATATATCTTTACTAGATCATTTTCTTCAAATTGAACTAAAATCTAAGAAATTAACAAAAATTATTGAATGTATGGGCATTCGAGTGACAAAAATGATAATTTTTTTTTAAAATATAAAAAAAAAATAGAAATTTTTTGTTTATTCATTAGATTTTAGTTCATTTTATTTTTGTAATGTTTTTAAATTTATATTAAAAGTTTCAAAGCTCTAGAGTGTATAGATCTTTTAAAATCATGCGCGCAAGCTATATACTTTTTCATTAATTAAAAAAAAAAAGACATTAAGGAATAATTATTATTAATTAATTATACAGTGTTTAATGCAAATTATATATTATATTGCATGGAGAAAGTATTACAGTATTAAAAAAAAACTGAGGTATTTAGTGTAAAAATGAGTTCATGGGGCCACTTTAAATATTTGTCTCCGAAATCAAATTTTTCATCTGTTTAAAGGGTATGTGCACCCTTAATAAAATATTTATAATGTAAAGCTTTATTAAATTATAAAATCATACTTACATGTGATGGACTGACTGTATTCAACCACATTTTTAGCTCGGCTTTCTATTTTCTCATCTATCAGCTATTTGATATAAATCCGCAATTTTCACACTCTGGAAGAGATGTAATACAAAAAAATCAATAACAATCCAGTAAAAATTGGCTTATAATTGATTTCACTTAGGGCCTTTAAAATTGTTTCAGAGGGGGCTAAAATTTCAAGCTTCTGATGCTAACATTTAAAAAAAAAATTAAACTAACTTGACTTGATTACATTGTGTGTAATGCTTTAACTTAACATGTTAATAGTAATATAAATTTATTTTATAAGCTTTTAAAATTTTCCAGATTACATTTTAAGAATTACAGATTACAAACATATTCTACAACATATGTTTCAACAATTATACATCCTACGAAGGAAATCCATATAGAGCGGTATTTTTTCCTATTCCTTTAGATTCCAGTTTCAGAGGTTTCATCGAATAAATATTTGACAAAGCTGATTACATAGTTCAATATTATGTATTTTATGATTATGTATTTTTAATTTTAAAATAAGGTGGCTATTAGAAACTTAAATTTATTTTGGGAAGAAGGGGGGGGAGGGGCATCAAAAACCATGTTTACTTCCTGTGAAGTTAGTTTTGGCCTCGAACGAGCGTTCATTCAGCAGAGTTCCCCCCCCCCCCCCCCAACTTTGACAAACAAAACCAAAGCATATTTTTGTATTTTTTAAATATTTTTTTTCATTTATTTTGAATTGTTTTTGTATGTTAATGAAATAAAAAATGAGTTTTTGTAAATTGATTGCACTTTTGAAATAGTTCAGAGAATGCTCTGTTAATTATAATCTAAATAATGTATTTTAATTTAACATAACAAGAATTACGATTGCGAAAAATGGCCACTAAGTTAAAAAAAAGTCTACCAATTTCTGGCTACAAACTAGAAAATTCAATTTTCAAATTCAATTCTTTTAAAAATAAAAGAACATTTATTGAATTTTACTTTTAAAGAAATAAAATTGCATTTTGATATAAAAGGATATGCGTACAAATATTCGTTTTAACTTGTTTTTGTTATTATATATGTATTACTTTATGCAGTTTAACCCTTAACTCCTGTTACAAAAAGAGTCGCATACTATACTGTGAGTGGTTTCAGAGACCGCTTGATTGAAAGATGAATAAAAGGCTTGATTAACGCATAGGATACTGCATCTGTTACAAACTTTATGTACATGACTATTATAATTAAAATTTACCTATTCAGAAGTCTTTAGCAATAATACTAAGGCTTCAAACAAAACAAAATTTTACAAGTAACTATAGCAGGGTTCATACAGACTGGAGAAAAGAATCGAAGAAGTCAAGGAAAATTCTAAGGAGAACAAGAATTTTAAAGAACTTAGCATATTTTTTCATGCATGCCATGCGTCGTACAACTTGCACACCCACCCTAATTTTTAATATCTCATTTAGGGAGAAAATGTATTTTATTTAAAGGAAATCTAATAACTAGTGCTAAAATTTTACAAAGTATTCATAATGCATTGCTTATTGGTTTCGTAAATTTGAATACAAAAGTGCCAGGGAACTATTTTATGAAGTGACCAATGGCCATATATATATATATATATATATACAGGACAGTAAATCTCAAATTCTCATCATATATCACGTGCACCTAGGTTTTAAAAGTAAATTTTGAATGGAAAAAACATGCAGTATGTACAAACCAAACCAAACAAAACAAAAAAAAATATACAATTTAATTTTTTAGAATGGCCGTAATTACTTGAACTTTACTTTTATAAACATGAGAAGACTTTTATTTTACTTCCTTTAATCATTATTCAACACTAAATTATATTTTGTTATAATTTAAGAAGTATTTTGTTTTGTTTATTTAAGGAGTTCTAAGTAGGGGAGACTGGTACACAGTGGACCACTTTTTCAGTTAATTTTTTTTTCTCTTTAACGGACAAGCCGATCTGCATGAAAATATTTTTGAATATTCCTTAAACCTTTATGCATTCATCATAATTTTCTCAGAACATAGTTTCCAATACATTTAAAAACAAATAAAATTTATGGGCATCCAAAAAGTGGACCAGTGTGCCCCATAAATGGGGAACACTGGTCCACCCACTGGGGCACAGTGGACAGCTATTAGGTATTATCTGAAATGCAATATAAATCTATTTTTCATTAATCTAATTCTTCTTTATTTCCCCTTTACCCGCAAAATAACATAGTAAAATAAATTTACAAGTAACATTTTGAAACAAAAAATTAATTATATTTTGAAAATAATAACAGATTAATACAGGAACAATTGCAATTTAGTTGAAGGCATTACTTAAGTACAAAAAAATCAGCGCATATTAAAATTTGCAAATGAAATTTCAAAATACTTATGAGTAAGATTGATCCAGGAATTTTCCTGAAATACTTTTGGGTCTGAGAGCAACATTATGAAATCATTGACATCAACAACGATTCATCTACAGTTTCGGGAAAAATAAACTGATATCTATTCAATTTGTGTCTCATGAATCTTACTTTAACAGAATCATCACCAATTAGACTTAGTTATATATATTTATCAAAGGCAGTAAATACAAAACAAAATATTTCTTATTATGTTAAATAAATTGTTATTTTTCTTTGTTTACTTTATTTTACAGTTAAATAACTACTTTAAAACAATAATTCTTTATAGAAAATAAGCAATTATTAAATATTTTGAGCATTCTGCATTACTGGAGCAGAGTGGATTGTGGACCACTGTGCCCCAGGAGTGGGTGGTCCACTGTGCCCCATGTTGAAGTTCAATAAATAATCATATTAATATTGTTTATAGCTTTCTTTTAAACATATCAACTTTAAAGTTAAAAACAAGTATCTTAGCTTAGCAAAAAATGTGTTTTATCTTATTTATCTACAATCTTTAATTGCTAAAAATATGAAAATATGATGATGAAAAATTTTACTTTTAGAAGCTCAAAACAACCAATCAGGATAAAATAGTTCCATCTGAGCTAAACATATTTTCTGAAGGCTATAAATAATCAGTGCAGTGCTGTTGTCTATTAGGATAGAAGAGAAGCTTAAAAAAAATAAAAAAAATAAAATATTAGGGGGTGGTCTACTGTGCCCATAGGTCCAGTATGTACCAGTCTCCCCTACTCCTTGCAAACTTCTAAGGAGTTTCTAAGTAGTCTAAATAGTCTTTATGAACCCTGCTATAGTTAAAACTGAAAATAAAAAGTTACTGTGAAAATTGAAAAAAGAAGTGGTTTGCGAGACCGCTATATATAAGCAGCTAAGGACGTTAAATTTAAGTATTTTTTTAGTACGCTACATATTTATGTAACTGACGGCTAAAAATATTTAAAAGTAACGATTATCTTTTTTATAAAAGTATTTTTTATACATAAAAATTAGCTGAATTGAAATGGCAAGAGGAAACAAACTACTTGTTTTTTTTTCTCAATAGCCGAGTAAGCCTATCGTTATAACTACAATTAGGGTGGTTTTATACAAATCAATATTCATTTACAATACGTACGATATTTATTATAGAAACTTACAACATAAAATTGAATAACTTACCTATTTTCTGCTAAACAAAAATCATCAGTCGGTGAAAAAGATAAGTCTTCATAACTTCTTATTTATAAAAAAAATTGTTTACGCGGCCATCAACTTAATTATACTAACAACAACAGAGGGAAAGGACAGGCATCGCGCCATACCGCGCAGACGCAGACTAAATATATCCTCGGCACCTCTATTTATCATCGTGCCTGTCATCAAGGCAGTCACCGACCGTTCAAAAAATTAGCAGTGGTTAATCGTCTTCAAAGGCGACTAATTATCGCATTTCAAAATTATAATAAATATATATGCTTTTTATAATTTAAATCATTTTGACTGTCTCTGGGAGATATAGAATATCTTACTTGTTCATTCGACAGGGGTAAAATTGTAAAATTGTAAAATTAAATATTTTTTTTTTTGAAAATTTACGGAGATGAAAATTTTGAGGTACTCCACCGTTAAGTTTGTAATTTTCAAAAAAAAAAATAATTTTATCAATTTTTTTAAAAATAATTTACAGTAAAATATATGTCTTAAAGCTATATTTTTCTTCATAATATCTATAAAATATGAACATATGTGTATACGTCCAATTCTTCCAAACTCAACATACGTCGGGGAGGGGGGGGAGGGTTACAACCTCCCTCCCCCTGGTTGCGCCGATGATGTTTGACGTGAACTATGAATATTAAACATTTATCTTGCATTTTGTTTTGCATTTTAAACATTTATTTGCAAATTTTAAGAACCTGTACATTTGGTTAGTAATTATTATTAAAAAATGTTGAGAAAAAATGTAATCTTATATTATTACAGTCAAATTTCAGGTCATAGAGCAACAGAAAGTGTGAAATATTTTTTACACTCTCCCCCCTCTCCTTCACATCCCTCAAAGGGTGAGGCGGAAATATTGGTGGAAGAGGGCACAATCTGTGACGTAGAAATGCACTTTTTAGGGAATATTGTGTTGTAATAGGAAAAACGTGCACATTTGAAAAAAATTACAGATTTTGAATTGGTAACATATGCATAGAATAATCAAAACTTGGAATATACAAAGTTTTACATCCATAAAAAATAAAGACTTTTGTGCATAAAAAATGCACACTTTTTGCGAACACGGAGTATGCAGTTATTTTATGCAAAAAATGTGCACACTTTCTGAAAACAAAAAAGATGCATTTTTTTGTATGTATAAAAAGTGCATATAATTTGCACACAAAGTGTACACTTTTTGAAATATTCAAAAATTTTCACTTTTTTTTGCACAAATTGTGTACTATTGATACTTTTTTGCATAAAAAGTGCAAATATTTTCTAGCTGGGTAACAGAATATGAAATTTTCGAATTCCGTGAATTAATTCTTTAAGATATATCTATGGCAGAAAATTTGAAAAGTGCGCTATATAGAAGCGCCACCTGTTGGGAGATTTACACCAAAAACTAATCACCAACCATTTATATAAATGTCTAACTGAATATAAAGTTTTATTAAATTCCGCGCATTAGTTCTTGAGATACAGCACCCACAAAATGTTTGTCACTTACAGACACAGAAACACACAGACACACACACAGATAGACATTTCTAAAAACAGTCCAATCGTGTTCAGGACCTTCTAAAACGTATAAATCCGTCAAAAACTGGAAGTGGAAAATTTTCCTGAATACAATACTTTCTTCTTGTAAAGATAGAAGAAAGTAATAAACATTTAATAAACACTTTAAACATTGAAACTCTGTTTTCTAAAGCCTTGCTATTGCAACATTCTATAACTGAAACATTTATC
The DNA here is from genome assembly GCA_963931845.1 of Maratus michaelseni. NCBI lineage: Eukaryota > Metazoa > Arthropoda > Arachnida > Araneae > Salticidae > Maratus > Maratus michaelseni. The sequence continues at coordinate 111,917,518 of OZ007599.1, forward strand.
ATTAATGAGTATTTTGGCTAGTTTTAGAAATATATGTGAGAAAAAACTCAATGAATTGCTTCTCAGCTGTCTACAGCATGATTAAAAGAAAACTCGTCACTCTAAAGGCTGGAATTTTAGTGATAAATTCTCTAAAATGTAGTAGCCTAAAATTTAAAGGGAATGTTTTGTTCTTTTCTTCCGGGTTTGGTGGTGGGGAGGAGTATTCAATTTCTTAATTATTTGATTTATTAATTTTGTTTCATTAGTGTCACATTTACTCCAATCGTTATAATGCTATTAAATTATTTTGCTTTATTAAATGATACTATATATACAGTATGCTCTCTAGAATATTTTAACAAAACTTCGCTGTTTAATAAGGTAAATAAAACACCAAAGTAAACATCTTAGCAAACGCATTACACATAGAGTTGCAAAGGCTAGAAAAAAACCCGGTTTAAACCTGGGAATAAACCGAGTTTTTCAGGAATAAACTTGTTTTTTGGGGAATAAACCAAGCCTTTTGGGAATAAACCTGGGAATAAACCGGGTCTATTGGAAATAAACCTGGGAATAAACCGAAATTTTGCAACTCTAATTACACATGAAAAACCAGATTTCAGGAATTATCCAACCATACCCGGGAAAAATACTCCAATTATATTGTGTAACACTGTATTTGGTATGTATAATGTAGATTTGCATGTATCCTACATTGTACGCTAAAATTTAGTTTAGTGAGAAAATGCATAATAGGTTGAAAATTCACATTCAGCAATTTCTAACAATAGATGAACACATGCCTGAATTATTTTGTACTATACTCGTGCTATACTAAAGTTAGTTTAACAAAAATAAGGGCTCGATAACAAAAAGAACTTATAACTGGAGTCTAAATTGTCGCAAGGTTCAATCACAAATTTCGTATGGTAAAAGTAATTGTTTTAGAGGTGGTGGGGTAGGGGGGATCTGTCGATTTTTTTTAAGCTTCCCATATTTTTGTGTATACCAAAAAATCTTTACAACTTAAAATACATATAACTCTTGTTTTAATTGCCGTAGCACGTAAAATTTATAAAGGGCTTGCTCATGAGGGGTCATGCCATTTCGGTTTGTCCCTGTAACTCAGACTGTAATCACCGTAAGCCCAACAAACGTTGTACGGTTCAATATCATTATACATTATCAGGATATTCATTACCGTTTTTTTGTCATCACCTAATTTTTATAAAAAGCTAAATATAAGAGGATGTCAAAATTAAACTCGGATCCAAATTAAAGCAGCCCACACAAATTTCTTACGTTAAACGTAATCATTTAGAGAGGATTTATCGATTTCTTATCAAACCCCTCAAATTTTAATATATCATAAGTACAAGTTGCCATGAATCAGTTATAATATGGGATGTATATGTCGCAGCGGTATTACATCTATAAAAATATCCGCAGAACCAACTCCCTTAAAATGTTTACGTTTACCTTACGAAATTTGGTTGGACTGCGCAAATTTGTAGCAAGATCTATGTATTTCTGGTTATCATGGCATCATATTCGTGCTATATTAAAATTTAGGGGTTCCTATTTAAAAACGGACATTGTCCCGCCTTTTATAAATATTACGTTTACCATATAAAATATGAGTGTTCTAGGACAAACACAGCTCGAATTATAAATGTTTAAAGTTTTCAGCACTTTATTTAGGTTTGCACTCGGTAGAAATTTCTTAAATCGGTTTATTATTTATGTAATATTGCGATTTAGAGATAAGGTGATTGAAAACCGATGTTACCTTTAAAATATGAAAACTTTTTTTTTCTTGTTATATATATATATATACATATATAGTGACGTAATAAGGTCTTAAATCACCCCCTCCACTTGTATTGTATAGTATAAGTAGTTTTTAATTTTCCAAGTAACTTATATAAAATATAGATAATATATAACTTAGATAAAAAATATATATTAAGTATTAAAAAAATGTTTAAATGCCCAAAGACCCTCGGGATTTTGCATTTAAAAACTTAATTAGTTATTTTCAGGTTTCATACGGCGTCCTGGAATTTTCGTCAAGTTGTCCAAAATTTTCGTTCAATGTATGAAACATATGGCGAAATTTTAATTCCTTTAAGGTTTTAGATTGTAATAAAATTGATTAACATAAATGCTGACATTCATATAGTAGATGGAGAAGGATTGAAAATGGGCGATATGAGCCTTGGATGAACCAGTTGCTGAAATTCATGACGTATTTGTGACCATTGGCACCCTGTAGGACTAGTAATACATTATATCTGATTTTTAATGATCAGAAAAGGACAAAAAAGCGAAAAAGTGGAGATGCACAGAAAAAACTCATGAATGTGCCCCCACTCCCTAAAAAAATAAATCATCGCGAACAACGTCGAAATCAGATGCAAAATACGATCCATGCTAAACACTTTCCAGCACTAGAATATTTTAACAAAACTGCGCTGTTTAATAAGGTAAATAAAACACCAAAGTACACATCTTAGCAAACGCATTACACATGAAAAACCAGATTTCAGGAATTAACCAACCATACCCGGAAAAATATCCCAATTATGTTGTGTAGCACTGTATTTGGTATGTATAATGTAGATTTGTATGTATCCTACATTGTACGCTAAAATTTAGTTCATTAAGAAAATGTATAATAGGTTGAAAATTCACATTCAGCAATTTCTAACAATAGATGAACACATACCTGAATTACTTTGTACTATTCTCGTGCTATACTAAAGTTAGTATAATGAAAATAAGGGCTCGATAACAAAAAGCACTTGTAACTGGAGTCTAAATTGTCGCAAGGTTCAATCACAAATTTCGTATGGTAAAAGTAATTGCTTTAGAGGTGGTGGGGGTGGGCGGGGGGGATCTGTCGATTTTTTTTTAAGCTTCTCATATTTCTGTGTATACCAAAAAATCTTTACAACTTAAAATACATATAACTCTTGTTTTAATTGCCGTAGCACGTAAAATTTATAAAGGGCTTGCTCATGAGGGGTCATGCCATTTCGGTTTGTCCCTGTAACTCAGACTGTAATCACCATAAGCCCACCAAACGTTGTACGGTTCAATATCATGAGTATACATTATCAGGATCTATTACCGTTTTTTTTATCATCACCTAATTTTTATAAAAAGCTGAATATAAGAGGCTGAAAAAATTAAATTATAACTCTTGATTAAATTGTCACACCGCGCAAAAAATTTGTGTGTTTGAGCAACGTGACATAACTTTATATTAGACAATCTCTTTTTTTTTAATCGGAGCCTCCTAAATTGTAGTATATCATGAATGTAAGAGCCCGATAATCACAAACACATTTAACTCGGATACAAATTAAAGCTGCCCACAAAAATTTCTTACGTTAAACGCAATCATTTAGAGAGGATTTATCGATTTCTTATCAAACCCCTCAAATTTTAATATATCATAAGTACAAGGTGCCATGAACATTAATCAGTTATAATTTGGGCTGTATATGTTGCAGCGGTATTTTATCTATAAAAATATCCGCAGAACCAACTCCCTTAAAATGTTTACGTTTACCATACGAAATTTGTAGCAAGATCTAAGTGATTGTGGTTATCATGGTATCATATTCGCGCTATATTAAAATTTAGGGGTTCCTATTAAAAAACGGACATTGCCCCGCCTTTTATAAATATTACGTTTACCATATAAAATATAAGTGTTCCAGGACGAACACAGCTCGAATTATAAATGATTGAAGTTTTCAGCACTTTATTTAGGTTTGCACTCGATAGAAATTTCTTAAATCGGTTTATTATTTATGTAATATCGCGATTTAGAGATAAGGTGATTGAAATCCGATGTTACCTTTAAAATATGAAAACCTTTTTTTTTTTTTTTTTTTTTTTTTTTTGTTATATATATATATATATCTTAAATCACCCCCTCCACTTGTATTGTATAGTATAAGTAGTTTTTAATTTTCAAAGTAACTTACATAAAATATAGATAATACACTATATTTGCAATGATGACCGGTCACTTGCGATTTTAGACGTTTTGTTAAATATCTGGAAAGATACATGAGGAATTATCCTCTAACTTCAGGAGTGTAAACAACATGATAAACGTCATATATTTCCGCGAAGATTTTTTCCCGAAACCCCATAAGGGGTCGTCAACAAATTGAAAAAAAACGAATATCTTTTGAATAACCCTGTAAAAACTAATATTGCAAAAGCATTCAAACTGTAGATTATGATTAAGTGGCTTATTGTAATAATTTGGGTTCATTTTTATGAAGATAGCATGTATACTCGAAGAGAAATTCAGGTTTTTATAAAAACAGTCCCAAATTTTACCAAGTTTTTTGCTTATAATTTGCAGAGTTTTTAATATAAAAACAAGTTATTTTCGGAAAATATGACAAAAAAAATTGTACACAATACCCTGCAATCAGAATTAAAAAATAATAAAAATTGTATGAAAAATGAGAAGGTTTACTAAATATTGTTGCAGCGGTATTTTATCTATAAAAATATCCGCAGAACCAACTCCCTTAAAATGTTTACGTTTACCATACGAAATTTGTAGCAAGATCTAAGTGATTGTGGTTATCATGGTATCATATTCGCGCTATATTAAAATTTAGGGGTTCCTATTAAAAAACGGACATTGCCCCGCCTTTTATAAATATTACGTTTACCATATAAAATATAAGTGTTCCAGGACGAACACAGCTCGAATTATAAATGATTGAAGTTTTCAGCACTTTATTTAGCTTTGCACTCGATAGAAATTTCTTAAATCGGTTTATTATTTATGTAATATCGCGATTTAGAGATAAGGTGATTGAAATCCGATGTTACCTTTAAAATATGAAAACCTTTTTTTTTTTTTTTTTTGTTATATATATATATATATCTTAAATCACCCCCTCCACTTGTATTGTATAGTATAAGTAGTTTTTAATTTTCAAAGTAACTTACATAAAATATAGATAATACACTATATTTGCAATGATGACCGGTCACTTGCGATTTTAGACGTTTTGTTAAATATCTGGAAAGATACATGAGGAATTATCCTCTAACTTCAGGAGTGTAAACAACATGATAAACGTCATATATTTCCGCGAAGATTTTTTCCCGAAACCCCATAAGGGGTCGTCAACAAATTGAAAAAAACGAATATCTTTTGGATAACCCTGTAAAAACTAATATTGCAAAAGCATTCAAACTGTAGATTATGATTAAGTGGCTTATTGTAATAATTTGGGTTCATTTTTATGAAGATAGCATGTATACTCGAAGAGAAATTCAGGTTTTTATAAAAACAGTCCCAAATTTTACCAAGTTTTTTGCTTATAATTTGCAGAGTTTTTAATATAAAAACAAGTTATTTTCAGAAAATATGACAAAAAAAATTGTACACAATACCCTGCAATCAGAATTAAAAAATAATAAAAATTGTATGAAAAATGAGAAGGTTTACTAAATATTGTTTCACTGCGGATGCGCAAATTCAATCAAAATATACTGTGCATAATATATTAGCTAAATGTATAGACCAACTTTTGTGAAAGTCTCAAAAACATAGCTTGAAAATTCTGATAGTAATCGTCGATAGAATAAGTTCGAATTTCGCTGTTCTCAAAAGGAAGCAAAAAGATGAGGGGTTGTATCCAAATATACTAGCTTATAAAAGTTGACATAATAAGAATGAAGTGTCTCGCATTCTATATTTGATATAACCCCTCATCTTTTTGCTTCCTTTTGGGAACAGCGAATTTCGAGTTTATTCTATCGACGATTACTAACAGAATTTTCAAGTTATGTTTTTGAGACTTTCATTAAAGTTAGCCTATATATTTAGCTAATATATTATGTACAGTATATTTTGATTGAAATCGCGCATGCGCAGTGAAACAATATTTACTAAACCTGCTCATTTTTCATATAATTTTTATTATTTTTTAATTCTGATTGCAGGGTGTTGTGTACAATTTTGTTTGTCTATATTTTCTGAAAATAACTTGTTTTTATATTAAAAACTCTGCAAATTATAAGCAAAAAACTTGGTAAAATTTGGGACTGTTTTTATAAAAACCTTAATTTCTCTTCGAGTATACATGCTATCTTTATAAAAATGAACCCAAATTATTACAATAAGCCACTTAATCATAATCTAAAGTTTGAATGCTTTTGCAATATTAGTTTTTACAGGGTTAGCCAAAAGATATTCGTTTTTCTTCAATTTGTTGATGTCCCTTTATGGGGTTTCGGGAAAAAATCTTCGCGGAAATATATGAGTTCTATCACGTTGTTTACACTCCTGAAGTTTCAGGATAATTCCTCATGTATCTTTCCAGATATTTAACAAAACGTCTAAAATCGCAAGTGACCGGTCATCATTGCGAATATAGTGTATATAACTTAGATAACTTATTCTTCGGGTTGCGAGATGAAGGAATTTATTTATTCGGGTGCGGTTTAGTTTACGGTTCGATGAAATTTTTTCTTTGGCTTTCAGGTTCGGATCGGGTTGCGTGGTGACAGAATTTATTTTGTCGGGTTTGGATCGCGTTACGGACCGATAGATTTTATTTTGTCTGATTCGGGTTGGGTTTCGGATTAACTGAAATTTCAAGTTTGGTGTCGGGTTGCATTTCTACGGAAATTTTTTTATCATCTTCGGATCGGATTACGGTTCAATGGAATTCTTTGTTGGGTTTGGTTCGGGTTTCGGGTTAACTTCAATTTTCAGGTTCGGATCTCCGATACGGCTGCCGTGTCGACTAAAATTATTTTCTCCTTTTGGGATCGGATTATAGTTTGATAGAATTTTTCTGTCGGATTGATTCCATTTGGATTTTTCAGGTTCTGGTCGGGTACAACACTATATTTGGACAAACAGCTGGTCCTTTTCTAAATAGCCTAAAATTTCATAGACTCATTTTAAGAGAAGACTAGATACTGCTAGAAAAATGAAATGAGCGCCAGAAATATCGATCTACTGTCAAATCCCCAGTTATAAAGATTCTCGATCAAATTTTCTGCCAATTGATTGATCAATTTTACTCTTTTTGCAGTATCTGTATGAGAATCGATTCTAGAACATCGATACTAGAATTTGAGAAAAGATTATTTTTTTATCGATGTTGCTTTATACGACATCGATGTTTATCGATTCTCGATTATTTCAGAATCGCCCATCACTCGACCAGACGACGATTATATAGGTACTACATATTTATATAATTACGAACGCACCTAAAAAGGGCCAAACAATTATGGCACACAAAGCCTGATTTTAATAAGTTGTTTTAATAAACGATTGAGTTTACCTAAAGAAATTAGTGTTGTCTACGACAGTTTATCAGTGCTTGAGGTTACGCAGTCCTTATATTTGTGCTATGCTAAAATTTAGCAGATTTAAGTCAAAAGAACCGACAATGTTCTTCTTTATAAAGATTACGTTTACTCTGCAAAATATTTGTGTTCTACTATAATTACAATTCAAGTTATAAGTGTTTTAAGTTGTCAGCATATTATATTTATAATTAGGACAGAACGATGTCAAAATTTATCATCAATCTAACATCGCGATCTAGTGATGAATCGATTTAACACTGATGTTACCTTATGGATATGGAACCTATTTTTTAATTTATAGTGACGAAATTAGGTCTTAAATCAACCCTTTCCCTGCTTTATATAGTTTACTATTTTTTTAATTTTCCAAGTAATTTTGAAAACGTATATATTTTGCGCATTAAAAAAATTGGATTGCCCAAACAGACTTCGTTGTTTGCATTTTAAACTTAATGAACGAATTTAATCAATTTCATAAATTCATTCTTTAAAAAATGATATACAAGAAAACTATCTCATGGTGTCTGATTTCTGAAGGCTGCTACAATCTAAGTTAATTACGGGGTGCTCTCCACCAGCCCTCTTAAATTACACCCCAGTGCTAACAACATACAAACTGTTTTTACTGACACAGTATGAAAAGCTATTGAGGTAAAACAGAAGCAGATTCAATGAATTGAATGTTGAATTTAACCAGTCATTTGCGAAGATGAAAAAAGAAGTTGTGTGAAACAAACGAAAAAAAAAAAAAAAAAAGATAGGAAAAACAAGTGGATAAATGTGATCGAAGATCGCACAAAGTGTTTCGCTTAATATTCCTTTCAAAATACTTTATCATTTAATTAATAAATTCAAATAAATTTCTTTTTCCAAAAAAAGTCATCTTTTATTATAAAGTAAAAATTTACCAGTCTATTTTTTCGTTTTTTTGAATATATGAACAGGTCCGACAGCGGGCGAATGATATCTGTCATTTGGACTAAATGCGATATATTTTTTGAAAAGTATACATAAAAATACATTTTTGCATTATTATTTACAGCATTGTCTATTAGCATTATATTTCTTTGTTTTATAAAAAAAAAAAAAAAAAATCAGCATTTTATGATAAAATATAATTTCGGTTCTAATACTGTAATCTTTATAAAAATTAGATTTCGGGATTCACCGAAAAAATATATGCATATATATACAAAATTTTCAAATTGGTAAATGCAATATTAAAAAAATCAGCGTTTTTTTCCCTCCCTTCAACAGTTGAGACGAAAAGGGAAGGGCCGGGATGTCTCGCTCATAAATGGCATAAGTCTTCCAATTTCACAACCAGCTGCAAATTTTCTTTTGATTCTGATAAAAATTAAATTCATTAACAAAAAATTAATTCGTAATTTCCGTTCTAATCACGCCAACTTTATAAAAAATAGATTTCTGTCTTCGCAGTAAAAAAAAAAAAAAATGTATAGATGTATTAATTTCAATTCGATAAATGCAATAATAAAAAAAATCTATAGAGCCTGAAAAATGCATAGTCCGCCATCTTTGATCTGCGTGAACAGGTGTCGGATTGTTCGTCTGTGGTTTTCCAATGGAAGGAAATTAAGAGAATTTATTCAAATCGATTTTGAATTGTTATTTACACTTCTAATTGGCGTAATTAAAATATTTTTAGAAATTCTGAAAACTAATTTTGTGTGTGTGTGTGTCAGAAATTTCACGTTCCCAGGTGGAATAGTTTATGTGAGATAGAGGTGTCTTTGAAAACGTTCAATCTGTTATCGCCATTGAAGTGCAATGACCATGGCAACCCTTTCCCCTCTTCTGGAGTTTCAGATTGCAGTTTGATTAAATTCAACGCTTTAGTTGATTTTTTTTTCATTAATGAGGGGGTTTTTAGGGTTTTAATTAATATATTGTGTTAATGAAGATATTTTCAAAGTTTTATGATTATCAGTGTGACAGTAAGTATTCAGCTGTAGGTACAGACAATTTGAAGTCTCTAACTTATACGGTTTCTGATAACGGACACTCTGACGGACAGACAGAGAACCGAGAAGAATAGGGTTTCGTGAGATGAACGAAACCCTAAACACGTGGGTAAGTGTGATCGAAGATCGCACAAAGAGTTTCGTTTAATATTCCTTTCAAAACACTTTATCCTTTCTTTAATAAATCAAAATAAATTTTATTTAGCAACAACATATCTAAACCGGCCCGATAGCGGGCGAAGCCCGCTATTACACTCTGTCATAATAATATCTGTCATGTGGACTAAATGTGATATATATATAAAAACAATTATATAAAATAGATATTTAAACCTATTGCGTAATCCTCTGTAATCCAGGTCCTACTGCCAAATTGCGTATTTTAGAAAGTGAGACTTTTCATGACAGTTCTTTAAAAGTATCTACATTGATTTTAAATTATATTGTTGCTAGCAAACGTCCATGTTTGGAGCTAACCTTGCCCACAGATTACGGAAGATTAGTTATTTTATATTTTACTAGCTGTTACCCGTGACGTCGTTCACGTAACATTAAAAGAAAAATAAATGCATTAATTAAGAAAAATGTTTCACCCTCGATAATTAAAACATATGTAACTCCCTTTATAACAAACTCCGTTTTTTCAAATATCTGAACAGGCCCGATAGCGGGCAAAGCCCGCTATTATACTCTGTCATAATAATATCTGTCCTGTGGACTAAATGCGACATTTAAAAAAAATAATAATTTCAAAATTAAACATGTTGTACACCTTCAAAATGATAAAATATGCGAATATTTCCATAATCTGGTTTTTATCATGATTCAATACGTTCGTCAAACTCATATATTTACTATTTTATATTACTCATATTGATACTCGCTTTGTATTATTCTCAAACATTTGAAAAATCCGTTAAACTTCCAATAGGACGTCAGATTAATTTTCTTTTTAATTCTGTAATGACGTGATATTAATCTGCTCTCTGTACATACACATACTCATACTCCTTGTATTATTGAGAAATCTTTGAAAATTTCCATTTTATTACCAATATGACGTCATATTGATATTTTTTACAATTAGTGAAACTTTTTATTTCATTTTCATTTACACGTGGAAATCTTTCAGTAGAAAATTAATTACAGTAGAAAGAATTTTAGTGTGGATTTTTAACTGTAGACAACTGCTATAACGAAAACTGATTAAATTTAATAAGAAAAGGCTGTTAAATTTTTTTTATCTCTCTATATTAAAGTAATACGATTTTTTCAGATTTTATTATTTTGAGCTTCATAGTAGGCATTTAGCTATAAGTACACAAATTGTCATGCCTGTAAGTTATATAGCTTCTGAGAACGGCTCTGTGACGGACAGACAACGGAGCGGGAGTAATAGGGTTTCGTGAGATGAACGAAACCCTAAAAAATATGGATGAACTATATGGCACAGTTTTTTTTTCTTTTCAGGTTTTAGATTAGAATAAATCTTGTTTAACATAAATGCTGACATTCATATAGTGTAGAAGGGTTAAATGTATGAGCTTCGAAACAACCTATTTTTAAAATTCATAAACTTTTTGTGACCGTTGACACCAGGGGTGTAAAAACTGGGTGCCAATGGGCCAATTACCACCACTAAATTTCTTAGTATTCTTCGCCTAAATTTTATTAGTATACTTCGCCTAAATTTTTTCTTTTTATTAGGCGAATAATACTAAAAATTTAGTGACGGCAATCGGTCCATTGGCACCTACATTTTGCACTTCTGGTTGGCACCCTGTAGAATTAGTAATAAAATATAGCAAAATTTAAATAATCGGAAAATGACAAAATAAAAGGAAAAGTGCGCAGTTAAACTCATGGCATTGAGCTCACAAGCTCTTCACACTAATTGTATTTTATATTCTTATTTCAAAGAATAATACCTCTCGGAAAATAAAGAAATCGAGAATAAATTGAGGGGGATTAGCCCCCCCCCCCCCTACGTTTCTCCCTTTATACTTAACCAATGAACACCCAAAACTAATCAGGGAAGCGCCTTATCACAATGGAACTATATACAAAATTTGAAATAAATTGGATAATTCTGCATGGAAAACTCATTTATCAAATTAAGGGGGGGATTAGCCACCGTTACCCCCTTTATACTTAACCAATGAACCCCCAAAACTAAGCAGGGAAGCGCCTTATCACAATAAAACTACTATGTACAAAATTTGAAGCAAAACGGATAATTCTGCATGAAAAACACATTTATCTAAATTAATGGGGGATTAGCCCCCGTTCCCCGCCCTTTATACTTAACCAATGAACCCCAAAACTAACTAAAGAAGCATCTTTTTACAATGAACCTATATGCAAAATTTGAAGCAAATCAGATAATTCTACATGAAAAACCCATTTATCTAAATTAAGAGACGGGGGATTAACCCCATTCCCCCTTTATACTTAATAACTGAACCCCCAAAATTAATTAGGAAGAGCCTTGTCACAATGAGCCTATATACAAAATTTGAAGCAAATCGGATATTTCTACCAAGAGTTATCGCGTTAAGTACATACATACGTACACACATACATGCAGAACCTGCGGGCACATTAGCTCTCAGGTTTTGATAGCCTATGTTAGCTAAAAAAAGGAAAAGTGCCCAGTTAATGGCATTGATCTCACAGGCTGTTCACATTAAATGTATATTACACTCTTATTTCAAAGAATAATGCCCTCAAAAAATATAGAAATTGACAATAAATTATGGGGAGGATTAGCCTCAGTTCACCCCCCCCCCCTTCATACTTAACAAATCAACCCACAAAACTAATCAGGGAAGTGCCTTATCACAATGAAACTATATAAAAATTTGAAGCAAATTGGATAATTCTTCATGAAAAAACCCATTTATTAAATTAAGGGGGGGTTCCTCCTTTTATATTTAATCAATGAACGACCAAAACTAATCAGGGAAGCGCCTTCTCAGAATGAAACTATATAAAAAATTTTAAGCAAGTTGGATAAAACTTCATGAAAAACCCATTTATCTAAATTAAGGGGGGAATTAGCTCCCCTCCCCCCTTTATACTTAACCAATGAATCCCAAAAACTAAACAGAGAGGAGCCTTATAACAATGAATCTATATACAGAATTTGAAGCAAATTGGATAATTCTGCATGAAAATCACATTTATCTAAATTAAGGGAGGATTAGCCCCCGCCCCCCCCTTTATACTTAACTAATGAATCCCCAAAACTAATCAGGAAAGCGCCTTATCACAATGAACGTACATACAAAATTTGAAGAAAATCGGATTATTCTGCATGAAAAACCAATTTATCTAAATTAAGGGGGCGATTTAGCCTCCCGTTCCCCTCTTTATACTTAAACAATGAACCCCCAAAACTATTTAATGAAGCGTCTTATCAGAATGAACGTATATACAACATTTGAAGTTAAATCGGATAAATCTGCACAAAAATCCCATTTATCTAAATTAAAAGGGGGTTAGCCCCCCGTTTCCCCCCTTTATACTTAAACAATGAACCCCCAAAACTAATCAGGGAAGTGTCTTGTCAGAATGAACCTACTTTCAAAATTTGAAACAAATCCGACAATTCTGCATGAAAAACCAATTTATCTAAATTTAGGGTGATTACTCCCCCGTGTCTCCCCCCTTTATACTTAACCAATGAACCCCCAAAACTAATCAGGGAAGCGCCTTATCAGAATCTTATCAATTATATACAAAATCGCCTTTCAGCGCCTTATCAATTATATACAAAATTTGAAGCAAATCGGATATTTCTATCAAGATTTATTGCGTTACCTGCATAAATTTACGTACATACGGTACATACATACATACATGCGTACATACATACGTACATACATACGTACATACAGAACCTGCGGGCACATTTAATCTCAGGCTTTGATAGCCTGTGAGCAACAAACGGAAAATTGCAGTTTCGCCGATCCCTTGAATGTGTGGCTTTCCCCCAGCCCACTTCAATTCCGCTGTAGAAATCAGATTACCCGACCCAATGCAAAACTACGTTTTAAGGTATTTTTAAGTAATTACAAAATAATGATTAATTAGAACTAAAATATTAAAATATTACTCAAACATACAAAAATTAATTTTTCGTCAAAATAATGCATAAAAATACATGCAGAAATTCGAAGAATTTGAATTTTAAATATAAAACTTTATTTTTTTCAACCATAAATACTGAATCACCTTGAATATATTCGTAATTGCAAGAAGTTTAAAATAAAAAATGCGCTGATAAAATATGTCTTCGTGGGCTGGGTGGAAATCTGATAACGAACCCGATGGATGACTTTAAACTATTTTAATCAATTAGAGAATAATAAATAAATGAACATATATATTCCAATATTACCCAAACAAGTGAAAAATTATTTTTCCATCAAAAGAATGCACGAAAACGTAAACAGAAATTCCGTGAATTTCGATATTAATTATAAAACTTTTTTTAAACTATAAACACTAGATTAATTTCAAGAAAATATTACTAATTGCAAACAGGACCAAAAAAAAGCCCTTCCTCCTCCTTTTAAACGATTCCTTTTACCATATGAAATTTGTATGTTCTGCGACAATTTGGATCCTAGATGTAAGTGTGTATAGTTATCGGGCCCTTATATTTACGCTATACTAATAGTTAGGGGCTTCTGTTAAAAACACCAACAACGTCCCCCTCCCCGTTTTAAAGATTACGTTTACCATACAAAATATCAGTGTTCTACGATAATTACAGCTTAAGTTATAATTGTTTTAATTTGCCAGCACCTTATATTTTGGTACACCAAAATATGCGAGGGCTTCTATAAAAAAATCTATAGAGCACCCCCCCCCCTTTTCTAAAACGGTTACGTTTATCATACGATATTTGTGTTGGTGTCGATACAGGTTTCGAGTTATATGTGTTTGTGATTATGGGGTACTTATATTCGCACTGTACTAAAATTCACGTGGTTTTGGATAAAAAAAAAAAAAAAAAGACAATGTCTTCTGTAAAATTATGTCACTTTGTGGGACTGAAATGGCACTGGGACCCAGATGTCAGGATCGAAGTGCTGCGACTTAAACACAAGACCAAAGTGTCGGAACCGAAATGTTGTATGTCCACGGGTTGGATTAATTTAATATTCCTTCATTTTTAACATTGCATTCCCAATCGTTAGATTATCTATAAAAAATTAAATACATTATATTAATTAATTAAACCACAGATATTTAAGATCTATAGTTTAAGAATACTGTAAAATCGTTCTTTTGAGAGCGGTAAGTAGTTTTTAACATTTCATAATAGTTTAAAACTCATGTATTTACTTTTTGGGGGGTAAAAACAGTATAAAAAAAAACCTATCTCTTTGTAAAATTATGGAGTATTCACAATAACGAACAGGCTGAAATCGGTATATCTGACTCAGTACAGAAGTTGGAAAATGCATAGCATATTTGAGAACCCAATTGCAGTAAATACCATTAATAATCGAAAAAATATCCGATTTTTTTTCTGAAGCTCTGCATATTATTAATAGATTTGTATATATACTACACAGCAGTATGCTAAAATTTAATTCGGTTATTAACACGGTTGAAAATTCCCATTCGGGAGTTTCCGTCTATAAAAGTCAGTGTATTAGAGAACTTTTGTGCAGTTCTGTATATGATTTATAGAATTTATACAAACCAAGCAATATAAAAAAATAGTTACATTCAAAAACGCGTGCAACAACTGAAAAAAAAACGTATTTCTAGCAATTATTGTTCATAGTCAGTACTGTAACCGAAATTTTTGTGTGTCTCTGTAAATGAACGGTGAATGCTATTATGTACTCCATAATTTTTAGTAAACATCTTGTAATGCACCTCAGCGATATAAATTAAATTCAATATGTTTGAAATACAGTAACATCATTAAAATACACCGCAAGCGATTTTTCCTAATAGGCTGTAATGTAAATGAATTCTTTTGAGTGTCTCTGTAAATTACATGCTACATATTTCATTTTCTATACCAATCATACCACAGTAAACCTCAATAACATATATCAATTGCATGGAAATCCGAGTATATTTACGCGCATTAGAGTACTGATAGACAGACAAACTAAATTCATAAACACTTTTCAACTTTGTTGGAAAGTGTTAAAAATGCAATTAGAATTAGCTCGTAATAGATTGCAGTTTAATTTAAATACATTTTATAGAATTTAATTAAGATTTAGTTGCATTACATTACACGTTAACAAAATTGTATTCTGAACATAACTGACATTAACTCGTAACACATTGCAATTTAATCTAAATTATATTCTTAAAAATGTAATTAGAATACACCTATAATCCATTACAGATTAATTGGATTATACAATTAAAAACGTAATCGGAATTTTCCTATAATGCATTACAGGTTAATTAGATTATACAATTAAAAACGTAATCGAAATTCACCTATAATCCATTACAGGTTAATTGGATTATACAACTAAAAACGTAATCGGAATCATCTTGTAATCCATTACAGGTTAATTGGATTATACAATTGAAAACGTAATCGAAGTGTCTTTTAATCTAATTACAAATTAATCTAATTACAGATTAATCTAATTATATTTTAAAAGAGAAAATTAGAATTGTCTTGTAATCGATTACACGGTAATCAGATTATGCGATAATCAGATTATATTCAAATTACTTTGTAATGATTACATGATAATCGATTGCATAGTGAGGAGATTATAATATAATTTAATCTGTAATTTGATTACTTTGTAATCAGATTCTGCCCAACACTGCCCTAGGCACATACTTCCAATTGCAAATTTTCATAAAAAAAGGTGCAAAATTTGATGAGATAAGTTGCAACTACATGGGGGGTCTATTTGAGAAAATACAAAAATTAAATTTTTATATGGCCCCCGTAGGATAAAATTTCCAATTAGAGAATTATTCCTTATCTAGTCCTGAATTAAGCAAAAAAAATTCCATCTTGATATCTGCAAAATACACAGAGATATTAAAATCCAAAATTTGTGACTTACACCACTTAAGCATACCTCTGAGAGACGCGATATCAGTTCATTTGAAATGCAACTTAGGTATCGACCATAAATTTACCAATTATTAAAAGTTGATCTAAGACAATGCCTTAACTTTTAGATATAAAATGATAGCGTATAGATTTTCAAGTTAAACTTGCTTGAGAAATATGCTAGAGGTCTGCATGAGGCCGAGATTGGCCCCAGGGTCGTAATCGGCACGGCCCGCTGGCCGGCCCGTGCCTTTATTGTTCTTAGGACGCGTCGGGAAGGCAATAAGTTTTATAAAAATAGTAATAGCGATAATGAAACTTCTGTTAACGGAATCATTGGAAATATATTTTATTAGTTACACAGAAATATTTTCAAAAAACTACTTTTTGTTATACAGCTTCAAAAGTTATGATGTTTTTAAACCTATCTTTCATTTACTCCAAACGACATTGTTTTTTAAAATAAATCTTTATTCGAATGTAACAATCTAATAGTATAAATAATTATTAACGTTGCTATTGCGTATTTTTTTAATAGATGCCAAGCTCCCACTAATCTTCCGTTATAAGTGTGTTTATTTGACCCAGGTTTAATACGTTCGAACCAGAAACTCTTTTAAGAAATTCAATTGAATGAAGTAATGATTCTACCAGGGATGAGATTTCTCCGCTTTTTTGCCTACCAGTATAATCTTACAGAAAGAGTTTTTTTATTTTATCGGAACATTCTGTGATTTAAAAGAACATCTTTTTCTCTAAGATTATACTGGTATGCAAAACAGCGGAGAAATCTCATCCTTGGATTCTACTTAAAACATTTAAATTAAATAAGTCAAAGATTCATTAAACAAATTTTCTAGTTTTAAAGTGGTTAACTGGTTCAAATTAATCTACATATTACGGAGGATTAGTGGGAGGTTTGGCAGCTATGTTTTTATAATGCGAAAACATAGCAATCTAAAATATACTGTAAAATTTTCTTATAAATATGTACGTAGTATTCTTTAAAATAATCTTAATTGTATCTTAAGAAAATGGGAATTTTTTGTACAAATTTCGGCTTGTGCAGAAAACTAAAATATGCACAGACACCTGTCTAGATAATGAATTAAATAAAATTAAGTGCATCGCCCATGGAAATGGTTTTCTTTCGCATCATATCAATAAACCCGATCTGAAACATAAAGTGCATAAAAGAAATTTATATCTCTAATAAACTTAAATTTTGTAAATTTCGCTGTATACCAGATTTGTATGAGAGACTAGGGTACCGTTAAACAAATTTAATATCTGTACCCGAGAGCCAAACTATCGTAATCAGAAACTGAAGCTACAGGAAGGAGTTACTTATTCACCTGGAAACTTTTAAAAAGCATTTAAACGTTTTATTAGGACCCAATCTTTGTTTAAAACTTTAATGCATTTTTCGGCATCATAAGTTTTTTTCAGCATTTCTCATCTTTAAATTTATATAAGTCATTAACCTCTATAAATGGTTCAAACTTGTAATACATCTTTTTCAAATATTTTACTTAAATCTTAATTCGGCAAATTTGAAAAAAATTATTCACTTTTGAAAATATGATTTGTTTAAAATAAGTTGCATCTTTTTTTTTTAATTGCTATTTTAACCCTTCTTTGCATGAGTTTTTCTTTTACAATTGTGTTTTTTATACATATATTAAATATTAGACACCAGAAATTTTAAGATAGATTTTTAACTTTGTTCAACAACATAGTTCACGGGAAATTTACTGGATTGATATTTCTATATAAATATAGTGGTGGCGAAGAAGTTGATTTATTAACTAAAAGTTAAATAAACAGTGATGGAAATTTACATCATTATGCAATTAAGGGTTAAATATTTTTTTAATTAATATTTTTCGAAATGCTAAATCAAAGTTAAAACTTATATATTTCTGTTTAATTAAAGGAAGAAAATTCAATTCGACAAATAATATTTGGAGTTATAACAATTTTAAATTACTCTGCATTTTTTGAAAAAGTATACATTATTTTTTATTTTGTAAGAAGTCTTATGATGTGATTCTGTTTATAAAGTATATGGCTAATCATCACAAAAAATTCAAAATTCGAACTCTATAAATAAAAAATAAAAAATAAATTAATTAATTTAAAAAAAATGGACATTTTACAGTAACATTGTTCCTTGAATTACATGCATTTCAATTTGTGTCTGATCCCTTGAAACCTCATGACTTATTAAAACGGACATATCTCCCTGAGTTTTGCAGATATCAAGATGGAATTTTTTTTGTTTAATTCAGGAATGGATAAGGAAAAATTTCCCAATTGGAAATTTTATCCTACGGGGGCCGTATAAAAATTTAATTTTTGTATTTTCTCAAATAGACCCCCCCCCCCATGGAGTTGCAACTTATCTCATCAAATTTTGCACCTCTTTTATGAAACTTTGCAATTGGAAGTATGTGTCTAGGATCAATATTTAAAGAAATAGCCTATTCTTTCGATATTTATGGATCACACTGTATGCAGGGATGAGATTTCTCCGCTTTTTTGCATACCAGTATAATCTTACAGAAAGAGTTTTTTTATTTTATCGGAACATTCTGTGATTTAAAAGAACATCTTTTTCTCTAAGATTATACTGGTATGCAAAAAAAACGGAGAAATCTCATCCCTGACTGTATGTTTAATGTATTTTAGGCTGAACGAGCAGGGAACTCATAGATTATTATTTTGGGATTTAAAATTTATGTTTTTAGATGCGCTTGAGATAGTGCGCAGGCCAAGGTGAAGTAAATTTCTTGTCACGCTCGTTCGTTCTGCGGTATGAATACTAGGCTTACGCGCTGACGCAAAAATGGCGGCTATCGTAGGCGGATTTTTTTAGGCGTTTGTACGGTCCGCTGAATTTGGACAAGAATATTTTCTAAAGGTTTTCTTTGACTTATTTGATCTCAGAAAAATATTTCTGAATTTTTTTTAGATATCATTAGGATTCAAATACAAGGGACAGTACAAATTCTGAAAATAATCCGCCTACGACAGCAGCCATTTTCGTATCAGCGCGCAGGCATAGTATTCAGGGGGCGGTTTATCTTATAACATCGACTAAAATTTCCTTCTCATTATTCGCTTACGCTCGTCACCGTTTTCGGGAAAAGTCTCGTACATTATGTGAATTTTTATTGCGTAATTTTGTTAAATGGGTTTTTGAAATGTGATTTTTTTTGTTTAACAAGGTTCTATTGCAAGGTAAATGAACCTTTATACAGTATACTCTAACTGTGATTTTTATATTAGAGTTTTATACCGAACAATTAAGAAAAATCATGCCTCAAGCAAAAATTATGAAACACTTTCCAACACTTCCAGAATAGTTTTAAAAAATCACTGTTTAATAAAGTAAATAAGATACCTACCGTAATTTTCGGGTTATAATCCGCGGATCAAACAATTCTGTTTCAACCCAGAAATTTTATTCAATAATTGAAGTCAAATATTTACAGCGATCTAGTAAGTTACATTTTATAAAATATAATAAAATTTCTGGGTCGAAAAATGGTTGTTTGACCCGCGGATTATACGCCGAAAATTACGGTAAGTAAACATTTTAGAAAACACATAACTTAGTTTAAAACCAGGATACAGCAATTATCGTTCATAACCAGAAATATACTCTAGTTATTTTGTGCAGTCCTGTATTTGATCTATAGATTTATATATATTTTACACACTATGCTAAAATTACTTTAATAAGAAAACGCATAATAGGTTGAAAACTCAACGTCAGCAATTCCTACCAATAGATAGAAACATACTTAAATGTTGTGTAGCCCTGTATATTATCTACAAATTTTTATACACAGCACATATTAAGCTAAAATTTAATTCAGGCTAGAAACAATTTAAATTTACCGAATTCACACTTCTAGAAATTATTATCCATCAGCAGTTATGTGTCTAGTTCTTTGCGTGACCCTTTATATGATTTTATTTTTATTCTATAAACATCTCTTAGTATATTATATATAGTTCAACTGGAAAATGCATATCTCAATTAAAAATTACCTTTCAGAAATTCGCGCTTTTACTCAGTAATCTTAAGAATTCTTTTGTGTAACCCTGTATATGATCCTGTATATGTATCCCTGTATATGTATAAGCAGTTATACATACCACGTAGTATGCAAAAATATAGTTACACTGAAAAACGCATACCATAACTGAAAACGCACTTCCAGGAACTATCACTAATTGACAGTACTTCGGATACTGTAATATATCCAAAATATTTTTTGTGTCCCTGTAGATGAACGATAAATGATATGCACATCATATTCTACAGCAAGTATCTTGTAGTAAACCTCAGTAACGTATATCAATGTCATTATATTTGAAATAGTGTAACATAAATAAAATACGCTGTAAACAGTGTTTTACCCGCAGATCATTATGTAGCGGGATTATTTCGTATGGCCCTGGAAATCAATAATAAACTCTTTGTGCCCCATATTCTGTATAATTCATGTTTTAGTGAACTTTATAAAGGCATATAAATTTAATTATGTTTGAAAAGGTTTACCATCATTAAAATGCACTTCAAACCTTTTCCCACTGACCGTAATGTAACGAAAGACTTTAGGATATCCCTGTAAACGAACTATAAATGCTACACACTTCATTTTGAACAGCGATCGTTCTACACTAATGGAGAATAACATATAAAAATTACAGGGTAATCCGAGTATATTTAAGAGAGTTAGAGTATGTACGGATAGATAGACAAATAGACAGACAGACAAGCCGAAGTCATAAACACTTTTCAACTATGTTGGAAAGCGTTAAAAAGAGCTTTGTCCGATGAAAATTAGTATAATTTTCGAAATTTTAATCTTACATTTATTGTTAATTTTGGTCTACGCAGCATAAATTATTGTTAGTTTGTATTCCCTTGTAAATAGCAGACAAGCTTCTCTCATTTACGAAAGTGTTAGTAACTTACGAATTATTGATTCAGAGTTTGCACTTAGAAATAATATGTCGAAACATAACAAAGTAAAATATTTAAGTTATAATGGAAGTGAGTTTTTGATTTGCGAATTTTGTGGTGATTCTGAGCTTCAGAAATGTTCTTTTTTGAAGTTAGTAGTATGTTAAGATTATTGTTTAGCAGCATTAGATCGTTTGAAAATATTTCAGCAAGTATTTTTTTACGAGTGCTGATATCTTAAATTTAAGTATTTAAGAATTTGATTGTAAGACAGTAGGTTTTCAAGCTGTCTTAGCGTCAAGATCTTAAGTTCCATTACAGCCACATAATTATTGGGTGAAAATTGCTGATGTAAATTTTTTTTTAACGCAATTTTAAAATAATTGGTGGTATTTTATTTTTGGTTCTAAATTAAAAAAAATATCTTTGACATGTTTAGCCTCATAATTTTTTCGATACCGAAAATGCGTTGTAGTAGGATGCCTGGCTACGCTTTTATAAGGTTACTCTAGCGGACGAGTGACTTTTTGTGATTTTACGTGCTATCGTGTTATCCTGAGTCGCTAATATATCTGCGTGAATGAGAAATCTATTCAGTTTTTCTTTAAGTTTCGCGAAGTACTTAAAGATTTGCGTAATTTGGTTGTCAAAGTTTGTTTATTGAACATATACATCAGACTTGTGTGCTCGATACAAATATCCGCTTATAAATCTTCGTCAAGATGAGTACTGGATAGACAAAAAGAAATAACAACACTGAGGAATTACAGCCTGAATCTCCACAAACAGTGTGCAATGGAGCTGACTGGAGTCGAACCCGCCGCCTTGACCTACGCTCTCAAGCGATTAGTGGAGTGGTGTCTTTTCCCTCGGCCATGGAGAGACAGGTTGTCACAGTTTATTCTACAAAGATATTTTAATTAGATGATCGTGACTGTATAGAGTGATATAGTAGCAGTAAACTTCAAATTTAGAGTGGATCGCGCTGAAACTTATTCTAGCTACTATCAAAACTTGTCGTGGAGGTTTCCGCATAGCCAGATCTACTAAAGGCTTGCTTGGCAAGTGGAGAGTAGATTTACTGTAAGTCGGCTAGTGTTGGTAATTATTAGCGTTTTCATCTACTCATAATAAAATAATATTTAGGTTCACATAATCTATTTAGTTTGTTTAACATTAAGTAATGTGTTCATTCATTAATGTAATCAAAGAGAATTTTCAAAATAATGTTCAAAGGAAAAATTATTTTTTTTACAGAAATTGTGAATTTAGTGTTGGATTTAAATTTTAACGCCATTCGAAGGAATATTATTACATTTAAAAGCAAATTTGTTACTCCACTGCTCTTCCTAATTTAAAAGTGATTTAATAAACTGTTTTTTGATGTTTTTATATTGTCATTATGTCTTTAGCTGAAGCTAATACTGCGTTTACACTATGGCGTAACCGTTTTACCAGGTTTACGAGGTCTACGAAGTTTGGGTTTTCCATCCAATGAGCGTTTTTCATTGGTTGTGTACGCGCAGTTGATTGGTTGGGTTTTATGATTTAACGTCTAGAACACCAACTCCTATGACGATAACGTCATAATATAAATAGACCTTTAAAGACCTGAGAGGCCTGTCACAATTTTTAAAGCTGAATTACTTGGCTGCTGAAAGAATTAAGAAGAATTTTTTTATGTTAATATAAAAGTTCTAAAAGTAAGTAAGAAACTGTTTAATTTATACTCTTGTAAAGGTCTTGTAATGCACATAAATGGCGACCATCCGGATTTTTTTGCGTCTCACTATTTTAGAATAGACATATTCAATAATTAAAGAATGAGTTAAAATAATTATAATATTGTTTCTATTTCAAAAAAATTTATATAGAAATATAATAAACTGAATTCTACAACACATGAATTATCTAATAATTTTCCTTTTTATATCAAAAACAGTTTATGTAATAAAAAATTATCATCAATAACATTTACGTGTTTATAATGAGTATATTTATACAAATATAAAATATTACAAAGAAAATGATTCGCATATATGTCTCTGTATTAAAAGTAATACAGAAGGGAAACAATAAAACAAATTAAAGACCTGAGAGACCTGTCACAATTTTTAAAGCTGAATTACTTCGCTGCTGAAAAAATTACGACGAATTTTTTTATGGTGATATATAAGTTCTAAAAGTAAGTATGAAATTGTTTAATTTATACCCTTTTAAATTTCTGGTAATGCACAGAACTGACAACGATTCGGATTCTAACGTGTCGCAATATTTCAGGGTTCGTACTTTTTTACCATAATTTTAACAGAATTTTTAGCCTTATTGAAATACAGAAAAGCATTACAAACACTGCAATTACCGATTTCTGCTATTTAAATATTAAATAGAAAAATTCTATTAAAAAAATGGGGTAAAAGCATACGAAGTCTGTATTTTAGAATAGACATATTTAATAATTAATAAATAAGTTAAAATAATTATATTGTTTCTATTTCAAAAAATATTATATAGAAATACAATAAACTTCTACAATACATGAAATATTTAATAAATTTCCTTTTTATCTTAAAAACAATTTATTTAATACAATTTCTAAAGAATTAAATTTACGTGTTTATAATGAATATATTTAAACAAATATAAAATATTACAAAGAAAATAATACTCATTTAGTTCTCTGTACTAAAAGGAATGCAGGAAGTGAAACAATAAAACAAATTAAGATTTATAAATTTATATCGAATATATATTAAGAATAATACATATATATATATAGAAAGAGAAAGAGACTAAAAACCATTACGTATTTGAACGTATTGAACAGTTTTTATTCATTTAAAATGCACTCTATGTAATTCTTCTAATTAAATTTTCATCTAACGATTTTGTGAGTATACATTTTAAATGAAAGTTCTTTTAAGATAATGTTTTTAAGCATTTTCTTACAACAGATTATTCGGCGACATTTTACTGAAAATTTCTTTCAGAAAACGGTACAATTAATTAAATTGTAATTGAATTAGTGCGTCGTAAGAGGAAACCCTGGAGGTATTTTCCTGATTTTTTTAATACCTCTATTGCTCTTTTATTGTATGCATATATTATTAGGAAGTGCAATGTATGAATATTGCATTTCACAATATGAAGATTTAATACAAGTATTTTATAATTTCGTTCTTTATTTAGATAATGGTTATCTTTTATAAAATTTTAAATACCGTAATTTCCCGCGTATAAGCCGCGGCTCAAGAAAGTCTGTTTCGAACCAGAAATTTTATTTTCTAAAAAAAGCAATATAAGATCAAAGTAGATATTTTTTTTTTATATAAAATTTCTGGTCGGAAACAGATTTATTTGAGCCGCGGCTTATATGCCGGAAATTACGGTATAAAATTTACGTACTTAGTACATATTAATACTTAGATATGATACTTAGATTATGATAAAATGAAGAAATGTTGTACATTTCCTTATTAGTGTTTGGGACACATTTTACTCATCGGGAAATTTTTTGTACGGGGGCCGTATAAAAATTCAAATTTTGTATTTCTTCAACTTTAATCCCCTGAAATTTTTAATCGATTTCATGAAATTCTGTAACTTTTTTTACGTAACTTTGAAAATTATAATATATGTCTATGATCAATATTTAAGGAATAAAAGCTAAGTTTAATATTTTTGGGACACCCAGTTTATCTTTATTAAAATTAGATGACATAAAAATTATTCAATATCCATTCAAGGAATTAATGACAGAAGTTCTGATATGTAATAAAAATTAACTAAAATTAAAATTTAATGGTGACACTCGGCACACCGGTGCGTAGCTGATACATCACTGAATTTTAATATGTAGTAATGTATTTGTGAAAAAATAAATAACTTTATACTAATTATAAAGGCATTTCTTCTCTTTATTTGGTATTAAGAAGGCTGCAGCCTTTTATGAATTTTTTTTCCTTAATTAGTCGCTGATTTCAGCGATTTCAATAACAGGAACGATGGAACTCAACATTGTATACGTATTGACGTCATAAATATGTATCTTCATACCAAGGATTCAATGCAGATATACATTTTTATAAAAATTTAATAATATATGTCAGGGACGGCAAATCCGCGTACGAGAAAGCCTAATGCAGCCTAATTTTTATAACTATTCTTCGACTTAATTAATGAAAGAAATTTTGAGATTAATTAATGCAAAGAAAACTATTCAAGAATAGTGGTGACAATTGGCCTTCGGAACAAGCGTTCGCTGTCCCTGAATTATAGGTAATTCAAGTTCTACCTCATGAGCCGTTTAATCCATTCAGGGGCAAGTAATTGTGTTTAAGTAGTGTTGAATTTACTCCAGAATGTTATACAAGTAAACTCTCCTTCAACAATTCTGTTTTAAATCCCTATTAAAAAGTGGTATAAAAAACATTCCATCGTCCTTAAATTTTTTATACTACAATCAAGATTTCTACCAGAATTTTTGAAGAAAATTTTACTTTTATTACTTTAATGCAAAAGCGATAAAATTGAATTTCCTTATTTTAAATTTTTTTATTTCGTTTTGAATTCACAATTAGAGAAACATAATTATTAGTACACCGCTCCCTGAATACCAGGCCTGCGCGCTGTCACAAAAATGGTGGCTATCATAGGCGGATTTTTTTAAGCGTTCGTACGGTCACCTGAATTTTAACACCAGTATTTTTCTAGAATTTTCTTTGACTATTTGTATCTCGGAAAAACAGGGCGGGGAATTGATATTCAAATTCAAGTGACCGCCCAAACGTTCAAAAAAACTGCCTACGATTTCCAACGTTTTTGTGTCAGAGTGCCGGCCTAGAATTCTGTGGGCGGTGACTAACCCCTGAGACAGTTAAATAATAAATATGAAGTGCTTTTTATATTACAATATTGCTGTAGGATTTTCAATTACTTCGTAAATTTAATTTACTTTGCATTTTTTACTTCAAACAGAAAAACTGTTTTAAGTAAAATGTCCTTCTCATCAATTAAAATTGTTATTCAAAAAATATTCTTCGATGATAGATTTCATTGGATTTATTACATACCTAAATATTACTTATTAAAGAATTTTGTTGTTAAAAATATAGAAATATTTATGTAATAGTTAATTAGTAATAACTACATATAATGTAAACCAATACATTCTTGATCTCTCGTGTGTATCCACGTCATTTGGAAATCTGTAACTTGACCTATTGGAGTTCTTTTTCCATTTTGTATTTTACATCATCCACTTTTGAAAAAAATACACAATGTTCTTATTTAAGAAATCAGTGTACTATGTATATAAAAATATCAATTACTACAAAGAGCATCTTTATTGGGTACTAGCTGACTCGACCGGCGTTGCCTGAGCCTGTGTGATAAACTGAAATCTCTTAAAAAACGAAACTGTGGCCACGGTCTCCGATGGCTTCGACACCTTGTACCGGGCATGCTCGTACGCTCTGGAAAATCTTTTATTTCCCCCTTCCACCGCCAGGGGAGCATTTTTTTCTAAACAAACATCTTTCGGAAAGAACTTCTGAGACAGTTCCCCTGCTGCCTACGGTAATGTATACGTATAGTAGGCGTACTACAAAATTGAGCTGGTTTCGGGAAGATGGGAACATTATAAGCCGAGTTATTGAAATAAGGCACAGTTAGAGAAAATAACCTTGAGTGAGCTGCCGGGGGGAGGGGATGTTCAAGTGTCCTTCAGAAAATGACTAATTAGGAGGACCACGATGCATCTTTAAAAATTCGACAAATTTGTATTAAACTGTATTATTTGGAAATAGTGGTAACGCTACTCATAAATTTAGTTGAATATAATATAGAGGGTGATTATTAAGTTAATTATAATGTTTGGAATCACTTGCGTTGAAATCGGAAAGATAGTAGCGGATATATGGAAACGGTACATAGTTAGAAAAAAAATTGAAGGAGGGGCCGGTGGGGGGGGGGAAGGATGTTCAAGTGCCCTTCAGCAAATAACTAATTAGGAGAATCACTAAACATCTTTAAAGTTTGTTTCATTTGGTTGAGCTAGAAACTTAATTTGAAATTTGGTTTAGACTATTATTCGGAAATACTAGTAACTGCTTTCTAGTAATACACATTGAAGCTATGAATGCTGATTTTTATGATAATTTAGTAAAAATGGAACTAAATGGAGATGTTCGGAACATTATTAGCTGAGATTTAAAATAGCTGTATTTTCTATATAGAACAGCAATTCAACGCTACGGGTGAAGCTAAAAATATTAAAATTTTTAAATGTAATTAGAACCTTAACCCCCTCTATCCCTGCAAAAATAACAAACAATCTGTTACATAACGGTTTCTGTATTAATAATATCTATATGTCATGTTTAAAAAAAAAACCTCAAACCCATCTAATTATCATGAAGAAAAACGTGCCTGGAAAATGTTTCAAACAGGTGGCGTCTGTGTAATTTGCCGTGAGCAGGTGGCGCTACATTAGCTTGGCTGTACGCTTGTAACTGCATTGTGCATTTTAATTAATATTTCAGCAGGTAATTAAAATATTAAAATTCTGAGTTTCAGGTGCACTAGGAGAGGGTTTGGACTACCTAAATCAAAATTTTCAGGCTTCTAGGTGGGCTATATTTTGCTAGCCACCGCAGACAAACAAACAAACAAACAAACAAACACACACACACACATAAAACAGAGCGAAACTTTCTTGTAGTAGTAGAGATATCCATTTGTAATATAAATAGCAATACAGAAAATCTTTTTTTTTAAATATTCCAACAATGCAAGAGTATTGCACATAGAGAGACAACTATTTGGTAACGGAATTACAGCTCACAGTAAGTTTGTAAAATGTTATTGGAATTACATATACTTAATTATTTCTTTCAAGTTTTGATTTCTGCCAGCAGAATTAATACACACTAAAAAATCAAAATAAACACTTACAACAATTAAAAAATATATAAGGATATTATTTGGAAATTTTTAAATGCTCGGTAAAAGAATTAAATGAAATCCATTTCTTGCAATTCAGTTACAAAGAATTTAAAAATTTCTAACTAATATATTTATATAAATTTTTAATTGTTGTGTTTATTTTAATTTTTCAGTGTTCACTAATTGTGCTTGCAGAAAAAAATACAACTTAAAGAAAATAATTAACTTTATGTAATTTCAATAACATGTTACACATTTACTCTGAATCGTGATTCCTTTGCCAAATAAGTATCTAGACGTTGGCTTAACCCTTTCCGGCACAGTGGTCCCACTCCGGGCGCACCTAATTTTAATTCCAAATTTGCATTCGGCACCAAGAATATTTTAATAAAATTTTGCTTCTACAATGAAAGCTTAAAATAAGGAGTTCTTATTTTCTAAAAAAGTCGTTTGTAAATTCCGGTGTAATTCAGTAATTTCGCATTTTACGGACGGAATTTGTCTTTGCCGGAAAGGGTTAACCCTCCTAGTACCAAAATTTAATTTTAGATAATCGTTCTTAGTTTTGCATGATTGGAACCAGAAATTTAATTCTATAAAATGTAGCTCTTTCACACGATGTATCTATTTAATTTATTTTAATAAGTTTAAATAATTAATATTTTTCTGGTTCGAAAGACGAAAAACTTCAAAACAAAGAAAAATAGGGTGAAAAAGACCGCAATTTTACTAGGAGTGTTAATGATATAAAAAGAAGAAAAGATGCAGTCGTAAAAGTTTTAACACAACCTATTACAGCATGAACTTTTAAAATTTATTCTTTCGATATACAATACATATAATGTTAAATACTTTCAAAAGTTTTATTATAATACTTGCATCCCTTCAAAATAGGATCAGTTTCGTAACATGTATATATGCATTCATAATTTCTGTAGAAAAATTTTGCTTCAAACTGCAATATATAGACAAAACTTTAGTCATTACCATAATTATGCAGATGTAAAACTAACCCATTAAAGATTATGTAAATGGAGCTTTATGCGTGTTTCGCATCATCCTCTTCGTCTGTATGCATTTGCTTCAAGAGTAATTCGTTAAAGACTTTTCATTTACAGTGTTTTATATAAATAACAGTGATGTAGAAACTATCATCGTATCCATACATATGTGAATACGCGAATATTTAGACAATCTTGTATTTCACGTTGGGATGCGCATTTTAGGAATAATGACTATGATAATATCGGAAAAGATACTTGGGGGATACAAGCGAAATTAATGTTAGCTGCGATATGAAAGAGTTAATGAAGAAAGTTGAACTAAGTTTATTTGTTTTATTGTTGAAAAGAATTCCTTGGGAAGATTTCAAATGCAGCAAGCTGCAATCGATTAACCCTTTGAAAGGCGGTGGTATATTATTTATACCAGTTAATATTATTCCGAAAGTAATAAATTTGTACTAAAATTATTGAATGTCATTTTACTTTTATAATGTACGTGAAGTACTTTTATAATGCGTGTTTTACCTTATTTAATTGCTGATTTAAATAAGGTAAATGTACTATTAAACATTTACCATTATTTTAAAGAGGATGGTATATTATTTATACCACTTAACATTATAACCGAATCTACAAAATGTGTACTAGAATTGTTGAAGTTTTACTTTTATAATGTACGTGAAGTATTTTTATAATGTACATGTTTTGCCTTATTTAATTTCTGATTTCGGTGATTAAATAAGGCAAAAGCAGGGATGAGATTTCTCCGCTTTTTTGCATACCAGAATAAGGAAAACGTTATTCTCTTAAATCACAGAATGTTCCGATTAAATAAAAGAACATTTTCGGTAAGATTATACTGGTATGCAAAAAAGCGGAGAAATCTCATCCCTGGGAAAAAGATAGTATTAAACTTTTACTATTGTTTAAAAGGGGTTGGTATATTATTTATACTACTTTACATAATAGCAAATCTACCACATTTGTAATAGAATTATTGAATGAAATTTGCTTTTATAACATACGTGAATTACTTTTATAATAAACGTGTTTGTCTTCATTTAAACGCTGATTTCGGCGATTAAGTAAGGTAAAATTTCCTATTAAATTTTAGTGGTAAGAAAAAGAGTAAAAGTTTGAAATTATGCAGTTGTTTTCATTAAAAAAATACAACTCGTTATATTCTGATGTGAAATGCAGATTTTCTTTCCTTTTATTCGTACTAATCTAACATGAAAGCCACTGTCATGACCAACGTGTAAAGATTTTTCAATGATAAGAATAAAGATAGACTATAATAATATGATTAAATATCAGAAATTTTAACCGTTTACACTCGTTAATGATTATTGTCTGAAAAAAGGGATCATTTTTTGACTACCATTATTTCTAAACAAACTTTTTTCTCATATATAATCTACTGGAGATGTTTTAGAAATATACAAAAAGGATTTCTTTTCTGAAATACTGGTAGATAAGTTTAATTCTGAAATGTTGTTACAGGGTTCGCATGTTTTTACCACAATTTTTTACAGAATATTTCTATTTAATATTTAAATAACAGAAATTGTAGATGCCTCGTTTAATTGCAGGATTTCTAATACTTTTCTGCATGTAAATAAGGCAAAATATCCTATAAAAATTTGTGGTAAAAGCGTACGAACCCCGTGTTAGCGACGCTGTTTGTCGGATCTCACTGCAAACAGTTCAATAACACTACTTTCAAATAGAAATATTAGCTTTATTTAATGTAGAATTTGGAAAAAAAAAACATGTTAAACATGTGGGTAAGTGTGATCGAAGATCGCACAAAGGATTTCGTTTAATATTCCTTTCAAAAACTTGTATCCGTTCTTTAATAAATCCAAATAAATTTAATTAAAAAAAAATAGTAATAATATGTGTTTTATAAAGTAAAATTTTACCGGTCTATTTTTCTCGTTTTTTCGAAAATCTGAACCGATCCGTTAGCGGGCGAAGCCCACTATTATACTCTGTCATAATAATATCTGTCATGTGGACTAAATGCGATATTAAAAAAATGAATTTCAAAATTAAACATGTTGTATAGAGACCTACAAAATGTTCAAATATGCCAATATTTCCATAATCGGGTTTTTATCATGATTCAATTCGTTCATCAAATTCATATGGCGTTATAATCATTTGCTGTCGTCATATCTACTTGCGTTTTCTATTACTCATATTGATACGCTCTTTGTATTAGTCTGAAACATTTGAAAAAGTCCGTTAAACTTCCAATATGACGTCAGATTAATTTCTTTTTTTAATTCTTTAATGACATCATATTAACCTGCTTTCTGTACTTACATTTACTGATACTTCTTGTATTATTGAGAAATGTTTGAAAATTTCCGTTTTATTGCCAATATGACGTCATATTAATCTTTTTTTTTCAATTGGTGAAACTTTTTATTTCATTTTCATTTTTC
Source organism: Maratus michaelseni (assembly GCA_963931845.1). Taxonomy (NCBI): domain Eukaryota; kingdom Metazoa; phylum Arthropoda; class Arachnida; order Araneae; family Salticidae; genus Maratus; species Maratus michaelseni. The sequence continues at coordinate 111,949,305 of OZ007599.1, forward strand.
ACATGGAAATCTTTCAATAGAAAATTAAATATTGTAGAAAGAATTTTATTGTGGAGTTTTAATTGTTGGTAACTGTTATAACGAAAATTTATAAAATATAATAGGAAAAGGCTGTTAGATTTTTGGTTTTTATCTCTCTATATTAAAATCATACGGTTATTTCAAAATTTTATAATTTTCAGCTTCATAGTAGGTATTCAGCTATAAGTCCACAAAATTTCAAGTCTGTAATTTATATAGTTTCTGAGAACCGGCTCTGTGATGGACAGACACAGTAGCGGGACGAATAGAGTTTCGTGAGATGAACGAAACCCTAAAAATGGGTTGAAATTCTGAATTTTATACATATTTATTAAAGAAAAAAATCTTACCTTAGCAGAGTTCGTACGCATTTACCACAATTTTTAATAGGATTTTCTATTTAATATTTAAATATCAGAAATTGTAGACACCTCGTTTAATTGCAGGAATTGTAACACTTTTCTGTATTTAAATAAGGCAAAAAATTCTATTAAAAAATTGTGGCAAAAGCGCACTAACCCAGCTTCTGTTGAAATTTTTTCAATTACTCATTTAATGATATGCTTCTTCTTAGTAAATCGCTTTTTGGAAATCACAATGTCATCAATTTATACCAATTGAATCAAATCTCTTCATTATCTATTTAATTATAGAATTCGTGCGTGTATTTTTTAAACACTATTACTCCCGTAAAAAAAGTAATCGCCTTATTTAATCTCAGCATCTTGCAAATAAAATAAAGCGAAATTTATTTCTCGAAATAAAGGTATTTAAAGGTACCGTAATTTCCGGCCTATAATTCACGGATCAAACAAACGTGCTTAGACCAAGAAATTGCATTGAATACAATGTAACTTACTTGATCTGAGAATTTATTAGACTTTATCCCCTTGGGTACATTTGACGACTGAGACTCAAACAGTACTTCTCGCATCTTTTTAATCAGGGAATATCTGTCAACAAATAAAGAAAAAAAACACTATTCCAAATTTCTCGTGTGCGTGTTCTGTATGTTTTTTTTAAAAATAAATCTGTACCCGAAGGGTTAATGATTCGATAAAATTTCTGGGTCAAAACACGTTTGTTTTATACTCCGGGAGTTACGGTAAGCCCCGGATTCATTAGAACCCTGATTTAAATTATGTATATCTTTGTGACACGGAACTTTTGCAGTTTTTTTAATTATTCCTTTAGTCTTCATCCATAGTACATTTACCGGTGGTTGCACATAAAAAGAGGAGAGAGAAATAGTCTTTAAAAATATTTTATTTATGCGTAAAAAATCTCTCTTTAATGTTCCGTACATAAAAAGTAAAAACTGAACCATTATAAGATCACTCGTGTATCTGACTGTCTGTCTGTCCGTCTGTCACAGTCGTATTTCTCCTTCTCTCTCTCTCTCTCTCTCTATATATATATATATATATATATATATATATGCAAATTTTATTTAAAAAACGGCTCTAACGAGTTTGACGAAATTTTGTATCCTACCGTTTTGGGGCACCAGAAAACCATTGAGCTAGGTCACATGTTCGAGAAAATTCGTTTAGTGAGTCATTTTGGGTCACCATGGGTCAGGGTCAAGCTAATTGTACCTAAAAAACGGTTTAAACGATTTCGAACAAATTTTGTATCCTACCATTTTCGGGCACGAGAAGACTATTGAGCTGCGTCTCATGTTCGAGAACTTTCGATTAGTGAATCATTTTTGGGTCAACGTGGGTCAAGTTAATTTTATCTAAAAAGCGGCTCTAATGATTTTGGTTTAATTTTGCATCGTACGAGTTTCTGGCACGAGAAAATCATTGGGATAGGTCACATGTCCCAGAAAATTCAATTAGTAGGTCATTTTTGGGTCACTGTGAGCATAGCTGCCAACTTTTACGCTTTTCTGCTACCACTAAAAATTAATAGAAATTTTTGGCTTATTGAATCACATGATTTCGCCGATTTGATAAGTTTAAATTTACTATAAAATTTTAGTGGTAGGAAAAAAGCGTAAATGTTGGCAGCTATGCTGTGAGTCAAGCTAATTTTATCCAAAACACGGCTCAGACTATTTAGACTAAATTTTGCATCCTATGGTTTTCGGGCACGAGAAGACTGTTGAGATAGGTCACATGTTCGAGAAAATTCGATTAGTGTGTCAGTTTGGTCATGGGTCATTATGGGTCAAGCTACTTTTATCTGAAAAACTGCTCAGAGCATTTGAACTAAATTTAGTATACTACGGTTTTGGGGCTCTAGAAAATCAGTGGGCTAGGTCACATGCTCGAGAAAATCCGATTAGTGGGTCATTTTTGGGTCACTGTGGGTGAAGGTAATTTTATCTAAAAAATGGCTCAGACTATTTTGACTAAATTTTATATCCTACGGGTTTCGGGTACGAGAAGACAATTGGGTTTGGTCACATGTTCCAGAAAATTTTATTAGTGGGTAATTTTGATTAATAGTCATTATGGTTCAAGCTATTTGTATAAAATAAAAGACACTGTAGTAATAATACAGAGAGTAAAATACATCGAATCGAACTCAAAGCTAATTTTGACCGAGCACAGCTCGGTCTTCCCTGCTCGTGTGCATTAATTTGACCTAGAATTAATATTTCGTACTATAAATTTTTTTTATGAAATGAAATTAAATAAATTTCACCTACAAACCTGACATTAAATAAATAAAAGTTCATCACATAAATTTTCTGCTTCGAAACATTATTAAACTAGTTCAAATTAATACACATATTACGGATTAGTGGAAGCTTGGCACCTCTGCTACAGCCACATTATTTATTTATAAAAATGCATACATTATAAGCTGCCATATTTTATGCTTTTTTTGTTACCATTAAAATTTAATATTGAATTTTGATTTATTTAATCGTCGATGAATTCTATAAATTTTAGTGGTAACAGAAAAGCGTAAAAGTTGGCAACTATGATACAGTATTTGTAAGAACTTTTATTACTTATCCATGAAAATAACAAAAATAACATTAAAATATGTCTTAATTTGTCAATTGTGTAATTTGTTGCACAGTTAACCGTTCAAAAAAAGGGTTGGTGCTAGTAAGTTTAATATAAATACCATTAGAACATATGGAATATATTAATTCATGATATTTTTTTCTTTTAGTTTATTAGAATAATTTTGTATTTATTGAGTAAAATTCTCGCATGCCATTGTCAGAGTGCCATTGTCAGTTAGAAAATTACCCAAATTTTAACAGAATTTTCCATCTTATTTTTTTCGGATGCAGGTTGCACATTGCAAAATCAGCGATTAAGCGGTACTATTAAAAATTCTAAAATTTAAATATTAAATAGGGTAATTCTTATCTGAAAAAGTGGCGTTTGACGCCTCGGATATCCATAGGCGTGCACGCACATTGGACCTTATAAATTATTTTGGAACAAAAAATTTCGGATCATTTAATCAGAGATTCTCTACAATTAATTAACACATTAGCATCGGGCAATGTTTCCTTACACTTTCTTACAAAACGGGGTATTTTAATGATATTAAAACAATGGTAGCTCATCCCTCTTCTAAAAGGCTTTCGTAAATTCTTTCCTAGATAGTTTTCTAAAGTCTATGGATCAGTAAATATAATTCAATATACGGATTTATTATAAAATGTCTGACGATCTAAAAAATATGCGCACCATGACATAAATGTATTTTCTGTAATTTAGAAGGTACGCCTTTAGTCAATGATTTTTTAAAAATAAAAACGAGAATTGGCGTATTCCGAGGACAACGTTTATTTTTTTTTTTAAAACGAGACTTCTCGTTTCCCAATGTGAATATGTTAAGAAGAAATATTCTGTTAGAAAATACAGGTTCCACGTCTTGCCTAAATGGACAACACTAATATATTTCACAGTGATGGAACAGCTACGCAACAGCTAGTCAATTGTCACGACTAAATTTAAATAATATTCTTCACCTTATTTAATGAGAAAATTTAAGCGCTTAAGTGAGGCGAAAAGTAATGTTAAAATTTACGGGTGACAATAAACCAACTGGTGAGCTGCTGTTCCATAACTGATCTCATAGGCGCCAACTTCACGTGGGCGAAATGTGCATTCAGTCATAAATCTGCCACTAATATGAATTGAATAATTTTGTGTCCTATTTCATCACTGTGATGAATTAGGACAAAAATAACATTTTAAAATTAGTGGTGGAAATTTATCTGATTTGCTCCCAATGTCCTCGTTAAGTCGGCACCTATGACTTGTTTCATTAAAAATTGAGAAATATTAAAAGAAATCTCATTAGAACTTCGTTAATAAATTTTCTAGGAAAGGGAAAATGACCTTCAACATTAATGAAATATTATTTGCAATCACTAAAATATCAATATCGCCATTATACATGAAACAATCCAATATATTAAAGTAATATTTTGTTCTTTTTCACAGATAACAATGTAGACACCCAAAAACACATTTTAAATAAACTTTTAATTCTCTTATTTAGGGATCCCGCTGGTCCGTTTTTTTTAATACCAGCATTTCTAACGAAAACGTTTTGTGCTAGGTTTTTACAATATTTGCAACAAAAATTACCTCCCGGGTTAGTTTCTACAGACTTTGTAAGAAAAAATTAAACGAAAGATTTTTCTTTAAAAAAAACGGTTTTCAAAAAACGGACCAAATGGGAGATCTGTATACTGCAGCTGGAAATCACAACGAACTTCAAACCGAAATAGTCAACAGATTGAACGACACTCAAAGTGCAGGAATGAGTATCGTTAACACTAGAATGGCCAGAAAGTTTGTTCAAACCAATTTTATATGCTTCACACCAGTTCATTTATTTAATACTTCTTAATTTAATTAATTAATTTATTTCTGTGCGCAGGGTTTGCACGTTTTTACCGCAATATTTTAATAGGATTTTTTATTTAATATTTAAATAACAGAAATGGCAGACACCTTGTTTAATTGCAGGATTTGTAATATTTTCTGAATTTAAATAAGGCGAAAAATTCTATTAAAAATTGTGGTAAAAGTGCACAAACCCTCTGTGTAATACATATATATGATCTATTTTTTTATTAAGAAATTTGTGGTTCGAATTGAAATAGACTTATTTGGTCCCTATCTAAATTACAATTATGGCTGTTCGGTGTTAAAATATCGAACTTCAGAAGCGTCCTTAAAAATATTTCATGTAGATTAGGGCTGCACAACCTGTTAGCCTGAATGTCGTTTGCCACCACAATTTCCAAAATCTAATCCATGTCTTACATAACGGCAAAGTTTTTGCCATTAAATAAGGGAAATTATTCTTTACTAAAATAGCGTTTGGCTCACAAGTTATCCGTTGTGCACTCCTAATATAGATAATAGGTAAGTTTTTCATAAAAAATAATGCGTTTTGAAATTCAGAGTAAACAAAGAAAATTTTTGTTTTTTCAAATTTGAGGTAAAACGCAGAATTTTCTTATAAAAAAGTAGTATTAAAAAAAACTGACTGAGTGGAATGCCTGCTTATTACACAAAATCCCAAACTTTACGTACATAATATTTTCCCATTTAATTCTGAGAAAAATATATCCTATTTTATGAAAATTATAAGCATTTGAAATAAACTTCTAAAAGAGGAAACTGACAAAATGCAATATTTCATCCAATTCCTCCATTCAGCGATAGTATTGAAAACCCACAGGGACAGGATTTTCTCTGAGATCAGATATGAGTTCTAAATCTTTTTATGACAACGAAAATATTTATTCACAGCTGCTGCTCATTCTTTCAAGAATATCTTTCCTTTCAAAATTGAAAGAAAAGTGTCTTGAGAATAACTATTCAAAGATTAAACGAATGCTCAGAAGATTTTACATATATCGTTTTATCGACTGATTTTGAAATATAATATTGAAAATAAACTGTGCGATATACAATTTTAAACAAAACAAGAAAACTTACACAATGTCAAAAATCCCTGTAGCTTTAAAAGATACTGATTTTTAAACTGAATTATCTCCATTTCAAGTATATTACAGATTTATCCTGTTTTCCAGCATAGATATTGTTCTCGCCCTCTAGCAGACAATTTGAAAGGCATGAGGTTATTCACATTTGTCTGACGAATTCGAAAATACTTGTATTAATAGTAAAGGGAAATGGAAATGATCTCGTATATTGTTATATTTTATTCGAATTATACCAGAAATTGTATGAAGAAAAATGAAGCTTACTAAGCGTTCAACAAAAATTAAACGAATTTCTTATTACTTAACACTAGAACGACCGGAAATGTTACTCAAGTTTTATAAAACTAATTCACACCAGAATATTTATTTAAAACTATTTAACTTATTCATTTAACATATTTCTGAGAAATTTATATTTCATTTATTTTAAAAATAAATTTCTGGTTTGAATCGCAATACATTAATTTGGTAGCGGTCAAAATGACCGCTCTTGGTCGTTCTAGTGTTAATGTAGAAAAATACTGTCTGTTGCAGAGGAACTCTGTATTGAAAAGTTTTGCTTTTTCTATAACCGAAGCCATCAGATATTAGGCCTGAGCAGATGAATCGAAGAAATTTCGCAAGTTAAAAATAGCGCCCACTTACGCCTGATGGTGCTTTGAATTCTGGAATATCAAAGGTTTAAACCCAAAAAATCACAAAGAAAAATTGTGAAATAATTATTCAGATAAGAATGGCAAATTAAATCAAGCGTTGACCATTGATGACTCATGCTCTTGTAAAGTCCCTGAGATCGATTGTGGAACCTATTAATTAAGAGTAGCTATTCTTTTTTCTCACGAACTTTTGCTTTGACGACTTGCCGCAGGAGAGCAGTGTTGCCATTTCGCTTACTTAAAAAAAAATCAGATTGCTGTATTACTATAACTTTTTTCAAGTAGAAGCATTCGCTTTAATCAATTACAGATTAAATAATGCGAAATAAAGGCGAAGTATACTATTTTAAAAAAAGTGGTGTCAATCAAGCAATCTAAATTCTAAAAAAATAGCTGACTGGCAACATTAAAGGCGAGACATTTAAAGCTCATGTACGCGAAAAAAAATTGCAAATAGTGCGCCTGCAGCAGACTTTTGTTTTTACTACCCACCGCAGGACATTAATATGGCGCTAGTGTGTTCCAACAAATTTAAGTCTTACTGAGCATAATCGCTCTGATGGTAACACAGTGCCAAATTCTGCGCTTTTTACTTTCTTATATCTTTACAAGAATAAAGAATTGGATTCATGAAATTTTTCGACTTCCGGTTTTCGACGGAATTGTACGTTTTAGAAGGTCCTGAACACGATTTGACCATTTTTAGAAATGTCTGTCTGTAAATCTGTCTGTCTGTCTGTCTGTCTGTCTGTGACAAAATTTTTGTAGGTGCTCTATCTCAAGAACTAATGCACAAAATTTAATAAAACTTTATATTTCGTCAGTCCCTGGTATAAATTGGTGCTGATTAGGTTTTGGTGAAAATCGCCCGACAGGTGGCGCTTCTATGCTGCATTTTTTGCGATTTCCGCAATAGCTATATGTCAAAAACTAATGCACTTATTTTCATCAAACCAGGTTCAGTTAGACCTTGACATAAATAGACGCTGATTACGTTTTGTGTAGATATCCCAACAGGTGGCACTGCTATACCACTTTATTCTCGATTTTTACAATAGCTATATCTCAAGAACTAATTCACGGAATTTCATTAAACTTCATCAGTTAGACCTTGACAGAAATAGACGCTGAGTAAGTTTTGGTGTAGATATCCCAACAGGTGACACTGCTATACCACTTTATTCTCGATTTTTACAATAGCTATATCTCAAGAACTAATGCACGGAATTTCATTAAACTTCATCAGTTAGACCTTGACATAAATAGACGCGGATTACGTTTTGGTATAGTTATCCCAACAGGTGGTGCTGCTATACCACTTTTTCTCGACTTTTACGATAGCTATGTGTCTAGAACTAATGCACGGAATTTCATCAAACTTCAGATTCTGTTAGACCTTGACATAAACAGATGCTGCTTATGTTTTGGTATATATATATTCTAACATGGGGCGCTGCTATGCTACTTTTTTCATTATTATCACGATAACTATATCTCAAGAACTAATGCACAGATTTTCACCAAACATCAGTCAGTTAGACGTTGACATAAGTTGTTGTTGATTAGTTTTTGGTCTAAATCTCCCAACAGGTGGCGCTGCTATGTTGCATTTTGCACGATTTACACGATTTTAGCAATAGTCATATCTCAAGAACTAATGCACGGAATTGAATAAAAATATAGATTCAGTTAGACCTTGATATAAATTGGTGTTGATTCTTTTTAGTGTATGCGAAATCTTTGTGTGATAGGAAAAAGTTTTGAGATTAGCACATCCGACTAGTTTAAATATGCAAACATGTTTTAAAAAAAGACTTTTTACAAAAAACACTTGCTGCGTTTACCGAAGAAAATGCAGTACGTGTTGTATTGTGTTTATTAGGTATTATTTCTGATTCAAATATGTTTATTTGACTTTAAAAAAGCGTAGAAGTAGGCAGCCATGCTATAAGATGGGGGAGTTTTATTTCATAGGAAGAAAATCTGCTTAACACTTGAATGTCCAGCAGGAGTAGATTCGACTCAGATCAAATGATTAAATAACGATTCAAACCAAAAATTTCTTCAGAAAATAAATTAAATATAAACCGCACATAAGTAAATTAAGTAAATTCGTTAAATAGTTTTAAATAAATATTCTGGCTTAAAATCTTTTTATGAAACTTGGGTAATATTTCCATATGTTTGAGTATGAAATTTAAGTGGATTATCTTGTCAGTAGCATAGTTAAATTCTGTTTCAAAAAGAAAAAAAATGTGAACCAGTTTAACTGGATTTATCCGTTCTGTAGGGGATAACTGGTAGCAATGTTGACATGATTCTTCGGTAAAGTCTACATGATGTTTATAGAGTGTATAAGCTTAACACGTATCAGACGGGTTATTTTTTCTCTGTCTTTCTCGGTTTCCCGGCATTTTGTAACACATTGTGGACGTGTAGTTTTCATCTTTTAAACAGGAATGTTACATTATTTATCGAAAATATTTTTTTCGGTTGGTGTTTATATTATAAATGAATGTATATAATAATGGAATTGTTTCTAATCCAAGTATTTATATGCATAGTACTCTAATTCTAAAAATACAAATTTTGAGTATGTTTTTTGAGAAATAATGTAACACACGAAATGCAAAAGTACTGCACGTTGGCGCACTTACTTATCGTCGCTACTAAAATGAAAAAATGAATGTTTCATTACTTTTAAAAATTGGCTGAATGTCGCCACTAAATTTTATTACAATTCTTTGCCTGGTAAGAATATTAATAAAATTTCTGTGACGAACAGGGATGCCACTTTGGCCTTTGTTTTTATTCAGCGACGCCGAATTCATAACAGAATTTTGGGAATCGTTTTTTACTTTAATTAATCACGAAATGTATGTCATTAAATAAAGCAAAAATTTCAATTTAAAAATTTTGGTATGAATTCGGAATTTCCGAATAAAAAAAGGAGACAAAGCTGGCAACGCTGGTGAAAAATGCTGTTAAAATTTAGTGGTGACATTCAGCTCATATTTAAAATTAATGAAAAATGCATTTTTTCATATTCATAGAATTTGACATGGTAGCGACGATCTATCGAGAAGACGTGTGGCCCGTCCTAGGAAGTCAGAATGGAAAAACGTAAATTTACGTGACTTGTCCGTTAAGTTATAAGAATTTTGTGGCGGTATCTGTAAGAAAATATAGTGTTTATAAACTCAAAGTAAAAGGATGGTGCCCTTTAAAAATATATTTCATTAATTTTAAAGTCCATGATATATTTCACAGTGATGGACCGAGTCTAATAAAAGAAATTCTCCAAACAACTGTTGTGTACCATGAATTCTATACATATTTGAAAAAATGAAATATATGGAAAATAATGACATTTAAATGTGATTAAATATATTTTGTTTATAAAATTTAATTACTGATTTCTTTCAGGTGCAAAGTACCTCTATCGTAAAATGCTGTAATTATTAAAAGACACCAGGATTTACAAGCAAATTTGTTTGAAAAAAACTAAGGGCGTTTCTTCACATATTTAATAAACGGAAAATTTTCATTCAAAAATGATAGCGCCAATGTGACATTTATGGATAAAATTTAAGTGGTCCAAAATTGAACCACTGCCCTAGAAGGGGTTAAAAACATTTTTGGATATACAAAGTGGTCATAAAATCTTTCCCTGTTTACATCAAGGATCAAGGACGATTATTGAGTGTGCCTACGTGGGGCTTATTTCCCATGTTTATCACGTATCTATAAGGTATCGATCGAAGCAGAAGTCATCAGATGTTAGGTGCGAACGATGGTACATCTCGCAGTGAGTTGCTGAGGAGAAGATCTCTGTACAGGAGCATCTGATGTTACCCTGATTACAAAAAATCTTACGAAATAACCATTGAATGTAATATTGTATAATTTTTATTATGGAAAAGTCATGTTCATGAGTTTTTTTAGTCCATCATATGTCGCCACTTATGCAGTTCATTCCATGAACACTAAGGCCTCCTCTCTCATCCGATATTACTGTTCTAGTTTTTTTAAAAAAATAGCAACTTTGATATCCCTAAATAGATTTTTCAAAACTATTGAACATGCATTTTTCCACTTTTCAATACGATGTATATTTCTGGTGTTATTCGAGCGTTTCCAGACATTGCAATTGTAACGATTCTCACAGAATTGCACTCGATTACAGCGCCATCTACAATGTTTCGAAGAAAATGATCAATGCAAAAGTTACGTATTTTATCCCGTAGAATCCGAATCTGCAATAAAAAATGGGGATCATCATTTAAGATTTCAAAGTTTCCCCCTTTCCCCCCGGGGGCAAAGTTGGGGAACAACTTTCATATCCTTAAATAGATTTTTCAAAAATATTGAACATGCATTTTGCCGTTTTTCAATCCGATGTATATTTCTCGAGTTATTTGACCGTTTCCAGACTTTTCGGACACCTTGTATATAAAACTAACACGAATCTGAATTTTTATGAGAAATGCATTTGTTTCTGGAATTCATTACTAATATGAGGATCTCAATACATGAACATTTCAAAACAAATTCACAGATTTTCGGTAGTGTGTGTTAAGAATGCGCATTAAACATATTGAGAATTGTAAATAAAATTTAATTGCATAAGTTTCTTAAAGATGTATAGACTGAAAAAATTTCTTTTGAGAAAAATGCTTTGTAATATGATGTTTTCATTGCTGTTCCTATTCTATATATTTAAATGCATAGTACATTAATTGTATGAATACGAATATTGTGTGTATGTTCGAGATATAATGCAACATATAAAGTTCAAAAGCAACAATAGTAGGCGGAGGCATAGATTTCCCAATGGCATGAATTCTCCTCAGCCTCTAACGTGTTATCTTATGAAAGTTTTGTGGAGATGTCTGTTAGCCCTATATATATATTTTGGGCCTTGAAACTTATACTCAATGTCACCTTTTCGTACTTGTCTAATTTTCCCATTCAAGCCTGTATTCATTTTCTTCAGTCGCTATCGGTTTCCATTTCTGGTATCGTTCAAATCTTTCTTTTCTTTTTTTCAACTCGCCGATAATGTTTACTTTCCAAACTGTTCGTTTCGATATTGTTCCCCACATCGACTATCGTTTTCTCAGCCTTTTCCCGGATTCAGTTGCGACCGCTAGCTATGACATCATTTCATTCGTAACGCTATAGAGGAGCATGCTCTCAGAGGCCGTGACGCAGTTTTCAAAGGGACTCTAAATTACTTTGCCGATAGGCAGTTTAAGAACTACCCAACTTAGCACATTTGAAAGGGGGCGTTTTCGGAAAGCGGTAGGTTGATGCTGTTTAAAAAGGGAATGAGAAGGCCGTTGAGAGGTGGGCAAACGAATAGTAGCAGCTATGTCATACGATGATGATATTTTAAACAAATATGTTTTAATGTTGAAGTAACAAATAGGTTTTAATGTTGAAGTGGTACTTCTTTTCGAAGTTCGTTTGATATTTCGCCTCGTTAATATGGAAATGTGTTTTTTCGAAGTGATATGTGCATCCGTCATCATTTTTGTGTTTTATCTCCAAATCTAAATTGTGATGTCAACTTGTCTACTTTGGTTTCATCAAATATAAATAAGGAGGAATGTCTACGTCAATATATTTTTCTACATCGTTTCGACAGTGCCATATATCATTGTGTAAATTAAAAATTGAATTTCTTTACTTATGTTGAACTTTGATATTGAATGAACTGTGATGTATACTCGTACGAAAATAAACGGCTTACCAGCATGTGAGTAGGACTTGGTTCTTGTTCTAAAAAGTTTAAATGCTCTATTATTTTTGCCACCTTGTTTTTTTTGTTGCCATATGCCATTATATTTTATTTAAGTAAATTGTCTGTCATGTTTTTCATCTTTATTTATTTTTGTGATATGTCAATAAACGTTAGTTTAATTTAAACCTAAAAACTGTTTTATCAATGTGTATTATCTACATTCAACACTTTAGTCACTACCTTGCGAATTTCAGCCATTAATCTCCCACGTACTCTGCTTTTCAATTTAATTCTATGTTTAGACCGGTCCCTGTATACGGACCGTGATCACGGTTATGGGCCCAGGCTCATTTAAGCCATATTAACTCTTTAAGGGCCGTAACCTTTGGCAAGGGCTAGTTGACAAGTGTTAGTAGATGGCGGCACCCACTAGTGAATTTTAGTGGGGGGGAACGCATTTACATAATTTCATAAATTTTAGAGTGTCAGTTGTTAAAATAGTTTAAACTTATGAAATTTTTTTGGAAAATTTACATTTTTTTTGGTACCTTTTTGTTCATTTTTTTTGAAAAAAAATTCTTCCTTGGCAATGGCTAACATACAGCTGAGCATAACTAAGCTAAATTTCCATAATTATGGAAACTGGTCAGCTGACATCAAGTTCCTCCTATTGGACAAAAATGCCTGGGGCATTGTTAACGGAACTGAGACTGTGCCTGATACAAGTGATGCAGCAGCATACAAGGACTATCAATCCAGAGTTCGTTCAGCACTGTCCATAATCTACCTGAATGTCGAGCCTGACTTCCGTCGAATAATTGAAAACATTGATGATCCTAAAGATGCATGAGCGAAGCTCCGATCCCATTTCCAACCTGATAATAGAGCCCACCATATGCAGTTATTCTCAGAATTGTTGGCATGTAAAATAGCACCAGAGGAGTCGATAGCTATGTACGCTGCTCGCCTCAACCGAATCGCTGACCAACTGAAGGCAATGAATGAGCCAATTAAAGAAATTTATCTATCGTTCCAACTTCTCAGATGGCTCCCTCAAAAATACGATAGTCTAGTCCAGAACATACTCCGTTGGCCAGATTCTAAATTTGTGTTTTCTGACATCTTGACTGAACTAGTCGCCGAGGAGTCTAGTCTTAAACTGAGGTCAGAGGACAAAAATCAACTTGCCGTCCAGTCCCACTTTTCTAGAAGTCGTCGTCCACCAAATAACACGAGTTACCGACGAAAAACTAAAGGCAGATGCCACAAGTGTGGAAAGACTGGTCACTTCAAAAATCTGTGTAAGGCCCCTCCGCCAGCCACGTCAGGTCCTGAGTCCATAGTTGGCACCAGTTCCAGAGAGTCGTCTACATCCAGAGGTAGCCCTGTCCATCATCAGAATAGAATTGGAGCTCCTAGATCCAGACCGAGTCGAAAGCATCAAAGTGCATCCCATAGTCACGTAAACTTCCTCATTCAATCTAACCTTAGTAAAGTTAAGGGGGAAGACGATGTTTAGGTGTTTGACACCGGTGCATCGCACCACTTTTCCAAGTTTCGAGGACTTTATGTGTCTTTTCAGCCTCTTCATAACCACAAACTTGCCGTTGCTGTCGATGGAGCAACTTTCCCGATTGAAGGAACTGGCACTGTTAATCTTGATTTAAATGGATTAACCTTGTGTCTAGGGGATGTTATGTATTGTCCAAATTAAAGACGTAATCTTATTTCTGGCTCTCGCCTTGATAGTAGAGGCGCAACATTCAAAGGAGGGAAAGGGAGAGTTAAAGCCTACACAAATGATAAAACACTATTTAGGGCCACCCTTAAAAATAGGATTTATTACATCCACTCTGATGTCAATTCTAAAAGTAAAAGTAAACCTAGCAGCAACATAAAATTTAAACAGGTCCATTTTGAGGCCTCGACAGTACAAAAAGATGATCTCAAATTATGGCATCGTAGGCTAGGTCACCTCAGTCCCATACTAATAGAACATACACAGAGGTGTAATGGCGTAAAATGTTTACCACACATTAAAGACCGGGATTTTCATTGCGAAACGTGCAAACTAAATAAACATAGACGCACATCTTTTAAACAATTAAATCAAATCCGGTCTAAGAAGCCACTTGAACTTTCACATACAGATTTGTGGGGACCTACTACTGTAACTGGGAGAGGTGGAGAAAAATAATTTTTAACAATAACAGACGATTTTTCACGTAAGGCATCAGTTTACCCCTTATGTAGCAAATCACAAGTCTTTAAAGTTTTCACAAACCATGTCAAAAGGGCCGAACGTTTTCTAAACACGACACTAAACACGTACGTAGTGACAATGGGTGGGAGTTTTCAAACGAAGCTTTTAAAAGATATTTTGAGGAAAATGGAATAAAACACGAGTTCACGAACACATATACTCCAGCACAAAATGGCGTCTCGGAACGGCTCAATCAAACCATTGTAGACGGGGCACGTTCTATCTTATATGAGAGTAAACTAAGTCTGAAGTTTTGGCCAGAAGCCATTTTGTATTTTACTTACACTCTGAACCGTGTTTGCCACAAGTCACATAAGAAAACTCCATTTGAATATTATTGTGTAAATAAACCGTCCATAAGACACCTGCGTCATTTTGGCACAGTTGCATATGTTGGAGTACCCAGACAACTCCGAAGTACCAAATTTGAGCCTAAGGCTAGAAAGGAGATTTTAGTAGGGTATGCAAAGTCTACAAAAGGGTATAGAATTTGGCTGCCAGACACAAATAAGATCATCGAAACAATTAACGTAAGATTCAGTGAAGAAACAACCGTACCCAAAGACACCTACATTGGAACTGAACACGGCCCTATTTATTCTTTAGGCACAGACCCTTTTGCTAGTTTAGAGCAGCACAACGGAAGCGATCTGGGACCCACTTACACACTATCATCTGAACCTCCCGAAATTGACCCACTAAAAGAAATTCAGCCTGACAAGTTTCATAAGTCTGTAATTCCAACAACAGAACCAAGCACCTCAGGTTTCTCTGCTTCCGCCGCCGGACACCCATCTATGGATGATATTGAGGAGGAGGGCTAGGAGCTTTCAAGAACTTGAAGCTACCTGGTTCAGAAAACCTGTAACAAGGCCTGATGGAAGGCGTACAGATATTTATTATTATGAATTTGGAGATCCACAGAGATTAAGGTCAATTAGAGAGGTCCGTGACTACTGTCTAAAACGTGGAATTAAATTTAATCCAAGTATATTTTGTTTTAGAGGAGCAGATAAACATGAAGGGATTGTACATGGACACTCACGGTGCTCAAGCGCTAGTTCTAGTCCAGGCAGTACACCACCACATTTCTCCATTTTAGAATCCAACAACACCGATGCATGACTAGACCAGGCTGTACCCAATACATACAAACAGGCTTTAAAATCACCTCAATGAGAGCTGTGGAAACAAGCAATGGGGGAGGAATTGGCAATAATCAACAATAGAAAGGTACGGGTCTTAACTAATCTTCCACCCAATAAAGAACCTCTCGGATGTAGGTGCGTTTTCACCATTAAGCGTAATGATAAAGGGCACATAGCACGATACAAAGCAAGACTAGTAGCACAGGGCTACAAACAAATTAAGGGCGAGACTTACGATTAAACATTTTCACCAGTAGTAAATTTTAGTTTAATTCGTTTTTTCTTCGCAGCTTTAGTGTCTTGTCACGGGTGAACTCATTTACAATGTGACGTGAAAGGAGCGTACTTATACGCCCCATTAACCGATGAGGTCTATATGAAACAGCCCCCTGGTTTTGAAATAAAAGGAAAAGAACACCTGGTTTGTAAACTTCAAAGAGCATTATATGGGTTACATCAGAGCGGTAGAGTGTGGTTCTACGAATTGCAAAAAATTTTAATTTCTCTTGGTTTTAAAAAGTTAGATTGGTGCAAGTGTGTTTATACATTTTCTGATTACATTGTTTTATTATTATATGTTGACGATTTTGTCATTTTAAGCAGACATCAAAAATACATTGACAAGGTTTTAACTCTTTTAACTAAGCATTTCGATATAAAAATATTGGGCAAAACCCGTAAGTTGCTTGGGGTGGAGATTGAGGAGGATGAGGAAGGTGCAGTCTCTATACATCAAATGCAATACATTAAAGAAATTTTCACACGTTTTGAGGAGTATAACTTTCCCATTTCTTCACTCCCGATTAGTAAAGGGGTCGTCTATTCGAAATTACAGTGCCCTCAAACAGATGCAGAAATTAAAGAAATGCTTAACTACCCATATAGAAGTGTGTTAGGGTGCCTATCCTTTTTAACAAGCAGAACACGCCCTGATATTGCTTATGCAGTAAACATATTCAGCCAGTTCCAAAGCAATCCAGGGATAGCTCACTGGGTCGGCCTCTTAAAACTTCTGGGTTACGTTAACTATACAAAGCACTATAAATTAAATTTACCTTGTCATGAAATTAACCTGATCACATATACAGACGCAGATTTTGCAGCCAATCGTGATGACAGGACATCTATGGGTGGTCAACTACTTATGCTAGACAAAGCTCCGATAACACGGAGAACTTTTAAACAAAAATCAATATGTTTGTCTACTATGGAATCTGAGTTCGTGGCCTTAACAGAAGCAACTAAAGAGCTTCTTTGGTTCAGCCGTATTATCACAGAATGTTATAATAAACACATATTTTCAGGTCCACAAACTAAACCAACTTTATTAGTAGACAATATGGCAGCAATAGATTTCATTAAATCCCCCATAGAAAACTATAGGTCAAAACGCATTGATGTTAAACTTTTCTTTGTACGCGATTTATTAAACCAAGAGATATTTTTAGTAAAACAAGTTAATAGTAAATCCAATCTCTCTGACATTTTTACAAAACCACTTACAAAAGCTGCTCTACTAAAGTTCATTGAGGCTATATTTATTTTTGGGTCTTAAAATAAAAATGTACATTTAAAACTAGAAAAAAAACCTCTCCTCTCCTTTTTGAATTGTTGAAAACAAAAAAATTGTTTCTTTTCTTCAAGCATTAAAAGCTTGTTTAAAATTTTTCTAGTTAAACATATAAAGTTTAACTTTATCTCTTTTGAATTTTTGAATACCGAAACTTGTATGTTTCATGATATGTCGTTTTATATTAATGTTTTAATCTTGTGATTGTACATTTAGCTTTTCTGAGATAGCATCATGTTTATACCTTGTGTTAATTTTTATTTCAGAAGGATCCTTCATAATCAAATTTTTGATGCTATATTTTGGGACATTACCCTCATTTCCAATGGCATGGACATTTTAACTCCCGCTGGAACGTGATCAGACCTCATGTTGGTTCATCCTCCGGGATTACGAGCAGCCTCAGGAAGCGTCTCGCAGAGGTGACAATGTAATTGCCAGAGTGGCCTGCAGGGGGTAGCGGCCTTCGTGAGTGCGCTGATCACTGGATGGCCTGTCGCGGGCATCTTATTTTTATTTCCGTAAGTCCCTCGTTTTTATTAATGGAACTGCCACTTTTGTCCCGTCCGTGCTATTGGAAATCGAGTTGTAATATGTATTTTTCAATCCTATTATGCAAATGTTTATCAAATAGTTGTATAAGTATTGCATAAGAATTATTTTTTTGTGTGCACACATATATATTTTTATTTTAAGTGAGCTCACTGAAATTTAAATATTCGAAATACATATATATATTTCTATTCCTTGTCTAAGAAAAATATGTGTTGGTAAACGTAGCCATATGTTAGTATGGTGAGGTATAAGGTTTTAGTACAAGCAAGAAACAAAAAAAAAACTTTCTGTGTGTTTGAAAAAGAAATTCCTTTTTAAAAATGTTCAGCTGTCTTTGTGAAACAAGTGTGTTCCCTCAAAGTAATGAGGATCTATGTTGTATTTTTTATATAAGTGTTTATATGCATATACCTATATATTTCCTTGTTATAATTGTATAATTATTGTTGAAATGTGTTTATAAATATTGTTGTGAGCTCGGGGTTCGAAAGGACTGATGCCAATATATAAGAACAATAAAAAGGCTTTATTCACTATAAACAGTGCAATACGATCACAAATATCTTCTGAAAATTACAAGATATTCAGTAATCTTCAAATCCAATAAAAGCACAGCAAAATTTCACACAGAAACAATGCGTTCAATACGACGTATCAACGACAAAATCGATCCGAGAAACACAGTTCTCAATGCAAAGCCTCTCGTATGAATTCAATCGCAGTTGACAGACAACTAACTAACTGGACTGGTGGAGGTCCCTTATATAGGCTTCAGAGATCTTTCCAGATTATTCCAGAGCCTTCAGATGCTAGAAATTACCAGAAAGTGCTTTAACTTTCGATAGAGAACCCAAGCAAGAAAGGATCCCATTGTATAGGTATAAGGGGGGTGTGGTTGCACAAAAAGTCGCCAAATCCGTCGCCAACTTGGCGACATTTGGCGATATATCGCCAAATTTGGCGACAAAAATAAGTCGCCAAAACCATCGCCAACTTGGCGATAAACCCATTCCTTGGCGATTTTACCATAGACTTCCATTATAAAGATGAGGGTGTAAAGTTGTTTTCCTTGCAAACCATCTGAGGCCTTTAGCATTGAGTTACATGATGCTCAATAGGAAATACATTAATAATACTGCAATTTTCACAATAATAAAATAAAATAAATTTAAACAAATGGAATATTTACAGATATATACAAAATTCATAACATTGCCCCCCTCTCGAGGACTGCACGTCCCGGGCAGTTCAACCTTTGATCGGAAAGCAAACCCGTTACCAACAAATGCTATACTATTGAAAACACATTCATAATGCTGAATTATACAAAATATACACTTATTTAAAAATAAAATAAAATTAAAGCATAGACATTATTACATACAAGTATTTAAATAATAATAACAATAATAATGATAATGCTAAGCAAAATAAATAATTACATTAATTTATATACAAGACCATGGTCATACTAATTTACATTATTTACATTACACTATTTACAATCAATGAACTAAGTACTATGGCCATAGTATGGAGCCAGCCAGTCGTAATGAACGACTCTAGGGTTCGAACTTGGTGACTTTCGGATCCGAATTACGACATCGTTCAGTCTGTTTAGGACTGTATAAGGACCGTCCCAGTGCGATTGCAGTTTGGGAGAAAGTCCTTTACGTCGAGTCGGATTATAAAACCAAGCCTTGTCACCTTCTTTGAATTGATGTCCCGTGGCTTTCGTGTCGTACCTGGTCTTCATCTTCTCCGTCTGTATATTGATCCGCTCTCGAGCCAAGTTGTGGACGTCTTCAAATCGTGCCTGGAGATTCTGCACGTATCCCTCTGGCGATGAAGGCGCATCTGGAGGGCGACCAAAAAGCAGATCACAAGGTAAACGAAGATCACGACCGAAAAGCATCTGAGACGGGGAATAGCCGGTTGTTTCATGGACGGCGCTGCGATAGGCGAGAAGAAACAAGGGAAGTTTTTGGTCCCAGTCTTGCTGGTTTCTTGAGACTAGAAGTGAGAGATTGTTGAGGATGGTACGATTAAATCTCTCAACCATGCCATCCGACTGCGGATGTAAAGGCGTCGTCCTAGTTTTGTCCATTCCGAGAAGTTGACAGAGACCCTCAATCACAGCAGAGATGAAATTTCTCCCCTGGTCAGAATGCATTTGAAGAGGGACTCCATACCTTGATATCCACTGGTGTACCAAGGCATCCGCAACCGTAGAAGCTTCTTGATCAGGGTTGGCATAAACTTCAGGCCATTTCGTGAAATAGTCCATGACAACAAGAAGGTATTTGTTGCCATCAGCACTTCTTGGCAGAGGACCTAGGATGTCAAGGGCGATGCGTTCGAAAGGTGCTCCTACATTGTAGAGATGTAGTTTTCCTCGGCTACGTTTCTTGGGTCCTTTCCGAGCTGCACATGCATCGCACGATTTGCACCATTGTTCGACGTCAGCTCTCGCTTTTCCCCAGAAGAAGCGCTCTCGGACTCTGTGTAATGTTTTCATGATTCCAAAATGGCCTCCGGTGGAACTGTCATGTAATTCCTTGAGGACCTCGGGGATTCGGGATCGAGGAAGAACCAACTGCCACCGAGATGTCTTCCCATCTTCCGATTCGAATTTTCGGAACAGGACACCATTCCTGACGTGGAGAGAGTTCCAAAGAGCCCAATATTGCTTCGTCGTAGGACTGTAAGTCGAGATGTCTTTCCAACTGGGCTTCGTGCTAGAAGATTCTAATAACTCCAAGATTGGTTTGATCTCAGAGTCTGCCATTTGATCTTCTCGAATCTTCTCATCACTCCAGGGATCTGGTGGCGTCAATAGTGAAGTCTTCGTCTGGCGTATGACATATTCGGGATTATACTTGCTCTCCGCTCTGGAACAATAGCGACAGCTCTCGGGACACGGTCTTCTTGATAGGGCATCGGCGTTTCCATGCGATGAGCCTTTGCGATGCCTGGTGTCAAAGTCGTATTCCTGGAGTCGTTGTATCCATCTGGCTACTTGGCCCTCTGGGTTCTTAAAATTCATCAGCCATGTTAGGGATGCGTGGTCAGTACGAAGGAGAAATTTCCTGCCATAGAGATAGTGATGGAAGTGTTCTATGGCTTTCACTATAGCTAATAACTCCTTACGAGTGACGCAATAATTCCGCTCTGGTTTCGATAAACATTTGCTCCAGTATGCTACGACTCGTTCTTGGCCATCTATTTCTTGGGAAAGTACAGCGCCGACACTTTCCTGACTGGCATCCGTGTCCACAATGAATTGTTTGTGGGGGTCTGGATAGGTAAGGACTGGAGAGGATGTGAGAGCTTCTTTCAGCCCCTGGAATGAATTGTCGCATTCTTGTATCCATAGAAATTTCTGTTTGCTTTCAGTGAGCCTATGCAAGGGTCTTGCGATGTTGGAGAACCCCTGTACAAACTTTCTGTAATAAGTGCATAGTCCCAGAAAGCTTCGCAACTGATGGACATTTTCCGGACGTTTCCAGTGCTTTACTGCAGACACTTTTTCAGGATCTGTTCGAACACCTTCAGCTGAGATGATGTGTCCTAAATAGTTTACTTCTCGTTGGAAGAACTTGCATTTCAAAGGGTTCAACTTTAAATTCGCCGCTCTTAGTTTCGTTAACACTTTTCGAATATTCTCTAGATGTTCTTCAAACGTGCGGCCACCAATGATGACGTCATCTAGGTAGATGAGACAAGCTTCAAAAGTCAGGCCTTTTAACACTGTCTCCATGAGGCGCTCGAATGTTGCTGGAGCATTGCAGAGCCCGAATGGCATAACTTTGAATTGCCAAAGTCCTTGTCCAGTAGTAAATGCGGTCTTCTCTTTGTCATCAGGATGGATCTCTACTTGCCAATATCCACTCTTCAAATCCAGTGTGGAAAACCATTTATGCCCTGAAAGAGTATCTAGCGTGTCGTCTATTCTTGGTAGAGGATAGCTGTCCTTCTTCGTGATATCGTTAAGTTTACGATAATCCACACAAAATCTTGTGGAGCCATCTTTCTTTCGGACCAACACGATGGGAGAGGCCCACGGACTTGATGACGGTTCGATGATGTCACTATCCTGCATCTCTCGTAAGAGCTTAGAAACCTCTTCTTGTTTTGCAAACGGCAAGCGTCTTGGATGCTGTTTAATCGGTGGATGGTCGGCAGTATCAATTCTATGACGTGTCAGAGAAGTGCGACCTATATCATTCTCGTTTTGTGCAAACACATCCGTAAATTCCTGGAACAGTCTTTCTGCGGCATGTCTCTGCTCAGGAGATAAATTCTCATTTCGTCCAATTTCAGGTGTTAAACTTGTAGGCGGCTCCGACAACGTCAAGCTCGGGTCTTTGCAAACACAGGTGACTGGAGCACAGGTAGCAAGCACTTCACCCTTCTGGATAATTCTAGACTTTTCACTTACATTCGCCATCCTCACGGGTATCACATC
The DNA here is from genome assembly GCA_963931845.1 of Maratus michaelseni. Taxonomy (NCBI): domain Eukaryota; kingdom Metazoa; phylum Arthropoda; class Arachnida; order Araneae; family Salticidae; genus Maratus; species Maratus michaelseni. Next base: position 111,971,679 of record OZ007599.1, read on the forward strand.
TCTCGACAGATCTACCAGCACTGATGCTATTAGCACTCCTTTTGGGCTCTTCTCAGGATATCCAACCAAGCCCCACTGAAAACTTCTTTCGTTTCCAGTTACTCCAGGTATCATCATTTCGGTTCGAGGAGGGATGATAACATCTGCCTTGGCTGTGATCCGTTGAATAGACCCGGACTCATTTCCAAGTTTGAAAATAGTGACATCTTCTTGAGCAGAGCGTAACTCATTATTCTTAAAATCCAGTGTAAATCCATGCTCCTTTAAAAAGTCCAGTCCGAGTATGAAAGGGTCTGAAATATCGGCCACATAGACTGTATGGTGGTAAGCGGCGTTCCCAAACTCCATTTTCAGTGTCATTCTTCCATGTATATCGATCTTATCTCCGGTCACAGTTTGAAGAATAACACGCGGCGGTGTCCAGAAGAGTTTTTCTTTCAGCCGCTGAGCTAGATCTTTCCGAATGATGGTCACATTGGCTCCTGTATCGATGATCATATTACAGGGCAAATCATTCACGCTTCCGACTAGAAAAACTCCGTTCTCGCCGCAACTTCTTGCAGAAATTTCACATACTTGAAAATGGGACTTCTCAAAATCTGGCAACCTCCGCCCCGCAAGATGGCCATTAATCAGTTTTCCTGCTCCTCCTTTAGCGGGAGAGATATTACCTTCGGTGCTGGGTCGTCTTGGGCAGTCGATTTGGATATGGCCTTCTCCACCGCATTTCCAGCACTTGATCTTTCTGCCAGTTTTGTTGTCCATCAAGGAGTTTATCTGCCTCATCATGTCCTTCACCTGCTGCTGTAAATGCTCCACAGCTCTATCCGACGTCTCAGGCATGTTGGCTACTCGCACAAAGTGTCGATCTTTCCTTGTAGCTTGCTGGGCTGCCTCGAATTTCAGGGCATAAACTAAAGCCCCTTTTAAGTCACTGAGATCTGCAATCCGGAGTTGTTTCTGGATCTCAGAGTCACGTACACCATCAATAAAATGCTGCAGAGCCAAGCTTTCTCTAATTTCAGTCGGACAGTCAGGATAAGCAAGATGTGAAAGTCTCTCGACATCCGTAGCAAGCTCTTGCAGGGATTCAGTGGATTTCTGCTGTCGAGATTTGAGCTGGAGTCTGCTATATTCCTTCATGCATTTCTCGCCAAAGCGTAATTCTAAGGCACTGACGAGCGTTTCAAAATCCAGCGGTTCATTTGCAGGCAAAGTCTGTAGGACGTCGGCAGCATCAGCTCGTAGAGAAGCAGCTAACTGGCAAGCCTTTGTCTGGGAATCCCATCCATTGGCGTCCGCTACGATCCCAAATTGTGTCTTAAAAACTGGCCAGGAGGATTTGCCGTCATAGGTCGAAAGTTTAATAAAGGCCCGAGGAAGCATATCTGGATACTTGAAATCTTCGGAAAAGTTTACGGCAGTTATCTTCTGTTTCTTGACTTTTTCCAAATCTTTTTTTACATTCTCTATGCTTTCTTCAACGGTCTTAGCGATCTTTTGAACTTTTTCTTCTACTCTTTCTTCTACGGTTTTCGCTGTCATTTGAACTTCTTCTATGGTTTTGGCTGTCATTTGAACACTTTCTTCTATTTCTTGAAACCTTCCTTCAAATTTATTTTCCACGGAGTCAATTCTTTCATTTAAAGATGTTATTTTATCCTCTATCAGATCTTTCAACTCACCAAGGTTGGTTATCTTTTTTTATTTCTTCCGACATTTCCTTCATTTCAGCCTGATTCGCAGTCATTTTCTCATCCATCGCTGACATTTCCTCCTTCATTTCAGCCTGGTTCGCAGTCATTTTCTTATCTATCGCTGACATTTCCTTCTTCATTTCTTCCGACATTTCCTTCATTTCAGCCTGGTTCGCAGTCATTTTCTCATCCATCGCTGACATTTCCTTCTTCACCGCTTCCTTCAACTCGCCAAGGTTGGTTGACATATCCTTCTTCATTTCTTCTTTCAACACGCCAAGGTTGGTTGACATCTCAGCCTGATTCGCAGCCAATTTCTCCAATAATTGTTTCAGTTCACTCTCCATTGCTCTGGTGATCGGCATTCAACCCCACTCCTGACACCAAATGTTGTGAGCTCGGGGTTCGAAAGGACTGATGCCAATATATAAGAACAATAAAAAGGCTTTATTCACTATAAACAGTGCAATACGATCACAAATATCTTCTGAAAAATACAAGATATTCAGTAATCTTCAAATCCAATAAAAGCACAGCAAAATTTCACACAGAAACAATGCGTTCAATACGACGTATCAACGACAAAATCGATCCGAGAAACACAGTTCTCAATGCAAAGCCTCTCGTATGAATTCAATCGCAGTTGACAGACAACTAACTAACTGGACTGGTGGAGGTCCCTTATATAGGCTTCAGAGATCTTTCCAGATTATTCCAGAGCCTTCAGATGCTAGAAATTACCAGAAAGTGCTTTAACTTTCGATAGAGAACCCAAGCAAGAAAGGATCCCATTGTACAGGTATAAGGGGGTGTGGTTGCACAAAAAGTCGCCAAATCCGTCGCCAACTTGGCGACATTTGGCGATATATCGCCAACTTTGGCGACAAAAATAAGTCGCCAAAACCATCGCCAACTTGGCGATAAACCCATTCCTTGGCGATTTTACCATAGACTTCCATTATAAAGATGAGGGTGTAAGGTTGTTTTCCTTGCAAACCATCTGAGGCCTTTAGCATTGAGTTACATGATGCTCAATAGGAAATACATTAATAATACTGCAATTTTCACAATAATAAAATAAAATAAATTTAAACAAATGGAATATTTACAGATATATACAAAATTCATAATAATATTGTTGAATGTGACTATGTTAAGTGAATATATGAATGTGAATATTTTAACCAAATTTTTACTGATTATCCATGAATGTTTCTTATTGTTATGTTATCAGATAATTTCAGTATAAGTGTCAAGGGGGGGGGGATGTTAGCCCTATATATATATATTGGGCCTTGAAACTTATACTCAATGTCACCTTTTCGTACTTGTCTAATTTTCCCATTCACTTCTGTATTCATTTTCTTCAGTCGCTATCCGTTTCCATTTCTGGTGCCGTTCAAATCTTTCTTTTCTTTTTTTCAACTCGCCGATAATGTTTACTTTCCAAACTGTTCGTTTCGATATCGTTCCCCACATCGACTATCGTTTTCTCAGCCTTTTCCCGGATTCAGTTGCGACCGCTAGCTATGACATTATTTCATTCGTAACGCTATAGAGGAGCATGCTCTCAGAGGCCGTGACGTAGTTTTCAAAGGTACTCTAAATTACTTTGCCGATAGGCAGTTTAAGAACTACCCAACTTAGCTCATTTGAAAGGGGGCGTTTTCGGAAAGCGGTAGGTTGATGCTGTTTAAAAAGGGAATGAGAAGGCCGTTGAGAGGTGGGCAAACGAATAGTAGCAGCTATGTCATACGATGATGAATTTGAAACAAATATGTTTTAATGTTGAAGTAACAAATACGTTTTAATGTTGAAGTGGTACTTCTTTTTGAAGTTCGTTTGATATTTCGCCTCGTTAATATGGAAATGTGTTTTTTCGAAGTGATATGTCATCCGTCATCATTTTTGTGTTTTATCTCAAAATCTAAATTGTGATGTCAACTTGTCTACTTTGGTTTCGTCAAATATAAATAAGAAGGAATGTCTACGTCAATATATTTTTCTACATCGTTTCGACAGTGCCATATATCATTGTGTAAATTAAAAATTGAATTTCTTTACTTATGTTGAACTTTGATAATGAATGAACTGTGATGTATACTCGTACGAAAATAAGCGGCTTACCAGCATGTGAGTAGGACTTGGTTCTTGTTCTAAAAAGTTTAAATGCTCTATTATTTTTCCACCTTGTTTTTTTTTTTGTTGTTGTCATATGCCATTATATTTCATTTAAATAAATTGTCTGTCATGTTTTTCATCTTTATTTTTGTGATATGTCAATAAACGTTAGTTTAATTTAAACCTAAAAACTGTTTTATCAATGTGTATTATCTACATTCAACACGTTAGTCACTACCATGCCAATTTCAGCCATTAATCTTCCACGTACTCTACTTTTCAATTTGATTCTATTTTTAGACCGGTCCTGTATACGGACCGCAATCAATGTCAGTAAATTTTAATCTCAAAACCATTTTATGCCTGTAATTTCAGTAAAAGTAAAATTTCGAAAATTTACAAGTTATGAAATAAAAAACATTACTTACGGTCAGTTCACGGTTGCGTATCTCACATTTTTTTACCTAAATTAGCTTTGTACTAAAAGGTTTCAAACCCAAACTTTAAATTAAATATTTTTTTTATTAAACTAACATTTATCTACATTAATACAGAAGCATGAATTTCTAAAACATCTGATTCATATTTAAAAAACAAAGAAAAATCATGCGTCAAGCATAGATTATGAAACACATTCCAACACAATCAAAATACTGTAACAAAACTTCACCGTTTAATAAAGTAAAAAAGGATGTTTGGAAAACAAATAACACATTTGAAAACCTGATTTTAGGAATTACCATCCATTGTCAGAAAAGCACTTGAATTATATTGTGCAGCCGTGTATGAGATTTATAGATTTATGTACTGCATTGCATGTAAAAAATTAGTTATTAGGAAACGCTTAACACTGTACAAACTTCTCCTTCAGCTATTTTCGTCAGTATACGGAAATGTACACGAATTTATTTCTGCAGTCATGTATATGATCTACAGAATTTATACACACCATTTTATATCCAAAAGATTAGTTAAATTTAAAAACACATCCACAATTGAAAACGCACTACCAGCAATTATTGCTCATAGACAGTAACTCAAACCGATTTTTTGTGTGTCTCTGTAAATGAACGATAAATGCTATACACACCATATTCTATAGTAAGCCACTTCTAGTATCTCTCGGTTATATTTAACAAGTTCCATATGTTTGAAAAAGTGTAACATCCTTAAAATATACTGCAAACACTGCCCAATAGAACATAATGTAACGGAATTTATAAACACTTTTCAAACTTTTTTGCAAAGTGTTAAAAAGAGAATTCTCGTGTGTCATATGAATGTCGCAATCGCAACAAAAGAGAAATATTTTTTTAAGTATGAAAATAATGTTTCAGAAAATCCGCTGCTGCTTTATTAAAGCAAATAAATTTTGTTTAAGTATAAAAATAATTTATTATAAAAGTTTGGGCTTTATGTTTTTAGTACACAGCTGTTTTAGATGTAAAAGTGTGAGACACGCCCAAAACCATACGCAATGGATTTGGCAATGAAGGGGTCCGGTGGATCAAAATTTTCAAAAGAAGTACAAATGGATTATAAAAAAAAACTGTCCCGATATATGAGCTCCTGGCTGTCATACCGTTCACAGAAACTGAATGAAATTTTGGTTTAAAGTATTTTGAGATATGCGCTTAAGAATCATATGAAAAACAACAGTTAATTCTAGCAGTCACGGTTACACTGAAACAAAAATCGAAAATTTCAAATGGCAGCACCTACTTTTTTTTATTGGAATGTAATATTCACAGTAAAAAACCATAAAAATCGTTGAATCGCCATCGCTAGTGAGACTAAGTTTGAAAAGGGAAAAAACTGTGACGCTCAGTAGAGTACGAATTTCTTTTCTAATGACATAACATTTCACACTGTGTCTTCGGCTCTGATCCCAGACTACTGAATCTCCCTCGAAACGAGAAGAAGATACCAAGGTAAACATTAAAACGTTTTGTTTTCTGTTTCTCCTACAACTAGAAATACACAACAGATATCTATACCTAATTTTAACAAATCATGGACCATTTCAACAACACCTATTCCAAATTAACAGAAGTGACTCACCACTTTGTATCTGTGGATCAGAAGCAACATCGTTACACTATATATTAAATTGCACTCTAACTTCACATTTCCATGTCAAAAAATCAAGGGAAGATGTTACTTATTTTAAAACACATTCGTTCGTGAATCGTGGTATCAATCAATAATTTCAATATTTTAGTTCCAAGAGTACTTTGCCCTTGAAGGGATTAAATAAAGCAAACTACGTATTCCCCGATAATTACATCAATAGATATAGCAATTTTTGTATCAGTCCTGTCCCGCCAGCAACTAAAATTACAAGATCATGTATCTCAGAATGGATTTTTTCATACTTTGTTATGTATTTAATAAATAGAAAAATATTCTAAAATTGCAACAAAATTCACTTTGTGTAAGATTTAAAAATATGAAACCATTAAAATGGATCACAGTTTGTGTAATTACTAAAAGAGGTGTAAAAAAATAAAAGGTTGTAAAATATTAAAACCATTTCAAGATGTTAAAAACATCCATCGGAGTCCCGGCGCTTTCAACCAGAAAACCTGGCCATCATCAGAGGGTGGAAATGAGAAAAAATTCTGTAACGTCCGGAATGTAAGCTGTTTAAATAGTAGAAGGCGAAACCACATATGGAGAAGGGGGGGAGGAAGAGGGATGGACTAGTCTACTGAGCGAGGTGGGTTATCCAACCCAAATTTACCATCCACATCAAGTAGATTATACCAGATTTTTGGCACGTTGTATGACAACATATCATTACACGATCTTCCACCACTTGTCAGGATTTCCACAAACTCCCTTACAATACGTGTACAGACTTGCCAAGTTTCCGGCTTTTTGGATACCAGTAATTTAGTACAGAAAATGTTGCTTTATTTAATCGGAGCATTTTGCGATTTAAAATAACATTTTCTCTAAAAAATTACCGGCGTGCAAAAAGCCGGAGACTTGGCAACTCTGCATGTATTATAGTCGTTCATTTGCGCGATAACCTTTACTTTACTAAAATAGACATCAATTTCTGTTTTTAAATTTAATCGTGAAAGTGCAGTAGATGGCTTTCCCTGGCTTTTGACTTATGCTCCCTTATGCGGTCTTGTAATTTCCTAGTTGTCATACCTATGTATGTAAACACTTCATTTTTATTTTTACATTTAAATGGGATGATATAGATACCTGCTTTTTCATGCATATTTATGGGGTCAATTTTTCTGTGTGCTAGATTTTGTAATTTTGTTGGAGGTTTGGCGATTAATGTTATGTCATATTTTTTTAAAGCATACCGGACTCTTTCATAAAGTTCGGGGATATAATCTATACTACAAAACCTTGAAACTTGTGTTTTACTCCTGGCCATTATTTTACCGTTATTAAAGTCATAAATTACTTTGTTAATAAATTTCATTGATTACCCATTCTGGGTTGCAATTTCCTTAATTGTTTTTAGTTCTGCGTTTATATAATTTTGTGAACATACGTTAAATGCTCTTCTGACATAAAAGTTATATGCTGCTTTCTTATAATTAAATGGTACTATACTGCTATTAGATATTGTATTGTTGGATCGGCATGGTTTCCTGTAAATATTTCTGTCTAAGCAATGTGTTATGTTATTCTTAATTAGTTCAACATCCAGAAAAGGTAATGACCCGTTTTTCTCTATTTCCATTGTAAACTGTATTCTGTTGTCTAAACTATTGGCATGTTTTAAGAAATTTTCCAGATTTGAGATTCCGTGCTGTCAGATTATGAGTATGTCGTCGACATATCTAATCCATAAATCGGGTTTTAAATCAGAGGTGGAGATAATCTGTTCTTCTAAGGGTCTCAGTTTTTGTTCAGCTAATAATCCGGAGATGGGGGAGCACATAGGGGCTCCTTCTGTTTGCTTATAATAATTCCCGTTAAAAATGAAAACATTGCTATTAGTAATTAAATTTAAACTGGATATAAAAGTATTTTTAATGTTATCGTCATACATTGGGTTACTACTGATATGATCTTCAATAATATTTCTGACTTCTTGTACATTAATTGAGGGCCTTTAATTAATTCGCCTTCTACTATTTAAACAGCTTACATTCCGGACGTTGCAGAATTTTTTCTCATTTCCACCCTCTGACGATGGCCAGGTTTTCTGGTTGAAAGCGCTCGGGACTCCGATGGATGTTTTTAACATCTTGAAATGGTTTTAATGTTTTAGAACCTTTTTTTTTTACACCTATTTTAGTTATTACACAAACTGTGATCCATTTTAATATATTTTTAAATACTTTGTTTTATATTTTTAAATACTTTGTTATGTTTTAAAAGGATATATCTAAAGTCCCTTGCAAGATATGTGTATGAAATTTTGTACTGAGTTTTTATGTTATGTTTTTTTTTAAAAAAATGTCTTCAGGATTTTTAATTTCATGTGTAATTTCGTAAAATATAGTCTTGGGAGTAAAAATCGCTCAAAAAATATTTTTTTAAACTTTTAAATGTATTGTAAATTTTGTAAGTAATATTTTTATAAATCATGAAAACAAATTAACTAGAAAACTTTTCAGCGCAAAATAGTGAAAGAGTAATGAAACCGGGCAAGTAGTTCTTGAGGGATATCAAAAACTACATACGTTTAAAATTTTAAATTTTTAAATTTTTCAGTAAAATTTTTCAGTTTTTAAAAACTCTTTTTTTAAATATTCCTTACTGAAAGACATATTTCTGAAAAAAAAATTAACTAATGATTATAAATAAAGAAAATAAAATTTTGACCCCCTCTGGACCCCTTAAATATTTGCAACTTGTAGGTAAAATTTTGTTCTTTGTCAGTCAGAAACAAGTTAGTTTCTTAAATACGAGGTGTTTCCGAAAAGTAAAGATATAACTCAGACAGCAGGAAAGAAAAAGTTTTAAAGAGCGCATTGGCAACACATATTGTAACCTTCAACGGTTGACCTTTCCCTCGCAGTCAGTCGTTATTTGTACGGTGATTGTGTTTCGTGTAGCGCGTGTTCGTAATGGCTACGTCAAATCAGAATCCAGCCAAATCTGAATTACGTTCCGTCATACATTTTCCTCATGCAAAACGTGAGCGTCCAGCGGCTATTCACAAAAATAATTCTATCTATGGGAACATTATGAATCAACAAAATGTAACGAAATGGCCTCGTGCTTCCTCTGGAGGTAGGATCAATGTTCATGAAGAACCCCATCCCCTTACAGCCCGGACCTTGCACCCAGCAACTACCATTTATTCCTTTTTCCTGAAGTAACATCTTGCAGGACAAAACTTCCACACGATGATGAGATCAAAATCGAAGTTGAAATATGGTTTCGACAAAAGGCGGTAAACTTCTATAACTGTAGGCTACAAAAGCTTGTACCCAAACTTAACAAATTCTTCGATAATGACGGAAACTATGTCGAAAAATAAGTGATATACCAGTAAGTGTTTTGTAATAGTACAAGTTGGAATTGTTATTAATCAATTATCAATTAAATGTTTTTTGAATTAGTATGCGACATTGTATCTTTACCGCTCGAATCTGCGAGAATTGTTTTATAAATACGCATATTTAATAAAATATTATTATTAATTTTATATGTTTATTATCTAATGTCTTCTTAGAATATAAAAACGACTAAAAAGTACACTTTGAAGTCGTTTAAGAAATGAAAGCTTTTTTATCTCAAAGAAGTGACATAAAGAAAATATGTTCATTTCCTGAAATTAAGATATTTGGTTCTCTTAAGCAAACATTTCATTAATGGAAAGTGTAAAATTGTGTTTGCTTTCTGAAACAGGTTTTTAAAAGTAATTCTGTTTTATGTTTCTTATTAAAATTTTCCGAATATTTTAAGAAAACAAGCGTGTACATGTTAATAACTTTCTGAGAAAAAACTGTCAAGAACTGTCAAAAACTTTTGAAATAAGAATCAGGAAAATGCAAGTTGCTAAATCATTCCGAAAATTAACACTATATATAATAGTGATAGAATTTCAGTATATTAACCCTTTGATAACGGGCAAGAACTTGCAACTATTTTTAAATTCATTCATGATTCGTTAAAATTGCTTAATTTTGAATTTATTTCCCTTTGGATTCATAATTTTTAACTAATCTCATTGTCTTTGATGACTTCCTGATGATATAAATATTAATAATAATATTAATATTTTTAGAAATATAAATATAAATTATTTATATTATAAATATAAATATAAATATTAATATTTTTATAAATATAAATGTTTTAAAAAAAAAAAAAAAAAATTCTTGCATATTTTTTGCTTATAACATACAGGGTTTTTAACCAAATTTAACGCCATTTTCAGAAAAATTGACAAAATGTAGTAGAAACAATGTAGTGCTATTGGAATATAAATATATTAAATATTTTAGAAAATATGGGCAGTTGTATAAAATAATTTTTATCTGCGCATGCGCGAACAATTAAAAAAATCTTTTTCAGGGTGGCTAGTGGTCAGGGAAAAATACAGTAAAAAAAAAAAGAAAATTACCAGTATATTCTTATAGAAAAATTCAAATTGATTATTTGATCGAATAATCAAGATAAATATTTCTATAAGAATAAACTAGTGTTTATCACTTTTTTTACTGTATTTTTCCCTGACCACTAGCCACCCTGTTTTTGCATGATTTAGTAGTCAACACATATAGTAGAAACAACATTGTAGAAAATACATATTAATGATTCTATTTAAATTTTGCATTATGAAAAAGGCATGTATTTCAGTGCTGTTGAAGACGCAATTCTTCCAACGAAATATTTAATTTTCATCTTCTTGGTTATAATGAATAATACAAACTCCGAGAGAAAACCATTCTCTTCTCGGAGTGCAGAAACACAACATTTCAGTAAGACAGAAAAACTAAAAACTAGTCTAAAAACATTATATGAGTCGAAAGTTCACACACAGAAGAAAGTACGCACGAGGATTAGATATTCATTGTAGACGTAGAAAGGAGGATCGGCTTGACCACAAATATTCAATTTATTCTGTTCTTTGCAAATATATATTTTGAAGCTTCGAAAGAGAAAAGTTTTTACTCTTAAAATGAGAATAGAAAAGGTTTTAAAATCTTTTTATCAGGAGGTATACACTTCAACAATTATGAATGTTCGCTTTCAGTCATGGCATGCATTTTTAAGTATAAATAATTCTTTAAATACTACGTGGTGCTTATAAATTCTACCGATTATATGCAGTGCTACACAAAATATTTCCTAAACATTACTGTGTATAAGCGTGAATTGTTTAAAGGTGTTTGTAACTGAGTTATTCATTTTCCATCTGAACTATATATAGCACATCACAGACGTGCACTAGAAGATGCTTACTGTAGAATATGTCCTACATAGCATTTATCATTGATTTACAGGGACACACAAAATAATTTGGCTACACTACAGTCTATGAGCAATAATTCCTGGAGATGCATTTTTAAATTCAACATTTTTTTTTTAGTTTTACTTGGTATGTATAAAATCTGTAGATCATTTACAGGGCAGTACAAGTACTTTTAAAGATTTTTAAAGATTTGGTTGCACAAGTACATTTCCGAGTACTTTTTCGTTTATTGAGGGGTGTTTTCAGGTTTGATATGCGTTTTCTTATTGAAATAAAGTTTAGTATATTAAGTAGTACATATACAAGCCTATATACTATATACAAGGATGTGCACAAGAGTTCGGATATTTTTCAGACTATAGATGGTTATTGCTAAAATCGTGTTTTCAAGTGTGTTATCCGTTTCCCAAATATTTCAAAAATTAAACGGTGCAGTTTTGTTACAGAATTTTGGTTGGTTGATTTATGACGGCCCATTATCTACTCGAGGGATATAAGCCCTAGGGGGGGGGGGGGAGTGCCCTCAGTGGGGATCTTTCTAAGGGATCCTAACCCGTATTTAGGCAAGGTTAAAAGAAAACCACGGAAAACTTCGAACGGTTAGGTTACGAACGCGACAGGGGTTTGAAACCAGCACCTGTTACAGAATTCTGAATGTGTTGGAAAGTGTTTTATAATCTACGCTTGATGCATGGTTTTTCGTTCTTGTTTAGATATGAAAATATTTGTTTTAGGAATTGATGCTTCTGTATTCAGATACCCCCAGACCCCCTCAAATGGATTGAACTTATGAAAACTGTCATTTTTAGTGAGCTGAAAAAGACAAGAGAAGTTTTAAAGACAGTCCTTCGCAGTATTTATGGCTAGCACAGAGTTAGAGTAAAATAATATCAATTCTATGATACCGGTGTGTTGTGCGCTATATACCACGCTGAACCATTAACTTGTCGCTACCAACTACTTCCCTCTTGATTGAAATAGTGAGGATTCCTGTCACTCCAATATCTTTGTTTTTAATGAACAGAGGAAAGTATATTCAACTAGGTAAATTATATCCAATGGTTGGAGTATCATAGTTGAGATTTTTTTCAACAGAATGAAAATATGCCGGGACCAGGACTCGAACCTGGGTACTTTGACTTTCGTCCCGGCATATTTTCGCTCTGTTGAAAAAATATCAACTATGATACTCCAACCATTGGATATAATTTACCTAGTTGAATATACTTTCCTCTGTTCATTATGACCTAATTACATGGCATACAGGAGTCTCCGTGCTATTTCATATTTATCATGTAAAATGCTATAGTTATATCTCCTATGAATGAAATTTGTGCTGCAGTTCGCAGCCTTGTCGAACAAGTAAAAGTGAAATATGCCAGGTAGGATATCGTTGGAATAGCTCAGTAGGAAGAGCGTTGGTACGGCAAGCCAAAGTTCCCAGGTTCGAGTCCTGGTCCGGCATATTTTCGCTCTGTTGGAAAAAATCTCAACTATGTTACTCCAACCATTAGATATCTGCGGTTTTAGGTGCGTTCGTAAATATATAAATACGTATCACCTATTGTCGTCATCTGATCCGTCCGTCTGTCTGTCCGTCCGTCCGCATATAACAACGCAAAAACTACCCAAACGAATGGTTTGAAATTTATATTATCTTTGCAGAATTTTGTCGAGACATTTAAAATTTTATGAAAATCTAATCAAAACTTTAGAATATATTAATAAAAACATTTATTAAAAAAATTGATTTTTTTTTTTAAATCGGTGCTTTCTTGTTGTAGGAGCTTCCGAGGTTTAATCGTCAAGCGACCGAGATACTTATTTTATTACAGAAATTAATCTGCAGAAGATATAATTCATTTCACAGAATTATAAATCATCAAGATCTGAATATTTATATAACTATCTATAGTACGAACGCACCTCATTTGTCACGTTTGACGTACAATTTCCAACTTGTTTTTCATCTCATCGCTGACGTAATTAATCACAAAGAATGAGTTCAATTTTGCGTTTTAATTTTTAAACATGCTCATTGGAAAAACTATTAAAAGTTTCCAAATTGATGAAGGACAGCATCTGATTAGAGCATGAGTCAAATATTCACCAGAATTTCCGAATGATATTTTTCGGTTTATTTAGGACAGAAGTTCAGCGTTTAAATGGCGAATTCTATATATGAATAATTGTGAAAGTTTGCCGATGGAGTAATCAGGCTCTTATTACTATCACAAGGTGAGTATAATATTTAATTTTTTCATCGTATTTTTCGTAATCACCGTGTTCGATAGCAGAATTTGCAATATTTTACCGAGATTAAATAAAGCGAAACATTTTATTCGGAATTTGTGTTAACAATGTACACTGTAAAAAAAGACAAATGTTTCTTAATATAAGAAAATATAACCACGCACGAAAATATACAATAACCTTTTCCGAGATACCCACAATTCCGAAAAGCGTTCTTTATATTTAGAAACCCGAGAAACGTATATATTTTCGAGATTTAAAGACGCATTTATAAAAACGATGTTTCTTTTGCTGCCACTGATTTTCGGGAACGTATACTAGTAGTTTTTAAAGTGTATTAATCAGTTCCTCAATCCAGGATATCGATTTGTAGGATATTATATATTGTCAATTAAACATTTTCAGCTACGTAGCTGAAATTATACATGCAAGAGTAACAAAATAATGTTATTTCAATGTTAATGTTAATGCTATTAATTTATCATGTTTTTTAACGCATATTTTTTTAAACATGAAAATATTTATTTGAGAATTGATAGAATCCAAAAATCCTGTATTAAAAAATCCTGTGTAAAATCCTGTATCCGGTTAAGAAAATTGATTAATACACTATAAAAAATATTCGTAAAAGTTTCTGAATGTCAACGGCAGAAAAAGAATCTTTTTTTAAAATATAAATGCTTCATAAAATTTAGAAAATAAATTAGTTTCTGAAATTTCTAAAGATAAAGAACGCTTTTAAGAATAGTGGATAACTCTGAAGAAGTTATTGTATACTTTCGTTTGTGATTATATTATATTTTTCTAGATTAAGTAACATTTGTCTTCTTTAGCTCGCAGGCTATCAAAGCATGAGAGCTAACGTGCCCACCGGTTCTGTATGTACGTATCGCGATAACTCTTGATAGAGATAACTTTTGTTTCAAATTTTGTTTATAGGTTCATTGTGATAAGTCGCTTCCCTGATAAGTTTTGGGGGTTCGTTGGTTAACAATAAAGGGGGGAACGGGGGGATGCCCCCCCCCTGAATTTAGATAAATGGGTTTTTATGTAGAATTATCCGATTTGCTTCAAATTTTGTTTATAGGTTCATTGTGTAAGTCGCTTCTCTGATCAGTTTTGGGGTTCATTGGTTAACTAAAAAGGGGGGAACGGGAGGATAACCCCTCCCCCCTTAAATTCAGATAAATGGGTTTTTCATGTAGAATTATCCGATTTGCTTCAATTTTTTGTATATAGATTCATTGTAATAAGGTGCTTCCCTGATTAGTTTTGGGGGTTCATCCCAGCTAGAAAATGTTTGCACTTTTTTTGCAAAAAAGTTTCAATTGTGTACAATTTGTGCAAAAAAAGTGAATATTTTTGAATATTTCAAAAAGTGTACACTTTGTGTGCACATTATATGCATTTTTTATGCATACAAAAAAGTGCATATTTTTTATTTTCAAAAACTGTGCAAATTTTTTGCATAAAATAACTGCCTGTTCCGTGTTCGCAAAAAGTGTGCATTTTTTATGCACAAAAGTCTTTACTTTTTATAGATGTAAAAATTTCTATATTCCAAGTTTTGATTATTTCTATGCATAATGGTGCCAATTCAAATCTGTAAATTTTTTCAAAAGTGCATGTATTTCCTATGAGAATACAATATTACCTAAAAAGAAACACTTCAACGTCACAGATTCGTGCCCCCTTCCAGCAATATTTTCCTCCCTCACCCCCTCGAGGGATGTGAAGGTGGGGCTGGGGGGGGGATAAAACATATTTCACACTTTCTGTTCTTCTATGACCTGCAATTTGACTAATAATATAAGATTAAATTCTTTTTCAACATTTTTTAATAATAATTCAATGGGGGGGGGGGGGGTAACCCCCTCATTGAATTGGACGTATGTACATATGTATATATTATATAGATATTATAAAGAAAAATACAGCTTTAAAACACATATTTTACTGAACATTATTTTTTTTTTTAATAATTTTTTAAAAAAAAAAAAAAAAAAAAAACTTTTGTTAAAATTTTAAGTTTTTAAAAATTACAAACTTAAATGAGGAATATCTCAAAATTTTCTTCTCGGTAAATTTTCAAAAATTTTAATTTTTTTTTTTTTTTATTTAAATTTTTAAGATTTGAAATTTTATAATTTTACCCCTCTCAAATGCACAGTTGGGGTATTCTACATCTCCCAGAGACAGTGAAAATGATCTAAATTACATAAAGCATATATTCTAAAACTAATTAAATAATATTCCAACTGCTAATTTTTTGAACAGTGTGACAGGCCGACAGGAGTGGAGGATATATTAGTTTCCATCTGCGCGTGCGCGGTGCCTTTCGTTCTGTTGTCGAGATACATGAGGCAAGCGTAAACAAGAATTGTATATACAAGATTCTAACCCAATTTTTCTCGCCTGATGTTGTCTATTTTACAGAAAAAAAGGTAAATTATTCAATTTTATATTGTAATGTTCTCTAAAAAACATTGTAAATGAACGTTTGTTTGGAATAAAACCACCCTAATCCTAGTTATAAATGTTAGGCTTAAATGCTACGGCTTTTGGGGGAAAAAAAAATCTTTTAGCTGCTTTTAGCGGTAGTGCTTTTATCAATTTTCACAGTAACTTGTGATTTTCAGTTTAACTATAGCAGGGGTCATACAGACGCCTTACACTACTTAGAAACTCCATAGAAATTAAAAAGTTTCCAAGGAGATACTTAAACTCCTTAAATAAACAAAACAAAATACTTCTTAAATTATCACAAAGTATAATTTAGCGTTCAACAATGATTAAAGAAAGTAAAATAAGTCTTCCCATGTTTATAAAAATGAAGTTCAAGTAATTACTGTCCTTCTAAGAAAAAAAAAATAATCAAATTGTGTTTTTGTTTTGTTTGTACATACCCGTAAGTTTTCCCTTCAAAATTTGGTTTTTAAAATCTATCTGCATGTGATGTATGATGAGTATTTGAGAATTGACTGTCCTCTGTATCTGTAATATATGACTAAAGCTAAGATACTTGTTTTTATTTTACTTTAAAGTTAATATGTTTAAAAGAAAGCTATGAACAATATTAATATGATTATTTATTGAACTTCAACATGGGGTACAATGGACCACCCACTCCTGGGGCACAGTGGTCCACAATCCACTCTGCTCCTGTAATGCAGAATGTTCAAAATATTTAATAATTGCTTATTTTCTATAAAGAAAGATTGTTTTAAAGTAGATTTAACTGTAAAATAAAGTAAACAAATAAAAATAACAATTTATTTAACATAGTAAGAAATATTTTGTTTTGTATTTACTGCCTTTGATAAATATAACTGTAGTCTAATTGTTGATGATTTTATTCAAGTAAGATTTATGAGACGCAAATTGAATGGAAATCAGTTTATTTCTTCTGAAACTGTAGATGAATCTGCTGTTGATGTCAATGATTTCATAATGTTGCTCTCAGACCCAAAATTATTTCTTGAAAATTCCAGGCTCAATCTTACTCATAAGTACTTAAGAATTTAATTTGCAAATTTTAATGTGAGCGGATTTTTTTGTACTTAAGTAATAACTTCAACTAAATTGCAATTGTTCCTGTATTAATCTGTTATTATTTTCAAAATATAATTTTTTTGTTTTTGCTTCAAAATTTATATTACTATGTTATTTTGTGGGTGAAGGGGCAACAAAAAATAATTAGATTAATGAAAAATAGATTTATATTGTATTTTAGATAATACCTAATAGTGGTCCACTGTACCACGGTGGGTGGACCACTGTACCCCGCTTCCGGGGTACACTGGTCCACTTCACAAGTGTATATAATTTTTTTTTTTTTTTTTGAAAAATGTATTGAAAACTATGTTGTGAAAAAATTATGATGGATGTAAGAAGGTTTAAGGAATATTCAAAAATATTTTCATACAGATCGGTCAGTCTGTTAAAGAAAAAAAAAATGTTAACTGGAAAAGTGGTCCACTGTGTACCGGTCTCCCCTACATAAAGTTTAGAACAGAAGCAGTATCTTATTAGTTATTCGAGCTTTTTATTAATCTTTCAATCAAGCGGTCTTGGAAACCAAAACCACTCACAGTATGTATGCAACAGTTTTTGTGACAGCAATTAAGGGTTAAACTGCATAAAGTAATAAAGGAACAGCTTTGTGATTAACCTGCTGTGTGCCATCTTGTTTTTTAAATCAAGACATATTTGTTTTGTTTCTCATTTCCTTTCATCCATATTTACTTATTATAAACACATTATTTAATTTTATTGGCTAATTTATTTATATTTAATAATATAAGTTAAAATGTTTTGATTTAAAAAATGAGATTTCTGACCTTGAGCGATAAATCAAAACATTTGTTTAGTTTCTGACATAATCAATAGGGTGGGTCGAAATCATTTCTATTACCACTGCAGAGGCAGTCAAAATTTTGAAAAAAACAGCAAAAATTTCAATTTTTCATTTTTTTTAGAGTTTTTAACTTTTATTATATGTCTAGAATTAAATAAATTTACATTATAGCTTGTAATAACTTATAAATGTGTAGTAATTTTGATCATGAGCATTGCGAACCAGGGGCGAGAGAGGCCTGTCCCCCGTCCCCCCCTAAATTTGAGAGAAAGGGGTTTTTTGAAGTGATTTTCCGGAACGTTTTAGAGATTTTTTGTTAGGAGGGGGGAGAAAAAGTGAAAATTGAGAGGGAATTTATGTAAGATTTACTTCCTACTAAAAAAAATCCTTAAATTTACCATAAAATCGCAAAAATTTCTTCAAAAACCCCTTTTTTCCAAATTTTAAGAGGGGCGGGCCCCTCTTGCCCTTGGTTGGCAATCCCCATCATCAAAATTACTAGACATTTATAAGTTATTACTAGACATAATGTAAATTTTTTTAATAGTAGACATATAATATGAATTTGAAAAAAAGTAAAAAACGGAAAATTGAAATTTTTGCCGTTTTTTTTCAAAATTTTGGCTGCCTCTGTGGCGGTAATAGAAATAATTTCTCCATAATGACATTTTATTGGAACATTACTAACATCTTGATGTAGCTTTTGCATTCTATTAGAAATTGTATTGGTATGGTTGGATAATTTAATTTAAAAAAAAAAAAAAAAAAAAAAAAAAAAAGCGATTTTTTTTTTAAAACTTTGCCCTCTTTGCGGCGGTAAAAGATATTTAAACGATATTAACCATTTGGTGTAATATTTTGTGAATTTATTCCTTATTACCAATGGCAACTTTTCCGCACTATTACGTTTCGATTATATAAATTTCGGTTTTTTCGACCCACCCTAATAACCAAGTTAAATCAAAACATTTTAACTTCTATTATTAAATATAAATAAATGATTCAATAAAATTAAATAATGTGTTTATAATAAGTAAATGTGGATGAATATTATTTTGGAATTATTAATTGAAAGTCAACTAAAAAATTATTTAAAATATATAAAATAGGCTTTGATTTTGTTTGTCAAAATTTGTTGGGGGGGGGAGGAACTCTACTGCAGGAACCCTCATTCAATTCCAAAACTAGTTCTTTTTTTTTTTGGTTCACAAGAGGTAAACATACTTTTTGAAGCCCCCCCCCCCCCCACCTTAATTTTATTGACTAATTTATTTATAATAATGAAAGTAAAAATATTTTGATTTAAAAAATGAGATTTCTGACCTTGAGTGATAAATCAAAACATTTGTTTAGTTTCTGACATAATCAATCGGGTCGAAATCATTTCTATTACCGCTGCAGGGGCAGTCAAAATTTTGAAAAAAAGCCGGCAATAATTTCAATTTTTTGTTTTTAATTTTTATTATGTCTAGAATTAAATAAATTTACATTGTAGCTTGTAATAACTTATAAATGTGTAGTAATTTTGATCATGAGCATTGCGAATCAGGGGCGAGAGAGGCCCGTCCCCCCCACCCCCTAAATTTGAGAGAAAGGGGTTTTTTGAAGTGATTTTCCGGAACGTTTTAGAGATTTTTTGTTGGGAGGGGGGAGAAAAAGTGAAAATTGAGGGGGAATTTATGTAAGAGGCCGCCCCTACTAAAAAAAATCCTTAAATTTACCATAAAATCGCAAAAATTTCTTCATAAAGCCCTTTTTTCCAAAATTTAAGAGGGGCGGGCCCCTCTCGCCCTTGGTTGGCAATCCCGATCATCAAAATTACTAGACATTTATTAGGTATTACTAGATATAATGTAAATTTTTTTAATAGTAGACATATAATATGAATTTGAAAAAAAGTAAAAAACGGAAAGTTGAAATTTTTGCCGTTTTTTTTTAAAATTTTGGCTGCCCCTGCGGCGGTAAAAGAAATAATTTCACCATAATGACATTTTATTGGAACATTACTAACATCTTGATGTAGCTTTTGCATTCTATTAGAAATTGTATTGGTATAGTTGGATAATTTAATTTAAAAAAAAAAAAAAAAAATGTGTTTTTTTTTAAACTTTGCCTTGTTTGCGGCGGTAAAAGATATTTAAAAGATATTAACCATTTGGTGTAATATTTTGTGAATTTATTCCTTATTACCAATGGCAACTTTTCCGCACTATTACGTTTCGATTATATAAATTTCGGTTTTTTCGACCCACCCTAATAACCAAGTTAAATCAAAACATTTTAACTTCTATTATTAAATATAAATAAATGATTCAATAAAATTAAATAATGTGTTTATAATAAGTAAATGTGGATGAATATTAGGAACAGATGTGTTACTATCACGCTAAAATGTAAACAAAAGATTGACGACTGTTTGTTTGGCGCGATTTCCAAGACTGCGCCAAACGAATAACTTAATACAATGGCTAGGTTGCCATTAAAGAAAAAAATCCCCTAAATTTGGCGACTTTTTTCTTTTTTTTAACCGATAATTTTTTTTTTTTTTTTAGCGTGAGTGTAAAGCATCTAAGCCGAATATTATTTTGGAATTATTAATTGAAAGTAAACTAAAAAATTATTTAAAATATATGAAATGTGCTTTGATTTTGTTTGTCAAAATTTGTTGTGGGGGGGAGGGGGAGGAACTCTACTGCAGGAACCCTCATTCAATTCCAAAACTAGCTCTTTTTTTTTTGGTTCACAGGAGGTAAACATACTTTTGAAGCCCCCCCCCCCCTTAATTTTATTGACTAATTTATTTATATTTAATAATGAAAGTAAAAATATTTTGATTTAAAAAATGAGATTTCTGACCTTGAGTGATAAATCAAAACATTTGTTTAGTTTCTGACATAATGAATCGGGTCGAAATCATTTCTATTACCGCTGCAGGGGCAGTCAAAATTTTGAAAAAAAACCGGCAAAAATTTCAATTTTTCGTTTTTAAAGTTTTTAATTTTTATTATATGTCTAGAATTAAATAAATTTACATTATAGCTTGTAATAACTTATAAATGTGTAGTAATTTTGATCATGAGCATTGCGAACCAGGGGCGAGAGAGCCCCCCCCCCCCCCCCTAAATTTGAGAGAAAGGGGTTTTTTTTAAGTGATTTTCCGGAACGTTTTAGAGATTTTTTGTTGGGAGGGGGGAGAAAAAGTGAAAATTGAGGGGGAATTTATGTAAGAGGTCGCCCCTACTAAAAAAAATCCTTAAATTTACCATAAAATCGCAAAAATTTCTTCAAAAAGCTCTTTTTTCCAAAATTTAAGAAGGGCGGGCCCCTCTCGCCCTTGGTTGGCAATCCCAATCATCATAATTATAGACATTTATTAGGTATTACTAGATATAATGTAAATTTTTTTAATAGTAGACATATAATATGAATTTGAAAAAAAGTAAAAAACAGAAAATTGAAATTTTTGCCGTTTTTTTAAAAAATTTTGGCTGCCCCTGCGGCGGTAATAGAAATAATTTCACCATAATGACATTTTATTGGAACATTACTAACATCTTGATGTAGCTTTTGCATTCTATTAGAAATTGTATTGGTATAGTTGGATAATTTAATTAAAAAAAAAAAAAAATGTGTTTTTTTTTTAAACTTTGCCCTCTTTGCAGCGGTAAAAGATATTTAAAAGATATTAACCATTTGGTGTAATATTTTGTGAATTTATTCCTTATTACCAATGGCAACTTTTCCGCACTATTACGTTTCG
This sequence comes from Maratus michaelseni, assembly GCA_963931845.1. Taxonomy (NCBI): domain Eukaryota; kingdom Metazoa; phylum Arthropoda; class Arachnida; order Araneae; family Salticidae; genus Maratus; species Maratus michaelseni. Next base: position 111,993,272 of record OZ007599.1, read on the forward strand.
ATTATATAAATTTCGGTTTTTTCGACCCACCCTAATAACCAAGTTAAATCAAAACATTTTAACTTCTATTATTAAATATAAATAAATGATTCAATAAAATTAAATAATGTGTTTATAATAAGTAAATGTGGATGAATATTATTTTGGAATTATTAATTGAAAGTAAACTAAAAAATTATTTAAAATATATGAAATAGGCTTTGATTTTGTTTGTCAAAATTTGTTGGGGGGGGGGAGGAACTCTACTGCAGGAACCCTCATTCAATTCCAAAACTAGCTCTTTTTTTTTTTTGGTTCACAGGAGGTAAACATACTTTTGAAGCCTCCCCCCCCCCTTTAATTTTATTGACTAATTTATTTATATTTAATAATGAAAGTAAAAATATTTTGATTTAAAAAATGAGATTTCTGACCTTGAGTGATAAATCAAAACATTTGTTTAGTTTCTGACATAATGAATCGGGTCGAAATCATTTCTATTACCGCTGCAGGGGCAGTCAAAATTTTGAAAAAAAACCGGCAAAAATTTCAATTTTTCGTTTTTAAAGTTTTTAATTTTTATTATATGTCTAGAATTAAATAAATTTACATTATAGCTTGTAATAACTTATAAATGTGTAGTAATTTTGATCATGAGCATTGCGAACCAGGGGCGAGAGAGCCCCCCCCCCCCCTAAATTTGAGAGAAAGGGGTTTTTTTAAGTGATTTTCCGGAACGTTTTAGAGGTTTTTTGTTGGGAGGGGGGAGAAAAAGTGAAAATTGATGGGGAATTTATGTAAGAGGTCGCCCCTATTAAAAAAAATCCTTAAATTTACCATAAAATCGCAAAAATTTCTTCAAAAAGCTCTTTTTTCCAAAATTTAAGAGGGGCGGGCCCCTCTCGCCCTTGGTTGGCAATCCCAATCATCAAAATTATAGACATTTATTAGGTATTACTAGATATAATGTAAATTTTTTTAATAGTAGACATATAATATGAATTTGAAAAAAAGTAAAAAACAGAAAATTGTAATTTTTGCCGTTTTTTTAAAAAATTTTGGCTGCCCCTGCGGCGGTAATAGAAATAATTTCACCATAATGACATTTTATTGGAACATTACTAACATCTTGATGTAGCTTTTGCATTCTATTAGAAATTGTGGCTTAGATGCTTTACACTCACGCTAAAAAAAAAAAAAAAAAATTATCGGTTAAAAAAAAGAAAAAAGTCGCCAAATTTAGGGGATTTTTTTCTTTAATGGCAACCTAGCCATTGTATTAAGTTATTCGTTTGGCGCAGTCTTGGAAATCGCGCCAAACAAACAGTCGCCAATCTTTTGTTTACATTTTAGCGTGATAGTAACACATCTGTTCCAAAATTGTATTGGTATAGTTGGATAATTTAATTTAAAAAAAAAAAAATGTGTTTTTTTTTAAACTTTGCCCTCTTTGCAGCGGTAAAAGATATTTAAAAGATATTAACCATCTGGTGTAATATTTTGTGAATTTATTCCTTATTACCAATGGCAACTTTTCCGCACTATTACGTTTCGATTATATAAATTTCGGTTTTTTCGACCCACCCTAATAACCAAGTTAAATCAAAACATTTTAACTTCTATTATTAAATATAAATAAATTATTCAATAAAATTAAATAATGTGTTTATAATAAGTAAATGTGGATGAATATTATTTTGGAGTTATTAATTGAAAGTAAACTAAAAAATTATTTAAAATATATAAAAATATGCTTTGATTTTGTTTGTCAAAATTTGTTGGGGGGGGGGGGGGGAACTCCACTGCAGGAACCCTCATTCAAGGCCAAAATGCTGTTTTTGTTTACAGGAGGTAAACATACTTTTTGATCCCCTTCCCCTCTTCCTCCTCCACAAAGTAAATAATAGCCAACTTATTTTAATCATAAAGTACATAATATTTAACTATGTAATCAACTTTGTCAAGTATTTATTTGATAAAACCTCTGAAACCGGAATCTAAAGGAATATTAAAAAATATCGCAGTATATGGATTTCCTTCTTGGGATGTATAATTGTTGATACATATGTTTTAGCATATTAGTTAGTAATCTGTAACTTTTAAAATGTAATTACGAAAATTTTAAAAGCTTATAAAGTAAATTTAAATTACTATAAACTAAGGATGCACTGAATAGCGATTTTGGCCGAATACTGAATATTCAGCCCACAAGTATACCGAATATTCGGCTGGCCTAATATTTTTATATTTCAGACTAAAGTATTAAAAGTTAAATTATAAAACAATTTTACATAATATTTAACACAAATACTGCCATTTTATGAACCAGACCTTTTTACAAGAAGCCTTTACAGAAAAAAAACAAACTGTGCTTTAGCTTTGAGTTATAACTTAAAAAGAGTATAGTCTTAAAACTTTTTTAATTAATTTAGTTAAACTTTGATTAATTAAACTTTGTAGCTTCTTCTGTGAATTAAAATAAATTTATAAAATGTTCTTATATTCAGTTATAAGCCATTTTGTATTGGGTTGTTATTGATTTTCTTCTCTTCCAGAGTGGAAGCTTAGCTGCTAGTAAAATGTGGTTGAACAGAGACTTGTTGATACATCTCATGTAAGTATTATTTTATAATTTAATAAATCTTATTACATTATATTTTATTACAGTGTCCAGTTTAATTACGCTGTTTAGGAATTTTGTTATCTTCTTGTTATCTTGCGGCCCTCACAATTACGATTATGCCAAGGTTGCAGCTATGTAGATATGCCATTAATGGACACCTCCTTCCCAATGTTTTTGGTTTAAAAAAATAACCAATTAATATGTTGCTTTTTTTTTTCATCTCATAACTCCCCATTGCATGTTTTACAATCTGGAGTATTGTTGACACTCTAAAAAATCCTGAATTTCGTCGATCGACCGCGTAAAAATCCTGAATTTCGTCGATCGACTGCTTAAAAATCCTGAATTTCGTCGATCGACCACGTAAAAATCCTTAATTTCGTAGATCGAACGCGTAAAAATCCTTAATTTCGTAGATCGAACGCGTAAAAATCCTTAATTTTGTAGATTGAACTTGTAAAAATCATGAATTTCATTGATCGAACGCGTAAAAATAATGAAATTCCTTGACCGGGCATGTAAAAATAATTAATTTTATTGTAAAAATCATGTATTTTATCAACCGAACGAGTAAAAATAATGAAATTCATTGACCGGGCGTGTAAAAATAATTAATTTTATCAACCGAGCATGTAAAAATCATGTATTTTATCGACCGAACTAGTAAAAATAATGAAATTTGTTGACCAGGCGTGTAAAAATAATTAATTTTATCGACTGAGCGTGAAAAAATCATGAATTTTATCGACAGAGTGTGAAAAAATCATGAATTTTATCGACCGAGTGTGAAAAAATCATGAATTTTATCGACCAAGCGTGTAAAAATCATGAATTTTATCAACCGAGCATGTAAAAATTATGAATTTTATCGACCGAGCATGTAAAAATCAGGAATTTTTATTGACCAAGCATGTAAAAATAATGAAATTCGTTGACCAGGCATGTAAAAATAATTAATTTTATCGACCGAGTGAAAAAATCATGAATTTTATCGACCGAGTGTGAAAAAAATCATGAATTTTATCGACCGAGCGTGAAAAAATCATGATTTTTATCGGCCGAGCATGTAAAAATTATGAATTTTATCGACCGAGCATGTAAAAATCAGGAATTTTTATTGACCAAGCATGTAAAAATAATGAAATTCATTGACCGGGCATGTAAAAATAATTAATTTTATCAACCGAGTGTGTAAAAATCATGTATTTTATCGACCGAACGCATAAAAATAATGAAATTTGTTGACCAGGCGTGTAAAAAAAATTAATTTTATCAACTGAGCATGTAAAAATCATGTATTTTATTGATCGAACGTCTAAAAATCATGAATTTCATCGATCGAATGCGTAAAAATCATGAATTTTATCGATTGCTGTGTAAAAAATCATGAATTTTGTTGATTATGCACAGAAAATCGTAAATTTCTTGGAACGGGCACATAAAAGCCATGAATTTCTTCGAACGGGTACATAAAAATTACGAATTTCGTCGAATGGATGCTGAAAAATCGCAAAATTTAGGGAAAAAGGGCAATCAGGAAATCCTGCATTTGGCCAGTTTTTAAAGTTTAATCGATGAATGGCGACTGGCGAGTGCTTATTTTCACCTTTACCCTGAAAGCTGCACATTATCTTCCATTATGTTTGTTTAGAAACACTCAGTTTTGAAAAAGAAAACAATGTTCACAATCTTACATTTATGCATTATTAGTTCTTATGAATGTCATCATTAACAGTTAATTTTCTTAGTTGTTACTTTTCAAACAGGAAATACATAAATGTACAAGTAATCTCTCTTATTTGAATATAATTCTACTTCTTAATTTTCCGGGATATCTTTATTTATTAACAGTTAAAAATAAAATTTAACTAAATTTTTTGAAAATATTTTTAAAAGCCTGTTTGGTTCAGGGTTGGCTTGATTTTGCCCAACCCGAAAAAACCCGGGTGGGTTTTTTCGAAAAAACCCTTGAAAAAAACCCAAGTGGGTTTTATCAAAATCTTTATTTAAAATTCCACTTATCTAACTAATAATAAATATATCAATTTAAACCAAACATAATATACATTTTATGTGTCACAGATATAGTTTTCAGAAAATTCTAAATGGGCATAATTGCTGTATCTGAAACAAACTTGAAAAATTCACAGAGAAAATAATTATCTTAAAAAAAATACATGTAAAATTATATAAACAATTAAAAATCAGGATTATTTGTCAATATGACGAAAACGGTGGGGGGTTCAATCAATTCTTAAAAATTAGAGGCACGGGTATTTTAGTATGATTCAAAATATATTAAGCATAAAACTAAATTAAGTTGAACAAAACATAAAGGGTAGATCATTGATTCATTTCACTTTCTTTAGTGAAATAGTATTATAGTGCAGCACAACCCACCATAATAATGAATCTCTTCTGCATAGCTAAGGACATTCATTATCAGATGCAAGATTAAGATAGTGATAATAGTTTTTTTTTTTTTTTTTTTTTTTTTTTTTTTTGGTGGGGGGGGGGATTCTAATTTTCTGAAAACTTATTGTATTTTAATAGAAATTTGGTAAGCTGCCTAATTTATTATTATTTGAATTTGCTGAAAATTTAAACACAATCGGATAGTTAAAAGTTTTATTTATTTTTTTAAATAAGTAAGGAAAAGAAAAAAGTATCGTTTAGTTCTTGGTTTAATTATTATTATTTCTATTTGCAGTTTAAAACTTTAATTAAATCTCAGTCATCAGCAGCCAGCTGGGGAAAAGAAAATTGACCTGATAAAAATCCATCAATAAAACAAAAGAAAGATACACTGGAGTGTATTTTTTTCATTTTCCAATTAAAGTATTGATGATCCAAACAAATTCAATTATAAAATATTCTTACGTAAATATAGTATTTAAAATATAATGTAATATAAAGTTCTTTGTTAAATAATTCTTTAAAAATAATGATTTCTTATTCTTGAGATAGTTCTATTGTTTATACCTCCCCCCCCCCCTCCTTATCTAATTTTGCCAAAAGCAGAAGGATGGGCGATCGCAGACTATGACACAACATGCAGCTATTCTGTGCTATTGAGATGCAACCCCCCCCCTTTCCCCCCTCCCATACATCAAGATCTCTGGAAGATTTAGGAATTTAAGCTTACAATTTAGATGGTTTAAAAGTGAATTCATCCCCCCCCTAGTAGGACAATAATTCCAAACATTTGATAAAATTCTACTACATAAGAAAATTTTAATAAAACAAAAGTAAATGATTCACTGTTTAAATCTAATTTTTATCTGTAAAAGAGAAATAAACAAAATTTTAGACTATTAATTTAATTATTTTGACTTTAAAAAATTTCTTTCAATTCAGTCATAAAATGTCTTTAAAATAATTACAAATTTTTAAACTATTTTTAATATTGAATAAAAATTCTAAATAATTATAATTAAATAATATATTAAATAAAAATTATTAAAGTATTAACATTTATTTTTTAAAACTTCATCCCATTAATTATATAGTTGTTACAAAACAAACAAACAAAGAACGGCAAGAAGAAAAATCCTCAAAACCCTGAAAAACTCCCGAAAAACCCCAAAAACCCACTGGGTTGGGTTTTTTCTGAAAAAACCCGGGTTTTTGCCAACCCTGGTGGTTGGGCCATATATAAAGATATTCAGCAAAACTGAATAGTTTGATATTTGGTTAGGCCGAGTGCGACCTATTTTCAGCCTAATTAAATATTTGTAGTATGGCCAAATACATACCAAATATTCTGTGCATCACTAGTTGTAATTTTCCAACTGGACAAAAAATGTCCGGGCCAAGAATTTGAATAATTGTGTTAAAATTAATCTAGAGTAAATTTCTAGTTTGAGATTTGGAAAATGTTGTTCAAAATGTTTTTGAAAATGACCCGGAGTGAGTCAAAACATGTCGAACAACCTAATAAAAGTTATATTTGTATTATGTTGTTAATTTACATCTTAGCATTTAAAAGAAATACAATATGCAGTTGTTGCATCTGTTTTTTTTTTATTGGGGGGGGGGGGGAGGTATGAGAGGAAAAAGCCAAATATTAAAAAATATGTAGAAGATACAAAAAGAAGCTACTGGGGGAAAACGAGCCGGGCGCTTTTACAATATCATTATCTAAAACGGACAGGGTGCATCGGCAGGTTTAAAGGAAAAGGGCAGGGTGCAGCACCCTTTGAAAAACATCAAATGAGAACACTATGTAAAAATGATCTTTTATTTAAAAATTAATTGAAAATCAAATTTTTCGTTCACATTCACACACAAACATTTTTTTTTTAAAAATACTGTTCAAGCTTCCTAAATTTTATATATTTCTTCTGACAACTACTTCTTCCCTTCCCCCCTTTCCTCTAGCGACTCTGAATATAAATTGGCTGAGCAAAAATCACAAAACATAAACAAAATTCACATCACATTAAAAAAATCTAATTAAAATTTTGGATTTTTTTTTTTTTATGGTCCTTCCTATTATGCAACTTTATTAAAAATTTCTCAGCTCTGCACCCAACAGTCTGAGCCTTTGAGGTTAATATAGATACATAGTTACACACATGCATTTTTAATAGTATAGATAGTAAATTTCAAGTTTGAGATTTGAGAAATTGTTTATATGAACAACATTTTCCAGTTTGTCCATATATTACACATGAAAATAAGTGAATTTTAACTATAATTTTTTCCTGTAGAAAAACAAACTACTTAATAAAATCTAATATTGAATTCTTATATTTATGTAATGTCTGTAAAGTAGTTCAGTTTGCATATTTTTGCATGATTTATTTATTTATTTTATTATTTTTTTTTTTTTTTTACACAGGAAACAAACAGGATACAGCTTGAAATTGGTGTGATAAAAGTAAATCATCCAAAGATACACCTCCACAATGTGACTGTCAGACTGTCAGAATTTATTTTGTTTAAATCTAAAAGCAAGAAAATTTAAGTCCGGAACATTTACTGTATACATTACATTACCGGAACAGAGTACCATTAGTTTATTATTTATGTTGTGATTTCAAATAAATGCAGCAGCTGTACTGCAATGGTCATTTTTTTGTGTGTGCTGTGGTTTCTTTCACATTTTCCCAACAGCAGCTAGATTTTAGCAGTCGTCTATCAAAGCTCTTTGCAATCAGAAAAATGATTGCATCCAGTTGCAACAATCAAAATTTTCAATGACTGGATTGGAAGTGAAATGATGAGAAAAAGCTGATCGCACTTGTGTAAATAAACAAAAATAAGTAAAGTTGATTTTTTTTTTTTTTTTTTTTTAATGCCTTTTTTTAAGTTCAAATACATTAGTTAAAACATTTTCAACTAATAACTAGAATTTAGTGCAGCTCTTTTCAAGTAAGTGTAATAATTTTCTCTTATTGGGTTTTAACAATATTGGACATGTTTTTTACTGTATGCAGTGTTATATTTAATTATAAAATTTATATATTTAAATTTAAGCTTATTATCTTTTTCCGCATGTTGGTGAACTTGTACCATGTCTGATAAAATTATTGTTCATAATCCTATGTATAATTATGCATCTTTCCAAAACTGGGTTTATTATACATTGATAGCTGTAAATTTCATAGTAAGCTGAATCTTGATTTAAATATATGCTTAAAATGTTCGGTATGCAAAAAATCTACTTGAAGAAATGCACAAAATCTGAGGTGCCATATACGCTCAGATTTTGTGCACTTTATATTTTACACATTTTTTGCATGCCAAAAATATCCTAAATTGTGCATTTTTTATGCATAATCAGAGTCTCTGATTATGGATAAAAAATGCACAATTTAGGAATTATTTGGTATGCAAAAAATGTGTAAAATAAAAAGTGCACAAAATCTGAGCGTATTTGGCACCTCTGATTGTGCATAAAAACTACAAAATTCAGGGATTATTTCGTATGCAGAAAAAGTGCAAAAAAAAAAGTGCACAAAATCTGAGCGTATTTGGCACCTCTGATTGTGCATAAAAACTGCAAAATTTAGGGATTATTTCGTATGCAGAAAAAGTGCACAAAATCTGAGCGTATTTGGCACCTCTGATTATGTACTTTTTGTGCAGAATTCAGTTTGCACTTTTTTTGCAGAATTCAGTTTGCACTTTTTATACACAAGTAGAGGTGCCAAATACGCTCGGATTTTGTGCACTTTTTTTTTTGCACTTTTTTTGCAAACTTTTTCTAGCTGGGATTGGTTAAGTGTAAAGGGGATACGGCGAGCTAATCCTCCCTCAATTTAGATAAATGTGTTTTTCATGCAAAATTATCCGATTTGCTTCAAATTTTGTATATATGTTCATTGTAATAAAGCGCTTCCCTGATTAGTTTTGGGGGTTTATTTGTTAATTATAAGGCGGGAACAGGGGGATGAATTTAAATTCTTTGAAATAAGAATGTAATATAACAATTAGTGTGAATAGCCTGTGAGCTCAATGCCATCAGTTTAACTGGGCAGTTTTCTTTTTATTTATTTACAATGTACGCATGCTGGTATAAGTTATTTTTAGTCCTATAAAAATTAAATCATTTTTCCTATTCATATATACCCAATATTGTAAAATATTAATCAACTCTTTTTTTTAGTTATATTATTTTTAGGTTCTTGTTTAAAAAAATTGAAAAAAAAGTATGTTTTACTAAAGAAGAAAAAACAATGCATGAATATTTTTTATTCAAAGATATTCAAACAAAGTCTGAAAGAAGATAAGAATGTAACAATAAATAAGATGTCTTTTTCGCGTTATTTGAGAACTACATTGTAGTAAAAGGTAAACATAAAAAAAATATTAACATCTGCGTATGTGTGGGTGTTTATTTTCTCTAAGTAAAGCAAGAAAATAGAACAATTGTATTCGAGTTACTTACGGAATTTATCTCAAACGTAGCTTAAAAGATTGGTTTCCCATATTTTATTCATTTGTTTACTTTATCTCAATCTTGAAGGCAATGTAGTTACCTACCTTTTGTTTGTTCTTCGGAGAAGGGAAATTATCTGAATTGATTTCTCTTTAAATATTATTTTATTTAACGATTACTTTTGGGTCATTGGAGTCGATTATTTAATACGTGAAATTTATTTTTTGATAAAACACATTAAATAATGAATCTTTTTACGCCGGTAGCGCCCCCGGTGGGTAATAATTGCATAACTAACACTTTAGATTGATTTATTTTATTTTTTCTCAGATGATACCAAGTTAAAATAGATAGGGCAGATTCAAATAAATTTTCTTTTACGCCGATGACGCCCTCTAGTGGAAAATAATAGAGTAAAAAAATGTGAAAGATTTTGTTTTCATTTTTCATTGTATGACACGTGCGCACAGCTTATATAGATAGGACAATACTTTATTCTTAAGAACCTGCATCAGTCATGCGGAAAAACGCACAAGCTAATGTTAAGTCTATAGGAAGGTTCTTGCGCGATTTCTCGTTCGTATTTTAATATTTTTAAATGATGTTTTTTGCATAGGAAAGCTGAGGTCAATCTCTAACGTTGTTAGTTTTTACTTTTTTGATTTTGGTTCTAGATTTTTTTTATGTAAGAGTACTTTCACTTTCAGAACCAGTTCCAACCGGTTCCAAAATTGAAAATGTCCGCTTATGAAAAAACTATAACCAAAATTTAAAAAAGTAAAAACTAACAACGTTGGAGATCGACCTCAGCTATCCTATGCAAAAAACATCATTTAAAAATATTAAAAAGCGAGCGAGAAATTGCGCAAGAACCTTCCTATAGCCTTAACATTAGCTTGAGCGTTTTTTCTTGTGGCTAGCATAGGCTCTTAACATTACCAATTTTACAATCAGACATCACTCAAAACGTGGTGAAACTTCCATAAATAACATTCCATCATCATTAAAAATGTTAAAAATTTCTAAAAAACTGTTACCAATACAAAAACGTTTCCACCACAGCCGCAGCATCGTCAGTTGTAATTTCAAGCATCCAGGAGGGATGCCTGAAAGTATTGAAATACAGACATTAGTAATTGAGATATAGGATATATCTTTTTAATTTACCTTGTGTCCTAAAAGGGACTGATTGATTTTAAAATCCAATTACTTCAAAACGATGACAAATATTTAAAAAAATCTTACAGGTGAGTAATATCTGACGTTAAGGTTTTTTTTTTTTACTGTTATTCGTGATTTTTAGTTCGAATTTACAGCAATAGGTGGCGCTTCGAGCGATAGGAGAGCAATCCAAACCAAAACTAAAATCACCAAGCATGGACGCGAAGGAATGATGTTCATTACATGGAGTGGATCTCTGTCACCAATAAAATCTTATTCAGAATCTGGCCCTAAGAACAAGATTGCATTATCAAATGAGACCAACTCCATGTCTTAGCTTTGTACAGTTATAGCGATCTCTATTAATATAGACTAAACCAAAAATTTCAGCACCACTATATGCTTAAGAACATCTTTTAAAATTTATCCTTGCACATGTCGTAGAAACCCACTTCGGGTTGAGCGTTCCTTTCAATTAGTAATCTGAAACGAAAATAATTTAAATTTGGTAGTGGCCAAAAAGGGACCTCGTCGAGGCCTGCTTGGTAACATTCCGCAAAATACGATAATTGGCACCAAAATTAGATCCTTAACACTATGATTACGGGTAACATATTTGTCTCAGTAGATACTTTTTATTCTATTCGTACCACTGTTTGAAAAAATAAACTCTTCAATATACTTTACTACGATATTTTCGAGAGAAATATACCAGAAAAAAATTCTTTTGTAAATTCTCTTACGACTAAATATAAAAGCAGTCGCCACCCGTGTCCCGTAATAAAAGGGTTAAATACTTGGCGTTAACACGCTAATTTTGCAAAAATTCTGTTCAAACATTAACAACGCATTAACATTTACTTTTTTTTGTTCACCTATTATAATATTCTGCACTTGAGTTATTTTGATCGGGAAAATTTAAACTTTTGATTATTAAATATACAAGAAAATAGGTAAAGCATAATATATAAAGTTAGAATAACTTTTCAAATTCGTAGCGTTGCCTCTCTTTCAACAGTGTTCGTACACCATAGTGGATTTGAATACCAGATTTTTCGTAAAGAAATATTTAACGTATTTAATAAAGCAAATTTGTGTATGACGGAAAAACTGGTATTCAAATCCTCTTACGTGTACGAACCCAGTCCAAAGACTGAATGACCCGGATACTGTTACTTTTATCAGACAAATGCTCATATTTACTTTGAATTAAAAATAATTTCTAATACAAACAAATTATAAAAACTTTTTTGAATAACTACAAAGCAAAAATTTCTTAGACTATAGGTAGTATAGACTATAGGTATTTCTTAGACTATTTCTTAGACTATAGGTAATTGGTATTATACAAAATCAACTAAGCTGTTAAATGAAACAATCAAACACTTGATATAAGCAATTATATTACAAGGTGTGGCTATTAATTTCTAGGATTGTAGCAACAATTATTAAAATTGAAAGTTCGTTTGCAGGTTAACGATGGTATTTGAATGGTCCCGTATCGGCGATGCTCGCCATTCTCGTTTCATTTTCAGGTGTGGAAACACGCAAGGAAACGTTCGCTGTCAGAGCATTGTTGTTGAAGTGACAATAATGGAGCAGAGAAAACATTTTGTTTCAAATTGGGAAAAGCTCCTAGCGAAACACGTAAAATGTTGTAGCAGGTGTACGGTGCAGACGCATTATAACGTTCTAGCACTTTTGAATGATCTCGACGTTTTCTTCATGTACCTTGTGAAACGTTTTTTGCCCAAGCATGACATCATGCAGTTAAACCACCCTCCATAATCTTCGGACTTGGCATCCGCAGACTTTTCGTGTTTCAGAAACTGAAAACATTACTAAAGAGAAAAAGAGTTATGTATATTGATGACATCAAATAAAACTTGACGTCCGAAAATAAGAGGATTCCAAAGAAGACTTTGCACGTTGTTTTAAACAATTGTAAAGCAGCACGCGAAAGTATTACGTCAGACGGAACTTACTTCAAAACATTGTAATCAGTTATGTACTGTACATTCATATTTATTTCAGTTATTTCACCAGTCCGTTCAGATACATTTTAATTCCTAACAAGTTGGAAATTGTACGTCAAACGTGAAAAATGGGGTGCGTTCGTAGTATAACTAGTTTTATAAATATTCAGATCTTGGTACAGTACATATTGCACACTGATGCAAAAATGAATAAATACAAAATTTGTTTTACGTGCAGATTTTCGTTTTATAGATATTAATTTTATTTTATGAAATTAAGTTTCAATACAATTTTACTAACAATAAATTGCAATTCTGTTACATTAAAATTATGCTATGCGCAAATATCTAATACAAGACAATGTAAAAAAAAATCATCGTTGTTATTTCAGTGAAATGCATTATATCGTCCGTTATTATGGTATAAATAATTTCAATAATAAAATAAATACATTTTAAGTTGGCAACATTTTATGTTTTGTTTAGCTTTACTGAAAATTCCAATGGGAAACTTAAGGCTAACTTTGAAATTTCAGAACTTGAAGTTCATATTTAGACTCTTTTTCCTTTTTATATCTATTTCACCGGAAGCATCTATCCAAAAAACTGTTGCTAGATTGCTATAATTAAACAATTTTAGTATACAAATTCGGTTTTTAAATTCAGAAATACGGAAATAAGATGACTACCTCTTAAATGAACGTAATCTCCGTGGCAACCTAGAATCACAACCTATCATGGGATATCATTGAATTAATTACGTATGATAGGATTTAATAGAATGGAGAAAACTTTTATTAATATCTTTTTAAGTTTTGATTCGGCTTCCATAAAATTTGAAACGACTCGACAAAATTCTGCAACGATTATATATATTGAATTTCAAACCATTCGGTTGTGTTAGTGTTTGCGCTATTATATGCGAACAGACGGACAGACGGACCGACCAGACGACGACTATAGTTGCAACGTATTTATATAATTACAAACGCATCTAATAATGCGCTTCAAATCAAGTATTTCAAATATGTTTTGGGAGGAATTCAAAGCGAGTTTCTATGAAAGGATTAATTAGGGATATGTGACCAACGTGAAAATATGCTGTTGTTCCTGAGATTGGGGCACAAAAGAAGCATTAGGAAAAGCCCCCCCCCCCTATTTTGAATATAATATTCTGAGTACTTTGAGACGATCCATTCTAATTCACCGAAAACTCTGCGAAAAATTACTTCTAACATTAATAAGATTAAATGATTAATCTTGATAGTCTAGTGGAATTATTAAATGCTATTGAACTAAATATTTCATTTGTTTCGACTTATCAGTAGTGTTCTGTTCTTTTCGTTTCGATATCTTAGTAGTGTTTCTTTCGGACAGACGGACGGACCAGACGACGATTATAAATGCTACGTATTTATATAATTACGAACGCAACTAATAATGCGCTTAAAATCAAGTATTTCAAATATGTTTTGGGAGGAATTCAAAGCGAGTTTCTATGAAAGGATTAATTAGGGATATGTGCCCAACATGGAAATATGCTCTGTTGTTCCGGAGATTGGGGCACAAAAGGAGCATTAGGAAAAGCCCCTTATTTTGAATATAATATTCTGAGTACTTTGAGACGATCCATTCTCGTTCACCGAAAACGCTGCGAAAAATTACTTCTACCATTAATCAGATTAAATGAGTAATATTGATAGTCTAGTGGAATTATTAAATGCTATTTAACTAAATATTTTATTTTGTTTCGATATATCAGTAGTGTTTTGTTCTTTCCATTTCGATATCTTAGTAGTGTTTTGTTCACTTTGTTTCAATTCCTAAGTAGTTTTGTTTAAACCAATATCTTGATATTCTTTGCTTGAACGAATATCATTGTTTGAACCAATAACTTGAATAGAGAAAATGAGAATTTATTGACTTCCTGAGTCTTTACATATTTGTGTAGATAACATTCAAGAAAATAAGACAATATCGTGCATATATTTGAAAAATAAGTAGGATAAATAAAAATAAGGATTTCTTTCTCTCAGATAGATATTTTTATAGGACTTAAAATTTAAATATTTTAAATTAATATGTAAAATGTAGTTCCTTCAGTTTCTTGTAAAAATATTGCATATAAAACAGAGTAAATGGAATTTAATGACCGCCTATGGAATAAAAATGGGTTGTTCCGTATTATTTTCTGTGTTTTTCTAGGTAACGCTATAGCAAAACAATTTCAATTTTTCAGCATTTTTCAGTTGTTTTCACATGAAATGAGTCTCATATATCAAATAGATCAGTTGCGGACTTCACATACACTTAATTTCTTACAGAAAATGTTTTACCAATATTTTGCGGAAATTCTGCGATTAAATAAGGCGATATTTTCTGTACGATGTTAGTGATTTGACGCGGGCCACTTTGGATTGCACTGAGATTGATATTCAAATAATATTCGTCAATAAAAGCAACCCTATCAATATTTATGTTGTTGCTGTTTTTAAACTTTTCACAGGTGAATCAGTTAACAAAAGTAAATAAAATTTCAATGGTCGAGTATAAAAGTAAATAAAGAAAAAAAAAGATAAAGTTCCATTTTTAAACAATTGAAAACGAAAAATCGCTATATCTTTATCATATTTAAAACAAATATGTAACACGCAAAACAGATTAAACAACGAATAAATAAATTAAAAATATAGCAAAATTCATTTTATAACGATACAAATTTCAACTTTTTACTGCACTTATCCCTAAACTTATTATTAAATAGCTTAGTAGTAACCCAATGTGTTGCATTTTTATCGTATGAGATCATTCGATTTTTAAGGGTGGAAATAAACCGAATTTTATTCAACATTTGAAATATTTTTGTAATATTAACTTTATTAAATTTCTTACTAGAAGAAAAATCGATATTTAGATAGTAGTTTAACTGAAAAAAAAATACATTTTGTGTTCAGAACGATACTCGAAACAATTTGTTTCTTAGTTTTTGACATAACACTTTTTAAGGAACGAGAAGTAATTTTTAATTCAATTTCAGCAGTAAATTACGCTTGTAATCATTGAATAATAAGCCAGTAAACTTTTATCAGGCTTTTTCTAAGCGTAAACCGACAGAGTGAAAGATGCCCCAAGCCGGGAATCGCACCCGCGTCCTCAGAATTACGCTCAGAAGCTCTACCACTGAGCTACAAGAAACGGTGTCCAAACTTCGGCACCTCGCACTCATTCCCGGCTTGCAACAGTTTTCACTCTGTTGGTTTACGTTTAGAAAAAGCAGGATAAAAATTTACTGGTTATTAACCAAGGATTACAGGCGTAATTTATTGCTCAAATTGAATTAAAATTAAATGTTGTCGTATGCTGGGCATTGTTTGTCGTCTCATGTGTGCCGCAGAAATTTAAATGCTGATGATGACATTTCCATCTTGTGCTGCTGTTGCAGCCTTTCCGCCATATATATGAATGAGAGATGCTTGGGATATCGTTCCTTGTAACTCAGTGGTAGAGCTTCAGAGCGCTATTTTGAGGACCCTGGTTCGATTCCCGGCTTGGGACATTTTTCACTCTGTAGGTTTACACTTAGAAAAAAACAGAATATAAATTGGCTGGTTATTATTCAAAAATGAGAAGTATTTATCCCATTTAATTTTAACCCCCAAATGGCACATTTGTTCCGGAATTTTTGAATAAAATTTTACTTTTTTACCATACGTGACGAAAAGCCTTTAATTACTTTCAAATTAATTCGTTTTTAAATTATGCTGCCATCCAATCATTTCAACATTCTAGCAAAAATATTACACTCATGTCCAAAATTAAGGTCACAAACATAAAATCTGTGAAAACTGATGAACTATTTACTGTATTGCCACGAAATTTGGCACAGAGGTATATTATAATGGGAGAATGAATATAGCAACATAACAATCTGGAAAGGATTTTAATTGTGAATTAAGATACAGGGTATATTAAAAAGTGTTAAATCATGAATCGGAGATAAAGCATATATCTCGGGAAAAATATGTCTGATATGGAGTGGGACCACTGTGCACTGCTATACAAGCCTCACAACGAGCTTCCATACTGTTTATGAGGGTGCCAATAAATGTTTGTGGCAACAAAGCCCATTCTTCCAAAAGCGCGGCTTTTAACTCCTGGAGGGTCCTAGGAGTGAGGTTACGCTGTGCAATGGCTCTTCCTAGACCATCCCAAACATGTTCAATAGGATTTAGGTCCAGAGATCTTGAGGGCCAATTCATAAGGCGAATATCCTCTTCAGGAAAATCATCAACAATGTGAGCACTGTGTGACCTCGCATTATCGTCCATAAAAATGAAGTCTGGGCTTACAGCACCCCGGAACAACCTCACATAGGTTTCAAGGACCTCATCACTATAGCGATGTGCATTGACAGAACCCGCATCGAAGACGTGCAGTGGGGTACGGCAGCCCAACATTAAGCCGTCTCAGACAAGGATTCCTTTGCCACCAAATCTGTCGATTTACTTTACGTAGGAGGGATGATAACGAGCTCCACGTTCTCTACAGATGAAGATTCGACAAGAATCACTTTCTGTGGTGAATCCGGAATCATCACTGAAAAGAACACGCTCCTACTCTTGTTGTGTCCAAGACTGATGTCTTCGGACCCTAACAACTGGGCTCTGCTGTTCGATGCAGTGGAAGGGACACACACGACTGGATGCCGGACGTAAAGTGCCCCCTCTGCTAGTCGTCTATATACTGTTTGCCTGGAAATTCTTATTCCAGACGCAGCAGTAAGGTCACCAGCAAGCTGAGGAGTCGTTGCCAGCCTATGTCGTCGTGCGCTTAACGCCAAATAGCTTTTCTGTGCAGGTATCGTTGCTCTGTGGCGGTCTTGGCTGGCCTTCCTGGTGACATTGGGATGGTCTAGGAAGAACCATTGCACAGCGTAACCCCCCTGCTATGACCCGCCAGGAGTTAAAAGCCGCGCTTTTGGAAGAAATGGCTTTGTTGCCACAAACATTTATTGACACTCTCATAAACAGTATGACAGCTCGTTGTAAGGCTTGTATAGAAGTGCACAGTGGTCACACTCCATATCAGACATACTTTTCCTGAGATAAATGCTTTATCTCTGATTCATGATTTAACACTTTTTAATATACCCTGTATTTTAATTCACAATTAAAATCTTTTACATATTGTTATGTTGCTATATTCTTTCTCCCATTCTAATATACTTGTGTGCCAAATTTCGTGGCAACACAGTGAATAGTCCATCAGTTTTCACAGATTTTATGTTTGTGACCTTAATTTTGGACATGAGTGTAATTTGACTTAGAAACGGTTAACATATTTTTTTTCTACAAAATAGTCGAAAGAAGCTTTCTACTTAATATTTGAGTATTGCAGAACGATGCGAGATCGTTTATTTCTACTATTTTATTATTCGAAAAAAAAATCTTAGTTTTTGACATAACACTTTTTAAGGAATGATAAGTATTTATTCCATTTAACTTTAACCACCAAATGGCACATTTGTTTCAGAATTTTTGAATAAAATTTTCCTTTTATACCATACGTGACGAAAAGCCTTTAATTACTTTCAAATTAATTTGTGTTTAAATTATGCTGACATCCAACCATTTCAACATTCTAGCAAAAATATTAATTTGACATAGAAAGGGTTAATCGTTTTTTCCCTACCAAATAGTCGAATGAAGCTTTCTACTTAATATTTGGGTATTGCGGAACGATGCGAGATCGTTTATTTCTACTATTTTATTATTCGAAAAAAAAAAAATCTTAGTTTTTGACGTAACACTTTTTAAGGAATGAAAAGTATTTATCCCATTTAACTTTAACCCCCAAATGGCACATTTGTTTCAGCATTTTTGAATAAAATTTTCCTTTTATACCATACGTGACGAAAAGTCTAATTACTTTCAAATTAATTTGTTTTTAAATTATGCTGCCATTTCTAACATTCTAGCAAAAATATTAATTTGACTTAGAAAGGGTTAATCTATTTTTTTTTTACTTCCAAATAGTCAAATGAAGCTTTGTACTTAATATTTGAATATTGCAGAATGAGGCGAGATCGTTTATTTTATTTCTACTATATTATTACTGGAAAAATATCTTAGTTTTTAGCATAACACTTTTTAACCCTTCATATCCTGAATTAATTTTCAAGCTACTTTTTAGATGCTCAGAATCCTCGATTATTCCCACCAGTTATTTTTTTTGTAAAGTTTTCCTTATCTAATCATAGCATTTTTGCGATTTAATTAGGTGAAAATTTCTCATTTGAAAAACCGGTGGTAACAGATTAAAAATTCTGTAAAAGACGCTCGTCGCGAAGGGGTTAACCCTTAATTGCATAGTGATGTAAATTTTCATCACCTTTTATTTAACTTTTAATAAATAAATCAACTTCTTCGCCACCACTATATTTATATAGAAATATTAATCCAGTAAATTTCCCGTGAACTATGTTGCTGAACAAAGTTAAAAATCTATCTTAAAATTTCTGGTGTCTAATATTTAATATATGTGTAAAAAAACACAATTGTAAAAGAAAAACTCATGCAAAGAAGGGTTAAAGTGGTACTTATAAGTACCGTCAGGATAAAAAAGGTTAAGGTATGAGAAGTATTTATCCCATTTAACTTTAACCCCCAAATGGCACATTTGCTCCAGAATTTTTTAACAAAATTTTCCTTTTATACCATACGTGATGAAAAGCCTTTAATTACTTTCAAATTAATTTGTTTTTAAATTATGCTGACATCCAATCATTTCAACATTCTAGCAAAAATATTAATTTGATATAGAAAGGGTTATTCTTTTTTTTTCTACCAAATTTTCGAATGAAGCTTTCTACTTAATATTTGAGTATTGCGGAACGACACGAGATCGTTTATTTTATTTCTAACGTAGATTTCTGGAGGCGATGATAAAATACGATTCTTCCTCATTAAAAAGATTTTTCTTCAAACAAATTTATGAAAAAACTCCTTTTCAAAAAACGATACCGTCTAAAAATTTACATATTTGAATTTCTTCGCAATTAAAATGATATATTTCTTTCATAAAATGAAAGATTTCTTTTTTTTTTCAACTTTTTTATAACATAAAGATACTTCAAGAAACAAAAAAACACAAGAGAACTCTAGTCAAGATGTTTTTTCAAAGGTTTGTATTGATATTTCATTTTATGGATACATGGAAGTAATTTCTGATATCTGAAATTTATGCTTGTTTCTTTCATTTTAAACGGAGCTACGGGTGTTCATTATTACAAGAAAATACTGTTTTATATTTATTAAGGGATGATTATTTTTATTTCATAATTAAAATAAAATAAATTTTATCAGTATGAAAATATATTTTCTATTTTAATGATTTTTCGACGGTTAAAAATATTTATTTACAGTACTTGTGCAAAACATCTTTCAAAATTTCTTTAGTCGGTGTTTTTCGCTTTAAATAATTGCATAGAAAAAATAAGAATCTTAATTTAATAACTTCAAAATTTAATGTATATTTTTATTTATCGAATGAGTTCAGAGAATCGAATGAATTTATTCAAGTTTTTATTAATACATTGTTATATTTTTCCATTAAAGCATTTATAAACATTTAGATATACACTATATTGCCAAAGGTGACCGGTCACTTGCGATTTTAGACGTTTTGTTAGCTATCTAGAAAAATACATGAGGAATTTACCTGAAACTGCAGGTGTGTAAACAGTATAGTATAGGTTATATATTTCCGTGAAGATTTTTTCACGAAACCCCATAGGGGACTGTCAACAAATTGAAAAAAAAAACGAATATCTTTTGAATAACCCTGTAAAAACTAAAGTAGCAAAGGCGTTCAAACTCGAGATTATTAATAAGTGGCTTATTGTAATATACTGTGTTCATTTTTATGAGGATAGTTAGAGAAATTAAGGTTTTTATAAAAACAGTCCCAAATTTCGCCTAGTTTTTTGCTTATAATTTGCAGTGTTCTTAATATAAAAAAAAGGTATTTTCAGAAAATATGATAAACAACATTGTACATAATACTCTGCAATCAGAATAAAAAAAAATAATAAAAATTGGATGAAAAATGAGCAGGTTTACTAAAAATGTTTCACTGCGCATGCGCGATTGCAATCAAAATATAATGTTCCTACTGTATTAGCTAAGTATATAGAGCAACTTTTGTGAAAGTTTCAAAAGCATAGTTTGAAAATTCAGAAAATTATCGTCGATAGAATAAGCTCGAAATCCGTTGTTCCCAAAAGGAAGCAAAAAGATGAGAGGTTGTATCCAAATACGTGCAATATTGTGTACGCTATCTTGGCACTAATTAACAAATATTTGATACAACCCTTCATCTTTGCCTAATTTAAGGTTTGCCTAATTTGATTGCAGAAAACTACTACAAATCTGTGATTTGAAATTTGATAAGAAATTTTCTAATCAGACATTGCGATGCCACACTCGTTTTGTGGCGTAATCTACGGGCACGTCGCGTACAGCAGTAGCCACGGAGACAAAATTAAAATAAAATAGAAGTTTATTCAAAGTCAATAATATGAGGCCGATGCTGTTCAACTTGGACAAAATTAAGTGAACGCTGGTCCAATAAGTCTCAAATAATAAACTGAATGAAAAACACGAAAATTCCAATTCAACTTAAGTAAAATTGTATTCTCTAACAATTCACAGGAAACCTTCCCTCAGATATCTAGAAATGCTGAAAACACTAAATTATAATGCCACTTGCAAAATATCGCGATAGCACAAAAGAGAATCCCGTGGATTCTAATTTCTCTTTATTGAAGACACTAAACGTTTAATGTCTTACTTCGATGTTGAAGCATTTCGTCAGAGAATCACTAGACAAAACAGTCCAAACACTCTCAGGCTAGTGGCACGTGTAGGTACTAGCCTCTAAATACAGTCACAACTGAAGCGCTTGTCTAATATACCATACACTGTCAAGATACAACCGAAGTCCACTGAATCGACGTTCTACATTGGTATTTATAATAACTAATAGACAATAGCGATCTAATTAGTATATTACTGCACAAAACAACGAAGAGGATCAGATCCAAGGAGATTCAATAACACACTGTGAAATTAAAAGAAATGGCAGGTAGGTGGCACTCTCCCGCACATGTGTTAGAAGTCTGAAAACACGTTCACAACAAAACATAGACTACCCTCATAAAAATAGTAGCTAGGCATTTGCCACAACCCTGACCAAAATCTGAAAGAAATAATTCGTGGGCTAAATGCATGCCTAAGACATTTTTTCTTAAGCATCAATTTATAGCCAAAAACAAAAGATGAGCAATTAACTTTTAATTCTTATCCAAAATAGAACTTTAATTTTCTCAGCTCTTCATAACTGCGGTCAAGAAGAGCGCGTTTACGGACCGCAACCTTAGTTATGCAGGGTAACACATTGGTGAACCGAAGCGTTCAGAGACTGATATCACGTGCCTTTTTGTGGGTTACTCGTAGCGCTCAGAGCCGGAAATTACCCAGACTTCTGGTAACCCACGTTACCTGTAGAATTTGTTTGGGTTAAGTGTTCACGTGGTTGTGAAACATAGTTTGTTTGTTCGATTTATAGCTGCAACTGTTTATAAATCAACAGATATAGCAGCAGCTATCTGCAACTGTTAACTGTCGTTCATTATGACTCCTACTGTACACTTGAATTCTGACTATTTCATTAGTCTACGATTAACGGGCCTATGATATAATTGGCCAACGCCACCACAACGATTCCTGCATTGATATCTACGATAAAAATGTAGTGATATATTGATTGACGGAAGTGTTTGTTTGTAAACATTCCCACAACATTACTCAAAAGCGTTCACAGTCGTTTTAACCCAAATTTACCTTGAGAATCTCATATGACGTCGTTCCCCCATTATACGAGTAACCCGTGTTTCTGAATCTGAACGCATCCCTAGTGATATTAATCAAAATCCAGCTTCCTCCTGAAAATTAATTTGAAAATTCACAACCATCAAAAAAATCTCCATAAAACTTCCTCACTCCTCGGAAAAAGTATAACCGTGAAATCAAACTCACCGCGTGTCATAATTCAAAACACTAACTCCTAAAAAAATTGAAATAATTTTCCAAAAGCAAGATCAAAATAAAAATATCGAATCAAGCTTTTTCTAACGCTAAACATCCAAAAAAGACAACATACGCAAAATGTTTCCCAACAACTCGAAAGCTAGCAAAAAAATCCGCACTAAAATACCTGGAGACTTCAAATATCTTCACTGCCGAAACTTCCTACATGTGCAACAAAACCCTTACAAACTATCTTAACAGTTGTAAATCAGAGAGCTCCATTTAATACAGGGAGCATACTAACAACATTCTCTGCTGTGAACTTACATATCTAGAATTATCAAATCAAAATATTTCCATGACATTATTGCGTCATCAGATATAACAGCTCTTATGTTACACAAAAGTGAATAAATAAAGAACCAGAACATTCAACGAAAAATCGAGCACTTTTAATCAACACTAACAACAGAAAACATAATTATAAATATTGGAAAATCTATTCAAAAATTCTGCTAATTCTGCATACATTATAAAATATGCAAATACAAATAAATACACACATATAACGGAGGTTATGCAAACGGTTAAAAATAAAGACCATAGTTTACTTTCTACAACATATGATCTTATACTAATAATAGAGAGTTTCGCTCTCTGTGTGTCGGTGATGGCTAATGAAATCTAGGACACCTACATCAACAAGTCTGAAAATTTCGCTGAGGTTAGTCCATCGCAGGTCATGATGCACCTGAGTTTCAGATATTTAGTTTGTTGATAATTAGCCGAGATATTAATTAATACTCATCAAAAACGCAATGTTTTTCTGAATATCGGCCAGCGCGCTCGCGCATGCTCAGTTAGAAGGTTTCGGAAGCCCACAAGCAGAAAAATGCAAAGTGAGAGATCGACGTTTTATCTTTGCTGTTTTTCTTAAATCCCTACTGCCAAATCGTACAAAATACTTAAAAATGAATGTTGTATTATTATATTTTGTGCTTTTACGTTTTAAATGCTGCAAGTTTTTCGAAAAATTATTAACATTAATCTCTTCAAAAAATAATTACGGACATCGAATTCAAGTTTTTTTTATCTTTCCCATTTCACGAATCTCGTATCCGAAAAACTAAAAAAGTACGGAAAAACCGATCACTCCAAATTAAAGTAAGTACTTTGATCTTTTGAAAACTATATACAAGTAAAAAAATATTTATATTAACACCTTGAAAATATTTACTTTTCTTCCAACGTTTCGCGATTTTTGCAACATTTAAAAATTTGTATCAGCGCTTCTGATCAAGCTACGGAAAATTTTAAGATAACAGACAATAATTACGTTCATTTTTATTTCGAAATCTGCAATTATTTTAGAAAAATACTATTAACCCTTTAAAAAATTCATTTGCAAAACTCGCTTTTGCGATTTCTTCTTTTTTACGACATTTAAAATTGTGCATCGGCTTCGTATTTGAAAATACAAACCAGCCAAAGGTACCAAACTACATTTACTTTCAATTGCTATTATGACACATCTTTTAGTTTGAAAAAAATATTAATATTAACCCTTTCAAAACGTTCGTTTCCGTAAGTAACTTCCAGAATTCTCGTGATTTCTGCATTTTTTGAAATAGGAATCCTTTTCCTAATCAAGCTACAAAATAATAAAAATACCAAATAATATCTACGTTCATTTTTATTTCGAGATTTGCGATCCGTTTTGAAAAATATGAATATTAACACTTTGAAAAAAGTCCATTTCCGAAAGTCACTTACCTGAATTTTGTTTTTTATGCCATGATTAAAAAACGTCATCAGCTTCGGAAATCAAAATACGAACAAACTAAAAATACCAAAGCATATTTATGGCGGTTTTTCTTTACAACGCTGCCTTCGGCTTTAAAAAATACAAATCTTAACCCTTTCAAAGACGTTCGTTTTCGTTAGTCACTTTCGCGAATTCCGTATTACTTTAATGTGTAACGTTCTTCCCCGGACATTTTAATGTAAGTACGAAAGAACAAATTGTACGCATTAATGAATATATAGTCAGCTGTAAAAAGACGTCTTCAGTTAAAAAAAAATACTAGTATTGACACTTTGAAAAAATTCATTTCCGTAAGTCACTTTCGCCAAATTCCGTTTTTTCCGCTTTTTCTCACAGAATTTGCATTACGCACATTTTGTTTAAAAGCACACTTAAATTTATACAATCGCTCTGAAATTTTAATACAATATACTAAACTTTTAGATAATGATGCAGTATATATTTGGTTCACAAATTTTGAGATTTAGAGGAAAATAATTTGCTCGAAAAATGTTTTTTCCATAAATTTAACATTGCGTATGCTTATTTACACTTATAACATAAACTTATATTTACGCTATGGCTCGAAAATTTTAATACCCTAAACTAACCTTTTAGCCGTTGTTTCAGTACAATTTTGCTTTAGATATAATATCATTTAGGGGTAAAATAATCAGTTTAAAAATAAAAAAAACATTCCCGTAAAATTTCCATGTGTTTAAAAATTACAAAAAAGTTAGGAGTAAAGCAGAGCTGTTTACAACTAAATATCAATATTTTACCACGAAATGTATTCACAAGCTTCGTAAGTATTATATTTATAACTCGCAAATTTCAAAGCGTTTGAATAATAATAATTATTATTTTTATTATATTACCCCATGTTGAAAATAAAAGTGAGAACTTGCTGCAGAAGGCCCTCCATTATCATAACCGCTTGGAAAGATTTTAAATATATAAATTCATTAAACATTAATTTTAAGCACATTTAAGGCCCGAACTATGCCGGTGTACGCTACAGGAGGCCTCAAACTCTATGGGTCCGCATCTCTAAGTTTGTTTGGATAGATTTTCATTTGAAAATTAAAAATCATACAAAATCCAGGTTGTACACTACTGAAAGCATTAGCGCCCCGAGCATTAGGATCGTTTTGAAAGATTTTCGGTTAAATACATAAGATCATTCAGCATTGAATTTAGGTATATTTAAGGTCATATATATCACGGATATATAAATATCAGGGCCTTGGGCAACGCCGGGTGGGCCAGCTTGTATATTATACTATTACATTGAAATAAATCACCTCATTTTGATTTTATAAACAAAAATATAGTCTGATAATTTTCTTTCTTTTGAAAGCAGAAATTGTTTTTCTCCTATGCAATACATACAGTAAGGTATAACTGAACAGGAAATATCAATGGAAAGTGTTGAAAATATCTTCTGGATAATATGAATATCGGTAGTTCATATTGTATTACTGATAATGTATATAATGGTTTATATTTTCGCTTTATGTGATATTAGCAAAACAATAAATGGCATTTATTACGATTTCTTATATGATTTTCCATGTGATTCAAAAGGCATAGTGTGTTACAAATACAAAATTAATAACAGAATTATTAATAATTATTACAAAAATAATAATTATTATTACTGTTATTTAAATTTAATAATAGATATATCTTATGTTTGTACTTCGTCAAAACAGAGGAATTGATTTAAAATACATATGTATCGTCTACTAACAAAAATATTCAGTAGTAGAAAATCTTAAATTGTGGTTAAATAGTATGAAAATTTAGAATTGGTTATCGATAAAGGATGTCGAAAAAGTAACTGTAAGGTGCAGGGTAGAGAAAATAATGACAACAAAAACTTGGCAGATTGTTGGTATTTTTTCCTCTGTGATATTGCGAACACGATGCTCTTAACAATAGACACCAACTTTTACGCTTTCTACTTGCCGCTAAAATTTAATAGAAAAAATTGCCTTTTTAGCACTTCCAAGATAGTTGAACAGTGCTTATGAATTTGATTTGTCTGTCTGTCTGTCCCTGCTCTAACTCGAGCAAATATATTCGGATTGTCATGCAACTGATATAAGTTATTGAGGTTTGTACTTTTTATTAGAAAATTTACAATATTTATGAGAAATATGTAATTATCTGTTTATCTTTTAATAATCTTTTAGTAATCTTTTTAATATTATGTTCTTAACGTTTTAAATTATCTTTTACATGCTTAAAAGGATGTTTTATAATATGTGAGTAAATTATTTTGAAATCGGAGTTGTTGAGTTACAAAGGGTTAAATCAAATTTTGACGTTTTTAATCTCCGAAATATGCGATAAAATAAAGCAAATACTTCTATTTAATTTCAGTGTTAACAAAAAGAAGTGTAAAATTTGGGAGCTATTGAACTATGTCATTGTCTCCGTTTATATTTTATCTAATCAGACCCAGAGAGGTATCCGGAGAGAAGTTTATGGATTCCACTATTTTACAATATAAATCTTCATTTTATTTATCCTGTTAACCAGGAAATAAACTTTTGTTCAACTCGTTTCACAATGGGAATTTTTTTCTTAATAGTGATAAGTAATATATGCGCTTCAAAGTATTACGGCAAATTTCCAGGACGAAAAATGTCGTCATGCCCATTGCAGTAATAGTTCGTGTATGACGAAATATTTCGTCATACCTAGTTAACAGGTTAATCGCAACATTCTGTTATTTATAAAGGTTAAAATTCAAAATTAGTAGTATAAATCGTATGCCCTTAACCTATAGTTTGAAATAATACTTTCCTTATTTGTTGTTTATTACGTTCTTATCATACAGATCTTAACGCTTAAGCAGGGTCTGTGAAATCAGCTGTCAAGCTTTAACTTGTATTCGTGAAAGCACCCCTTTCAAATGATTAAACAGACACTTTTAAGTTACTCATAATTCGTAATAACGATTTAACAGCACAAACTTGACGGTCATCCAATAATGATGCCACAAAAATTTCGTTGGTTTTTAAATCCTTCCCTGCCCCTATTTCACAGCTCGTCACACATCACTGGCATGATTATTTTGCAAATCTTTTTAGGGTTCCGTATTTAAAATGTAAAAACGGAACCATTATAAGATCACTTGTGTGTCTGTCTGTCAGTCTGTCACAGCTGTTTTTCTAGACAATTATGGTACGTGAAAAGTTCAAACTTGGTAATGTTATAACGGGTATTGTCCTACATATTTATAGATTATAAGCCATTCATAAATATTTTTAGGATAAATTTATGGGGGGGGGGGGCTAATTAAGTTATTTTTTTTCTTTCTGTTGTGTGATATCGTTCGAAAGGTCTCGTAGCACCGAACTCAAAAATATACTTGCTTTAGTTTTAGTTATTATAATTTTAGAGATACCGTCGAAATATTTCTGCAAAAATATGTTCCCCCTATTTCCGAATAAGTGAAGTTATATAAAATTTAGGGGCTGTAGGAGTTTATTTAAAACTATAGCTATTATCGTAAGCAGAGGTGCCAAGATCTCATTAATATTCCATAATATGTGGGTTAATTTGGCCCAGGTTTAACACGTTTCGCACCAGAAGATTTTTAAGAAATAAAATTAAATAAATTCCATGTAGAAACCGGAAATTAAATAAATAAAGATTCAACCAATAATTTTTTTGGTTTGAAACG
Source organism: Maratus michaelseni (assembly GCA_963931845.1). Lineage (NCBI taxonomy): Eukaryota > Metazoa > Arthropoda > Arachnida > Araneae > Salticidae > Maratus > Maratus michaelseni. The sequence goes on from OZ007599.1 coordinate 112,021,486, forward strand.
TTGTTAAACTGGGTCAGATTAAACCACATATTACGAAAGATCAGTGGGAACTTGGCACCTCTTCGTAAGTCCCATAGTTATTGAAAAAATTCTCATTTTTACGTTAAACACACACTTTACTTTGCTAGCGCTCAGCGGGTGAGTATAGGGACGCTCGAAGTACCTATCGACAAGGAAGCATCCAAGTACTGTTGATAATGATTTTCGAAAATAATTGTCGGTAATTAGCCGAGATATTAACCTTTAAAGACACGGAGGTTTGTACACCACATAAAGACACGGGAGGCGCACTAGTGCCACCAGCTTTTAAAGCCGAAATAACAATCCAGCAGTAGTTAAAAAGCAATAAACATTATTTTTTTTAAAAAGGCTAATTTAATTAGAATTAATTGCGTAATTACTTTGGGATTCGCAACTGGTTTTCTTTGAGTGACAAAGCCAATACCAAATTCGTGTCTTTAAAGGTTAATTAAAAACCTATCTTGAAAAACGTGGCACAAACCAAGGCGCCTTTGCAAATTTGCAACCTCCATTTCAAGCGCGCTTGGCACAATGCCAATATTAAACTTTTTACAATGTCTTTGTTTTAGGTAAGACGAATCATTGTGATAAATAGTCAGCGTTTTACATTACAGTTGAATTCCTTTATTGATGACAATTATTGAAAAATAATTCATAGAATAATTCCAAGACATTAAAATACAGTAGTTTTATCAATCTTTTATAACTCAATGTGTTATTCATTTATAATGAAAAATCTTTTCCTTTTTAATTCACTTCATTAATCATTGTATCATGCTTTTATGTTTAAAAATAAGTCAAAAAGGTTCGTGTTGTTCAAACTGTTTTTTTTTTTTTTTTTTTTTTTTTTTTTTTTGAAAATTGCCTTAAAATTAACTACTGTTACGTCAAATATAATTGACAGGTGACTTCTTGTGAGCAACACTGCGACCTCTTTCAGCAGCGTGGTTGGCACTCTGCCAAGTTTAAACTTTGTATAAGGTCTTCGTTTTAGAGTGAGAAATATTCAGCGTTTTTCATTCCAATAGAATTCAATTATGACATGTAGATTGTTTTACGTAAACGAATTTAATGTCATTGAACAGTTATGATATTTTGGTATTTTTCTACTTCAAAAAAATCAAATGTCTTACGTTTTTATGTCGAGTATTCTTTTAGCAACGATTTTTGTAATATTGCAGTAGTTAATAAATGTAGAGTAATTAATAAATGTATTGTATGGAAGCCTTTGTACGCAAGTAAAACCTGCACTTGACCGATTATTTAGAACTTATTTGGATTTTAAATATTGTAATTACTTTTTTATATCCTATCTCTTATTCACTGAAATAATTACAATAGAACTGTCACAATCTTGTCTACTAACTGTTGCAATTCAAAGAGAAAATTCAGCTAGCATTTCCTTTATTAAATTACATATTTTCAATGAACTATAATTATGCTACTCGAAATCACTGCCTGCCTTATTGTTTTCATACTGTATGTGTGATGTCACAACGTTTTAACGAACACCCTTCCATTGTCACATTGTCAGGGCTCCCAAACGTTCTGCCAACTGAATACCAATATAATTTAACAAAAATGCCATGGTAGGTTTCTACAACATTTCCGCATAACTTTACCTCCGAAGGTGGTTTTGCAAGCAAATTCTAAAAGTAATTTTTTTCTAAAAAAATACCGGTATTCAAAACACGGACCATTTGAAAGCCCTCATTGTGTAACAACTTGTGGACACCCCCACGCCCGCTTGAAGCAGGAACGCCAGTCTGGCCTCCTTTTTTATTCAAATATTCCGAAATCATACAAAAAATTCAGAATAATAATTTACGATTCATTTATTGACGTGACTGCATAAAGTAACAAGAACGAAAGATCATGCGTCAAACATAGATTATGTAACACTTTCCAACATTACTAAATTAATTTACAAATATTTCACGTTTAATAAGCTGAAACATGATATATAAGTAAGCAATTTGGAAAACTCATAACACGTTTAAAAACCCAATTTTAAGCATTGCCAACAATATTCGGAAAATATCCGAATTCTTCAGTACAGTCCTGTATATGATCTATATATTTTTACAGAGTACGTTTTTATATTACGTAGAATGATGAATTTTAGTTCAATTAGTTAATGCGTAGCACAGTTTAAAATTCGCCTTCAGGAATTTCCGTCAATCAACGGAGATGTATTCGAGAATTTCCGTGCTGCCCTGTATATGATCTATAGGATTTATACACACCAATTAATAGACAAACAATGAGTTAAATTTAAAAATGCAACTGAAAACTGAAAATTACGGCAACTGAAAACGCACTTCCAGTAATTATTGTTAACAGACAGTACCGAATTCTTGTGTGTGTTCCTGTAAATGAACGATGAATGCTATAAACAAATTATTCTATAGTAAATCTCCTGTAATTCACCTTAGTGATATATATCAATTTCAATATGTTTTAAATTGTGAAACATCTTACTTATAATAAAATCCGAAGGTAAGAAACTGTCTGTAACTCTTCCAGGTTCGACCACTCTGGTCTAAAAATCAACCATAGTTAAACGCCATGTTAGGCTTAATGATAAAATCTATGCTATATCCGATTCTGCTGCTAAATATTTGTAAAAGCATATTAAAGCTTTTAAATATTTTAATTTTGTTTAAAACCTTCAAAAACTATTTCATATAAAACATGTATATCAACATTTCTGTAAAAAAAAATTCTGTAAGCACTTTTCTTTTCAGAAGTAGCGGTGATTTATTTCTTAGGGGGGATTTGAGGTTGATTCAGTATATTGGCGCCATCTGCTGGCGGATTTTGAAATTTCTTCCATCGTAAATATAGTACAGGACTCATTATCCGGAATCCTCGGGAACAAAAAGGCTTTCCGAGTTTTTGAATTTGTCGGATTTCGGGTCCTCCCGAAGTTCACGATTATTTGACAAAGTTCGTGTTATTTTTCGTGATTCTTTGACAAAATTTGCATTTTTTTCTGCTATTCTTTGACAAAATTTGCGTTTTTCTTCTACAATTCTTTGACGAAATTTCATTTTTTCGTAGTCATTTGAAGAAATTTGCGTTTTCTTTTTGCGATCCTTTAAAGAAATTTGCATTTTTTGCTATTCTTTGACGAAATTTGCCTTTTATTCACGATCCTTTGACAAAATTCGAGTTTTTCTGAGATTCTTTGACGAAATTAGTGGGTTTTTTTCGATCCTTTGACGAAATTTCACTTTTTTCGCGATCCCTTAACGAAATTAGAAATTTTTTCGCAGTGCTTTGAAGAAATTTGTGTCTTTTTTTCGCGACCCTTTGAAGAAATTCATGTTTTTCCGCGATTATTTGACGAAATTCGCGTTTTTTTTTTTCAATCCTTTAACCAAATTTTTGTCATTTTTTTGTAATTCTTTGACGAAATTTTACATTTGTTCGGAGTTTTCGGAAGAAATTTGCGTGCCTTCTACGGAAATCGCGTTTTAGTGCGATTTGTTAACAAAATTAATTTTTTTTTTCAATCCTGCGACAAAATTTGCGGTTTTTTTTCGATCCTTTGACGAATTCACGTTGTTTCCAGAATCATTTGAAGAAATTGTCTATTTTTTCTGCGAGCGATAGATATAATTGATTATTTTCGGCGACGATCGTTCAAAATTCGAGATATTTATGTTCGAATTTTGGACTGAAGACAGACAAAAATTTTCGAAACCGAATGCCTTAAATTTTTAGGAAAACTTGAACCGAATCACCCCTGATGAAATAAATATATACCTATTTTTTTTTCTAACGAATCGTAATATAAATTAATTAAAAAAAATTGAGAGAAAAATAATTTGTTTTTAATTTCGGGAAGGGGGGGGGGGGGAGGGACCGTGGTCACTCGCCACCGAAGTAACAATATTTTAGTGATTATACTTTGAAACACAATGGACTAAAGAAGAAAAAAAATAGGAATCGGCAAAATTTTCAAAAAATTTCAGAAAATCTAAAATTTTAGTAAAAATTAACGAATTTAGAATATTGTCGAATTTTTTCCTTCCGGATTTTGGATTTCCGGATAATGAGTCATATACTGTAAAAGGATTCTTTCTTATCAAACGTAATTAAAATATAAGGAACAGATAGTACAGCGTAATTTGCATTTAATTTTGCTTATGTAATCAAACAATGAGTTATGTGGTGAGTCCAAGCTGTTTAGAAACTCATTGATAACACTTTTTTTACAAAAACTTTCGCACATGGATTATTTGTTAATATTTAATTTGAATGTTTTGTCCAATCGTTGAGCTATTTCAGAAATTTAATACTGAGTATAATATAGTATATATATATATATATATATCCTCATTATTTTTATTTGTAGAAATCATTTGTCATTTCTAAAATGTATTTTTCTACAATACAAACCTTTCAATAATAAATCTTCATGCTGTTTGTTTGTATGAAGTCTTATGAAAATGAAACGCAGATCAACAATCCGTCATTTTTGACGGGGTTATATACTAGTAATTAAAATAAACCGCAAACGTATTTTCTCCATAGACTGTAATGGAACTATCAGTGCTAAGCACACCGTATTCTACAGTAAGCCTCTCGTAGTGCACCTCAGTGATATATATCAATTTCTATATGTTTGAATTTGAGTAGCATCACTAAAACAAATCGCAAACGATCTTTCCCCATAGACCGTAATGTAAGGACCGGAATTGCTTTGAGTGTCCCTGTAAAAAAACTATAAGTGCTACCCACTTCATTTTCAATACCAATCATGCCATGCTAATCATCAATAACATATATCAATTTCACGACAATCCGAATATATTTACGAGAGTTAGAGCACGGACAGACAGACAGACTTCAGACAAATCAGATTCATAAAAACTTTACAAAGAAGTTGGAAAGTGTTGAAAATTTTTCTCTGGGAATATCCGGATTGGATTCGAAATTTCTAAATAAAAAAGTAGACCAAACTGGCAGCCCTGTCTTGAAGTTTGACGTAATTAATAAATAACCGACAGACCATTGAATACTAGGCTTACGCGCTGACACAAAAATGGCGGCGATCATAAGTGGAATTTTTTCAGCATTTGTACCATAAGTACCAACTTAACGGTGGCAAATTTGGCGATCCACCACTAATTTTAAAACGTTATTTTTGTATACTAATTAATTTTTCAGCAGATCTGTCAATTAATATCAGTGATAAAATACTACAGAAAAACTGTATCTAATTAGTGATAGCAGTACGCCTGATTGCCTATTCTGCACCCCTGAATGTCGGGGTCTATGGTTTTATACGGTAATTTGAATACCACTATTACGTAAAAGTGTTTCCGTATTATTTTTTCGCAGGAAAGTAAGGTGAAGAAAAGTTTTAGAAATTACTGGTATTTAAATTAACCCTTTGTGACTCAACAACTCCGATTTGAAAAATATTTACTCAGATGTTAAAATGCATCATTTTAAATATGTAAAATATAATTTAAAATCAATAAAACATAAAAATAGAACATTTTTGACTAAAAGTTATTTTTTTCTCATGTGCAATAAACAGAAAATTACATACTTCTCATAAATATTGTCAATTTTTGTAATGCAAAATTGTAAAGTATAGCAACTTACGTTTGTAAAAAAAACTATTTTTGAAGTTCTCCAGACTTTTTAATTTGACAAAATTTACGAAGATCATTTTATCAATAACGATATGAAACTGCTCAAATGATAAATAAAACTTTGGCATGAGAGAGTAACTCAGTATCGCCATCTGTTGAGAATTCTATTAACCATTTATATTAACTGCTGTGTTGGAAGATAGTAGCAATAAATAAAATCATCTATTAACCCATTTATGCCTAGCGTCGATGCTTTAGTAAAATGGGAAAAAGTGCATTTCACACCACTTTTTTTTAATAGATATTTGCTGTCATATTTTATCAGGACTCCTCGATAAAATTAGATACCAAATTTTTATAAAAAGAAAAGTGGTGTGAAATGCACTTTTTCCCATTTTACTACGCTAGGCATAAATGGGTTAAAGGCCACTTTATATGTAACATTAATTTTGGTTATGTTGCAGATATGCAATGCGGTGATACAAAGGTTTAAATGGATCGTAGAAACGCTGAAAGATATCCACCTCCGAAAACCGCCATTTTTGATTCAGTGCGTGTGCCTGGTATTGAGGGGGCTGTGTCTGACTTCTTACTTCTAAAATGAAACACTAAAAAATATAAATTTTTGAGATACTAATAAAAGAATGAATATAGAAAACTATTTCCAGCTTATAATCAAAAGCATATATTCTTTTTTTTATATATTTTAGTCCTAGAAAATCAGAAATGTGCTACTGTAATCCACGTTTGTCGTTGCGTAACACAACTGCGTGAAAATCGTACGCTAATCCGTTTTAAGCTGTCTCATACGAAAATAAAGATATTTGAAACGGTATATAAAATTACGAAACAATGTCTGATACATTTTCTATAAAAAGTAAATTCTTTTTACGCTTGAAATATTTTTCGCTTTTCCGAAATTGATGTGATACGTTAGAAGTAAGTTTTGTGATAGGTTCGTACTAAAATATTACTAAAATACTGTCATTTTAGAAAAAAAATGTGACAGAAAATGGCGTACGATGGTTCTTTTTTTTATTCTTTCCGTGACTGAATATCACAGACTCTTAAAACTGAATCCTAAAAATAGATAAAATAATTGCTTCAAATATTGTTTAAAATGCAAGATATTGCGTAGTACCCTAATTTCCTGGAGACCAAATAAACGTGTTAAATTCATAAATTAAAACTCATTTGTATATTTTGTAGATTAGACAACATTTTCTAAGCAAAATTTCTGTTACAAAACACATTTATTCCATCTGCGGATTATACGCCTGAAATAAAAATAGTAAGTGATATGAAATAAAAAGAAACAGCTGATTCGTACAAGATTTTTTTTATTTATTTATTTATGAGAATGCTGAATGAATTTGATGACATTTATCAATAAAACAGAAATGTTTGAAATGTCGAATATTGACTGAAGCTTGATTGTCATGAGACATAATTTAACTAATTTAGGGTATTACTTATTACTTACCCATCATACGCAGTATAGTGTAAGTCTTGTAATCGTTTTGAAAATCGAAAAATTTTTTTGACGGATTTACACGTTTCAGACACTGGAGATTCCGAAAAACATATTTTTAGAAAAAAAATTTTGCCGTCCGTCTGTGTGTCTGTGTGTGTGTCTGTGTGTGTGTCTGTGTGTCTGTAAACGCTCTATCTCCCGAAAAAATTGAGATACAGACTTGCAATTTGGTATGTACTTAGTATGTAATAATGGAAAGAAGCCTATTTCATTTCAATAACCTCGATTAACCGGAACAATTTTTTTCGGACTCTCGAAATATTCGTTCTGATGAAAGGTATATAAAAATTTTCGAAATTGTTTATTTTAAGAAATGAATATAAAAGACAATAAAAAAACATAAATTTTGAATAAAGCATGAAGTCGATCGGATAATTAGTTGCCGAGATATTTGGAATCCTATTTTCCACACTCTTCGATTTTTCATGACCCTGTATTTCATCCAAATTTCACTTCAAAGAGATATTTTAATTGGAAATTTGACGCTTAATCAGATGCAATAAACCGCTAGTTAATAGGATTATTATTTTTGGAGTTATAAGGAAAAACCTCTTTCAAGCAATTCAGTAATCGAGCCTTTAAAGTTTGTGACGTCATCAAGCCACGATTTTATTTGAATTGCAATGCATTTTATAAGTAGTTTACACATGTTTTATTTTAATATTTTACATTATGCATATCCATGATGGGTAAGTATTACGGTGGCCCCCAACGACTAGTTTTAGCATTTATTAATGTAATTTTTCATAAAAAAAATTATAGTACTACAAAATGAATCTTACAAAACTAGTTTACAAAACAGATTTCTTTTCTCTGAGGATTACACGCCGTAAGTAAAAATAGTAAGTGATATGAAATTTAAAAAAAAAAAAAAAACATTTGATTCATACAAGTTTTTTTTTTATTTATTAAATTGCTGAATGAATTTGTTAACATGTATCAATGAACCAAAATGGTTTGAAATGTCGAGAATTGTGACTGAAGTTTGATCGTGGATAAAGAAGAATGTAATTAATTTAGCCTATTACATCTTTTGGAATTTATTAAATTCTGTTATATAAATTTGGTAATATAAATTTGGTATTTTTTTTAGAAACGAAAAGATTCCTATTTTTCAGACGTTTTTATCTTCTTTATACTGCTTATTACGTTGCCTCTCGATAATACCTGAAAAATAAAAATAAACATTCAAAAATTTAGAAAAAACTAAATCCATAAAAATTGTTTTTTTCTTATAACTTGAAAAAAGGTTTTTTTTTTTTTTGTTTGTTTTTCAGGTATAATATATAAACAATGTAATAAACAGTAAAAAGAAGAAATGACGACTCAAAGCCCCTCCTCAGAACATCCCCAGGATCAAGTACTACTAGAGTTGCCAAGTATCCGGTTTTTTGCACACCAGTAATTATTTAGAGGAAATGTTGTTCTTTTAAATTGCAAAATGCTCCGATTAAATAAAACAACATTTTCTGTACTAAATTACTGGTATCCAAAAAGCCGGAGACTTGGCAAGTCTGGTACTACCATCCCCCAGGTATCCTGAACTATGAAAAAAAATGTCATCGGGAGGTTCTCAGGAAGCGAAAATGTTCTTTTTTTAGCATCCTGGGGAGTTTCCTTTTAACTTACCTATTTCACATATTTCTGTGTGATTTATATTTAACTTATCTTATGAAGAAATTTCTGTTTCGAATCGATTTTTAATAATTCGATCGATGTCGATTCGAGTCTTACTGGGCGTTCTAGTGTTAAAATAACTTTTTTCCCTTTCGGCCCCACCAGTGGCTGAGAGGTTCTGCTCTCGAAGCTGGTAGACGGGAGGTGCTGGGTTCGATCCCAATCGCGCCCGTCGGCCTAATCGTTCGGAGTTTTCGTGGTTTTCTTCGAGCCGTGGATTTATCCATGCGTAAATACGGGTTAGGTTCCCTTAGAAAGACCCCCACGAAGGGCACTCCCCCCGGGCCTATATCCCAAGTGTAGGTAATTGGCCGTCAATAATCAACCAACCAACTTTTTTCCCTTTCCCTTTCTCAAATTCCAATTGGTTTTGGGCCTAATAACTTTTCTTTTCCGTTTCGAAATTCGGCCAATTTTAGAATATTCTCTTTAGGCGTTAAGCCAATTTTTAATTCTAAAAAGATTGGTATTCGAAGCTTTTTCGCCAAAGACAGGCGCCGTAGCGCCTCAAAATTCTTCATCCAATGGTAAACTAGTCGTTGGGGGCCACTGTAATAATTACCCATCATGGATATACCTAATATAAAATATGAAAATAAAACATGTGTAAACTATTTATAAAATGCATTGCAATTCGAATAAAATCCTAGCTTGATGACGTCATAAACTTTAAATGCTCTATTACTGAATTCGTAAAAGAAACATCCTTATAACTCCAAAATTAATAATCATATTAACTAACGGTTTACTGCGTCGGAGTAAGCGTCTAATTTTCAATTAAAATATATCTTTGAATTGAAACTTGAATGAAGTACAGGTCATGAAAAATTGAAGAGTGGGGAAAATATGATTACAGATATCTCGGCAACTAATTATCCAATCGACTTCATTTTTTATGCAACATTTATGTTTTTTTTATTGTCTTTTATATTCACTCCTTAAAATAAAAAATTTCGAAAACTGTTATATACCTTTTATCTGAACGAATATTTCGAGAGTCCGATAAAAATAGTTCCGAATAATCAATGTTACTGAAATTCAATAAGATTCTTCGCATTATTACATACTAAGTACATACCAAATTTCAAGTCTCTGTCTCAATTTGTTCGGAAGATAGAGCGTTTACAGACACACAGGCACACACACAGACAGACGGACGGAATTTTTTTTTCTAAAAATATGTTTTTCGGAGTCTCCAGTGTCTGAAACGTGTAAATCCGTCACATTTTATTTTTATTTTCAAAACGATTACAAGACTTACCCTATACTACATATGATGGGTAAGTAAAACGACCCTGTGCATTTTCTGATTGTTTAGGAACTTTTGACGCATGCTTTCGGGAATCTTGTGCTATTACACAGCGACTATTAAAATCCTCCGCGTGATCTCAGAGACCCTTTTTGCCATGTAACTCTTTGCATCAGAGACTACGCGACATCAGGGTGTTGCCGAATACTTTATCGCTATACTACTTTACGTTATTTTTCTTGTTATGGATAATGTTCATCCATCTATTTATTTTTATATTAAAATTTCTTAAACTGAAGACGCCAAATTAAGCTTCTATGGCCATAATTACGAGTAAGGATATCTTTCTGATTTCCTGACTTTTCTCTCTAGTCTTTCATCTGACTTACCTTCGAATAATAAAGACGTACTGCCATTCACTGACTGTTCTTCTGTTGGTGAAATAGTATGGATTTTAACTGCATTTAATTTCCCTAAATCAAGTCTGTATCCCAACAACCACCTGAAAACAAATATGTCTGGAACTATTATTTTTGTTAACATTGCATATAAGATCTTAGGCTGTTAATTCCTAAGTGACCATGTTGCCAAATCTTTGCCTACTACCACTGATTGAACCATCGCTTCTAAAACAGTTAAGTAGACTACCACTCTGGGAGGCTTTTGTCAGAGGATTGCATCCTATAGGGGAAGGAACTATATTGGAGATCTTGTCAGGTTTGTGCAATACTAGTCAATTTTTTATTCAAAATAGCTACAACTCACAAATTTTGCTTTATTTAATCACAAATTTCTGTTGATAATTAAGGTTTAGCTAACTATTTCTGAAATTTGGTAGGTATTTTGAAAAACATATTCCGAAATCTGACAACACTGGATAAGCTTTGTGGTTAAAAAACATTTTCTCAATTTTGAGCTTTTTAATTCTTGTTGAGATAAAAATCAGGGTTTGTACGCTTTTACCACAATTTTTAAATAGAATATTTTGCCTTATTTAAATGCAGAAAAGTAATCCAAATCCTGCAATTAAACGGGAAGACTACAATTCTGCTATTTAATAGAAAGATTCTATTACAAATTTGTGGTAAAAGCGTACGAACCCTGAAAATGTTTATATAAATGAAAAATATTTTTCTTAACACACCACTGGAACAAATTTTACGAAATTAAAATATGTTGTAAAGATACAGGTAAATTTTTATAAATATATTTATAAACGTACATATATAAAACATTGTAGCGTTCAGAGCATAGTTACTCAGTTTCAGATTTTGAAATTTCATGAAAAAAAAATGACTCTTAGAAAACAGATATCAGCTGACAATGTGGCAATATATTACTTTATTTTATATAAAAAAATACAAAGTGAAACAATAAGTATAGTAAAAAAAAAAAACAAGTAACACAGTCATCTTCAATTGCAATAGATATACATTCATTTTCGAATAGTGTAGAAAGAATTTCTACTGGCCCTACAATTTGTGATAAATATCTTCCTTAAGAAAGATAATATATTTTTCCTGCCATATGCGAGCAGCAGCCTATTGTTGTCCTGTCATTAAAGTACTCGCAACAATGCTTTAGGATTGCAGAAACAACAGTAGTGTTAGAAGTATGTTCTATGTAAGATTTCATGGAAATATGCTGCGATGGAACTTGTATATTCTAGATATTGGATACATCTTTAACGAAATATATATTTATAGAACCATCTTCCTTTATTATTTCAAATACTGCCAAGTACCATATTGCCTGACTGTATTTATATGAACCTATGAAATATATTTTTATTTCTCTTTCGGTCATTTCAGGGAAATCTGGCAAGTCCATGATAATGGATATCTACTAAGTGATGATAATTTAATAGAGATGTTTTCTACGCAACAAGCTATATATTTAAATTTCAATCACTAATGTATTTTCTTCATCTATTTTGGATAAGATGCGATCACGCACTTCATCTGTAAGGTTTTTATGGGAAACTAGCGGCCCTCCCTCGCTTTGCTTCGGGTTAACCTTGAAAACCTTCATCTCTTTGTGTTTTCTGTAGACCTTTTTAATGTGTACAATAACTAGTACATTATTTTGATAAATCTTGTAGGGTTCAGCCTGCGTTTGCAATGTATAAGCGGAAAAAATGAAATTATTTACGACATCACATTAAAAACCTCAAAAATAACAGTATTTCTCCACTATTTAATGGATATACATATAAACCTTCCTCTTGAATCACTCTATCTATTAAAAAAAAACGCATCAAAATCCGTTGCGTAGTTTTAAAGATTTAAGCGTACATAGGGATATAGGGACAGAAAAAGCGACTTTGTTTTATACTATGTAGTGATTAATATTTTACCGAATTTGTTTAATGCAAACGAGGCTATCCGGTAATAGATTTTGTCTTTTGGCAACATCTTGTTATTAAACATGTTATCAAACGTCGTAATATTTCTTTAAGCATCCTATGTACAGAATCCAGTGCCCAACATGTTTTTGCTACAAATTTTGATTTATTGGCTCCTTTTGCAGTTAATGGTTTTTGTTAGTCCTGTAACCCTTTCCGACACAGGCAAAGTCTGTTCGTAAGATGAGAAATTACTGACTGACACCGGAATTTACAAACGACTTTTTTAGAAAATAAGAAATCCTTATTTTAAGCTTTCATTGTAGAAACAAAGTTTTATTAAATATTCTTGGTGTCGATTGCAAGTTTGGAATTAAATTTAGGTGTGCCCGGAGTGGGACCACTGTGCCGGAAAGGGTTTTAAAGCCGGGATGAATACTTCGTATCTCCTTTTTTATAACTCATGTAGAATGTCAGGAAACCCTCAATCAAGAACAACAATGTCACCCGATTGCATTATAGGACAAAGTCTATCGGGATTCCGTATAATCATAGTATTCCGTAATATTATCATAGCATCGTTTTGATTTGCTAGGTATGAATCCAAGTTTAAAAATGTTGAAACTACTAACTATAATTACTCTTCATAAAAGGTGGTGGAAATAATGTTTCATTGAAACTGAATATGATCACCGTCGTTTCATTTCTATATCGAAGAAAGTTGTTGGTTTCCATGGCAAAATATTCATGTCTATTGTTGCCTCCGACACCAACGCCCCTTTTCGATATTCAAGCAGTATCGACAAAGTAGAGAATGATGCTTTATATGCTTATTTAAATCTAAAATACAGCAGTCAATGTAATGCCTGTTGACCTTATTTTAAAGATTCATTTGAGTAACTAAGCTCCAAATACTGTAATATAATTATATAATTATATGATGTTTAGGAATTTTTGCACGTATACTTTTAAATATTTATTTGTAGTACATGCCAAAAATTCGGCATTTATATTTATTTTACGGGTACACATGAGAAATTTTTCTTGACAAAATGGTGATTTCCGGATAAATGTTAAACATGATTTTTATTTTTTAAATTTTTTATCGTTATTTCCCACAGTTTATTTTTTACAGATAATTATATATAAAAATTACCTGTTATGCGTTTTTATTATACGTATAACCTCTGTTAATGGCATAATTGGTGCTGCAGGTTTTTATAAATTATTTTTCTTATAAAAATAGAAAAACAGTTTTATCTCATAAATATGAATATTTTTAAAGTGATAATATGGGAAATTTACTGTCAGATATGTAGCAACATATGGGAAAAAAAAGTGAAACCGAAAACCGTGTTGTCTATGTGTTGCGTATCCGTCTTTGCCCTTTTTTATACCGCTAACCAGGCCCCTACCTGCCCGGCATGAATGCCTAGCTTGACGGGTTACTACCTGGGTGCGGGGCGGAAATCGCCTGATCACAGCATGGCTGTGATCGACTTGACTATAAATTTGTTGCCATCGTTGCTGTGTTTGCTCTCTTGTGGTTTGTTACAGTTATCTTTGTTTGCTGGTTCAAGGTTTCTGTTTAACTCTCATGAATTGACAGATTTAATAGGTCTCGTAATTTAGAACCTTGATCAGGTGACGAGACCCTCACCTGACTAGGCACCCCCAGAGGTATAATTCACAGGTAATCCGGCTTTGCCCTTTGCTTCTCACGGGCGATATAGTAAGTAGTTATTTTAATTCATTATATATTAATGATATCATAAAAATATCAACTTTGTTCATCCATAATCCATTTAATTGTGAAAAAAAAGTAACTCTAAACTTTAATTCCCAAATTTCATATTTGGCACAAATATCAGAAACGTGTGAGAGTGGATGAATACAGAAATTCAGACATACTTTTTTTTTTATTAAATGACATTTATATTTTTCAGAAAAGGATTTTCTACTCTTCTGAAATTTAAATGGAATAAAATGTAACAAGATATATGAGAAGAAGTAAGACAAAAACTTCGCTTAAACATAAAACGATCGAATATATGTCAAAAATATAATATGACAATAAAATCTATCAGTGCTCAGTAACCATATCAGTGCGTTATGTTTGGGTGGATAGACCTGCCAAGAATTTAAATCATGTTTCTTTGATATAAATCTTCATTCGATTATCCTTAGATTTTTTTATTTTAATAATATTTTTTAAGTAAGAAACATTTTATAGTGAAATGAAAAAAAGGAGAAATTAGTGATATTTTTACTCTTTAGCCAATGATTCACCACCCCCAGAATAACACGCCGACGCGTTGGCACAAAAATTGCGGCTACCATAGGCGGATTTTATTTAACGTTTGTATGGTCTCTTGAATTTTTATACCAGTATTTTTTTAAAGTTTTCTTCGTCTTTTTTTAGATCAAATAACTCAAAGAAAATTTTATAAAATACCGGCATTAAAATTCAAGGGACCATACAAATGCTGAAACAAAACCGCATACGACAGTTGCCAGTTTTGTGTCAGCGTGTAAGTCGAACGTTGGCAGATTTTGCGGTGACGCAAAGGTCAAAATAAATGCGCAAAACAATTAACTACTGCCAAACGACCACCATTTTAGAAGAAAAACGTTTGCCTCATATAACCCATCGCCCCCTGAATTCCACACCTGCACGCTGAGGGGAAAATTGCGGCTGTCGTAGGCGAATTTATTTCAGCGTTTGTACGGTTCCTTGAATTTGAACACCAATAAATTCTAAAAATTTTCTTCGCCTTATTTTTCTGAGATCAAATATGTCAAAGAAAAGTTTCAGAATTTACTAAAAAAATCCACCTACGACAGCCACCATTTTTGTGTATGTATAACCCCTTGATACGGCCAAAACTATGATTATATTTATTTTCAATCGTGCGAAAATTGTCAAAAACGTATCTTTGTGGTATGTCTGTCTTGAATTCATCCTATTAGAAGCGCATGACACCGATTATTTTTTAAAAAGTTGTACGGATGGAATAAAAAATAATTCTTTTGAACGTATATGACCCGGCTCGTACTAATAGGGTTAATTATAGCAATTTTTCAACTAAACAATGCAAAGATTATGTTTCAGAATTAGTGATGGCAATGACTTGTAGCATAATGGTTTATTTTACCTTATATTTTTGGCAGTTAATGGGATAAGGTGAGTGTTTACTTACCCTAATGCCAAATCACAAATTTTTCTTACGGTAGTCTAATGTAAAATTTATCGCAAAACCCATATATGTTATCAGAATTTGGCGTTCGTATTGAAAAGTTTCGATTTTGGTACAATTTTTATTATAAGTTAGTGACTAGTAAACACTGGCAATTTTAAGCAAGGGATTGTCTCAATTTATAGTGAATAATCGCCATAAGGTAATAAAGGTACCTGTCAATTAGTAATAAAACGACCACTACAATTAAATCTATACTTAAATTTTGCTTAGGAAGTCTCCAACTAATAATAAAAATTTTACCGAAATCGAAAATTTTCAATACTAACGCCAAATTCTGATAACATATATGGGTTTTGCGATAAATTTTACATTAGGCTACCGTATGGAAAGTCATTAGGGCAAGAAAGCAGCTTAGGAATTATGCGAGTTTGAAGTTTGGAACACTTAATATTAAATGAATTTTTAATCGTTTTAAGAGATATTGCAATGCGGAATTCTAAAACTACTAAGTGCAATTAGCTGTAATTTTGTATTCGCATATTTCAAGATTTAAAAAAGTTCACAGATAACAATTCATATTTTTTTTTCTAAAAGTAATTTCAATATATACAGAGTGCATCAGAAAAATGTATACATACACTGTTTAGCGGGTCATTACTTTCTAATTTTGCTTTCTTTTCAAAGTTTAATTAATTGGAAATAATGAGGCAACCAAGATAAACTTTTGAAAAAAGAAACAATATTTTTAAAATAGTAGTGTAAGTATGAAAATATAGCATAAGTACAAAAACTATACCGCAGGTTCTGGCAGATCCACCTATGCAACTTACAGGTGATCGGATAAAAGTTAAGTTTGAAACGATTGGATGTTCACAGACAACGTTTTGGAGCCGCAGTTGAGCAAAAATGTGCCACAACACCCAATGAAATGTTTGTTGAAGTTTGTGAATCATTAGCCCACCGTTATAAGCAGCGTAATGACCAGAACGGTAATAATTTTGAAGATTTGCGATAGGAGGAAAAGTTATACATTATCTATATTTTATGTAGATTCTTTGGAAATTTAAATATTAATTATATGTGAATAAGAACTGGAGTTCTAATCATTCAAAGTGTGTATGCATTTTTCTGACGCACTCTCTATATATATAATTTAAAAAAAATACAGGAGAATATAAATGTGATGTCAAAATTAGGCTTTAGTATTGAAAAGTGTCGGCTTTGGTTCAATATTTATACGTCGCCTAACCAAAATTTAAGTAAAGCATTAATTAGTAGACGCTATTACTAATCGAATGGTACCAGTCGCATTTGTATACAATGATTTGTGATACCGTTGCCAAGGGTGATTTCTTTTTATTTTGAATGCAGTACAAAAGCACGACTTTAAGAAGAAATTATAAAGAAAAATCATGCGTAATTCATAGATTACGACACTCTCCAGCACTAACAGAATACTGTAAAGTAATTTCACTATTTAATGAGGTAAAAGCGGTTATCTGAATAAACAACTGAGAAAACGCATAGAAAAGTTGAACATCCATTTCAGCATTTAGCATTCATAGTCAATAATATATCCGAATTCTTTTGAGCAGCCTTGTATCTGATGTATGGATCGTCACATGCATTTCAAATTTAATTCAGACATAAAACACAACCCATTTGAGAATTTATACTCACCATTTAATGCCCATATATTGTAACGAAATGCTCTTTGCAGCCCAGCATTTGATCGACAGATTTTTATACACAATACATATTCAGTTAAAAGTTAATTCAAATAGGGAACGCAACTAATATCGCATTTACAGCCATTACCATCCATAGACTACAATACATTAAATTTTTCGTAACCCTGCATAAAAATGTATTTATATACAAACACTACACTAACTAAATATACTTAAGTTCAAATGTGCATACCACAATTAAAAAACACCTCTGAACAATTTACAATCTTAGACAGTAATGCTTACGAAAATTCCTGTTGCATCCCTGTATATGGAATATAGAATTTACACACTCCATGTTATGTTCCAAAATTTATGATCAGCTTTAAAACACATACCGATATTTAATACACATTTTGAGCAATTATTGCTCATAAAGATTAATGTAATAGAATTATTTTGTGGCCGTGTAAATAAACAAATATATGATTTGTACTCCACATTCTACAGTAAGAATGTTGTAGTGCACATCAGCATAGCACATCGATTTGATTATGTTTGAAACAGTGTAATATTTTAAAAATACACTGTAAAAGATTTCCCCCATAGGCCAAGTTCTGAGTCGGGTGTCAGAAACTTTCAAGGCAAAGGTAAAAAAAAAAGTCCGCGTTATCAATATCAGATAATACTATCCTCATTTACTATTATTCTAATTTATGATTCTCTAACTAAGATATGCTTACATAATTAATAAATGATTCTACCATCATATAAGGGAATGCGATAAAGAGCATCACTGATAAAATCGACACTTTCAAATTTTAGTAAATCGGTGTTTTCATTTTGTCATGAAAATTTTTGTTTCAAATAGGACGACCCAGTGCTTTCAATTCTGAAATACCAGAAATACTCAAAATATTGAACCATGGACATACTCAAAACAGAGCACATAGAGGTCAGTTCATATTCATTTTTGAAACATGGACATACTCAAAAAGGATTAGAATCAGTTCAAACTCATTTTGAAACATGGAAATACTCAAAAATGAGCACACATAGAAGTCAGTTCATACTCATTTTTGAAACATAGACATACTCAAATAGGAGCACATGACGTTTTATTCATGAGTGTGTGCATATTTTCAGAAATGAGTATATACATGTTTTAAGCTTGTGTATATTTCATTCGGAGCCATTTTGACTATGCGACATACTCAGATTTTCGTATTTTTAGGTCAGTTTTGAAAATGTTGTTTTTATAGTAATGTTTTGCCGCGAATGTGAACTAAAATTATCGTCACTGGAAATCATGTTGGGAAATAGAAAGACAGATCTCCTGTTATATATGAAACTTAGTGATTTTAACAGAATTCTTTCATGTTTCTGTGTAAATGAATGATAAATACCATGCACTACATATTCTACAGAGAGAATTTTGTGTTGCACTTCAATAATGTATATCTTTTTCAGTATAATTAAAATAGTGTAGCTTTAATAAAATACAGTGAAAACGATTTTTCCTAGTGCACCATAATGTGAATTATTTTGCATGTATATGTGTACGAACTATGAATGCTACATATTCCATTTGCAATAGAAAATGGACAAACACAATAACATATACAAAGCTTATGATAATTCAAGTATATTTACTCAAGTTAGAGCATGGTCAGACTAAAGGAAGGCATAAACACTTTTCAACTACGTTGGAAAGTATTAAAAATACAATTAATGGATTTAAAATAGATTTCCTTAAACTTTTTGATGAGGGACGGGATTGGCTGTAAAGAATATTTGACTGACTCATATCGATATTATAAAGCAAACCAAGTCCGTGAGTAATGCTGACGTCATATTGGCAGTGGCAACACCTGACCAATAAATTTCGCTTTTACTGCAATTTGTTTAACTTCTAAATACTGCACAATTTCAATTTTCAGAATATCGAATAAGCAAACAAATTATCTTTCAAATGGAATTTGTTTTAAGAATTGTATATCAATTTATTGATTTTTTACGTTCTTTTAAATAATTTTCAAGCATTATTTTTTTTTAAATCTATCTTTTTCGTGTGCAGCCTGATTACGAAACATTAACCTATTTGCAATTGAAACAATATAAATTGTTTAGAATTTGTTTCACTCTTATTTTCAGAATGAAATTAATACTTGTTATATAATTCAGCGATTATACAAAACTCATATTTCTATTCGAAAATACTGGTATTAAAAAATTGTTAGTTCTATGAACTATGCCATAAAGAAACGAGTTGTATAACCAACTTCCTTTTGTTGGAGTTCGGTTAAAAATATAAGGTTAACAATAAGTCTCTAAGGATTCTTATGAAATTCATTTCTCCAAAGTCTGAATAAACTGAATTTTCTTTGAAAAATATTTAATCTAAAATACTGAAAATACGTGAATTTTCTCACTAAAGCTTGTCTATTTTCTTTCTTTAAACGGAAATACAGATCCATCTGTTAAGGGACATTTCAATGAAATCTCTTCCTTTCTTGCGGATGTGAAAAAAAAATTCGTAATCTACTGAAGGATCAGAAATATATATCGACTGATTATAAGTACGAAAGAATGGCAGGGATATTTATAAAATGAAATTTCGCAATACTTGTGTAATGCTAAAAGGTGTATTAAGAGGTGTCTGGTATACTAAAATAAGATTTAAAAGCTGTATAAAGACTTGTATACTTAAAGCATTGCATAACCCAGTGAGAGGATCTATTTCTAGTTAATAAATAATTTTTTTTTTAATTTTCTTTTAATATCGATCGTTATAAAAATTGAATGTAAGTCAGGGCTGATCACCGCCCACTGAATACAGGGCCTGATCGTTAAGGGGCCGCTTCACTGAAACTCCCCGATCGCGAAATCCCATGTTAACCTATGGGAAAACTCCGAAGTGCGATGACTCATTACCTAATATAATTACTAAAATACGGTTTTCACCATCAGAAAGTAGACGTCAGATGCCGACGTTGTGCGGTTTTAAAATTTGTCTTTTTAAATTTTAATTAGTTAAAAATTCCCTATAAACTTTGAAATTTCCACTGGATGAAATTTTATCATCTTCTTAGAAATACTTAAAATTAACGGAGACAATTTTTAAAAACGCACAACGTCGACATCTGACGTCTACTTTCTGACAGTGAAAACCGTATTTTAATAACTATATTAGTAATGAGTCATCGCGCTTCGTAGTTTTGTCATAGTTTAACATGGGACTTTGCGATCGGTAAGTTTCAGTGAAGCGGCCCCTTAAGACAAAAATGGCGGTTGTCACAGGCGTATTTTTATCAGAATTTGTACGGTCCCTTGAATATGAACATCAATAATTCTTTAACGTTTTCTCCGCCTTGTCTTTCTTAGATTAAATAAGTCAATGAAGCCTTTTAGAAAATACTGGCATTTAAATTAAATGGGGCTGTACAAACGCTTAAAAAATCCACTTACGACAGCCGCCATTTTTTTGTCAACACGTAGGCCTTGTATTGAGGGGGCGATGGGCTGATTACCACCGGAGAAAACTTACAGCAGTAAAATTGAACAGAAATTATCGTCTTCTTTATACGCCTTATTCATGCATATTTTCTGTCATAAATAAGGCGAAAACTATTTGTTTTTATTAATTAAAGTTTACACTAACGGTAATCAGGCCCTGTCGTATATAAAAGCTTTAGAAATTCTAAATCAGGATCGACTGGAATTAAAATTTTAGTTTTTGTTAATGTATTTTTAAAAATTTAGGAGTCTCAAACATTTTTGAAGTATTGCAGATTTGCAATATTTTCTGGATTATCTATGGCTTTGTAAATCAAACGATTACGTATTTTGACTATCCCTATATCGGAATTGCAATCTTTGGTTTATTTAATCCCAGAATTTCGTCATTAAATAAGGCAAATATTCGCATTTGGAAAGGCTGATATTCAAAAGCCTTAATCGTTGGCAGCTGTTCACTAAAGATAAATGTAATCCACAACTGATTCGAAACACAAGCTGTCTATGCTGTTTATTAATGAGGTAGTTTTATCTTATTAATTTATTGTAGAGAACTTTTTAAGAAGTTTATATATGTAAATCACATTTAGTTAAATTGCAAAACTTCAGCTTTTCTAAGTTCGTTTTCTCGAATTGAAGCAAAATTCTTATTAGTACGCACTTATTCTTTAAATTCTACCCTTGCATTAGTTTTGAAAATGTATATAGCCACACCTTTTACCGTAGAACATGATTAAAAAGAAAAACAAAATTCATATTTCATCATTCATCATTCATAAATTATGAAACAATTTCCAACACGTCCAGAGAAGGGTAGCGAAATTTCAGTATTTTATAAGATAGAATACGAATATAAATAATTTTTTTAAAACGCATAGAGATTAAAACACCGAATTTCAGCAATTAGTCCCCACAGTCATTAAGCTATCCGAATTCTTTTTAAGCAGCCTTGTATATGTGCTAAAATTTAATTCATCTGTAAAATATAAAAAACATTTGAAAATTTATATTCAGGATTTAATGCCAATATATCATATTGAAATATTTTGAGCAGCCCTGTATATTACCGACAGATTTTTATACACTTTACATATGAAGCTAAAATTTATTTCAGATAGGAAACGCATAACACAGTTAAAATCGCACTTCCAACAATTACTATCCATAGACTGCAAATTATTCAGTTTTTCGCAAAACTCTGTATATGAATATATTTATAAACAAACTTATATTTTAATCTGTACAAACTAACTATACACTCCAAAAACGGCATTTTTAAAACTGAGCAAAAAACTCAAATCTGAGTATGTCACATAGTCAAAATTGCTCCGAATCAAAATTACTCAAGTTTGAAACATGTATATACTCATTTCTGAAAACATGCACACACTCAAGAATAAAACATCATGTACTCCTATTTGAGTATGTCCATGTTTCAAAAATGAGATTGAACTGATCCTGATCATTTTTGAGTACGTCCATGTTTCAAAAATGATTATGAACTGACATCTATGTGCTCAGTTTTGAGTATGTTCATGTTTCAATATTCTAAGTATTTCTGGTATTTCAGAATCGAAAGCATTGGGTCATCATATTTGAACAAAATGTTTAATAACAAAATTAAAACATTGATCTACTCAGATTTGAAAATGTCGTTTTTCTCAGTGAACTTAAGCTGGAAAATGCATAACACAACTGAAAAGGAATGAAAAATTATGTGTCACGCATAAATATCAAATACATTTCAACACACCCAAAATACTGCAGCTTAAACCGCGATACTTAATAAGGTAATAAAAAAGGTATCTATATAAACAACTTAGAAACCGCATAACACAGTTGAACCCTCAATTTCAACAAGTATCGTCCATAATCCTTAAGATATTCTAAATCTTTTGAGCATCCTTGTATATGATTTATAGTTATGTTTACAAACCATATGGTTTTCGAAAATTTAATTCAGCTGTAAAACGAATAACACATTTGAAAAATAATTCAGAATTTACCATCCACAGAAGGTAAAGTGACACTTTTTGTGACCCTGTATATGATACACAGATCATATACACATTACATATTAAGTTAAATTTTATTAAGCTAGGAAATGGATAAAACAATAAAAATCGCACTTCCAGCATTTACCATCCATAGACGACAATATATCCAACACTTTGCGTTGACCTGTATACGAATTTATTTGTATTCTGCAAACATAGCTTATAAGGAAGGTCTCCTTAATGCGCAAACTCAGAAAATTTTGAAAAAAAAATACTGATGAAGTTACGCATGTATGTAATAAAGGAACAGTGAAATTTAACTGCAGAATCGCAGTAGAAAATCTGCAAAAAAAAAAAAAAAAAAAAAAAAAAAGGAAATACTTTCGAGTATTTGGTGCAAAAAGACGCGATTTGGATAGCAACAGGTTTTCCTCGCCAACCACAAACGATTTTAATGCATTTTAAAATTGCTTGTAAAATGATTATTCGAATGCGCAATAGTTAATGAATTTAAATTTAAACGATGAAAGTTTATTATTTTTTGTATAATTTTTGTATTTTCAACAATGTTTTTTTAAATTTTCAAATATGTCTATGAGATTTTTGTAAAATTTGAAAGCGTCAAATTGTAATAAAAAATTATACGAATAGGGTACATGATACCATACCCTCTTGTTCATAATCGTTTGCATTTTGCGTTCAACATTTTCAACTCTATGTACGCTTGCAGCAATATTAATTTAAAATATTCTTTAAATCAGATTAAATAAATCATTCACGTTTTTTTATCTATTTATTAGCGATTGAATGAAATTTTGCTATTTTTTTATCCCCCCATTCGACGATTTTTACTAATTTAAACGGATTCACCGGCTATATATGTAATGTTTAAATGTATTTTAAATGGAAAAGCCCGATGACAAACGCATTCGTTATACATTTCCATATCGAAGAAGTCGTTGTTTCCATAGCAACAAAAGTTTTTCCTTGAATTGACAATGTTCAGAATCAGGCTTATTTTTGAGTATGAAACAATTTCAATCCATTTAAATTTTGTTTTAAATCGTAAATTATGATCTTTAAATTTCATTATATATACATATAAATGTGCACACAAAATCATAGTTATAAAAATTTATTTATTATGTAAGTTAAACTTACATAAACACGTTCAGAATGAAAAAGATTTCCTTAAAACAGGGGTGCAAAAATCTAGACGCCAATGGACTGATTCCCACCACTAAATTTTATTAGTATTCTTCGTTAAATTTTATTAGTATAGTTCGCCTAAATTTTATCAGTATTCTTATTAAGAGAAAAATACTAAAAATTTAGTGGTGGGAATCGGCCGATTCGCGCCTAGATTTTTTTCACCCCTGCCTTAAAGAGTATTTGTTATAAAACCGTATTTCTTTAAATTCTTTTCCGTCGCCAACCGGTGAAAAATTGCCAAATAAACGAAACTATAATTTTTTTTTTTTTTTTTTTTTTTTTTACGGACGTTATATCGAGGTTCCGCAGAAATTTTTTTATAGACGTATATATCCTCATGAGAGGAACATTCTGTAATTTTTTCAAAATTTTCTTAGTATGCGCTTATGGAGACCTTCCTTGTTAGTATCTCTAACTATATTAAAGAAGTAAATTTGTGCCAGAAATCTATGCCAGAAATTTCATATAGAAATTTTTGCTTTATTCAATGACAGACATTTTGCGATTACTTAAAGTAATTTTTTTCTCAAAATTTCATGTATGAATTCGGTATCTCTGAATGAAAAAGAAGACCAAACTGGCAACCCTATTCTTCACAGAAATTTTATTATTATTTTTACTAGGCAAATAATTCTAATAACATTTAGTGTTGAGAATCGGCCCATTTTAAAAAGTAATGAAAAATGCATTTTTTCACATTCCATAGTTTGATATGGCAGCGAGGATGTCTTTAGTATAAACCTCCCTTCTAAACCATAGTTCCCAGGTCCCAATTTTTGAATACCACTATTTCTTTAAAAAAATATCCGCTTTATATAATCGCATAATTCTGCGATTAAGTAAAACGTTTATTTCAATAAGGATATACAGTTGTATTAAAATATCTTAAGGCTTGGCCACTATGCTAAGCCTATATATCGATAGAAACGATATTATATGTTATTTATTGTATTCATACCTTGTCTGAAAGGTTATTAGTTTAAGTCTGTGTTCAAGTTTTCCAGACTTTACTATTCTCATTGTGAGATTCAAAGTCAGACAACACTTTACGGAGAAGTAAATAATCTTGAGATATGGAATAGGAGAAATAAAGGCCAAATAGTGCTAAAAATCTATAATAATGTATAAAATTGGAGTGTTTCAGATTATGTTCAGTGATTTTCAGAAAATAAACTATTTCTCAGCTCATCTGACTTTTTAGATGACGTAACAAATGGGCTGATAAATTCCCGGTCTAAAAAGGTAAACACAACTTTTTAACATAATTTTATAACTTTATGTCTTTATAACTTTAAAACTTTAATAAATAACATAACTTTAATAATAAATAATAATAATTTAATTATAATAATTATAATAATAATAATTTAATAATAATAATTTAAGAATAATAATTTAATAAATAAATAAGAATAATAATTTTATAATAAATAACATAATTTTATAACGAAAATGCTCCAAACAGTGCTCAGAATCATCGACTCGTTGTTGTTTTTATTCAAAAGTCAACACGCGCGGCACCCACTTTGACAACAGCTTTTTCCTAGACATATGTTCATTCAAAATAAAACCTACACGTTCCTTGGATATCTTCAGAGTCTGAGCTATCTCCAGCAACTTGACTTTACGGTTTCCGTAAACGATTTTGTGGACTTTTTTTATGTTTTCCGGAGTAACCACCTCTTTTGCGTGGTGCATCACTGTCCGCACAACCACGTTTAAATTCAGCAAACCAGTCAATAATGGTTGATTTACCTGGTGCAATGTCCGGATAACGCTTATCAAGCCTACCTTTTGTTTGAACGGTGTTTTTTCCCATCAAATAACAATTCTTGAATTTCTTGTTTATCCATTTTTTTGTTTATCAACAAAGTAGTTCAACTAAAACCACTCTAACGTTTTATCCACACGGCGAATCGCCATGACATTTTTTCTGCTACCTTTTAAAGGTAAGTATTTACTAAAAAAAAGCATCGGTTTGGCGATTGCAATGCCATCTGTGTGCCAGACCGGGATCTTATCAGCCGCTGTGTTATAGTCAAAAATAACAATTAATGGATTACATATGTTCTCAAAGGTGCAAAATTGACATATTTTGGAATTTTGTTTAGGAAGGGAGTAAAATTAGTTTAAAAACTAATAATTCCACATTGATTTAGACTTCCAGTATTAAAAATATTTTTTTTTGTTAAATTTGGTCACGTATTAAGTCGAAAACATACAGCCGGGTTGACCTGTACCAAAATATCCTAGCTTGATGGGCAGCATCCTAACTTCCTGTAAAAACAAAAAATATATATTAAAATCTCAGTTTCTTCTTGTAAAATAAGATACTAGCTAAGGGCCATCGGCTCAAATTTTTGAATTTTTGAAAAATAAGAAAATTGCGCTATTTTGAAACAAAATTTCATTTTTCGTCTGAAATTTTAACCTTTAACTTTTTGAAAATATGTAAAAAAAAAAAAAGAAAAAATTAAAAAAAAAATCAAAAGATGGCTCGATAGCCCTCATACAATTTGATTATGCATAGATGAGCGCAAATTTTATCCAAAAATGTTAAATTTGTTCATGCTATCATGCTACCCATGTTAAAAAATGTAGTTTCCTGAAAATCGTGTTTAAAGTTTGAGAAGAATGAAAAATACTGATAATTTTTTTTTCAACTTACACTTAATTTGCCATTCCTGCGCCATACTGTAGACCCTCCTGTGCATTAATCTGCTCATTTCAGATGTTTTTGTTACACCTACGAATCTAAAATAGAATCTTTACGTCGAGGTCGGTTTTATCGAACGTGCGCGTGCTCATATTTTTTCTCATATATTTCTTAATGATTGGGATATCACGTTGAATATTTTGCCCATAATTCTATTCACTATAAGAATTTAATTTCGGTAAAAAAATAAAATAAATAAAAAATCGATTTTTTAAAGTTTAAAATCGTATGTAACCCCTTAACCCTTTAACGTTCACTGGTTTCCCTAGGAAACCAATGGAATCACAAAACTTTAATTACGAAATTGAACAGTGACAGCAGAATTTTAATAGATATGTTTTCCATTTATTATGTATGTGGAATATCGCTTTTTTATTATATAACTATAAATTTATTTATAATTTCCGGTGTCAATCATTTATTTCGACATTTTAGCAATTGAAGTGCTTCATCCGTTAAAGGGTTAAAGAAATTTTAGTCTACCTGTCTGTTTGTAAGGAATAAGGTTCAGAAATGGTTGCATATAAAACAATAAATTTATTCAGGACAGATTGAGAACGTATCTGGCCTGAGTCTGCAGTTTCCGCTTTCCGATATCTAAAATAACTTTTTGAGAAAACAGAGGAAAACCGGTAGACCAATCAATAAAGCAATCTTTCATTACTTAAAAGCTCGGGAACTAATATCTACATTTTAATGAACCTTACAGCGATTGAAAGGTCTATTAATGCAAATTCTGGCACTACAATCTGAAGTTTGTGACATTTTGATATATATATATATATATATATATATATTTTTTTTTTTTTTTTGAGAAAACAGAGGAAAACTTGAAGAATCAATCCATAAACGAAACATTATATGCTTATAAAGTTGAGAACCACTTGATGAAATATAAGGAATCTTAGCACTTTGTTGTGTGGAAATTTTGCAGAAATTTGGATGAAATACAGGGTCATGAAAAATCGAAGAGTGTAGAAAATAGGATTACAAATATCTCGGCAACTAATTATCCGATCGACTTCATGCTTTATGCAAAATTTATGTTTTTTTATTGTCTTTTATATTCACTCCTTAAAATAAACAATTTTGAAAAAAATTATGTACCTTTTATCAGAACGAATATTTTGAGAATCCGAAAAAAAATAGTTCCGGATAATCGAGGTTACTGAAATTCAATAAGCTTCTTCCCATTATTACATACTAAGTACATACCAAATTGCAAGTCTCTATCTCAATTTTTTCGGGAGATAGAGCGTTTACAGACACACAGACACACAGACGGACGGCAATTTTTTTTTTTCCAAAAAATATGTTTTTCGGAATCTCCAGTGTCTGAAACGTGTAAATCCGCCAAATTTTTTTAAAAATCCCTATACTACGTATGATGGGTATGTAAAATGAGTAAATTGTGATAGTTTTCAAACAAATTGCTATACAGTTTTCAAACAAATTGCGTTTGACAGTACATTTTTTTTCTTATTCAACGGTGGGAAAATTGAAAAATTAAAAAAAAAAATGAGTAAGAGCTAAATTTAATCGTCTGGTATTGCCAACATCAAAATGACGTCAGCGTTACGCACAGACACGTTTGTCATTTATAATATTAGATAGATAGTGGAAAGGTAGCAAGCTATAGCGTTTGACACTTTTGCTAGATTTTATTTTAAGAATTCAGATATAACCTTATTTAATCTGTCATTAAATAAGGAAAATACTACTATTTCCAAACAATGGTACCAATCAAGCAATCAGAATAAAGAATGTAGCGAACTGGCAGCACTGCTTTAACACGTGAATATTTTTAGTGTCTATCGCAACAGATTAGGGCTGCGACCATAGGGCTGCGCTATAAAAATGATTATTTAATTTTCTATATACTTAACTTAATTTTATATTTGAAGAAAACGCAAAAGTATAAAATATATTTTCTTCTTAAAAATAAATATTCTGATCAAATATAATAGTGTAGATATTATTTCTTGAGAAAGCAAATATTGTGAACAATAGTACACGTTCTTTTGACAAAATCTTATAAGGATAGAAATAAATCTTTTAGAATAATTATTTACCTAATTACTCTCAAGCTATTCAGCTCTTTAAGAATTTTTTTTTCTTTTTGAAATGAACAGTTCTATATCGCGTTAATTAGAGTTTCAGTTTTTATATATAGAATATGAAAGAGAAAATTAATTTAAGAATTATGTATATCTTTGGGTAGGAAAATTTATTTCAAAGAAAAGAATGCTTGCTAATAAAAGAAAAAAAATCGGCGTCAGTTTAATGTTTGACCAGTATCAACAAAATCTTTCTAATTATCTATAAGAATATAGTGAAATGACGCATTTTATTGCACTGCCTTTTAAATAACATTTACTTTTTTACATATCGATGTACGTCACTGTATTTAAACATTTGTATCACCGTGTTGCATATCTACAACATTATGCAAAAATCATTGATATTTCGAAAGAGAGTTTTAAAAGACGACTTTATTGATTACTGCTATCTTCAAAACTACATTTAATATAAATTTTTCGCAGAATCTCCAGAAAATGGTGATAATTACCGTATATACTTGCATATAATCCAAGCCTCCAACTCGAGATGAAAACAGGTTTAGTACCAGTAATTAATAATGATTTTCTACACCGTAAATAATTTAGAATTAAATGAGATTAAATAAAGCGTATAAACGATTCTGAATTACTCATATTGAACGTGTTTTCTTCTCGAATTTGGAGATTTTTCGAGTATATACGGCAATTAAATAGTTATAGGAAAGTTTAATTTATCATTTGAGCTGTTTCACGCGGTTATTTCTAAAATAGACTTTACGAATTTAATGAAATTAAAAAAGTTAGAGACGTCCAGGAATAGATTATTCACAATTTTGAATTAGAAACTTTACAATATTAATGAGAAACATGTAATATTATTTTTGTTTTAGATACGAAACACGCACCTTTTTGTCAATAATTTTTTATTTTTATGTTCTAATATGTATTTTGTACTTTTTACATAATTGAAATCATATATTGTTACTACCATGTCAAACTATCGAATGTGAAAAAATGCATTTTTCATTACTTCTAAATATTGTCACCACTAAATTTTATTAGAATTCTTCGACTAGTAAGGATATTAATAAAATTTCTGTGAAGAACAGGGTTGCCAGTTTGGCCTTTGTATTCATTTAGAGATGCCGAATACATACCGGGAATTTTGAGAGAAAATTTTAAGTAGTCGCGAATTGTCCGTCTTTAAATACAGCAAAAGTTTCTGTTTGAAATTTCCGGTGTGAGTTTAGAATTTCGGAATAAAAAAGGTGGCCAAACTGGTGCAGAATACTATTAAAATTTAGTGTTGACAATCGGCCCACTTTTAAAAGTAATGAAAAATGCAATTTTTCACATTCGATAATTTGACATGGTAGCGATAATATATTCTAACACCTGAGTAAATATTTTGCAGATCGGGGTTTGTTGTGCTACAAACGGTTAATATAGGAAATTATGAAAGTTTCACAAAAATGGATTACAGGTTTTCCACGATTGGAGCGATGATTTGATTTCTGGGCCTTATTACCGATTATACAATATTTTTAAGAGAAAATTTCACGTTATTTATTTTAAGAAATTTGCGATTAAATAAGCATATTACCTCAGTATTTATTTGGATACCTCGTTCACACTATATGAATATTATAAAAAAGAAAAGAGTGCCATGGTGAACTATTTAATGTAAATGACAAGTTATATTCACTCATTACTCATTTTAAGGAGCTATTTACAATCCTTGGGCAACTAGACACACCTCTTAAATATTAAAACTTGTTCAAAAAAGGGTTGCCGGTATGACCTAATTTTTTATTCAGGAATTCCGGAAGAAGAATATTTGCTTTATGCAATCACGAAATGTTACTTATGTAATCCCGAAACCGCTTCGAGGCCTGTAGTTGTAGTGAATTTCCAGATTAATGGGAACAATTAACATATTCATCCTGAGAATCTTTTACACTTTTATATTTCTTCAACACCTGTTTACACCAGTTTTTCCAAGCTGTAATTTTGATTTATTTAATCTGTCAAAATTTCAAATTAGGTAAAGGGGAAAAGTTCCATGCTAAAATACTTGTTTCCAAATTTAAATGTTTAGTGTGGCTTAAGTGCCAAATTTTCTTGCCAAACGGCGTTAATGAGTTAAGTTTGAAATGATGAAAAAATGTATTTTCCATAATGTTCAAGCTTTTAAGGGGATCCGGTAGACAAAATTCTAAAAAAAAATGCATTTTTTATTTTTTTGCTAATAAAATATTACAAAAGCATAAAAAACTTCTTAATAACACCATAAAATAAGGATTGTGCTAAGCCTTTCGAAAGAGCTTTTTCTTTCTTCGTCAGGCGCAAAGGACACGTGCAACCACTTTGAAGGCAGGAGCAAGACTCAGAAAATACTACAAAGCTAAATAAATTGTATGAAGAAAACTGCGCTTTTCTACTCTGATTACATAAACAGATATAACAACTTTTGTTTTGTATTATGAGACTTTCTCCGTCGCTAACTAAAGCTTTATGTTCATTTTCCTCAGAATGGGTTTTTCATCATTTGTCATATTTAAAAGGATATAGCTAAACAATATTACAACATACTTGCATGAGATTTTTACAGAGTTTTTATGTTATATTTTTTTAACTTGTCTTCAGTATTTTTAGTTGAATGTGGAAGTTATATTCCTCGAAGTAAAAACCACTCTCAAAATTCCTCTTTTGTTTTACTTTAAAAGTAATTAGATATTTTCTAAGTAATATTTTTATAAATCCTGAAGGATAAATATAATGACAAGTTAACAAGAAACCTTTTCTGCACACAGTACTGTGAAAAAAAAGCTATGAAATCGGCATGTAATTCGAGTGTTACATCAAAAATTTTATAGGCTTTGAATTTTAAATTTCTTAAATTTTAAATTTTTTAAAAAATAAATTTCAAAGTTTTCAAATTTTCTTTATTCTGAAAATTAATTTTTATAGAAAGACACATTTCGGGAAAAAAGAAATTCATTAAAAAATGCCTATAAATAAAGAAAATGAAATTTTTATACCCGGAGCCCCTTAAGAAAATTGTAGAGTCTCGTCCAGCAGGGAAACTAATAAAATTACTTTCGTACTATATAGGTAAATTAGGTAAATGACGTTCAATGAATGGTGTTTTCAAAAACTTAAACGGAATTATCTTGAAACATTGTTTTCAGGTGTTCTGCGACTATAACTATTAAACAAGTTAACGGATTTACGAGCTTTATTTTTTTTAATAAAGGAATTTAAATAAAATATAAGTATTTATGGATTTTGAATTTTTTATTCTATTTTTGAATTTTTTTGCAATTTTTTTTTTGTTTTAGATAGATTTGAGAGAAAACATAATTGCAGTATAAAGAAAAATGAGGAATAAAAAAATATGGAAACGACTTCAAAATCGTGTCAAACCTGTTTTTGCCAGATAAAACTTTTCGAGAATATTAAAAGTTTTGTTATTGTTTTATTGAAATTTGAAATTTTTTTAAACTTCTATAAAACATAACTAAGTAAATTCAAAAAGGAATAAATCTAAATTGTTTACAGGCTTGTTAATCCACAATCAAACACGTGCATTTTACATCGTGATGAACACTGTATATATCGTCCTTACCATGTTTAACTATCAAATGTGCAAAAATGCATTTTTCATTACTTTTAAAAATGGGCCGATTGCCACCACTAAATTTTAATAATATTCTTCAGCAGGGTTGCCAGTTTGGACTCTTTTTTTATTCAGAAATTCCGCATTGATACCAGAAATTTCAAGCAGAAATGTTTGCTTCATTTAATGACGGACATTTCGTGATTACTTAAAGTAAAATTTTTCTCCCAAAATTTCCGGTATGAATTCGGTATTTCTCAATCAATAAGAAGGCCAAACTGGCAACCATGTTCTTCACAGAAATTTTATGAGCATTCTTACTTAGCGAAGAATTCTAATAAAATTTAGTGGTGACAATCATCCTATTTTAAAAATTAATAGAAAATGCATTTTTTCACATTCCATAGTTTGACATGGTAGCGACGATATCAAAAATCTTTATACATAACAGATTGGCAATAAAATTTGATTGGTTAAGATGGTTTTGGACAAAAACCTTTCGCCAAAACTCTAGGTGAGCTCACTATTATCGCCAAGCTGATGATTGTTGAATTTTCTCACTCATCTAATTGAACTCATTCAGGTGTGTATCGCGAGGTTCTGGAATGTAAGTTGCCATAGTTTGGACAAAAACTCAATCCTAAGAATGTGCGCTGAGACGTATGTGCCAATCTTGTACCTAAAAGTACTCTACTTGTTTAGTAGCTTTGCATGTGTAGCATCATTTTTAAGAAAATTATTAGGCTACATTTTTTTTATTTGATTAAACAAGATTTCAACCATAAGAAGTTTCTTCATGTAGCGAATTACTCAATTTTTATTTATTTTTAAAATGTGTTATGTACATTATCCTACACTGTATTTTTAATATAAAAAAGCAAGACAGTTATAAGCACATTTTAATTACATATTCTATAATGTTTTTTTATTCTTAGAATTGTATAATATTTATGATTCTTTACCTTTTTTAGTTCTCCTTATAATATTGTCCAGAGATGTCGAGAATAGACAAGATATTTTAATGAAAATTTGAAGGGATGAACTTTGTGCGAAGGACATAAGGACAACCAAAGAACAGAAATTTCCTCTTTTTGTGTCCAAAAAGCTTAAACTCGGCGTTCCATATTTATGGAAGCGTTTGCTAATGCATACGTATCACTGATTGAACTACTGTGCTGCTCCAGCACTTTTCGTGATGTTATCCCACTTGATAAAAAGCAAGTCAAGTCTCTTTAAATATTAATTATAATATCATTTTTCTCAAACTTACTAATAGAAACTTGATATAATTAGAGTATAATAGCGTGTATTTTTGACTGAATAGGATATTTTTGCGATATATTTTTAGGTTATTATTGCTTAGTATTCTTGTCCTCCCTGGTAATTCTTGAACAGTTATTATGAATAATAGTTATTACCGTTATTGCACGTTTTCATTAATGCAACATGCAGAGGACACGCCTACGACAGCAGGATATCATGAAAAATTGAAAGTTAGAAAAACAATACCTACCTTATATACAGGGTTTTTATAAAGTATTTCCCTGATTACAATGATTTATTGCAGAAAAATTTATATAATTAAGCATATGCTTGTTTCAATATATTGTAAAGACATTTATGAAGTTTTTAATACAAGTACTTACGTCAGTCAATTTTGATGTGAGCAGTAGGGTGGATCGAAATTTTTTTTTTCACAATTTCAAAACCTACCTATGCGGAAAAGATGTTCTGTTGTATGGAGATTAAGAGAAAAATAATTAAAAAAATTAATTTTAAAATTTAATACTGCCGCAATGGGGTTGAAATTTCTAAAAAAGTGAAAAAAAGACATAATTTTGGTTAGATGATTTTTGAATAAAAATAATTGTTTTAACATTAATCAAAACCTACCTATGCCGAAAAGATGTTCTATTGTATGGTGATTAAGAGAAAAATAATTAAGAAAATTAATTTCAAAATTTAATACTGCCGCAAGGTGTTTGAAATTTATGTATTTGAGTCTTTTTACGGTAAAAAGTCAAAGTGATTTTTGTTAAATGAAATATACATTTTAGTAATTTTAAATATTAATTAGAATAAGAGGACACTTACTTGGTTACAAGAAAAGACGTTAGCTTCTTATTTACCAGCTTCTTTATTATTAAATAAAGAAAAACATTTAAAATCGTCGAAATTACAGTGGGCGATAATCACGCTTGGTGTTGAAAATTGACATGAGGTTTCGTGATTCGATGCGATTTCTTATAAAACCGTCTCTTCTATATGATCAACAAACAGCAGAAGATGCTTTCGTGACTGTTTTGACTATCCGTTCTGTAGCTTGAGTGTGGCACGGAAACCCCTTGATAGTAGATATTATTGCCGTCGGAATAATTGCTGGATTTACTGTTGCTTCTGAAATCATGTCGTCACTAAATTGTTCAGTTAGTTGAGGTTCTGTCACATTTTTCCATGAAATGAAATCAATATAATCCGTCGCACAAAGTTCAAAAGCTGGTAAATTAAAGATACGGATATTATTCTTTGAAATGTTTGGGATTGCAGTAGACCGTTTGACTTCGCTCGTTTTTAGAATTCTTCGAAGGGACAATTGCCTTATGTGAGTTCCGTCGTCAGGTAACATCGATATTAGGATATTTTCAGGATGGCAAAAAACCCATTTCTCGTAATAACAAGGTTCTATTCCACCAGTGAAGCTTCTGATCCCAGTCGTAATTCCATCTACGTACGCGAAAAGATGACGTACTGGAAACTCATTGGCGTGTAATTGGCACACAAAACATTGAAGTGTACGCTTCAGAATCAGTTCTAAATTTCGAATAACACCTTCTTTAGCACCTGTGTTAATAGATGTTCCTTCGCTACTGATCGCATCCAACTTTGTTACATCTATATTGTTGTCAACGCAGGACAAAAAAATTATGATGTCTTTTCCAATGACTTGCACTCTCCCAGAATTTACAGATACGTGTCCGATGTACTCGGAACTAGGTTCTTTTACCAAGCTTACGTGTTCTTCTATTATGACTTTTCTTCTGTTATCTCCTAGTGATATAGTCCTGTCTTTACGTTCATCGAAGTATAAACCAAATTGGTCATAGTCAGAATCTTTCACAACTGACTGAGACAGTAGAATTGTTCTTGCCTTTGTTCTCTCACGTCGAATTTTATTTCTGTCAACGACGTTCGATGCATCGCCTTGTGAGATTCTACCCACATCTTGAGACGCAGCTGACACGATGGCAGCGCCTGCTTGGTCGGAAATGCCAAAACGGTCCAATGTCTTTGCTACGGCATGTAATTTCGTCACGACAGATGTGACAGTGACACCGTCAGCGTTTTGGGCGTCGCTTTCAACGATAGCTGATGATGAAAAAAGTCAGTATGCTCGCATATACGCCGCTTCAATTTACATCCGTTATTCATATTCATATTCAAATATATTGAACTGGAAGAAACATCAGGCAAGTGTTTTGTTTTTCTCCACGTATCGCCCTTGCTTTAATTTTCGTTTCTCGGCCTTAGTTACTTGTGAAGTGACTTTCCAATCCAGCGACCCGATTACCATTTTTCTTACAGTTCGCATGTCTAATAGAAATTCTCTCTCGTTCATTGGTACTTTCCATTCTTTCTTACAGAAGCAACATTCACATGATTTACAAGTACACGCCGATATATCAAAAACAGCATTTGCGTTTTTCCGGAAGACGTCAATCTGCTTGCGATAGCTTTCAATCCCTTTTCTGGCTTTGTAAGATTTAAGAAGACGGCGATATTCGTCGTGGTATAATCGAACTTTTCTCAAAATGCTATAGTGGTCAATTATTGGGATTGAAGCTCGTTTCCAGGTCTCTTCTAACTTATTAGCAACTTCTTCACATGAGGAGGAAAGTGTAGATGTAGAAAATGTTTCCTTGCTTCGGTATTCTTTTGAATGCCAACATACGCACTTTATTACGTTACTGTAGGTAGGAAGCATATTCGTTGGCATATCACAATATATAGGGCAAATGATGTCTTTTCTTAACATAGCCATGGTGCAATAATATTCAATGTACACTACGCAACACAATACACTTACAAAGAAAACTTACACAATGAAATCGAAATTTATTTCACTTTTCGAGAACAGCGCCCGATTCCGTAAGCCGCTAGCTTTGAACTGAATGAGTGAGCGGTGGGAACAGGTTTATCCAATATTACTCAGAGCAAGGCTCCTTTAACTATTATAGAAGCCCTAATTCAGAGCCACGTGGCCGTATCATATGATGTAGAGAAGATTCCATGACGTAGCGCTTCCAACTTATGGAGGGGTGGAAGGATAAAGCGAAAGAATGAAAAAGCTGGAAATGCCCTTTTTTTCGAAAATCCAACCCCCTTGCGGCAGTATTAAATTTTGAAATTATTATTTTTTATTAATTTTCTTTTAATCTCCATACAATATAACATGTTTTCCGCATAGGTATGTTTTGATTAAAATTAAAACAATTATTTTGAATCAAAAATCACCTAACCAAAATTAGGTCTTTTTCCAATTATTTTTCGAAAATTCAAACTGTTTGCGGCAGTATTAAATTTTAAAATTAATTTTTTTAATTATTTTTCACTTAATCTCCATACAATAGAACATCTTTTCCGCATAGGTAGGTTTTGATTAATAATATTTATTTTTTCACCATATACCATCGATCCACCCTAGTGAGCAGCCCTGGTAGCAAGAAGAATGCCAAAGCAGTATTCCATTTATCGCTACGTAATGCCCAACATTTGGGCTGTCACACTAGACACAGAATCTGTGATCCTGACCTTGAGTGGATATTCCCTGAATATACAAAAATATGTAAAACTTAATATTGTATTTATTACAGTTTGTCAGGTTAAGAATTTTTGTGTAAACTATGTTCAGTTTACTTTTCAAAGGGGCCTTGGATTGACCAAGTCGTATGTCTAGGAGCTCATTCATCCAGATGAAAAAAACTTAAGAACATGACTTTTAAATAATAAAAATTTTACAGTATTACATTCATTGGTTATTGCGTAATATTTTTTTGTAATCGGGGAAATACTTTATGGCCACCCTATATTACGGTTGGTTGGTTGAATGGGGTTTTATAGCACAAAATCCCTTTAGGGACATGCTGCGCCAAAAAAATATTATAATAAGAACGTCAAATTAAAATTTAAAATTGATTTAAAACTTTGTCATAAAAACAAGTTGAATGAAAATAACACAGTTAAATGAAAAGAGTAATCCAAATTCGAGAGGAAAACAGGTTTAATACCCGCAATTGAGAATGGCTTTCT
Source organism: Maratus michaelseni (assembly GCA_963931845.1). Taxonomy (NCBI): domain Eukaryota; kingdom Metazoa; phylum Arthropoda; class Arachnida; order Araneae; family Salticidae; genus Maratus; species Maratus michaelseni. Next base: position 112,059,220 of record OZ007599.1, read on the forward strand.
ACGCCTTAAATAGCTTAGAATTAAATGAGATTAATAAATATGGCATAGATAACAATTCTGAATTACTGGTATTACCGTAATTTCCGGCGTATAATCCGCGGATCAAACAAATCGGTTTCAACCCAGAAATTTTATTCAATAACTGAAGCCAAATATTTACAGCGATCTGAGAAGTAACACTTTATAAAATAAAATTTCTGGGTCGAAACATGATTGTTTGATCTGCGGATTATACGCCGGAAATTACGGTAAATCTGTTTTTATTTCGAATTTGGGGGTTGACTTATAAACGAGTATATACTGTAGCGTTTTGAATGTTAAGGAAATAGAGCAAAAATTCTAATAATTCATGAAATATTTTTATAAAAATTACTATATGTAATCTCTTTGAAGAATGCCTATATAAAATATACTTTAAACTAGTTATTAAAAATGATTACTACACTCAAATTATTTTGAAATTTTATACAACCACAAACATTTAGAATTTAAACTCTTCAAAGATCATTGTTTATAAAATCTATTATTGAATATAAATTTTGAGTAAAATGAATCACAAGTTGTAAGTTTTATACGTAGTTTGTCTAGGAGAAAATCAAATTAATTCGTTTATTCAGAAAATTTCTCTGAAGTGCGATTCCAATTTTCAATAAATGTGTTGTATCATACGGGCTTCTTAATTATACCTGTAATCAATAATTTTGTAATAAACATTATTTTCGGGCACTAATTAGTATAAAAATCCAGTCCCATTAGTTGCTATTGATGAAATTAATTTAATGGAAATAACAATATATATGAGAAATGTATAAAAAGTAAATTACCAAGAACGAGATCTAATCGTAATTAAAGGTAATCGAAATTTTCCCAAAGAATGATGATGATTTTCATACATAATGTGAGAAAAAAATATGGCAGATAAGAAAAATGGTTTTCCGAATAAATTTCTCCCTGGATTCGTTTTCTTACTTTCTTCTGTGCATTCTGCATAATTTTATACATAAGATCGTTAAACCCAACTGTTATTTTCGCTTAGAAATACGTAAAATAAAGAAATCAAACTCTTAGAAGAAGATAAGTAATGGTAATTATAGTGATTTTCCTGTTTTCCTTAATCTTTTAACCATTTCAGTGGCACATAATTTTGTTAATAAAATGCTAAAAAGGTGGAGTGCTACGAAAGTTAAAGAACAAATTGATTTAAGTATAAATAAATGCTTGTATTCACATACATCATAAAAACAACATTTATTTAAAACTTTTGGTGTAATTTAGCAGTCGACGGATTAACCTTCTGATTACGGGCTTCGAAAATGGCTTTTTTATATTCAATCGTACTACCATTTACAAAAAAAAAAAAAATCTCTATTTCTTTTGAAAACGACCTTGTATAAATGTATGACACATTTCATTTTCTAAAAAGTTACACTGATTGAATAAAAAATAATCGCTTTGATGACATATGCCCGGGATCTGTAATAAGGGTGTGTACGTTTTACCACAATTTTTTAATAGAATTTTTATATTTAATATTTAAATAGCAGAAATTGTAGACACCTCGTTTAATCTACGGATTTGGAATACTTTTCTGCATTTAAATAAGGCGAAAAATTGTCGTAAAAGCGTACGAACGCTGGTAGTCAATAGGTTAACATTAAGTGGTATAAATAATATACCATTGTCCTTCAAAGGGGGACATATTCGTATAGCTGACATTGTTTACGGTTTTAACATACCAGTAAAATTTAATTGTAAATTTACCTCTGTTAATCTGCGATTTAAAAAGGTTCTACAAAATTTTATAGAAAAACGTAAAAGTTGGCAGCTATGTGTTCGGAAATAAAATCAAGTATTTGCAATGCATTTTTAAACTTTAAGAAAACGAAGAGCGTACTGTGTGCTCCAGGTACGTTTTTCCTTAATCCTGAAGTACAGTGACGGCATATTTTTACACCTGGGATTGCGAACCTGGGTTACAGCGGGTCAATTGTCAGCGCCATTACCGAATAGTAATCTGGAACTTATTTAATGACAGAAATTCCTAGATTAAATAAAACGAAGATTACTATTTGGAAAAATTCATGACAATAGACCCGAATCGCAAGGCTTCGATAGACCATGTTTGCCACCCCTCGAGTGAAAATATGCTGTCAGTTTCCTTAAAGGTGAAAAATGTCTTTCATAAAGTTGAATTACAACTTGTATATAGAACAATTATTGATATTTTCCAATTTACGTCATACATATTGCATTTTCAATGAAAGAATACATATGTGGCAATAGATAAGAATACATTCATGACAATAGACCCGAATCTCCAGGATTCGATAGACTATGTTTGCCACCCCTCGTGTGAAAATATGCTGTCAGTTTCCTTAAAGATGAAAAATGTCTTTCATAAAGTTGAATTACAACTTGTATATTGAACAATTATTGATATTTTCCAATTTACGTCATACATATTGCCTTTTCAATGAAAGAATTATACATTTTCTAATCATACATTTATGATAATCTGCGCATTCTGAATGTTTTAAATTTAACGTTGTATTTTTTTTTCACTTTACCAAAAATGTTTATTTGATTATGCTTTAATATTTTCCATTGTTTACATTTGACAGTGATAAGAGCGTTTGGATCATTATCTGATTTATATATTTCTATGTTTTGACATATTTCACAAACATAGGCGTAGCGTCAGGGAAAGGCACAGGCGAAATGCAACTAAATTTTCTGAATTGAATTTTTCAAGTTATTTATTTTAAGACAGAATATCTTCGTATATTTTACTGTAGCAACCATTAGTTTTTAGAAAAATTTGTGGAAGTTTCCATGTCTAACCCCCTAACGCTTCGTCTATGTTCTCAAAGCAGGATGGTTGTTTATCTTATAGAGAAAATATCTCAACATGTATCGCATACTTTTCACGTAGACACTAACGCTCCAGAATTGAACCACGTCAAAACAACTTCGTGTGCAAGAATTTAATACTTTTCAGTGTTTTGGAGAATATTTTATTAAAGTTAAAACAGAATAACGGCACATAAACATAACAGCACAGCTGATGCAATAAGTGATGAATATTCTTTTTCTCCCTCATATTAATCAAATAAAGTGATTTATGACTTATATCATATCATTCAGAAAGCAAGTTTCCCATGGCCCGTAAAAAGAAACAAAGCATAACTACCTAGAAAGATTTATTGCAAAAGATACAGCAATGTTTCAGCTACTTCTTAACATAAGTACCATCAGAATTGTAACACTTGCCATAGCGCGGGATACGTTTTTGCAGTCCAGTGTCGTTGAAGACTGCCACCTGGGAATGGAGACAGATTATCACAGTTGTCTGCATGTCTTCGTCTGTGAGAAAGCGATGACCATACAGGAATTTCTTCAAATTGCAAGAACAGGTGGAGGTCGCTGTGAGCAAGATCGGTAAATGGTGAAACACCTCCTAGGGTAACTTCTGAAATAGATGTTTTGTGGAATTCGCCGTGCGAGTGGCCTTTGTCGTGGATCAACGCAAGACCAACACTGAGCATCCCACGTCGCTGTTCGTTCAGAAACTTTTTCACAGACCTCACCTCGCTGTCGGCGGGAAAAGAAATGAGAGCCGACATCTTTGCGCACGACAACGATGTTAATGTAAGCGATCAGGAAGTTACAACTGCCGCATACGATAGTCACACCCACAACCACACGCTTGTGCTTTTTCGTTTCCTGCATTTTGCAGCGCCATCTTTTTGCGAAGTGGAGAATTTATTTTCTGGATGAACCTACGATGGTATTAAACTTCTCCAACACTTGAACAATCGCCAGTCCTGCTAAATCGTGTTTTTTTAGATCTTTACACGGGGAGCTGACAATAGAGGTTAATGAATCCTCTTGAGGTAAGGATCCCCCACCCCCATTCTTTTTACTTGAAAGATATTTGCCACAACAATTTCGAAAATCGAATCTTTGACTTATTTTACCTCTAAATTGTTGTTTTTAACACCTGACAAAGCACCGACATTCTCAAAACATGATTGATCCCGAATTCATGATACAAACTGTAAGGGTTGGTATAGAACACTGTAACAGTCATTTATTGTACAGGGAACCACGATCAGAAATCCATTTATTTAGTCAAATGTATAGAGACATACAATCCCACGTCACTGTTCGTTCAAGAACATTATCACAGACTTCACCTCGCAGTCGGCGGGAGAAGAAAGGAGAGCCGACATCTAATGTATGTCGTAAAGTATGTTGATGTAAGTGATCAGGAAGTTACAAATGCCGCATACGATAGTCACACCCACAATCTACACGGTTTGTGTTTTTTCGTTCCATGCATTTTGCAGCGCCATCTTTTTGCAAAGTGGGGATTTATTTCCTAGAAAAACTTAGTATTTTTATCAATTTACCTGACGCTGGACCTTTTTGCAGAAAGCTTAACTAAATGTGCTATATGTTTTTACTAGTTACACTTGTTGCATTACATTTCTGAATTAATGCATAATTGCATAATTGGTAGAATAATTTTCTGTAAAATATTTACGATGGTATTAAACTTCTCCAAGACTTGAACAATCGCCAGTCCTGCTAAATAGTATTTTTTTAGATCTTTACAGGGGGAGCTGACAATAGAGGTTAATGAATCAGAAAGCTTAACTAAATGTGCTAAATGTTTTTACTAGTTACACTTGTTGCATTACATTTCTGAATTAATGCATAATTGCATAATTGGTAGAATAGTTTTCTGTAAAATATTTACGATGGTATTAAACTTCTCCAAGACTTAAACAATCGCCAGTCCTGCTAAATAGTATTTTTTTAGATCTTTACAGGGGGAGCTGACAATAGAGGTTAATGAATCCCCTTGAAGTAAGGATCCTCATTCTTTTTGCTTATAAGATATTTGCCACAACAATTTCGAAAATCGAATCTTTGACTTATTTTACCTCTAAATTGTTGTTATTAACCCCTGACAACGCACCGACATTCTCAAAACATGATTGATCCCGAATTCCTGATACAAACTTTAAGGGTTGGTATAGAACACTGTAACAGTCATTTATTGTACAGGGAACCACGATCAGAAATCCATTTATTCAGTCAAAATTACAGGGCGACTCACTCCAATCCGAAGTTGCTTTTCGTTCATAACTTTAACCCGGGAGAAATCGTGCATATCTAGGGTATGAATAGTTTTTACTTTGTCACCAATAAATACAAACAATAATTCTCAACTTATTTAGTCAGTGACAACTGTTACAAATTGTAGGGTAAAATACGCTAAAGATTACTTTTCGAAAAGTAGTGGTGATAATTGTAAAATCTGTACGCACTCGGGGTATGTCATACCCCATGCGACTTCTCCCGGGTTAATAGTAGTGAAGATACTTTAATGAAATCCTTAGAATATACTTACAATTCATACAAAGATTAGTCTGTTGCGAATTTTGTTAAAATAATTTTGTTTTTGTAATTCTGACTAAATAAATTGATTTCTAACTCTAGTTTCCTATACAATAAATGATTGTTACAGTGTCCTGTACCAACAATTAAAGTTTGTATCATGAATTCAGGATATAGTGGATATCATATACAGGAAAAACAAAATACTCCGGTTGGTTGAAATTATTCTGCAGACAGTCACAGTATAGTCTCTCGATATCCAATGGTCGCACTTATAGACGCTTTGAGGATGACTTGTTATGAAGTTCTATGGGAAATTATAGGATTAAGGAAGGTGGAAAGAAACTTAAGATTAAGTCTAATGCGCATGCTTGTCCTATAAGAGAATCCACAGGCATTTCTAAGGCGAATGTAACTGGATAATTCGTTCTTCGTCATCCTTTGGATATCTAAAGCTATCTAGACGGCGATTGTGATTGTTTGGGCTTTTCAGGGGCAAAATACATCTGTTTCAAAAGTTTTGAAATAATTAAATGACACCAGGTTTTTCGGGTAAATTTATCAGAAAAAAGTAAATTTGTTTCTTCGCGTACCGTAACTTCCGCCTATAATCCGCGGTTCAAACAATTCTGTTTCGACCCTGAAATTTTATTTTATAAAATGTAACTTACCAGATCTCTGTAAATATTTGACTGCAATTATTTAATTAAATTTCTGGGTTGAAACTGAATTGTTTGATCCGCGGATTATAGGCCGGAAATTACGGTACATTATAAAAGAAAAATTTTATTCCAAAACTGTGCTGCCATCGTGGCTTTTAGGGATTAACACGTTCACTGCCGGGTTAAATTACCGGAATTTTATTTTATTTAGAAAGTTTGAATTCATGCCCGAAAATACTAATAGCAGTATTTACTTTATTTAATTACAGACATTTCGTGATTACATAAAATAAAATTTCTTCTTTCGAAATTTCCGGTACGAATTCGTAATTTTAGATTGAAAAAGCACGAGTATACTCGTGGTTGGCAGCCAATGAGTTAAAATTAAGTGTTATTTATAACGTTCCAACGCTTTTCAAGGGGTTAAATGAAGCAAATTATTCTTTACTGAAATAGTGGTAGCTTGCTCACCCGCAGGCCCGAATTTGTGCATCCTCTATTAGGGGCTCCTTCTATTCTCCTCCTTTACCTCATGGTTTGTGCCACATAATGTGCTACACGTGGGTAGTGATGAGTTAAAAAAAAAACATAGCAAAACATGTAATGAGGCTAAAAATTGTGATAATTTTCAAACTCACCTCCCCGATACTACGGCTATGTTCTCAAAGGTTGTCTGTGCAAGATAATCCTTTATACGTAGGTAATAATAAATTTTAAAAGAACTCTAGTCAACCTTGTAAGGGTGCTAAAAAACTTTTAGGTAAACAGTAGTTAGTTACAATGCTCTCTTGCAAAAAATAGGCTGAAAACATTTTATCATTCTGCGAATTGTACGTGTAGGTGTAGAGTCTGTGTAGACATCAGTAATACATACAAGTAATAACTTAAGCGCCAGGCTATTCAAATTCCAGAGGTATCCAGAGTATCCAGAGGTAACGATTTGGATGACAGTATTTCCGAAAATTAGTCTTTGCCTTGCTTTAGTTTCAGAATTCTGCTGTCAGAATAAGTTGTAAAAAATACTGTTATGGAATAGTGGTATCCATAACCAGTCCTTTCTGAATACGGCACTGCTTTTTGACAGTATGACAACTTAAAATCCTAGTTTTTACTCGCTTCAAAACACTTGTTATATATTGAATTTTATTTTATAACTAAAAGCTTAATATACACATAATGTTACGTGCAAACTTGACAGAAAAAAAAGTATAATTAATTTTTAGAAAGGTAACCATTTATATAATCGATGCTAATATTAGTAACTCAAAGCATATTCATTTTACACCTTAGTTCATAGCTGCCAAACCTTCCGATTTTTGTGAAATAGTATTTCAGATTAATATAAATCAGAATAATCTTGTCCTTATTTAATCGCAAACTACTGTCATTAAATAAAGTGAATAATTCTATTCGAAATAGTAGAACTAAAAACTTTGAAGGTTTGGCAGTTCTGTGTATTCAATATGTAATTGTAGAATAATGAAATTTTTTGAAAAAATCATTCTTAATGGCTTTACCCCTCCTAAATAATTTGTTCTATATACAATTTCTTACTTACCCATCATACGTAGTATAGGGTAAGTCTTGTAATCGTTTTGAAAAAAAAATTGACGGATTTACATGTTTCTGACACTAAAGATTCCGAAAAATATATTTTTAGAAAAAAAAAAATAATTGCCGTCCGTCTGTATGTGTGTGTGTCTGTAAACGCTCTATCTCCCGAACAAATTGAGATAGAGACTTGAAATTTGGTATGTACTTAGTATGTAATAATGAGAAGAAGTTTATTGAATTTCAGTAACCTCGATTATCCGGAACTATTTTTTTCGGACTCTCGAAATATTCGTTCTGATAAAAGGTATATACAAATTTTCGAAATTGTTTTTTTTTAAGTAGTAAATATAAACGAAAAAAAAATGCACAAAAAATGAAGTTGATCGGGTAATTAACCCGAGATAAGATAAAGATAAGATAACCATTTATCAAAGATGCTAACATTAGTAAAAGAAAGCGTATTCTCGGGGATTCATTTTATAACTTCATTGATTTTTCCATAGCTGCTAAACCTTAAAATGTTTGTGAACTAATATTCCCGATTAATATAAATCTGAATAATCTTGTCCTTATTTAATCGCAAATTATTGTCATTAAATAAATTTACTAATTCTATTCGAAATAGTGGTACTCAAAACTTCAATTAATTGCCGAGATATTTGTAATCCTATTTCCACACTCTTCGATTTTTCATGACCCTGTATTTCATTCAAATTTCAATTTAAACCTATATTTAAATTGGAAATGAGACGCCTAATCCGACGCAGTAAACTCTTAGTTAATATGATTATCATTTTTGGAGTTATAAGGATGTTTCTTTTACGCAATTCAGTAATAGAGCATTAAAATTTATGACGTCATCAAGTTACGATTTTATTCGAATCGCAATGCATTTTATAAAAAGTTTACACATGTTTTATGTTCATATTTTATGTTATGCATATCTGTGATGGGTAAGTATTACGGTGGCCCCCAACGACTAGTTTGTAAATAAATTTAAAAGCTTAATATATGCATAATGGTAACAGGAAACTTGATAGAGAATCCAAATTAATTAATTTTGAGAAAGATAACTATTTATCAAAGATGCTAACATTAGTAACTCAAAGCGTATTCAGGTGGATTGATTTTATGCCTTAGTTCATAGCTGCTAAACCTTCCAATTTTTTTAAACTAGTATTTCCGATTAATATAAATCTGAATAATATTGTCCTTATTTAATCTCAAACTACTGTCATTAAATAAATCGAATAATTCTATTCGAAATAGTAGTACTAAAAACTTTGAAGAACTTTGAAGAACTTCTGCGAAGTCTCAGTTCTGTGTATTCAATATGCAATTCTAGTAGAATGAAATTGATTGAAAATTCTTTCTTAATGGCTTTACCCCTCCCAAATAATTTGTTATACATTAAATTTTTTGGTAAATAAATTTAAAAGCTTAATATAAGCATAATGGTAATAGCAAACTTGACAGAGAATTAAAAATAATTAATTTAAAAAAAGATAACCATTTATCAAAGATGCTAACATTAGTAAAACAAAGCGTATTCTCGGGGATTCATTTTATAACTTCGTTGATTTTTCCATAGCTGCTAAACCTTAAAATGTTTGTGAACTAATATTCCCGATTAATATAAATCTGAATAATCTTGTCCTTATTTAATCGCAAATTATTGTCATTAAATAAATTTACTAATTCTATTTGAAATAGTGGTACTCAAAACTTCAAAAGTTTGGGAGCTCGCTGTGTTAAATATGTAATTCTAGAAGAAAGAAATTGTTAAAAAGAATCTTTTTTAATGGCTGTACCCCTCCCAAATGATGTTTCTTTCCATGTTTACCCAAATATCAATTACTAATTAAATGAATAAAAGATATTCTTTACGATTGAACATATCTGATATTTAATGATCCAAGGTAAAAAAAAAAAATATATTACAGAGGTTTTTAGTATGTCAGAATTTAAAAGATTAAAATTAAATAATAATAATTTTAACATTTATTCTTGTTTCACTATGTCTGAAAAAAAATTAGTTTAATCCTTTTCAGGAGCAAGTAATTCGTCTGTTTTATTGTTGAAAACTCACAAGAATTTACGAGCAATTTCTTTTGAAAAAATTAATGCAATTTCCAAACTTTTTCACATAAATTTTAAAAGTAATTTTTTAAAAATATTTCCGATACAAATTTTGATTTAAATTAAGTGGTTTAATTTATAACTCAGCGTTATCAGTAGGCAAAATTTTATTAAAATATTCGTGGTGCCGAATGTAAGTTTGGAATTAAAATTAGGTGTGCCCGGAGTGGGACCACTGTGCCGGAAAGGGTTAACGGTTGGGCCATTTTATTTTAATAATTTACTGTCACATTGGTAACAGTATTCCGGAATGAAAAATTTTATTTTTTAAGTGTGTGGAGAAAAGATTTTACTTATTTTAAAATATATTTTTCTGTGAATTCTACTTTAATTCAAACATTTCAGCTTTTCATGAATAGAAGTATTTTGTCCTTGAAAGGTTAAACTTAAAATTTCTTCATTAATTAAGGTATACATTTCTTTTCGAAAAAACTGGTAATCAAATTCCCTGAGGCATTGGAATTATGGGTTCGCATATAAAAAGCGCAATTAAATTACTATTTCAGAAAATGTGTATAGAATATATAAATAAAAAAAATGTTTTTCATAGGAATAATACATCATTTTCAGGAACTTTTTCCCCTGTCTCTTTTTAGCACTTTCCAACCTAGTTGAAAAGTGCTTATGACTTCGGTTTGTCTGGCCGTCTGCCGTCTGGCCGTCTGGCCGTCTGCCGTCTGGCCGTCTGGCCGTCTGCCGTCTGCCGTCTGTCCGTGCTCTAACTCCCGTAAATATGCTCGGATTGCTCTGCAATTTTTATATGTTATTGTCGTTATCTATAGCATGTTCCCTATTTCAACGGAAGTGTGTAGCACTTATAGTTTTTTTACAGGGACACTCAAAAGAATTCCGTTACATTGCGGTCTATGGGGAAAAATCATTTGCGGTTTATTTAAATAATGTTTCACTATTTTAAACGCATTGTAATTTATATATATTACTAAGGTGCATTAGAAGAAGCTTAATATGGAACAGGGTGTGCATAGCACTTATAGTTACTTTACAGGGACAGTAAAAATAATTCCGTTACATTACGTCTATGGAGAAAAATCGTCTGCGGTTTATTTAAATAATGTTTCACTATTTTAAACGCATTGAAATGTATATAGATCACTAAGGTGCATTACAAGAGACTTACTACGGAATACTGTGTGTATAGCAGTCATCGTTCATTTACAGGGACACGCAAAAGAATTATCTACTGTCTGTTAACAATAATTCCTGGAAGTGCGTTTTAAGTTATTGAACGCGATTTTAATTTTAACTTGCTTTTTGTCTATTACGTGGTGTGTATAAATTCTGTAGATCCTATACAGGGCAGCACAAAAGTTCGCGAACACATTTCTGTTTATTGACAAACTCCAGACGGAGAATTTTAAACTGTGCTACGCGTTTCCTAACTGAACTAAAATTATCATCCTATGTAGTATATATACAAATCTATAGATCCTATACAGGGCTGAATAAAAGTATTCGGATATTTTTCCGAATATTGTATATGTTGGAAATTCCTGAAATTATGTTTTTAAATATGTTATGCGTTTTCTAAATTGTTTACTTAGATGTTAGCTTTTAGCTTATTAAACGGTATGATTTGTAAAATTATTTTGGAAGCGTTGGAAAGTGCTATATAATCTATGCTTGACGCTTGATTTTTCGTTCTTGTTTTAAGCAGTTAAAAAACGTTGCGGGTAAAATGGATCCGAACAGGAGAGCAAAGTTCAGAATACTTCTAATATTTATTACTTTGGGAATATTATTTATTTTAAAATATAGTGTAAAATTAGAAGTAAATAATTTCTAAAAATCCAAGGAATTTATTAAGGTATGTTTTTATATTTATTATTCTAAAAATTCCAATAAAACGTATAGAAACGTCAAAAAAATTTAGTTACAACAGAACTGCCAACCCTCCGGTATTTTAACTTCCACAATTTTCGAATAGAAATATTAGCTTTATATAATTTGAAGATTCTTCTACTAAATATAAAAAGGATTACTATTCGAAAACAGTAAACAAAATTTGGTGAGTTTTCAAATATGTTAAAATAACAGAGGACGCATTGTGGCTACCCGGGAATCCCAGTATCGAAATCGAAATTTAACATTTGAACTGTCATAACGGTCAATTCACCGGCACCAAATAAATATGTAGCGATTGAAACCAGAAATTTCTTATTAATTATTAACATTAAATATATACCACATAGATTAACCTTCCTACCCAGAATGGGTATATTCGACCCGTTTATATAATTGATTTCATTCGATTCGAACAAGAAAATGTTCATAAAGTAAATGTAATAAAAGACCGACAGAATTAACAGGGGTCGCAGCGTCCTATATTTTTTATACACTCGCTACCACAGTTTTCAAACTATTATCATTTTAGTGTATTTATTTAACCAATATTTACTTATTTTGCAATAGCAAGCTAACATGGAAAATTTATTTTGAAAATAGTGGTTGCGAATAACTTAAAAGTGTAGGATGCTTGAACCCCTGAATTAAGTATAAAATAAATATGTTAAATAGTTTCGAATAAAAACTCTGGTGTGAAATGTTTTATAAAAGTTGAATACAATTTCAACAGAGTAGGAGGGTTAACCCTTTATATCCTGAATTAATTTTCCAGCTACAATTTTATTGTATTTTTGCATCATTGGATAAGTTTTGGTGCAGAATAAACATAGGAAAGAGGAAAATAATTTTTATAGTGTTTTAGAGGTTAATTATGCAACTGTAACCACCATAATTTTTTACTCTATGATATAAAATAAAATAGTAAATTTCAAATAGTAAACTTCAAATAAAATATAGGAAATGTTCACCTGTAGAGTATAGAAAACAATAGAAAATAATAGTACTAAATAACCGGTAATAAACCACTAAAATTACTCAAATGAAGAACAACATGTATGCCAATTCTATTGCAAAATGGATTTCGAATGTAGCGTGGCAAATGTAAAATCCCTAATATGCAAAGAAAGAGGATATGTGCTTGAATTAGCCATCTCCTGCCTGCTGTCAGAAATACACTCTTTGTGCCATTGTGAATACCGTTAGGAAAAACGGTCATATTACGAATATATAGGTGTTTTATTAACCCCTTGGGGAGGAGCGACACGGATACGTGACGCATAAGATGCTCAGAATCCTCGATTATTCCCACCAGTTATTTTTTTTTTTTTGTAAAGTTTTCTTTATCTAATCATTGCATTTTTGCGATTCGATTAGCTGAAAATTTCTCATTTGAAAAACCGGTGGTAACTGATTAAAAATTCTGTAAAAGACGCTCGTCGCCAAGGGGTTAAAGTGGTACTTATAAGTACCGTCAGGATAAAAAGGGTTAAAGTAACATGCTCAATTTAAATAGTATTGAAAAAAAAATCTCATTTAACCCTCTTAGTACCAGATTTTAAGTTTTTGATGATTGGAACCAGAAATTGAATTCGGTTAAGTGATCTTCTTACCGTTTGAGTGCTGAAAATTTGGCCTATAATCCGCGGAACAAACAATTCTGTTTCAACCCAGACATTTTATCTTATAAAATGTAACTCACTAGATCGCTGTAAATACTTCAACTGTTCATATCAACAGGATCATAAAAATAAAATGATTTCAATTATTGAATAAAATTTCTGGATTGAAACAAAATATGTTTGATCCGCAGATACATTGCGGCGCTATCGCGCTTCATAGCACTCACACGGTTAAAATGATGTGTATATATAATTTAATTTATTAAGTTTAAATAATAATTATTTTTTCTGGTTCGAAAGACAAAAAACATTATAACAAATAAAAATGAAGTCAAAAAAGACCTTGATTGTTCTAGGAGGGTTAAATTAAATATATACCACTTGAGTTAAATTTCCGGTCGTTTAATTGTTATAATATGTTGATGATAATTGCATCAGTCGTTCTAGAAAGGGCACTATACCAAGATTGTCAAAAATTGTTTTATTGCAAATTATGATACTATGCCCCATATTCTATCACTTCTGAAAAGAAAATGCATCAGTCCGGAATCTAGATATTATGTCTGTATCTTTAAAAGAAGAGGTAAATAACTATCAGTATTGAAAAGACACTTGTCCGTGTCCTTTCAAAAATTACTTCTCCGTTAAATTGTATGAATTTTTTTAGTTTACTAGTTTTATGACAAAATTTATACGAATATAAGAAATTGTTCTGATACAGTAGAATATATATATATACTCCGTTAAATATCTATACTTTTGTTCCGACTGGCGATATATTAAATTTTGCTAATTGGTTGCCATCCCTGTTGTTAGAGAGGAAGAATATCAGAAGAATCAAGGGAGGGAAATGTCTCAAAAATCTCTAATCTACAATTTCAGCAAACATCTTCTATTCACTTCGAGTATATACATTTGACAAGCCGGGCATTATCACTACAATAGAATACATTGCAGCAAATCTTTTTCACTTAAGCTTGAAGATACCGTTGAGTATGCCAATTTAAAAAGCATATGAAGGACCAGTCCCCATCAATGCAAATAGATTGAGGACTTAAATCGCCTCAAAGCCTATTCCTACGAATTTAAAAGATTTAATGAAAAATGTCATTATAGCCAACCAATGAAGTTGAACAACATGTTGATGAATAAAAAAAGTAATTACAATACATTTTTTCCATTTCTCACATCATGTGTCAATCGAGGTAACTAACCCTAACCCTGGACCAATCGCGCAGGGTATGGCATACCCAGGGTGCGTACGGTTTTTCTGAAAGTAATCTTCCACTTACTTTATCGCAACATTTGTAAAAATGATCTCCGACTGTATAAGGTGACGATGATTATTTGTATTTCTTGGTGACAAAGTAAAAAAAAAAAAAAAAAAACCTTCATACCGTGTGTATGCGCACCTTCTCGCGGTTTAATATTTGTTCAGTGTATATTTTTTGTATGTTTTGTAATACATTTTCCATCTATTTTATGCAAAACTATATTTTCTTATATAATTTATCCTCATTTCATTAAAGAAAGGGTACGTGTCTCAAAATTTTATTTTATTTGTATTATATCATTTATAGATCAGGAAGAAATTTCAACAATGTCAACTAATGTTAACTCATATTTCTTGTAACTTAAGGCAGACACTTAAAAATGTACCTTTATGTTTCTCAGAAAAACGTCTGTGTCTCCTGAAAAGTTCATTTTAGAAACAAAGGAAGATTGATTTCTAGAATGACTGATTCAATTTATCATTTAATCCTTTCCGAGGAATGTAAAGGTGTTTTTGGAATGTTAAATTTACACCAGAATTCTCTATTTTATTTTTTTAAATAAAGAAAGACAATGTTATAGCTATCGTTATAAAAGATAAATTTTATTAAAAGTTATAAAAGTAAAACTTTCTTAAAATTTTTTTATACAAATCTTCACCGTCCTTTAAGAGGGTAAATTAAATTTATTACTGAGATTGCAACCATCGGGCTTTTTCTTAGTAATTAATTAAAACAGGTGTTGGAAATTAAATAATGAGTGTTACCAAATCAGAAGGATTTATTATTTTGAAAATAGGGATTTTCAGAAGAAAATTTTAATAGTTAATTTTGCTTTATATAATGATAGCCATTCCGTTATTAAAATAAAATAAAATTACTGTTCAAAATATTCTGGTGTAAATTTGTAATTTAAAAAATCGCTAGATTTGGCAACACTGCAAATAACCTCTTGATTCCTGGGTACCCAAAGGGGTACCTAGATTCTTTTGCTCATAAAAATTAAAATGATTGATATTTTACATTTTAACTTAATGTTGAATGCTTTTGCTTTAAAATGAAACCAATAAATGGCAGTCCCGATGTCGATTCCTTTATAAAATGAATGTTATTTTAACCCGACTTTGCAAAATGCTTTCGAAACAGTGCATCCAAGAAAGTAGGTAATTTTCACAATTCTTTAACTTAAAAACTTTATAATAAAAATTTAAGAATTTGCAAATTATTCACTTATTTAAAGCTGTTATTTTTTTTTTATTGTGTAATTTTAGGTTATTGATAATCAAATTGATATTTTGAGGGGGCTAGTAATTTTATGTTCATATTTGTGAACCTAAATTACAAGTCCCCTAAAACAATAGATTTAAAATATATATATTTTTTGTCATCTATGATGTCATTTTGTTTGTTTAAAAGCAAAGAATGAGTATTTGTACTATTATTTTAACTTCGGGTCTTAAGAGGATAATGCAACCTAAATAAACATGAGAGTAACAAGTTTGCATATCACCCCTTTCCAAGGCAGTGGAACATATTTATCCCACTTATTTGTAATTTAAAAATGCCAAAATTGCACCAGGAAATTTGAGTATAATTTTACTTTTATTAGGTACCTGAATAAATGCATTTAAGTAATTCCGTTCTTAATTAATTAGTTCTTAAATTCTAGTAACATTCAGTTACTTCAGCATTCGAGCAACGGGATTATTATGTCTCTGAAATGTTTAAAATGATAAATCTTTGTTTAACGTTATAGCTGTGATGGATAAATGGTAACACTGGTCCGGTTTTTGATAACCGCTATTTCCAAAGTATATTTCTTAGGTTGTTGTTTACAAAATTTGCAAGGGAAATCTAAAAAGAAAATATTTCTTTGAAAAAGTAGTAATTAACCCCTGGAAGGGCGATGGAATATCACATATCCCACTTAATTTTAATTCTAAAATGCCAAATTGACACCCGGATTTTGAAATAAAATTTTCCTTTTATAATTTACGTGAATAAAAGCTTTTATTTATATTAAATTTGATTGTAATTCCAATCAATCATTTCAAAGTTTTAGCAACAGAAGTGCTTTGCCCCTGAATGGGTTAAAAAACAGTTCCAGTGGGAGAGCTGTGTTATACACGAAATACAGATGCTTTAGAATTTTAAATAGTTCGATTTCAAGAGTTGTTTTTAAAATAATAATTGATTCTATTTTACATTTATTCATATGTTTGCAAATATTTCAAAATATTAGTATATATTATAATCTTATATTCTGTATATATTTCAGCAATTTGAAAATGTAATTAAGAAATTTCCGGACCTTAATCAGCTTTAACGAAAATTAGAAAAATTGAAATTGACACGTATTTACCTGAAAAAATAAAATTCATATTGTAAATTCTGAACAACAGGTTTTATTGTAATAATTTTAATAATTACTGGGTGCGTGGCAACCCGATGTGTTCCATTTACATATCATGAGATCTTCCGATTTTTTGAGGGAAAAATAAATGAAATATTGTTAACATTTAGAAAAACTTATAATATTAATTTTATTAATTAAATGATAAATTTCAATTCTGAAATCATTATTTATAATGTTTAAACAGGCATAGCAAAAATTACATTTTGCAGATTCCGTGATTTTTGATGCAAAAATATTATTGTAAAATTGTATACTCTTTTAAAATTTAGTTTCTAAATTTGAAGGTACATGAAGTCACTTTGACATCTTATAAACAAATATTTTAGCTTTCTAAATTAAAATTAACTAAGAACACAAAAAAATCTTTACAAGAAAAAAGTATGTAGTTTTTCCCGATAAACCCTTTAACCTTTAAATGCATAGTGTATCAAATTTGCAACACTTTTTATTTAATTTTTAATAAATAAATCAAGTTCTTCGCAACCACTATATTTATATAGAAATATTAATGGTATAAAAAAATCACATAAATCTGCTACTAAATAAAGTTAAAAATATATCTTAAAATTTCTGTTGTCGGATCCTTAATATAAGCAAAACAAACACAAATCTAAAAGAAAAAATCCTGTATTTAAGATATTTAAGGGTTAACTTTTAGCGTCTTTCTGAAACGTTTTAACCGCCATCTTTCAAAAATAATTAATTGAAAATTATATAAGCCTTTCCTTTAAATTCAATTCCTGTGGATAGGGGTCACTACTTATTCACGTAAATGCAAGGAGTTTAAATCATCCTTCTTGGTTAAATGTAAAGATGAAAAAAATCTATGATATAATGTTTTCTAAATGTCAATATCGTCGCTACCATGTCAAACTATCGAATGTGAAAAAAATACATTTTCCATTACTTTTAAAAAGGGGACGTTTGTCACCGCTAATTTTCATTATAAATCTTCGCCAAGTAAGAAGGCTAATAAAATTTCTGTGAAGAACAGAGTTGCCAGTTTAGTCTTGTTATTGATAGAGAAATGCCCACTTAATACCGGAAATTTTGGGAATTTTTTTTTTACTTTAAGTAATCACGAAATACCTGTCATTAAATAAAGCAAAAATTTCTGCTTGAAATTTCTGGTATCAATGCGGAATTTCTGAATTAAAAAAAGAGGCCTAACTGGCAACCCTGCTGAAGAATATTATTAAAATTTAGTGGTAAAACTTAGGCTCATTTTTAAAAGTAAAGAAAAATGCATTTTTGCACATTCAATAGTTTGACATGGTAGCGAGGATATGTTGACAGACGATTTTTATTTCTGTAGAATAAAATGATTCATAAAGCCTGAAAATGTGAAAAAATGTTTTTCTTTCTTCGAATTTTCTTCGATAACTTAATTTAATTAAAGATGTTTTTCATCAACTATTTAAATTGGAAACTATTTATCTCTTTGAATGAGAAAATGAAGTAAGAAAATCATATCCCTATCTTTTCCATCTTTTATCAACTAAAATTGAGTAATTTATTTGCCACTATTACAGAAACGTCATTAAAAAATTACATAAATTTAATAACTAAGAAAATAATTAAATTGATTTTTGAGACCTTATAATCCTCGAATACGTGCGGATTAACTGGTGTCATTTTCATTGCCCAGCGTTCCATATTCTAAGAAGAACAGTGAAGAAATACAAACGCAGATTTTAATATGAGACTTTAAGAGAAATAAATGTTAACCTCGCCGACAGATGTCGCGCGTAGTAATCATATTCAATTTAACTGTGTTGAAGAGCCATGTCGTTTTCATTTATACGACAGAAAAGATTTAATTACAACCCTTATGCACAGAAAGTATAATAGATACATGTTTCCATATCTTAAACTGAAAAATATATTTTACATATTAATATTTATTTCCTGATAAATATATATTTTTTAAATCCTGGAATTAAATTTATAGAACGTATTTAAAATTTCTCGATTAAATATGACTTTCTGTTTTAAACAACATTGTAAATTTCGTGTACAAATTTAATTCTATTAATAATACTTAATTTTAGTGAATATTAAAATGCACCAAAAATGCGTATCACTAAAAATATAACAAATTATAACGCCTTGTTATAACTTACGGCTTTGAATTGCTAAAATTCGTAAAATAAAAACTTTATAAACAGTAAAATAAGTTTTATTAGATTGTTGACATGTTTCGACTCCATCGGAGCCGTTATCAAAACAAATAAGAATATAATACAATTGCACGGTCTATGAAGTGTACATAGAGAAACCACAGGGATTGTAACACTTAAAAATACAAAATGAAATGATGCAGTATCATTTAATTTACCAAAATTGTGGCTCGAGTTCCATGGTTACAAATATGGAAATAAACATCCAAGTAAAAATAAAAAAAATAACGTGCGTAGTTTGAAAAAAGTACCAAGGTTCGAACGCTTTTACCACAATTTTTGTCTTATTTAAATGCAGAAAAGCATTACCAATAATACAATTAAACAAGGCGTCTGCAATTTCTGCTATTTAAATATTAAATACAAAAACTCAATAAAAAAATTGTGGTAAAAGCGCATGAAACCTGAGTACGTGAAGAATTAAATGACCGCGTTGAATAACTTCATAAATCTTGCAGTTGTTTAATAGTCTTATTTGTTTTGATAATGGCTCCGATTTATTTGAAACATGCCAACAGTCTAATAAAACTTATTTTAGTGTTTTTAAAGCTTTTATTTTACGCCTTATAGAAATTAAAATAAGTATACGTTCCAGTAAGTTTAAAATAATAAGCTTAGAGATCGTATTCATACCGAAATTGTACCAAAATCTTAATTTTTCAATACGATAATATAACTTTGACATCATATTTGACTTTTTCGGTAAATGTTACATTAAGATACCAAACAGGATCATTTTGGTAAAGTAGTTATGAATATTTAAAGTTTGGAACTCCTAATGTTAAGTTAATTTGAACACTCTAAAATATCCCGTAGATTTTACAAAAAAATCCTGTCAGCAATGCTACCAGTTTTCCTCTGTTATTTGTATTGCGAAATCCTATTAAACTGGTACAAATTTTCTCTGTATGAAACAGAATTTCTACATGTTACAGAGTACAGACAAGAGAAGCTTGTTAAATTAAAGCAATTGTTCATCGTATGAATTAAACTGCCTCCATCTTATAATAACAACAGACACAAATTTCCTCTGTATTACTACGAATTTTTCTGTACTATATAGCATTGGTACAACTATTACCCAGTTATTTGTGCTCTTTCTTTTCGTTTTCAGAATGTGTCGTACGTCTGGGATACTTAAATTGTGCCAGTAGGCTACTTTTTAGAGTTCTGTACTTAAAAAGTAAAAACAGAACCATTATAAGATCACTCCTGTGTCTGTCTGTCAGAGCCCTTTTCTCGTAAACTATGGGACGTGAAAATTAAAAACTTTGGAAAGTTATAAAGCCTATTGACCCACATATTTTCCGATTACTAGCGATTCACAAATATGTTTAGGAAAAATTTAGGATGGCCAATTATGTTACTTGAAAAAAACAAATTTTCTTTTTGTATATCGCATGGGGTATCGTGTGTAAGTTATCGTAACACCGAACTCAAAAATATATTTGTTTTAATTTTAGGTATTGTATTTTTAGAGATATCGTAGAAATAAGTCCCCCCCCCCTCCTTATATCCGAATCTACTGAAACTATAAAAAAATAAGGGGTAGTAGGAGTTTATTTAAATCTTGCAAGGAAACTATAGCAATTTTCGTTGGTCACATATTTTTTGAGAAAAACGCATTTTCCCGTTACACACAAACTTTTCTTTTCGTGCGGTCAGTAGGAGAGTTGACGGAAACTCGAGGCATTTATCGAAGCAGAATCATCCAAGGTTATTCGACAATTATTTTCGAAAAATATTATCGTTAATTAGCCGAAATATTAATTAAGTTACTTAAAAAAATATCGTATAGCGTATCACTCAAAAGATCTCGTAACACCAAACTGAAAAATATATATGTTTTAATTTTAGTATTACATTTTCAGAGATATCGTCGAAAGTATACTCCAAAAATTTGTCCCTCCCCTCCTATTTCCGAATCTACTGAAACTAAAATTATGGAAAAAAATAAAGGTAATAGGAGTTTGTTAATTAATAAATAGTAATTAATAAATTTAATGTATGGAATCCTTTGAGCGCGAGTTATACTCACACTTGACCGATGTATTTAAAATTCAGACTGCTTGGTTTCCACCATATTTTGAAATACAAATATTCACTTTCTTTAATACAAAGCCATTAAATAATAAGCCCAGTCAGATAAATGGGAAACTTTTCGCAAGTTGAAAATAGCGCCATCTAGCGGTTGGGAGTGCTGCATTCGGCACCAAGACCTCCTTATCACAGTATCAGACCTCTCAATCAGCAAGTTGCCTTTGACCGCTATACTTGTCCTGCTACTAGCGCCATCAATCGTCAGTAATAGTATTTACGACACGAAATAACACAAATTTTTTTCACAGCTCCATTTGTTCTATGCATTTGCTTATGAACTAGTAGTTTTCCTAACACTAAAATTTTATAGTAAATTTTATCTTATTAAATTGACAAAATCGTGTGATTACATGACGAAAAAAATTCTATTAAATTTTAGTGGTAAGAAAAAAGCGTAAAAGTTGGCAGCTATGCGGTAGCAGACCAGCTAGATTTTTCTATAGATTTTTCTATTATCTTTTTGGATACCAGTTTTTTAGTAGAGAGAATTTTGTTTTGTTTGATTGGAGAATTCTGGGATTTAAAAGAACAACATTTTCTCTAAAAATATACTGGTGTTCAAAAAGCCCGAAACATGGCAACTGTGCAGTAGTATCCGCCAGGCGGCGATACTTTCCGGAGAATGTCAATGAATAAGTTGGCAATTACCGCGGACATTTTCTCCCATAGACTTTCTCCGGATTGTCAAGTCTGATCTATGATAAGGGAGTCTTGTTCGGCACCAAGAATATTTTAATAAAATTTTGCTTCTAAAATTAAAGCTTAAAATAAGGAGTTCATATTTTCTAAGAAAGTCGTTTGTAAATTCCGGTGTCAGTCAGTAATTTCACATTTTACGAACATAATTTGTCTGTGCCGGAAAGGGTTAATTGCATAGTGATGTAAATTTCCATCACTTTTTATTTAACTTTTAATAAATAAATCAACTTCTTCGCCACCACTATATTTATATAGAAATATTAATCCAGTAAATTTCCACATTTTTTTTCATTATAGTTTTAGCTTTAATGTAAAAGATCCCAATAATTAAAAAGCTTTTAAAGGAAGTGCAAAAACAAAATATCGATATAAATAAATCGTATCGTTTCTCTGCGACGCACTTCTGTTTTGTCCTCCTTCCGCAGCAGAGGTTTGGCGCTAGTGTGTCGCTAACAAATTTAACACTATCTGACTGGGCTTATTATTTTATGGCTTTGCTTTAATAACACATTAAACAATGAGATAATAAAGCCAATAAGATACTATTTTTTTTAAAAAAGGTGGGAATCACACAATCGGAATTTTAAAGAAAGTAGCCTACTCGCAACAGTACTTAAAACAATGTTCTTCGTACGAGTTCACTTCCAATTTCCTTTAAATCATTTGTGGTATACACACAGCTTTTTGTCAGTCAAAAGTGCGAAATCTTATAAAACTTTTCCCCTAGAAGACGAAAACGATATCTGCATAAACAAGTTAGAAATTGTACGTCAAACGTGACAAATGAGGTGCATTCGTACTATAGCTAGTTATATAAATATTCAGATCTTGATGATTTTTAATTCTGTGAAATGAATTATATCGTCTGCAGATTAATTTCTGTAATAAAATAAGTATCTCGATCGCTTGACGAATAAACTTCGGAAGCTCCTATAAAAAAAAAGCACCGATTTAAAAAAAAGAAAAATTCAAATTTATTAATAAATATTTTTATTAATATCTCCCAAAGTTTTGATTCGATTTTTATAAAATTTGAAATGTCTCGACAAAATTCTGCAAAGATAATATATCTTAAATTTCAAACCATTCGGTTGGGTAGTTTTTGCGTTGTTATATGCGGACGGACGGACAGACAGATGGACGGACGGACAGACAGACAGACGGACAGACAGACGGACGGACCAAGTGACGACAATAGGTGTTACGTATTTATATAATTACGAACGCACCTATAAAGGAAATCTGTAATTGAGATAAAATGAAGATATTCTACCTAACGTTCAGTAGAATAGTTTTAAAACTCCCGGCATTTTTTATTACTGTAATCCTTGCAAAAACTATTTCAGGGTGGCTAGTGGTCAGGGAAAAATACAGTAAAAAAAGTGATAAACACCAGTATATTTTTATAGAAATATTCGTGTTGATTATTCGATCAAGTAATGAATATGAATTTTTCTATAAGAATATACTGGTGTTCATCATTTTTTTACTATATTTTTCCCTGACCACTAGCCACCCTGTATTTCAATGGATGTACTTAATCTAGTCTTAAGTAGTCTAATATATAATTAGACTAATTTATATATACCGTAATTTCCGGCGTATAATCCGCAGCTCAAAGAGTCATTTTTCGACCCAGAAATATTATTTTATAAAATGTAACTTAAAAGATCGCTGTAAATATTTAACTACAATTATTGAATAAAATTTCTGGGTCGAAAAACGACTCTTTGAGCTGCGGATTATACGCCGGAAATTACGGTACTTGGCGGTAAGAGCTGCAATTTTGGATTTGCACATTTGAAGCTTCTAGAAATGGATTTATCTTTAAAAAAACTCATAGGTTACAAGTAATGATTTCTTTCGAAACTTTCTTACAATAATATATGTATATATATATATATATATAGATATAGATAGATAGATAGATAGATAGATAGATACACAGGGTTCGTACGCTTTTACCACAATTTTATAATAGAATTTTTCTACCTAATATTTAAACAGAAGAAATTGTAGACACCTCGTTTAATTGCAGGATTTGTAATACTTTTCTGCATTTAAATAAGACGAAAAATTCTATTGAAAATTGTGGTACAGTCGTAAGAATCCTCACATACACTATTTATATAATTAAATTTATAACGAAATATAAATTTTAACCCATAAAATGTTTTACAGAAATAAATTTTTGAAACTTCAAATATGCGAATAAAAAATTAACGCTCATTCCGCCAAGTGTTTTTTGAGTTATACTTAAAAAAAACTATCCGCATTACCGTCTATTTTGCAAATATTACAAACAAATTTAACAATAAGAGTTCCAAATTTTAAACCTATATAATTCCTAAACAATGACACCGAATGCATTCCCGTTTCGTATCCTGAGGTAAACGTTATCGAAAATCCAAATAAGATGTGAAATTTTGGTGTTCGATATGAATTTTTCACAGTTTGGGACAATTTCATTTACGCCTAAGCTTATTTTTTTAACATAAACTGAAAAAAAGACATAATTAACATTCGAATGGCAAGTTTTGTTTCTGTGACAATTTACAGATTAAAATATATGCAGGGTGTATCTGAAATGCTTCAACAAACTTAGAGGGATGATAGTACTCATGAAGACGAATAAAAAATGCAATGGAACATGGGGTCGCAAATGACGTCTAAAGGATGAAAATCGAGAAAATACGTCTGGAAATGGACAAATTGAGACAAGAAAGAAACACTCCAGAAAATTATTGATTGCACAGAATAGGTACAACACAGCTCGTGATGTCCAGAGAAAACAAATATTTTACAACAATTGTTCAAAGTGTCGACCGCGAACATTATTACACAGAGTACATCTACGGAGGAACGACTGACGGACACGCTCGAAGATTCCGGGAGTTTCCTGGATTTTTCCTGCAGCGGCCACAATATGCGCTATTACTTCTTCTGGCGTTTCTACTGGCGTCTCATAAATGAGGGAATTCATCTGTCCCCAGTAGAAGAAATCAAAAGGTTTAAGGTCCGGCGAGCATGGAGGCCAAGCGTGTCCGTCAGTTCGTTCCTCCGTAGATGTACTCTGAGTAATATTGTTCGCGGTCGACACTTTGGACAATTGTTGTAAAATATTTGTTTTCTCTGGACATCACAAGCTGTGTTTTACCTATTCTGTGCAATAAATAATTTTCTGGAGTGTTTCTTTCTTGTCTAAGTTTGTCCATTTCCAGACGTATTTTCTCGATTTTCATCCTTTAAACGTCATTTGCGACCCCATGTTCTATTGCATTTTTTATTCGTCTTCATGAGTACTATCATCCATCTAAGTTTGTTGAAGCATTTCAGATACACCCTGTATATATATTTGGCCGACTGTATGTAACGAAATGTCTTTGTTATTAAGTATAAAGTATTTAACTAATTTTAAATCAATTTGTTTTTAAATTCCAATTAATTCTAATTAATTTTCATTAGAAAGTGTTAAAATTGTAAATCAATTTATAGCGCTGTACCAAGAATACTAATGGTTCCTTTTGTATATAGATTTATTTCAACAGTATATGTCTGGTGGTAGGTGTTTAGAAAATTTGTTAAGAAAATAAACCTTGGGGTAGACTTCTCCAAAACTTACAAGAGAAATCTAAAAATAAATTTAATGTTTTAAAAAGTGGTATTCAAAATACAATATCATTGTGATCCCTGTGTTAGACACGTAATACAGATGGTTTAGATTTTTATTTTAACTAGTTCGATTTAACGAAATGTTTTTGAATAATGATCCATTTATTTTACATTAACTCATATATCATTAAATGTTTCGCACTGTCACTTTTTACTCGGTCATATATTTTGAATATATTTAAGCAATTTCAAAATACAATTAAGAAATTTCCCTACATTTAGCAGTTTTAACCAAAATTAGAAAAAATAATATTGCATACATTTATCAGAAAGGTTAAAGTTCATGTTGGTAATTCTGAACAACAAGTCTTATTGGAACGTTTTTAATAAATATAGTGTCACAGTTTCCAAATGTGATGCGATTTGTCATAAATGTCACATTTTGGTTATACTTCGCATTTTATTAAATAGAAAAGCAAATATAAGCGAGAAATAATAGATTATTGTGCTTTTAACTCAAAGCTCATTTGTTTGAAGAAGTTAAATTAGTATCTGTAATCAACTGAAAAAAATATTTTTGTCACATTTATGTCTTTATTCTCCCATTTACAAAAGATAAAACCTAAATGAGATGCCAAAAATACTAAAATGTGACAATAAATTTCATGCATGTCAGTCATCTTAATTTTAATAATTTATTACGTATGAGTTTTTTTAAATATCTCATATTACATTTTAATTGAATAATAAATCATTTGACATTCATAATTTAAACATTTTTAACATTGACAATTAATAATTGACAATTAATTTAACATTGACAATTAATAAAGAAGATGAATACAACATATTTTTAACAAAATAATGTTTATTATTCTATGTTATACAAAAGTACTTTATAAAATATATACAGGGTGATTTTTTTTAAGTTGTGAAAGTAAGACCCTATAACAAAAGATCCACTGATCCAAATGACCTGAAATTTCACCAGTATGCTTCCAAAGCAATGGGTATTTTTTAGGCGTGGTTAAAAAAAAATTAAGTCGCACCGACAGATGGCGCTGTAAGTTAAGATCAACTGGTTTCCTTCCTCTACCGGGTTTTAGTCTCAGTGAACCAGTCTGTTAAAATTTCAAAACCATCTTCCGTAGGCCTTCTGTTATCAATGGACCTTTTCTTAAATTCTTAAATGTTCTAAATCTCCTAAGAACAGTTGCTGCGCTGTCATTATACTGATAATACAGTTTCACTAACAACGCACGGTCCGTCAACGGCACAGTCATTGCGAGAATATCCTTAGAATAATAAACAGGAGGTGCGCGTAATGCTCGTTTTTTCGCCACTGTGCGTGTATCGTGCGCAAGCTCGTCTCCCGACTTTACTGCATATACAGTGCCATCTGTCAGTGCAATTTTAAGTGTTATTTTTTTTAACCAGGCCTAAAAAATTCCCATTGTTTTGGGAGCATACTGGTGAAATTTCAGGTCATTTGGATCAGTGGTTCTTTTGTTACAGGGTTTTACTTTCACAACTTAAAAAAAAATCACCCTGTATAATAACATCATTTCTGGTGTATAACCCGCGACTCAAATAAACCGGTTTCGAAACAGAAATTTTATTTTATAAAATGTAACGCGTTGTTTAATTGTAAGATTCGTAATACTTTTCTGCATTTAAATAAGGCGAAAAATGCTATTAAAAATTGGTGGTACAAGCGTATGAACCCTGTTATTTTTTAAATAAATACCGCTATTATTTACAACGTGTTTTTGAATAATTTTTAATAAATACAAAATTTTGCCAATTTCGACGATTTCAAATACGTAATTAAGTACTCAGCCATAAAATCTTCTGTATCACTATGTAGAAATTTTTTAAACTTTAAAGACACGGGCGACGTACTGAGAGCGTCACTTAGTGAAAAAAATTGTGAATGCTACACAAGTCACGTGATTAACATTGGCGCTTTATTTGCCCTCTTCCCAAAGCCCCTTTAATGTAGAGGTGTAAAAACTGGGCACCAATGGATCGATTACCACCACTGAATTTTTAGTATTCTTCGACTAAATAGAAAACTGTTAAAATTTAGAAAAATAATCGAAATAAAAGGTAGGCAAAGAATACTAATAAAATTTAGCTGTGGCAATCGTGCCATATTGGCGACCAGTTTTTTTACCTCGGCTTTCATGTTCAACCAATGTTTAAACTTTAAGTCGCAATATTGTATGCTTTGTTTCATTACTTTTATTTTTAAGTCTTCGAGGGTGTACGGAATATGCCGCCTATGTATTTGTGTAATATATTCAATTTTCTTTCTTAATTAATTTTTTTATATAACTATAACGTTTATTACTTTTATACTATTACTAGACATTAAATACTATTATTATTTAGCATTAAAATTATATTTAGGCTTCAAAAGGCGTTGAGGCATGGAATACGCCGTCCGTGTTGTAATTAAATAATTTTTTTTAACAACTTGATGTTTATTACTTTTATATGATTACTGAACATTGCTTTAAACAAGGATATCTCTACAATTTGTTATTAATGCTTTAAAAATGTATGGCGAAAAAAGTGCTCAGCCCGTTTCTTTATGTTACTAGAAACCGTCCGTGTCTTTAAAGGTTAAAAATATTAATTCAACAAAATTCAATCAAGAAAAAATTCTGCATTTAGACATAGTTTTAATTTGTATATGAAAATACCAAGTTAACTTACCTCAAAATATCTACTGAGTTTTTAAAAAAACTCATGTGCAAATTGGGCCGTTTTTTCCAGCTTTCAATTCCTGTTGATGAAACAGATTGATTATAACACGTTTATACATGTTTCTAGCCTTAGAAGTTTTGGTACTAAGCTACTCTGCCGTTGGCGGACGTACTTCCCTACCTAGTTTGCGAGTATCCACCAGCAGGACCCAGTTTGCCAGGTACACCTCACAGATGGGCTATTTCGGCTAAGAGGGTAAGTCTTAGCACATTACTCCTCCTTGCACATCACTCCTCTGCACACCAAAAATTGACGACAAAGTTCGTTGCAATTTGCGGTGGAGGCCACCCTCTTGGGACACCACACTTCACCATTGCAGAGAAAGCCGCTTTACTCAACAGCTTCGGAGCCGCAAACCTTAAAAGACACCGGGTCCTATGTTTTACGCCGAGATTCCCCGACAAATCTTAAGGTACTGCGGCTTTCGAAAATACAGCTCCTATAAAGGTAACTGGACTCGTTGGCGGCGACGAAGAAATATGTACAGCGGCAGTATGTCGCTGGCCTGGGAGGTTGAGGAACTACCGTACCTGGACCCACAGACACGTCCCAGCTTAGGCTATGGTCCACAGGTTCCGGAAACCTGGCCCCGGCACAAACTCGGTCTCTGTACCTATACCACTTCGGCTTTACTCCGGCTTACCGTCCGATGTGTCGACTCCTCAGGGGGACTGTACAGAAAAACACACCTAAAATTAGTAGCTTGAAAGACAGTTTTAGGCACCACTCTGTGTACCAGAGGGTCGTGGAACGTACTCTCTTAAGTGCTACAGAAACGCTCCCATTCAGGAATTAGTAGCGTGAAAGTTACTTTCTAGAATCCTGCTCATCCAACCGTCGGGCGCAGAAAGCTGCGACTACGCAAAGACACGCTAGACTGGTTTTCGACCCAGGGTTCCGACTTCGGTCTAGACACCGTCACTTCACTGACGAGCCTACGGTGCTGTTGAAGGTGGCCCCACATGGACACGAAATGATTCTGGGCAAGCAAGGTGCCTCTTCCTTCTTGACCAGACGTCGAGGGCGAAGCACAACTACTCTAGCTGCAGCGGATACCGCGAGGGATGTAAAATCACAATGGCGTTCCGAGCAGGCCGCAGCCTCACCATTCCGTCTTTGACTACGTTCCGCCGCCTGCCAGTACCGATGGATGCTGTATACCACCCCACGCACTGAACAGACGTCACTACGGAACCACAAACAGTCCTTTGCGTGAAGAGTGTGCCCTCTCCTCCGTCTCGCCGGGGATTAATTTGGAAGCGAACCTATCCTCTTAGCTAGGTCCCTTTACCACTGGCATCACCATCCGGGACCAGTCACGACACCGGGCACGAGGGATAGGCCTGCGAGACGCGTTTTACCACCCATATGCCTGGCAGCGACCCCTCCCAGGTGGGCAATACGCAACATACGTAACGAGCCCCGATGGTGGCCCCGCATGGACGCGAACTGACCCTTGTCAATCAAGACATCCTTACTTTCTTGACTGGAAGTCGAGGGCGACCCACAAATACTCTAACTAAAGAGGAGCTACAGGGGATGAATTATAGTGAAGACGAATATTAAGACCTGGCTTCTGCCAGGCCTCAACCCTTAATTTTTTGTCTACGTTCCACCGCCTGCCAGTACCGAGGGTCGCAACATGCCGTCTCAGGCACTGACCATATGTCACAACAGGACCACAAGCGGTCCTTGTCGTGCAGAGTCCGTCCTTGCCTCCGCCTCGCCTTGGATAACTTTGGAAACGCTCCAATCGCGTTAGTTCGCCGTTCCCCAGAAGTCACCACTTGGTCCAACATCTCAAAGACCGGGCAACTGGGATTGGCCGAAGAGTTGACTGTCAGCTGCCTAGTGAAGCATTCGCAGGGCTCGCGTCATAGGCGAAGCGATCTCCTGCAGTCGAGAACTGACCCAAAATGTGGCGTGACACGAACACCTTTGTGTGAACACCCCATCTCCGGAACCAACGGTTAACCCCTTCAGGGGCAAAGTACTCTTGTAGCTAAAATATTGAAATAATTGATTGACACCAGGATTCACGAACGAATTTATTTTAAAATAAGCAAAAGGTTTATCTCATGTACCTTAAAAATTAAAAATTTGGTTATAAAATTCTGGTGTCGATGTGGCATTTTGGGATTAAAATTAAGTGGTATATATTATATATCGGTGCCCTTCAAGGGGTTAATAGGTCCACTCATTATCTACCATCTACAACATGGAGGTTACGATTCCTGTGTACCTGCCCCCATCGCGTGGAAGCACAGCACGCAGTCCCGGACTCAAGGTCATCTTCCCTACTTAAGTGGCCGATTCAAGACTACACGGAGACGCGGACGGAAGAACGGTGTCGTATTTATGGGTCACCCTATTTAAAAACATTGTAGCATACTTATACCAAACACTTGCTATCAGAGGCGTAGAGTCAAGGGGGGCACGGATCACTTTACTACCAGTATTTTTATACACTATACTTGGTCCTAATTAATTCATACCGTTCAAAGATTAAATAAGGCTAAATGTAGTATATAATTATACTGGTAGTAAAATGATCGTGCCCCCCCTGACGCTACGCCACTGCTTGCTATACTTATATACTTTACTATATTTTTATATACTTTACTATACTTATACACTTAATCCAAATATATCTTCCGCATATTAACATTTATTAAAATTTATTTTCGGAAAGGTTGAATATTTAATTTAAAATCATGGAGTTAAATTTATCGAACTTATTTGAAATTTAACTATTAAACAAACTCTGAATTTTAATCAACATAGTAAATTTTATGTGAAAATTTAATTATGTTAACAATAATTAAATACATTGAATATTAACTTACACCAAAATTATATATCACTATGATAGTGCGAAATTTAAATTCAACATCTATCACAGATGTCATGAATCATTCATATTTCATATCTCTAGCGATAACATTTTTTAAATGGTGTTAATGTATAATTTATGTCATTTGATGATGTAACATGAATGTATTGAATACTGTGATGAAGTTGAGGTTAAACTAAAATTATTATTAATTTTAGAATATTACGATTTGGCTTATATACTGAGAAACACTCTTCTAACAATTTAAAATTTTTTCACTGTTTTCCGAGAATAAAAATTTATTTCTTTAGTACTTTGAAAGTTTTACAGACTGGTGCTACAACTTTTTAATTCAAACAAATTCTTTTGCAACAGATGAAGTTTGTTCGATTTGCGTAAAGTTTCTACAAGCCACAAAACAAAGAAATTCCCATGATGTTAAAAATTTCCCTTTTTTTATAATTTTGTACAGTCAGTATAAAAATAATGCATACTCCCCATAACATTTAGTCGCCAAATTGTCTCGGAGAAAAACGAATTTCGTCATTTCATTCGTAATTTACGGTTTCTTTCAATTTATGTGAAAAATGTAAGCTTAGGGGTTGGCTTCATAGTACATTTGTACGAAATTTATAATTTTTCCAGACGAAAACCAAATTTTGACATTATACTTGGCCAGGGGCCAGCACGGGAGTAGCACACTACAAGTAGCGAAAGTACAGTAATCGCTGATTTTTTTAGTACTAGTTTGTAGTGTAGCGCGCTACATTTTGAAAAATGTAGTGTAGGGAGTAGCGCGATACAAAAAATCAGTAGTTTGTAGAGACGGATCTACTTTTAACACTTCTTCAAGGAGAGGAAAATGTGACATTCTACAAATCACGGGGCCGTAACTTGCTTCTTTTGTGTAAAATTTGTTCTGCACAATAATTTGCATATTTCAGCGGCAAATCTCAGTTGCAGTGTATAGTAACAGATCGCATGAAGTCATATATTTATACCATTGACACTTGCTGCTGAAATCAAGTATACTACTCCACTAAAGGTGTTAATTTTTTTTTTACTATTTACTCTTTATTAGGTCTTCATGTTTTAATGCTGGGTTACTTGTTATTTTTAATTGCTTTATTTGCGGATTTATTTATTGTTTGCTTTTCGAGTATTTTTTTCTGCAATTTTCTAGAAATTTTTGAATGCCCTCGATTATGTCGCATTTATTTAATTGTATACCGGCAGATACTGGTCGCTAGAGTATTATATAATCCGTGTCTTCAGTTTGGATTGAACATTGCATCCTTTGACAAAATCTGAAAGGAGCAAAAGTGTGACTACTTTTGAAAAGTAGTTTGTAGTCGCTACTTTTTAGAACAAGTAGTTGTAGTTGTAGTTAACTATATTTTTGATAAAGTAGTTTAGTTCGCTACAATAAAAAAGTAGTTTTTCTGATCCCTGTATTTGGCCTTTTCGGTAAATGCTATCTTAGGACATCAAACGGGACCCATTCGGTCAAGTAGTTTAGGAATTATGAAGGTTTAACCCCTTGAAGGACACCGGTATATTATATATATCACTTAATTTTAATCCCAAAATGCCACAATGACACCAGAATTTTATAATCAAATTTTGATTTTATAAGGTACATCAGGAAAAGCTTTTACTTATTTTAAAATAAATTCATTCCTGAATCCTGGGGTCAATCAATCATTTCAATATTTTAGCTCCAAGAGTACTTTGGCCCTGAAGGGGTTAAAGGTTGTAACTCCTTATGTTAAGTTCAGGTGTAATATTTTCAAAATTGTTTGCAATGTTGTTATTTTTTAAGCATAACTCAAAAATTACCTTGCTGAATGAGTTCTATTTTTTTATTCGTATATTTCAAGCTTCTAACAATCGATTTGAGTTTAAAACTCACAGGTTATATTTTATAATTCGCTCGAAAATTTATATATTTAATTAATTTTCGAAAGGAATATGAATTGTGACGAATACATTCTTTAACATAAATCTATTTCTAAAAACTTCAAATATGCGAATAGAAAATTACAGGTCATTCCGTCATGTACTTTTAGGGTTATGCTTAAAAACTACCCACGTTTAAATGTATTTCCCAATGATAACAAATAACGTTAACATTAGAAGTTACAAACTTGAATTCTTCATCATTCCTGAACTAATTGACCGAATGACGCCCGTTTCGTATACTATGGTGAAATGTTTCGGAAAAGCCAAATATGATATTAAAATTAGGTATCCGTGTTGAAAATTTTGGTACAATTTCATTGTAAAGACAGATGTTTATTTTATTTTTTTTAATCGAAAAAAGACTTAATGTCATGTCGAATGGCATTTTCCGTTTTATTCTGTGACAAATTCAGTTTTAAAATGTATAGGATGTTATCTTTTTTTTTTTTTTGGCAAATTGTACGTGACGAAATGCATTTAATTAATTTCAAATAAATTTGTTTTTAAATTTTAGTTAAATTAAAAAATTTCAACTTTCTGCCAACAAAATTAATTTGCCTTTCAACCTTTTGTATAAACGCTGTGTATATCTGCAACATACCCAAAAGTCAATGTTACGTATACAGCGAGCTTTAAAAGATGATTCTATTTATTGATGCTATCTTCCAACACAACAGTTAATGGAACTTGTATATAGAATTCTCAACAGATGGCGATACTGAATTAATTTTTCATGCAAAAGTTTTATTTATCATTTGAGCAGTTTCCCATCGTTATTGCTAAATTAAACTTCGTAAATTTGATAAAATTAAAAATACTAGAGACGTCTAAAAATAGCTTTTTTTCAAAGTCGTACACTGTAAAAAATATCCTGAGGTTACCAAAATTGTTTTAGTATATTTGTATTTTTTTAGTAACCGGTATTATAAACCGGAGTCGTTTCTGGCTGTTTTCTAGAAATTCTTACATATTTTCTTTTAACTGAGTCAGAATACAAAAAATTTTTAGTAATTCAAGGCATCAATGAGAAAAACTAAAATATTTTTAGTAGATCGACACATTTTTTTTTTTTTTTTTATAGTGTATAGTATACAACTTTGTATTAGAAAATTGACAACATTTATGAGAAGTATGTAATTTTCTGTTTATTGCAGATATAAACAAGAACGTAACATCATGCGTTAAGCATAGATTATGTAACATTTTCCAACACTTACAAAATAATTTTACATATCTTTAGCTTTTAATAAGGTGAAAGGCATAACGTATTTAAAAACACAATTTCAGGAATTCACAATATTCGAAAAAAAAACAGAGTTATTTTGTGCATCATTGTATATTATCTATAGATTGTATATATACTATATAGAATGCTTAACATTCGTTCAGTTAGGAAATACGTAACACAGTTTAAAATTCCCGTCCTGGAATTTCCGTAAATAAATCGAAATGTATTAAGAACTTTTGCACTGCCCTGTATATGATTTATAGAATTTATACAAACCAAGTAACAGGCAAAATAGGCGTTAAATTTAGAAACGCGTTCAGCAACTGAAAACACGCTTCCAGCAATTTTTTTTTCTGCCAGACAGTACCGCATTCGTTTGCGTGTAAATGAACGATGAATGCTATACACGCAATAATCTATAGTAAGTCTGGTGTAATGCACTTGAGTGATATATATCAATTTCAATATGTTTCAAACGGTGAAACATTATTAAAATAAATCTCAAACGATTTTTCTCCATAGACAGTTCTGTAACAGAATTGTTTTGAGTACCCTCTAAAGGTACTCAACTAACTGTATGTGCGGTTCACACCATATTCTATAGAAAGCATCTTGCAGTGCACTTCAGTGATTTATATCAATTTTAATATGTTTGGAATTGTGTAATATCATTAAAATAATCCACAAATGATTTTTCCCATGGACCGTAATGTAAAGGAATTCTTTTGGGTGTCCCTGTGAAAAAACTATAAGTGCTACACACTTCATTTTCAATACCGAACATTCCATAGTAAACCTCAATGACATATATGAATTGAATCACAATACGTATATATCTACGCGGATTAGAGCACGGACGGACAGACAGACAGACAGACAGACAGACGGTCGACAGACAGAAAAACCGAATTAATAAACACTTTTCAACTAACTTGAAAACTGTTAAAAAAGTACTTTTTAGCAAATATATTTTTTTCAGGTTCTAAAACTTTTTAATTATTTTTTACATACTTGATGATGTAGTCTAACATCTGAGTAAATATTTTTCAAATAGGAGTTTTTGAGTCGCAAAGGGTTAAAGGGTTGTAATGGTAAATCCTGTATCATTATACCAAGGCTACTACTGGGCCGTCTCTTGAATAGCATACTTTCTAAAGTATATATTTCGTGGTAGGTGTTTACAAAATTTGCTACAGAAAGAAACATCGGAGTAGATTTCTACAAAACTTGAAGGATAAATGTAAAAAGGAATTAAATGTTTGAAAATGTGTTATTTAAAATACACACCCAGAGGAATCAATGCGTTAAACACATAAAAAAGATAAATGTTTATAATTTTCTTTTTTAATTAGTTTAGTTCGATCTGACGATATTTGATATTTTTAGAATAATAATCCATTTATTTTACAGTTACTCATCTGTCTGCAAATATTTCACAATGTAACTATTTTGTAATATATTCTACATATATTTAAGCCATTTCAAAATGTAATTAAGAAATGTCTCAACATTCATGAGGTTTAACCAGAATTGGCAAAATTGAAATTCACATGTATTTACCTGAAAGGTTAAAGTTCATATTGTTAATTCTGAACAACATGTCTTATTAGAACGGTTTTAATAAATATAAGGTCATTGTGTCTAAATGTGATGCGATTTGTCATTAATTTGTGATATTTAGGTTATAGTTTAATGTTGTCAATAGGCTATTGTTTTTAATTCAGACAGTTTGATTCCCAAAATTTTTAAAAAATAGTGTAATTGAACTTATTCTCGTATGATTTATTCTGTCATTAAATAAGGCGGATATTACTACTTCAAAAAGTGGTGGCAATCAAGCAATCTGAATAAAAAAAAAAGTAACCTAATGGCAACACTGGTTTACCATTTTTTAAATAAAAATGCCAAATATAATAAAGAACATATAGATTATTATTCTTTTAAATCAAAACTTACTTGTTTGACGAAATTGAATTTGTATTTGAAAACTGTTGAATTTTTTTTTGTCACAATTAGGTCTTTTTGTAATATTTACAGAAGTTGAAAGCTAAATGAGATGTCTAAAGTACCAAAATGTGACAATGATTTTTATGCATGTCAGTTCATCTAGTTTATTTGTTATCTTTTTTTTAAATATTTCTTACTGTATTATAATGAATCAACAATTGTATTACAATGAATCATGTAACATTCATACTTTAAACATTTTTAACTTTGACATTTAATAGGGAAGAAGTTACAAATGTTTGACGAATACAACATATTTTTACCAAAACAGTTTTCTTACTCTATGTTTGACAGAACTAGTTCATAATCAGAATTATTTATGCCTAGCTATTTCTGGAATTCTGTAGTTGTTTGCGTAATTAACAGTTGTTGCAATGTCTTAGCTGACAACTTTCCGGTTTTCTGCAAATCAAATGAACATAATTTGAACCAGAAAAATTACAGAGTGAAATGTTTTGCTGTTCCTGCGGGTTCTTTATTATTTACCGTAATTTCTGGTATGTAACCCGCGACTCAAATAAATCAGTTTCAAACCAGAAAATTCTTTAATAAAATGTTAATTGGTTCTACTTGGTGCATATTTGACTTTTTATATTAAATAAAATTTCTGGTTGGAAACCAATTTAATTGAGCCGCGGGTTATATACCAGAAATTACGGTATTTATAAAGTTTTTTGTCTTTGTTGATTCGAAAAAGACTGAACGTTGAATAGTATGAGTTTAATTTTATTCCGGTCTAAAAAAGTTTTTCGAACCGTTGTGGCTACTTCCCGTGTTGGGGGCCACTCATTACCATTGTGGTTATTTCGACTCATTTTTCTATATTAATGGTCACAATAACTGTCAGTTAAGATCACACTTGACGCAATACAAAGAAACAGATAAAATACTGTTTTAAGCGCCAGAAGTCTTTAAGTAAATGTAGACTAGTTTCGGTAGCATTCAGGGCACCGTCATCAGACCAAAAAATAATAGAAATGCTGAATGCTAATAGTATGCTGAATGCTAACGATTATAGTCTGCAAATTTTTTAAATGTTCTGGTGCTTAGAACGTTATTTTTCCTGCCTATACTAATAATATTAGATAGAAAATTGGCATACATATTTTTTAAACTTATACTCAACAATTACATAGCTGTAAACTTTAATATTATCATTAGACTCTTCAATTAGCATTTTAACAAAAATACTAGAAGGACTACCACCAAATTCCATCCTTTTACTTGACCTTGTATTGTTAAGTTGTTGCACTACTGCCAAGACCACTACCCTGTAAATAAGTCCTGGCTCAGTTTTTAATTTTAAAACACTTTTATTTAAAGTAAGTGGGCAAGAACTGTGGTGAAATCACTTGACGAATTTAGTCTATATCATGCGGCAATTAACAAAGATCAAACACTAACTTAATCTTCACTAGAAATAACTAGATAATTTACTAAAATAACAAAGTTCCACTTACATGTAGATCGCTGGCAGTTCAAATCACTAACGAATGCAATGTCCACTCAATGCTTTATGCTGTAATGCAGGAAACACTCACAAATCTTTAATACAGTGTAACTTGTCCTAAAACTAGCAACCCGTGGCTGCCGAAGAGATTTTATTTATAACTATATTTCAAAGTATCTTACCCAAACGACAAACATTCACTCAGCAAGCTTTAATTCACTTAACACGTATCGAAATCACGACTTTATCTCTTCTACGCAGGCCTTGATTACCAAATTGGCAGGATGCGACCAAATCCAACGATATATATTTTGCTTAACATTATATACCTTTCCGATCGACCACGAAGCTACATTTCCATAAAATTATAGGGAAAATATGTTACCGCAAACTCCAACAGCTCCAAACATACTTTGTGAAAAATTAAGAGAAAAATACAGTATAGAAGTCGCTGTTGCGCACACAGGTTAGATGTTGACCTCACATTCGCATTCACAAAACTAGAATCCTTTTAGAGGAGAGTTACTAGTCCCCTTAAAAGTGAGAAATTTTACATTTCCTATAGGCCTGCCATGATGTGAGACGACCAGATTTAACATCCTTGTGGGCTTGTTAAACTTCTAGGACTTTCAGATGTTCCTTTAAGCATTTTGTTACCTATATATTACACAGGGAAGAAAATTAAACATAGTAATGTAATTCTATAAAATGTTCCATGTTTTTTTTTCATTATAAAAATACTTTAAAAAATTAAATGAAGTGCACTTGAAAAACACATGTGAAAACACTGACCATTTATTTTTAGCCCCGTGTATGTTTTAAGGTAATTTATAAAAGGGAACTTTTACGTTGCCCTGTACTCCTTGAATTCAAAACTTGATTCATTAATCATAACTCTTTATTCTTTTCATAATACTTTCCGGAGCAAATTCGTAAAGTGCTGCAATGATCAATTGACACCACAATTTACAAACATATTTATTTGAAAATGAGTAAAAGTTCTTGTTCACGTACTTAGTGAAAGGAAAATTTTCATTCCAAAATTCTGGTGCAAATATGGTATTTAGGAATTAAAATTCAGTGATCCAAAAATTAAGCACCAAAGGTACCTGGTGGTATACACCGTTATATTTACGTCAGTTATTTGATTAAATTTCCATAAATGCATAATTTTACAGATTTTGTTCATTTTAAATATGTAATTAATTACCCAGCAACAGTAATATATCATTATGTCAAAATTCTTAACCCCTTAAGAGTTTTGCCCAAACACCACCATACGTGAGAGAAGAGATTACTTTCTCCATTACTCAAAGCTTTTGAATACCACTAATTTTTAATTGTAATCTTTGTTCTATGCAAAAACAGAAAATGTTCAATAAATAAGGCGAATTTTGTAGTTTCGAAAAGGCGGTGTTACATATACAGTGATCTCTCACTTATACGCGGTTCACGGAAATAATTTTTCAGCACAAGTTTTTTTAAGATAATTTTCGCCTTATTAAATCGCAGAAATTATTAATCGAATTTTACTGTTTTAAAATAGTGGTATGATAAAGTAGTTACTGAACATCGCGTATAAGTGAGAGGACACTGTATATTTTTATTTCTTATGTCAATATAAAGGAAATTGTTAAGGGATTAAATTAATTAATTCAACAATGTTCAATTATTCACAATTTCAACTTTTAAAAATAATTTTAATTTAATATATGAAAATATCAGATAAACTTAGATTAATATATCTACTGGAAGCCTCTTCCGCATCATTTGAAGGACCCAATTCGATTATAGGTATATCAAAAAATAAGA
Source organism: Maratus michaelseni (assembly GCA_963931845.1). Lineage (NCBI taxonomy): Eukaryota > Metazoa > Arthropoda > Arachnida > Araneae > Salticidae > Maratus > Maratus michaelseni. The sequence goes on from OZ007599.1 coordinate 112,098,805, forward strand.
TATCAAGATGCGATGAAATTTTTGACCAACTGAAGATCAAAACGTGTCATATTTTCCACTTTTAATTTCCTGTATATAAAACAGCCCTTCAATGCAGTAACGTTAACGGCGTTAACACTTTGTTGACCGCTCACGATTATATTCACGTTTTAAAACCTACACCGTTGACAAAAGGCATTTCCTTAATATCTTGTTCCACATACGCATTTTGCATTGCGTAAAAGTTTAGTAAATTTTTATTAGAACAAAAATGTATTTTTATCATGATATAGTTGGGAATATTTTGCTAGACTCTATAAAATAGATTAATCTGTATAAAATAAACTACTTACTAACGTATAAATTCGATTAATTGAGGCATTGACATGGGGTAAAGGTAGTAAGTCAAGAAAAATCGATTTTGAGATTTTTTATGGAAGAAGAAATAAAAAGTTGTGCCATTGACATGGAAAGATCAGTAAGTCAGTGTTGAAAGTAGTTTATGAATACATGGATCTCATATGCTTTCTTTTTGTGAATAAAACTTTGTAATTTAGCAGTGTAAAACCGTTTTTTGCTTTCCCTGTAAAAATAGATTTTCTTGATTTACTACCTTTTCCATGTCAATGCCTGAAGAGAGTCAGCTGGATGGGGAGGCCTACCAAATGGCTTAAGCACTCACAAACCCCATCCATGCCAATGCCTCAATTTATCAAGGAATCAAACTTACCATAGACCTTTCAGAAAAATGCCTCACTTATATAGTTCCTAAACCCAGATTTCATATTAAATGGCCGGTCAACAAAGTGTAAATATTTAAAAAAAAGGTAACTTCAATTTCGAAATTATTCTCCCTACTTAGACAGTGATGACGGAGTTTAAATATTATTAATGTATACTGCAATGGGAAATGCAATAACATGTTTTGCGGTTCAATCGTGAAATGTGGAATTTTATGTAAGTCACTTTTACATTTCTTGACTTAGGACAGCGGTTCCCAACCTGGGATAAACGCACCCCTAGGGGTACGTGGCGGGTGTATTCGAGGTACGTGAAAATAATATCGTTAATGGCGGAAATCACAAAAATGGTTCAACTGAAAACGCATAAACAAAGTTGATAATTTCGGATTACGAAGTTAGTCTCATGCGTAACTCCAATATGTTACTCTCAAAATGAGGGAAAACCCCCACAAGATCTAATAATTCATTGATGATAATTCAATGTCGCTATCTTCGCTCGCCTGTAATCAAATTGCATTATTACATTTGTTTTCTTCGATCTTCGCGAAAAGTGAAGAGAACAAAAAACTCAGTGAAAAGCATTAAGATACTTGTTATAATTCACAAATACAAAGCTTGTCGAAAAAGCATTTCCGTCTTGTGCATATATTAAGGATGCGTGTATTAAGCCTGACGCTGCTCCTGACTTGAGATTATATCTGTCTCCATTTGAACCTGATTTTAAAAATTTCAGCTCCCTGAAACATGTCCAAGGATCCCCTTGAGAGTATTAACCCCTTCGTGACGAGCATCCTTTACAGAATTTTTAATCTTTTACCACCGGTTTTTCAATACAGAAATTTTCGCCTATTTGAATCGCAAAAATGCTGTCATTCAATAAGGCAAAGCATACAATAAAAAATAACTGGTGAGAATAATCGAGCATTCTGAGCATCTTATGCGTCACGTATACGAGTCGCTCGTCCCCAAGGGGTTAAAAGACATGTGTGGTAACTTGTATATCATGATAGCAATACAGTTATAAAATTTCATAGCAAATTATTTTTAAAAAATGTTCGCTTTGATGTTAAGCTAATATAAAAGTAAATTAACGTTAAAATACAAGATAAAAAATAAAATAATAAAAATATCAATGTAACTTGAGTCAATTTGTTTAGTTCTGCTAAAAATATTAATAATTTAATAAAAACAAGCATGTCTGCGTTGTGTAGGTGAAGAGGAGCGAGTTTATGAGAAAAGGGGTACTCCTAAATGAAAAGCCTAAGAAAGGGGTACGTGAAAGAAAAAGGTTGGGAACCGCTGTTTTAGGATATTAACTACGAGACCTTTGTCGCATTTATGGGTCGCCACATTTAGTCACATTGACCTTACACGTTTACATTTCAAACATCCAAAAATGTCTTCATATTAACGTTTATCGAAATTGATTTCCTGAAATGATGAATATTTATTTTAAACTTATGGAATTAAATTTATCGAACATATCTGAAATTTCCCTAATAAACGTATCAGTCTATTTTAAACAACATGTTGAATCTTGCGTAAACATTTAAGTCAGTTAATAATATTTTAATTCATTGAATATTAAAATACACAAAATGATGTATCCCTAAATTAAAGCGCAATTTATATTAATAATCTATCACAGATGTTAGAATAATTCACATTTCATATGCCTAAAGAGAACATTATTAAAATGCTGTTAATGTATAATTTACGTAATTTGATATTGTAACATGAGTGTATTGAACACTGTGATGAAGACGATGGTGAACTAAAATTAATATTAAATTTCAAATTATTACGATTTTCCGTGTATGCTGAGAAACACTCTTCTAATAATTATGTTTTTTATTGGTACACGAGACAAAAAAGTAATATTTTGTTTTTGTTTTTCTTTAAAAGGCTTTTGAGACTGGCGCTATAACGTTTTCATTGCAAACAAATTATTTTGCAATAGTTAAAGTTTATTCGATTTTAACAACTTTTTTCTGCATGCCACAAAATAAAGAAATTCCCATGTAATTAAAAATATACATTTTTTAAGGTCAGTATAAAAATAAATGATGCACCCAATAAAATAAAATTATCAAAATGTCGCTGAGAAAACAATGTAAATGTAATTTAAAATATTATATACATTTTAAACAGAAATAAATAGGAAAAAAATTCTTAATTTTATATGTAAGAAATTAATTGTTTAACCGCTTCGGGACCGGCGGCTTCTGCACAATTTTATTCGGTTGGCATCACTTTAAAAAAAAAAAGCTACCTTTACTTAACCCTTTCTGGCACAGACAAATTCGGTTCGTAAAATGAGAAATTACTGATTGACACCGGAATTTACAAACGACTTTTTTAGAAAATAAAAATTCCTTATTTTAAGCTTTCGCTGTAGAAACAAAATTTTATTAAAATATTCTTGGCGCCTTTTGGAATTAAAATTAGGTGTGCCCGGAGTGGGACCACTGTGCCGGAAAGGGTTAAACTATCACAAATATGCTCTAATTAGAGAAAGTAAATATTACTTTTATTTTTTACTGGTGCCTAGCACAAATTCTGTATGCTCTGTTTGAGGGTGCATATATGCACCCATGGTCCCGAATGAGTTAAATTGCTATTGTGCAGGCAATATAAAAAAAGAACGATACATCCTGTAACACTTATAGACCAAATTATCGCAGAGAAAACCAAATTTATAGCCATTCCATTACGAATTGTGTCGTTTTTCATTTTAAATTAAAAAAGCTAAGGGGCCGTTATCATACTGAAATTGTACCAAACTCATAATTTTGCTATACGAATACCTACCAATTGATATTATACTTTGCCTTTTCTGTAAATTTTACCTTAGGATACCTAATCCAGGCCTCGGAGCGGACCACCGGTAATTTTTAAAAAAGGCGGTAGGTTTTTACAACAGTTGCAAGAAAAAATCTCTTCAAGAAGTGGGTTTCTACAACACATGCAAGAGAAATCTAAACAGACCATTTTCGTAAGAAAATAGCGGTGGAAAAAAATTTTGCTTTAGACTATTTTAATAGAGACCGCTCCGAGGCATGCAAATGGGAGTGATTCTCTCAATTCGTTTTGGAATTATGCAGGTTTAAAGTTTCGAACTCCTAATGTTACGGTAATTTGTAATCGTTGCGATACTTTTTTGAAATGCGGGTAGTTTTTTAAGCATAGACAGAAAACCCCACTCTGTCCGTTTTTTGAACACTACTTTTTTTCAAAGAAAATAATGTTTTTAGATTTCTGCATGTATTTTTGAACCCTTTCAGGGGCAAACCACTTCTATTCGTAAAAGACTGAAATAATTGAATGACACCAAAATTTACAAACATTTTTATTTTTAAATAACGAAAAAAAATTCACTTACTTAATAAACGAAACATTTTTATTCAAAAAACTGGCGCCAATGTAGCATTTAGGGATTAAAATTAATTGGTCCAAAACTGCACCACCGCCCTTCAAGAAATTAAGCATATCTGAAGGACTACGTTTTCAAAAATATATGTATTTTGAAGATTATTTTCGAATAAAACGATTATTTAAACTAATTTAAAACACTTATTTACAGTTTTTATACAATTTACTATTTATGTAAAACTGTAAAAGGGCCTCAAAACCAAGTTCGATTTTTGATAAGTTTCATTTGGTGACCTTGGAATCTTTTCCAGGGGGAGGACTAAATTTTTTAGGGGGGGGGCAGAGCCCCCTGGCACCCCTTTACCTACGGTCCTGCGTATAAGTGAATGCATACATGCAAGAATAACAAAATAGTATTAATGTTAATATTAATAATAACATTATTAATTACATTAATATTAATAATAACATTATTAACATTGTTAATATTAATATTAATAATTAATGTAAATATTATTGTTAATATTAATGTTAATGCTGTTAATTTATCATGTTTGCCTGTAAAATATATTTATTAAACAAGAGAATCGATAGAATCAGTAAAACCTATATTTCTGGTTGAGAAAACGGATTGATACTTTATAAAAACTACTCGTAAATGTTCTGGTGTTTCTAAAGATAAAGAACTCTTTTCGGAATCGTTGGTAACTCGGAGGAGATTATTGATATTCTTGTTCGTTGTTATATTATAATTTCTTAGATTAAAAAAAATAACATCTGTCTTTTTCTAAGATGTGTATAGTTCACATGCTACCACTCTTCAAAATATCTTTTATTTTTACAGCTAATTCTACTGTATTTTTAACATAATATCTTCATTTGATATTAAGTACGGATTTTCACTGTTATTCTGCATAGATATTGTTTTTGCTTTCTAGCGGAAATTTTTTTTAAATAAGTGTCTTTACTTTTGACTGACAAATTCGAAATACCAAAAATACTGCAAAGAAAAGTCATGTGTATCATGACTACCTGTCGTTAAAAATTCTTAAACGTGCTGCAAATGATGTGTTAAGAGTAATTCAATGAACATATATTCAATATCCAGAGCTACCGCAAGGTCCTTTCTTCGAATATGAGTTTTTTCAGACAATAATATTTTGATGACACTACAAAGGATGTGAATTTATGTTCACTTTGCTAAACAGCGTACTACCAACAGAGTGAAAATGTGCCCAGACCGGGGATCGAATCCGGATACCTTGGTATAGCGCACCAAGTGCTTTACCATTTAAGCCATTAGAACGACCTCCAGTCTGGCATTTTTCACTCATATACGTTGGCAAGTCTACAACCTCGTAGCGCAAGATGGTCAACAGACTTGCCAACTTTCATGAGTAAAATATTTCAGACTGTATGTCGTCTTGGTGACTTAAATGGTAAAGCACTTTGTGCGCTATACCAAGGTATCCGAGTTCGATGTCCGGTCTCGACACATTTTTTAATCTGTTAGTAGTACGCTGTTTACAGAAATTCACGTCCTTTGTAGTGTCATTAAAAGATTTACTTGCTGAAAACTTTAATTAAGAATGTAAATAATGTTTTGTTTTAGATTTTTCTTTCAAATTTTGTAGGAAACTACTCCAAAGGTTATTTCATAATTGTCAACATCTAAATATACTTCTGTAAAATCTGATTTAATTTCATCCAGTTTTAAAGAAGTTTCGAACCAAAAAATTTATTTTAGTCTTGATTATTTATTTAATTTCCGGTTTCTAACCAGGAAACCACGCGATAATGTAATAATGAAAAAAATCTAAGTAAGAAGCAATTGAAAGAAAATTATGAAACGTGTTTTTTGTCACATAAATCATTTGCCCTGGTCTCCTTTTTATCGAGATATGAAGTCATAAAGTTTGCTAATTTATTTATTTAATTAAGGGAAGAAGGCGTGGTTTTGATTCAGAAATTTTAATAATAAGATTAATATGAAATACAAAACATATTTAGATATAGTAATATAAAAATGAAAGAAGTCCGAAAAAAATGCTATTGACAAATATGGTACTGAAACAAAAAATGATTGAAGCGTAGAAAACCGTGGCACCAAGAGGATTTAATGAGCTTAAATCTAGTGCAATGATTACAATGATCAACATCCTGCGAAAAATAAAATTGCAAGGGCGTTTCAAATGCGAGTGTCCGAGTTTGCACTAACCCAGACTTGTAACAAATATAGTGAATCATTTCGGAGAATTGCGGCGTACTAAACTGGGAATGAACAAGTGACTGGAGTTTGATGATGTTGTTACATTGAAAACGTTAACGACTCCTCTTGAATCCTATCGACTCCTTCTTTCATCCTATTAAACCCTTGGGGACGAGCAACACGTATACGGGACGCATAAGGGTGTATTCAAATCCAAACTGCATATTTTGAGACACATTTTTAAATTCATTTTTGCTCTAAAATGCATCCAATTGGCAGGTTCTCTTATTCAGAAACTTTATAATGTCCGTATTGTCTCGATTTTTTGATAAAGGCAGAATATATTTTTAAAAAGGCTGTCAAAGTGGACATTTTGAACCGAATTTCCCGAAGCGATAGCTCTGGAAACAAAAAAATATCGTACTTTGAAAATAATTGTTTGTAAATCAATTTCTAATTAATTGAACGAAAAATAAAAACATGGGGCCCTTATAAATGTCTTCATAAATCACGCCGCCAAGTTTCATGTTTTTATTTTAAAAAATGAGTCTGGAAATGTGTCTCAAAATTTTGAGTTGTTGAGCGTGGAAAAATATTTCTTTTGAATACCGCCATAAGATGCTCAGAATCCTCGTTTATTCCCACCAGTTATTTTTTAGTGTAAGCTTTGCCTTATTTAATGGTAGCATTTCTGCGATTCAATTAGACGAAAATTTCTGTTTTAAAAAACCGGTGGTAAAAGATTAAAAATTCCTTAAAGGACGCTCGTCGCGAAGGGGTTAAATCAATAAATTAACAAATTTTAAGACTTTATATCTCGATAACGGGGAGACGCGGGCAAATTATTTATGCGTCAAAAGACACGTTTCACAATGCTCTTTGGATTGCTGCTTATTTAGATTTTTTCATTATGGCACTAATGGAGTGGTTTTCTGGTAAGGAGAACTCAATTTTTATTTTTTTTTAATTTTTTAATTTTTTAACTTTTAACAGACGGGTCACGTACATTTATGTTTTTCCATTCTGACTTCGTATGACGGGCTACGTAGAATTACGTGAAAATACGTATTTTGAATATATGTAATTCCGTCCACGAGCAGTACTTTTGTATTTTGTGTGTTACATTCTTTCTGAAAAAACATAGTCAAAATTTGTATTTTTACAATTAGTCTTCTAGGCATATAAATAAATCGACTAGAAACAACATCATTATTATATACAGGGTGATTATAAAAAAACTATCCCGATATATGAGCCCCTAACTGTCATACCGTTCACAGAAACTGAATGAAATTCTGGCCTAAAATATTTTGAGGTATGCGTTCAAGAATCATGTGAAAAACAACAGTTAAATTCTAACAGTTACGGTTACAGTGACAAAATTTCGAAATTTTCATATAGCAACACCTACTTTCTTTTTCTTGGAATGTGATCTTCACAGTGAAAAACCATAATAAGCGTTGGAACGGTACCTGTAGTACGAAAATCGTCGGCGCTCGGCAGACTAAGAAGAAAAGTGAAAACAACCAATAAAAGACAGAGAAGCAACAGAAAGTAAAACATTTTATTGTTCAGTGCTATCCACCATCTGCCGCATGTAAAGTGTCGTCGTGTGTGAAATGGAAAATATATGAAACACAATAAAATATTTTGTTTTCTGTTGCTTCTCTGTCCTTACTGGTTGCTTTCACTATTCTTCTTAGTCTGTGTAGCGCCGGCTATTTTCGTGCTACAGGTACCGTTCCAACGCTTTTTATGGTTTTTCACTATGAAGATCACATTCCAATAAAAAAGTAGGTGTTGCCATTTGAAATTTTCGAAATTTGTCACTGTAACCGTAACTGTTAGAATTTAACTGTTGTTTTTCACATGATTCTTGAGCTCATACCTCAAAATACTTTAGGCCAGAATTTCATTCAGTTTCTGTGAACGGTATGACAGTTAGGGGCTCATATATCGGGATAGTTTTTTAGCTCACAGGCTATCAAAGCCTGAGAGCTTTTGTGCCCGCCGGTTCTGTATGTACGTACGTATGTATGTACGTAACGCGATAACTCTTCATAGAAATATCTTTTTACCTTCAAATTTTGTTTATAGGTTCACTGTGTTAAGGCGCTTCCCTGATTAGTTTTCAGGATTGATTGGTTAAGTATAAAGGGGGGGAACGGGGGACTAATCCCCCCCTCCCTTAATTTATATAAATGGGTTTTTCATGCAGAATTATTCAGTTTTCCTTCCAATTTTGTTTATAGGTTCACTGTGTTGAGGCGCTTCCCTGATTAGTTTTCGGGATTGATTGGTTAAGTATAAAGGGGGGGGGGTAATCCCCCCCCTTAATTTATATAAATGGATATTTCATGCAGAATTATCCCATTTGCTTCAAAATTTGTTTATAGGTTCATTGGGTTAAGACGCTTCCCTGATTACTTTTCGGGATTGATTGGTTAAGTATAAAGGGGGGGGGAACGGGGGGGGGCTAATCACCCCTTAATTTAGATAAATTGGTTTTTCATGCAGAATTATCCGATTTTCTCCAAATTTTGTTTATAGGTTCATTGGGTAACACGCTTCCCTGATTAGTTTTCGCGATTGATTGGTTAAGTATAAAGGGGGGGCTAATCCCCCCTTAATTTATATAAATGGGTTTTTCATGCAGATTCGTTTATTCCGTTTTCCTTCAAATTTTGTTTATAGGTTCACTGTGTTAAGGCGCTTCCCTGATTAGTTTTCGGGATTGATTGGTTAAGTATAAAGGGGGGGGGACGGGGGGGGGGGCTAATCCCCCTTAATTTATATAAATGGGTTTTTCATGCAGAATTATCCCATTTGCTTCAAAAAAAGTTTATAGGTTCATTGGGTTAAGACGCTTCCCTGATTAGTTTTCGGGATTGATTGGTTAAGTATAAAGGGGGCGACGGGGGGACTAAACCTCCCTTAATTTAGATAAAGGGGTTTTTCATGCAGAATTATCCGATTTTCTTCAAATTTTGTATATATATTCAATGTAATTAGAGACTTCCCTGATTAGTTTAAGGGGTTCATTAGTTAACTATGAGGGGGGGGGGGTAACGGGGGGATGACCCCCCTTAGTATATTGTTGATTTCTTTATTTTTCTCTTATTTCAAATTCTTTGAAATAAGAGAATAATATACAATTAATGTGAATAGCCTGTGAGCTCAATGCCCTCAGTTTAACTGGGCAGTTTTCTTTTTTATAATCACCCTGTACATTCATCAATATTATAAACACGAACAGACAAACTATTTTTGTTAAGTAATGCAACATGCAAGTATAACGCCCATAGGCGGAGCTTCCTTTTTAAGAGATGAAGACTACTCATCCACAATATATTAAAAAATGTTCGGAAAACAAAAAATACAGAGGTAATAAAACAAATCGTCTATTAATTGTTAAAAGGATATCTGGATTGAAACGTGCTAAACCTGTTTCAAATTAACACACATTCTACGGAATGATTGGCAGGTATATTATTTCTATTGCAAATATTTAAAAACCTACTATAAATTTTTTCTTCAGAAAGACTCTTATTCAAAAACTTACCAGTGGGTGCACGGAATATTGCATTTTTTAATTTAATTTATGTAGCTGCACAGTTGCACTGTAATAAAGAATGCAAAGATGAAATTAATTATTTAACCCCTTGGGGACGAGCGACACGTATACGTGACGCATAAGATGCTCAGAATCCTCGATTATTCCCACCAGTTACCTTTTATTGTAATCTTTGCCTTATTTAATGCTAGCATTTCTGCGATTCAATTTGTCGAAAATATATGTTTGGAAAAAACAGTGGTTAAAGATTAAAAATTCTGTAAAGGACGCTCGTCGCGAAGGGGTTAAAGTTCTAGATTTAAAAATTATTATTTTAATAGTATAAATTTTTATAAATTCTGCACACATTAACCCTTAATTGCATAGTGATGTAAATTTCCATCACTGTTTATTTAACTTTTAATAAATAAATCAACTTCTTTGCCACCACTATATTTATATAGAAATATTAATCCAGTAAATTTCCCGTGAACTATGTTGCTGAACAAAATTAAAAATCTATCTTAAAATTTCTGGTGTCTAATATTTAATATATGTATAAAAAAACACAATTGTAAAAGAAAAACTCATGCAAAGAAGGGTTAATACTAATATAAAAAGATTAAACTAAATATTTTATATAAAAACCCAATTGTTCGATTTAAATATAGTTGCTTAACACAAATTTGGTTTTTAAAACAAAATATGGAAATAGAATTTTTCGAATATATGAATTATCGAGAATATGTTACTGTAATCGTAAGTCTTTACTAAATTCATGTCGTGAAACGTAATTTTCAAAAATATAAAACTGCTGTTATGCGAAAATTAAAACTGTGCATGAAGGTTATTATTTTGCATATATGTAAATTTCTTAAAGATTTACCTAACAAATTTACGGTAAAATTTCTCACCCAAGTAATAAAAATTTATGATTTACGATGTAGAAAATGTTTTTCATTTCTGGAAGCGGAATCTCTTGAAATTCCTATCGGAATACGTTTTTCCGCCTTATATTTCGTTCATTTCAAAGTAAACGCATTTGTATTTTCATGAGATTAATATTTAAGATAGTAAAAACTTTTTTTTTTGTAAAGACTCGCAAAGATTGCGTATGAAATTTTCATAATTTCATAGGCTGTAGTTTACATATAACTTTTTTAAATTTAATTATTATAATGTTTATTTATATTTAATTAAATTGTATTCATTACTGATGAATTCGAATCGTTGTATTTATTCATAAACTAATGCAGTAGAGGTAACCAAAATTTATAACGTTTTCAAAGAATGTTTTGTAGGTGTATTTCGTTAGATTTGCTTATGGAGTTTAGTATTTTGGCCAAATTAAAAAGTGTTACCGGTATTTGTTTCTTACACTAGGATAAAGATATCAACAAATGAAATTTTGTACAGTAATTATTGAAGTTTAGGCAAGTTCTATGCATTTTTTCTAGCGAATACATTTACTTCATATGACGGGGAGTATGGCCATAGGCGCCGACTTAACGGGAAAATTTTCCATCCCATCAAGCAAACGCCCACCTGTAATTTAAAAATGTTATTATTGGCTTAACCCCTTAATCGTCGCACCCGATAAGTGTAGGCTACTTTTTTAAAATTCAGATTGCTTGATTACCACCAGTTTTATTTTAAGTAGAAATATTCGCCTTATTTAATAGGCATAATAATGCGAGAATAAAGCCAATTACACTATTTTAAAAAAAACTGGTGGGAATCAAACAATCTGAATTAAACAGGCGCAACCTACGCTGCCCGTGAATGTCTCGGGCACGACGATTAAGGGGTTAATAAATCACAGTGAAACAGTTAGAACAAAAACCTTTTGAAATTAGTTGTTTGAGTATACGTGATTGATTTTTTCGCGCGGGCGAATTGCGACCATTAGCATGGCTAAATGTTTCTAAATTAGGTGGTCACTTTTCTCCGCAACTACTAAGCAGTGGCGTATCCAGGAAGGGGTCCAAATGCTCCTAATACCAGTAATATTGTAAAGTTTCTTTCGCCTTGATTATCAAATTATCGCCTTGATTATGGAAAGTTCTCAGATTACTTAAGGCAAAGAAAGCTTTACAAAATTAATGGTATCCGGAGCATCTGGACCCTCACCCTGGCTACGCCACTGCTACTAGGCTTATAATCTTTTTTAACACTTTCCAACCTAGTTGAAAAGTGTTTATGACTTCGGTTTGTCTGCCGTCAGTCAGTGCACTAACTCCCGTAAATATGCTCGGATTGCCCTGCAATTTTTATATGTTATTTTCGTTATTTATAGCATGTTCCCTATTTCAACAGAAGTGTGTAGCACTTATAGTTTTTTTACAGGGACACTCAAAAGAATTCCGTTACATTGCGGTCTATGGGGAAAAATCATTTCCGGTTAATTTTAATGATGTTACACAATTTCAAATCCATTGTAATTCATATATATCACTAAGGTACATTACAAGAAGCTTAATATGGAGTAGGGTGTGCATAGCACTTATAGTTACTTTACAGGGACAGTCAAAAGAATTCCGTTACGTTACGTCTATGGAGAAAAATCGTTTGCGGTTTAATTAAATAATGTTTCACTATTTTAAACGCATTGAAATTTATATATATCACTAAGGTGCATTACAAGAGGCTTACTACAGAATAGTGTGTGTATACCAGTCATCGGTCATTTACAGGGACACACAAAAGAATTCTCTACTGTTTGTTAACAATAATTCCTGGAAGTGCGTTTGAAGTTACTGAACGCGATTTTAATTTTAACTCACCTTTTGTCTATTACTTGATGTGTATAAATTCTGTATTTCATATACAGGGAGCACAAAAGTTTGCGAACACATTTCCGTTTATTGAAAGAAACTCCACAAAGAGAAATTTAAACTGTGCTACGCGTTTCCTAACTAAACAAAAATTTAGCATCCTATGTAGCATATATACAAATCTATATATCATATACAGGGCTGAATAAAAATATTCGGATATTTTTCCGAATATTGTATATGTTAGGAATATATGTTGGAAATTCCTGAAATTACGTTTTTAAATATGTTATGCGTTTTCCAAATTGTTTACTTAGATGTTATCTTTCAGCTTATTAAACGGTAATGATTTGTAAAATTATTTTGGAAGCGTTGGAAAGTGTTACATAATCTATGCTTGACGCATGATTTTTCGTTCTGGTTTTTAATTGAAAAGGGTAGTTTTTGCTGAAGCTTATGCCAACATTATGAGTCACTTTTAACGATTAATTCTTTTTTATAGTGTAGCAAGCATAAAAATAATCCCTAAAAATAAGTTTTTACTTACCCATCATACGTAGTATAGGGTAAGTCTTGTAATCGTTTTGAAAATCGAAAATTTTTTTTTGACGGATTTACACGTTTCAGACACTGGAGATTCCAAAAAACATATTTTTAGAAAAAAAAATTTGCCGTCCGTCTGTGTGTCTGTGTGTCTGTGTGTGTGTGTGTGTCTGTAAACGCTCTATCTCCCGAACAAATTGAGATAGAGACTTGCAATTTGGTATGTACTTAGTATGTAATAATGGGAAGAAGCCTATTTCATTTCAATAACCTCGATTAACCGGAACATTTTTTTTCGGACTCTCGAAATATTCGTTCTGATGAAAGGTATATAAAAATTTTCGAAATTGTTTATTTTAAGTAGTACATATAAAAAACAATAAAAAAACATAAATTTTGTATAAAACATGAAGTCGATCGGATAATGAGTTGCCGAGATATTTGTAATCCTATTTTCCACACTCTTCGATTTTTCATGACCCTGTATTTCATCCAAATTTCACTTCAAAGATATATTTTAATTGGAAATTTGACGCTTAATCAGATGCAGTAAACCGCTAGTTAATAGGAGTATTATTTTTGGAGTTATAAGGAAAAACCTCTTTCAAGCAATTCAGTAATCGAGCCTTTTTATGACGTCATCAAGCCACGATTTTATTTGAATTGCAATGCATTTTATAAGTAGTTTACACATTTTTATTTTAATATTTTACATTATACATATACATGATGGGTAAGTATTACGGTGGCCCCCAACGACTAGTTTACTTTATCGGTGAGAGTGAACACGACAACTTCCATACGATAATTCCGATTAAGCTCCCATTCGCAAATAAGTTATAGACCTCTGTCACAAGAATTGTATGGATTTTCGATTAAATTTGCCCGATTTATTATTTAGTTCAGAAATACATGTTAAACCATGACAGATGCTGTCCCTGTCCTTTTATAGAGGTTTTCATTTTTAGACTAATTGTTTTGCGACCAATTCGATAAGGAACAACAGTAAGAAAATGTGACAGAGCATTGATCAACTGATAAATTTTTCAACGATGTGATTAAGCATTAGTGGTTCACAGAAAACATCTACATTTACAAAATGGAAGTTCCAGCGTTGAAATATAGCAGATTCCAAAATGTCTAGCTGATTCTTTTGAACGTGTGAGATTTATAAAAAGTTCTTTGTTTAACTTTCTGTACACACAAACCAGTGTTCCGAAAGTCAATTTCTTCATCAGATTTTTTTATTCAAATAATCGCTATTTTGTCAATTAAGAATATGTTAAAAAAAATTTAGTTAATGTTTCAGAATCTAAAGCAGAAATCAGTTTCACGTGACTGAAACAGGGGGGAAATGATCGCCTTATTGGATGCGCTTTCATACATATAAAACAAAATTTCAAATATTTTCAGTTGAAAAAAAATCACGTAGATTGCCTAAACTTCAATTAATATAGTGATAAAAACCCGAGTTGATATTGTTATTCTAGTTCAAGAACAAAAACAAATTCCCCAAAACATATTTTTTTTAGCCGCAATTATAGTAAAGCTAAATTTAATGCCTTGAAGTGCAATGGTTTAAATCTCTCTTTATTTAATCACGATTTTCAACGATTAAAGAAGGCGAAGCTTTTTATTAAAATTTATTATTTAAAAAAGTGTTTCCTATTAAAGGAAGTATTTGGATGACATCCCAAGCCTTCACATAAGCCTTGCTATGTCCTCTGTCCATTTTTACTCACCCCATTTTACAATATCAAATAGTCTCAGTTAAATTGTTCACAAAAAATTTCATATAAGAGTAATATATATATTAAACATATCTGTATTCAATGAATCTTTATTTGCGGTGAACATTATTTTTACTCTATTGAAAACCTAGCGTTTGTTACAAACTTTTCTTACTTATCTCAAACAATAATGGAATTCAAATTATCTTTAGAATTCCAGATTGTAAGTTCTTCATTGTCACAAAATTTTCTGGCGTATCATTAACTAACAGGAAATATTTTCATGTATTCTGTTTAAGCAATGATTTCTGCTTTTAATTATTTGTTTTATGTTATTTCAACATGACAACAAACATTTCAGTAGTACTTCGTGTTCATTGGAATAATTGCCCTGAATAATACAAAACTTGAAGCAAATTATCATCGTGCAAATTGAAAACACTATTTCGAAATATTTTAGGAATATATTAAGAATTCAGAACGTAGCATTAATGAAACATTCCAGTTAAGTATTTAATGTCAACCTATTTCTGTTGAGAAGTCAACTTATGGAAATACATTTCAATTAGAAATAGGAAATTTTACATAATTCAATTTATTAAAATTTTAAGTAAACTACCAACTTAATATTTTATTAATGTTGTATAATATATCGATTAATATTCTATTAAGAGGAATCAGAATTATATAAAAACGATGCTTTTCGAGAAGATTGTTAAAAATAAAATATAAAAAGTATAATTCAAACAAATTAGAATATATATATATATTTTTTTTTAATAATTCCTTGTAAATTACGCAAGACGATTTATCAATTACTTGTGCCATATCTGTAAATCTTCCGGTTTTTTAAGTTAAATAAACTGCAAATTTAATATTTTATTAATGTTTATAATATAACGATTAATGCTCTATTAAGAAATATGCGTTTGGATAAGATTTTATTTTTAAATAAAAATATATAAAAGCAAAACTTACCGTAATTTTTGGCCTATAATCAGCGGCTCAAAAAATTCATCTTAGACCCAGAAATTGTATTTGATGAAATGCTACTTTCTTGAATTCGGAATACATTTGACTTCGATAACTAAATGGAATTTCTGGGTCTAAACTGAATTATTTTACCCGCGGATTATACGCCAAAAAATACGGTAGTTGAATATTTATTTTTTATGAATAATTACAGAAAATTTCGCAAGTTGATTTATCAATGACACGTGTCATAGCTACGAACCTTCCGGTTTTTTAAATTAAATAAACACAATTTAAACCATACATTTTTTCATACGAAATGAAATCCAATAAGTACAATTAATAAACAAGTCACATTTAAAAAAAAAAAAAAAACTTATTAAATACAATTTACGGTACTTGTATGTTTTTTGACTTGGAAATAAAACATAAGTTTGCAAACTATTGCCTTAGCTCTCATCATTTACCCTTTATCCTTACCACTAAAAGTTATTAGAATTTTTTTTTTAATCACAGATTTTACTGATAAAATAAGTTAAAAATTTACTACGAATTGTAGGGATAAGACAAACTGCTTATATCTCATTTTTTGAGGCACTCAAAAGAAATCCGTTACATTACGATCTACGTGGAAAAATCGTTTACTGTGTATTTTAATGTTGTTTACTATTTCAAACATATTTAAATTGATATATATCACTGAGGTGCACTTCAAAAGGTACACTCTAGAACATGGTGTGCATAGCATTTTTCGTTTATTTACCGGTATACACAAAATAATTCGGTTACAGAACAGTTTAAGAACGATACTTACTGGAAACAGTAATTATTGTTCAATTTGAAATATGCGTAACACATTTTAACACTCAATTTCAGGATTTATAATCTGCAGTTGGAAAAATATTCGAATTCGATTGTGCAGCACTGTATATGACTTATAGATTTGTGTATATATTACAGTGTATGCTAAAAATGAGTTCAGATACGAAACGCATAGCGAAGTTCTAAATTCCCATTCAGCAATTTCTGTTAATAAACGGAAATGGGTTCTAAATCTCCCTGTATATCATCTACAGAATATGTGAATTCAAGTAATAGAAAAAACTTAGTTTAATTTAAAAACACGTGCCACAACTTAAAACTCTCTTCCAGTCAGTCTTGCCCGTAGGCTACTTTTAGGTAGATTTCGTAAGGAATACAACTTATTACATTCTCCTCTATGCTGGAATTTCTGAATATTTCTGCAGATCTATGACGATCATAACTCCTAGAACCCAAAACCAACCCCAGTTCATAAATTTATCTATCTATATATCACTTGTTATGGACTCGATAACTTTCATAATTCTGCAATAATCTCTTCCAAACTGATACATAAAATCATCTACAGAATATGTGAATTCAAGTAATAGAAAAAACTCAGTTTAATTTAAAAACACGTGACACAACTTAAAACTCTCTTCCAGTCAGTCTTGCCCGTAGGCTACTTTTAGGTAGATTTCGTAAGGAATACAACTTATTACATTCTCCTCTATGCTGGAATTTCTGAATATTTCTGCAGATCTATGACGATCATAACTCCTAGAACCCAAAACCAACCCCAGTTCATAAATTTATCTATCTATCTATATCACTTGTTATGGACTTTCATAATACTCGATAACTTTCATAATTCTGCACAAATCTCTTCCAAACTGATACATAAAATCAAGGGGCATAAAATCTAGGTCAAGCTCGTTAATGGGCAAACTCGGACCATGTGGGGCGAAATGGGGGGACTTTTTGTGAAAACAGAGAAAACAGCATGACTTCTTAATTATGATACATATAGAATCCGTTTAAAGTTATTATTTCTTCTTGGAAATTGGCCATAAATTTATGTATGACAAATTTTTGATATCATTAAAAATTGCCCCAAGGGTGGCAAAAACAGGATTTTAAGAAGAACAAAATTCATTACTTCGTCAATTCACAAGATATCAAATCCGCTTAAATATTTTATAAATCTTCTTAATATTATCAACAACTTTTATATTGACAAGTTTTGGATAGGGCCAACTATTACAGAAAAAAAAAAAAAAAAAAAAAAAAAAAAAAAGAGGTGGATGTGTTTAGAAGAAGAAAAAATCACATCTCCGTTAATCCGCCACTAAGGCGATAAAAAAGAATAATTGGCGTGATGAAAAGTTTTGCCTCACAAACAGAGGTGCTGCATATAGGGTTGCATTATTAAACACGAGCAAATTGGGGTATAATAGGAAAAAAAACTCAAAAGCGGACAAATAAAATTTTTAAACTGGGTTTATCTCTAATCTTGATTTAGTTTTTGTTAGTGAAATTAGTACTTAACTTCGAAATATACCTGTGCCTGGTAGGCCAAAACGGCAGGGATTTTATTTTAAAATTCAGATTGATTGACTGCCACCACTTTTTTGAAGTAGAAATATTTGCCTTATTTAATGACAGATTCAAAAAGGCGAGAATAAGGCCAATTAAAAAGTGGTGGGAATCATGCAATCTGAAATTTAAAAAACTAGCTTACTGCCATCAATTTTCTATCTCTAATCTAATGATTAGATAATTAGAGAATTCCTATCTCTAATTCTGAATAATCAGAGAATTTCTATCTCTAATTTTGAATAATTATAGAATTTTTATCTCTAATCTAATGATTAGAATAATAAATTTCTATTCATTAGAAGTTTTAAGAAAAGGAAATTGCGCATCTAATGATGGTTTATCTTACAACATACCAGAGATATGGTTTAATATTTTAAAATATCAAAGACTCCAGCGCCGGAACCCACGGACTTTTTATACACCCATACAGATTAATAGACTGGTCCTTGTTCAAAACCTTTAAGTAACAACACAGTAGAAACGACAATTCAGTCAACGTATCCCCTTGAAAATGATCACGTGTGTGATCGAAAGATCTAGGGGTTAAAATATGTAATGACATCTTTCACGTATGTCTTATTTTCAACAAATTTTTGCACCTTTTTAGTAATTTTAAAAAGTATTTTATCTATAACATTTTACTTATTTTTATATTGTTATATCAGATTTCAACAATAAATAAATTCATTTTACAAATAAAGTCCTCTTAACGACACACGTATTGAGTCCCCTTAACTTTAATGAGACTTGTCGGCTTCTGTTTGTTATACCAAACTGATTATGGTCCTTAATTTTAAGCACCACATTTACCGAATAGTAATTTTCCCCTTATTTAATCGGAAAAACGTCGCAAATTCTGCGATAAAAAAGGGAGAAAGTTACTATTCTGAACTAGTTGTGCTCAAAAATATGGTCCGTACGCACGCTGTAGATTGTACAAATATACTTAATTAATATAACTAAATTCAGTGCTCCCACTTGGTCGTTTTTTTTTTTAATGCCACCTTTTTAAAAGAATAATCTTCTTTATAGATATCTATTGCAAATTTTGTGAAAAACTATCCATAAAACTATTTCAGTTGCGAATGCTGTAAAAACTTACCACTAACATTTTTCTTCGAAAATTTACAAAACTGAACAGTATTTTATGTATTTGTACTTTATTGTTTTTAACAAAAATATTTTCATACAGTTACAAAACTGCAAAGAAAAATAGAATGTTCACGTTCATTCCAATAACTTATAACTGACAGCATTAAAACCAATTTCATAACCCCTCCCGTAAACTAAAAAGTCATTTAAAGTTAATTTCAACGTAACGTTTGACAGATCCCATTAATCATTCACTTTGCAATTTTTTACAAAGCATATGTTTTTTGAGAGAAGTAAGTAATTTTGTTCTCGGCTCTTGGCTCATTTGGCACTGTAAGTGGGTATTGGGCCCCGTAATGCTTTTGGTTGACTCTTTTAAAATAATAATTTTAATGAAAAGATTAAAAAAGTAGCAGTATGTATGTATACACGAAGTTTCTTTTTTAAAAAACAATGGTTTAGAGAGTTTAGACACTCTAAAAAATACCTATATATTTTAAAGAAAAATTCTGCCATCTATGCTACCAACAATTCGTACAGAGATATCCTGTTAAATTGATACAGGTTTTAACAGTTGGAGCAGTTAAATTGAAACACGGTTTCATCGTATAAAACAAAGTGTCTCCATTTTTTACGAAATACTCTCTATATCAAATGGAAATTTTACGTGTTACATAACTATAATTGCATTTACTAACAACCCGAGTTCGTTTTAAGAGAACACTTTCGTTTTACTTACTGAATTTTATGTACAGTCGTGGAAAAAAAACTGGACACCCCCCACTAACTCTGCAACAAATTATAGTAGAAGGAAGTGACTGGTACCAAACGATTGGAAATAAAGTCTACTTTTAAATTATGTATCTAAAATTTGCTTAAGGGGCCATCTACATATTAAAACCAGCCTAAACTTTATTTTTTTCAATGGCAACACCCACTTTTGACATGATATTTTAAATCTTTGGTTCAAACTATGCCTAGATACAAAATTTTAAGTCATTCGGATGATAAGTTTTCGAGTTATAAACATTCAAATTTTAGAGCTTCTAATGTTAAATTACATTTTCATATTTTTATTAATATCTCCTGAAATTAAAATCCTAATGTGCTAACGTTTTGTTTGGTTATAAAACTCAAAAACCCAAACATAACTACGTTAAATTTGTAATTTTTAAAATTTTATAATATGAATTATGAATTATGAAATTAATATTCGAAAAAATTATGAATTGTAACCTACAATTTTTTTGATGGATTTATATTTATTATGTCCTGCTTTATGTGTATTCAAAATTTCAAATTTTTCTTCCAAGTAGTTTTCAAATTATGCTTAAAAAACGGCAAGATGCTGCTTTAAGGGGCCGTCTATGATGTGCATTAAAGCATAGTTTGAACAGGGATGGGAGCGCTCCGTCTCGAAATCCCGATTGACACCACTAAATTTTAATAGTATTTGTTACCTTATTCAAGGACAAAATTTCTGAAATTCATTACGTTGGAGAATACTATTAAAATTTA
The DNA here is from genome assembly GCA_963931845.1 of Maratus michaelseni. NCBI lineage: Eukaryota > Metazoa > Arthropoda > Arachnida > Araneae > Salticidae > Maratus > Maratus michaelseni. The sequence goes on from OZ007599.1 coordinate 112,119,690, forward strand.
GTGGTAAGAATCGATATTCGGGTCGGAGCGCTCTCATCCCTGTTTGAGAAAATATTATACTCATAGGCTGGGATTATAGTGACTTGGAAAACTTAGAGATTAAGTCTGTCTTACAATATAAACAATGCGTAAACCGTATTTAAATGCTTCGCGTTCTTACGTTATATTGAAAGCTAGCTTAAACTGAAGCGTAAGTGAATGATCGCGGGAGCACAACAAACCTGACAACGACCTGTGATTGTAGTAAGATATAAGATAGCGAGGCACCAGAACCCCAGCCTTTATTAGTATATATATAAATATATATATATATATATATATATATATATATATATATATATATATATATATATATCCTTTACTTTTTCAATGTCTGCTTTAAAATTTTTCATTAAAATTACGTAAAACGTATTTGCATGAGATGTATGTTTACGTCATTTATGGAAAATAGTTTCGCTTTTATTTTTAAATTAATAAAGCTCATTTTTGAAAAATATGATCAGTTCTACCTTAGAAAAAACTTAATCATTTTTGTTACCTTTAAATTGATTTACAGCTTCTTTTCCAGTCTAATAAAGTTATATTGTTTTTTCTGCAGTATATATGTTTGAAGTGAAGTTTCTTATAAATGCCTATGCGTAGAGTATTTGCTGAAACAAAATGGCCCCACAATTAACTGAAGCAACGGAAGGCCAAATGATTGGCATGTGGCAAGCTAAAAGAAATTTTCGTTATATAGATTTCGTTATATATTTACATATTCTAAAATTATTTTAATTACAAATAATCTTATGGTTTTTTAACACCTTCGTGACGAGCGTCTATTACAGAATTTTTAATAATTTACCACCGGTTTTTCAAAACAGAAATTTTCGTCTAATTGAATCGTGGAAATGCTAAGATATAATAAGGCAAAGCTTACAATAAAAAATAACTGGTGGGAAAAATCGAGGATTCTGAGCATCTCATGCGTCACGTATACTTGTCGCACGTTCCCAAGGGATTAAAATCGGATAATTCAACACTTCTTAACATTATTTTTCCGCATATAACAATAACCGAAACTTATTAAGTGAGTAAAATGGTCATATCGGTAAAACATAATATATTAAAAGAAGTGACATTCTGCAGCATTTCAACAATCGAGTACCGAACTTCAATTTGGATACAGCCCCTTAAATATGCTCATTATAAAGTAATTAATTTCTCAGAAACTAATCGTAGGAATTTAATGAAATTTGGTATCTAGGCATAGTTTGAACAGCAAATTTCAAGTATGTTGTCAAATTTGGGTCTTGCTATTGAAAAAAACAAAGTTTGGGTGTGTTTTTATATGTATATGGCCCCGTAAGCAAATTTTATATACATCATTTAAAAGTAGACTTTATTTCCAATCGTTTGGTACCAGTCACTTCCTTCTACTATAATTTTTTGCAGAGTTAGGGAGGGTGTCCAGTTTTTTTCCCACGACTGTACAATTGAAATAATTAATAAAGTTTGTTTGTACGATACATCAATCTCATTTTCCTTTACAGTATTTCTAGCATATTCAAATTTGTTTGTCAGTCAAAAGTGAAAAATATTTTGACTTTGAAGTTTTCCGCTAAGAGAGCAAAAACGGTAACTATGCTAGAAAACATGGACAATCTGTACGTTATATGAAATGGAAATTTGCCGTTTAAAATATAGTAGAATATCTGTTAAAGAAACGGGCATTCTTAACAGTGTAGACCTGATTGGAAATAATTCACCGTACCACGAGAAAACGTGGCACTTCATCAGGCTGTAACAATTACCCTGCGCTTTCATTGCTTGTCGTAATGACATCAAATTGAACAAAAGGCAAGAAAGTATAACGAAATCTGATCTAGATGAAATAACTTCGTTATCGTTACGGCAGTGAATTCGTACTGGTTGGTGGGCCAATTGTTTAATAGTATCCTTTGCCTTATTAAATCTGAGAAATTCGTCAATAATTCATCATTGATTAAAGCTAATCAGAAAAAGAAAACCGGCTTCGTCTTTCATTATTGATTGAATATATAGATTACAATTTTGTTTCCCTTTATAATAATTATTTGTATTAGCACCGCCACCTGAATACCAGGCCTGCGCGCTGATACAAAAATGGCGACTGTGGTAGGTGGATATTTTTCTTCATTTGTTCGGTCCCTTGAATTTAAATGCCAATAATATCGTAAAGTTTTTTCTCATCATTCCTTTTTAGAGAATAAATAAGTCAACGGAATCTTTTAGAAAATAGCTGGTGTCCCAATTCAGGGAACCATACAAACGCTTAAAAAAATACGACACGACAGCCGCCATTTTTTGTGTCAGCGCGTAGGCCTAGTATTCAGGGTGTGGTGGTTTCAGTGCACTTTACATCATTTTAAAGTTTGCGCCATGTTTTTGAAAACTCCCTCTATATCAGTAATCGAGTACAAGGGATCGAGGCTATCACGTTTTTCGAATACAATTTAATCTCGTAATTTTATTATTAAATAAGTCGATATTTTTTTTCAAAAAGTGGTAGTCATAATCTCTTTATTGTTTGCGCCACCGCACTATACACGATAAATGTATCACATATTTCTCTAAACGAAAAAATGACTGTGTTTTGACTATTAATTAATAATATTTAAACTATTTAACGGATAACAGGAGATAAACTATTATTTAACCTGATGTCCTTTAATTATTTTCCGTGATCCCACTCCGTCCGTTTTTTGAATGCCACCTTTAAAAAAGAATTATTTTATTTTTAGATATCTATTGCAAATTTTGTGGAAAACAATCCATAAGATTATTTCTGTTGCAAATGGTGTAAAAACCTACCACGAACATTTTTCTTTGAAAATATACAAAACGGAACAGTATTTTATGTATTTGTACTTTATTAATTTAACAAAAATATTTTCATACAGATACAAAACTGCAAAGAAAAATGGAATGTTCACGTTCATTCCAATAACTTATAACTGACAGCATCAAAACCAATTTCAAAGCCCCTCCCCCGAACAAAGAAGTCATTTAAAGTTAATTTCAACGTAATGTTTGACAGATACCATTAATCATTCACTTTGAAATTTTTTCACGCAACAATAAAGGACGTAAATATAATGTTCATTTTGTTTTAAAAATCATGGGAAGAAAACAGTTTATTCCCAATGCTTATAACTATTTTTTTAAATGGTTAAATATATACTGAGATTCGAAGATAAAATTTTGTGTTAATGTTTGCACATTAAGGTTTTTTTTTTTGCTTTGTAAATCTAGATTGGAAAAAAACAATTTCCATTAATAAATAATAGTATTTTGTTATATGAACCATAACAAAAGCTACTTCGGATGTTTGAGCCATATTGTTTTTGTTAAACACCATTAATCTGTATTTAATGTATAATATACTGCACAGGGGTGACAAATCTGCATTCCAGCGGGCTCCTTGTTACCAACATATTCTAATAACAGGCCTCGGAGCAGTCTCACCATTTCCAAACAATAATAATCGTGCTGTATTTCTAAAACATTTGTAAGATAAATCTGAAGCGAAAATAATTGTTTTGAAATAATGGTGGGAAATAAAAATACACATCTGAAGTGCGGTAGATTTCGCTAGCCATCGCACACTGACACACAGAGCAAAATTTTCTTTATTTAGTTTTGATAATAACTTTACACCATATTAACATTAATAGCAAAAAGTTCCATGAATCAAGAAAAAAGAAAGGTGAGCCCACTCCTTGGAATATCCAAGGTTCTGACAGTTTTATTTGAAATTAGATATTTTTTATTTATTATTTCAATCGCATAAATTGCATTAACCTCGCTAAGTCTTTCCAGACATCTGTCAGTGTCTGTCCTGCTTCCATTCTCCCCATCGAACGCCATTTCTCACAATCGGTCAAATGTCTTCTGGATGGAATATTCCACCATCTAAAAGCGAAATTTTTATGTTGTAACTACACGTAAAACTCCTGAAAATTAGACTTAAAATCACCCACGTGTACTCCTTTTCAAACGTGTCGCGAGAACGGCCTCAAAAATTTGCATATTTTTCTGTAGGAAAGGTTAATCTCATTGGACTACGTAACGTTAACATTGAGGTACAAACCAATCACCTTTCATTGATGTTTCCGCAATAGAATTAACAGAAAGCACCTTTTTATGGTTGTTCCTTTAATTTTTCTCGCCGGTGTACATATACCAAAGCGCAATATTCTTTAAAATGATACTTCTACATTTACTTCATCAACTCCTCCATTTTAAATGGATATCCAATTGCTCCCACCCATGAAAGAGGAAAGGGAAAAATTAAGAATTTCCAAAATGTTGGTCTACACCATATTTTTAACTCTTTCCAACCTAGTTGAAAAGTGTTTATGACTGAAATTTCTACTGTAGCATGTCGTTTACTATAGAATGTTCCTTATTTCAACTGAAGTGTGTAGAACTTATAGTTTTTTACAGAGACAGTCAAAAGTATTCGGTTACATTACAGTACAATGGGAATTAAACGTTCCAAGTGCATTTTGATGACGCTACGTCATTTAAAACATGATGAAATTGATCGTTTGGAGTACAATTTAGTGATAGTTCTCTATTTCAAACATAATGAAAATTTGCATATTTTTTCTGTAGGAAAGGTTAATCTCATTGGACTACTAACATTGAGTTACAAACTAATCACCTTTCATTGAAGTTCCCGCAATAGAACTTCAGAACTAGGCGTTACTGAGGTGCAGTTTAAATTGCTCTCTTGTGTGCATTGCGTTTATTTACAGGGACACACAAAAAATTTCGGTTACAGTACATGTGCGATATTTACAGTCTATGTGCGATAAGGGCGTTTTCAATTTTGGCTTGGTTAAGTTTAACTAACTTTTTTCATAGTACGTGTGTGTTTATAAACTCAGTACTTCATATACAGGGCAACACAAGGGAATCCGTAAGTATTATAGACTATGGGAGTGAATTTCTTAAGGGTAGTTTTTAATTGTGTTACGCATTTTCTTTCTGAAAGGTTATATATTTTATAGACTAATAGAAGTTTGTGGAATATAAATAAATTCATATACAGGGCTACGCAAATAACAACATACATTGTCGTTTATGGTTGGTAATTGCTGCGAGTGAGTTTTAAGTTGCCTTTTAGCTTAATATGTTGTGTGTACAAAAGTCTTCAGATAATATGCAGGGATGTACAAAATATTTCGAATGCATTTCCATCGATATTAGAAAATTTCTAAATATGAATATTCCAACTGAACTAAATTTTACCACGCTATATATCCACATCTATTGATGATATACAGGGCTGCACAAAATAATTCGGCTACTTTTTTTACACTGGAAGGTAACTTCGCAAACTGTATTTTCAAATGTGGTACATGTTTTCTAAACTGTTTACTTACATATCTTCTTTTACCTTATTTAACGGTGAAATTTCGTTACAGTTTTCTGGCTGTGTTGGAAAGTGGTTCATAATCTATGCTGGACGCACGATTTTTTGTTCTTGTTTAATTTTTAATTTTGATAACAACATACATTATTATAGAACAAAATTAGTCCAAAACTCAGAAGGATATATTAATTATGTACGGATCTATTTTAATGAAAATTGACCCATCCGTGCCTCCATTCCCTGTAAGTTTGCCCTATAATATTTTTGGAAAATATGTTACCGGTGCTTATAGTGAAATAAATGTCTGTGTATTTAAATGAGATTAGATTCAACAGGCATTAAAGCTTGACAAATTGCTTTTACCTCTAATCTTACTCATTGCAAATTTTATATTCAGAAATATATTTAATGTTTTAAATTTAGGTTATTTTTTATATCACGTTTTTCATAATTTATTTGTTATTTATCAGAATGTTTTGTTAATCTATAACTATCAGAAAGAATTTTAACACCAATTTCATAAGAAATTATCATTTATTTTAATATGAACATAAAGTTAAGCCTCAATTATTAAGAAAAGAAATTACAGTATTTTATTTTAGATTATACACTATTATTACAAAGTGAAAATTGTGTAAAATATTAAATGTAATGACATAAAAATGATTAAAATTGGCTAAAAATAATATGATTTTTTTCCCCATTCAACATTTACTTAACTATCCCAGCTTCTTCAACTACTAATTAATCTAACCATGGTATTTAATTTAACTTTTGATTATGGGGTGAAGGTACCGTGCATCAAAACTGTGACTATTTGTTTTATTGTTTTCGCAAAACTTTTTGAAAAATAGCCGCTGTCATACACATAAACAATGATGTTTTCGAGAGAAATCTGCCGCAAAAAATTTATGTAAACTGTGGCACGTTTGAATTTAAAAATAATCGTCAATCCCCCGTAACCAAAGGATTAATTATCATAAACATAAAACACCCATGTTCTTATGTTGTGTAAAGGACTGTGAGAGTCTAAAATTTCATACATGTAACCACAGTGTTTATGTTTCAACCTATAATAACAGAACATATATACATATCTATATTTCACTGACGGACAGAAATATTAAAGCGAAAACCCGTGATTTGAATGCTTTGTGAACCATATTTTTTTTTTTTTTTGAGACCGGCGACCAGGCCCCTACCTGCCAGGTTTCCCTAGCTTAAACGGGTTTAGTGCCTGGTACCGGGGCGCGTAGCGCCACTGAAGAGATGCCGCGTAGCGGCTGGCCGTTGCTGACAGGACGGCTATGTGGAGGACTTAGTTTTGTTTCCATTTTGTTTTGCTGCTAATTGATGTTATTCTTTTTATATGGACCTGTCATCGTTATGCGAGTTGGTCTCGTAATTTAGAGCCTTGATCAGGTGACGAGACCTTCACCTGATTAGGCACCCCCAGAGGTATTATTCACAGGGAACTTGGAGGACTTTACACCCACGACGGATTTTACATGCACCAGGCGCCATTAGCGTACATGATAAAAAAAAAAAAAAAAAAAAAAAAAAAAAAAAAAAAAACCTGTAAGGGAAGGGGGTTAATACATGTTTATTTAACTTTACATAAAAAATAGAAGAAATGATTACTTTTACCTGTGTTGGATTGTTTTTTTCCCTTACTTTTTCTACCGTACTTTCCAGTTACCTGTTGTTTTTCTTTTGCTGCTTGATTTTTGTTGCACATTTAGGTTTATCTCGTTGCTTTTTGGTTTCTCATGTGATGCAGTTGTTTCTCTTTTGTTGCATTTATTTTGGTTTCTCATTTGTTGCAGGTTTCTCATTGTGATTTGGGTTTCTCATATTTCTCTGTTGATTTTATACTCTGTTGCATCACTGGTAACCGTTGAATTTGTTGTCATGAATGCGCTCTAGTGGCGATCAGTCCATATATACCTTATGGCTGTTTTCATGAGCTCGATGAAGCTTTTTGAGGACTTGGTGCGCTATGGGGTGGGGCATATTCCTTGGCCATTAGTCCGTTAATTAGTTATTAACTTCCACCCTCTTAGACGCTAAAAGAACGATTTTTTTTTCGCAGGAAAGAGGTATACTTTACACTGCTATTTTATTATATATACACATATATACATATATATATTTTCCTTTTTTTTTTTTTTTTTTTTTTTTTCCTGGAAGGTAAGATTAATTAGACAGAGGTTATACACACTTTGAATATAGAGGTATGGTGGCTGCTGGGACTTTTATGTTTTTTTTTTTTTTTTTTTTTTGTATTAGTCTATGTTTGTCTGTTTCATGTCGTCTACATTGTTCATTAGCCATCTGATCTCTGCTCTACCTTTGTTTTGTACATGTTTGTTGTTTGCAAGTTGTCTGTGCCATAGTATTTCGTTATTAACTGTGATGGTGACCAGATGGTGTGGTTCTGTGAGTGGGCAGGCCGTAAGGTAGTGTTTTATGGACCCTAATTCCCCGCATATGCATTCTGGAGAGCTAAATTTAGTAAATCTATGTAGGTATTGTGGGAATGCTCCATGATCGGTGTAGATTTGGCTCAGTAATTTACAGCTTATAAGCCGTTTTGTGTCTACTTTTGGGAAGTATCCATGAGTTGTTCTACCCGTATCCCCATAGTCCCACTCGAACTGCCATTGTTTTATTGTTAACTCTTTTAATATACGCTTAAGGTTTGATATTGGTCTTTCTATGTGGTAGGGTCTATCATTTTTTTTATTTTTAGCCGCTTCTTTTGCTAATTCGTCAGCATCCTCGTTTCCTTGGATGCCAACGTGTGCCTTAACCCAATTAATTTTAAATTTGTTGTTTGATTTTCTTATTTTGTTTTGTATGTCTGCAATTAGTTTTACTGTGTTGAATGGTTTGCTGAGTGCTAATATTGCTGATAGGCAGTCCGAGTGAATGCTATAATCCATCCCTGTTTCGTTGCCCCATTCTGTTGCCTTTAGTATCGACAGTAGTTCGGCTTGGAAGACACTGTTATGTTTCCGCAATGGTGTTGACCATAGTTTAATTTTTTTGTCGCTTTTGTATGCTACGAAAGCCGATCCCGTAGCGCCTGATTCCAATTTTGAGCCGTCTGTATAAATTGTTATATCTGTTTCGTTGTAGCCTATCTTTGGTTCTGTTGTTTCTGCTGGGTGCGTTTCCCATATGTTTATTTTGTTATCGTAGTCTGTTGGTTGAATTGTATTACCGTATAATTTACATGTTTCTCTTAACCTTGTTATTGTTCCATATGTTGCTTCATATTTGACCTGTAGGTGTATTGGAATCAGGCCCGCCAGTACCTGTAGGGCTGCTGTTGGGGCAGTTTTGTATGCCTTGACTATGGTCAGCAGAAAATGTCTTTGGCAAGTGGTTAGGGCCGCTTTGCTTCTAGCATTTAATTTGTGTCCCCAGATTGGGGCTGCATATGTTAGCACTTTTTCTGCTACTGTTCGATACCAAATTTTTATGATGTCTGGTTTTATTCCCCAACCTCTTTTTGCCATTTGTCCCAGCATATTGAATGATTTGCGTACTTTGGTTGTTTGGTGTTGGCAATGTGGCAGCCAGTTTAGGTTACGGTGTATTATGACTCCTAAGTATTTGATTTGGTCTTTACCTTCTAGATCCTTGTCCTCTAATTTGATTCCCTCTATCTTTCCCGAGACTTGATCTGGGAGGTTGTGTAAGCGAGGTCTGTTTAGATACAGTAGCTCTGTTTTTTCCCTGTTTAGCGTAAGATTGTTGCTTTTTATCCAGTTGTTGAATTCTTCTATTATTTTATTTGCTAAGATTACCAGTTGCTCTTTAGTTTTCGCTTTGAGTATTAGGATGAAATCGTCGGCAAATGCTTGGATTCTAACCTTTTTACCCCAGTTCTTTTTTAAGGCTACGTCTGCTATTAGCAGCCAAAGTAGCGGGCCAAGACAACTTCCTTGCGGACAGCCGCCAAAGGTTTGTCTTGATTGTTTTATTCCGTTTTCCTCTAGTGTGACAAACCTGTTTTCAAGGAAACTAATTATCCAGTTTGTTAAATAAGTTGGGTTCGGGGAGTTTTTTAGTATATTTGCTATTATTGGCCATCTAATATTATCAAAGGCTCCTTTAATATCCATTGCTACTAGTAGTGTTTGGAATTTATCTTTTTTATCTTGTTTTATCGTTTTTATAAGGTTGTTTAGTGCGTGTTCTGTTGAAGTACCTTGTTTAAAACCATATTGCTTTTTGCTCAAATATTTGTTTAATGTCAGATGGTGCATTATTCTACCGTATATTATTCTTTCTAGGATTTTACTGAAGGCCGGTAGCAGGCATATTGGTCTATAGTTTTTGGGGTCCTGGGGTTTTTTTCCCGGTTTGTGGAACAGGACCACTGTACCTATTTTGAATGTTTTTGGGAAGTGTTTTAGCTTGAGGCATGCGTTGAATAACGAGAGCATTAACTTTGGCGTCGCTTTGTGTATTTTTTTAATTAAATTGTAGTCTATGTAATCGAATCCTGGAGCTTTGTTTTGCTTTATATTTTTTATTATTCTGTTAAGTTCGTGTTTTGTTATGTCTGGTGGGTTAATGTCTCTGAATTTTGGTGGCGCCGGTGTGAGTTTATGTTCTGTGTTTGGGTTTGTTAAGTACAGGTTATCTAGAAAGTGGTTAAGTGTTTCTTTTATTGTTACTGTTTGGTTGTTTGGTAGTACATTTACTAATCCTGATGGCTTTGGTTTTTTACCTGAGGCAGCTTTGTATTGTGGCCCGTATGTATCTATGGCTTCGTTACAGAATTTTTTCCAAGTTTCCCTTTTTGTTCTGTTGATTAGTTTTTTAAGTTTTGCCCTTTCTTTTTTATATTCTATGTGTTGTTTGTATTTTAGTTCTTCATCTTGTTGTTTTTGATATTTCCTTCTAAATGCTCTAACTCGGTTTCGGGCTGTTTTTATCTCCATTGTCCACCATGTTGGAGCTGTTATATTTGGTGATTTTCTTTGTTTGTAGCATTGTAATGCTATTGCTGTGATTTCATTTTGTATTTTCATTGTTATGTTGTCTAATTGTTCTTTGCTGGTTATCCTTGTAAGTTCATTTATATATTTGTTCCCTATTTGTTTTATTTTTTTCTCAAATTTTGCATGTTTTCCATGTTTTGTCTCTAGTTTGTGTCTGTAATAACTTATGTTGTCATATGTTAGTTTGAATTTAATGTATTTGTGGTCGCTATGGGACTCGTCGTCACTTACTTCCCATTCCGTTATTTTGTCCCCAAGGTTTGTCGTTGCTATTGTTAGGTCTGGCCACCCTTGGATAACTTTTTTCCTCCGCATTGTGCTAAATGAGGCTGGTGCGTTTGGTGGATTTTGTACGTATAAGTCGTTAGCTAGTAAAAAATCTGTTAGCTGTTCTCCTCTTGTGTCTATATCATTGTAACCCCAGACCTGAGAGTGTGCATTGAAGTCTCCCGTCAGCAGAATTTCACCTTTGGCTATTTTCAATGTGTCTTCGACCTCTTGAAGCACACTCATGAAGTCTGCTGAGGGGGGGACGTATACATTTATTATCGTTATTATTTCCTTTTTATTTTCTAGTGTTACTGCTGTTGTGTGGTCGGTTTCTTTTAGTGTTATTGGGTTTGTTCCTGTGTTTGTGATTATTGCCGCTTTGTTTGTTTTTGTTTTTGATATTTTCCATAATTTTGAGCTAAAACCTATTATGTCTCCTGTTTGTCTATTTTGGTAAAAGTCTTGGATCAGCGCGATGTTGATTTCATTTGCTCCCATATACCCCGCAAGTGATTTTGTGGCATTTGCACTACCGTGTAGATTTATTTGTATCATTTTTATTGTGTCTGTATCATTGTTTGTGAGAGTTGTGTTTGGGCTTGGTTTATTCGGGGGAGATTTACTTTGGTTTGTGGTGGCGGGTGTGTTTAAGTTTGTATTTTGTGTTTGTTTTGCGCCGCGCGGGCACTGTCTTTTATCGGTGTCCGCGAAAACGTTGCTCTTGTCTTTGCCTGTGTTGCATGTTGTTTATTTCTTCCTGCGTCCTCCTTTGTATTCTTGGGACCCCGCGGTACGTTACTACTGTGGCTTGTCCTCGCAATACTTCTAATCCGCTTGTTAACCTCTTTTTTCCCTCCTCCAATTCTATTTGTCTAATAGTGAGGAGTCTCCGGTATACCGTGCACCTCCCATCGTGAGCCGTGTGATCCGTTGATAGCTGAGAGCGTAAATAACCTTTAGTCATCTCATTGTAGTTTAGACACATGATACATCTTTCTCTTCTCTTAGGGCATTCGTCATGCTTGTGATCTCCAGCACATTCAGAGCAGACTTGTCGCTGGTCGCAGTATTGTGCAATGTGATCAAATCCCTGGCAACGGTGGCACCTCAGAATCGTCACGTAGTTTTTTATCGGGCATTCCCTGAGCCCAAGGCACACCGTTCTTCTCTTGAGGAGATGGTCTGCCAGTGGCTCCGGGAGTGTGACTGGTATGTGCATTCGTTCTGTTGGTATCATTATTGGTTTGAGTATATTTACTACTTCCTCAGGATCCTTTGATCCATCCAAACCTAGTAGTTTTTCCAGTTTTACTTGTATGACTTCTTTACTTACCGTGTTTGGAACGTGGAAGATCATTATTCTTTTCTTCCTCAGGTTTGCCGTCTTGATATTCAGGTTTGAGCTTGTTTCCGTGTTTTCTTTCAGTGTTTTTTTTAACCTTGTGGCCTCTGTTGCATTTTCACACTCAATTCGTATACCATTTCTGATTCTTGTCACTCTGTTGATTCCTTCGTGGTCTTTTACTGTATTCGTGACTTGCTTTTCTACCTCTTCTGCACTTCTTTCATCTGTACCTTGTATTATGACCGTTGATGTCGCTGCCCTTATGGCCTGGGCATATGTGGCCGGCGCCCTTGGTTTGACCTCCTGTGTTTGTACTGGGGGGTTGGTAGGTTTGTAATTTTCCGTGGTTTGTACTTGTTTGGTTTCGATGAGATGTTCTATTGTTTCAGCTTTTGCCTCTGCATATGTTACTCTGTGTTCCAATTCCTGGAGTGAATTGATGATTATTTGGAGTGCTTGGTTCATCGCATTGGTTATTGGTACTAGCATCTTTGATTTCTTCTGGAGCATTTTTATGTAGCTAACTGCTTTCATGGCTTTATCCATCTCTACCGATCTTCTTTGTGCTAGGCCGCTTTTGTCACATATTTGCACAAGTTCTTTCTTGAGCTTTTTCACTTCCTGGTCTTCTGTTACCAGTTGCTTCTTCCCCATTTCTGCTTCTTCATATTTTTCCTCTTCTTCTTCACTTGATATTTCGAAGTATTTTTCTATTTCACTGGAACTGACATTTTCTTCTGTCTCTCTTTCTTCTTCTTTCGTTTCATTTATTTTCCTTGTGCTCTTCTGGTTCGCACCCGATGCACCCGATACCCCTGCATTTTTTGTGTTTTGTGTGTTTTGAGATATTTTTAGTTTTGTTAGGTCTTTCTTTATTAGGTCATTCTTTTGTGCGCCTTGAGTGGTTATTGTTTTCTTTGTTGACGATTTTTGTAGAGGTGGTGAGTTGTTTTTATTTGAATGTACTGAGCTCGATCTGGAACTCGATCTTGAAAGTCGCATTTTGTCTAGCTGGTGTTTTTCCTACAATTTATGTTTTTGTGGTCCCAGCAGTTATAATAACAATTCTACACTTTGTCTATATTGAATCAGACTGAACTATGTAATTTAATACTTTATAGAATTAATTTCTCTTATGTTCCAAAAACAGATTACAACATTTAGCCATTATAAATATAAAATTAAAAAACAATTTGTTAATTAGAGCTAATATAATATACATTTAATTACCGACTGGTCAATATATATATATATTTTTTTTTTCATAACTGTACAACATTTCATTGTACTTTTTGAATATATTTTATAACAAGAAACATATGTCTATTCTTGATGGAAATTACGAAAACATTTATTCTTTTCATTTAAACATGAGAACACATTTCACATCTACCCAATTTTGATAAATAACCACCAATTACACTGGCCAGAAAAATTAATATTTTAATTATTTCTTTTTCCTGTTCCATTTTAAATGTTTTTATATTTTTCGATGCGAGTAATGACGAGTTTTTGCACTATCACTTAACGTTTTTGACAAAATGGGAATGAATATCCAGACAAAAGATATAGCATAGTAAAACACTTTATCGAGAAAACGTTTACAAATAGGCTGTATTTTATTACGTTTTACTTACTCCATTGAATTACTCCACTGTTACCCTTAATTTATTAGTGCCTGGTTTCTTTAGGACTAAATTTATAACTTTTTAATTTTAAATTATCATGCAATTATGGCAAAATTTGTAATTTACAAATCAGACAGAAATTCTGAATTTGTGTGCAAACTGTTCATGATAGATATTTTTGACTATTTTCAGGAAATGAGCAAAAAAATGCATCAGAAACTTCTCATTCAGTGCTCCCAAATGGTCCGCTTTTTGACAACCAGTATTTTCTAAAAAAAAACCTTTTTATATTTTTCTTGCGAATTTTCTAGAAAATAACCCCGAAGGTTATTTCTATTGCAAATGTTGTAGAAACGTACCACGATAATATTTCTTAGAAAATACTGGTATTCAAAAAGCGGACCAGTTGGGAGCCCTGCTCATTTTAAAGAAAAAATATCTGTACAGGAATATGTTGTTCCTAATCTAAAAGTAAATTCATTACCTATTGCTTTCCAGTAACGACGTTACTTAAAACTACCACTTCAAAAAATCCTGTAAAAATAAATTAAAATAATTAATGAAATACACAGAATGAATTATCACTTTACTAATCAGCGTACAATCATTAGAGTGAAAAAATGTCCAGACCGGGGTTCGATACCGGATTCCTCGGTATAGCGCACCAAGTGCTTTACCAATTAAGCTATCCAGACGACATCCAGTCTAGCATTCTCTCACTCTTATATGGCATTTTTCAGCTCTTCTGAAAAATTAATTGGTGTATAAATTAAAAAAGTTTATATTTTTTAATGTGAAATATAATAACACTTTTCACGCTTCAAAAAATAAGAGAAAAAAATACAATTGATAATAATATTGTTAAGATGTTTCACAACATAAATTTATCACACATCACACAACAAGATATATAGGCGCAAAAAATGCCACCAGAAATTCCGAGAGGAAATCTTTGCCTTAATTAATGACAGAATTTATGTCACTAAACAGGGGTGGAACAGTGGAGCACCAACGAACCAATTGGCACCGCTAAATTTAACCTTCTCACCGCCGTGAACTGATATATTCGTCCACTATGCAGCAGGTTTCAATGCAATATCAGCATTATTTAAATATAATTCTAGAAATATAATGTATTTTTAAAACATTAAGTAATGATTATTAGTCTCAAGGATTATATTCATATGCGTAATTAAGTTTTTTATATCATGTTTAAAATGTCATGTTTTTTTAGCACTATAAAACAATTACAGAGAAAACAACATTACAATTTTGCCATTTTGCTCGGCGGACAGAGGGTTTTAAATAGTATTCTTCCTCTTATTCAACGACAGAATTTCTCCGATTTTTTAAACCGAAGAATACTACTAAAATTTAGTGGTGAAACTCGCCCAAATGCCGCGCCACTGTTCCATCACTGCATTAAATAATGCATTTTTTCTACTAAAGCAGTAGTAGCTGGGTTGCCCGGGGGCTGCAAGTCGAACACTCCTAATTTAAGATAAAGAAATTCCGATTAATTGAATGATTAGTTTATTACGATAGCAAGAAAATAAATTGTTTACACATCTTTCTCTGTTGTATTAATTATGATTTTTTGTGTCGCTTATATTTCATGTGATTTGTGTTTCCGTTCATACTTTAATATGTGAATTTCTATTTGCCAACTTCCAACTATTCTTCCATAAAAACTGAGTTAATTTGACTCACTTCATTCATTTTTAAATAGAATATTAATTTAGTGTTTTCTTATTTATTTAATTTCATGTGCTTATGTGAAACTTATTTGATTTCATGTTTAAAAAACGTGCTGATTCAAACATATTTAACTTAGATTAAATTCACCCAGTTTTTACGAAATAATAGTAGAGGTTGGCAAAGTATGAGAACATTTCTAATATTAATGCTCTCAAACTCCTTTTATAGTTTGTATGTGAAATTTTAAGCCACTGATAATGTAAACTTTTCATTACGTAATTAAAATATTAGGTGAAAGTCATATTATAAATTTATTTTCACAATAATTTATTTAATTATACTTGTCTATAGCACATTTATGTGTCATTTAATTTCATATTCATACATCATCAAATTTTACATCGATAAAAATTTTAATTACATCACTTAAATGGATAAGAATTCTAGTTAAGGGGCGACATCACTTAACCTTTATGATCGTTGCAAAAATTCTATTTTTTTATCGCTTAAACTACTCTTTACGCAGACGAAAGTTATATTTATCAGTTAAAAATTGATATTGAAAGTTAGAGAGCAATTTTAATTTTGAAGCTATCGAATTGCATAGCGAGTAAATAGTGATGAACACTTTAAGCGCTTTTCTTTTTCACAACAGCACTTTCACAATCGGCGAACACTCTAGCTCCGCCAATTTTCTATCAATCAACTTGATCTTTTTGAAAGGTAATAGTCGCATACTTTCCTAGTGAAATACGTTGGAATTTACGAAATATTGATATCTCACTTTTCTGTGTAATTTTAGGTAACTAAACTTTTGGTTGAAAAGTTTAATTTTATTGTGAATCTATGTCATTTTATTAAAAATGCATATTTTTTAAAGCAGCCACATATTCCATTAGCTTTTTTAACATAAAAAATAATTTATTTTGCCCATTGTTTGCAAATCCCATGCGTTAGAACGTAGAAAAAAAATAGTCGACTTGGACATATATGTTCCGACCCGTAGTCAAAGATTTAACGCCAGTTCTATGCGTATGAGTATGGAGGTGTGTCACACATCTACACATAAACTTGGACTTGGTCATATATGTTCCGATCAGCATTCAAAGAGTTAACGTCATTTCTATGCGTGTGGGTATGGGAGTGTCTTATACATCTACACATAAAATATATTTGCTCTGTAAGGGTATAAAGACCAAACCTTTATATTAAATGTATTTATAATTAAGCAACATTTATTTACCTTATTGATTCGATAATGATTTTCTAGAACATTTTTTTTTATTTAAAAAAGTATTTTTATTTTATGTTCATCCCGAAACACATAAAAAATCGGCTTAACAGTAATGAATATTTTAAGCGCGTTTTTATCTTCAGAAAAGCCTTTTCAAAATTGGTGAACACTCTAGCTTCGCCAATTTTCTATCAATCAACTTGATCTATTTGAAAATATTAGTCACATATTTTTCTAGTGAAGTACATTGGAATTTACGAAATATTGATATCTCGCTTTTCTGTGCAATTTTAAGTAACTAAACTCTTCGTTGAAAAGCTGCAGTTTATTTGGAATCAATGTCATTTCACTAAAAATGCACATATTTTAAAGCGGCCACATATGTCACAAGCTTTTGGTATACGAAAAACGATTTATTTTTCGTATCCCATTTTTCGTATTATTACAAATTAGAAATAAATTGTTGCATTTAGAAATCCTGGAATTAGTTCATCATGCTTCATACGTCTAAACTGGCCCTAGCAATAAGATAGAAATGATTCATTAAGATGATGTAATTTATTATTATTATCATATATACAGGGTGAACCAAACGTCTTGCCCTGATTATAATAATTCATTACAAAATAACCGTTTGTATAATAATGTAACTTGTTGTATCATTGGATAGGTCAGTTACAGTGTGAAATAGATGTCGCGAATTGGATTGGAAGTTATGAACCTACACCCTGGCCTCCGCGCTCTCCAGATATTACTATTCTGGATTTTTTCTTTTGGTTCAGTATCAAGGACAGAGTCTTTGCCACACCAACTACTGACGTTGAAGAACTGAAGACTGGGATACAAGCTGCTGTATGTACTGTAACAGAAGACATGTTATTGAACACTTGGTGAGAACTAGAATGCTGCTTAGACATTCTCCGAGCTACCAAGGACGCATAAGTTGAAATTTACTGATGTACGTGGTGGTGTAAAAAAAATTATAACAGTATTTACAATGTATCCAAACAATGTATCTAAACCCAGATTTCAGAAAAATATACCGATGGCAATTTGTTAATAGCACATAAAATTTTTCTCAAGTTACAGATCAGACAAAATTTTCAAACCAATTTTTTATCTAGTTTAAAACTGATTTTATCGATTCGTGGAATCTAGGACCGCAAATAGTGTAATATGCCTCGTACTAATATAGAAAATTATGCTAATTTTCCATTTTTTAAAATGTTTCTTCTTGTTTCATTTTTTACAACCTGAAACCTAAACCCATTTAACAGATTTTCCCAAGGCCAGAGGGGAATTTCCACCAGTACTTTTCGAGCTTAATTTCGTCCTTCTTCGTATGAGATTCTGAGTTTATATATAGCGATAATTACTGGTCAAAATTCGAGTGTAAGTTTGCCTATGCGAATGCGATAATCGGGCCCTGATTAGCATTATTATGTTTATACATTCGGAACCGTTTACGGGAGTTTATGTCTTTTATATATCTGTAACTTCACTCAGTGTTGTCAGTTTGGCCACTTTTTTTATTAAAAAAAAACGAATTCATATATAAAATTCCAAAAGAGGAAATTTTATTTTATATAATCAGGAAATGGCTGTTATTAAATAAAGGAAATATTACTATTCTGAGTTTCTATATAAAAATGAGGCTAAATTGGTAACCGTGAGTCCATATATGTATATTATTTATGCATTTTGTATGTTGCATGTTACATCGTTTGTCGAAAGAATAAATGTTTATTCAATCAGTGCTCTATGTATATAATCGTATAGATAATAAACCATATCATTATTATACACGGTGACTCGTTAACGCGTTTACAAACTTCTGGGAAGGATATGTTACTCAAAGACGAATCGTAATCTGATAGCAATGCAGATTCGGAAACGCAATCGTAATGAATCGCAATGAGACTTTCAGAAGACAGATCGTAATGAAACGCAATCGTAATTCAGTTTTAATTTTTTTTTCTATTTTATTATTTTTAGATTATTTTGAGTCACTTGAAATCCCAGGTGTACAAACAACTGTGGGTAATGAGCCAGATCCTGTCCCACGCATCAGCATCGCAATACTTCAGCCATCCAAGAGAGGCCGGTATACTACAAAAAGTTCCGATACCGTGCAACGGCTGTATAAAGCTTGTATTGCAGCTGATGACCGGAATTTCGAACAACTTTTGCACCCTCTCTTACTTTCGCAATTGTTAAATCTGATGAATAAAATAACGTTATTCACTTCACTCATTTTTTCATTTCTAGTATTCTCGTTTCAGAAATCTAGTACATAATGATGGCTTTTTTGACCATACATTGGTCTACTAACCACTAACCTACTAACCAGCACTAATTTTACTTCGCCTTTTAGCAACTTACCTCTCCCAGACGTTTGTACACGCGGTAGCTAATCACCTGGTATATATATCCATTTCTCTTGTAAAGTGCAATACACAAATAATTTTTGTTAACTCGGGAGAAGTCGCGCATACCCAGATAATAAATACAATTAATAACCGTCACCTTATTCAGTCTGAGACAATTGTTACAAATTCTATGATAATGTAAATTGTCGATTACTTTTCGAAAAATAGTGGTGACAATTGTAAGAAGCGTACGCACCCTGGGGTATGTCATACCCCATGCGACTGCTCCCGGGTTAAGTTCTATAACATACAAGAGTGACGCCCATAAGCGGGGCTTTCTTTTCATGCTAATCATATCAGGAATTTTACTCAAATTTTATGAAAGTATTTTAGAACAGAATTTCTATTTAAAACTATTTAACTTTTTATTTAACTTATTTATGTGGGATTTATATATAATTTTTTATGAACTAATTTCTAATTCGAATTGATATATTTTCAGTTGATACCGAACAAATGATCGGTTGTTTGTATGCTTGGTGTTAAAAATATGGAAACATGCGGTTGCGTTTGTGTTAAATCGCGTTTTATCATAACGTTTATTTAATAATTTTTTTAATGATATAAATTTTTTACTTATTTGACATTTCGATTAGGCATTTTTCTAATAGCAATAAAAATTATTCGCGCCTTAGCAATTTGAAATACCTCATTTAAATAAAAATAATCCATTATCTTAATTAGAACAATCCTTAAAAACTATTATTATGCATCATTTAATCTTCTTGAATGTTCTAGTGAAATCTTTTACGCGTAAATTATTTGAATTTCGTGATTACTTTCAAGTGATAAATTACTTATTATTCTTTTGATAATTAGCAAAAATACAGTTTTATACTTTTTAAATGCCTTCAAGCATGTATTAAGATATTGTTTTTTTCTTACATTAGTTACTGAAAAACAAGGAATGTAAAAAAAAAAAAAAAAAAAAAAACTGAAGTAATCAGGAAGACTTTTGTCACAAAAGCAAATGAAACATTTAGAGTTCATGAAGTTCTAATTTATAAGTATATGTATACACACACATGTACAGAATATTAAATTTTTATTTTAATATTTAACCATTTATGAACTTACCGTATTTTAACCCTTTGAAGGGCTGTGGTATATTATTTATAACACAGAATTTTTATCCCCAAAAGTCAAAACTGCATCAAAATTGTTTACAAAAGATTTGTTTTATGAAGTACCAGAAACACTTTTTTTTAATTATTTTAAAATAAATTTGTTTGTAAGTAAATTCTAGTGGCATTCCAGCATTTCAATATTTTAGCAATGAAAGTACTTTGCCCCTAAAACTATTAAAGTATCATTAAAAAACTGGTCATAAAATTAATTTAATCCATCATTTGGGCAAAATACAATTTAGGATGTGTTATAAATGAAACTTTTACTGGTTCTAAAAGTATTCATTATACAAGGCAAAAAATAAAAATAAATATACACATTTCCATTTCCTTTCCATTTTTAAGTTAAGCTTCTTTAATGTTGAAAGAAATGGTGAGGGAAATTTCAGTTCTGAACACTTTCTATATTTATACAGGGTGTCCTAAAAATCTGGAAACGATCGAATAACTCGAGAAATATACATCGGATTGGAAAACGGAAAATATGCGTTCAATATTTTTGAAAAATCTATTTAGGGATATCGAAGTTGCCCCCCCCCCAATTCCACCCCCTGGGAAGAAATGGGGGCAACTTTGTAATCTTAAATGATAACCCCCATTTTTTATTGCAGATTCGGATTCTACGGGAAAAAATACGCAACTTTTTTAATTTGTTCGGAAATTCGTAGATGGCGCAGCAATCGAATAAAATACAGTGAGAATTGTTTCCATTGAAAAGTCTGCAGATGGTCGAATAACTCGAGAAATATACATCCGATTGAAAAACGGAAAAATACGTGTTCAATATTTTAGAAAAATTGCATCTTTGATATCCCTAAATAACTTTTTCTAAAATATTGAACACTTATTTTTCCGTTTTTCAACCCGATGTATATTTTTCCAGTTATTCGACCGTTTCCAATTTTTCAATGGAAATGTTTCTCTATTTTACTCAATTACATTGTAATCTGCGATTTTCCGAAGAAAATAATTAATATAAAAGTTAAGTATTTTTTCCCCCGTAGAATCGGAATCTGCAATAAAAAGGTGGGTTATCGTTTAAGATTTCAAAGTTGCCTCCCTTTTCCCCCAGGAAGCAGAGCTGGGGGGTAACATTGAAATCCCTAAATAGATTTTTCAAAAATATTGAAAGCATATTTTCCGTTTTTCAATCTGATGTATATATTTCGAGTTATTAAACCGTTTCCAGACTTATCGGACACACTGCATACAATTCCATTAAATACGTACATTTACAAATTATATTAATTACTAAAAACATTATTTTAAAGAATTGATTTGAGTAAAGTTTTGGATGTTCGACAAAAACACTTTAACAGAGTTCCTACAGGTCAGGTAGTTTCATTGTTTTTAAGTCATAAATTTGCTAGTATTTACTTAAAGAAAAACTTTCCTTATGCAATAGCGCGATTGTATAAATCGAGAATTTCTATGAGAAAATACTGGAACTGTACTGGAACTACCTGAAACTGTTGGAGCCCTGTATAAGTACAATATAAGTTAGTTTACTACTTTTAAAACACTACGCCAGTCACGCGAAGATAATCGCAAAGTAATGTTAAAACAATGGCAATTTCTTTTAAAATTTCTCGTTTGTATTTCATTATATTTAAACAATGTTTATTTATAATCTATCTGAAGGCAATCTGCTGTCGGTTATTTTTTACTTTATGCATTTTGGTTGGCGCTTCTTTTAAAGAGGATACTTTAACTTTCCGAAACGCTTACAAAATAGAAATTCGCCTCTAAAAAAAAAAATGCAATCAAAATCGAACAACTGAAAAACAAGCAGGTAAAATACCGACTTCAGCTTATCCTATGTAAACAAAAAAATCGTTTAAAAATATTGAAATGAAATGGACTTTTTTCTTAAATTCTGGTGAAATTCAATCGAATCAACATTGTAGGAATGGAATCGGTTTGCCCCTAAATGGTTAATTTACAGTTGATTATTTTAAAGCAAGGTGCGTACACTGTTTTTCTAATTTAAAATTAATTTGGCACCACCAAATCTGTTTAGAAAAATTTGCTTAATGTTTTTTCTTGAGATAAACAAAAATATCTGCGATTAATAGCAGAATTTGAAATATTTTTCTGCTATAAGAAAAGGCCAAAAATTCTATTCGGAAATTGTTTTAGAATGGTACACGCTTTCCTTATAGCATAGCGTTTGTTCTATTTTGAGTACATGTACACCAAGTCCTCTTACGAAAAAATAATAACTTTTATTAGAAAAGTTATTGTTCTTCTATCTAAATTCAATGCATTTAAATAAAATGAACACAATTTTAAGTTACGTAATCTCCTTGGAAAAATGTGAATAATAATAAATGGAGAAAGGACAGCTTAGAAAATTACATTTGTCTTTCGTATTAATACAACTTGTACTTAACGTCAATCGAATTGTTTGTTTTTGGCTTTTAAATAACACAAGGGATTATTCTTCTAATCAGATTACTACTGATGTTTATTATGAAAGAACGGCGGTATTCGTTTGAGATTACTTATGCATTTTGTATGTTACATGTTACATTATTTGTCGAAAAAATACTCAGTATTCGTGTTTATTCAGTAACTATACTATGTATATATATGCAGAGATTATAAACTATATTATTAGTATACAAGTGGATTTACTACTGCGTATAAAAAATTCTGAGAAGGGTATTTCACTCAAAGACGAATCGTAATCTAATAGCAATGCAGGTTCAGGAACGCAGTCGTAATGCGATAGACAGCGTTCTTTGGGAACAGGTAAAAGATCTGTAAAACTATTCCGTTTTAGTAATTCATTTTATCCTCTTTTTTTCTCGGAATCACATGAAATTTCAGGTGTACGAACAATGGTGGATAGTGGGAAGATCTTGTCCCACGCATCAGCTAGATGTGCCGGGGCCATCCGAGAGTCGCCGGTTTATTTAAAAAAAAAAAAAAAAAAAAAAAAAAACGATTCTGCGCAACACCGATATCAAGCTTATTTTGCAGCTGATGGCCGAAATTTAGAGCAATATTTTCCACCTCTCTTACTATCGCAATTGTTACGTTTGATGAATGAAATAACGTTATTCACATGACTCATTTGTTTAATTCTATTATTCTGTTCTCAGCACACTAGTTACATTATGATGACTTTCCTGACCATACATTAATACCTTATTCGGATTCGTCTTTGAGTAACTTACCTCTTCCAGACGCTTGTACACGCGGTAACTAATAACCCAATATATATATTCATGGCTTATGTAAACACAAATACACAAATCGTTTTTGTTAAATTCTACAACATGCAAGAATAACTCCAAAAGCGGGGCTTTCTCTTAACACTAAACATATCGTCGCTACCATGTCAAACTATCGAATTTGAAAAAATGCATTTCTCATTATTTTTAAAAATAGGCCAATTTTCCCCACTAAACTGTAATAGTATTTTTCAGCAGGTTTCCCGGTTTGGCTTCATTTTTATTCAGAAATTTCGAATCCATACAAGAAATTTCAAATAGAAACCTTTGCTTTATTTAATAACGACATTTCGCTATTAATTAAAGTAAAAAAAATCTCCAAATTTCCGGTATGAATTTAGCATCTCTGAATAATAAAGAAGGCCAAACTGGCAACCCAGTCTTCTAGAGAAATTTTATTAGTATTTTTACTAGGCGAAGAGTTCTAATAAATTTTAGTGGTGACAATCGGCCCATTTTTAAAAGCAATGAAAAATGCATTTTTCATATTCAATTGTTTGGCATGGTAGCGACGATATCTGGAATTTTACTCAAGTTTTATAAAGAAAAAATCACACCAGAATGTCTAATTAAAAGTATTTAACTTCTTTCGTTGAGATTTTTATTTATTCATTTTATAAAGTAATTTCAGGTTCGAATCAACATATTTGCATTTGGTATTGGTCGAATGAACGGCTGGTGGTATGTTTGGCGTTAAAAAGACGAAAACATGCAGTCGCGATTGTGTTTAATCACGTTATATCGTAACGGGATTTAACACAATCACAACGTTTATTTAATGCTTTATTTTAATTATATAAAATGTTAACTAAGTTAACATTGCAATTAAGACATTTTTCTTGTAGCAATACAAATTATACATGTCATGACAATTTTAAACATCTCATTAAAATCAAAATAATCCATTATCTTAATTAGAACAATGCTTAAAAAAATTATTATGCTTCATTTAATCTTGAATGTTCTAGTGAAGTCTTTTATGCGTAAATAATTTGATTTTTGTGCCTAATTTCAAGTGATAAATTATTTGTTACTCTTTTGATAATAGCAAAAATGCCAGTTTTATACTTTTTAACATATATTTTTGGATCCTTCCAACAATGTATTTAAAATATTTGTTCTTTTTAACACTTTCCCACATAGTTGAAAATTGTTTATGCATTCACTTTGTCTGTCTATATCCCTGTTCGTCTGGCTATACTCTATCTCGCTTAAATATAATCGGATTGTCATGTAATTGATATACGTTAATTAGGTTTATCGTGGCATTTTCGGTATTGAAAAAGAAGTGTGTAGCATTTATAGTTCGTTTACAAGGGCACTCAAAATAATGCCGTAATATTACGGTCTATAGGGAAAAATCATTTGTAGTGTGTTTTTATCATGTTAAACTATTTCAGATATATTTAAATTGATATACATGAAGGAGGTGCACTAAGACAGAGTTCGTACGCTTTTACTTTCATTTTTTAACAGAATTTGTCGCCTTATTTAAATGCAGAAAAGTATTACAAATCTTGCAATTAAACAATACGTCAACAATTTCTGCTATTTAAATATCAAATAGACATTTTCTATTAAAAATTGTGGTAAAAGCGTAGAAACCCTGTTAGAGAAGCTTACTCAAAGGTTAAATAAAATTACCTCTAAGTTTAAATAAAGTTTTGCTTTTATATGGTGCATGAAGAAATGAATTTATTTATTTTCAAATAATTTTGTTTATAAATTCTGCTGACGTTCAATCCTTTCAACATTCTAGCAACAGAATTAATTTGCCCCTGAAAAGGTTGATGGATAGTGACGTTTTATTTTAGACCAAAGTTCGTACACTGTTTTTCCACTTATCAATGAATTTGGCGCCACCAATTCTATTCAGAAATTTTTGCCTAATATATTTTTTTTTTCGATAAAAAAAACTTTCTGCGATTAATAGCAGAACTTGTAATATTTTTCTGGGATTAAATAAGGCGAAAAATTCTATTCGAAAATTGTGGTAGAACAGTTCGCGCTTCGCTTATGGCACAAAGTCAGAGGTGTCAAAATCTCATTAATCTTCCGTAATATGTGGGTTAATTTGACCCATATTTAACACGTTTCGCACCAGAAAGTTTGTTAAGAAATGAAAATAAATAAATTCCCCGTAGAAACCAGAAAATAAATACATAAATATTTATCCAATATTTTTTTATGGTTTGAAGCGTTGTTAAACTGTGTGAGCTTAAACCACATATTACGGAAGATTTGTGAGAACATGGCACCTCTGCACAGAGTTTATTCGGTTTTGATTACACGCACAAAGTTCGTACACTGCCAAATCATCTTATGGCAACGAAACACATTTTTATACAAAAGTTATTGTTCTTGTATTTAAATTCAATGCATTTAAATAAAATAAGCACAATTTTATGTCACGTAATCTCATTGGAAATATGCGAATAACAATAAATGGAGAAAAGACTGCTTAGAAAATTACATTTGTGTTTCTTATTAATACAACTACTACTTAACGTCAATCGAATTGTTTGTTTTTGGCTTTTAAATAACACCAGGGATTTTTCTTCTAATCAGATTACTACTGATATTTATTGTGAAAGAAAAGAACAGCTGTATTCTGAAGCTTCTTTTTTTGCACTAATATTTTCTGACCACTTAATATCATAGTTACAGGAAAGTTATTGGAGTGGTGATGTGGAAAATGTATAAAATGGAAAAAAAGATGCACCACATATCATCGCATGTAAGTCGACCATGAAATCCCAGAGAAATAAAATATGATTTCATCTAAAAACCAGTATTTTCGTATAATAATGTTCACTTTATTTTATCGTAGAAAATTATTATGAAATCCACCAGAAACATTCGAAAATACTGTTATTGAAACGGAATTAATTCATTTTTCTATAATTTTGGGATCGACATATGCGCAAGTATATAGAGTAATTTTTACTACCGTAAAACAGTGGAGCAAAGTTGGGGATTTTTTTTTCAAAATATCTACTAATTTTTCCGAATAGAATTTTTTCCTTTATTCAAAGACAGACATTCCGTGATTAAATAAAGCGACGATTTGTACTCGGAAAAGTGGTACATAATTTAAGTAAGCGAATTCTTCCATTTGGCAATATTGCCGTGAAAACCGGTAAATGGATACCGGATCAAACAAACATGTTACGAACCAGGAAATTTTATATAATAAACATAGTCATATAAGTACGATGCACTAATATGTATAGTTGTAGTATTAAAATCATCGTGTTCAAAACATGTTTGTTCCCTCGGTTCATAAGAAGTTTTTTGTGTTATTGAAACACGTTCAAAAGTTACTTATATGGAAATGTGGACCGGTAGCGTGGCTAAATTTTGATATTCTATAGTATACATGCGGTGCTGATGACACAAATGTCTCAATTAGCACGTTACTGAAAAAAATGGCACGTTTTGAAGTTAGACGAACAAATAATATTAGATCTTAACACTTTGTTGACCGGCAATTTAATATTAAATTTGGGTTTTGAAACTATACAAGCCCCGTCTTTTTCTAAAAGGTCCTTGGTAAGTTCGATTCCTAGAAAAATTTATCGTATTTATAAGTTAGCAAATAGTTTATTTTATACTAAATTAATCTATTTAATAAATTCTAACAAAAGATCCCGACATATATGATATAAATACATATTCGCTCTAATAAAAATTTAGCATATTTTTACGCAAGAAAAAATACGTAGGCGGAACTAAGTATTCACGTCACGCCTTTAGTCAACGTTGTAGGTTTTAAAAAACGAGTATACTCGTGAGCAGTCAACAAGCTGTTAATTAAAATTACAACTTCCATCTTTCCGGGGTTTTGTTTCAAGTCTATTTAGTCTATTTTAATAAAAAACAAGTATACTCGTGAGCAGTCAACATGCTGTTAATTAAAATTACAACTTCCATCTTTCCGCGGTCTAATTAGTCTATTTTAATAAAAAACGAGTATACTCGTGAGCAGTCAACAAGCTGTTAGTTACAATTACAACTTCCATCTTTCCGGGGTTTTGTTTCAAGTCAAACAAACAGAATACGAACAAAAAAAAATATTTAAAGAAATGTTTTCTCTATCCATGCGTTTCGAAATTAGCTTTTATTATTTAATACAGTTTCTGTTTTTATTTCATGCCTTTAATACATTGCATTTGATAGCGTTTAATTTACCTGGGAAACTAATACTTCTAATTTATACATCATACAAGTGTTACTGCTAAAAGACCCTGCCTGTGAAGTCACCCTAAAAATACGAAAGAAAAATAATCTGTGACGTTCCCACCTAAGAATCATCCACCATCTCTATTTACACGCTTAAATCTCATGATTAGAAAAAACAAGCCTGTATACTACTATAAGAATTAAAAAATAAATATACCATTATTATATGTCCCGCAGTGGCGCGGACGGTTAAGCTCGGTTCCCGTAAGATCACCGAAAGATAAGCAGCATCGACCAAGGTCAGTGCTTGGGAGGGTGACCACCTCTCTCGATTGCCGCTGCAGTGGGACCGTGTACGTTAAGCTGGTGAACGTAAAATCTGTTCGTGGCTCCAATGTCCTCCAAGTTTAGTATACGCTTTACCTCTGGGGGTGCCAATCCAGGTGCAGATCTGTCATCTGGAATTGGCTCAAAATTAAGAGACCAGCTCTAGAAGTCCAACCTCCCTTGAGGCTCTGGCACCCCTTCTTTCAGAGAAGTGCCTTGGCACTTTCGCTGACTCGCCAACAGCCATTATTATATCTGATTTATGATTTATTTCTTGCTAAAGTAAACTCTTAGAATTCTGAATATTAATTTATGTTAAGTGTAGGGATTATTGAAATGCATAGGAGCAGAATTCACGGGGACTAAATTGGTAATCAGAATATCTCTACCACTAATTTTAAACGAGAACGAAAAATCATGCGTCAAACATAGATTAAGAAATACTTCCCAACACAGCCAGAAAACTGTAACGGAATTCCACCGTTAAGAAAAGAAGATATGTAAGTAAACAGTTTAGAAAACACATAACACCACAGTTTTCAAAATTACCTTCCAGTGTCAAAAAAGTAGTAGAATTATTCTGTGCAGCCCTGTATATGATCAATAGATGTGGATATATAGTATGATAAAATTTAGTTCAGTTAGAATAATCACATTTAGCAATTTTCGCCAATCGATGAAAATGCACTCGAAATCTTTTGTACAGCCCTGTATATTATCTGAAGAATTTTGTACACACCCCCTATTAAGCTAAAAGGCAGCTTAAAACTTTCTGCAATTACCAAACGTAAACGACAATGTATCTTCTGTTCGTAGCTCTGTATATGAATTTATTTATATCCCACAAACTTCTATTAGTCTACTAAGTATAGTTCAGCAGGAAAATGCGTAAACACAATTAAAAACTACCCTTAAGCAATTCATTCCCATAGTCTGTAGTACTTACGAATTTCCTTGTGTAGCCCTTTATATTATCAACCGAGTTTATAAACACACACGTACTATGAAAAAAAAAAGTTAAAAATGCAAACCAAAGTTGAAAACGCACTTATGATACATAGACTGTAAATATCGCACATATACTGCAACCAATATCTTTAGTGTGTCCCAGTAAATAAGCGCAATGCACACACGAGATAAATTTATAGTGCACCTCAGTAATGCATATAATTTTCATTATGATTGAAAGAGTGAAATATCGCTAAATTACACTGCAGACGATTTTTCCTCATATAACGATGTGCAAAATAATTCTTTTGTTTGACCCTGTAAATGAATAATAAATGCTTTGCACCCCATATTCTATAAAAAGCGTGTTTTAATGCGTGATATAGTTATACATCAATTCCATTATGTTTTAAATGACGCAGCGTCATCAAAATGCGTTTGAACCGATTATTCCCTTTGACTGTAATGTAACGGAATACTTTTGACTGTCCCTGTAAAAAAAACTATAAGTGCTTCTGTTGAAATAGGGAACATGCTATAGTAAACGATAATAACATACAAAAATTTCAGGACCATCGAAGCATATTTATGGGAGTTAGAGCACAGACAGGCGACAGACGACAGACAAACCGAAGTCATAAACAGTTTTTAACTAGGTTGGAAGTGTTAAAAAGCTTTTTGTTCTATTCGATGCATTTATCATTCTATTAATTAAGATAAAAATAACATTTTAAAATTAGTGATGTAAATTTACCTGATTTGCCACCGTTAAGTCTCAAAATCATGTATGTTTACCTTTTTCAAAATCTAAGGTATAACTAAAAGTGTTGTTGAAATTGAAATATTAAGAAAATTAAATATTAAAATTTAACTTAATTGAACTCATTTTGAAAAGGGGTCAATTCCACAGGAATTGCATAGGACTTGACCCCTTTTCGAAATGGCCAATTCAATTGTGCTAGTATGGAGTGACAGAATACTAAAATTTAAATAAAAATTTGCGATTTTTCTACTTCTGTAAAATCATTATTTTATATTTATTTTTGTTGATGAATCTGATTACAATCATACTACTTCAGTTTTGGCAGAAAGCTACTTTCTTTTAAAAATTAATTCAGAATGCTGCATTGCCACCACTTTTTTTAAGTAAAAATATTCGCCTTATTTAATGACAGATAAAATAATGCGAGAAAAAATCACTAATTACACTACTTTTAAAAAGTGGTGGGAATCAAACAATCTGATTTTTTTTTAAATAGCGGACTATTCGCAACACTGTCTTACTTATTGGATTAAAGTTAATGATAGGACTTGACAGATGCAAAATTTGGTTGACAAATGTGGAGTTATAAGCTCACTCACATTGGCGCTGACTTCATGAGAGGTGAAATAGGCAATCAAGCATACTTTTACTCAGTAGCGGCTCGTTAGGAGGTGCTGCATCACTTTACTACCAGTTTTTTCATTTACTAATTTTTTTTACTAAATTTGACGTTATGTAATTAAGAAGCGTTGTCAGATTCAGTAAGACGAGATTTTGTTTAGGAACATATTGGTAGCAAAATGATACAGCACCCCCTGACCTATTGCTTTTACTACAAATTTTAAAAAGTCTTTTGTCCTCTTTAATCGTCTCCATTAATGAAGACAAAAATATCAGTTTATAAGTGGTTATCGTTATATTAATCGTGGAAGTTTGCCTGATTTCCCCCCATGTCCCCCGTTAAGTATGCCCCTTTGGCCACTCGTACAATGAAATAAATTGCTTTTACAGCCAGTTCACTCATCGAATGAGATTTTTCTTTAAGTAAAGGGTAGATTAAGATTTAAGAATTATTCTATACCATAACTAAAAACAAGAAAATAAATAATAAATGGAGATATTTTTACGTGTCGGCTTACCTAGCTGTTTGCTACTTTGCATTCATTTGTTTTCATCTTTGTGTAAATATTAATACAATTTTTGTGTTATTTTTATATTAAGCTTTTTCGTTTACTTTTATTTTAGGAATATTTCATGGAGATTAATTTTGTAATGAGAAATTTTGAATTTAATCTCATTTTAATCTCTTTTTCCTTGATTTTAGAAGGAAGTATTGTTTTCTTTTAAACTATTTGAAATGAGCTCAGCCTGCACTTATTTCTGATATTGTTAGGTAAATGTTGTTTGTTAGTTGAATTTTGCATTTTTGTTTATAAATTTCAGAGTTTTTAGCTCATTAGACGTTTGAGCTAAATATTTTTATTTTTTGATCTCATTGCATTTGAAATAGAAGTTCAAACTACAAAATAGAGAGCAAAACACAAGACTCCAACAAAAGTTAATCTATTTGACTCACATATCTGTCATTTTTAATTATATGTATACTAGCTAGAAAGTCATATTTTATTTCAGTAGTTTATTTATCCAAGAAGTTTTTATGAAGTTTGCATTTTTCTGTGAGATTTTGTAAAAGGTCAGAATTCACATAAATATTTTCATTTTATATAAGGTTTTTTCTTTTCCTCCAATTTATTCTGATATTTTCCCCTTATATTTTTACCTAAAGTAAATACAATAATTTTTTATCCGAAATTGAAGTCGAGTAAGCCACTGGTCTACAACTTTTTCCAAACATCAATCTTTGTAACAGATTATTATTGCAAATGTCACAGAAATCTACTACAGAGTTTATTCAGGGTTCGCACAACTGTACCACAAATTTTTAACAGCTTTCTTCGCTTTATTTAACTGCGGAAAATTATTGCTAATTATGTGAATAAACGCGATGGTTACGCATTCTGTGTTTAAAAAAATATATAGAAACTTTCTTATCATTAATATTGGTGCCAGACACCTTACAAAATATAAGGAGTGTGCGAACCTTGTTATTATTTGAAAATAACTGTAGCTATAAAGGACCAGGGAGATCCCTGCAATATTTATATACTCGCGTGTCTTTAGTTCTGTCGTGAAAAACAAGACAGAAAAGTATTAGTTAAAATTATTAGCATTTGTCAAATTTCAATAAATTAAATTTTAAAAAAAGTGAGTGTTTTTAATTAAGTTATTTTAGTCAGTTAAGTACTTTTCTCACTCCATTTTCATGAAAAATCAAAAGATAAATACATAATAAAAATATATTATATTGAAAAATAATAATGTTTAATCACAGATTTTGATAATTCATTAAGGCAAATATCACTATTAAAAAAAGTTGTATGCGATTTCCGTAAACATTTAAATATATGGCCGTTTTAAAACAGACTTACGGGTTTATCACTAGCGCTAAATATGTCTACAGTGGTTTGTGGAAAATTTTGTGTCTTATCTTCTTGATCAACATGCCGGTTGAATGGATTTTTTTAAATTCAACGTGCGATTACACATTGGAATTTCCAGAGTTTGACACCACTATTAACGATAAGCAAATCCCTATTTAAAATATAAATCGCAGACTCGGTAACAATGTTGCCAGTGGGTCGTTAGCCACTAACAAACTAAAAGTAGACACAGGCGTAATATTTTTCTGCAGTTAACACTTTTTGGATCGGCCAGGAGTGTACTCGTGTTTTAAAACCAATATCATTTGCTAAAGGCGTGTTCTAAATACTTAGTTATGCCTACATAACTTTTTAGCATCAAATCTTTATCAAAAAGAAATTTTATTTATATGATACATTTGGGAAATACATTGTTAGACTGTAAGAAATTTTACATGAAATTCACATACTGTAAGATATTTACTTATGTATAAGTTTGAAAAAGGTAACTAGACAAAGAGTATTTTAAATACCTTTAAAAGAAGGTGAAACTTTTATTGACTTAAAACAAAAATTTCATATTAAATGGCAGTGTGTTAAATAAGGTGAGAAATTGTACTGACAATTTGTCGTAAAAATGTACACACCCTAGCAACAGTACAAATTTTCACACACTGACACCTGCGACGCATTCTTTGAAATAACAAATAAACCAAATAAATTAAATGTTAGACATTTTAAAAATTTGAATCGACCTAGTTTTATCCTATCAGCAATAACTTGTCCTACAATTTTGTTTACTCTGCGGCAAATTCATGCGTACAGGCGTGGGCGTGTTTCACTCTTTATACCTAAAATAGGTTTCTAATAAAACGATATAAAAACAAGAACGAAAAATCATGCATCAAGCATAGATCATATAACACTTTCCAACGCTTCCAAAATAATTTTACAAATCATTACCGCTTAATAAGCTGAATGATAACCAGTGGCGTAGCGTCAGGGGGGGCACGATCATTTTACTACCAGTATAATTATATACTACATTTAGCCTTATTTAATCTTTGAACGGTATGAAACAAATAAGGCCAAATATAGAATATAAAAATACTGGTAGTAAAGTCACCCGTGCCCCCCTTGACGCTACGCCTCTGATGATAACATCTAAGTAAACAATACTTTTATTCAGCCCTGTATATGATCTATAGATTTGTATATATACTACATAGTATGCTAAATTTTAGTTCAGTTAGAAAACGCGTAGCACAGTTAAAAATTCTCCTTCTAGAGTTTCTGTCAATAAACGGAAATGTGTTCGCGATCTTTTGTGCTGCCCTGTATAGGATCTACAGAATTTATACACACCAAGTAATAGACAAAAAGTGAGTTAAATTTAAAATCGCGTTCAGCAACTTAAAACGCACTTCCAGGAATTATTGTTAACAGACAGTAAATAATTCTTTTGTGTGTCCCTGTAAATGAACGATGTCTGCTATACACACAATATTCTGTAGTAAGCCTCTTGTAATGCACCTTAGTGATATATATAAATTTCAATGCGTTTAAAATAGTGAAACATTATTTAAATAAACCGCAAACGATTTTTCTGCATAGACGTAATGTAACGGAATTATTTTGACTGTCCCTGTAAAGTAACAATAAGTGCTATGCACACCGTATTCCACATTAAGCTTCTTGTAATGTACCTTAGTGACATATATCAATTACAATGTATTTGAAACGGCGTGGCATCATTAAAATAAACCGCAAATGATATTTCCCCATAGACCGTAATGTAACGGAATTTTTTTGAGTGTCCCTGTAAAAAAATTATAAGTGCTACACACTTCAGTTGAAATCGGGAACATGCTATAGATAAAGACAATAACATATGAAAATTGCAGGGTGATCCGAGCATATTTACGGGAGTTAGAGCACGGAGAGACGGCCAGACGGCTTATGGCAGACGGCAGACGGCCAGACGGCCAGACGGCCAGACGGCAGACAAACCGAAGTCATAAACACTTTTCAACTAGATTGGAAAGTGTTAAAAACACAATCCTTTATATTAAATATTGTTATACTTAAGCAAAATTTATTTGCCTTAATAAAATAGCGATAATGTTTAAAAAAAATCTACTCATACTTAAAAAAATATTTATTTTCTGTTGCTTGCGTGACATTGATGTCAAAGCCGCAACACATGAAAATTCTCTTTTTAACATTTTTCAACATAGTTGAAAAATGCTTATGTCTTCGGTTTGTCTGACCGTCTATCCGTGCTCTAACTGTCATGAATATTTTCTGATGGCTCTATAATTTCTATGTGATATTGGCGTTTATTATCGCACAATTACTATTGAAAATGAAGTGTGTAGAAATTATATTTCGTTTACAAGAACATCGGAAATTATTCCATAACATTACTTTCAATGGGAAGATATTTCATGTGCATTTTGATGATGTTACACAATTTAAACATAATGAAAATGATATGCATTTATGTAGGTCACTAAAACATTCTTTCTATAGAATATGGGGCGTAAAGCATTTGTTATTCTTTTACAGTGTCCAACAAAATAATTCTGTTACAAAATGTTCTACGGGGAAAAATGGTATGCAGCAATAGTTGGAAATAGTATTTTTTTATTGTACAGAACTACAACTGCAACTACTTTAGCAAAAATGTAGTTAACTACAGCTACAACTACTTGTATTAAAAAGTAGCGACTATAAACTACATTTCAAAAGTAGTCGCTATCAATATTGTTTTTCTCCACAGTGTTAGTTTATACACACATTATAAAATTTCGTAGTAAAATTCGTAAGAGAGACATGAAATCAAGAAAACTATAGAAAAACAATCCTAAATTCAACTATTAAGTAAATCTGTAAATAAAGCAATTCCAAATAATAAAAAACCCAGAAACCCGACGTTTAAACAAGAATACCTAATAAAGAGTAAATAGACAACTGTTGCCAGCAAGAAAATTAATTCATTTTTTAGGTTAGTACTTGATTTTAGCAGCATGTGTCAAATGGCAAAATCTATGACTTTGTGTGATGCTTTGCTAATACACTAAAGCTGAGATCTGCCGCAGGGATTAGCAAATTGTTGAGCAGAACAAATTTTGCACTATAGAAGCAAGTTTCGGCCACGCGATTTCATAAATGGCACATTTCCCCACTGAAGTAGCGTCGGTTCTCACTACAAACTACTATTTTTTTCTATCGCTCTACTCTCTACACTACATTATTGAAAATGTAGCATGCTACGCTACAAACTGCTGTGGAAATTAACGAATACTGTAGTTTCACTACTTGTAGCGCGCCACTTTGGACTTGTGGTTTCCAGTATATTTTAATGATGCTACACTATAAATATAATAAAATTCATATGCAATACTGAGGTGCACTATCTTTTGCTTACTGAAAAGTATGGTATGCATTGCATTTATCGTGCATTTACAGGGACAAACAAGATAATTCAGTTACAGTACTCTCTTTGAGCGATAGTTGCTGGAAGTACGTTTTCAAGTTTGTTTTGCATTTTAAGTTTTACTAAATTATTGCATAGTACGTGGAATGTATAAACACTGTTGATCATATTCAGGGCTACACAAAATAATTCGTAAGTATTACTTAGTATGGGAGTGAGTTGCTTAAGGGTAGTTTTTAATTGGGTTATACATTTTCCTGTTGAACTATATTTAGTATGGTAATAGAAGTTTGTGGAATATAAATAAATTCATATACAAGTCTGCGCAAAAGAACAAGACACATTGCAATTTATTTTTGGTAATTGCTGTGGAATTGTATTTTAAGTTGCGTTATGTGCAGTGGCGGTTCATCAGGGGGGTTAGAATCATTTTACTACCATAATTTTAGTATATTAATTTTGACGTTATCTAATCATGAAATTTTTCAACGATTGTAGAAGGAGAAATTTATTTTATTAAAATATTACTAGTAAAGTGATTTTGAACCCCCCCCCCAACCCGCGAGTAGTTATGCATTTTTACCTGAAAAGAATTTAGCTTAATATGTAGAATGTGCAAAAGTATTTAGATAATATACAGCACTGTACAAAATAATTCGAGTACATTTCCATTTATTTGCGCAAATTGCTAAAAGTGAATTTTCCAACTCAACTAAATTTTTGCATGCTATGTTGTATATAAGCAAACCTATTGATCATAATGCAGGGCTGCACACAATAATTAAACTACTTTTTTTATGGAAGGTAATTGCTAAAACTTTAATATGTTTTCCAAACTGTTTGCTTACACATCTTCTTTCACCTTATTTAAGGGTGAAATTTCGTTGGAGTTTTCTGTATGTGTTGGAAAGTATTTCAAAATCTATGTTTGATGCATAATTTTTTATACTAGATGTTTTATAATTAGGTGTTTCTGTATTAAGATAGACAAATATTGGTTAAATATAAAAATATTTAATTTCAATTTTGAACTTCAAATCATTTTATTACAAAGTTAATTTAGGTGAAAAGGTGCGAGAACATTCTCATGAATTGGTCTTTTGCTTTATATATATTTCTTCTTACTCAGCACAAGACTCTTATTCAGAGTAGAAATTATCTTGTTTGAAAGATTCATCTACAAACATTAAATCTAGACTTTGATCTTATTTTGATTCAAGAACTAGCCATTTTTACTCTGAATGAGCTATTAAAATATCTCTCTCAAGAAAATCGGAAATGATTTTGAGTATTTTTCTAAAGCGCTGTATATTCTATAAAAGCACTCCTTTAATGAGTACGTAATTACTTTAAGCTGTTCACCTTGAAGTATATTTCTCTTAACCTTTTAACTGGGTATGGCGAAATATTTCGTTATACACGAAATAAAACCATAATATTTTGATCGCATTATTTCCACCAGTAAAATTTTAATAGAGATTTTCTTTTTATTAAAATGTCCTACTCATGCAAAATTACTTCCATGAATACGAAAAAATTTTGTATTCTTTTTTACTGGTGAAGTGTACTTCGTCGGTAATCAGCCATATCAGCTGAACAAAATTTTATTCCACGGTTAACCCTGTCAAGGGCGGTGTTTGCAAGGCGCGAACGCTTAATTTTAATTCCAAACTGCCAAGTGACACCCAGAAATTTTTTATAAAATTTTGCTTTTATAATAAACGCAAAGAAAATCTTTTAGTTATGTTCAAATAGATTTGATCGTTAATTCTGGTGTCATTCAAATATTTCAACATTTTAATAAAAAAAGTCCTTTGCCCTTGAAAGGGTTAAACAGGTTAGAATATAACTATATTAAATAGTAAAATTACGATTCGTATTTAATTCCTAGTTAATACTATAATATCTTCTTCATAATATTTCATTTAAAACGTATTTTAATTACTTAACCCTAGAACTAAATTTTGCTCAACCTTGATAAAAACATTTCATACCAGAATTTTTATTTAAAACTATTTAACTTATTTATTTACTTTATATCCAATGGTTGCAGTATCATAGTTGAGATTTTTTCCAACAGAGCGAATATATGCCGGGACCAGGACTCGAACCTGGGTACTTTGGTTTGCCGTACCAACGCTCTCCCTACTGAGCTATCCCGACGATATCCTGGACAGGTATATTTCACTCTTATTTGTTGGAAAAGGCTGCGAGCTGAAGCGCTAAAGTCATCCATCCGAGCTATAACTATAGCATTTACATGATGAATCTTGAAATAGCACAGAAACTCCTGTATACCATGTAATTAGGTCATAATTAATAGAGGAAAGTATATTCAACTAGGTAAATTATATCCAATGGTTGGAGTTGAGATTTTTTCCAACTGAGCGAAACCAAAGTACCCAGGTTCGAGTCCTGGTCCCGGCATATTTTCGCTCAGTTGAAAAAATCTCAACTATGATACTCCAACCATTGGATATAATTTACCTAGTTGAATATACTTTCCTCTATTAATTAATTACTTTAGTTTTCTGTGTTTTATATTTAACTTATTTTATGAAACAAATTCTGGTTTTAATAGTCATTTTGAATGTACCTGTAGGGTCCATTGGACCCATATGGTCGGCAAATGGTTAATATAGGACAGCATATAGCGACATATAGCGACCTACGTTATAAACGGCCGGTTTATGACTTTTAAAACGTCACACGGAGTAGATAATCTTTACAGGGAGATTGGCACAGAACGATGTGCGCGACGCACTACATTATTGTCTTGAAGCTTATTCATTAAATATATAAACAAAAAATTTCTATTTATTTTGGAAAGCCTTGCAAGAAAACAAACTCAAAATTGTTTTGGGAATACATATTGATTTTACTTTTGAAAATAAAGTTACTGAAAATTATTTTATAGCTTAGAAATATAATTTAAATTTCAAACAGAAGAAAGTAATGTAACAGAAAGCCCCTCACTCCATTTTAAACGCTACGTTCGCACACTCCATGGAAACAGTGTTGCCAGTAGGCTACTTTAAAAAATCATATATTTTATAATTTGCACGACTTTTTAAAAATATTATAATTCGCCTTATTCTTTCATTATTTAATCTATCCATAAATAAGGTGAATATTTCTACTTCAAAACAGTGAGGGCAGTAAAGCAATCCTAATTAACCCCTTAATCGTCGTGCCCGAGACATTCACAGGCAGCGTAGTAT
Organism: Maratus michaelseni; assembly: GCA_963931845.1. Lineage (NCBI taxonomy): Eukaryota > Metazoa > Arthropoda > Arachnida > Araneae > Salticidae > Maratus > Maratus michaelseni. The sequence goes on from OZ007599.1 coordinate 112,158,442, forward strand.
GCGCATGTTTTATTCAGATTGTTTGATTCACACCAGTTTTTTTTTTTTTTTGTAAATAGTCTTATTTGCTTTATTCCCGCATTATTTTATCTATCTATTAAATAAGACGAACATTTCTACTTAAAAAAACTGGTGGTAATCAAGCAATCTGACTTTTTTAAAAGTAGCCTACACTGAAAGAGCGCGACGATTAAGGGGTTAAAAAAAAATAGATAACTGACAACACTCCTTGCCAAGGAGTCTGGCAACACTATTAATGATAAGAAAATATTTATTTAATTTTTAAAACAAAGAATTCGTAACAGTCTCGTTTAATCACAGAGTTTAATATTTTGTTCAGTGTTACTAGCGGGCTACTTTCTTAAAATCCAGATTCCTTTATACGCATCACTTTTTCAAAATGGTATAATTCGCCTTGATTTCACCTTATTTAATCTGTCATTAAACCATTTATGCCTAGCGTTGATGCTTTAGTAAAATGGGAAAAGTGCATTTCACACCACTTTTTTTTTTTTTAATAGAAATTTGTTCGAGGAGTACTCGATAAAATAAGATACCAAATTTCTATAAAAAAATTGGTGTGAAATGCACTTGTTCCCATTTTACTAAATCGTCCCAAAATTCGGACGCTAGGCATAAATGGGTTAAATAAAACAATTTCATTTTTCTCAAAAAAGTGATGGATAACAAGAAAACTAATTTTAAAAACGTAGTCCACTGGCAACACTGATATTGTTCTGCAGTTAAATAATGCGTAAAAACTTTTAAAAAATTATGGTAGAACTGTGCATACTCTGTAAACGTGTGTTTGACAGATAAAAATAAAAGCGCTTAACCACTTAACCCTTTAGCGGGCGGTGTCCACAAAAGAGAACACCTAATTTTAATTCCAAAACTGACAAACGGCACCAAGAATATTTAATTAAATTTTTCCTTTTATAAATTACGGGAAAATAAGCAAGTTTTTATTTTCTAATAAATTCTTCTGTAAATTCTGGTGTCAGTCGATAATTTCATCAATTTATAAACAGACATACTCCGTGCCGGAAAGTGTTAAGCACCATGACGTACCTGCGTACGTAATGAATTCTTCTATTTGAAATACCAGAACGTACCTGCGTACGTCATGAATTCTTCTATTTGAAATACCAGGACGTACTTGCGTACGTCATGAATTCTTCTATTTGAAATACCAGGACGTACCTGCGTACGTCATGAATTCTTCGATTTGAAATACCAGGACGTACCTGCGTACGTCATGAATTCTTCTATTTGAAATACCAGGACGTACCTGCGTACGTCATGAATTCTTCTATTTGAAATACCAGGACGTACCTGCGTACGTCATGAATTCTTCTATTTGAAATACCAGGACGTACCTGCGTACGTCATGAATTCTTCTATTTGAAATAACAGGACGTATGTGCGTACGTCCTCATTTTAAGTGCATACTGCAATGTTCTAAGTATCTGGTTTTTTTACGTCGCTAATTGCCATTGTGATTTATTTTGTACGGGTTTTTGAGCAGTGATTATTTTCGCACAAAATAGATGGCGTTACGTGTAAAAAAATATTAATTTCCCGCTGCGTTGAAGATTGGAACTTCAAGCCTTATTTCTGTTTGTATAATAGTATAAATAAAACTTTATATCACATCCGTCCTTTACATGCAATTAAATATTTCACGTGTATTTAAAAACAATGACATAAACTACTTTTGACGAAATATAATAAATCTGGTATTCAGGATACTATCACTAAGGGTGTATTCAAATCCAAACTGTTTATTTTGAGACACCATTTTTAAATTCATTTTTGCTCTAAAATGCATCCAATTGGCACGTTCTCTTATTCAGAAACTTTATAATGTCCGTATTGTTTCGATTTTTTGATAAAGGCATATTAAAAAAAATGCTGTCGAAGTGGACATTTTGAATCGAATTTCCCGAAGCGACAGCGCTGGAAAAAAAAGTATCGTACTGTGAAAATAATTGTTTGTAAATCAATTTCTCATTAATTGAACGAAAAATAAAAACATAGATCCCTTATAAATCCCTTCATAAATCAAGCCGCCAAGTTTCACGTTTTTACTTTTAAAAATGAGTCTGAAAATGTGTCTCAAAATTTTGAGTTGTTGAGCGTAGAAAAATATTTTTTAATACAGCCTTGTGGTTAATTAGCTCGATTTTTCTAACTCTTATGAACACAAAATCACAACATATTCACTCTATTTTCAATAACCTCCTTTTTTCTACCCTCCCACCATATAAGATGATAGATTCATCTCTTTCATTCTCCATTATGCTCTTTCATACATTTCTAAAACTAGATCGCATGGGAGGTTTCTAAAAGATAAAAAAAGATTCACGTTTGTGGAACATATTGCGAAACAGCATTCACTTAGATTTATATTTGTCGAAATAATCGTTATTGTCAGCGTAAGATTTGAAGTTGAATTTTTCGACCGTTACTTCAATCTAGTTTCGGTGATAAAAAAAAAAATTCATATCACCTGTCCGACATTTTGCAATGCTCACAGCCATAAACGTAAAGCAGCTGATAATAACAGTATACATTCAGGAAAAAGTCCCATAACATATGTTGGAATATTTGGCGAGTTTTTGGCAGGTTAATTTGTCGATAAATGTTTCAATGTGGTTGTTTGCATATTTGTTTCGAAAAAATGTATAATTTACTCTCATTTTTTAAACGATATATTTTTGTTGATGTAATGTTAGGTAACTATATATTTTGTGTATTTGTTATAGATATATTTTCTATTTTGGATATATATCAGGGTTCGTACGATTTTACCACAATTTTTCGCCTTATTTAAATGCAGAAAAGGATTACAAATCCTCCAATTAAACGAGGCGTCTACGATTTCTGCTTACTTATATATCAAATAGAAAAATTATATTAAAAATTGTTGTAAAATTGTACGAACCCTGTATATAAATATAAATAAATATATATATATATATTAATTGTAATGGGAATTGTGAACGACATTTGAACCTGTATATCTTTGCCTTCGGAAATATTAAATAACAATGAAGATTTATATTGTCTAATTTTTGGCATTTTTATACGGACCTCTTCTCCATTTTATTAGCACTTTCCAACCTAGTTGAAAAGTGCTTATGACTTCGGTTTGTCTGGCCGTCTGGCCGTCTGTCCGTGCTCTAACTCCCGTAAATATGCTCGGATTGCTCTGCAATTTTTATATGTTATTGTCGTTATCTATAGCATGTTCCCTATTTCAACGGAAGTGTGCAGCACTTATAGTTTTTTTACAGGGACACGCAAAAGAATTCCGTTACATTGCGGTCTATGGGGAAAAATTATTTGCGGTTTATGTAAATAATGTTTCACTATTTTAAACGCATTGAAATTTATATATATCACTAAGGTGCATTAGAAGAAGCTTAATATGGAATAGGGTGTGCATACCACTTATAGTTACTATACAGGGACAGTCAAAAGAATTCCGTTACATTACGTCTATGGAGAAAAATCGTCTGCGGTTTATTTAAATAATATTTCACTATTTTAAACGCATTGAAATTTATATATATTATTAAGGTGCATTACAAGAGGCTTACTACAGAATAGTATGTGTATAGCAGTCATCGTTCATTTACAGGGACATACAAAAGAATTCTCTACTGTCTGTTAACAATAATTCCTGGCGTTTTAAGTTGCTGAACGCGATTTTCAATTGAACTCACTTTTTGTCTATTACTGGGTGTGTATAAATTCTGTATTTCATATACAGAGTAGCACAAAAGTTCGAGAACACATTCCCGTTTATTGACAGAAACTCCAGAAGGAGAATTTTAAACTGTGCTACGCGTTTCCTAACTAAACTAAAATTTATCATCCTATATAGTATATATACAAATCTATAGATCATATACAGGGTTGAATAAAAGTACTCGGATACTTTTCCGAATATTGTATCTGTTCGAAATTCCTGAAATTATGTTTTTAAATATGTTATGCGTTTTCCAAATTGTTTACTTAGATGTTATCTTTTAGCTTATTAAACGGTATGTTTTGTAAAATTATTTTGGAAGCGTTGGAAAGTGCTACATAATCTATGCTTGGCGCATGATTTTTCGTTCTTGTTATTTTAAGTGATGTTTATATAAAATGTACTTTTCCTGAGTTTCATGCTAGTTATTTTCAGTAAGATTTTTTTCTTTCGTTTATTAAATGGTTATAATTATTCAGAAAACGGGGCGTTCAGGAGGACAGCCCCCTCTAAGAAAAACAATTATTAATCCCAAAAATGCATCTTAGGTTTAATAAAACACGTCAATTTATGTATTTTTATTACTTGTTAAAATATCCCAAATGTTAAAGAAAATGTTGTTTAGCATAGTACCAAACTTTAGAAGATCAAGCAAAAACATGGTTTTCGTCGGTACCATGTCAAATTATTGAATATGAAAAAAATTAATGTTTCGTTACTTTTAAAAATGGGGCGATAGTCACCGCTAAATTTTATTAGAATTCTTTGCCTAGTATGAATACTAATAAAATTTTTGGTAAGAACAGGGTTGCCAGTTTGGGATTCTTATTTATTTAGAGATGACGTGTTCGTACCGGAAATTTTGAGAGAAAGATTTTTACTTTAATGCTATTACCAAATGTCTGACATTTTTATCTAACAATATTTTCTGTTTGAAATTTCTGGTATAAATTCGGAATTTCTGAATGCAAAAGAAGACCAATCTGGCAGCCATGCTGAAGAATAGTATTAAAATTTAGAGGTGACAATCGTCACATTTTTAAAAATAATGAAAAATGCAGTTTTTCACATTCGAAAGTTTGACATGTTAGCGACGATATGTTTGCAGGTATTTAAAAACCATGTTTTTCCGCCATCTTGAAAAATTAGGTAAGATACTAAAAAGGTCTTTTGCGCCATTTTGGAAATTTTTAGAGAACAGCGCCAAGCAATACAGGATACGGAACTCTTCCCTACAGTGGCGCCTCGTGACTGACTATTATTGGGGCACTAAATACATACTTGAAAGATTTATTCTTTTTGTACCACTATTTTTTTTAAACATTCATTGTTTGTTTAATAGCAGAACTTTCCGCCAATAAATAAGACAATGATTTCTTTTAAAATATAGTGGCAATAAAGGAATAAATATGACAGACATGCATTTAGTGTACCAAATAAAGCCAGTCGTGAGCCGCCACTGCTTCCCTACATTTATTCATATGAGTTAGTGAAGCAGGAAGCATATTTAGAATGTCAAAAGAAGAAAAGTTAGTTTAAATATCGAGTTGTAGACTGGATAAAAGCCAGAGGACCGCAACAGAATATCACAGACATATTTGGTCATAGATATTCGTGCTTTTTGATATGGTAAAAAACATAGGCGTAGCGTTAGAGGAGGGGGGGGGGCATATAAACATCCTATCAGTTTTATTTTAGAGTAATGAATGCTATATTAAAAAATGATCAATTTTTACTTTAAAGAGCACGCAAAATTCTTTTCAGGAAACAATGGTTGGACATTTGTGTTTGCCTACGACATAGCTGCAACATTTTACGAATTTTTTCCCCACTAAAATTTAATAGACCTTTCTGCCTTTGGCGATTAAATAAAGAAATATATACTATTAAATTTTTTTGATAAGAAAAACACGTAAACGTTGGCAGTTATGCTATGGGAGGGAATACGTTTGAGATAGTTTGTCAAAGCGCTGTTGCTTTGAATGGGTTAAATGGAAATGTTTACTTTATACGCAAGTTGTTAGAGTTTGGTTTTTAGGCCAACAGAATCATTTCTTTAGCCATTGCTTGTATTTTACTTTTTAATGTTTAGCTCACAGGCTATCAAAGCTTGAGTGCTAATATCCCCGCAATTTCTGTATGTACGTATATATGTACGTAACGCGATAACTCTTGATAGAAATATCCGATTTATTTCAAATTTTGTATATAGGTTCATTCTGATAAGGCGCTTCCCTGATTAGTTTTGGGAGTTCGTTGGTTAAGTATAAAGGGGGAACGAGGACTAATCACCCCTTAATTTAGATAAATGAGTATTTCATGCAGTGTTATCTAATTTGCTTCAAATTTGGTATAAAAGTTTATTCTGATAAGGCTCTTCCCTGATTATATTTGGAGGTTCGTTGGTTAAGTATAAAGCGGAGAAACGGGGGCTAACCCTCCCCCCCCATTATTTAGCTAAATGGGTATTTCATATAGAATTATCCGATTTTCTTCAAATCTGGTATACACGTTTATTGTCGATTTATTTGAATTTTGAGGGCTACTATTCTTTGAAATAAGAGTATAATATACAATTAGTGTGAATAACCTGTGAGCTCAATTCTACCAGTTTAACTGAGCACTTATCTTTTTTATTGTCATTACTGCTCCTTTGGAACATGAGAAATAGTAAACTTTTGTCCCGTGTGATTGTATTTTACTGCATAAAGAAAAAACAAGAACTAAAAAAAGGGCCAAGCATAGATTATGAAATACTTTTCAACACATCCAGAAAATTGTAAAGAAACTTTATCTTTACATAAGATGAAAGAAGTAATATACAGTACAAGTAAGTAAATAGTTTAGAAAACGTATAATAGATGGAGAAATACAGTGTTTGAAATTACCTTCCATTGTCAAAAAAGTAGTCGAATTATTTTGCGCAGCCCTGTGTAAATGATCTATAGATTTGGATATATACTACATAGCATGATAAATGTAGTTCAGTAAGAAAATTTCACATTTAGCATTTTTCGCCAATCGATGGAAATGCACTTGAAAAATCTTGTACAGCCCTGTATTTCATCTAAAGACTTTTGTACACACCGTATATTAAACTAAAAGGCAAAAAACGCATTCGGGTAAAGAACGCATAAGGCAACTTAAAACTCACTTCCAGCAATTACCAACTGTAAGCGAAAATTTATCTTGTTCTATGCGTAGCTTTGCATGTGAATTTATTTACTATATTACAGAAATTTCTATTAGTCTAATAATTATAGTTCAGCAGGAAATTGCGTAACACAATTAAAAACTATCCTTGAGCTAATTCACTCCCATAGTGGGTAATAGTTATGAATTCCCTTATGTAGCTCTATATGTGATCAACCGAATTTATACACAACAATTATTATTAAAATCTTAGTTAAATTTACGCAAACCAAAGTTGAAAACGCACTATATCACACATGGACTGCAATTATCGCATGTATACTGTAATCGATATCGTTTGTGTGTCCCTGTAAATGAACGATAAATGCAATGCACACCATACTTTTAAGTGAGTAATATTTAGTGCACCCCAGTAATGCATATAATTTTCATTCTGTTTGAAATAGTGAAACATCATTAAATTACACTGCAAACGATTTTTCCCCGTAGTACAACATGTAAGAAAATACTTTTGTTTGACCCTGTAAATGAATAATAATTGCTTTGCATCCCATATTCAACAAAAAGCATGTTTTTATGCGCTGCATAATTATATATCAATTTCATCATGTTTAAAATGGCGTGGCATTATCAAAATGCACTGAAAACGAATATATCTCATTGACTCTAACGTAACGGAATACTTTTGATTGTCCCGGTAAAAAAATTATAAGTGCTACATACTTCATTTTTAATAGGGAACATGCTGTAGTAAAGTATGGTAACATTTCAGGGCAATCCCAGTATATTTACGCGAGTTAGAGCACGGCCAGACGGCCAGACGGCAGACAAACCGAAGCGATAAATACTTTTCAACTAGGTTGGAAAGTGTTAAATCATCGTATTATTTGTTTGGATAGATTTAAAAATTTAAAAATAATATAACTAATTAAAAAACATAGTCAAGGACATCACACAATGGTAATTTGTACAGTAAATACAAGTTTAAAATGAATAAGACAATTTTTTTACTGTTAACTAAATTAATTTTCAAAGGAGAATATTTTAATTAATAAATTATTCCTTGAAACTAAAAATGTCAATGTTAATTTTTACCAATATATTCTTTTACATTATTCTTTTACATAATATAACTGAAAATATTCTGTTAATAAACCATTCAATTAAAATACACATTTGATCATATATCTAGCCAATAGTGAATTTATTAGGCATTACGATTTTATATAAGTGGTAAATGTATTTGAATATATGAATGTTTAAAGAAATTAGAATAGCTTACTTTTAGTATTGGAACTATATATCTAAAACCAGCGGTTTATAAATTAACTATTGGTCAACTATTATAAAGGACATCCTGTATTTGACATCCTATATGTTTGCGTACATGCATAAATTCCTTAGTTTTAGAAAACAATTTAAATAACCTTATCGAAATATTTCACGAATAAGAGAAAACTGAATTTCCTCACAGTACGTATTATGTTTTAAAACACGCTGTTTTCTCTTTGATGAGCTCACACTAGCTAAATTTAATTTAAATATCAAAGACAACATGTACGATGTAATTTACAAGGTGATACAAGTTCTGTTGAGAAATAGTTTAGAATTTTCAAAAGATCGTGCTTGGAAGCTAATAATATTAGAATTAAAATTATAATAATATAGTCGTGTAGCAAATATGCTGATATAAAAGTTTCATAAAATTATTCAGCACTGAAATAATAAATCAATGTATTAAATTGAAAATAGATAATAGAAATAGATAAAAAACATTAAATTTTAAAAAGGTTATTTTGGTATACAGGGTATTCGGGGCATTGGGCAGTTGCTGGTGAAAGACGAAAACAGGAAATTTTCCTGAAAAAAATAACTCTTAACCCTTTCATAGACAAAGTATTGCTATCGCTATATTGTAACGATTGAATGACAAAAGGATTTACGAAAAAATTTATTTCAAAGTGCGTAAAAGCACGTCTTCATATACAATATAAATGAAAATATTTATTACAAAATAATGGTGCCATTTTGGCATTTGCGGATTCGAATTAAGTGGCATAAAATTGTACCACCGCACTTCAAGAAATTAAATTTTAACGGTCAAAATTCACTCCTACGATGACATCACACTTTCACGACGAGCGTTAATTACACTTCTTTTGTTTGTTTGTTTTTTAGGGTTTCATTCATCTCACGAAACCCTATTACTCCCGCTGCGTTGTCTGTCTGTCACAGAGCCATTCTCAAAAACTATGTAACTTGCAGAGTTGAAACTGAATACCAAATATGAAGAGCTCAAAATATTAAAATTTTAAAAATTCGTATTATTTTAATAAATAGAGATAAAAAAACCAAAATTATAACAGCTTTTTCCTATTAAATTTAAACATTTTTCGTTATAGCAGATGCCAAAAATTAAAAATCCACGATGAAATTCTTTCTACAATAATTAATTTTCTATGAGACGATTTCCACCTGAAAAATGAAAATGAAATAAAAAGTTTCACCAATTGAAAAAAAGATTAATATGAAAAAAAATTATTTACGTCATAGTGTTAATAAAACGAACATTTTCAAAGTTTTCTCAATATTACAAGGAGTATGAGTATGTGTATGTACACGAAGCAGATTAATATCACGTCATTAGAGAATTAAAAAGAAAATCTGACGTCATATTGGAAGTTTAACGGATTTTTCAAATGTTTAAGAATAAAACAAAGCTAGTATCAATATGAGTAATAGAGAATAGTAAATATATGAGTTTGAGGAACGTATTGAATTATGATAAAAACCCGATTATGGAAATATTCGCATATTTTAACATTTTGAAGGTGTGTAACATGTTTAATTTTTAAATTATTTTTTTAAATAGCGCATTTAGTCCACATGACAGATATAATTATGACAGAATATAATAGCGGGCTTCCCCCGCTATCGGGCTGGTTTAGATATTCGAAAAAAGGAGAAAAATAGACCGGTAAATTTTTACTTTATAAAAACATGACTTTTATATTTTTTATTGCTAAATGAAATTTATTTGGATTTATTAAACAAAAGGATATTAAAGAAAGGAGAAAGTGTTTTAAAAGGAATATTAAACGAAACCCTTTAAGCGATTGTCGATCACATGTACCCACTTGCTTGTTAATTCTTTTGCTGAGAATATTTTTTGTATTATTTATTTGCTGAAATTTTAAGATTAAATAAGGCGACAATTTCTGTGCAAAAATACTGGTGTCAAATTCAAGAATTGCGTGCCGTATACACTGTGCAAAATCCTTGAATTTGGACACCAGTATATTTGCACAGAAAATTTTGCCTTATCTATAATCGCAACATTTTAGCTATCAAATAATACGAAACAGTTTATTAGAACAAAGAGTGCTGAAAACAAGAAATGTAATTGACGCTCATCTTTAAAGTGTGATATCTCCATAGTGTGGCCTTCCGACCAATAAGGTTTAATTGAACAATCAATAAGTGATATAAAGATCACAAAAATCGAAAGAGACTTCAAAGGAGCCACTCATAATGGTCTTAACGTGGCTTCGGAAAATTGCATACGATGCCTTAACTTTTTCGATCAGTTGTGTCTTTGTAATACTGGCTATGCGTTTGGTTAAATTATCAACCACGTCACACAAATGAATAATAATCCGTAGGTTTGTAGTCAGGGGACTTAAATGGTCAGACGTTGAGATCAGGACATTCCCTTAACATAGGGGTCTTCAACGTATTTGAAAGAAAATCATCTGCCACCAGAAATTCCGACAGTTAATAGTCGTCTTATTTAATCTCAAAAATTTAAATACGTCCAATGGCTTTTGAAATATAGTGGTGACCGGTTTTGAAAAAACGCAGTTAAAGTCCACACTATCATGATAATGATCTTACAACTCTATGTTTGTGTTTATAGTAAAATAGATTATAATACAATACATAACAATACATTTCTATACACAGGTAAAAACCGGTTAGTAAGAGTTTCCGTCAGCTACCTGACGTCAATAGCATACCTGCCAACTTTCAATTAAACTTCCGTACAATGCGAGTTAATTTAATCCTGGTTAAAGACGTTTCTAACCAGAAAATATATCTTAAAAAATATAATACATTTAGATTCATATTCTTACTTGAAACCTATCTGATTGCATTTCTTAAAAAAATTCTGATTTGGAACGTGCTTACCCGTAAGGCATGGTGACGTCACGGCGACGTCACTGTGAAGTCACACTGCGACTTTGTGACAGTCGTCGTGATGTCAAGTGACGTCGATGTGAAGTCACTGTGAACTAAATGTGAAGTCGTTATGGCCGTTTTCAAGGCTTTCTGTGACCTCACAATGTGACTACTTTGTGAAGTCACCGTGCGACTTCAATGTGTCAAATGTGACGAATCTGCATCGGATAGGGTGACCAGATTTTACCCGAATCCTATCCGGATTGTTCGGTTCAACATTTTTTTTATGCTACAAGTTTGTGACGTTTGTGACGACACTGCACCGGGTCGGGTGACCAGATTTTACCCGAATCCAATCCAGAAAGTTCGGATCGATCTTTTTGGATTTGTTTGGCTACAAAATGGATTTGGTTTAGTGGTCGAGTGACCTGATTTTCGTGAACTCGATCTGACCCGAGTCGGGTATAATGTTATTACTGTAAGTCTTGTTCGGAATAGAATCTTGCTTACGACCGAGTAACCAGATTTTATCAGAAATTGTAATACGACACAATTTCCTATGTCGGATGGGATCTAGAGTCATGCACGAATCCGGTTATATACTTCTTGAAAATGACTGAATATGAATGATGGTTGACTGAAATTATATTTTGATTCAACCCGTATTCTTACCCTAACCCAACAACAAAAAATCTGTTGGCCCTCAACCCGACCGAACCTGATAAATGATTTCGCATAGATTCGGATAACAAAATTTTACCAAATCACGATAAAATCAACGATAAGGACTGGGTCGGCAATAATTTTTTTTTGCAACTTGTATTCAAATTAAAACTTTTGCATCTGATTGTGAAACTGGCTAATGTAGTCGTTAAGCAAGAAATTTATATATGTAAAAAACGCATACTAATATAAAAATAATATGTGAATATTTCAATAATATGAACTTCTATTGCGCAAATAAAAACTTTTAAAATTAACTTCTACTTCCATTTGTTTTATGTAACCACCAAAAATATTGACAATAATTAAAACTATGCTATTTTGCTGTTAAGTATTGAAGTTTTTAATTGTGTATACTTTACCATATTTCCCCTCGCTCAGTATCACGAAACTTTCTGACACATTTATGAGCAAATATTTAAACGCAGGTCACTTGCATGCCTGATTATTAAAGCGATTTGGAATGAATAGCGTTTTCCATTTTTAGATAAATGAAATACTTAAGATCAATTTCGGTCACGTTTTGTTTTCCGTTTCTGACGCTGCGCGTCGGAAATTCGGTTCAAAACACCGACTTTGCTAGTGTTTTCTGAAACATCTTCTGCCGTTACCAAAAAATGGAAAACGTCATTCTATTAAATATATTCTGATTAAGAACACCTGCCAATTTCATGTGTTTCCGAATAAAAATGTATTCAGAAATATGTCAGAAATTAGTTATTTTGGATTTGAGAACAATGAAATATTTTGATAACTAGGGAAAAAAAAAGAAACGTCCTTTAAGAAGAGTACGCGGAAAACAGAAGTTAAAAATATTAATTTCCTGAGGGGATATTTTAAATATACGAATTAGATATTAATTCCTAATGTTTAATAATAAAACTCATATTTTATGCAAGACCTTTCATATATTATTAATAATAATTTTGATCAAGTCTCTTTAAAATGAAATACATTACGAATAAGAAATAATACCTGTAAACAAATCTATGGAAATTCACAAAATCTTATATATATGTTTAAAAATCTATTAAGTCCTAAAACATAATAAAATAAGAATATATCGTTTTACATTATGAATTTAAAATATTACAAATAATTAATTTAAAACAATGTAAATTTATAACTCTTAAGTATAGACAAATTGAAATTAATTTTAGCATATTTTGTACTTACCAAATCTTAATGCATATCCATTTAAAAAATCTTCGCGTGTTCCTTTATCCATTTTTAGCAAATTGTTAGTGATGTCATATTAGAGGGAATCTTTTCCAGCAAGAAATTTCGGATAACTGACACTTATATGTAACACAGCTACCACGAAATTCCCCAGCTAGAATTCTTCAAAATTTGAAAATAAATTAAACAAAACTTGAATTCATCTTATGCTTACAACACTTTGAATAAATAATCCTTCCGATTTCCGAATGAAACAACCACTTTTCAAATTTATCTTGACAGCAGACGATAGACGAGTCCATATTATAAATAATGAGCAGCTGCCCAATTTCTTACCAAAGAATAAATGTTTTCTTCTTCCTTCCCCCTCCGCCGTTCAATATGTATATGTTGTTTTTCAGGCTTCAAAATAACGCTTTGCAGATGATACAATGAAAGACTTCCGTTTATTTTATTTTATTTTATTTTATGTCATGTTTGCTAAATGCAATTTTTAAATTAAAAAATGTCGAGATTTTTTTTTCCAAATATGGGCTAGAATAGCTATAACAATTATATTGAAAATTCTGGAGATAAAATAAAATGAAATAGTATTTTCCTTCTAACAGAAGCAAATTACTTATTTTATATGTTTATGATATTCATAACCTACTTCATCCATAAAGAAACGAAAACAATTTAAATAAAGCCCTAGCATACAAAAAAGAAACTTTGCTTTTCTGAAAATATCGGATTATCTCTATTCACATTTTGTCTACATTTTAATAGCACTTCACAGTGAACAACACTTCCCTCCATTATATTATTTTTCTGCCAGTTCCGATGATTACAAGTAATTTATAATTGACAAAATTCTTTGAAGTTATTTTAACACAATTATTAATTTTTCCTAAAAAATAAAACTTTTATATTTTTTTAATTAAAAAATAAGTTTAAAAATAAATTTAAAAAATCACATTTTCTAGTTTTCAAAAATAAGTATGTTTCTATGATAATTTACAATTGCATAATTAAAAAGATTTATATATATATATATTATGCTGATAATTTTATTTTAGTTAGATATATGAATAACTGAATATAAATTACTTTCCAAGAGGCATAATAAATTACTAAGGCTCTCAAATGCGTAAAGATGACACTATGTATGTTTCTTCTCATTTTCAAAGATTTTTTAAATTCACATTTTTGTCACAGTGTGAATTCCCAACATGTTAGTACTTTGGTCGCAGCTGTGACGTGACATGCGTGATTTACAAAGACGTCAAAGTAACGTCACAAAAATTAAAAAATTGCCTAGAAAAGTATTTTTACGATGTACTTTTACTTACATGTTTGAAATAGCTTTGTATGTTTTTTTTTTTAAATAATTTTCAAAGAAGTCCACATTTTAGTCACAATGTGACTTCACTCAATGGTGGCATTTTGGTCACAGAAATATCGTGACAACTGTGACTAGCATTGACGTCACAGTGACGTCACTGCGACCATGCATGCTATGAGGGTAGCCTTGGTTAAATTAACCTACATTGTACGGAAGTTTAGTGCGATGTTGGCAGGTATGCAATAGTAAGCGCATTCTATGGTAATTAAAGGATATCTTTAAAACTACCCATTGGATCAACTTGACATTTTTCAGAATATTTTTATAATATCATACTTGACAAAAATAAAAAGTAACAAGTTGGAAATTGTACGTCAAACGTTACAAACGAGGTGCGTTCGTACGCACGTTTTAGAATTAAATTCATGATATCCCGTGCGTAGAACGGGTTAAACAGCTAGTTAAGTATATATTTTATGACACTGTTCATACAAATAACTTAACTAGTTATATAAATATTCAGATATATATGTATCAGCTAGTTATATAAATATTCAGATCTTGATGATTTTTAATTCTGTGAAATGAATTATATCGTCTGCAGATTAATTTCTGTAATAAAACAAGCATCTCGGTCGCTTGACGATTTAACATCCATCGGAAGCTCCTATAGCAAAAAAGCACCGATTTAAAAAAAAATCAAATTTCTTAATAAATATTTTTATTAATATCTCCTAAAGTTTTGATTCGATTTTAATAAAATTTGAAATGTCTCGACAAAATTCTGCAAAGATAATATATTTTAAATTGCAAACCATTTGGTTGGGTAGTTTTTGCGTTGTTATATGCGGACAGACAGACAGACGGACGGACAGACAGACGGACAGACAGACAGACAGACAGACAGACGGACGGACCAAGCGACGACTATAGGTGCTACGTATTTATATAATTACGAACGCACCTAAAAACGATTTTTTGAACAATGAGCGCGTTCAGCAAACCGAACCAAAGTGATCGATGTGACCGGTTACTTACCGGTCGACAGACCTACTGGACGAAAATGGTATTATTTACTTGCAGCGCCATCTGTATTACATCATCGTAATTACATCTGTATTACATCATCTTAAATTTTCATGTAACCGATCACGTGACTCACCTAACCAAGATTTTTCTTCGGTTAGTTCGGTCCCTTACCGGTCACTTCGGTTAATTCTGCTGAACGACGTTGATTGCGTATCGGTTAGCAGCACTGGACGCCTTGGTAACTAACCGACCTTACCGGTTACGTACCGGTGACATTACTGGACGCGCTCAATGACTACTTCTGACCCCTTAAAATAAAAAATCTTCTTTTGGAATTTCGGTTATCGATTCTGAATTTCTGCATAAAAAATAAATTCCTAACATGCATGCTAATGATGCAAATGGGCTAAGCCTTTCAGAGGCAAAAAACGTTTGTTGCTAACTTATTGAGATGATTAAAACGGCCAGAATTTACGAACAAATTTGTTTGGAAATATATAAGCACATTTCTTCACATGGATCATAAGAATAAAATTTTATTCTAAAACACTGGTTCAGATATAGCAGTTGGGAGTTAAAATTAAGTTGTATAAATCATTTACCAGAAAGCTTCAAGGGGCTAAGGATAAAGTTGACGTGTCGACAATGTAAGTTCTACATATTTAGAAAGATATTCCAAAGTAAAAAAAAATGGTTGGACCAACGTTTGCTAATTGTTGCCAAATAATTGTGCTACTTTAACCCGCAGTAAGAAATGTCCACCTTGCTGTACAATCGCCAAGAAACCATTTGCCAACAAATGCCAACAGTGGTCCAACCATTAGCTGATCAGATATGTTCCAAATTAGAGGGTCTCTGCATCTACCATTTCCCTACCATATCCCAATGGTTTCCACAAACTGCCAACGATGGTACAATAATCTAAGCTACCTGGATTTAAAAGCATGAAATCACTTGTGTTATTTGTTAGAAAAAGGAATCGAATCTGATAATGTTATTTTAATAGTACCGTATATACTCGCGTATTTTGTACTCCTTATTTACCATTTCTTTGGTGCGGAAAATAGAGGGTCCGGAAAATACGCAGGTTATTTATGTAAGAATTTATTGATTATAAATTTCCTTTCAGACAAACTTAATTATAGAAGTAGCTCTATTTTAGATAATGAAAACGTTTTAAAAAAAGTTAATATAAAAAAAGAAATTAAAGTTGCGGCAGTTATTTAAATGGAATTTTTAAACAGGGGAAAGCAGACCTTTTTGCTTTTCAAGAGTGTACTAAATAATGAAGAAAACTAAGTTTGCGAGAAAGCATTAGTAGAATTTAAAAACTCGGTTACTGTATTTTTTCCGCAAAGTGGACTGCTCTAAATTTAAAGCATGCGTAAAACTTATTTTTTTTAGCCATTTTAATTTCACAAAGCAAACAATATGATTAAATATTTTAACTTAGGCATTAATTAAAAATAGGAAGTGCAATATGACAGTTCTGTTGACGCAGCATTATTGGTCATAAAATCACCTGTACTTTTGGACAAGATAAAAATGGAAAATGGCACTATGCAAAAACAAAGAACGGAATGTGGAATTAACTAATCTATCTTTTGGCTATTCGTATTTATGAATAGTAAATTTTGCATTATATAATTGCAGAAATTATGCAATTAATTAAATCGAAAGTTGCAATTTGGAAATAATGTTATCAAAAATATATATTAGTTTAATCCTGTACATACATATTTACTAGATATTTGTGATTTTAAATTCTGTAACTGATAAATTGAAATTGGAGATGATTTTTAAAATATTTTCGTTATATAAGACATTAACTTTTACCTTAGTCTCCGGAATAATTTTGAAGCAGTTTTACTCAAACGTATTGTATTTGATTTTCGTAATGTTTCATTCTTCTACAGAAAGACAGAATAGAATTTGTTCACCTTTCGAATAATCATTTAATATAAAATTCACTATTTTTTTACTATCCCTTCCATATTTTAGGGGTGGAACATATATTGCAAAAAAGGAGAAAATTTTCTTGATATAAAAAGTAGGTTTACAAAAATGCAATATAACTTCCTCCGAGTTACTCACTCATGAATCTGAAAAACGTTCGTCTATCTCCAGAAACCTACCTCCAGAATGCAGTAAATTTGGAATAATTTTGAAGGAATTTTACTCAAACGTATTGTATTTGATTTCCGTAATGTTTCATATTTCTACAGTAAGACCGAATGGAATTTGTTTACCTTTCGAATAATCATTTAAAATAAATTCACTATTTTTATTATTCCTTCCATATTTTAGGGTTGGAACATAAACTGCAAAAATAGAGAAAAGTTTCTTCATCTGAAATGCAGGTTTACAAAAATGAAATATAACATCTTCAGAGTTACACATGAATCTGAAAAACGTTCGTCTACCTCCAGAATCGTGCCTCCAGAATGCAGTAAATTGGAATAAGTTTGAAGCAGTTTTACTCAAACGTATTGCATATGATTTCCATAATTTTTCATTACTCTACAGAAAGACCGAATGGAATTTGTTTACCTTTCGAATAATCATTTAATATAAAATTCACTATTTGTTATTATTCCTTCCATATTTTAGAAGTGGAACATATACTGCAAAAATAGAGAATAGTTTCTTGATCTGAAATGTAGGTTTACAAAAATGAAATATAACCTCTTCCGAATTACACATGGATCTGAAAAACGTTCGTCTACCTCCAAAATGCAGTAAATTTGGAATAATTTTGAAGCATTTTTACTCAATTGGTATGGAATTTGATTTCCGTAATGTTTCATTATTCTATAGAAATACCGAATAGAATTTGTTTACTTTTCGAATAATCATTTAATATAAAATTCACTATTTTTTATTACTCCTTCGATATTTTAGGGGTGGAACATATACAGAAAAAAAAGAGAAAGTTTCTTGATCTGAAAAGTGGATTTACAAAAATACAATATAACCTCTTCCGAGTTACTCACTCATGAATCTGAAAAACGTTAGTCTACCTCCAGAATGCAGTAAATGATCGAGATTTAATGTAATATAAACAGAAGTTCCTTTTCCAGCCCGTAATTATTGGAAATGTTTCTAGGTAGTTTTCAAATTGTATTAAATGGTTTTCTCAAGCTGGTATCAACGCAAAATATCAGTTTTTAGCATATACCATCAATTTTCAAATAAACATTTTCTGCTCTTTAAAATAATTTATGCATTCAAGAGTAACAAAATAAAGTTTATATTATGCAGTTAATTTAGCATATTTTGCTGCTAAACATATTTGTTGAATATGAAATTGTTTAGTTAACCCATTTATGAAGAGCGTCCCAATTTTGGAACGCTTTAGTATAATGGGAAAAAGTGAATTTCACACCACTGTTTTTTTAATAGAAATTTGGTGTCTTATTTGATCGAGGAGTCCTCAATAAAATAAGACACCAAATTTCTATTAAAAACAAAGTGGTGTGAAATGCACTTGTTCCCATTTTACTAAAGTATCAACGCTAGGCATAAATGGGTTAAAAATTGAAAGCATCTGAGAAATCGATATTTGGTGTTGATAACAGATTGTAAAAACTGATTATACTAAAAAACCTATTCGGAAACGTTTTGGAAAACTACGGGCAGAAAAAGAGACTTTTGTTTCAGAAATGCTCTTTCAAATCTCAGAAATCATTTAGTTCCTGAAATTTTGGAAGGTAAAGGGGCGCTTTTCGGAATCATGGGCAACTCAAAAGAGGTTATATTTTATTTTCATAAAGCTCCTTGCTCGATCAAGAAACATATCTTTTTTTTTTATAGTGTAGAGACACAGGTAAGAGGTATTCAAGTATATTTCAGACAATTATAATTTATCCCCAACTTCCGACATAATAATGATTATATTTCATTTTTCATCACATTTTACATTTAGTTATTAGCAGCATGTTTTGGAAGAATCATATAATAAAAATTTTGAAACGTTTCTAATAATCCTTTTAATTTTTAGAATATGTTTTTCGTTTTACAGTGCGTATCTGAACTGATGATAATACATGGCAAGAGAAAAATAATTTTATACTGAAAAACATGGTCATAATCCACTTATTCAATGAAAAATACAGTGTACTACATAGCTTTAAAAGGTCTGCAGTTTTTGAGTGAAATAAACAAATTTTGAGCGGTATATTTTTATTAAAGAAAGAGTGCCCCATAGCAACAAGGTATATTTAGTTAAATAAATTTTCTGGTTAAAACGTGTGTTTCACAAGAAAAAATCGGATAATTGATGGCTATGAGGGTATCTTACTCACCGGCGCACACAAGCTGGGAGAGTCCAGGCTATCAGGTTTTTCTGAAAGTGTATTTTTGCTTTATTTAAACGCAAAATTATGCAATGGGCGAAGGCAATAATTTCTTTTCGTAAACAGTGGTAGCCTGGACTGCTCACCTTGTATGCGTTACTGATTTCTCTCCTTGCCGAACCCCGGTTTTCGTTCATAAATGTTACAATAATAAAGATGTCTTCAACGGAATATCTTTGCTTTCTATGAAATATCATGATGGGAAGAGAAGTTTTAGAAGCCACTGTAATTCTGTCAGTAACATATGAGGGGGTTAGAATGACAGTGGAGTAAGTCAATATTTAATAATTTGAGAAATGAAGGATTTTGTGAAACTTGTCGTATTGCCATTGCATTAAGTGGTCCAACTTGCTTTACCCTCTAGCGACTCCGTATGATAACATAATTAAAAATAGCTCAATAATGTTACACATCCTTGGGTTTTAGAAGTAGATGTAAAAAGTAATATCATGATCTATAAATTTAAATCATGATCTATAAGATCTGGTCACTGCGGAAATATAAGATTTTCTATAACAAGTTGGGAATCAATCACTATGTCGATGAATATTTTGAAAGTTTTTCATATTTTATTACGGTATTATATTTAAGAATTATATTAATTAAACCCTTTCAAGGGCGGTGTTTGCGTGGCGCAAACACTTAATTTTAATTCCAAACTGCAAATTTGCACCCAGAATTATTTAAATAAAATTTTGCCGTCATTATTTGAGGCGGTTAGAATGACAGTGGAAAAAGTCAATGTTTAGTAAATTGAGAAATGAAGGGTTTTGTAAAATTTTCCGTATTGCCGTTGCCAAGACCTCCTTATCATAGTATCAGACCTCTCAATCAGCAAGTTGCCTTTGACCGCTATACTTGTCCTGCTACTAGCGCCATCAATCGTCAGTAATAGTATTTACGACACGAAATCACACGAATTTTTTTCACAGCTCCATTTGTTCTATGCATTTGCTTATGAACTAGTAGTTTTCCTACCACTATAATTTTATAGTAAATTTTATCTTATTAAATTAACAAGATCGTGTGATTACATGACAAAAAAAATTCTATTAAATTTTAGTGGTAAGAAAAAAGCGTAAGAGTTGGCAGCTATGCGGTAGCAGACCAGCTAGATTTTTCTATTATATTTTTGGATACCAGTTTTTTAGTAGAGACAATTTTGTTTTGTTTGATCGTAGAATTCTGGGATTTAAAAGAACAACATTTTCTCTAAAAATATACTGGTGTTCAAAAAGCCCTAAACATGGCAACTGTGCGGTAGTATCCACCAGGCGGCGATACTTTCCGGAGAAAGTCAATTAATAAGTTGGCAATTACCGCGGACATTTTCTACCATAGACTTTCTCCGGATTGTCAAGTCTGATCTATGATAAGGGAGTCTTGGCCGTTGCATTAAGTTGTCCAACTTCTTTTACCCTCTAGCGACTCCCTAAGTGAACTATGACTTATTTGACTGTCGCACTGAACAGAAATTAATATACGTTCAGTAAAAATATGGCTATCTAGATTTTTCAAATTTTTGACTTACTCCGCTGTCATTCTAACCCTCTCATATATGTATTATTAGCTGCCTTACAATGTTCAAAGCCCCACCAGTGGCCGAGAGGCTCTGCTCTCAAAACTGGAAAAACAGGAGGTGCTGTGTTCGAATCTAATCGCGTTCGTCGGCTTAATTGTTCGGAATTTTCGAAGTCTTGGCTTGGTTATCCTTGCGTAAATACGGTTCAGGTTCTCTTAGAAAGATCCTCACGGAAAGCACTGTCTCCACGGGCCTATATCCCTCGTGCAGATTATCGGCCGTTATTATTACACCATCTAATTTTCAAGCTTCTAGATCAGCGTTGTTTGGACTTTCATATGACCATTCCTTGACTGAAATGAAAACATGTTATAGTAGTTCTGATCATCCATTCAGATGCATCCTGTATATCACTAAATAATAATTATTTTCCTTATTTTTGAAATAACAGAGTTCCATAGATTTCAACTGCTATGATTATTCCGATCCACCAGTATTTCCGAATAGTGAAATTCTCCTTATTTAATCAAAGAATTATTCTATTAGATAAGGCAAAAGTTAATTTTTGAAAGTATTGATATAAAAAATCATAGCAGTTTGCAGTATAGGAGTTCTCACGGGTCCTTGAATTTAAACAACATTATTTTCAAATTTTAATCTTAGAATTTCTGCCCACAAGTAAAACAAATATTACTGTTCTTAAATATTTGTAATCAAATTCAGGGACCCGCGGTAACACTGAAATAATTCCGTGCGCTTTGTTTTAAATATTTTTTTTAAGTTATGTTATCCGTAGAAAGCGTAAGAAAAAAATAATTATAAATATGGATCACATCTATAAAATTTTAAATTATATAAAATTCCTCCCCATGGAAAATTTTACTTCCATTTGTTACATTTAAATAAATTTATTTAAAAATTTTATTAAACCTTTATGACGTTAAAATGAAAACGTGGGTTTACTACTTGAATAATGAGATTCACTTTAAATTCAAATCTGAAATTAATGCAAATATCTTCCTGAAAGAGAGATCTGAAGACTTCAAAAGCTATTCAGTTCTTGAAGATATGACAGTTAAAGAAAACGGGGAAAGATAAGAGATATTTATGAAGGAAAGCGAATCACTTGTTGAAATTTAAATGACGATTAGCATAGTATTTATATTTAAACTTTTTAGAATATGAATGTTAGTCATAATAATACGTTAACGAAATGACTATTTTACTTTCTTTCGATAAATAAGGTGCTTCTATTTCATTTATCGTAAATGCCATATATTTTATTACAAATTGTCGGATTTTTTTAACCGTTATAGCCATATTAAAAAAGGTTTATTATTTTATATATTATATTTATAGTGTGGACAATAAAATCTCATGCAACACTAAAGTTTTACTTATAACTAAAATATAAGGCACACTAAAAAATGCTGCGTGGGAAATAAATTTAAGCAATTAACATATTTAACATGTGCCGTAGGTTTATTCCCCTTTAAATTTCTTTACGATATTTAATCTTTTTTCAAGTGCATTCCAAGTGGCGCATTCTGCCCTCATGTTTGTTTCGTACTGTATTTACTAATGAAATTTATTGATTTAATTTACCGGCACACTCTAACAATGACATTTTCAAAACTGAGCAACAAATACTCAAATCTGAGTATGTCGCTAAGTGAAAATGGCTCCGAATCAAAATGACTCAAGTTTGAAACATGTATATACTCATTTTTGAAAACATGCACACACTCAAGAATAAAACATCATGTGATCATATTTCAGTATGTCCATGTTTCAAAAATGAGTATGAACTGACTTCTATGTGCTTATTTTGGGGTATTTCTATGTTTCAAAAATAAGCTTGAACTGATTCTAATCATTTTTAGTATGTCCATGTTTCATACCTCTATGTGCTCAGTTTTGAGTATGTCCATGTT
Source organism: Maratus michaelseni (assembly GCA_963931845.1). Taxonomy (NCBI): domain Eukaryota; kingdom Metazoa; phylum Arthropoda; class Arachnida; order Araneae; family Salticidae; genus Maratus; species Maratus michaelseni. The sequence goes on from OZ007599.1 coordinate 112,181,597, forward strand.
TCAATATTCTGAGTATTTCTGGTATTTCAGAATTGAAAGCATTGGGTCGTCCTATTTGAAACAAAAACTTTCATAACAAAATGAAATCATTGATTTAGTCAGATTTGAAAGTGTCAGTTTTCTCAGTGCACTGTGTTTGTATATTTCGTACAACTTGTATAGCTGCCAATTGGAACGGATTTAACACAAGTAATTATGCAAAGAAAATTTTTCTTAAGTTCATCAAAGAATTCTGCGATTAAGTAAACTGAAAAATAATTTTCAAAACAAGTGGTGTTCAAAAATCATAGCAGTTTTCGGATAAGAAGATGCAATAAAAACTCGACAACCTTCCGGATTATTTAAGTTTTTGCATCAGAAATTAAAAAAAAAAAAAAAAAATGAAATAGAAACAGATCACCTGCCTAAATAACTTGATTAAATGAATTTTCTGGTTCCACATCTCTTTGTTCCTGGTAAAATCAGTAGATTTTCCAAGTGTGTGTCACACCATGAAACAAAATCTACACCAGCCATACTCAGACTTGGGGCCTGCTGGCGCATGTGGCCGGGAGACCTTTTATGTGCTGCCCGAGACACAAAAAACATGGTAGTTCATGCTTATAAAATTAATTCAGAAGTGCATAGAATCTATTTCAGATGTTTACTTTTATATATATATATATTCGTGTTATTATAAATATATCGTGTTTTATATATATTTTTATGTATTTTCGTTATATATAATACGTGTTATCTTACTATTTAAAGTACTCTTTTTTTCTACCCTTTTTTAAGTTTGTTGCGGCCCGCCTAACAACACATATAATTATATACTCCATGTATTTTCTTGGACATATAAACCAATTTAAATACTAAATCTGGAACAAGAATATTGAAATCATACATTTCAGCTTGCTTCCAGTTTGCAGAACGATATTTCCGGTTGTAAATTACTTCGGCAAGCTGTAACAGATGTACTTTTAAACGGCTGTAACTCTGGTACTAATTGAAATACAGACACAATTAAAGCAGAATTCGATAGATAAAAGATTAGATTTTAATATTATTGCAAAAATGAAAAATCGATATTTTTTATCGAAAATGACGTTTCAAAGGTGTGTGGATACCTTAAAGCGTGGTACAGCAGGGTGGCTAGTGGTCAGGGAAGAATATAGTAAAAAAAAGTGATAAACACCAGTATATTCTTATAGAAAAATTTATGTTGATTATTCGATCAAATAATCAATTTGAATTTTTCTATAAGAATATAGTGGTAATTATCATTGTGTTTACTGTATTTTTCCCTGACCACTAGCCACCCTGTACAGTCTTTTAGCATTGATATATCTTAACTAATTTTTAGTGTGTTTGAAGTTGTTTTTTAGAACTGTTAGAGATGTGCACTATGTTTCAGTATGTTTTAAAAACAATGTAATGTCTAAATGAAATGGGTAGGTCAAGTAATAATTGTGATTGATAAATGACATTATGAATGATTACATATAAGAAATTAACCCATTTGCATTATTAGCATCTGTATGTGTGCATTTCAGTAATTTCTTTTTTATTTAGAAATTCCAAAACTATACAGTAAATTCTGAAATAAAAATTTTTACTATTTGTACTCACGAAACGTCTGTCATTAAATAAAGTCATTAAAAAATTATTATTCAGAATTTCTGCTATGAATTAGGAATTTCTGATGAATCATAAATTCCTAAAATGCACGTATATATGCGTTATTGAAGCAAATGGGTTAACCCCTTTGGGACATATGTGCAGTAAATGTTGAGCCAAGTCCTTGAACTTTCCGCCATTTTTTTCCGAAAAGCAATTTAAACCTTAACTAAACTCATAATTTAAGCGGTTAATAAATAAATAATTACTATTCAGAAAAGTGGTGCTAGAACATTAATAGATGCTTGGAAAAAAGCGGTTATGTTTTTCTTAAATCACTTTTGTAAATGATTGATTATAATTTATCTTTTACAATGAATGACATTTTTACAAACTTTTAATATGATATAATTTCAAAAATTCAAATAGATAATAATTATATTAAAATCTTCTTAGCTGTTTCAAAACTGCAATTTTTATTTTCGATTTTTCCGGCTATAATTCCGGCTTTTACTCGTAAAATGGAAAAAAAAATCATACTACTCAAAGTTTTTTTTATGCAAAACTGCACTTAAAAATGTTCAAAATAGCTTTATTTTATCGTAATAGTTTATCTTGTCGTTATTCTAATATTTCATCGTCAGTATAAACATTATACTGAAAAAAGAAAGGAAACAAAAACACATAAATATTTATCGGATTTCACGACGATTTGAAAATAAAAATATTCTACTATTTATTTAAAAAATAAAATTAATGTATTTAAATATTCGGCTTTCTTGTTAAAAATATTTCTTGATTAAGAAACACACGTATGTAATTTAACGCTGTTTAATATGCATAAACATTTCTGTGCTTGTTTTATCATAGCATTTTTCCACAAATATGTTAACATGAAATACTGAAGAATTGAAACTGTATGAAAAGTACTTTTATTCTCATGCTGACATAATTTTCAATATTTTTCTTAATTATCTAGTTTGATTAAAATGATATTGCCATAAAACTTATAGCCAATGCTATCAACGTGAATGACTAATTGCCTATTTAGGTCAAGGATGCCGAACCTTTTTACATCCGCGTGTCAAATATTTCAAACAACAGAAATTAGACAAACAAAATTAACAAATTCAACAAAATTAGAGGATCCAAAAGTAATTAATTAAAATTACTTTAAAATTTATTAGGATATTATGAATATTGGTAACATACAAGTAGGTAGTACACTATAATAATCATAGAGCAAAATATATTTCAGAAAATATTCAAAACAAAATATGTTATTAAATACGATTTAATAAAAACCTATCTTCGCGCATTTTATAAAAGTAAAATTTTATTCAAAATTCTATTGCAAATGTGACTGTGGAGGATTAAAATTAAGTGGTATACATTTTTACATAAATTTACGTTTTTCCATTCTGACTTCCTAGGACGGGCCACGTAGAATTACGTGAAAACACGTCTATTGGATATATGTAATTCTGCCTACGGGCAGTACCTTTGCATTTCGTGTGTTACATTATTTCTCAAAAAAACATACTCAAAATTCGTATTTTTACAATTAGAGTACTATGCACATAAATAATTCAATTAGAAACAATACCATTATTATATACCTTCATCTATAATATAAACACAAACAGAGAAAATATTTTTCTTAATTAATGTAACATGCAAGTATAACGCCCATAGGCGGTGCTTCCTGTTTATAAGATGAAAACTATGCTTCCTTAATGGGTTAAAAATGCCCAGAAACAGAGAAAGACCTATAAAAAAACTCTTCTGTTAAGTGTTAAATGTTTTAAAATTTAAAAAATAAGTATTTATTCGAAATAAATTTATAAAACTTATTCATATAAAACAGTTAATAATTGCAATGACACATTAGAGTATAGCCTGTTTTACACCAGTCTTATGTTTGATCTTTCAAACATACTTTATTATTTATTTTTATTAAATGCTTTACTAAACAGGCTTGGCACCGTGACACAAACCCTAATTCATTCTGCAGGTATTTTAGCTTTTCGAGATCATGGAAATCACAGAAGGATTACATTGTTTAATGCTTTTCGCATTTCGGTACTAGCGAAACTAATCTCTTTATCACTGTTGCAACATAAGCTAATCCATTTTGACACAATGCTTGACAACAGGTATTCAGTAATAAAGATACTATCACAGCGGCTTAGAAAATCTCAAATGATACGCGAAGTTTAGTAAGGAAATTTGAAATGTATTTCTTCGTTCAAAGAAACTCTTTATTTGCCTGATATGTAAGAACAGCGACTTATTGCATACATATATTAAAATATGAATTCATATTTTGTAATAAATACATTAAACAATTTCGTATGCTGCTCTTAATTTCAAAGTAGTCTGGCACCACTATAAATAATAAGAAAGTTTTTAAACCCAGAATTCATGATAATGCGAAAAAAACTTGGAAATTTGTGGTAGAAAATTAATAAAATTTAAATAAATATATTATTTTTTCAAGCTTTCACTGCCTGGATAAGAACAGTGGGAAACGAACGACATACCACTGAGCTATCAAGCACCACTGTTGCCAACTTACCACTTTTTCATTGAAATAGAGCTCCGAATGGTCCATTTTTTTAATATAGGTATTTGTGAAGAAATTTTTCCGTGCTAGATTTTAATAACATTTGCAACGAAAATTACTTTCCGGGTAGGTATCTACAAAATTCGTAAGAATAATCGGAAAAGAAGATATTTCTAAAAAAAGCGGGTATTAAAAAAAACGGACCGAGTGGAAGGTTGTTGAAAAAAACTACCATGTTACCAGAATTTATGTAATTAATTTTTCAAATTTAATATTCTAATGTCTAAAACTAAATAAAACAAATATTATTCCAAAGAAATCAAGTTAAATGGTAGGGTTTCTTTTAATTAAGAAAGGGGCTAAGTTTGCAACACTGTTAACCACTTGAAGGACGGTAGTTCATTTTTGAACCACTTAAATTTAATCCCTAAAAGCCACATTATTGGCACCAGAATTTGAAATGAAAATTTTCCTTTTATTAGATACAAGAAGAAAAGCTTTTACTTATTTTCAAATAAATCTGTTTGTAAATTTTGATACCATTTCTAAATTTTACAAATTGAAGTATTTTGCCCCTGAATGGGTTAAGCATTCACAAGGAACCAAATGAAACGCAATTTTTGCTTGAGGTTCTAACGAATCCGCATTTTATCAAAAGACAAACATTTCAGCGCTTACTGTAGACGCCACCGCCCCACCGAATTCTAGGCCTACGTGCTGAAACAAACAGGCTGCTATCGTAGGCGGATTTTTTTCAGCGTTTGTACGGCCCACTGAATTTAAACATCAGTATTTTTCACACTTTTTTTACTTATTTAATCTCAGAAAATTAAGGCGAAGAAAACTTTTAGAAATTATAGGTATCCAAGTCCAAGGGACCGTACAAACGCTAAATAAAATCCGCCTACGACAGCCGCCATTTTTGTGTTAGATCACATGCCTAATATCCAGAGGGCTGTTAGGGGATGCCATGTCTTAAAATCCTACGCCAGTAACGCGAAAACATTTTCTAGCTATTGTTAAACAAATGGGTGGATTGATTGGGAATTTCTCGTTCGAATTTCAGTACTTTTAAATGATTTTTTGTATAGGATATCTGAGATCGTTGTCTCATCGGGACCTTTTTTTCCGATTTTGGTTGCAGCTTTCTTTTTCTGGGGGCACTTTCACTTTTCCAACCAGACGTCGATCTCAGATATACTATACAAAATAAAGAAATAAATAAAAATTTAGAAATGCGATCGAGAAATTGTGGAAATTCACTATATTTAGTGTCTGTGTACGATAGAATCCTGTTTAGGAAGTGGAATCCCACTAATAGACTAAAAAACGGAAAGTTTTATTAATTATTTCTAATATTTCAGAAGTGTGAAATACAACAAATCGTTGTTGATTGTTTGTTTGTTTACGATTTAGTGTGTGATAGGTAATCAAGCTTAACATAAAATGTTGAAAAAGTACCACTTTCTGGTGATGCGAGAAAGAACTCATTGTACTTTTTAAATTTTTCCTATTGTATTCTATTTTTTATTTTTTTATTTGTGATTTGTGATTTTTTTTTTCTTTTTTTCTTTTTTTTTTTTGGGGGGGGGGGGGTTGACAGATTTCCGAATGTTCTTTAGTGAAAGCATCAATAAGTTTAAAAAAGTCCTTCCGGCCTGTACCGGGAGGAAAAGGTAGCTTTCCTATATCTTCGTTTTAAAATTTTAGCTAATGTTACACGAAAACAGCAAGTTAAAATGCAAAGAAAACGTTTACAAAAGATTCGTTAATACTGAATTTGAATAAGAAATTCGCCAAATTATTGAGCAATAGCCAAATTGGCTTCATTTATGAAGACTTATTTTGGTCGCCAAATTTGGCGATATTTAGCCAAATGTCGCCAAATTTTCCAATTTTGGCGCTAACGGATATGAATATATAGTTTTATGCGTATGATTGGGAAAATTATTACAAAAATGAAAGAAAATAATTTGCGAGTAATCGCGTTAATAGGCTGTTTTGTTTCAAAATGTCAGCCACCCTAGAATTTCTAACTGCTCTATCTCAGCCATTTTTTAAGATAGAGGTAAACCAAAAAATGCTCTGGAATCCTTGTATCAAGTCCTAACTCGTAATTAAAAAATAAATTTGAATTTTTAACTTTTTTGTATATTTATTTTAGTTTTAAATTTTTAAATGGCCGCCATCTTGAAACAAAATGGCGGACCAAGCTGGCCAGCGAACTCGGTCGAGACATTGGTCAGCTGAATACACAGAATTAGTTTCATCAAAATTTATTTATAAATACGAGCGTTATCGTATGACATAGGTCTGCATTGCCATGTGGATGTGAATATTATGCAGAAGTTGTGACATTTTAAGGATTCTGTATAATTATTGTGAGTAAAATATTTTATCTACACTTTACGCGTTCATATTTCCAATTTTATTATTTCAAAACTGTTATCTCGTGGTAATTTAGTGAGGTGTTAATTACAGTTTTTAGGATAATCGATGTGAGTGAAATATATTGTATTTTCTTAATGGTTTTTTATTTCCTATTTAAATATTTCCAAATTTTAATATTTCCAATTGTTGTCTGGTAATAATTCAGTGTACCTGGATGATTCTACTGATCTTAGCATTATGCCAGTAGAATTATGAAACACTGAATTATTATTTAAAACACATGTGGGTGCATCCAGGCTGATGAGTACATGTGCATGTGTTTTTCCATATCCAATTCATATTTAATTCTCATGTGGTCCAATTTTCCATTGTATATGGTTCATATTTAATTTATTAATCCATTTGTATTTACTTAATTGCAACTCCAATTTATAATTTTTTTTCCCTTTCTCTCTTCAATATTCTTTTGGTATGAGTAAAATTTGGCCAATTACCATTGAAGCATCAGCTATGGTAATATTATGTTTGCACATGTTAATTATTAGCTATGTGGTATTCTGTATACACAATATCATTAATTATCTCTTTGGAGATTTAAGTAGAATAGAACTTGATATGTTTTTTGAAATTCATAGATATTATAATTATTTAACATTCTATAAAATTATGCTGCATTGCGCAAATTGGTATGGAATGGTTTTTACATATTCTTTTCAATATTCTTTTCAACAATTAGCTAGTTAAAATATTGATTTTTATATGATACCATAATTTAGCCTAATTGGCTCACAAATCACTTTGATTAACTTCTGTTTGAAATACATAGTTATTATAGCTGCATTGCGCTTTTAATGGTGTATTTAATAATAATTTAATAATAATAATATTTTAGTATTACTATTATTTCCTGGTATCATTTGTTTATCTATTGAATTTTCAAAGGCATCTTTATAAAATCTTATTCAGGTTCTATTGATTTTTTTTTTTTTTACCAACATTAATTTTGTACTGACTTATGACTGCTAGGGGTTTTTATATTGTTGTCTTTTGATGTTAGTTTGCTTAATGGGACTTTATGTATATATGTAAATAGTTTTATTATATAGCTTTATTATATTTAATCAAGTATTAAACAGTCAATCTTAATATTTTTTTTTTTTATGGATATTCAAGTAATATTAAGATTGATTCATAACAATTTTTTTTAAAAATATGTTATAGATATATTTAATATGTATTTCTTGCAATTTTTATTGCTATCAAACAAATATGGCAGTTATTAGTAAAATGTTAGATGCTGGCAATTTAGGCCTTGGTGGATCCAGGACTAATGCTCGGTACAGGAAGATTATTAGGGATCTTCCTGGATCGTTATCAGATAACCTATTCTATTGTCCCTAGCTTGTACTACGTTTTCGAGAGTGTGAATCTAAGCGTTGTCTTACATGTCCATTAGCTGATAAGTCACAGATTTCAAATAATAACAATCTTAATTTGGTAAAATTTTGCAAAGCATACAATGTAATCTATTCATTGAAATGCAATTCGTGTAACATGGAATATATAGGACAGTCTTGTCAAAAATTACATAAGCGGCTAAATTTACATCGTTCTCATATTGATAAATATAAAAATTCTAAATTTCAAACAACTCATAATATTGAATATACTCATTTCAAAAATCATGATTTTAAAAATATTACTATTAAAATACTTAAAATACAAAAAAATTTTACTGAACGACTTTTTCTAGAATCTAAATATATAAGACATTTTAATACTACATATCCTTATGGATTAAATCAATTAGTATACAAAAAATCACATCCTGTATTTTCAGATTTAACTAAATATGAAAATTATAAAAATCTTTATTCCGGATTAAATTTTTCAAACTTAAAAAAAACTTCAAGATCTGGTAGAGGTAAACATAATAACAAAAAATACACTGATGATATTGTGATTCAACAGGAGCTTGATAATCTTGAGGCACAATTTTGTAATGATTATTGTTGGCTTGCTATAAGAAAACATGTTTTTAGTATAAAAAAGAAATATATAAACCAATATTTCAAGGTATTTAAAAAGAATCAATATTCTCCACATTTTTGTGATATCTTTTATGATATTCTACATTATAGAGCAAACCTATTAAATACAAGTCTTTCTAATAAACCTAAATATAAAACTAATAATACACAATTAATTATAAATTTTTCCAATCATGTATTTAATAATATAAATTTACACAATATAATAAACAACATTAATAATAATTTTCCAATAAAAAATTTTACCATTCACAAGACATATAAATATAATCGCACACTTGGACGTAAAATTTTTAATTACAATTCTTTTGCAAAAAATTTGGTCTCTTCAAAGAATTACCCTTGTTATTGTAATGACCCAAAATATCAAAAGTATATAAATACAACACATGGTCATATCATTACTGGTGATCTTAATATTGTAGAACAACCTATTTTACAAAACTTAATGCATAATGTCACAAAATTTCGTCTTCCATATAAGTGTAATATCAAATCCATAATATTGCAGTTTATTCAATATATTGATTTGTTTATATATAAAATTGCTGTTGATTACAATAAACCAATCGAATATTTCAGTGAATGGAGATTTTCTGTAATTGATAAATTAAAAAATGAAATTATAAAAAATTATCATCATATTACACATGCAGCTTTTAAAAACATAAATAAACATATATCAGAATTACAAAACAAATTTATAATTACTTATGTAGATAAATCTCCAAATAATTATGCTATCATTTGTAAAGAATACTATAAAGTGTTAATTCACAATGCAATCAACACAAGTAATATTTTAATAAAACTAAATTAAATATTGAAATAAATAACAGAAAATTATTAAATTATCACAAATTACTAAAAATCAAATGTAATAATTTTAATTATCCTTATCTTGTTATAATTCCAAAATTTCATAAAAATCCTATTAAATTTCGCACTGTTACCATCGGTTGTAACACATATAATAAAAATGCAAGCAATTTACTACTTAATATTTTAAAGCAGATATATGATATAACGTTAAAACATAATAACCAACATTGTCTAAAAAATAGTTTTCAACTCATTAATAAAATACATAATATCAATCCGGTAAAATTCATAAAAACATTGGATTTTAATGATTTATTTAATAACATTGATATAAAAGACTTACATAAAACAATGTGTATATTATTTAAAGAATTTAAATCTCAATTAAAATTAAAAGAACATATTTCAGTAAATTTTTTTAAAACTTTACTAAATTTTACATTGCATAATAATTACATTATATATGACAATATTATCTATAAACAATGCCAGGGAATTCCGCAGGGCGGAACCGCATCTAGTATTCTCTCTGACCTTTACTTATATTATTATGAAAGAAATATAAGTCCGAACAATGATTATGTATTTTATCGCTATATTGATGACATTATCATATTTTATTTCAATGAAAAAAATTGCACATCACCACTCAATTTTTATCCTACTCAGCTTAAATTAAGCGAAAATGATTTAATTAATAATAATATAAACTTTCTTGACTTAAAAATTAATATTACTAATAATTATAAATTAATTTTTGATATTTATGATAAGAGATTTGATTTCCCATTTAAAGTAAATATTTTTACCAATTTTGCTTCATGTTTACATAAATCTGTTTATAAAAATATAATTATCAATTATCTACATCGTATAAAATACTTATGCTCAGATATAAATAAAAACAAAAATATTAGACATATTCGAGATCAAGCAAAAATATATGGATATCCAATTTTTATGATAAATTCAATCATCAACTCTTTTAAATAACATTTATTATATAATTTAAATATAAACATGGTATGTAATAAATTGTTGTTTTAGTGTGCGATAACATATAACAAAAGATATAGAAAGTAATAATTATAACATACATTATTACAATTATAACATATTAGGAAATTTAATATTTAATATTTGTTTGAACATTATACACACTTTATATAGAAAATTACAAATATAACATACATAATTACAATTATAACATATTAGGAAATTTAATATTTGATTGAACATTATTTATACTTTGTATAGTTGTGATTGTGCGTTGCCGATCACCTCTGTTTAAGGTATTATTGATGTGCAGTTTTCATACATTTATAAATTAACTTATACAATAACAAATTAAATTATACAATGATAACACTGGTGATTATAACTCATATACATATCTATTTGCAATATATATAAATATAAATATATATAGTTTTTATTTTTGTCTATGAATAATTAAAATTAACAAGTATTTTAATTACTGCATTGCATTAATTTGATTGAAAAACAGTAGTAATACTATTAATTATCAATATTATAAATTTTGAGATATTTTGAATTGTTTATGAATTATTTAATTAGATATTTAAATTAATCTATAAATATAAAATATATTTACAATGTAGTATAAATTAAACATTAATTATTTAATAACAAGTCTAATATATATTTAAGTAGTAGTAAAAATAAAACATTAATTATTTAATAAATGTCTATAATATCAGTGGATTAACACAGCTGGCAGCAAAAACAATTTGAATTAAAATAATATCTCTTTTACATAATATATTCTTGTTAAGAATATCTGAAATGCTGTGCAAGTTGAATTAATTCTGTGTAGATTTATTCATATAGTAGTATTATATTTTATTTGATTTTAAAGTAAAACTACAAGTTAGTATTGTTTTTTAAAGTTTATTTATATAAATAAATCTAATGAAGTGAGTATGTAACTAATAAAGTGGATATTTAACTAAATATTAATTATGAATTATTATAATACCAATAGATGGCGACACTTTACCTTTCAGGTAGTTGTAGATAATATTGTTAATATTATATTTAATTTAACTATAGAGGGAGCTATTGATTGTATATTAATTTTACTTTCAGGAATTAAAATTGGATGGAGTAATATATATTCACGGATATAAATTTGTTATAAGTGTATTAAAACCAGAATTATTTTGAGTGTTTTTGAATCATTTTATGATTGGGTGTCATCGATGGGGTTGTGTTTTAAAAAAAGTGTGCTCTCAACTTGTCTTACAAATCATTTCTCTCAACTCGACTTAGTCAACATGTATGATGCATTGCCATGTGGATGTGAATATTATGCAGAAGTTGTGACATTTTAAGGATTCTGTATAATTATTGTGAGTAAAATATTTTATCTACACTTTACGCGTTCATATTTCCAATTTTATTATTTCAAAACTGTTATCTCGTGGTAATTTAGTGAGGTGTTAATTACAGTTTTTAGGATAATCGATGTGAGTGAAATATATTGTATTTTCTTAATCGTTTTTTATTTCCTATTTAAATATTTCCAAATTTTAATATTTCCAATTGTTGTCTGGTAATAATTCAGTGTACCTGGATGATTCTACTGATCTTAGCATTATGCCAGTAGAATTATGAAACACTGAATTATTATTTAAAACACATGTAGGTGCATCCAGGCTGATGAGTACATGTGCATGTGTTTTTCCATATCCAATTCATATTTAATTCTCATGTGGTCCAATTTTCCATTGTATATGGTTCATATTTAATTTATTAATCCATTTGTATTTACTTAATTGCAACTCCAATTTATAATTTTTTTTTCCCTTTCTCTCTTCAATATTCTTTTGGTATGAGTAAAATTTGGCCAATTACCATTGAAGCATAAGCTATGGTAATATTATGTTTGCACATGTTAATTATTAGCTATGTGGTATTCTGTATACACAATATCATTAATTATCTCTTTGGAGATTTAAGTAGAATAGAACTTGATATGTTTTTTGAAATTCATAGATATTATAATTATATATATATATATATATATATATATAAATCAACATTTGAACGGAGGGTGGTTTTGGGGTCTGGGGGTCATGATCGGTGAAAATATATCGAAAATTTCCGGAACTGCTTTCCTCCGAACGGCTGCAATAGGTAGCTTTATACTTTTAGGTAGCTTTCAATACAAAAAAGTATAAATCTACCTATTGCAACCGTTCGGAGGAAAGCAGTTCCGGAAAATTTCGATATATTTTCACCGATCAGGACCCACAGACGCCAAAACTACCCTCCGTTCAAATGTTGATTTATATATATATATATATATCCATATATATATATATATATATATATATCTGACCTATGTCATACGATAACGCTCGTATTTATAAATCAATTTTGATGAAACAAATTGTGTGTATTAAGCTCCCCAATGTCTCGACCGAGTTCGTTGGCCAGCTTGGCCCGCCATTTTGTTTAAAGATGGCGGCCATTTAAAAATTTAAAACTAAAATAAATATACAAAAAAATTAAAAATTAAAATTTATTTTTTAATTACGTTTTAGGCCTTGATACAGGGATTCCAGAGCACTTTTTGGTTTACCTCTATCTTAAAAAATGGCTGCGATAGAGCAGTTTGAAATTCTAGGGTGACTGACATTTTGAAACAAAACAGCACATTAACGCGATTACTCGCAAATTATTTTCTTTCATTGTTGTAATAATTTTCCCAATCATACGCATAAAACTATATATTCATATCCTTTAGCGCCAAAATTGTCAAAATTGGTGACATTTGGCGAAATATCGCCAAATTTGGCGATCAAAAAAGTCTTCATAAATGAAGCCAATTTGGCTATTGCTCAATAATTTGGCGAATTTCTTATTCAAATTCAGTATTAACGAATCTTTTGTAAACGTTTTCTTTGCATTTTAACTTGCTGTTTTCGTGTAACATTAGCTAAAATTTTAAAACGAAGATATAGGAAAGCTACCTTTTCCTCCCGGTACAGGCCGGAAGGACTTTTTTGTATTGAAAGCTACCTAATAAAACTGTGTCTCGCACTGAAATCAAGAGAAAATTACATGTGATCTGGTAATGACACTTATTTCCCAATTTTTTTATCCTCAGAACAAGTTTTTAAATAAAATTCCTAAACTCTGCTCAGTGATACTTAAGATACTTATGATTGTTTTAAAATTATTTTGCTTTCAAAATGCTTGTGGTGCAATGCTTTTCATTTTTTTCAAGGAAATTTTTTCCTAAAAATATATTTTTTTAAGTTTATACCCGCTTTGCTATTAGGTTGCTTTCAATACAAAAAAGTATAAAGGTACCTATTGCAGCCGTTCGGAGGAAAGCAGTTCCAGAAAATTTCGATATATTTTCACCGATCATGTCCCCCAGACCCCAAAACCACCCTCCGTTCAAATGTTGATTTATATATATCCATATATCCATATATATATGTATATATATATATATATATATATCTGACATATGTCATGCGATAACGCTCGTATTTATAAATAAATTTTGATGAAACTAATTGTGTGTATTCAGCCGACCAATGTCTCGGCCGAGTTCGTTGGCCAGCTTGGTCCGCAATATTGTTTCAAGATAGCGGCCATTTAAAAATTTAAAACTAAAATAAATATACAAAAAAGTTAAAAATTCAAATTTATTTTTTAATTACGTTTTAGGCCTTGATACAGGGATTCCAGAGCATTTTTTGGTTTACCTCTATCTTAAAAAATGGCTGAGATAGAGCAGTTTGAAATTCTAGGGTGGCTGACATTTTGAAACAAAACAGCACATTAACGCGATTACTCGCAAATTATTTTCTTTCATTGTTGTAATAATTTTCCCAATCATACGCATAAAACTATATATTCATATCCGTTAGTGCCAAAACTGGCGACATTGGCTACAAAATTGGCAAAATTGGCGACATTTGGCGAAATATCGCCAAATTTGGCGACCAAAATAAGTCTTCATAAATGAAGCCAATTTGGCTATTGCTCAATAATTTGGCGAATTTCTTATTCAAATTCAGTATTAACGAATCTTTTGTAAACGTTTCTTTGCATTTTAACTTGCTGTTTTCGTGTAACATTAGCTAAAATTTTGAAACGAAGATATAGGAAAGCTACCTTTTCCTCCCGGTACAGGCCGGAAGGACTTTTTTTGCTTTATGGATATCAAAACATTTTGTTTATACATCATTCGTGCACTTTTACCACAATTTTTAAACAGAATTCTTCAATTTAATATTTAAATAGTAGAAATTACAGACTGCCCCTTTAATTGCAGGGTTTGTAGTACTTTTCTGTATTTAAATAAGGCGGAAAATTCTATTAACGAATTGTGGTAAAAGCGTATGAACCCTTTTTTGATCACCATTTCAATACTGGATTCCAAAGATTTGATTTGTTTTTAACTTCCAATTAAAAAAAAAATAGTTTCAAACATACAAAATGTGTTGTCTCAATGTGTTTCTAATATTTTTTAAAGGAGAAAACAGTTGTGGCTATTGATCACCCCGTCTAATGTAATGTTCCCCACCCTTTCATTTCAACGTATATTATTTTAAAACAATAAACTGCAAGCTGAGATATATGACTTTGTTGTATTGAACATTCAGTACAATCCATTTAATATCACAATATATGGCACACGAAAAGCTTAAGATATTTCACATTATCATGCCGTTTGACAGTATATTGCAGAAAGGTTAGGAAGAAGGAATTTAAGGAACTAAGAAGAAAGATGGGAAATAGTTGATGGAATGGTGGAACGTTTTATCTGTTCAAGATATTCTCTGTAAAAATATTTCACCAATGTGCTGTTATTCCAAGCAGGGCTTCCACTGTCGACTACTTTTTTAATTCTAACTCGCACAACTTTCTCAAAACAAAAATCTTTCACATATACTTTGACAACATGTGCAAGAGAAATATACTATAAAATTCATATTTTATAAATAGTGGTGCGAATAAAATATAAAAATAGTCGCCACTGGCAGTCCTGCCATGTTATAGTCTATGTTTGTTTCCCGTTTATTTTCTTGGGGTTTTTCTTTACATTCTCGGCTTTAACTTTCCTAAAAATTAACCAGTCAGCAAGAATAGTTTGTTACAATACACAATACTAATTTACGTCACAAAATTATTCGTCGTATCATATATAATTTTTACTGAGGCACGTCAAAAACACGTCAAAACACGTCAAACTCTATTTGTTTACATTTTGTTATACATTCGTCTGATGTGTGTCCGACATGTAAGATGCTGCCAACAATTATGTTGGAATTGAATGTGGTTGACTTTGAAGATTTGTCACAAAAAACACTTTTTCTGCCAAACCACTCCCTCTAAAATATGTCAATAGATACATTGACTGACGTTCAATAGATACATTGAAACAATTGAAGCAGCGGTACTCACAGAGCGAACCGCAGAGGTACCACTTAAATAAAAATAGTCACCGGAAATAAGCTTAAAATTTCAGTCCTTAAATAAGGCGAATATTACGTTTTGAAAATTGCAGTATGAGAATTTTTTTCCTCAAAAGCATAGCGGGTGCAATTAAATAAAAGCAAAATCACATATAGAGCCGGTTTTATTTTATCCTTTAATTACTTGTCATAAACCTTAGAATATGTAAACTGAAATAAATAAAAAAATCAAATTAACTAAATACACAGCCTTACATAGAAATGAAGTAAATTACATTACATAAATTACGTTTAACGTATTACATTATATACATAGCATTACTTATGTAAATTCAGTTGAAAATCATGAAATTTCAGAAGTATAACAGTGTTATAATGAGTTGTAATTCAATAACATAATAAAATTCGCTTGATAATAAGGAAACCATCAAAATATTTAGATATCAATTTTCCTGAGTCAATCAAGAATGAAAAATCATGCGTCAGTCAGAGATTATGAAACACTTTCCAACATATTCAGAATCTTGTAATAAAAGTTCCCCGTTTGATAAGGTGATATCCACGTAACCAAATTGGATACACATGAAACAGATTTGAAACGCCAATTACAGCAATTACCATCCACAGTCGGAAAAGTGTCTGAAATCTTTTGTGCAGCTCTGTATATGATCTATAGATTTGTATATATCATGCTAAAATTTAGTCTAGTTACGAAACACATAATACTGTTGAAAGTTTCTATTCAAAAATTTCGTCATTAAACGGAAATATGCTACAGTTTTTTTGTGCAGCCCTGTGTATGATCATAGAATTTTTGCTATTTGTTTAAATTTAGAAACGCAAACCACAACTGAAAACGTACTTCCAGCAATTATCTCTTACAGACAGTACTGCAACCGAATTATTTTTGCGTGACCCTGTAAATGAACAAAAAACGTTATGCACACCATATTTTACAGTAAGCATTTTGTAGTGCACCTCAATGATGTATACTATTTTCAATATAATTTAACCCCTTAACAGTGGGAGGTTTTTTGACACCATATACTAAAAATAGGCACAATACACCACTTTTTTCGTACTAAAATATTTGCTTTATGTAATTGAATGCAATGTCTTCCGATTAATAAATAGAAGATTTCGTTTAAAAATTACTGGTGTGAAAAAGCTTTTAGTAACAAAACAAGAAAAAAATTCTTGCCCGAACTGAGTTCGGGCTACACTGTTAAGGGGTTAAATAGTGTAACGTCACTAAAATACACTGCAAACGATTTCTCCCATAGACAATATTGTAACGGAATTATTTTGAGTGTCATTTAAATGAATGACAAATGATATGCTAACCATATTCTGTACTAGGCATCATGTAGTGTACCTTAAGGATGAATATCAATTTCTATATTTTAAAAATAGTGTAACATCATTAAAACCAGATGGGAAGAACGAGCTATGGTCGGTTAAAATTAGAATTGTGTTCAACTCGCCAAATTTCAACTTGTCATAGACTTTTGCAGATCGCAGGATTCACTGTCCAACTTCACAAACTTTAGGTTTCGACCGAAATACTTCTTTATATAGGCGTAGGATTGATTGCGAGAAAGATCTATGTACCTTGTTTGGTTGAATTTTGTTTTCGAGACCGTTCTGTGGACTCTGATTGGCTTAATCATGTATCACGGCTACTATTGAGAATTTCAGGAAAATTCCTTCAGATTCTGAAAGCCAATTTTTTCGCCAAATGTCGTCAAAATATCGCTAAATTTGGCGAAAATCTTTGATTTGGTGCCAAGCATGTGTTTTGGCATTGGTAATCTTAACACTAGAACCGCGATGACGGGTCATTTTGAGCCGTACCAAACGAATAAGTGTCGATTCTATCCAAAAATTTCTTCATAAAATAAGTTAAATATACGCCGCACAGAAAATGCATTAAATAGTTTTAAATAAAAATTCTGGTGCAAAATATTTTTATAAAACTTGACTAAAATTTCCCGCGGTTCTAGTGTTAAAAGTCAATTTTTCCGCCAAATTTCGCCAATCTTGCCAACATTTCAAATATCGCCAAATGTGGCAAAATGTTGCCAACTATGTGACTTCGTTTACTGCCAAATGTTCAACAACTTATTAACTGTTTCAACCTTCATTTCCTTTGAAATGCATTGACCTGTAGTGACCACAAAATTACCCACTAATCCATTTTTCTCGAACATTTGATCTAGCCCAATGGTCTTCTGGTACCCCAAAACGGTAGGATACAAAATTTCGTCAAAATCGTTAGAGCTTTTTTTAAGATCAAATTTGCATACACACAGACATAGACCCAAGATTTGTTCGTATTGTAATATATGATATATTGCAAACGATCTTTCCAAATATACCATAATGTAAGGCAATTATTTTGAGCGTTCCTGTAAACGAACTGTATATGCTATAAGCTTCATTTTGAATACCGAATATACCATGGTAAACGAAAATAACACATAGCAATTACATAGCAATCCGAGTATATTTATGGGAGTTAGAGCACAGCAAGTCAGACTGAAAATATAACCCTTCATAAACCCTTTTCAACTATATTGGAAAATATTGAATACGCTGATAATAATAAAAGATATTTATAATGAATTTTAAAGCCAAGACTAGAAAAAATTAGCTCGTCATTTATGTAAATAAATGTGTATATTATTTGTGTAATATAAAAGATGCGTATACTCCTTGGAATTTCCGAAGGATATGGCACCACTCTTTTAGATTAAAATTTTCTACCTAATTTCATTTCTTCAAATTAAAAATCGCTTTCGGTTAATCATAAAATTGGTAATATTTTTCTGCGATTAAATAAGGCGAAATATTCTATTCGAAAATTGTTGTAGAACAATGCTTACCCTAAATATAAATCATCGTAACATATAAAATACAATTTTATGCAATTGTAGTGATATAATTTACATTAATAATCAATTATAATTAAGCATATTAGTAACTTTTATATAATTTATTTTAACCAGTTTGTGACTTATAAAATAAAAAGGTGAATTTGCGGAAAGTGCTTTGTCATTACAGTTACTTTTAGAAAACAGCTGCTATTACACTCACTATATCGCCGAAACTTTCTAGAATATTCACGATATTCGGCCGGCCTTTTTATAAAAGTTTTCCTATATAGTTGACTTCCCATGTATGAAAAAAATGTCTTTCGCGCATAAGAATTTAAAAAATATTTCACACAAAAAAAGTTCATATCTCATCCAATATTCAATGTATTGATTTTTGAACTGCAGTATAATAATTCTACTGCATTTTGTCAAGCTTTCTAAAAGTAATGTTAAATTTATTTGGAAAGAAAACCCAGCATGTTTTAAAAAACATGTGATTTTTTAAAAACTTTTAAAGGCAGCGATTATATTTTTATAAACATACGTCCTATTATTACAGAAATACATAAAAACTTTACACCGGAACGACAAAAGCATTTTTTACGATTTTGCATCGTTTTCAGTATTTTGTGATACCAACGTCATGAAAAATATTGTTTTTTATTATTATTATTTATTTAAATTCTTTTTGATTCCATATATACATTGGTGACTAAATCGTCACTAAAATATGAAGTGGAATATGCTATTTACATTTCAGAAGTTAGATATTAATTAGTTGAGTATTTCTTTAGATACTTTTCAAAATGTCTAAAATTGAAAGTGTACGGTGACATTTAGCTAGAATGGCGAAGAATTACTCTTAGAAAATACGTATACCTGCCAACATCGCACTAAACTTCCGTACAATGTAGGTTAATTTAACCGAGAATAAATACGTTTCAAACCAGAATTTTTTAAAGAAATGCAATCAAATAGGTTCCACGTAAGAACATGAAACTAAATACATATTATCTTCTCAGACATATTTACTTGTTAGAAATTTATTTAACCTGGATCAAATTAACTCACATTGTACTGAAGTTTAGTTGAAAGTTGAGAGGTATGAAATAGTGATACTCTAAAGTAAGAACCGTTTGGGTTATTTTTAACCTCAACTTTATAGAACACACTTGATCCAAGATTCGATCCCAAAGTCTCTAGACTAGTAGTTAGCGTCCTAAGCACTAGTCATACATACAATACAGAAAAAAAATGAAATAGAAATATAGTTTTTATTTACTTTATGATGCATAAATACTGTATTTTCTCATTAAAAATTAACAGCTTGCCTTTCAGTAACTTCCATTTCGTTAACCAATCATTTCAAATTCACGAAAAATTTTAATTCTATGTTTTATACATGCTGAATGTAAATATTTAGTAAAATAATTATGCTCTCCCAGATTCATAATATCACTATCACAGATACAACTGCAGTCTTACTCTCTAACGTGTATTTTTGTGTATTTTTATGTTCCTCACAGATGACGCAATGTGATTGCAGCGCTACTAATTTGCATTTGGTATTTTTAGTCATTGTCTTTTATTTAACAATATATGCAAATTTCATACGGACTGTTTTCTTTTTGAACGAGTTATCGGTATTTTTGTGATTTTTCCTTAATTTTTGGAGACCAGTGTATATTGTCAGTAATGCAAGTTACCCTGAGTTCTTTTCCAAAGGCATTATTTGCTGTACAAAGCAAAAATATTTTTTAATGGATATATTTTTTTTTTCAAATTGTAACTGCTCATAATGTTGAAAGACATTCAGCTGAAAGATTCAGTTCTGAAAAATTTCAATGTTTATATGTAAGTCCATTACTTTTGTATATTTTCTAATTCTATAACTTGCTAAAATCAATATACTGAAGAAATGATTTGGGTAGAGTTGTAAATAATCAACAAAATTCCTGTAAATAGTGATTTAGTTATTTACATTTTAATACATTGAAAAATTCTAAATTTGTTATTGATTTCAGAAATCTACAAACATATTTTTAAATATTCATAAAATATGCTCTGGAAGGCGAAATTTCCATTAATTTTTAATTTGGTACATAAAGGGTTAACCCTTTGATGGGCACAAAATGTGTTTCACAAAATGTGACCACTTAAGTTTAATTCCAAACTGGCACACGAAACCCAGAATATTCCAATAAAATTTTGCTTTTATAATGAACATGGACGTAAGCAAGTATTTATTTTAAAAGAAATTCGTTTGCAAATTCTGGTGTCAGTGATTCATTTCCCTTTTTTTTTTTTTTTTAACAGAATAACTCCGCGTATGAAAGTGTTAAAGTGGCAAAGGATTTACAGGCAAAAAGGTTCAAGTTGTTAGAAGTATCCTGATCCCAACGTCTGACTTTTTAACTCCCCTGATTACAATCCAATGGATAATTATATACGTGTATTTAACAAAATGCACTACCAGTATATCAAAAATACACCAACTGATCAACAGAATTAGAGTAACATTTGCCAGATTTATGTGTCAGATTTCGCACCAGTGTTGCTAGTAAACACTTTTTAAAAATTTAATTTCCTTGATTGAGATCCCTTTTTTAAGTAGTATAATTCGCTTTGTTTTCGTATTATTTAATGTGTCACTAAATAAGGCAAATATTTCTACTTAAAAAACAGTGATGACAATCAACCAATCTGAATAAAAGAAAAAAAAAATAGCCTACTGGCAACAATCTTCCTGATCTTCCTGAATCATCTCTTAACCGTTGTCGCTGCTGTGAGTGGCTTCTTTTAATAAGGGAGGTTCCTTTGGCCTAAAATTCACGTGATTATTGCAATTTTTGTTCTTTTATAAAGAAAAAACATTATCACCTTCCGAGTTTTTGCATAATACTTATTGACATTTCGCAGATATATTTTGTATGTAAAAAAATCTAATACCGTAATTTTCGGTGTATTTCACGGATCAAGCAATCATGTTTCAACCCAGAAATTTTATTTTAAAAAATGTAACTTACTAGATCGCTGTAAATATTTGACACAAATTTTTAAATAAAATTTCTGGGTCTAAATATGATTGTTTGATCCGAGGATTATACGCCGTAAATTACGGTAATAGGCCTAGTGCGACAGTGAGTACTTGCAAATGTGCGCCGAGAACTTTCAATCAGGCGACCATTTTTCTCAGATCGCAAGCACCTGAATAACGAATTGCACGTCAAATTATGAAATAGAATTAAATTCTGTGAAGCGTATACCAACATTTAGTTCAAAATGTAGATTTTTGACAAAATAACGGTCATTTGAATAGAAAAGGTCCATTTTTTCTCCTTTTTTTGCTTACCCATCATACGTAGTATGGGGTGTCTTGTAATCGTTTTGAAAATCGAAAAAACATTTTTGACGGATTTACACGTTTCAGACACTAGAGATTTCGAAAAACCTATTTTTAGAAAAAAAATTTGCCATCGTCTGTGTGTTTGTATGTCTGTGTGTCTGTGTGTCTCTGTGTCTGTAAACGCTCTATCTCCCGAAAAAATTGAGATAGAGACTTGAAATTTGGTATGTACTTAGTATGTAATAATGCGAAGAAGCTTATTGAATTTCAGTAACCTCGCTTATCCGAAACTGTTTGTTTCGGAATCTCGATATATTCGTTCTGATAAAAGTTATATAAAATTTTTTGAAATTGTTTATTTTAAGGAGTGAATATAAAAGACAATAAAAAAAACATAAATTTTGCATAACGGATGAAGTCGATCGGATAATGAGTTGCCAAGATATTTGTAATTCTATTTGCCACACTCTTCGATTTTTCGTGACCCTGCATTTCAACCAAATTTCAATTCAAAGATATATTTCATTTGGAAATGAGACGCTTAATCAGATGCAATAAACCGCTAGTTAATAGGATTATTGTTTTCGGAGTTATAAGGATGTTTCTTTTAAGCAATTCAGTAATCGAGCCTTTAAAGTTTATGACGTCATCAAGCCACGATTTTATTCGAATTGCAATGCATTTTATAAGTAGTTTACACATTTTTTATTTTAATATTTTATATTATGCATATCCATGTTTGGTAAGTATTACGGTGGCCCCCAACGACTAATTTTAACCTTCTATGAGCTCGAAAAAATATTTAACCAGTGAAAAATTGGTACTTTTTGGTGGTATAAGCTCCAGTAAAAACGATTATGGTTCATTTAAAAAAAAATAAAACTATTAGTCGAAACATTCTCGAGAAAAATGGTCACCCAAGTATAAAATTATGGTTTCGAGAAAAACAAGTTTATAATTTTAGCATGAGGTTACGTCCAACGAGCATTTGTGTTCAACGAACAAAACAAATTGTAAGGAATTGGAATATATCAAAACCGATTTAAGACAAAGTTCTACATACCAAAAAGGTATGCCAAAAATTTAAAAAATAAAAAATCGAAAATTATGACATAAATAAGTAGAATTTTTCCTTAATGATTTTTTGCACTGATGTAAACTTTATTTCAATTATGCATTTTTCAGTTAAAATCTCTTTTTGTCTCTGATATTTCATCTTTAATTTTCGTCTTCGTCCAGCAGATACCAAAATTTAGCCCAACATCGTGACAATGCATATGACATATGTATAGCAATCTTGTTGAATATATATATATATATATATATATAATATATATAGGGTCTTTTCTAAAATTAGTAGGGCTGGTTTTTTTTCCTGAGCGAATGGGCGGACGAGAGGCGATTTGCGCGCACACGATCGGTGGAGGGGGATATTGGGAATGCTGGGAAATTTCGGCAGTCGGATCACAGCTGTTGAAGAGAGCAGGTCGCTTGTACTGTGAACCCCTGTCGAAACGCCTCGTCACGGAGAATTATGGAGCGTTTTCTGGAGAAGCGATGCGCGATCAGATTTTGTGTAAAGTTTGGTGAAACGGGTAAATAGACTCACGACATGATTAAGGAGGCCTACGGTGATGCTGCCATGGGTAGATCGGGTGTGTTTCAGTGGCACAAGCTGTTCCAAGAAGGTAGAGAAAGAGTGGAAGACGACGACCGCTCCGGACGCCCTTCGACCAGCAAGACCAAAGAAAATGTGTCGCAAGTGAAAAATTTACTGAACAGTGATCGCAGGAGGAGTATCAGAATGATTGCTGATGAATTGAGCATGCCTCAAACCCAAGTTTTTCAGATCGTGACAACGCGCCGAGCCACACAGCGTTCCACGTAGTGGACTATATCTTTCCCAGCACAATGTGGCATCGCTGCCTCATTCCCCCTACAGCCCCGATTTGGCCCTGCCAGACATTTTTCTATTCCCGATAATAAAATCGACGGTCAAGGAGAAGCATCATGGCTCGGTAGAGGCGGTTCAAAAGGCCGTGACAAGGGAGCTAAACAGAATTCTGGTCCAGGCGTTCCTGGAGGCGTACGAAAACTGGAAAACTCGTTGGCAGCAGTGTGTAGATGCGGAAGGGTGCTAATTTGAAAAATTGTGATCGTTTGTACAATTCTCATGAATAAGTTTTAAAAAAAATGAGTCCTACTAATTTCAGAACAGACCTTGTATATATATATATATATATATATATATATATCTTGTTCTTATATAAAATATTTAAAATCTGTGTAATTTAGTAACGAATTTTTAAAATGGATTATGGAACTTTTAATATTTGCATAAAAAAATTAAATGATTTGTTCATCTTTATATAAATGGTGGTTATAATCAAAGTTACACTACTCAGACCAATATGGAGCCCTTTCTGGTTGATGGATTTCGTTGAAACTTGGTATATAGGATCATGGGGAAGAGCTATATCAAATAAAAAATAATTCAAATTTTGACCACCAGGTGAAACAATTTCGCATAAAGGACCGCAAACAAAAGTTAGTTACATAAAAAGTTATTTGATCACAGCATTCATTCAATTTGCATTTCATTTCTGTCAAACACATGTTCAAAGTGTGTTAAAACATGTTCAACAGAAAGCAAGCTATAACACGCCATACCGCTTTAATGACTCAAGTATCACTTCATGCTTCTGTTGAACATGTTGTAACGCGTTTTAAACATGTTATTGACACAAATGGAATACACATTGAACAAATACTGTGATTAAATAAAGTTTTCTGTTTCCAATTTGTGCGTTTGATTCTTTACGTGCCATCATTTCACCTGGTGGTAGAAATTTGAATTATTTTTTATTGGATTCTCTTCCGCATGGTCTATATAACATATATACCAAGTTTCAACGAAATTCGTTCACCATAACGGGCTCCAGATTGGTAGGAGTAGTGTAACTTTAATTATAACCAACCTGTATATAAAATTTTTACTATTTATTGGAGAAATGATTTCATAAATCTCTGTATTTTCTAGATTCGTTTTTATGCCTTTTTGAAAAGTTATTCATCAGTGTAGATAAACACACTTAAATGTCAAAATGATAAAAATCTTACTTTTTCGATATACCAACAATTTTGTTTAAAATATAAGACTTATTACTATAAATAAGTTTAAAATATTAGACTTATTACACTTAAAAAACAATTTTTGTTTAATATTTTTTAAATATAAAAAATCCAATTATTCATAATGAGAATTCAGGATTTAGAGGAAATATTTTTCTTTCCATCAAACTTACGATTCATTTTAAGATTGGTATATTGAATTTTCAACTACTGTAAATATCTCGTATACCTGAAACAAAGAAATAAATATGTAAATGTACTTTCAATTTTTTAAACAAAATTAATGTTTTTGCTTTTTAGTCAAATGGATTTTTTTGTTATTATGCTTTGATTATTAAATGTAAGAAATGTATATTATTCTTTTGATAACATAAAAGTTTGTAATGGTAATTTTACTATGTATTTCAGATCTTTTCATGCATAATAAATCAAAAAGGTAAAACGGAAACTTACGTAGTTATAAAAAGTATGGAATATTCTTGTTATTTAAATATTTTGATAAATTATTTAAACGTTAAAGGGATTTTTTTATTTATGTTTTTTTGGCACTTTTAAAAGAAAAAGAAAATAACAAAATGTTAAATTTTAAACATTTGCTTTTGATTTTTTTTAATTAGTCACGTAGTAAGAATTTTTATTATACTTTTCTTTAATTATAAACACATATTTAGGATTATTTATCTAGAAATTACACCTAATTCTGTTTTTACACGACTATATCCTAAGTGGCTTACGGACATTGAAAATCTATATATTTTTAATAGGATTCGGCTAATTCAAAAGCAGAAATCTGCGACTAGATATGGCAAAAATTACTATTAAAAATACTGATAATCAATGCTCAGAAAACTTTAATCCTGTGGTTTTGTAAAAACAGAAATATATGTAAAATAAAGCAATTGGTACTCACTACTTTTTGTGAAAATATTCTCACACCGCTGATTTCGAAAATTAATATTCGCATTAATTTAAAAAAAAATTATTACTGACACGTTGTTGTCGGAATAGGAAACGAAGCGATTTACGCACTGTTAGACAGAATCCGAGAAACGCAACGATTTTTGATATAATATGTAAATATTATATCAATTATGTATCATATGAAAGCCAAAACCACGAACTATAGTTTTATGAAATCGATATTTGTTAGGTGAAAGTGTAAGATTTTCTCAAGTTTAGTACATATTTCTTCAAATGAATTAGCGCCTAAAATAAAATAATTTTGGTAAATAAATACCCTTATCAATTGTAATTCATAAAGCAGAGAGTCAAGGTATGCTTGAGAAATAGAATTTATTTGTAGACCGAATATTAATCGTTTATATTAAAATTATCCAAACATATTACTTAATGTTAGTAGTTTATGCAATTTTTCAGGTAAATCAATTTCATGATATGCCTTACGGAAGTCCTGAGAAGAGAAAAATTTAAAAGTTGACAAGTTGGAAATAATAGTTTGAATCATGGATCAGAGATAAAATGAATCTTGAATAACATTGTTTACCATACTTACCAGGAAACCATGCCATAGTGTAATAATGAAAAAATATCTAGGTAAGAAGCAGTCGAAAGAGCATAGTAAAATGTGTATGTTAACGTATAAATCATTTTCTCTGGTCTCCTCGTTATCGAGATATAAATTCTTAAAGTTTGCTAATTTATTTGTTTAATTTAGGGAGAAAAGGTGTGGTTCTGATTCAGAAATTTTAATAATCAGATTAGTATCAAATGCAAAACATATTTAGATATAGTAATATAAAAATGAAAGAAGCCCGCTAAAAAATGCTCGTGACAAATGTGGTAATGAACCAAAAGATTATTGAACCATAGAAAATAGTGGCACCAAGAACATTTCATGAACTTAATTCTTAAGCAATGATTACAATGGTCCACATCCTGAGAAAAACAAATTTGCAACAGCGTTTTAAATGGAAATGGCCCAGTATTCACTAAACCAGACTTGTACGAAGCATACCGAATCATGTCGGAGTATTGTGACGCCTTAAGAGGCTACGCTAGTCACAGAAATTTTCGGTTCAATATGGCCGCTGGCGTTGAGAAACAAATAAGAGGATGGTCTAACTTCAAATGATTGACAAGACAACTCCTCCAATTGAGAAAAAGAATGAATTCAACAAAAGATAACTGACATTTCTGTCACTCTTGGGTAGTTGCCAAGATTTTAAGTCTACAAAAAGAAAGGATTTTGCATCTTATCTTTGCATGGAATTAGAAAAGAAAAATGTTAAACAGATATACAGATTTAAAACATTGTGTATTTTGTACTAGGGGAAAGGGGAAATTAAATCTAAGTGAAAAGAGAGAGCGATGGGCCGATCCCCATTTTTTGGAAAATTTAGAGTTTAGAAAATTAGATTTTTTTAGAAATTTGCCCCCACCCAGGGCTTAATTTCTAAAAAAAAAAAAAAAAAAAAAAAAAAAAATTACCGGAGCCCTAATATTCCGTAGTATTAACAACCGTAGCGTACCGTTCCCCTCCGCCGTCACTCCAGTCTGCATATTTATATTTCATATATTATTTTCAAAATTTGAAGTATTTTTATATTATTATTATTTTTTCACATAATAAAAAATTTAAATGCATCTCTCTGCGCACACTTAGCTATCAACTATTCTACTTTTTAGTCATTATTACTTCCAAATATAAATCTTTGCCGAATCTTAGTGTTAGTTAATCGCATAATTCTGCGATTAAATAAGCTCAGAATTATCATTCGGAAATTGTGTTAACACAAAAAATGAATAGTTCGCAGCTATGAAGAATAGAAAAAGACTTTCCTTTTTATTCTGATCAAAATAGCGTTAAAATGATTTGAAATGGAAAAAAATTAAAATTTGAAATTTAAAAACAGATTGAGCTGGAGTCTGCCGAAACCCCAAGACTGATATAAAAACCGAGCCCGTTTCATCTCCATTTCTTACGTGAGCGACACTTTACGTCATTTATTAGTGTTTTGATACAAAAGAAGGCAAAAGATTGGAGATGGGAGGAAAAGGAAAGGGTAATTTAGGATTCGTTTTTCGGAAGCGTTATTGCATTGGGCTCCGGAGTTTCTATCTTTACAAGAAGAAAATATTGGATTCGTAAAAATTTTCGACTTCCGATTTTAAACGGATTTATACGTTTTAGAAGACCTGAATACGCTATGACTGTTTTTAGAAAATGTCTGTCTGTATGTATATGACAAAAAAATTTTGGGGCGGTCTATCTCAAGAACTAAAACACAGTATTTAATCAAATTTTAGATTCATTTAGACCTTGATATAAATTGGTGCTGATTAGTTTTTGGTGCAAACCATTTATGCTGCTTTTTTCACGATTTCCGCAATAGCTCTCTCTCAAGAACTAATACACAGATGTTCACCTACCTTCCGATTTAGCTAGGCGTGGATATAAGTTGTTGCTGATTAGGTTTTGGTGTAAACCGCCCAAACTGCCATGCTGCATTCACGATTTTCATATCTAAGAACTAATGAATGAATTTTCATTAAATTTCAGATTCAGTTATTACGTTGATATAAGTTGTTGCTTATTTGGTTTTGGTGTTAACTACCCAACAGGTGGCGCTGCTATGCTCCATTTTTTAGGATTTACACTATTTTAGTGATAGTCATATTTCGAGAAACTAATGCATGGAATTTAATAAAACTTTAGATTCAGTTAGGTATTGATGTAAATTTGTGCTGATTAGTTTCGGTGAATATCGCCCAAAAAGTGGCGCTGCTATGCTGTATTTTTCACGATTTCCGCATTAGCTGTATTTCAAGGACTAATGCACAGATTTTCATCTACCTTCAGATTCAATTAGAGTGGACATAAGAAATTTCTGATTAGGTTTAGCTCTATACCACACAAGAGGTGGCGCTACGAAGCTGCATTATTCAGGATTTTCAAGAAAGTTATATCTCAAGGAATAATGCTCGAATTTTCATCAAATTTTAGATTCAGTAAGACGTTGACATAAGATGTTGTTTATTAGGTTTTCGTGTAAATTGCCCAACAGGTGGCGGTGCTATGCTGCATTTATCAGGATTTATACGATTTTAATGATAGTCACATCTCAAGAACTAATGCATGGAATTTAATAAAAGTTTAGATTCAGTTATGCCTTGATATAAAATGGTGATGATTAGTTTTTGGTGAATATCGCCAAAAAGTGGCGCTGCTATGCTGCATTTTTCACGATTTCCGCACTAGCTGTATTTCAAGGACTAATGCACAAATTTACATCTACCTTCAGATTCGGATAGATGTGGACATAAGAAGTTTCTGATTAGGTTTAGCTGTATACCGCCCAACAGGTGGAGCTGCGAAGCTGCATTATTCAGGATTTTCAAGAAAGCTATATCTCAAGGACAAATGCACGAATTTTTTTCAAATTTTACATTCAGTAAGACGCTGACATAAGTTGCAGCTTAGTATGTTTTGGTATAAATTGCCCAAAACATGGCGCTGCTGTGCTGCAATTTTCAGGATTCCCACAATAGCTGTACCTCAAGAAGTAATGCACAGATTTTCATATACCTTGAGATTCAGATAAACGTCGACATAAGATGTTGCTGATTAGGTTTTGGTGTATACCGCCCAACAGGTTGCGTTTATACGCTGCATTTTTCAGGATCTCCACAATAGCTTTATCACAAAAACTAATGCATGGATTTACAATAAATTTCAGTTTGAGTTTGACATTCACAAAAGTTGTTGCTGATAAGGTTTCGGTGCATACCGCCCAAAAGGTGGTGTTGCTCTGCTGCATTATTCACGATTTTCAAGATAGCTATATCTCAAGAACTAAAGCACAGATTTTCATTAAATTTAAGATACAGTTAGACGTTGACATAAGATGTCACTTATTAGGGTTTGGTATAAATCGCCCAACAGGTGGCGTTGGTATGCTGCATTTTTCAGGATTTCTGCAACAGCTGTATATCAAAACTAATGCACAGATTTTCATCTACCTTCAGATTCAGTTAGACGTATACTGTATTTTTCTCGATTTCCGTAATAGCTCCATTTCAAGAAGTAACGCAGGGAGTTTCAACAAATTTCAGATTCAGTTAGACATTCACTTAGGTTGTTGCTGATTAAGTTTTAATGTATACCGCCCAAAATGTACGCTGCATTATTCATGATATTATATAGCTATATCTGAAGAAATAATGCACGGATTTTCATTAAATTACAGATTCCGTTAGACGTTGACATAAGTTGTTGCTTTTTAGGTTTTGGTGTAAATTGCCCAACAAGTGGCGCTGCTATGCTGCACTTTTTCAGGATTTCCTCCATAGCTCTATCTCAAGAACTAATGCACAGATTTTCATCCAACTTCAAATTCCGTTACATGTGGACATAAGTTTTTGCTTATTAAGTTTTCGTGTATACCGACGAACAGGTGGTGTTGCTATAAGTTACATTTTTCAGGATTTACACGATTTTAGCGATAGTCATATCTCAAGAACTAATGCACGGAATTTAATAAAATTTTAGATTCAGTTAGAATTTGATAAATGTGTACTGATTATTTTTTTATGTAAATCGCCAAACAGGTGGCGCAGTTATGCTGCATTTTTCAGGATTTGCGCACTAGCTCTATCTCAAGAACTAATATACAGATTTTCTTCAAACATCAGATTTAGTTAGAAGTGGACGTAAGTTGTTGATTAGGTTTTGGTGTATACCGCCCAATATGTAGCGCTGCTAAACTGCAGTATTCATGAATTTCAAGATAACTCTATCTCAAGGACTAATGCACGGATTTTCATTACAGTACAGGTTTAGATAGACATTGAAATAAGTTGTTGCTTAATTGGTTTTGGTGTAAATCGTCCAACAAGTGGCGCTTCCATAATGCATGTTTCAGGATTTTACACGATTTTACTGATAGTCGTATCTCAAGAACTAATGCACGGAATTTAATAAAATTTTAGATTCAGTTAGACTTTGATAAATGTGTACTGATTATTTTTTGATGTAAATCGCCAAACAGGTGGCGCAGCTATACTGCATTTTACAGGATTTGCACACTAGCTCTATCTCAAGAACTAATACACAGATTTTCATCAAACATCAGATTTAGTTGGAAGTGGACATAAGTCTTTGATTAAATTTTGGTGTATACCGCCCAACAGGTGACACTGCTATGCTGCATTTTTCTCGATTTTCAAGATAGCTCTATCTCAAGAACTAATGCACAGATTTTCATCAAACTTCAGATTCTGGTAAACGTGGATATAAGTTGTTGCTTGTTATGCTTTGTTGTATATCTCGCAACAGGTGGCGCTGTATAATGTATTATTCACGATTTTCAAGATAGCTCCGTCTCAAGAAATAATGCATGAAATTTAATAAATATTTGTATTCAGTAATGACCTTCATATAAGTTGGTGCTGATTAGGCTGATTAGTTTTTGGTTTAAATCGCTCACCTGGTGACGCTGCTATGCTACATTTTTCACGATTTTCACGATTGCTATATTTCAAGAACTAATGCACAGAATTTCAATAAATTTCAGATTTTGTTTGATCGTGATATAAATAGACGATGATTACATGCTTTGGTGTAAATAGCCCAAAAGATGACATTGCTATGCTACTTTTTTATGATTTTCACGAAAGCTAAATCTAAAACACTAATGCACAGAATTTCGTCAAACTTCAGATTCATTTAGACGTGGTCATATGTTGTTGCTGATTAAGTATTGGTGTATAGCGCCCAACCGGTAGCGCTGGTATGCTGCGTTATTCACGATTTTCAAGATAAGTCTATCTGAAGGACTAATGCACGGATTTTCATTACATTACAGATTCAGTTAGACGTTGGCATAAATTGTTGATTATTACGGTTTCGTTTAAATTTCCCAACAGGTGACGCAGCTTATGCAGCATATTTTCAGGATTCACACGATTTTAGCGATAGTCTTATTAATGGATGGAATTTAATAAAACTATCCAGTTAGACTTTGATATAAATTGGTGCTGATCCGTTTTTGGTTTAAATCGCACAATTTTGGTGTAAATCGCGTTGCTGTGCTGTATTTTTCTCGAATTCCTCAATAGCTCTTTCTCAAAAACTAATGCAGGGATTACCAACAAATTTCAGATTCAGTTAGACATTGGCATAGATTGTTGCTGATTAAGTTTTGGTGCATACCGCCCACTGGGTGGTGGTGCTATGCTGCATTATTCACGATTTTGAATATAGCAATATCTCAAGGACTATTGCAGGGATTTTCATTAAATTTCAGATTTAGTTAGACGTTGACAAATGTTTTACTTGTTAGATTTTGGTGAAAATCGCGCAAGAGGTGGCGCTGCATTTTTCAGGATTTTCGCAAAAAGCTTTCTCCTGAGCAAATGCAAAAATTTTGATCAAACTTCAAATTCAGTTGGACGTGGACATAAGTTGTTGATGATTATGTTTAGGTGTATACCGCCCAACAGATGGCACTGTATGCTGGTCATTCATAATTTTCAAGATAGCTATATCTCAATAATTAATGCACGGAATTTATTAAAACTTTATATTATGTTAGACCTGCATATATATTAGTGCTGATTAGATTTTTGTGCAAATCTTTCAACAGGTGGCTATACTGTAGTCGTTAAAATATAGTAGGATTAAACCATATGACAGGTTCTATCAGAATTTGGGGATATTTCGAAGAAAGGGGGCGCTGCGATCGATATTTTTGTTCCATTTTCACTATTGTACCATCTAAGAGTGTATGAAGTTATGCTTCAAATTGAACCAGATTTTTTTTCTATGTTTTTGGCTATGGCAAGCAGATTCTATCAGAATTTGGGGATATTTCGACGAAAGGGGGCGCTGCGATCGATATTTCTGTTCCATTTTCACTATTGTACCATCTAAGAGTGTATGAAGTTATGCTTCAAATTGAACCAGATTTTTTTTTATGTTTTTGGCTATGGCAAGCAGGTTCTATCAGAATTTGGGGATATTTCGACAAAAGGGGGCGCTGCGATCGATATTTTTGTTCCATTTTCACTATTGTACCATCTAAAAGTGTATGAAGTTATACTTCAAATTGAACCAGATTTTTTTTCTATGTTTTTGGCTATGGCAAGCAGGTTCTATCAGAATTTGGGGATATTTCGACGAAAGGGCGCGCTGCGATCGATATTTTTGTTCCATTTTCACTATTGTATCATCGAAAAGTGTATGAAGTTATGCTTCAAATTAAACCACATTTTTTTTCTATGTTTTTGGCTATGGCAAGCAGGTTCTATCAGAATTTGGGGATATTTCGACGAAAGGGGGTGCTGTGATAGCCAAATTCAAAAGGTCAAAATAGCCAAACTCAATTTCAAATTCAAAAAGATGTGCAAAAAAATTAGAAATCCTACAATTTTTTTTGTTAAATGTTCAGAGAATCCGGAACAATTTTTGTTTTGCCTCTATCTTAAAAAATGCCTGAGATATAGCGGTTTGAAATTTTAGGGTGGCTGACATTTTCAAACAAGACAGCAAAATTCATCCATAAACGGGTTTAACTTATGAGTTATAGTTAACATGGTTTTGCCAAATTTTCTTTCATTGTTGTAACAATTAATCCTATTATATGCTTATCACTATATATTTATATTCGCCAACGTCAAATTCTCGCCAAACTTGACGACAGTTGGCGAAATATCGCCGAATTTGGCGACCAAAATAGGTTGTCATAAATGAAGCCAACTTGGCTGTAGAGGACTAATTTGGCGATATTCTCATTCAAATTCAATGTTGACGAGAACTGGGATTGAATCTTCTTTAATTAGGTTCCACGCATTTTACCTTCGTGTTTTCCAGTAAAATTAGCTAAAATCGAAAAAACAAGAAATAGGGAGGCTATCTGTTCCTGTCGGTTCAGACCTGAAGGACTTTTCGTAGTTTAGTATTATACATCAGTTGATCGCATCCCGGTAACCCGACGATTCGAAAGCAGCTGACGTACAACGGAATAATGAAAAATATTGATTTTATTGGGGATATGATAACGAATTTTGAAGTATTAACATGACTGAGATAGAAGAAAGTTTTGGGATTGGCACATCCGACTAGAATATTCTAGTCATATGGTTAATCCTACCATGACTAATCCTAACGTTCTATCCTATAGCTCTATTTCCAAAGGGTTCGTTGTTCCTTTGGGAATTTTATTACAATGTGCAATTCCTCCATTG
The DNA here is from genome assembly GCA_963931845.1 of Maratus michaelseni. Lineage (NCBI taxonomy): Eukaryota > Metazoa > Arthropoda > Arachnida > Araneae > Salticidae > Maratus > Maratus michaelseni. The sequence goes on from OZ007599.1 coordinate 112,216,045, forward strand.
AGTCATAAGCGATGTTACTGAGATGTGAGCTCACCCTGTCTCTCTCTACCCACTGGTACCTCTGTATGCTGGGCGACAACATTTAACATCGCATCCAAGTGCGTTCCGATCACATTCTGGAACGGCTGCCCTTTTGTCACCTTCTTTAATGTGGGGAGTATTGTGTCGTTCTAGAACGGACGAGAGTCCTGACATGGTTATAACTTACCCTGCACTGTTAAAATAAATCCATTAATTCACGGTAAAATTACTGGCAGCAAAGTTGCCGGACTTTTTCCATTCCGATAATAGATTTTTCGTTTTAAGAGATAAAAAAAGGAAAAACTCCGTTTGAAGAAGCGGTTACTTTCCGTTACTCTCTCAGAAATTCTTCGAATCACAGAAATATTCCTGGCATTACTGTCAGGAAGGAAAATTTTCCGTTATGAATAACCTCGGTTATAAAAAAAATTACATCTCTCTTTGTGCAGCCATCTGTAGATATTTATTATTTGATATACCTCAAGAATATTTTATGGCTGACCTTTGACTCGAACTAGGGACCTCAGTGCCTTCAGCCTTAGTGTTTTACATGTAAGACTATTGGGCCCTTTCTAGAATAGGATTTTGAATGATGATACTGGATTTCTTCAAATCGCGGCTTAGGACTTAGAAACCTGGTTATTTTTAAGTTAAATGCGGGGAGATTGCGTAATGAGAAAGTGGTGAAGGTTTCAAAATTTAGTATTACTAGAGGATAAAACATGAATTATATATATTCTTAATTGGATTGTTAGATGTAAAATATGAATATTATATTTAGAATAAAATTCGGTAAAAAATGTTTCCTTTCTTGAAAAAATCGATTTTTTTCAACTATTAATTATTTTTAAATGTGTTCGTTTAGAATATATTTTCTGCGCGAGTGTTTTTTATAACTTTAAAAAATAAATTGTGCATACTTTTAAAGGAATGGGAAAGTTATTTGTTACATATATTTCTTTTAAATTCTAAAGCATTATTTTAGTTTCTTTTTTGAGTAAAATTGATTTTTTTACCTAATTTAACTAATATATATATATATATATATATATATATATATGTAATAACAATAAATTTTCGCTATTTTAGTTTAATTAATTTAATCCAAATTCTTACAATTCTACTTTTTTTCCTTTCGTTTAACAATATCTTAAGTACCATTTATATTTTAATTCCGTAACTTTAAATCAACATCTTCTTTTAATTCTTAATCTAAAAACATTATTCTATTAAATGCAACACTTCTTGTAAAACACACTTGTTTTATTTCTTGATACTTTAAGACATTGAATTTTTATTTCTTTGGAACATTTTGTAACACCATTTTTTTTAAAATTATCATTCCATATATCATGATTCCTTTCAACTCCCGCATAAACTATTCACCTTTTTAAAATTCTGCTCTAAAAGAAAGAGTTACGACACGATGTCAATGGCACCCCCTTTTGGCCCACTTTTTCAATCATTAGCAAGCGCTCCACCTCTTACTACCCATTTTTTCTCCTAACACAGATTTCGTTGGTTTCTAAGAGAGCACAATGTAACTTAGATTTTAGTTTTTTTTTATACTTATACCGCATACACTGACTTGGACGGCAAATTTTTACGCATGCCGAAGGGTCCAAATAACCTCGTCACTTGAGAAGTCTTTCCTCTACGCGTCGATAGATTTTCATCAATAAATTTTAATAGATCTAATTGGGTCTGAAGCTTCTATTGAAGTTGTGTTTATGTGGAGTTGTGCATTAGTATAATTTAGTATGGAATAAACTGTTTGTCTCAAACCCAGTCTCCTAAATGCTTTGGAGAAACAACTTTCGGAACTGTTGCCACTACTCAGCTCGATTGTACGACTGCAAATACTCTAAATATTTCAACTGCTGCTTACACTAAGAGTGTGAATTATATCAGCCATTTAGTTAACGTTTTGTGACACAGTCAGCGCTTGTCTTGAAAAAACTTTCATTGATCTCTTAACCAATGCTGCAGTTAAAACAGGATTCAGGCCTGATCATACTGATAACGTGTTATATATAATTTTATATTACACACACACACACACATATATATATATATAGACCGGTTGCGTCATAAATTCGTGCAAACTTAAAAAAATCATAATAAAAGAAGTAATGCTCGGAAAATTTTTCGTTTTAAGCGAGTATGATCAGAAGGATTTTGGATTTTTTTCCATGTAGTATAAGAAAAAAATGATTCCAAAAGTAACCAATAGAGGGCTCTCATACGTAAAACTGAGGCGTTTTATGCAAATCAGGCTCGCAATAAAACACCTGCCTGGAAATGGATTCGTCATTTGATCTCGACAGCATGCTATCGTTATCAGATCGAGCGCTGGTGGTTAAACTTTTTACAAGAATGGTGAATCGAGAACTATTGCATTGCGAAAGTTTCGCACGGAGAAAGAACTTCAGGCGCAAAAAAAACCTATTTCATTGAAAGGGATACTCAATTTAGTACGACATTTTGAGAAAACGGGGAGTTTGGAGGATCGTCCACGTAGTGGCAGACCATCCTCGAGCACGGATCGCGTCAATGTTGTAAAAAGTGTCATGGAAGAATTGGAAGCCGAGACATCAATGGGGAGTAGCAGTGTTCGTGAAGCTGGGAGAATAACTGGGATTCCGTAATCGTCGATTCGACATATTCTGAACGGAATCTTTGATCTCTATCCGTATAAGATACAGGCAATTCACCAGTTATTACTGGCAGATACAGATAAAAGACTAAAGTTTGCTACATGGACGCTGGCAAATTCGGAGCGGGACCCACAATGGTTGTTGACCGTCAACTGGACGGATGAAGCACATTTTTCATTGCATGATGACGTCAATACGCAAAATCAATAAAATCAATGAAATCGTCAATACGCAGTCGTATTTTGAACAACGTCAAACCCTCCTGAGTACCTGACCAAGCCACTGCATGCTCCTCATTTGACTGTTTGGTGTGGTTTCACCGCGTCTTTTGTTCTGGGCAGTTCCCAACTTAGGCAGGGGCCTGTGAGGCAGCTGCCCCAGGCCCCCAATCTGAGAGCCCCCTCCCTCCCCTCTGCTCTTAATTAGGATTTTTGTTAAACGGATACAAAATGGTTTAAATTGGCCAAAAATAACAAAAATTATTACATTTTCAAAGATTTAGGAAAGGAGTGTAGCCCTCCACTTCCACCCTCTGCTTCCTGTGCCCCAAGTCCCCTCCTCCCCTAAAAAGAACAATCTACAACATCAGAAAACTAATGTTATAAAAATTTATATAAAGGTATTTTAGAGCATGGGGAATGAAGTAACAACGTAACAAGTGTTGAAATTTGTTGCTATTAGTATCAGGGCATGCCTGCACTTATCTTTCCATATTATAGAATCGGCCAAATACATGCTGATGCACAACAAATATTAAATTTTATAATATAATAGAAAATTTTACATTATAACAAATAACCAAGAGTGATTGAAAGATCTGCATTTACACTTCAAACGTTCACATCCGTCATTAAATTCCTATACAAACTAGTCGGATGTGCCAATCCCAAAACTTTCTTCTATCTCAGTCATGTTAATACTTCAAAATTCGTTATCATATCCCCAATAAAATCAATATTTTTCGTTATTCCGTTGTATGTCAGCTGCTTTCGAATCGTCGGGTTACCGGGATGCGATCAACTGATGTATAATACTAAACTACGAAAAGTCCTTCAGGTCTGAACCGACAGGAACAGATAGCCTCCCTATTTCTTGTTTTTTCGATTTTAGCTAATTTTACTGGAAAACACGAAGGTAAAATGCGTGGAACCTAATTAAAGAAGATTCAATCCCAGTTCTCGTCAACATTGAATTTGAATGAGAATATCTCCAAATTAGTCCTCTACAGCCAAGTTGGCTTCATTTATGACAACCTATTTTGGTCGCCAAATTCGGCGATATTTCGCCAACTGTCGTCAAGTTTGGCGAGAATTTGACGTTGGCGAATATAAATATATAGTGATAAGCATATAATAGGATTAATTGTTACAACAATGAAAGAAAATTTGCCAAAACCATGTTAACTATAACTCATAAGTTAAACCCGTTTATGGATGAATTTTGTTGTCTTGTTTGAAAATGTCAGCCACCCTAAAATTTCAAACCGCTATATCTCAGGCATTTTTAAGATAGAGGCAAAACAAAAATTGTTCCGGATTCTCTGAACATTTAACGAAAAAAAATTGTAGGATTTCTAATTTTTTTGCACATCTTTTTGAATTTGAAATTGAGTTTGGCTATTTTGACCTTTTGAATTTGGCTATCACAGCACCCCCTTTCGTCGAAATATCCCCAAATTCTGATAGAACCTGCTTGCTGTAGCCAAAAACATAGAAAAAAAATCTGGTTCAATTTGAAGTATAACTTCATACACTTTTAGATGGTACAATAGTGAAAATGGAACAAAAATATCGATCGCAGCGCCCCCTTTTGTCGAAATATCCCCAAATTCTGATAGAACCTGCTTGCCATAGCCAAAAACATAAAAAAAAAATCTGGTCCAAATTGAAGCATAACTTCATACACTTTTCGATGATACAATAGTGAAAATGGAACAAAAATATCGATCGCAGCGCCCCCTTTCGTCGAAATATCCCCAAATTCTGATAGAATCTGCTTGCCATAGCCAAAAACATAGAAAAAAAATGTGGTTCAATTTGAAGCATAACTTCATACACTATTCGATGGTACAAAAAAGACCCACACAGACGGACAGACGGACAGACGGACGGACGGACAGACGGACAGACAGACATTTTGTAAAAACATGTTTTTGGAATCTCTGACCCCTAAAACGTGTAAATCCGTCGAAAACCGGGAGTCGAAAAAAATTTCGATTACAGTACTTTCTTCTATTATAGATAGAAGAATGTAAAAAACAGTGTTCTGTCATTTGTTAAAGTTGTGACCGTTTCTTTTAATACACTGTATATGTATAAGATGTAAATAGCACTTGGTTCGAAATTTATGTATACATAAAATAGGTATGGAGAGAGAGAGAGAGAGAGTTTAGTACTAATGACTTCAACATAATTCCCGAACAATTTTCATGGATAGATAGAAGGGGGCCTTCGAGAATGATGCTTGCCCCGGGCCCCAGATAGTCTAAGTCGGTCCCTGGTTCTGGGTCCTTTCTTTTTTGAAGAGTCTTGTCCTAAATTCGGCTGGAAAACCTGTACCGTCACTGCAGAACGGTATTTTACGCTTTTGCGTGACCACGTTTTGCCTGCATGCAGGATGGTACCCCGCCCCAAGTTGCACGTGAAGTCAAGACGTTCCTGTTGAACACTTTCACTGAAGACCGAGTAATAAGTTGAGGATGTAAGTTTGAGTGGCCCGCACGATCTCCAGACATAACCCCGGCAGGTATTTGGGTGTGGGGATACTTAAAGTGTCGTGTACACCGGGGTTCCCCAGAAACTTTGGTGGAACTGAAAGATGCCATTCGACGGACCGTCGGTGGCATCGATGCCGACATGCTACATTCAGCTGTAACAGGTGTATTGACGCGCCTCACTTCCCTAATACCTGGTGATAGAGGTCATGTTGATCATCTTTTACTTTAAAATAAATGCACAGTGTCATATTATTGTGATTTGTTTTATTGTCTATTTGTGTTTGCCTGATTTGCATAAAACGCCTCAGTATGACGTGTGAGTGCCCTCTATCGGTCACTTTTTGAATAATTTTTTATTATACATGGAAAAAAATCCAAAAACCTTCTGATCATACTCGCGCAAACCGAAAATTTTTCTGAGCATTACTTCATTTATTATGAATATTTAAAGTTTGCACGAATTTATGACGAGCCCGGTATATATATATATATATATATATATATATATATATATATATATATATATATATATATATATATATATGCCATGTGGACGTGGATATTATGCAGAAGTTTCTATATTATTTTATTTACAATTTAAAGGTTCTAATTTCCAATATTATTTCAAAAATGATATCTAGTGGTAATTTAGTGAGGTGATTTATAATGCTTTTAGGATAATCGATGTAAGTGAATTATATTATATATTCTTAATGGTTTTTTATTTCCAATTTAAATATTTCCAATCTTATTTTTTCCAATTGTTATCTGGTAATAATTCAGTATACTTGGTTTTGATTCTACTGTTCTTAGCATCATGCCAGTAGAATTATGAAATACTGAATTATTTTTTAAAACACATGTGGGTGCAACCAAGCTGACGAGTACATCTACATGTGTTTTTTCATATCCAATTCTTGTTTGTTCTCTTGTGGTCCAGTTTTCCATTGTATAATGTTCATATTTGATTTATTAATCCATTTGTGTTTACTTAATAGCACCTCCAATCTATAATTTTTTTTTTCCTTTCTCTCTCTTTCTTTTTTAAATATTATTCAGGTATGAGTAAATTTGGCCAATTACCATTGAAGCACATGCTATGGTAAAATTATGATTGCACATGTTAATTATTAGATATGTGGTATTCTGTTTACACAATATCATTATTTATCTCTTTGTAGATTAAAGTAGAATGATATAAGAACTTGATATGTATTTTGAAATTCATAGATATTATAATTATATATATATATGCATATATATATATATATATATATATATATATATATATATATATATACTAGCTGACCCGCCCGGCGTTGCTCGGACCCATGATAATAAAATTAAGCAAAACTAAAGTTTGTATGATTTTATATCTTTAACCTGATTTTGTATTAAATTATTTATTTAAAAGTGCTTTGCACGTCGACTGAAAATCCTGTATCTCCACTTTCCGCAAGTACGGGCGCATTCTGTTAAAACGAACCACCGACACGTGTTCCCACTGCCTGCCGGACCGTATAGTATGCATGCAGCGCACGCGCTGCAAACTTTTTTAGTTCAACCTCCCGCCGCTAGGGGACGCACCCTGTTCTAAAGAAACCACCTTCCGAATAAAACTCCAAATTGTGTTCCCGCTGCCTCCAGCATCGAATAGCAAGCGTGCTGCACACGCGCTCATAATCCTTTAGTACCGCATTCCAACGCCAGGGGGCGCAATTTGTCCCATACGAACATCCAACACGGGTACGCGTTGCTTAAAGAAGTTGAATGAACCAATGCCCGTCGAAATCAGGGCCACAGAATTCTAAAAAATAATGGCGCCCTTGGCGGTGGAAGGTGGAACTAAAATCTGTGTCACGAACGAAAACAAAGTCGAATCATCTAAAGGCCGTTGTGATTGGGAATCCGTAGAACCCGAGATAAGAATGCACAGTTAGATAAAAAAACTCGTAGGATTGCTTGTAGGGCACTCGGTTAAGTGCTCAACAACAATTCATTTACTTTGATTTTTGGTAACCATCAGGCATATACGGGTTGTGTACTTTTATTAGGAACATAAATTAAACATTTATGAAAATCGTTATTTAAAATTCCCCGTATTCTCTATACATAACATTTAAAAAACGCTACGTTAGAAGCTAAAAATATTAAATTTCTTGGGAATTTGTTTTGTGAAAATCAGAGCAAGGGGTTAACCCCCTCCCTCCCCATACCCGCAATATAATATGTTCAAGAAAACCACCTTCGCATACATTAACGTGATCATTAAAAAAATTATTTTTTTTATAATCAGAATATAACGAAGACACTACGCTAGTCGTGTCGGCAGATGACATCCCTTCTCATCCACAATTTCCAATCTATATCTTAATTATTTATCTAAAATTTTGTTCATTAGTAAAATTAGTAAAATCCTGTACCAAGCATAGATTATGAAACACTTTCCAACACTAACAGAATACTTTAACAAACCATCGCTGTTTAATAAGGTAAATAAGCTATCTAAGTAAACATTTCAGAAAAACACAAAACAAATTTGAAAACCAGGTTTCAACAATTACCATCCACAGCCGGAAAAGTACTCCAATTCTTTTCTGCAGCCCTGTATAGAATTTATATATTTGTATATACCCTATAGTATGCTGCAGTTTAGTTTAGAAAAAAAAACACAGTTGGAAATTCATCTTCAACAGTTTCTACCAATAGATGGAAATATACTTGAATTATTTTGTACAGCCCTGTATATAACATAAGCTTTTTGTACACGCGACATATTAAGCTATAGTTTCATTCAGGCAAATACACGCTGAAATCACACTTCCAGGAATTATCGCATACATAGTCAGCCATGTATTCAGTTCTTTACGTGGTCCTGTATATGATTTTATTTATATTCCACAAACCTTCCTTGGTATACTAAATATATTTCACGTTCAAAATTCATAACTCGATTAAAAACCCATTTTAGTCAATTTACGCTGCTGCACCGTAATGCTTACAAATTTTTTTGTTTAGCCCTGTATAGGATCTCTAGCATTTATACATAACACATAGCATTCAAAAATTTAGTCAAACCCATACCTAACTAAAATCCTACTTCCAATTATGGCTTATAAGCAATACTTCGGACACAGTACTATATCTGAAATATTTATATGTCCCTGTAAAAGAATGATAAATCCTTTTCGCATAACAAATGTCTTGTAGTAAACCTCAATAATGTATATCCATTTCATTATATTTGAAATGGCGTAACATAATTAAAATATGCTGCAAATAGTTTTTCCCCCGTAGATCATCATCTAAAAGAATACTTTTGTGTGGCACTGTAAATGAAAGAAATACAAAAGGAAAACTGCCCAGTTAAACAGAGGGCATTGAGCTCACAGCTTATTCACACTAATTGTATATTATATTCTTATTTCAAAGAATTTGAAATAAGCCCCTCGAAAAATAAAGAAATCGACAATATATTAAGGGGAGAATCATACCCCTCCCCCCTTATAGTTAACCAGTGAACCCCCAAAACTAATCAGAAAAGCGCTTGATCAGAATGAACCTATATACAAAATTTGAAGAAAATTGGATAATTCCGCATGAAAAACCCATTTACCTAAATTAAGGGGGGAAGGATTAGCCCCCCCCCCTCTTTACCCCTTTTATACTTAACCAATGAACCCCCAAAACTAATCAGAAAAGCGCTTTATCACGATGAACCTATGTACAAAATTTGAAGAAAATTTGATAATTCTGCAGGAAAAACCCATTTATCTGAATTAAGGGAAGTTAGCACCCGTTCCCTCCCTTTATACATAACCAATGAACCCCCAAAACTAATCAGAAAAGTACCTTATCACGATTAATTTATGTACAAAATTTGAAGAAAATTGGATAATTCTGCATGAAAAACTCATTTATCAAATTCAAGGGGGGGGGGCTAACCCTCCCCCTTTTATACTTAACCAATGAACCCTCCCCCCCCCCTTCCCCTGGAGTCTCTCCAAGTCCGCTCTGGGGCTATTAGTCAATTATTACGAACGTTAAAATTTATAAAGTAAAAAAAAAAAGCACGTAAATATTCAGAAAGATAAACTTATTGCTTACAGTCTACTGGAAAGATATACTTCTCCATCAAAAGAAAAAAAAAAGTATTAAAATTGGAGTATCCCTTCTAAAGTTTTGCGTGGATATACATACAGAAAAATATATATATACGCTGAAATCACACTTCCAGGAATTATCATACATAGTCAGCCATGTATTCAGTTCTTTGCGTGGTCCTGTATATGATTTTATTTATATTCCACAAGCCTTCCTTGGTATACTAAATATATTTCACGTTCAAAATTCATAACTCGATTAAAAACCCATTTTAATCAATTTACGCTGCTGTACCGTAATGCTTACAATTTTTTTTGTTTAGCCCTGTATATGACCTGTAGCATTTATACATAACTCATAGCATTCAAAAATTTAGTTAAACGCATACCTAACTAAAATCCTACTTCCAATTATGGCTTTTAAGCAATATTTCGGACACAGTATTATACCCGAAATATTTTGTGTGTCCCTGTAAAAGAATGATAAATGCTTTTGGCATAACAAGTGTCTTATTGTAAACCTCAATAATGTATATCCATTTCATTATATTTGAAATGGTGTAACATAATTAAAATATGCTGCAAATAGTTTTCCCCCGTAGATCATCATGTAAAAGAATACTTTTGTGTGGCACTGTAAATGAAAGAAATACAAAAGGGAAACTGCCCAGTTAAACTGAGGGCATTGAGCTCACAGGTTATTCACACTAATTGTATATTATACTCTTATTTCAAAGTATTTGAAATAAGCCCCTCGAAAAATAAAGAAATCGACAATATATTAAGGGGAGTATCATACCCCTCCCCCCTTATAGTTAACCAGTGAACCCCCAAAACTAATCAGAAAAGCGCTTGATCAGAATGAACCTATATACAAAATTTGAAGAAAATTGGATAATTCTGCATGAAAAACCCACTTATCTAAAGTAAGGGGTGTTAGCCCCCGTTCCCCCCCTTTATACTTAACCAATGAACTCCTAAATCTAATCAGAAAAGTACCTTATCACGATGAACCTATGTACAAAATTTGAAGAAAATTGGATAATTCCGCATGAAAAACTCATTTATCAAATTCAAGGGGGGGGGGGCTAACCCTCCCCCTTTTATACTTAACCAATGAACACTCCCCCCCCCTCCCCTGGAGTCTCCCCAAGTCCGCTCTGGGGCTATTAATCAATTGTTACGAACGTTAAAATTTATAAAGTAAAGAAAAAAGCAATGTAAATATTCAGAAAAATAAACTTATTGCTTACAGTCAACTGGAAAGATATACTTTTCCATCAAAAGAAAAAAAAAAGTATTAAATTTTGAGTATCCCTTCTAAAGTTTTGCGTGGATATACATACAGAAAAAAATATATATATCAGAAAAACATATAGCCATTATCGCGGTGAGGTTTTTCCGAGGGGCGTATCTACAGAGTTCAGAGAATGCTTTGTCCAATCACAGAATACCAGTGGGCGTACCCGATTGGAGGCAGTCCGCATATAATTAATTCAGATTTTTTTCTCAATTTTTCTCAAAGTTATCCCGTGATTATACTCGCTGTAATTGCAGTAGAATTATAAAAAGCATATTTTTGGAAAGCTTAAACCCTGAGCTATCGTTCTTAGTTCTTAATTTTTTTTTAATTTTGCTGGTATCGATTTTATAAGAGTTTAAAAGACACAACAACTCGATTTTTACCGGATCCAACTATTGAGTTGGTCCTCAGAAATAAACTAAAACAGAAATCGAAAAAGTAAAAACTAACAACGTTGTAGATTGGTCTCAGCTATCCTATGAAAAAAAAATTATTTAAAAATATTAAAATGCGAGCGAGAAAACGCGCGATAACCTTCCCATAGACTTAACATTAGCGTGAGCGTTTCTTCGCGTGACTATTGTAGGCTCTTAAACTAGAAATGGACAAGTGACTGAAGTTTAATGATGTTGTTCCGTTGAAAACGTTATGACTCCTCCTTCAATCCTATAAACTCCTCCTTCCATCCTATTAAATCAATAAATTAGAAAATTTTAAGATTTTATCTCGATAACGGGGAGAAAAGGGCAAATGATTTATACGTCAAGAAACACGTTTTACTGTGCTCTTTCAGTAGCTGCTTATTTAGATTTTTTCATTGTTACACTAACCTGGTAAGATCTAATGTGAGTCGATATTTTTATTTACCTGTTCCAGATGGCTTTTTATTTACTAACAGAATTGTACATTTTCAACAGTTCGCTCTGTAATTTTGGCGTCTAGAACTGGCGTCTAGGTTAACTTGATTCAAATCATAGTGACTAAGAATTTAGGATTAGCCCGTTTTTAATTGAGTAATCATTAATGAACTTCGAATTGGAAACAACTATTTGTGTAACCAAGCGATTTAAGTGATTTAGAAAATACAACATAATAGTTTATTAATATTTAAATTAGATTTGATGCTTGATTTGCATTTAAATGTATAAGAATAAAATCAGCTTCAGATAAATCATTTTTCCTTTCATCTAAAATTTCTTTTGATACGGGAATGAAATTTATGAAGTTCATATCATATGACTATTCTATATCAGTTTCATTATCAGACTCATGAGGGAATATTCAAGAATTTCTTCCATTTCGGATCATTGTCCAATCTTAATATTTTTATATCAGTTATTTGACGCAAGTTGAAATATAATGACATTCTTCTTTTTTTTTTACATTTATATATTTGGGATATTTACTATTTTCTCTTCTGGTTTCATATCCCAATAACACGTTCACTGGTGAATCATAATCGAATAAATAATATTTATCACTGTTAATTTTGTAAGTGTACACAGAAATACATTTTCGTTCTCTAGGTTTCAAAATTAATTTAAATGTTGAAAATTTATAATTATTTGCGGTAATAGAACATTTATTTCAGTCATTATGTGAAGAAGCGTTTTGAATAGTCAATATAGGAGTATAGAAATCATTATCTACATTCATTAGTCTCTTGGAAGTGTAAATTGTGATGATGTTTTGTGTATAAAATAGAAAATAAGAATTCCTTTAAAATGCTATACTGGAATATATACAATATATAATGTAGTGAATATGTGTGAAATATTTATGTTTCAGCTTAATAGAATCACGAGTATAATCTAAAAACTAAAAATCAAAATTTACAGATTTAATAGTTATACAAGTAGAAAGCCTCTTATATTTCTACTGCAGTTTAATTTCATTAAAAAGAACTTGTGACAATAGAGAAATTGAGGTACCTGTGTCCATTAGAAAAGAGATACCTGTTTTGTCCATGAAGGCCTTTAAAAAGAGACGTTTAGAAGAATATTCATTTAAATTAGATATTATATCAGTGTGTTGTCTTTATCATCCTAAGATGTTTGAGTTGACATACTTTTCGAGAGTGGAATTGCATCACTAGTTTGTGAGCTAATTGAATTTACAAATTCTTCCTTTGGAATTTTAGGCGAGTTTGGATGGATTTTAAAAACAGCTTATGTTATAGAATCCACATGAGATACAATGTCATCAACAAACTTTTGTTGTTAAGTTTTCCTGATAGGGTTTATCTCTTTTTCTTGATGTTCTATTGAACTTTCCCCGTCTCTGAGTCTTTACACGTTTTCACTTAAAGCATGATTGGACCTTATGTCTCTTATTGAAACATAGCTGGCATGTGATTGCATTTCTGTTGCAAGTTTTGTGAGAATAATACCGTTTAAAATTATGTCTAGGTTTGTAATTCTTTCTGCAACGCATTGCATCTGAATATTTTTTGTCTCTGGTCATAATTGTACATCTGTTCCTTCTGTGCTTGAGCATATAAAGTTACTGTTTTGCAGAGATTTCTTTCGATTGGTTTGCGAATGTAGACTCAGACGAAGATAGTGGAGCAAGCATGCAAAATCTATTCAGTATGGGATATCTATTGTTAGGCCAGAGCTTGCTCGACAGCAGTACTATAATCAATTATTCATTCTTCCTGAATTTTAATCCTAAGGTAAGAAGGATTAGATGAAACAAACTTTATAAATTTAATATTGTCACTAGCGATTGATGTCGGTCCAAATATATCTTAGCAGCCTATGTTCAAAGTTTTTGATAGTCTTGGAAAGCAGCAGTACTAAATTATTTAGCTCCACAAGGGAAACATTTTTATTGGAAAGCGAAACGAAAGCTTTGCATTCACGATCAATAAAATGAATGCAATATTTTTTAGATCTGGATTCCTCGTCATGAATTACAAGGCAGGACCAGATAACATATTTTAAAAAACGGCGACCGTAGTCTAATAATTGTATTTATTAATTTGAGATACTGATTAATTTGATAGAAAAAGATTGGTGAAATATCTGGATCGCAATCAAATTTGATGAAATTGATCTAAGCATGTTTAGAATTAAATGTTTTTAATTTGACAGCAATTCGAAAAATTAGCTACACAACTATTGAATATGTACAAATGCAACTATAATATGAAGTAATAAATATATCATGTACAAAATTGATTATGAAATATAAATAATTAATAAGTAATTACAAAAATAAATTATCTTATTTTATATTATATTATTGTTAACTATACCACTATTTTTTCTCAAATTTTTCGAGTTATTTACTCTGCGATTAATGCTGTCCGTCAATGTTGTTAACTATAATAGAAATTTCAGAAGAAACTACCAACCTTTGAAGTCCAGAACTTGTCAAATGACCGTCTTTAGCATTTCACTAAGTTATTGTTTTGGTAAATCAATCAGTACAAATTTTACTCTCCTATTTTAAATAACGCCTTTAAATAATGCTTATATATAGATAAATTTCAGCTTTATTATTTTACTGACATATACCGCGTGTTTGTCATTAAAATGTCGCTTCTCACAAGAAAGGTCTCTTTAAAGAGCATAAATTTTACTCTCTTCTTTTAAATGATACGTTTAAATAATGCTCATAGATATATTTTAACTTTATTATTTTACTGACGTATACTGGGTGAATTTAATTAAAATGTCGCTTCTCACAAGAAAGTTTTCCTAAAAGCGCATTCTCAAAATTTATGAAAAATTTATTGAAGAATCTATTTATGTATACAATAAATCAATAGAAGATCAGTCAAATTTAGAGGCGAAATCTCGATAGATTTCTCAGAATAAAATTAAAAACTTTTATCGTCAACGATAATATTTTGTGCAATTTAGTCAAAATTATTTTGGCGCAATTTACGAGCCAAAAATTGGGAAACGTTTGTGAGTGTAATGATTTCGACTTCAATACTATTTTTTTAAGTTAGTGAATTTTGAAATTACATTGATTTAAAGTGTAATTGATAACAAAGTTTGTGAAAGTTTCAATAATAAATGCAAGTTAAGGTAAAATTCAAGCACTTGCATTTCGAATTGAGTTATTAAGACTATTTTATTTTTCTTCTCACGTGAGTTCATAGCTATGTATATCGGAATAAATATGTACAATACCGTGTCTGCAAGTTATTCAAAGAATATCAGTGTCGTAGCGTCAGGGAACGCTGGATCACCAATCTACCAGTATTATTAAATACTAAATTTGGCCTTATACAGGGTGTCCGAAAAGTCTGGAAACGGTCCAATAACTCGATAAATATACATCGGATTGAAAAACGACAAAATGCATGTTCAATATTTTTGAAAAATCTGTTTAGGGATATGAAAGTTGTCCCCCTCCAACTTTGCCCCTCCCCCGGGGGGAAAGGGGGACAACTTTAAAATCTTTAATAATGACCCCCTTTTTTAATGCAGATTCGGATTCGACGGGAAAAATACGTAACTTTTGTACTGAACATTTTCTTCAAAACATTGTAGATGGCGCTGTAATCGAGTGCAATGCTGTGAGAATCGTTACCATTGCAATGTCTGGAAACGCTCGAATAACTCGAGAAATATACATCGTATTGAAAAACGGAAAAATGCATGTTATATAGTTTTGAAAAATATTTTTAGGGATATCAAAGTTGCCATTTTTCTAAAATATTAAACACGTATTTTTCCGTTTTTCAATCTGATGTATATTTATCGAGTTATTCGAGTGTTTCCAGACATTGCAATGGTAAAGATTCTTGCAGCATTGCACTCGATTACAGCGCCATCTACAATGTTTCGAAGAAAATGTTCAATACAAAAGTTACGTATTTTTCCCGTAGAATCCGAATCTGCAATAAAAAATGGGGGTTATCATTTAAGATAAAGTTTCCCCCCTTTCCCCCCACAGGGGCAAAGTTGGGGGGGGGGAACTTGCATATACCTAAATAGATTTTTCAAAAATATTGAACATGCATTTTGCCATTTTTCAATCCGATGTATATTTCTCGAGTTTTTTGACCGTTTCCAGACTTTTCGGACACACTGTAAAATATTTCACCGTTATACGATTAAATAAGGCCAAATGTAGTATATAATAAAACTGGTACTGAAGTTATCCATCGCTCCTCGAAGCTACGCCACTGAAGAATATCCACTCATGTTTGTGAAAATTGCAACACTTTGAAGGCATTATTATGGAAATTGAACCAAACTTACAGGAAATGTAAAGTGAGGTAAGACATGCAAATGATTTGAATTACAAAGCGATTGCGCATGCATGGAAAGAAAACCTGCTCCTTATCAGTCGCTTGTTCCAGGTATATACTACAAGACTGTAAAGATGCGTTGCAATCCGTTTATCTTCCTCTGTCTGCGGTAAACGTTTCATTGATGGTCAATATGCTTCGTCAAAAGCAGAACCAACAACTAATGAAGTTCGAACGAGGCCGCATCATCGGTATTCGAGAAGCTGGATTTTCGTATCGAGAAATCGCAAACCGCAAACAGTGTAGTGGACAGAGCAGAATCAAACAAGGAGAAAACCTGGCAGTTAGGCACGCAATAGCACAACGGCACGGGACGACGGACACCTCATCCGCATGACTGTGACGGACCGTACAGCGTCCTCTCTTGTGTTAGCAGAACGTTGGAGCATTGCTACAGGTGTTTTGTTGTCTTGCTCCACAGTTTGTTGCCGTCTGCTGCAGCATGAACGGCGTGCAAGGGTTTATCTACGCAGGATTCCCCTCTCGTTGAATCACAGACGCCTCTGACATCAATGGGCTCACCAACACAGCTAGTGGCGTATCCAGTAGCAACAAGTTGCTTTTTCCGATAAATATCGCTACAATCTGGAGTACAATGATGGAAGAGTACGCGTCACATGTTACAGAGAGGATCGTCTACTCCCACAGTGTGTTATCCAGCGTCATACCACACAAACGCCTGCCATCATTGTGGTAAGCTATTGGGTATAATTGTCGATCCCATATAGTGCACATTGCGGGCAAACTCAACAGTGATTGCTACATAAGTGAAATTGTGGAGCCAGAGCCCTCCCCACCCTTCATGCTCTATTTAAGCAGGATAATGCCCGTGCACATGTTTATCAGACTGAACAAGCCTTCTTCAGTGCACAACAGGTTTCGCTTCTTCCATGGCCTGCTTATTTACTGGATATGTATCCTATCGATCTTGTCTGGGATTTCATTGGTCGGCGACTCGCTCGTACAGTTGGTTGGGCACACAATAATATTGAACTTTGGCTACACGTCGAAGCCATCTGGAATGCCCCAGGATTACATTCAGAACCTGTATGATTCAATACCACGACGTGTACCAAGCTCTTATCGCTCAGTGTGGCGGACACACAAAATAAAAATTTCCAACGTTCTGTTTGTTTTTTTTGTCTTGTAAACTTTATCGCTTATTTGTACCACTATCAGTAATATGTGGAATAAATTTCATTATTTCATGAAAATTTGTTCATGGAGTTGCACTTTTCACAAACATGACTGTATATAAAGTAAACTAGAACTGATGAATTAACAGAAGAAATTAAATTAAATACATATTATGAATAATTAAAACATCGTGAATATTCCAGACACATTACATTATATGTTGAATAGGAGAAAGTTCCTGAAGGGTTGGTTGGTGTAAAATGTCCAAGTAATTATATAACTTTCTTACAGAGCGTAATCATTATCATACATTTAATAATTTGTAACATTCGCATGGTATAACAACACACGAATGAATGCAAGTTTAATGAATAAACATGGTTACAGGAATCGGTTTTCTTTTCTGGAAACTCATTTTTCATTTTATGTTTTGAAACTTTCATTTTCCTCTGAAATGAAATATTTCTTTTTAAAAATGGTTAAATCAAACAGATATCTTTAGTACAAAGATTTTTTTATTTTTTTTTCTGTTTTCATTGATAATTTACTATTATTATTAAACATTGGAAACATATTTTTAAAAGGTTCATTAAATCGTTGTAATATGTCACCAGGAGAGCGATGTTTCGTAAAATTTTCATTATTTTTTAACTAAGTCAATAATGAGATTCTGCCAAATTTTTTAATTATAATTATGTGTATCCACATAAAAAGAATTTCTGTAATTGTTTCAAAATTTTTGGAGTTTGCGCATAGGAAGGACTTTCCTGTCAGTGCCATGTATACATCAATCTAAAAAACACAAAAGTAACCAATAAGCTTCACAATAGACAGGAGCGTTAACTCTCTAATCTGTTACCCTCAATATACAGAGCTCCCAAATGGTCCGCTTTTTGAATACCGGTATTTTCTGAGAAAAATTTTATTTTCAGATTTTTCTTGCAAATTGTCAGAAACAACCTTCGTAGGTAAATTTTTGCGAAAATTTTGTAGAAACCTACCATGACATTTTCTGTTAAAAATTATTGGTATTCATTTGACGGACCATTTGGGAGCCCTGAATATAGCGGCTCGGCCATGAATACAAAATGCTATAGATTTCGCAGGAAAAATTATGGCAAAACACTGATTTCTTCTCATAGGATTGTATGGGGTAGATATTTTCAAATTAGATTATATTTTTAAAATATGACGAAATTAGTACAATTTTAACTGATAAATATTTTTTGCTTAAAAATTAGACATTTTATTTAATTTCATCATAAATATTGAATTTCATCCAATTTAAAAATACAATTTTATGTAAGCTCAACAAGAAACATGACAAATTTCTTAAGTAGTACTCATAAAATATGAAAAAAGTGAAGAAATAACGGAAGTATACAGAAGAAGTATGCGGTAAAGTTTGAAACATTGTCGTTAATATTAAGAAAAGTGCGGATTCATTACTTGCTCGCATTAAAAAGGTGATCCGATTGCGGTAGAAACTGGACCGGTGAGTGCTTTCCGTTCATTATCGAGTTCAGGAACACTTCAGCAAATACCACTCCATACACTTCAGCAAACGCATGATGGCCTCAGACGAAAGAATCAGTGTTGCCAGTTTGGCCTCATTTTTTATTCCGAATTCATACCCAAAATTTCTAAAAAATATTTTATTTTATTTAATGACAGACATTTCATGATCACATGAAGTAAAAATTCTTCTTTCAAAATTTCCGGTATTTTTTCAGAATCTCTCTATAAAAAATGAGGCCTAACTTTAGAAGGAATTTTCAGAAAGATTTTAATCTAATTGTCACCGATAGAAGAATATTTAAAACTTTTGAAGTCAATGTAACCCAGGATTTGATAACGTAAAGTTGGAAATTCAAATTCACACCTATGCAGGGGACATCAGCGCCAATAAATTTGACTAAACAATATATGGGAAAACTTTGAAAAACTTTCCAAACACCACCTCATCCAAAATTGCGTCTCACGTTAGCTTAAGATGTGTTTTTTGTAAAGCCCGTGTTTTGATCTAGTTTGATCTACAATGTATTGACAGTTCTTTGTGAGTTTAGTATCCTTCAGAACCTTCCAGTTATTGCATTAAAAGGATTTTCAAAATTTGCACAGAGCCATATTTTTCCATCTATGCTAATTTTGAGATAAAGTCTTACAATAATCTTTTTACTCATGCCTTTATTTATTCTTTTATGATGATTCTCTGGTTATTAAATCTAGCTAGAGATGGCTGTGAGTGGTGGCATTTTAATTATATACACAAGGTATTTTTAAGAGTTTGTGCATAGAGTGTAAACTTTCAGTTATTTCAGTAAGTATTGATTTCTATACGTAGTCATGGAGGTCCTTCATGCACTCTAAAAGAGAAAGAGTGTCTTTGTTCAATTTCCGTTTTTTCAAAATTTAGTTTTATTCTTACTATTTTAAAAGATCTTTAATATCACTGCGTACTGATTTTGAGATTTCAGTGACAATTAAATTGTTTGAGGTTCTACATTTTTAGTCCCAATTCACGTGATTTTTATGATTTTTTTCAGTTACACAGAAAAGAGATATCAACTTAGGACTTTTGGCATTATATTTATTGATATTTCACAATTTTTGTATGTATAAACATGAATAATATGCCTTGTGCGACGGGGGTATCCGCAGGTGCGTGCCGTGCATTTCAAAATGGGTATCAGTTTGTATCCAGTAACAAACTTCTAAAAAACATCTGGTCGACA
The DNA here is from genome assembly GCA_963931845.1 of Maratus michaelseni. Taxonomy (NCBI): domain Eukaryota; kingdom Metazoa; phylum Arthropoda; class Arachnida; order Araneae; family Salticidae; genus Maratus; species Maratus michaelseni. Next base: position 112,235,989 of record OZ007599.1, read on the forward strand.
AATTATGAAAAGGCATTAAATTTTTGAAAGTTTATACAAACATTTAGTTAAAAAGCTGATTTTTGATAAAATGATGGTCATTTGAACAAAACAGATATTTTTTTCGAATTTTTTTCACATTTTACAGGCTTGAAAAAATAATTAATCAATGGAAATTATTATTTTCGATGGTATAAGTTCCAGCAAAGTCTATTACCTTTTTTTTAAAAAAAAAGAAAAGGAAGGAAATCGTTCGAAAAGTTTTCAAAAAAAAAAAATGGGAACCCAGTTTGACAAATACGGTTTCAAGAAAAACAAGTTTAAATTTTACCATAACGTAACGTTCAACGAGAGTCGTTACGTTCAACAGCAAAAAAGATTGGAAAAGAAGGATTTGGAATATAGCGAAACTGTTTTAGGGCAAAGCTCTGCACACTTGAAAGATGCAAAAAATAAAAAATCGAAAATTTTGACACAAAGTAGTAGAAATTCACTTTAATGATACACATAAATGGTGTTCAAGCTCTAATTTTACACTTGCTGGTGAAAGAAGAAAATACGAAATATCCTTATAAGAAGGAAGTTTTAATTGAAAAATACACAAGTGCCATACAGATTACAGCGATGCAAAGATACTTTTAGCAAAGAATCAACCCTCATCTGCCATCACAGTCACGAGGTAGCTACGGAATATGGCAAATGCATCTGGAATATGAATATGGTAAATGGAACCTAACTCTGTTGATCAGTTGGAAGTTTTTGATACTGGCAGTGCATTTGGTAAATTCTCGACCACGACACACACATAATAATCCGTAGGATTGTAAAAAGGGAGTTAAAGGTTCGGAATTGGTGTCAAGACATCCCTTTAACATAGGAGATCTTCAATATTTTAGATTGAAAATCGTTTTCCACCACAAATTTGGTAAGGTAATCTTTTCCTTATACAGGGTGTCTCAAAAGGTCCTTTACAAACTAAACATGCTGGTCTGTAAGATCATGATGAACATGATTTACATAGGAACTTGTGTTCGAAAATGCAAACTGCAACCGCTAGAGGGCGATGAGCGCAGGTGTGAAGGGGCAGAAAGAAAGGATATCGAAAGGAGTATTAATATGACTTTTATTAAAGAACATGGTTTAAATTACAGAAGATGTTCAAAATTCATTCCATTCACCACAATGCATGCTTCACAACGTCGACGCATAGATTCACGGACCGTTCAAAATGGGCAGGTGTGTCACGGACACGTGCTGCCAATTCCATGATCCTGTCGACGAGATCCATATCCGATGTTATGGGCGTTTTGTAAACCATGGACTTCATGTGTCTCCATAGACAGAAATCCAGGGGAGTCAGGTCGGGAATTTCGGTGGCCATGTGACTGGTTCGCCTTTACCAATACAGCAATTAGGATATGTCCTATTGAGGTATTTTCGCACAGTGTGCATTTACATCCACGGTGCCAAATACTTAATGCATATTAGCTAATTCTGCATTACTAAACCGATTCATCCTTCTCCTGCAATGTCCTCGCCTGAAATTATTACTCTTTCCACTCTCCCGGAAGCCCACTTATCGCCCTCTAGCGATCGCAGTTTGCATTTTCGAACACAAGTTCCTATGTAAATCTTGTTTTTCACGATATGATAGACCAGCATGTTAAGTGTGTAAACGACCTTTTGAAACACCCTGTATAATCTCAAAGTTTCGCCTCACCATTGCAGGTAGCACTCTTTTTCTGGAATTCAGGAATCAATGCCATTAAAGGTTCCTTTAACTCTTTTAGGGGCATATAACGTACATACCAAGTTTTAACGAAATCCGTCAACCAGAATGGGCTCCAGAATGGTCTGAGTAGTGTAATCTGCATTATAACCACCCTGTACATTATGTTAACAACGTTTATTGATAAAAATCTTCACCGATTTCAGATATATATGAATGTAATGAGGCTTTTCTTGTGTGTGTGCGTGAACCGTCAGTTGCGACACTACCTCCGTAACAACTAAATGCCTCACGCATTCACAATTTCCCCATACAAAAATTGGAAGTCAGTTTTTCCCAGAGGACAGTGCCATCTGTCGGTGACAACTGACATGATCTTTCAATATATTGCAGTAAATACCGTAAACTGCTAACGTAAACAAAGGCTGTATTGAGAATATTTATCTGGAAAGTTTAAAAAGATAGCTTAAAAAATTAATTTTGTTTAAAAATTTGTAAGTAATTTCTAGAATTTCACAAATGTATTTACTGCTTTTTCTTTTATAAATAATAATTTAAATAGCTGTAGTAACTGATTGTTTACATTTGTTGAATATGAAAGGTTTTTATGTACTTAATTATAATAGATAAATTAAAAACACTTACCTTTATTAATAAATAGTTTCCATAAAAAATAACACAAACAATGTTTATGGAGCGAAAATATTTATTAACACTATAAAATTTAATTAATAGATCAAAAACTATGAGTAAGTTTACAAAAAAATTAATGCAAAATACCAAAGTAGTGGATTAAATTAAAATTATTGTTAGCAACCCATAATACAAATGCAAAAAGAATGAAACAGCGGCTTGAATGTTTTAAATACTAAATTAAAAGGTTTTAAGGATTTAAAAATGAAATTGCAGAATGGCGTTTGAGGCCCCCGACCTGAAGATTTCCTAATTTCATTATTACAATAAATGAAATAAATATTTATAGTATTCTTTTATATACAGATATGAATAATCAAACATAAAACAGAAAGTAATAGATTTGTAACTGGTGTGACTTAAAAAATGCTATACGTTTGAATAATGAGGGCTTGAGCCCCATAAACCCATCATTTCCCTATGCCCTTGAACATTATTCTCTGCTTCCTGATTAGATTGATTGATTGCTACATTATAAAATATGCAAGGCAGAGTTTAAAAAAAATAATAATGTGGTTTAATGTTAAAAATTTTATTAATCACATGAAATTAATTAAAAACCGTTATTTTTAAGAAATTTATTCTTATTACATTCAGCCAAGAACAATTTGAAAATTAAATTTGACTACCTAGCTTTTTAGTTAAATCTAAAGATGTTATGCACTATGTACAGTCGTGGAAAAAAAACTGGACACCCCCCACTAACTCTGCAACAAATTATAGTAGAAGGAAGTGACTGATACCAAACGATTGGAAATAAAGTCTACTTTTAAATTATGTATCTAAAATTTGCTTAAGGGGCCATCTACTTATTAAAACAAGCCTAAACTTTATTTTTTTTTCAATGGCAACACCCACTTTTGACATGATATTTTAAATCGTCGGTTCAAACTATGCCTAGATACAAAATTGTAAGTCATTCGGATGATAAGTTTTCGAGTTATAAACATTCAAATTGTAGAGCTTCTAATGTTAAATTACATTTTCATATTTTTATTAATATCTCCTGAAATTAAAATCCTAATGTGCTAACGTTTTGTTTGGTTATAAAACTCAGAAACCCAAACATAACTATGTTAAATTTGTAATTTTTAAAATTTTATAATATGAATTATGAATTATGAAATTAATATTCGAAAAAATTATGAATTGTAACCTACAATTTTTTTGATGGATTCATATTTATTATGTCCTGCTTTATGAGTATTCAAAATTTCAAATTTTTCTTCCAAGTAGTTTTCAAATTATGCTTAAAAAACGGCAAGATGCTGCTTTAAGGGGCCGTCTATGATGTGCATTAAAGCATAGTTTGAACAGGGATGGGAGCGCTCCGTCTCGAAATCCCGATTGACACCACTAAATTTTAATAGTATTTGTTACTTTATTCAAGGACAAAATTTCTGAAATTCATTACGTTGGAGAATACTATTAAAATTTAGTGGTAAGAATCGATATTCGGGTCGGAGCGCTCTCATCCCTGTTTGAGAAAATATTATACTCATAGGCTGGGATTATAGTGACTTGAAAAACTTAGAGATTAAGTCTGTCTTACAATATAAACAATGCGTAAACCGTATTTCAATGCTTCGCGTTCTTACGTTAAATTGAAAGCTAGCTTAAACTGAAGCGTAAGTGAATGATCGCGGGAGCACAACAAACCTGACAACGACCTGTGATTGTAGTAAGATATAAGATAGCGAGGCACCAGAACCCCAGCCTTTATTAGTATATATATATATATATATATATATTTCTTTTACTTTTTCAATGTCTGCTTTAAAATTTTTCATTAAAATTACGTAAAACGTAATTGCATGAGATGTATGTTTACGTCATTTATGGAAAATAGTTTCGCTTTTATTTTTAAATTAATAAAGCTCATTTTTGAAAAATATGATCAGTTCTACCTTAGAAAAAACTTAATCATTTTCGTTACCTTTAAATTGATTTATAGCTTCTTTTCCAGTCTAATAAAGCTATATTGTTTTTTCTGCAGTATATATGTTTGAAGTGAAGTTTCTTATAAATGCATATGCGTAGAGTATTTGCTGAAACAAAATGGCCCACAATTAACTGAAGCAACGAAAGGCCAAATGATTGGCATGTGGCAAGGTGGAAGAAGTTTTCGTTATATAGATTTCGTTATATATTTACATATTCTAAAATTATTTTAATTACAAATAATCTTATGGTTTTTTAACCCCTTCGTGACGAGCGTCTATTACAGAATTTTTAATAATTTACCACCGGTTTTTCAAAACAGAAATTTTCGTCTAATTGAATCGTGGAAATGCTAAGATATAATAAGGCAAAGCTGACAATAAAAAATAACTGGTGGGAAAAATCGAGGATTCGGAGCATCTTATGCGTCACGTATACGTGTCGCTCGTCCCCAAGGGATTAAAATCGAATAATTCAACACTTGTTAACATTATTTTACCGCATATAACAATAACCGAAACTTATTAAGTAAGTAAAATGGTTATATCGGTAAAACATAATACATTAAAAGAAGTGACATTCTGCAGCATTTCAACAATCGAGTACCGAACTTCAATTTGGATACAGCCCCTTAATTATGCTCATTATAAAGTAATTAATTTCTCAGAAACTAATCGTAGGCATTTAATGAAATTTGGTATCTAGGCATTGTTTGAACTGCAGATTTCAAATATGTTGTCAAATTTGGGTCTTGCTATTGAAAAAAACAAAGTTTGGGTGTGTTTTTATATGTATATGGCCCCCTAAGCAAATTTTATATACATCATTTAAAAGTAGACTTTATTTCCAATCGTTTGGTACCAGTCACTTCCTTCTACTATAATTTGTTGCAGAGTTAGTGGGGGGTGTCCAGTTTTTTTTTCCACGACTGTACATGGCTGCCAACTTCTGCGCTTATTTTGAATCAAATAATTACTTTAGTTCCGGAAATTTCATTTAACAAACGCAATAAAGGCATATCATTAAATAAATTCAATATACACTTTATTAAATATTTTTCTGGTTCAAAACATGAATTTTTGATTTAAAAAGGCGTAGAATTTGGCAGCCCTGTATGTACTATTTTATGTACCATTGCTGAAATTACACTTATAATAATCATTACATCGGATGTCCGTTAATCGAAATTGACTAATTAGGCATTCCAGTAACGGACACTGGTACTAAAACATTTATAAAAAGTGAAATTTTGTAAATGGTCATTAGTGTATAAAATTCAATTTTTTTCCGTTATTATCAAAATAAAAACGGGAAATTTTTACAAAAAAACACTGAATATATAACATATTTAAGTCAAACCAGATCTTAGCTTGCTCCGTATATTATTCCTGAAAGACAGCGGAGCTGTATTACATTATGTTTGGCTTCCTGACTGTTTTAATTAAGATTGTCACCAATAATCCATATTTTTTACAAATAAAACACTTTGGAGGATACCCATTATTGGCATAATTATCCCATATGGATTGAAATACTTTTGAAGCTTAAAATTTTTATACATGATAAAGAGTATGAGGCAGATCATTATTAGCTTTTCTATTGCTTAAGAGACTTCTTCCTTGTTTCTGCACGATGAACGGCAATAAGGCACACAGCGTCAAGGGGGGCACAATCCCTTTACTACCAGTATTTTTATATACTATATTTCGCCTTATTTAATTCATGCCATTCAAAGATTAAATAAAGCCAAATGTAGTTTATAATTATACTGGTAGTAAAATGACCGTGCCCCTCCCCCCCCCTCACGCTACGCCACTGCAGAGCAGTACGGCATTTTAGTAAGAATACATTAATTTTCATTTACAAGTGAACTTTCAGTTAAAAAAAATCACAAATCGCTGTATAAAACAAGAAAATTGCAGGTTTGAAAGGCACGTCTATGAGGCGATCAATGTAAATATTAGGACAGCATGCCCCAGATGGTAGCGCCTGAGATGTTAGCGCCTAGATGGCGCTACCATCTGGGGCATGCCGACTTCCATTTTTTAGTCAAATGCGATAGGCATTTAGTTATTACGGAGGTAGTGGTTGCAACTGGAACAGAATCCCTTGCTTATAGTGTTTTAAAATTCACTCCTGTATTCTGCATATTATATTTCAGATCATTGGTTTCGAAAAATTCAACCATAGACCTCAGTGACATCACTTATTTCTTACATAAATAGTCGCCTTGTTTTATCGCTGAAAGTTAATTTAAGCACTGCTATTAAATACGGTGAGCATTACACTTCTTAATAACTGGTTGCTGGCCCGCCCACTTTTGAGTTTATTATTAAGAATATTTGTGAAAACACAGATTTTTAATTAAACCAGACCACCCAACCCTTCTGATTTTTCAGTACCATTATTTTTAAATAGAAATATTTGCTTTATTTAAAACAGAAATTTTGTGAATAAATAAGACAATAATTACTATTCGAAAACAGTGTGATTAAAAATCATCATTTTGGCATCTACGATTAAAGCAATGATTTTTTTCAAATTAGAATCTTAAAGATTTAAATACAAAACTCTTCTGCTAAACGATATTTTAATTTATATATCAACATCAACTATTCTGAAATCATTTAACTATATATAACAGGCTTTTACATAAATATTTCGGACAAATCTTTTATTTGCTCTTTTATAGAAAGTTTTGTGCAAATTATGTGTATGTTTATTTATTTTTTATTTTTAAAAGGCCTTTTTTATCTCTTCTTTTTACAAGTGTATTGAATACTGCCATTTGAAATTAATCTTTCCAATAAAGAGGGAAAAATCTTTGATGAGTATTTGAAAAATAATCTCGATTAAATCGGACAGCTTTTTATTTTACCTTTGATTAACTCAATGGTAAATTTTTTTGTTTAAAAACTAGATTTTAGTTTCCAGGAAATTAAAAGAAATACTTTACGGGTGTTTTTTTATTTCCTTTGCCCTTTTCATTATCTAAAGATTACCCTATAAATGTGACGTAACTTATGCAAATACTACGACAAAAGAAAAAAGAAATCTCTAATCCCTTTTAATAAGAAATATTTTTCTTTTCAATTCGATGGCTTCTTTTGTATGAAGTTTATATAAAAAAATATCGACTAATGTTTTTTTTTTTTTCATCTTAATACCTAGAATAGTTATTATTGAGTGATTAGATATAAAGGGAGTCGGAAGATATGGGAAAGGTTAAGAAAGGGGGTGGGTAGAGAAGCATTGTTTTTGGCCCCCCGGTAGAGTAAAACAAGAAAGAAAAATCAGTGTCGAGCATAGATTACGGAACAATTTCCAACACATTCAGAATAACGTAACAAAACTTCGTCATTACGAAGGTGAAAAATGGTCGATTTTCATTTTAAAAAGCTTTTTTTCTCTTCTTTTTACAAGTGTATTGAATACTGTCATTTGAAATTAATATTTCCAATAAGGAGGGAAAAATCTTTGATGAGTATTTGAAAAATAATCTCTATTAAATCTCGGATAGCTTTTTATTTTACCTTTAATTGATTAACTCAATGGTAAAAATTTTTTGTTTAAAAACTAGATTTTAGTTTCCAGTAAATTAGAAGAAATACTTTACGGGTGTTTTTTATTTCCTTTGCCCTTTTCATTATCTAAAGATTATCCTATAAATTTGACGTAACTTATGCAAATACTACGACAAAAGAAAAAACAAATCTCTAATCCCTTTTAATAAGAAATATTTTTCTTTTCAATTCGATGGCTTCTTTTGTATGAAGTTTATATAAAAAAAATATCGACTAATGTTTTTTTTTAATCTTAATACCTAGAATAGTTATTATTGAGCGATTAGATATAAAGGGAGTCGGAAGATATAGGAAAGGTTAAGAAAGGGGGTGGGTAGAGAAGCATTGACTTTGGTCCCCCGGTAGAGTAAGCACAAGAAAGAAAAGTCAGTATCGAGCGCAGATTACGGAACAATTTCCAATACATTCAGAATAACGTAACAAAACTTCATCATTACTAAGGTGAAAAATGGTCGATTTTCTTTTTAAAAAGCCTTTTTCTCTCCTTTTTACAAGTGTATTGAATACTGTCATGTGAAATTAATCTTTCCAATAAAGAGGAAATTTAGGAAACAGAAAAGGGAAATTCCAAATTCCAAATTCCTTTTTCAAGGAATTTGGAAAATGCAAAACGCTTTTGAAAACTCAATTTCTGCAGTTGATATCTATAGTCGAAAAATTATCCAAATTCCTTTGCGCATCCCAGCTTATTATCTATAGATTTGTATATATACTACATATAATGCAAAATTTAGCTCAGTTAGGAAAGGCATTACACAAAGATTCCCGTCAACAGGCCAAAATTTACAAGAAATCTTTTGTGCAACCCTGTATATGATTTAAAAAAACTTATACACATGCAGTAATATGCAAAAAAATTAGTTATATTTAAAAACGCATACCACAATTGAAAACGCATTTTCAGCAATTATTGCTCATACACAACACTGTAATCGAATTCTTTTGTGTGTCCCTGTAAATGAACGATAAATGCTACGCACACCCTATTCTGCAGTAAGCCTCTTGTAGAGAACCTCCTCAATGTATATCAATTTGAATATGTTTGAAATAGTTTAAGCAGAGGCGTAGCGTCAAGGGGGGCACGGATCACTTTACTACCAGTATTTTTATATACTATATTTGGCCTTATTTAAATCATACCGTTCAAAGATTAAATAAGGCTAAATGTAATATATAATTATACTGGTATTAAAATGATCGTGCCCCCCCTGACGCTACGCCACTGAGTTTAAGATGAGGGAAATTTACTACGAAAGATTTTATCTCATAGACCAATAAAGAGGAAATTGTGCTACGGATTTATTATTTGATATAACGGAATTATTTTAAGTGTACATTTAAACGAACTATAAATACTACACACTTCATTTTCAATACGGAACATGCTATGGTTAACCTCAATAATATATATCAATTACATGGCAATCTGACTATCTTTACGCAAGTTAGATCACTGTCAGAAGGATAGACAGAAAGATGGCTAGATAAATCGAATTCATAAACACTTTTCAAATATGTTGGAAAACGTTAAAAATAAAATTTGTAAGATAAACACATTAAAAAAAGAAAATGATTGTTTTCATGTAATTTAGAATGCACATGCCTTGCTTTTTGATAATTTATTTTTTAAATATTTTTTCAATGTGTTATGTAAGGTCAGAAACATAGTTTTATTTAGCAAATTATAATGTACCGGGTGCATCATAAGTTCGTTAAAAATTTAAAAAATCATTAAAAAGAAACAAATGATGCTAAAAAATTGAGGTTTGTAGGAATGGGATCAGAAGGAGCTCGGAGTTTTTTTTAATAACAACAAAATTTAGTTCAAAAATTACAGATAGGTGGCACTGCATGCATAACATGAAGCAGATTTATGCAGATCAGGCTGTCTATGAAACCCTTCAATGCACACATATTCTTCATTCGGTGCCAGCTATAGGCAATACTTACCAGATCAAGTGTTATTGGTTAATCTTTTACAAGAACGGGGAATCAGCAACTGACGCATTGCGAAATTCATGTTTTGGGTGATGTTCATTCATGTGCTGGGATTCATGTGCTGGGATACTTCATGTGCTGGGATACTGAATCTTGTCAGATGCTTTGCAGAATTTAGTCTTTTACTATACGTCTAACTCGCATACTTCTGCTTCATATTGTGGTTGCCAGCGCCATTTTGATGTAATTTATTTTAACCACAACTTCTTTTGTGATTAAAAAAATCCGATCTCTCTCTCTAATCCCATTCGTGCAAATCACAAATTTTTAGCATCATTTGTTTTTATTAATGAATTTTTAAAACTGTAACGAACGCATGACACACCCGGTATTTAAATTATATATATATATATATATATATATATGTGTGTGTGTGTGTGTGTGTGAAGAGCTCATAAGCTCATAAAATTATCGCAGATTTTTATGATTTACTTTATTATACACATATTAACATAAAAAACATATCATGGTGTTATAAGATATATATTATTATATATATCGAAAATCAAATAAAATTTATACAGTGTAAATACAATAAAATTTTGCTAAATAAACATTTGCTCAGTGTCGTAGCCAGGGTGTGGGTCCAAATACTGTAGATACTACTAATTGCGTCAAGTTTTCTTCGCTTCGTTCAATCGCAGAAAATTTTCCGATTAGTTAAAGCGAAAAATATTACTTTAAAATAGTGGTATACAGAACTTCTGGAACCCCACCCTGCTACGCCACGGAATTTGCATCCGATTTTATATAACATACTTCAGCAATCTCCAAACAAAAAATAAATCAAAGAAGCAGTAAAAATTCCTCTGAAATTAAATTAAAAATATCGAAACACCTTGAAAAAACAAATTAAAATTGGCTATATATGGGGTCAAAAGCCCACCTCGTTTAATTTAATTAATTTTCTAAAAGTACAGTCTGTATAATAAAAGATACACTTTCCTTTATTCGCAGACTGTTTATGATAAAATACCACCGAAGGTGTCATTAGACACGGAATATTGTCTTCTTTGAAAATATGATAGCAATTTGTGAAATGGGGGTTGTTTCCATATTAAAAATTGCACCATCTTTTTTTGAATGGTAACACCAATTTTTAACACTTTATTTGAGTTCCTATAATCAAATCAAAACTGAAATGTATACAGTTTATGTATTTTTGTCAAATCTTAGTGGAGTCAAAAAAGGTAAAAAAAATTAGGATGCAAATCTTTAATTTACATGATTAGCTTTAATTTATATCTGCCTAAAAAATCATCATTTATAAAAAATATATTTTCAGTGAGACATATTGAATGGACCCAAACATACTACAAACATTGTTTTAAATCAAAAGCAAATTTTATTTATCCAAATTATTAATAAATCCATATTAAAAAATATGAATTATGTCCTATATCATTTTTTACATAAACAGAATTGGCATCGCAAAACTTATCGTAACAAACACAGAACTTGTGAGCAACTAACGGCTATTTTAGCCTTAGTCCAAAGTGCTTGATAGGGTTTACTATCAGTGACCGTAACGTCGGCCACAATGAGGCCGCATAATAATTGGCCATTAATACAGGAAGAGGCCATAAATACATGGAGATGTCCGGAATCATGCTACTAACAGTTATCTTAAATCAAAGGTAAATTAAAACTGGCCCCAAGTATGACTTTAATGGTCATTATGAATGAAAGCTAGACACAGCTGTGGCATTAACTAGCATCCTGAATAAAATCTAGCCAGAAGCTTGCCGTAGCGATACCACTTGTTTTTGTCAAAAGTAAAAGTTAGACCAAAGCTGCCACTAATTATGCCTTTAATAGTTATTTAAAATGTAAACTAGCCTAAAGCCAGGCTTACCAATCCAAAAAGATTATTTAGGCATAAATAAAATAAATATTCTGTAAAAAAGAATGTTAATTAACCCTAAACGAATGAATACCAGCATATTCGCGACAGCCCATTTTTGATGTCTAAATCTGTTATTTCCAATTATTACTGTTTTGCATCACTTTTCTGATAAAAGTGTTTTGCATTACTTAATTGCTGACATTTTGAGATTAGATAAGGCAAAATTTTCTGTGCAAAAATACTGATGTCAAATTGGAAAGAACACATTTGGACAATAAAAATTGGTAATCGCCCATGTGGCGACAATCGTTCATTAAGGGTTAAATGAAACAATGTTTTTGTTTGATAAAAATAGTAATTTTCATTTAGAAACTGATGTTCCACATATATTACCACATTTATTCATCATTAAATGTGCTTTTCTTACGAATGTTAATATGAAACATTACAACTTGTAAGTAAAATTATCTGTGAAAGTCACATAATTTTATTATACATGATAATAAAGTTTGAACATTTGTCGTGAAAAAGCGACACCAAATCATTTGAAACCACTATTCCGATCTTCGTCGCACATTTCATGGACATTTGTAATAGCAATATCCATTGAAGATTATTGTTTGGAAATAGTGGCAAGCATATGTTTCAAGCACGTGTTTGAAAAAACGTGGAGTGCACTTGGAGATGTTTGTGAATTAGTTGCATTGCTGCCAAGTATCGTACCACTAAATTTAATATTAATCTTCGTGAATTTCTGTCATCAAAAAAGACTAAAATTACTATTATAAATAGTGGTACGAGATATGGCAGCTATGCAATTAATTAACCTAAATATCTCTACGTGATTAGCACGCCTTTCTAGCACAAGTGGTTAGAGGACTGTAGTTGAAGAAACATTTGTCTAAGATTTCTTTACAAATTCGAAAATGATTAAATTTGAATGTATCCAAGGAATTTTGGCTATATAAGGTATATGCAGGGTGCGTAGATTTGCTTATTTTTAGGTAGCCGTATTTCAGGTTAATAATATTCGCTTTATTTAATAGTTAAGTTTCGAGATTAAATAGGGCTAAGCAAATAGTGGAACATAAATATAAGAAAATCTACGAACCTTGTGTATACCTACGAACCAGTGTTGACAGATCAGCGGATTTTTTTCAGATTGTATGATTTTTACAACTCTATTAAATAGTTATATTCGCCTTATTTAATCTGTGATTAAAAAAGCAAGTATTACTATTTCAACAGAGTGGTACCAATCAAGCAATCTGAATGATAAAATTTTGCTCAACTGGCAACACTGCCTTGTATCAGAGTTGTCAGTTTGACCTCATTTTTTATTTAGAAATTCCGAATTAGTAATTTTTGCTCTATGCCAGGACATATACATTTCACTATTACATTAACTCTATGACAGCGCATCGATACATAAACGTCAAAGTGGACTATTTTTATATTCTATTCATACCACTTTTAAAAAAAGTATATTTTTTTCCAATAATATATTTTCGAGAACAATCTACTACGAAGGGAATTTTGTTTAAATCGTAGTACTTTTTTCAGAATAAAATAGGAAGCTAAACTGGCAACCCTGCATTGTATATGTATTTTACTGAAAATTCAAATGTTTTTAAGAGAAAAGTTAAACATTTCTGGGGAGCAAATATGTTGCTGCAATGTCCAAAACTCCACGGAATTTAAGAATTATTTTATTTAGAAATGCAAAAATGCAACTGTATACTTTCTATCTCACGTAAAATATAAAAGCAATAATTTATTCAAAAAGCCTAGTGTAAATTTTGCTTAAAATGAAGTGGAGTAAATTATATAGCTGAGCGCTCCAAAGATTTACTATTTGTAAATCTGAAATTGAAATAAAATTTCGATTGAAAAGAATATTTTAAATACAAATGGATGTATTCTATAAACAACAAAAACCGGTATATATGTTACAGGTATATTCACTACGTTTTTATGCTAAAATTTCTTGACGAATATTTTTCAACAGCTATATTTTTTTTGTGACATTTTACAATGAAATGAAAGTTTTGTGATTTTAATTCCGTTATTTCTTACAATACATCTGCAAACGTAGATTGACAGTTTTGTTTCTACAACAGCAAGTTGCGTACATTTCTGCCACAATTTTTCAATCGAATATTTTGCCTGATTTAATAGCAGAAAAAAAATTACAAATTCTGAGAAAAAACGACACGATTACAAATTATTTAGTTTAAATCTATAGTAAAAGAAAGTTTTGCTCGGTGCGTGTTTGTGTGCGTGTGTGTCTGTCTGTCTGCGATGGCCAGGGAAGATCTACAGCACGCAGACGTTTGGATGAGGCTAGTCCAAAGCAAGTTCTGATGCACCTGCGGCTCAGATTTTTTATTTTTGTATAATTAGTGTAGATTATAATTAAAAACTTATCAAAAAAGCGATTTTGTTTTGCAAAAATTGACAAACGCGCACGCTCATCCCCAGAATCTGATTTTCCGGAAAGGAGGGGAGAACTAAATACACGCATTTTTAGGCCTTTTGTTTTAACATACATCGGCAACACCGTTCGAGGTACGGAAGACCTGTTATTAAAGTTCATACGTTTACGTTTTAAACTCCGCAGTCAGTTTGGAAAAATATCATTGTAACTCTTTATTTTTTTTTTTCAAAAAGAGTCGTTTTCGTGGTTGTTTTCCCCTCTTTAGGTAACGCTCCCTCAGGCCACAAATTTAGAGATATCTATGAATAAAAAATATTTTCTTAAAGCTAGGACCTTGTTCTTTTATACTGTGCAATTTTGTTTTAAAAATATGAATTTTAACGTTTAAGAAACATTGGTGACCGCAGGTCCTTTCGCGCTTCCGGCAGGCGATATTTTTTCTACGCTAAAAGTAAATAAACGTCCGTATTTCGACATAATATTTTTAGAATATCTTGATAGACCAGAGTTACACCACCTACGGAAATTTCGAAACGTCTGGACGAGTAGAAATACTTAAAAAAATATCTGAAATTGTCGCTCAAAATGGCCAAACATGGGCAGTTTCGGCGCTTCTTCGCTTAGCTTCGGCTCATGTTTTCACTGCTAAATATGCATATTGTTTCACGAAATTTTAAATAGAATATGGATACAGTTATATTTATAACCGATTCAAATTTTATAGAGTTCGGAACAGGAGAACTGTTTTTTTTCTTATGTTATAGGACCCGACGCGAAAAGAAAAATGAAGCTAGAAGAAAGCATATTTCTTTTACTACAAGAAAAAAATATTTTACCACGAAATTTTTACACGGACTATAAAACCATTACCTTTATAACCGATAAAACTTTCAAAGAGTTCGGACAACAAAAACTTTTTTTTTAAACTTGGAAACGACCCTGCGAAAAAAAAAATGGAGAAAAAGGAAATGCCTTCTTATATTCGAACGCTTTAACACTAAATATCAATATTTTTTTGCTTTTTTATACTGTAAAAGTATAAATTCATACAAAATTGGGTTAAACATATGAAATCATACAAACTTGAGGTTCGTTTAACATTATTATCACGGATCCGGAAAACGCCGAGTGAGTCAGCTATTATGAAATAAAAATTATCATATCTTAATTATTAGTGGCACATTCCTTAGAAATCCCAAGGACTGTACACACCTTGAAATATGTATCAAATTTGCATTTACTTATATGAACCTTAGTACCATTAAATATGCGTTATAACCCAGTTATATTCTATTGACTATTTGAAAGCTCTTAGAACTGTCGTTAATATTTGGTTCGATCTTTGTATTCCATATTTCCCCCATGTTGTTATATGATTATTATGGAATTCAGCGTACTTTTATCATTATAGTAGAATGCATAAATCCGATGTAAATAGAATACGCATAAAATAAAAATTCCACCCAAAATGATACTGTGCATAGTTTTAAACATTGTAAAATCGGTAAACAGAAAAAAAAGAGAGAAAATATCCTCATATATTTAAAATACATACTAAATTAATGAAGAAAAAAAACGAAAATAGTCCTTCGATCGAAAATTATGTCTTCTTATAAATTATGTTTGAAAAAAAAGCGTAAAGGGTAGTCTTCATAGAGATATTGTACCAAATTCTGATCCAACAATTCGACAAACAAAAAATATTTTCTTAAAGCTGAGACCTTCTTCTTTTGGCTGTGAAATTTATTTATATAAATATGAATTTTAACATTAAAAAAAGGGGGGTTAGTACGCAGTTACCACAATTTTTTTAATAGAACTTTTTGCCTTACTTAAATGAAGAAAAGTATTACAAATTCTGCAATCGACGCGTCTACAATGTCTGCTATTTAAATATTTAATAAAAGTTTTCTATTAAAGAATTGCGGAGAAAGCGTACAAACCATGAAAAACATTAGCGACGGCCGGTCACTTCCCGCTTCCGGCAGACTACATTTTTCTACGCTAAAAGTAACTAAACATCCGTGTTGTATCGGAACCACTTCGCTTGGCTTCGGCTTATGTTTTCTCTGCTAAATATGCATATTTTTCACGAGATTTTAAAGACAGCTTGGATATAGTTAGTTCGGAAGACGAGAACTCTTTCTTTTTCATGTTAAAGGACCGGACGCGAAAGCAAAAATAAAACAAGACGAAAACATATTTCTTTTACAACTAGATAAAAATATGTTTTCACGAAATTTTTATACGAGCTGTAAAACCATTATATACAGGGTGTATCTGAAATGCTTCAACAAACTTAGAGGGATGATAGTACTCATGAGGACGAACACAAAATGCAATGGAACATGGGGTCGCAAATGACGTTTAACCCTTTCAGGGGCAGTGGTATGTTTATGAAACCACTTAATTTTAATTCCAAACCGCCACAATGGCACCAGAATTTTGCTAAAATCTTTTCCATTAAATATGTATGTGAAATATAGCCTTTTTCTTATTTACAAACAAATTTTTTTGTAAATTCTGGTGCTAGTATTTATTTCAACATTTTAGTACTAAAACTACTTTGCCCGTGAAAGGCTTAAAGGATGAAAATCAAGAAAGTGCGCCTGAAAATGGACTGGCACCGGAATTTACAAAAAAAAATGTTTGTAAATAAGAAAAAGGCTCTATTTCACATACATATTAAATGGAAAAGATTTTAGCAAAATTATGGTGCCATTGTGGCGTTTTGGAATTAAAATTAAGTGGTTTCACAAACATACCACTGCCCCTGAAAGGGTTAAACGTCATTTGCGACCCCATGTTCCATTGCATTTTTTGTTCGTCTTCATGAGTACTATCATCCCACTAAGTTTGTTGAAGCATTTCAGATACACCCTGTATATAACCGATAAATCTTTCAAAGAGTTCGGAAAATGAAAACTACTTTTTTAATTATGAAATGACCCTACAAAAAAAATCTCTTTTTACAAGCGCATTAACACTAATTATCAATATTTTTTCACGAATTTTCCTTTTAAAATAGAAACTCATACAAAATCGAGTAAAATATATCAAATCATATAAACTTGAATGTTAATGTTTGTTTAACGTTATTTTCACGGGCCCGAAAAACGCCGGGCGAGTCAGTTAGTATTAAATAAAAATAAATTAATGGTGGCAAACTCCTTAGAAATTCCAAGAACTCTACGCACCTTGAAATGTGTATAAATTTGCATTTACTTATGAACCTTAGTACCATTAAATATGCGTTATAACCCAGTTATATTCGATTGACTATTCGAAAGCTCTTAGAAATGTCATTAATATTTGGTTCGATCCTTCAATTCCATATAGACCCCATGTTCTTATGATGATTATTACGGAATTCATCTGAGTATTATAATTGTGGTAGAAAAGATAAATCCTATAGACTTAAAATACATAAAAAATGTACCCAAAATGATACTGTGCATTGTTTTAAACATTGTACAATAGAAAAAAAATACATCCTCATATATTTAAAATACTAAATGAAGAAACAAACTGAATGAAGAAACAAACGAAAATAGTCATTTGATCGTCTTTCAAATTATGTTTTAAAAAATGCTTAAAGGGCAGTCTTCATACAGAAATTGTACCAAATTCTGAAAATTTTAATGTTAAAATTCAATTTTGGCATCCTGTTCAGATATTTATATTCACAAACGATTCGATTCAGCCTCTTCTGCTTGTAGTGTTTGTATTGTCACTTTGTCCTCTATTTTTATTCTGAAATTCCAAATAATAACTTTTGTTTTAGGTAAGGATATACATTTCGTGATTACGTTAACCCTATGACTACGAGGCAGGTCATAGGCGTCCAAGAGTACCAATTTTTAAAACAAAAATGTCTGCCATGCACTCATACTAAGTTATTTTCTACTACGAAGAATTTTTTTTATAAATTTTGGTATGATTGAATATAAAAATGTCGTCGGTCCAGGCCCGTAATCAAACGGTTAACTTAAACATTTGATTACAGGTCCCTAATTAGCCGTTAAATAAAAATTCTGTTTTCGGAATCACTGAATAAAACAGAAAGCCAAACTGCTGACCCTGCATTGCATCAGTGTTGCCACTGGACTACAGTTTTTTTTTAAATTCACATTGCTTGATTGTCACCACTTTTCTGAAATGGTACAATTCCCCTTGTTTTCGCCGTTTTAATCTGTCATTAAATAAGGCGAATTTTACTTTCTGAAAAAAAAAACTGGTGGGAATCTAGAAAACTAAATTCTGCATTGTACAGGGTGATTCAAATTAAAGGATCCCTGTTTGGGACGCCCTGGCGAGAGAAGCAGTGGACGTAACGTCTTCATATTTGGAGGGTATACTTATCAGGACATGGGAAATTGAATGGTATAAAAATCAATTCAAACTAGGTGAAAATGAGGCGCTACGATTGGTTTAAGGTAAGGAATATGTAACATGACACAACCAATAAAGAACAGAATAAGAGGTGTCGATAATTAACTATATTATTACATTTTTTTACACACAAACTGTCGATCCTACAAAAATGGTAGTGACAGCACAAACGTAAGACACTAGCGTAGTAACACAACAGCACACTAAGGTTTCACAGGTGGGTTTCAATGTGTCCACCTTGCCTCAAGGCCATTGAAACCATGTAACAGCCAGTTACAGCATGATCCACAGCGGCGTGTCACTAATCGGGACCGATGTTGCGTACGTGTAAGAGGATCTGGTTCTTCAAATGCACCAGATTTCCTACGTTTCCTCGATAAACATTATCTTTGAAGTAACTCCAAAGCCAAAACTTACACGGAGTTGAACGTGGAGACATAAAATAGCACATGATGTCACTGGACCAGTACGCAAAGATTTCTGACCTCGATGCCAGCGAAGTGCTTTGGCAGCATTATTGCCACTTTGGTAGGAAAGCTTTAGCAGCAAAGCACACTCCGGCAACGGGAGAACCATCGTGGTGGTTTCAGAATGCTCAGAACCTGTTCGCCCTCCTCTTTATCTGTTATGACGGCCCTTTAGCCCGCCTGTTATGTAAATTTTGTTCTCCGGTACTGCGCGCACAGACGAGTCCAATTTTCACATAGTTAGCACAGCTTGTGTGTAAAGAAATGTAATAATAAAGTTAATTACTGACACTTCGTATTATATTCTTTATTGGTTGTGTAATGTTACATTTTCCTTGCCTTAACACTTAATTGCATAGTGATGTAAATTTCCATCACTTTTTATTTAACTTTTAATAAATAAATCAACTTCTTCGCCACCACTATATTTATATAGAAATATTAATCCAGTAAATTTCCCGTGAACTATGTTGCTGAACAAAGTTAAAAATATATCTTAAAATTTCTGGTGTCTAATATTTAATATATGTATAAAAAAACACAATTGTAAAAGAAAAACTCATGCAAAGAAGGATTAACCCGATAGCAGCGCTTCATTTTCACCTAGGGGACTTTTTTGAACTAAAGTTTTCTGCACCAATCAATTTTCCATGGCCTGACATCTATTCACTCCAAATATGAAGACGTTACGGCCACTGCTTCTCCCGCCAAAGCGTCACAAACAGGGATAGTTTAATTCGAAACACTCTGCATATGTATATTACGAAAATTCAAATGTTTAAAGAAAAATATTAAATCTTTCAGGGAACAGAAACATGTTGCAGGAATGTTCAAAACTCGCCTGAATTTTTGAACAACTTCATTTGGAAACGAAGAATGAAATTATATGCTTTTTCTCAAGTAAATAATCAAAGCAAAATGATTTTCAAAAGGTCTGGTGCAAATTTTTATTATAATTAAATGGTGTAAATAATATATCTGAGCCCTCCAAAGATTGAAAAAATTGTAAATCTGAAATAGAAATAAAATTTCAATTATAAAGAATATTTAAAATAGGTACCAATCAGTGGCGTAGCGTCAGGGGGGGCACGATCATTTTACTACTAGTATAATTATATACTACATTTAACCTTGTTTAATCTTTGAACGGTATTAATTAAATAAGGCTAAATATAGTGTATAAAAATACTGGTAGTAAAGTGATCCGTGCCCCCCTTGACGCTACGCCTCTGGTACCAATGGGTATATTATATCAACATTAATAAACGGAATATATCTTATTATCATCACTGCATTGTAATGACGAATGTATCTCATCAACTATGTATATAGATATATATATATACATGTAGTATTTTTTTAATAAATCTAAGATTGTATTATTTCAATTTCGATATTTGGCACAATAAGTCTTCAATGTTGGATTGATACATCTTTTTCTAAAATAGCAATATATGTACAGTTCTGCCAAAATTTATAAATAGATTTTTTTGCTATTTTTTTAAATAATGGTAGCACACTCCTTAGAAATTCCAAGGAGAGTACACACCTTGAAATATGTATCAAATTTGTATTTAGTTATGGACCTAAGTACCATTAAATATATGTTATAACTCAGTTATATTCCATCGATTATTTGAAAGGTCTTAGAAATGTCATTAATATTTGGTTAGATCTTTGAATTCCACAGATATACTATAATGTTCTTATATGACTATTATGGAATTTAGTGCATGATTATCATTATGGTAGGGCGCATAAATCCGATATTAATATAATTGACATAAAATACATAAAGGTTTCTACATAAAATGATACTGTGCATTGTTTTAAACTTTGTACAGCTGGCAAAAAGAGAAACAACAGAAAGAAGATACTCACAATGTTGCAAGTGGGCTCTTTTTTATTTAGTTTTTTTTTTATTCCACCAGGTTTTTGAAAAAGTAAATTGTGCAATTTAATGACAGATTAAATAAGACGATAAGAAGGCAAGTTATACCATTTTAAACTAGGAGGATGTGTCAATCCCAAAACTTTCTTCTATCTCACACAGGTTTCGCATACATTAAAAAGAATCAGCACCAATATATATTGCGGTCTAACTGAATCTAAAGTTTTATTAAATTCCGTGCATTAGTTCTTGAGATATGACTATTGCTAAAATCGTGTAAATCCTGCAAACTACAGCATAGCCTCACCACGTTTTGGGAGATTTAGATCAAAACCTAATCAATAACAACTTATGTCAACGTTTAACTGAATCTGAAGTTTGATGAAAATCCGTGCATTAGTTCTTGAGATATAGTTATCGTGTTATTAATGAAAAAGTAGCATAGCAGCGCCACCTGTTGGGTTATTTACACCAAAACGTAAGCAGCATCTATTTATGTCATGGTCTAACAGAATCTGAAGTTTGATGAAATTCCGTGCGTTAGTTCTTGAGATATAGCTTTCGTAAAAATCATGAGAAAAGTGGTTTAGTAGCACCACCTGTTCGGATATCTTCACCAAAACGTAATCAGCAACTATTTATGTCAAGGTCTAACTGAATCTGAAGTTTGATGAAAATGAGTGCTTCAGTTCTTGAGATAGAGCTATTGCGGAAATTCCGATAATTGCAGCATAGCAGCGCCATCTGTTGGGCGGTTTTCACCAAAAACTAATCAGCACCAATTTATATCAGGGACTAACTGAATATAAAGTTTTATTAAATTTCGTGCATTAGTTCTTGAGATAGAGCGCCCACAAAATTTGTGTCACATACAGACAGACATACATACATACAGACACTTTCTAAAAACAGTCAAATCGTATTTAGGACCTTCTAAAACGTATAAATCTGTCAAAAACCGGAAGTCGAAAATTTTAATGAATCCAATACTTTTTTCTTGTAAAGATAGAAAAATGTAAAAAGTGGTGTCAATCAAGCAATCTGAAATTAAAAAAAAAAGTGGCATCCTCATACATTGTAATCAAAAAAGTAGTGCAGAAAACAAAACAAAAATAGTCCTTTGATCAGAAATTATGTTTTCTCTCAAGTTATGTTTGAAAAAAAAAATGCTTAAAGGGCTGTCTTTATAGAGATATTGTACCAAATTCAGAAATCTTCAATACTCAATTTTGACATGCTAATTAAATTTTTCAGAAAATGTTACCCTAGGACACCAAAGGGAATTTTATTCAGTTAAGTACTTTAGGAATTTTTCAGAATTAAAATTGTTAACTCCGAATTTTAAGTTGATTTTTAATAGTTGTAAAACAAACTGCAATGTATATAGCTTTTTAAACATAACTCTAAAGCTATATGGTAGAATGACCTGTAATTTTGAATGTGCATACTTGAAACTTCTAGAAATCGATTGCTGTTAAAAATTGTATAGTTTACAAAACATAGCTATTTTCGATTATTTATTAACCCTATGCTGCACGAATTTTTCTTTTGGAAGTATGTTTTTTTTATATTTACATTTTAGTTTGGATACCACAAAATTAAAGAGAGTTACATGTTTTACTTAATAGCAGACATTTGTGATAACATAGGGTTAATATTTTTATTTAAACATAGTGGTAGCTTCAAACCAGAGCGATTATATTTAGAGCGGACGCTTTCTCATAACTTCTTTTTGAAAATTAATCTCTGTCATACACTTGAACTGGGATACCAAGGCCATTATACATTAACCCTTTCCGGCACAGTGGTCCCACTCCGGGCACACCTAATTTTAATTCCAAACCTGCATTCGGCACCAAGAATATTCTAATAAAATTTTGCTGCTATAATGAAAGTTTAAAATAAGGACTTCTTATTTTCTAAAAAATTCGTTTGTAAATTCGGGTGTGAGTCAGTAATTTCGTATTTTTCGAACAGAATTTGTCTGTGCTGGAAAGGGTTAAGCGTGTGCAATGGAATGAAAAAAAAATTCGCAGTTTCAAAATGAAGATCCGTCTTGCGACTGATTGCCTTTTTGAATGTTGGAAAATGAAAAGGGGGTATCAGAAAAAATCACAAACTGAAATTAGAACAGATTAATCGAGATGAAGATAGTTAACTAGGAGAAGTGCGGACCTTGAATTTAAAGCGAAAGCTTCTGTAAAGTCAACGGGATGGATGGACGTAAACGTCGAATAATGAAACCTACGAATTAATATATATTTTTATTTTGATAACCCGCCGCAGGAGGGCAAATTTGCGCTTACGTATGTGAAAAAAAAAATTACATCTATTGCGCACGCAGCGATGTGCTTACGACAACCAGCTACACAAGAGGAGAGGGGCGGTAGTGAGCGTTAACAAATTTAATACGCACTGAGAACACTCTAAGTAAAATTGCTCTGTGGAATGCTTTAAGCAGAAATTTACC
The DNA here is from genome assembly GCA_963931845.1 of Maratus michaelseni. NCBI lineage: Eukaryota > Metazoa > Arthropoda > Arachnida > Araneae > Salticidae > Maratus > Maratus michaelseni. The sequence continues at coordinate 112,259,416 of OZ007599.1, forward strand.
ACAAAAAAACTTTTTTGTGAATTGGGGTGGGAATGAATATAAAAATTGTTGCCAGTCCTGGCCCGTAATTGAAAGGTTAAAGGTTAAATTTTTATTCATTCCCAGTGTAAGTTTAAAAAAATATATATAATATTAAATAAATATTTACCTAATTTAATCTCAGAAATGCTCTTATTAAAAAGCAGACTTTATAAATAAATTAGAGGAAAATCAAGAAATAACGGAAGAATAATCAAGGGAATCTCAACACCTTATGAGTAACGTATAGTATATGTGTAGTGCTCGTAGTGGAAGGGTAAAATATTCTTTAATAAAACATGCCGCGTAAATTATTTACTAAATTTCCAGACGACTTTTATGAGAAACAGTTTCAGTAAATCGTCACATATACGAAGCCTTTGTGTTTAACCCTACAACTACCGGAAATTTTGCTCAACCTTGATAAAAACATTTTACACCAGAATTTGTATTTAAAACTATTTAACTTTTTTTATTTACTGTAATTCTCTGTGATGTATATTTAACTTAATTTACGAAACAATTTCTAGTGTGAATAGCCACTTCGAATGTATCTGTTGGGTCCATTGGTCCCGTCTGGTAGGCGGAGGGTTAACCCCTTGAAGGGCACCGGCATATTATATATACCACTTACTTTTAATCCCAAAATGCCACAATGACACCAGAATTTTATAATTTAATTTTGAATTAAAGAGATACATCAGGAAAAGCTTTTACTTATTTTAAAATAAATTCGTTCGTGAATCCTGGTGTCAACTAATCATTTCAATATTTTAGCTACAAGAGTAGTTTGCCCCTCAAGGGGTTAAGGGGTATATACACTAAAATTTGAATGAAATATATTTTTAGTTTGACCGACAAATATTTTATCTTCATATAGCAACAAGGATTCTGCAAAGCATAATTTTCACACAATAAAATTTTTTTTTAATGTGTTGCGGAGGTGACATTCAAGTCACACCCGCAATAGTTTTTTTGTGGGGAGGGGGAATGCGACGTCATGAAGAAACAAACGTAGAGGCGAGATACATAAGAATTGTTTAATTTTACACAATCAGAAAAATAAATAACTTTATCTTTAATTAATATTTAGTTTCAATTATATTAAAATAATTTTTCATTTTAATATATTAAACATTCCATTAAAGAAGGTGGCGAAACCGTGTGCCGTCGGGGCGAATGTCACCAGAATTTCCGAATAGGTGACAATCAACTTATTTAATTGCAAAATTCCTGCTAATGAATAAGGCGAAGATTACTGTTCTGAAATAATCGTGTCAATTGTCTCTCTCGGACCCGGGTTCACAATCCCTGGTCTATAATTTACAGAATGCATTGAATCTTTCTAAATAAAACATACATATTTTCTATAATTTTAATGTCTGTTTAGATCTTTTTATTTTTGCATGAAATATTATGTGTTTCTTTTGATAAGTACTGTAATGCGAAAGTTTACTTATTTTACTACAACGAAAACAAAAACAAAGAAGATAAATCTTTTTTCCGTAGGCACCTTTGCATATAAAACATATATAAATTTTAAAGTTTCAATATTTTCTATACTCAGGAAAAACTCTCCTTATTGACATATATTTCCTTAAACAAAAATTAAACTTCCAGGCGCAAAATATACGAATCTATGGCTTTTTCTCTCTTCAAAATGCTGAAATAGGCGAAAGCATTGTTGATATAAATGTGCCAAAAGGCGATTCAATACAAGTGTATGTAGAATGAGAAAGTCTGCTCGTTTTGTCTCTAAGAAAAACACCAAAGAAATATAAAGAAAATTTTGCAAAGATAAATACAAACCCGCATTTTTTTTGTATCAGTAGACAATAATTTACATAGACAAAATTTCCCCAAGATTTTATAAAATATACAGTTTGAAATCTTTTTAACTCCATTTTTTGCATTTCTTTGGGGTTTAAACAGAAAAGTATATTTTCGGTGGTGAGAATGTTTGGCAAACAATCATTAACATACATTAAACTACTCATAAAAAATACCATAAATGTTTTAAAAAACTTTCATACTATACATAATAGGGGAAACTAACACATTTATAACAAACATTTTTGAAATTTCATTTGGATATAACCTTTTGAAGGTTGGTGTGATATATTTTATAACACATAGTGTTAATTAAGATAAGTACCAGAGTTTTCGAAGAATATGTTACTTTAATAGATTTCGTAAAATAAGAAGAGAGGGGGGGTTTGTAAAATTGCATTACCTTATTTTCAAATAAAATATAGGATGATTTTTTTTTAAATTGGCGAAAGTAAAACCCTATAACAAAAGAGCCATTCATCCAAATGACCTGAAATTTCACCAATATGCTCCCTAATTATTGGGAATTTTTTTTTTGCGTAGTTAAATAAACTTAAAATCGCACCGAAAGATGGCGCTGCAGGTTAACAACAATTGCTTTCCTTCCTCTACCGAGTTTTAGGCTCAGTGAAACAGTCTGTTCAAATTTCAAAACCATCTTACGTAAATATTCTATCGTCATTGGACCTTTTCTTAAATGCTTAAGTGTCCTACACCTCCTCAGAGCAGTTGGTGTGCTGTCATTATTCTTATAAAACAGTTTCACTAACAACGCACGGTCCGTTAATGGCACAGTCATTGCGAGGATATCCGTGGAATAATGAACACGAGGTGTATGTGCTTCACGCTTTTATCGCCACTGTATGTGTGTCGTGCAAAATCTCGTCTCCCGACTTTGCATACCCAGCGCTATCTGTCGGCGGGATTTTAAGGGGGTTTTTAACCACATCTAAAAAATTCCCATTACTTTGAGACAATGCTAGTAAAATTTCAGGTCATTTGGATCAGTGGTTCTTTTGTTATAGGGTTTTACTTTCACAACTTTAAAAAAAATCACCCTGTATTTCGAAAAATCTGGTGTGAATTCCCCATTACAGAAACACAATTACTTACCATGGAAAGAGTTAATAAGTTAAAGTCAGCCCTATTAACATCTTACAGACCAGTAACTTTGCAGATCTCCCACTCGGTCTGTTTTTTTGAACAAACCTTTTTTATGAAAAACATCATTTTACATTTTTCTTACAAATTTTGTTGACACCGAAAGTAATTCTCGTTGCAAATATTGTTAAAACCTAGCACTAAAAATTTTCTAAAGAAAAAACTGGTATACAAAAAACGGACAAGTGGGAGCCCTGCTTTTACTGCTAGTTTAGGTCAAATAAAAGCTTTTTAAACTAGAAATTTTATTTAATTAATGAATTCAAATGTATGCATTAATTTAATAGTTAATCAGCTTTTTATTACAATTGAAGTGCATTCAATTGTATCTTAGCTGTAAATAAGGAATCGCAATTTTACAGCCCCCCCCCAACCTCTTTTTTTACGGAAACTATTAAAGTAAAATATTCTTCGAAAATTCTGGTACTTATCTTATCCGGTACTCAAAATATTCCACCACTCTTCAAATAGTTAAGTAGAAACGAAATTTCAAAATGTTTGTTATGAATGCGTTAGTTCTCTCTATTAAGTAAATCTTGAAAGATTTTAAAAACATTTATAGTATATTTTATGAGAGGTTCAATGTGAGTTAATGATTTTTAGTCAAACATTCTCACCACCGAAAATATATTTTTCTGTCTAAATCTCAAAGAAATGCAGAAAATGGAATTAAAAAGATTTCAATCTACATTTTGTATAAAATCTTAGAGAAATTTCATCTACTGAAGAATCAGTGCTTTTGACATGTAGGACATTCAGAATCGAAGTGGATCAAATCCATACAAAATTTTCCAGAGTTATTTGAAGGAAAAGTGTACAGTCTCTCGAGCATTGTATTCACAATAATAGTAGATTACAGTGTTGCCAATTCGCTACCTATTTTAAATTCATATTGCTTGATTACCACCCCTTTCTTGAAGTAGAAGCATTCGCTTTATTAAATGACAGGTTAAATAATTCAAAAATAAGGGGAATTATGCCATTTTTAAAAAGTGGTGGCAATCAAGCAATCTAAAATTTAAAAAAGTAGCCGACTGGCACCACAAGCAGACTAATTCCATATTTTTGGTCACATTTTAAACATACAAATTTGTAAGTCACCAACAAATTTCTGGTCCATACAGGCTGTTTAAAATAAATCTGACACTTGCCTGTGAAAAAGGAAAATATGAAATACCCAAGACAAAAAGAAATTTTAACCGGAAAATGGAGACCAACAATGCAAAAAAGAAAAAAAAATATTATAAAAGAAGTCACCTTCACCAGCGATAACGGATTCCAGGTGGCTGCAGAATCTGGCACGTAGATCTTGCAAAATCTGCCCTAATTATGTCAATAAGCTTGGTCTTTGTGATACTTGCAGAGCATTTCGGTACTTGCGCAATCACGCCACACATTTAATAATTCATAAGATTACAATCAAAGGAGTTTTGGGGACAAACATTTTTATCAAGCTATCCTCCATCATAATAGACACGTCAAAACACCAGAATAACCTTACCTAATCGCAGAATTCTGAGTAATGAAACAAGGCAAAAATAACTTAATGAAAATAGTGATATCCAGAGAATATGGACCCCCACACTGTCTACGCCAATGCTCGTGAGCAAAGGCAACCTGCTATTCGTATTGAGGGCTTTAAAACCTTTCATATTAGCTAAAGTGCGATTATGTCAACACCCCGTGAAATCTAGGCCTACGCTCTGTCACAAAAATGGCGCTTGTCATAGGCGGATATACTTCAGTGTTTGTACGGTCCCTTGAATTTGAATACCAATCATTTCTAAAAGTTTTCTTTGCTTAATTTTTCTGAGATTAAATAAGTCAAAGAAAAATTGTAGAAAATGCTGGTGTCTAAATACAGGGGACAGTACAAACGCTTAAAAAATCCGCCTACGGCAGCCGCCATTTTTGCGTGAGTGCATAGGTCTAGTATTCAGAGATAGGTGATTATGTGCTGGTTGACGTAAAGTCGTAATCATTGCAAATTCTCTCTCTTAACTGTGAATGGATCTGATTGTCGGAAACACTAGTTTTGGACACCGTGACAGAAAATAAAATTTGTTATTCGTATTGTGGGCTTCCATACATTCATATGAGTTAAATTACGATCATTTGCAACACAACATACTGTAACTGTAGTATGCTTGATATTACGCATATATGACGTAAAGTCGCAATCGTTTTCAATTCTCTCAACATAAAAGGGATTTGATTGACAGCAAACCTAGTTCCGAATAACGTGAGCGAAGGAATCTCAAGTTATTCATATTGGGAGTACTAAGAGTTTTTATATGAACTAAGGTACGATTATGTGCTCAATGATGTAAAGGCGCAAAGTCGCGATGACTTTTCAACTTTGTCTCAGCCGGTAGAATTTTGATTGAGGGCAACTCTAGTTTTGGACAACTTTAGCAAAAGCAACACAAGCAATTCGTATTGTGGAATTCAAAGCCTGTCATATTAGCTAAGATACAAAGACGTCACTTCCGCCTGTATACTAGGCCTGAGCGCTGACACAAAACTGGCTGCTTTCGTAGGCAGATTTTTTTAGCGTTTGTACAGTCCCCTGAATTTACACACCAGTAATTTCTAAAAGATTTCTTTGACTTATTTGATTTCATAAACATAAGGCGAAGAAAACTTTTAGAAATTATTGGTGTTCAAATTCGAGGGAGCGTACAAACACAAAAAAAAAAAACGCCTACGGTAGCCGACATTTTTGAGTCTGTGCATAGGTCTATAATTCAGAGAGAGGTGATTATGTGTACAGATTGATTCTTTTTAATATGATTATTTCATATGATTATTTTTTAAGGGGACGAGGAAAGTTCGAAATGACAAAAATTGGTTGACGTTTGATCCTAAATTAGGAAGCGTGTAATTTAATTAGACTAATACCTGTTTCTCAATTATTTATTTATGTTTTACGGAAATACAAATATATATTTGTTAAATTGTATAACTATTGACAAAAATATTAATATTGACTTTCAGAACTTTTAATTTACGAAAGTAGCTGAATAAATAATGACCATTTATTTTCATTGCATGCTAGATATCTTTTATTTAAACATTTATTTAGAAACTAAAAACCTATTAAAATGTCTTCAATTAATTTATTTTAACATTTTCCTGTTTACTTGAGTCATTTGTTTTATTGATCTTTCTTTATTCTCCTTGATGGCTTTATGCCAAAATATGAACTGTATGAAAAAAATGAAAAAAATGACATTTATTATAGAATAATTGTATATATGACGTAATATACTATACACATTGCTATATCACGCTTATAGAGAGATAATAAAAAAGCACGTTATAATCGAGGTCATCTGGTAAAAAAAAAGTAACCTAAAGTAAATATTTATATATATATCTTTAAAAAGTTTTTTACATGCACTTTAGTACAAATTAATTTTTAAAATTACATTTAGAAAAAATACAATTATATATAGAGCGAGCAAGAATCCTCTCGCATCCCCCCATGTGAGAGAGAAGAGGACCATCTCTCCCCTGAATTGTAAATTTCTTATTTTGTTTATCTTTGATAATATTGAAACAAAATATTAAAATGCATTTTCCTCAGAGAACTTAAAATAAATATTATCAAAAGAAAATTGAAGGTGAGTTTATTTTTTCTTTTTAGCTAATCGCAAAATATCTCCTGAAATCTTTCTCCCTGCCGCTTCTTTTTGATTTTTTTGTATTCCGATGAGAACCCGTTTTCCCATTTACTGAAACTCCATTCCTTCTAGAATACGTTTAAAATCGGCAGAAACACACTTCAAAAGAAAGGTTCTTTTGGGAGACATGGATAAAGCATGATATATTCAAACACGCAATTTCATGAAACGCTATATAGCGAGGGTTTACTGTATTATGATGAAACAAGTATTTCTTTTTAAACCATTTTCTGGCAGAAATAATTAAACTAGTTCCAAAAGACTCTTAGTTTGAATCAAAATTATATGTTTATTGAATTTTGAAAATGCAAATCGCTGTATAATAAGCAAAGGAGGCGATAATAAAAAGATATTGTATAGAAAGGAAATGAAAAAATATGGAATTATAATTAGAGATCGACCGAAATTTCGGTTTTGGCTCAAAATAGGAGTTTTGGAGAATATTTGTTTTCGGCGGAACAGCTGCCACAATTTTGGCCTGACCGAAACTATCTGTATTTCAAAATCTCTTTCCTTCTTTCGTAAATTTTCAACTTTACTCATTGATATGTATTGTATAGGCACAAATGAGACACTGTTTATTGCTGTAAATTCCACTGTTTATTATTATTCGTCATGACTGATTCATGATGCGACTGTAAAGTATAAAACAAGTAATGCATATATGACTAAACTTATAAGACGCTTATCACGTGATCTTTAAAAGCTGGAAACTTAACAGTAATAGAAAATTTTTACTTTCAAACTCCAGATTGTTTCGAATGCTTTATGAGAATAGTGTTGTTAAAACATATGAAGATTTATGAAATTTATTACAAAAGATATATCGATGTATGTATACTTAAAATATTTTTTATTAGATGAAATTCGTATAATTGCAAACTATTTCTGTCACATTTTTCTTATACACACACATATATATATATACGTTTGTTTGTTAGACATGTGGTTCAATACACGTATAATTAATAAAGTAATTAAAAACGTAATTAATTATTATTAAGTAAATATTAATTATTTGTTATTAATTAATTTATTAATTAATAATCATATTCAGTTATGTACGTATTAATCAGTTTTTAAATTTTCTGACACTTTCGGTTTCGGTTTAAAAACCTGTTTCGGTCGATCTCTACTTATAATTATTAATTTTAGTGTTTAAATGTTTCTGTAATCTTTTTTTTTGTATTAAATGCAGGTTTTTAACTGAAAAGTTACATTCTTTAAGGACTTTTCTATGAAGAAGTAATGAAAATAGGTGGCAGGAAAGACATTTCTCCAAGAAAATGTGGACATATTCAGGTTCTCTTGCAGGGGTGATTGTGTTCCAGTATTTTGTACACCACTAAATTTGTATAGCAATATGTTTAGTATGTCATCGCAGAATTTATCGATTAAACAAGAAAAAGACTGCTATATAAATTTAGTGGTGTACAAAATACCAGAACACAATCAACACTGCTCTTGCAAAATTCTAACTTGACCCAAGCTGAAATTGCCAATAGACGTATTATGTCTCGAAAAACTGTAGTAAAAGAAACGAAAAAGATCAATTTGAATGGAAATGAAACATTGAATGGAGATGCACGAAGTGGAAGAAAACAGATTTCTTCACAACGTGATGATAGTGTTTTACTTATTTTGAGCAGAAATAGCAGAAAAAGTTCTTCAAGACAGTTGGAAGCTGCACTAAATAACCAGTGCATTGCTTTGAGTACAAGAACCATCCACAGAAGACTTTTTGAGGCTGGCTACAAGGCCTAAGGGAGAAACCGAAGCTAACTGAAGCCATGAGAATGCAAAGATTGACGTGAGCCAAATCGTTTAAACATTGGACAATTGATGACTGGCAGAAAAAATATATTTTTTATTATCTCACTAGCGAACTGGCCCGGCGTTGCCCTGGCCCGAGATATTAATAATCTGTTCTATACGAATATGACTCAAATCTGTAAGGCTATCAAAATCAAGTCGAATGAGGTAAACCCCATCGTAATCTGGCTTATAAAACCCAAGATTGGAAAGCGCATCCTGGCGGTGGAAAGTGCAAGTAGAATATTTAAGGCTATAGATATCAAGTCGAATGAGCCAAATCCCGTCGTAATCGGGCTCATAGAACCAGAGATACTCCTATAGTTCCACATTACACCACCAGAGGACGCAGTCTGTTTTGGAAGAGGCCTTTTCAGAACACTCGACCCAAACAAATTTCCTAGTAGAATTGAAATTTAACCACGGTTAAACATCCCCAAAATAGCGGAAATCGCAAAAGTGAGTTACGTAAACGATCAGTTTTGAAAGGGTTAATATAGATACTTTTTAAAACCAAACGGTGCGTTTTGAAGAAAATGAACGTATCTATGATCTGGGGTCTACTGTTTGTCCGTACTCGCATTTCCCAAGTCGATGCCGATTTTTAAACCTGGACCGAAACACGACAATCGCATGAGTGAGTTTTGGAAAGGATTTTTATTTCGGAGGGTTAAAATTAAAATTTTTCAAAACGGATACCAGATTTTAAGAAACAAAGGGATGTATATTAGGCGCGGTATTTTTAGTTTTTCGTATCTTATTTATAAACGCCAATTCGGATTTTTAAATATAGGAGAAATAGTTAAAATAGCGAAATTGACTTACGGTAAAAAACGTTTTCGAAAGGGTTAACGTGAATTATTTTTAAACTAAAGGTTTCTGCCTAAACCCGATAGAATGTAGATGTCTTTAGGTGTGTTAGTTTTTTGTTTGGTTATTTTAGAGAGCCGATGCTAGATTTTATTTATCGCAGAAAATCGGAATTTGCCAATGAGAGAAGTCCTGCGCACGAATTGTTTTTGAAAGATTAATATTCGTATTTTTCAAAAACAAATACAGATATCGAAAAAGGAATAAATGTACATATTGTCCGGTATTTTTAGTTTTTCGTATCTTTCTCTAAATCGCCGATTCGAATTTTTAAAAATCGCTGAAATCGCAAAAATCGCAAAACGTCATACAGAATATATACTTTTTTGAAGGGTTAATTTTCGTATTTTTAAAAACCAATGGTGAATTTGAAAAGGGCAAAGTCCGCTCTTTAATTTCGTGACTTTTGTTTTTCCGTATCTTTTGTATTCCAGTGGATGCAAATGGGAGAAAATAAAAAACATGATTTCGATGTATTTTGATTATTTTTTTTAAAAAGAGTTAAATTAAAAAAAATTTCAAACCAATCAGATCGTTTAAGATGCAAAAGTATGTTCTTTCAGAATATATAAACGGTTTTTCAGTATTTTTAGGCGTTCACCCATGGCGAATTTCAAAAAACGGGATATCTTCGGCTTTCTTTCTTCTATTCCCAAAGATACGGATATTGGTTTCTGAGCATGCGAGAGCTAGCTTCGGAAGAATGACTTTTTTATTTGTGATCTTTGATCAGTTTTTAATTAATAACTACTCTAATGTTCAAACTTTTTAAATTCTGAGGCTCAGGTGATTTACAAGTATGAAAATATTGCTATTTGGATATTAGAATAACATGAAATCTTTTACCAAACTGATGCTTACCATAATAAAATTACAGTGTAAAACGGAATCCAAGACACCGGATCCATAATAACTACGGGGGTTCAAGGGGCTAAAGAAATGTACGTTTTTATCTAAAAAATTACAAGAATAAGCAATTCATCAGGATTTCAGAACATCATTGCATAGTGCTGTGTTTAATTTAACGCTTCTAATTTCCGAAACATTCGAAGTATTTTATATGCTTATATATATTTATGTAATTTAAATGTTTAAATTGCGATTTGTAGGAAGTTGTATATTGTGAAAGGTGTGTTAAAAAACAACGAATTGTACAACTCACGTTGAAGCTCCTGATCTGTAGAGTTACTAGTATAATCCTCTTAGAAACACTGTTTTGGGATTTTTTCTTGAATGGGACTAATAATTTGGCCAGTAATGTATATATCTGATATTTTCATCCTTTAGTACTCGTATTTATGACCTGATTAGTTTGTGACTGAGTATGTGTACAGGATTTACAAAGATCTCGATCGAGTTCGATGCACCACACTCTCAAAAATGAATACTAAAATTTCAAGAAATTTTCTTCGTTTTTGACGAAACGGTTTCTTGAAATATGCTCCGAGTAAACGTTTCGTCAAATCGAGTAAATTTGCATCCTCAAAATTACGAAGAAAGTGGTTTCGTCAAATTGATTCTTTGAATGTTCCAAAAAAAAAAAAGCTTGGTGGTTCCATCTGTCGGAGCTTTTAGAAGCTTTTTTAATTGACTTGGGGCAAAATAAGATCGTCCTTCGGTGAGGCTTGAACGCGTGACTTTTAGCTTGACAGCCCAGCGTCTTACCTCTCAGCTAGCGGGACTTCGAAATTGTTTGATTTTAAAAGTATTTACGAGATGTTGATGTGTGTTTATATTTTTAGAAAGCAGATTGTATTTTTATCGGTGTTGTTATAACTTCTGCATGTTTTAATTAATAAGGCTAGATTATTATTATGGTTAATAAATAATTAGAAAATGGCTTGATTAATATAATTTATTAAAGAAATTTCCTTTGTTCAATGAATATGCTCTAGTTAATTTGTTGATCAGAAATAATTAATTTTGAAGTGCATATTTTGGAGGCGAGTTCATCAATTTCAGCGGATAAGATTACTGTTTATAGAGGGGAAAGGTCAGTTATACGTATTTTAAATTTGATTGTTACATGAATATATTTCTTAAATAAAAAAGCACCTAATATTGTGATTATTTATTTATTATTATTATTATTATTATTATTTATTATTATTGTTATTATTATTATTTTTTTTTACCATTGGGAAAATGTTGATGCTTGCGGTCGAAAATGGACCAAATGATGTTCGCATTTTACTATTTTAACCGTTTTTAACGAAATTTTGTAACTTTAGAGGAATTTTCTAAGCTTTTTTAACGAAATTCTGTAACTTCAGAAAAATTTATCTTTGAATCGGCAATAGAAATGCATAAAATCTTTACAAAAAGGATAGACGCAAATTATCAGATATAAAAAATAAAGTAGAAATTTGGTACATTCGTGTTATAGCGGCCCCCAAGGATGAAATATTTTTGTTTCTGTTTTCATTAATTATATCTTAAATTTAATACTATCGTGTATTTTTTTTTTTTTTTGAACGATTTTGTAACAAAAATAATCTGGCCAGGAATGCGGAAACATTTTTGTAAAATATTTGAGATTTTCCATTGCATTAAAAATCATTTAATTTTGAGACGAAATGATTGTCAAAAATGACGAAATATAGCTTAAGAATTGCGGAATCGTCAAAAGTGAGAGTTTAATTTTTGACAGCGAGGAAACAGTTTCGTCAAGATATTTGAGGATTCGCGTTTCGTCAAAAACCACGTGACTCAGTGACGAAATGATTGTCAAAAATAAGGAAATGAGGCCTGAGGATTGCGGAATCGTCAAAATTGAGTGTTTTATTTTTGAGAGTGCAACAATCGACTTCACCCGCCATCTTGTTTCAAAATGGCAGCCACTCAAAAATTTCAAATTCCAAAATATGTACAAAAAATTAGAAATAAAAGTTTTTACCCTTGGGCTTTCGGTCTTGATACAAGGATTCCGGAACCTTTTTAGTTTTGCCTCTATCTTAAAAAAAGCTGTTTAAAAAAGCAGCTTTTTTCAAAATCAGGTTTCATTTATCATCTTTGGAAAACGCTGTTTCTTGCAAATTTACTTTAATTATTGCAACAACTATTGCAACTCTCATACGCTTTAACCCTTTCCGGCACAGACAAAGTTTGTTCGTAAAAAGAGGAATTGCTGACTGGCACTGGAATTTGCAAACGACTTTTTTAGAAAATATGAACTTCTTATTGTAAGCTTTCATTATAGAAACAGAATTTTATTAAAATATTCTTGGTGCCGCATGCAAGTTTGGAATTAAAATTAGGTGTGCCCGGAGTGGGACCACTGTGCTGGAAAGTGTTAATCTACATAATCATATACGCGAAATTCCTACGCCAATCATATAGGAAATACACTACAAATTCTAGCCAAGCTTGGCCATACGTGACGAAATATTACCAAATTTGCTGCCAAAAATATATCGCCATAATTGAAATCAACTTGGATACAGTGGACTAATTTCGCGAAACTCTCATTAAAATTCAGTTTCAACGAAAACTGGAATTGAATCTTAAATAATATGTTTCCAAGAATTTTAGCTTCATGCGTGTGGGTAAAATTGCGTGTGGGTACTGACTTTCTATAAACAAGGAATAGGGAAAATTTTCCTGCCGATACCGGCCAGACAGACTTTTTAATCACAAACTCTCGCAGAGACAATCGACATATACCGTTCGATTGGGAATTGTGTCTACTTTCAGAATATGTTTGCAATTTATGAAAAAAGGTCGTGTAAATTTTAAAATTCAGTACTTACGTATTATCCGGGCCAGGTCAGATACAACTGCGCCAAGTATGGCACCAATTATCCTAATTACAGTAACTCTTAATTTTGGAAACTTATAGTTTATTTATTTATAATAGTTTATTGTTTATTTTTTTATTATAATTTACAGTTTTTTATTACAATTTAAATTATTTTTGTTATTTATTCATTATTGTTAATTTATTACTTTATATATATATATTTTTTTTATATTGTTTACCATTTTTAACAATGTTATGTATTTAATAATGTTAAATTACTGTTTTCAACATTATTGACACTGATAAACAAGGTTGGCAATTGACGACCACTTAACCCTTTCCGGGACAATGGTCCCACTCCGGGCCCACCTAATTTTAATTCCAAACTTGCATTCGGCACCAAGAATATTTTAATAAAATTTTGCTTCTACAATGAAAGCTTAAAATAAGGAGTTCTTATTTTCTAAAAAAGTCGTTTGTAAATCCCGGTGTCAGTCAGTAATTTCGCATTTTACGAACAGAATTTGTCTGTGCCGGAAAGGGTTAAGGGGATCTAGACCTCCTCGCCCGTATAATACGCAAATACCTAAAATTATATCCACTTTCATTTTTCAAGTGGTAACACTCACGTCTGACACCTTAGTTGCGTTATTTTCCCCAAAGCAACCCGCAAAAGTGTTGTTCATGTTATTTTTCTTATCATAAAAATCATAAAAAAAAGATAATCATAAAGATCATAAAAAATGGTGTAGATGTTTTTTCATAAATTTTGAAAATTAAAATTAGGATCTTGCATATTAATGTGCTTAGAAAATTCAATTATTTACAAAAAAAATTATTCAGAATTTTTAAATATAAGTAAAAAATTCACTTCACAAGAAATATTATTGCATAAAATTTCTCGGAAACGACTTTCAGTCAAAAGCGATGAAAACCCCTACTATAAACCATTTTACAGTTTTCAAAGCAGCAAAAGCTCTTGAAACCTTATATACACATTTTTAATCCGTGAATAAATATTGTTTTTCAACTTTAAGAAATATTAAAGAGCGAAAGCTTAAAACATTTACTCTGGAATATATTTGAAGCATTGTTTGGGATTTACAAACAACGTTAGTGTTATAATAAAAGAATATATAAATCATAGATGACTATATAAATAAATTAGGCATTCAAAGGATGAATACTGCAAGCGAAATGGTATATTCTGCATTATAAATCAAAATTCGTAGGTTTTATTCAATTTATTAAGAACGTATTGCTCAAAGTTTTATTTATACATTCTTATCTATTTCGTTGCATTTTTCGATTTGTCTTGTAAAAAAATCTTTGGTTATGAATTAGTTATGTTATATTTTTTATCGTAGTCGTAGCTGATATGTATGTGAGCAAATACGGGATTATTATTATTAATTTTAACGAAATGTTTATGAAAATTTCAGAGGCAAAATTCTATTAAAATGTACAAATAATTAATCTACACCAGGATTTACGATAAAGTTTATTTCAAAACATGTAAATGATCTTCTTCACATACAATATAGATGCAAAATTTTATTCAGAAATCTGGTGCGATTTTCACAGTTAGGGATTAACACTTTGAAGAGCGCTTGGATATTATATATCCCGTTTAATTTTAATCCACAAATCCCACAATGGCACCAGAAATTTCGAACAAAAAGTTGCTTTTATACTGTACGTGAAGAAAAGGTTTTACTCATTTTCAAATAACTTTGATCGTAAATACTGGTGTCAGTCAATTATTTCAACATTTTAACAACAGAAGTGCTTGGCTTTTGAAAAGGTTAATAATAAGTGTTATACATAGTATACCACCGCCCTTCAAGGGGATAATGTAAATTAAATGTACAATAAGTTCCAGTGTATAAGCCGTGGTGTAAACAATGTTTTAAACCAGGAATTTTACATAATAAATTAAGTTATATATGCATACAACTAAGAAATATCTTAGAATCTATTTAATAAAATTTCTGGATCTAATTTTGGTTTTGATCCACGGCTTTTACGCCGTAAATTACGTTGGGTTACTCTAAAGTAGTGGTCTTCAAACTCTTTGCCGGACAGCAATTACCACCAGAAATTTCGATATGGAATCTTCACTTTATTTAAACTCAAAGTTTCTGTCATTAAATAAAAGGATTTGTCTATTCTAAAATACTAGTAGCTTGGTGGCTCGCATCCCATATGTTGAGAACTCTATTGTAATGTAGTTTTTAATAGGAATATATTTTTAACAAAATAAAATATTTCCTAAACTTTAAAAAAATACTTAATTTATATGCTATATATAAATATTGATGTGTTTATGTTCACAATTTGTAAATAATAGAAAACGTTTTTCTTGCATAACAATTTTTAAATTTGGCTTTCGCTTCTCTATCTCTAACTTTCTATACATATATAAGATAGTTAACATCGCAAAAAAATGACAATCCTTTAGTAACTTGAATTTTATAAATATACAGGGTGTTCTGAAAACAGTGACCTCGGCTTTTATTCCTTAAATACGGATTATAGAACTATATTATAAATTACAAAGTTTCGTAAAAAAGGGTACAGAATTTTATGAAATCGATTAAAATTTTCAAGGGAATAAATTTGAAAAAATGCAAAGTTTAAATTTTTATGCCAATTCCCGTACAAAACTTTTTCCAATGCGTAAAATGTGCCCCATACACTATAAATGTCATGTACAAAATTTCAGCATTTTATAATAAAAAGTCGCAGATATATATTTAAACACAGCTGATGAGAGGTTAATCATAAATTAAAATGTAAATGTTTACAGCTATAGTAAGCAATCATTTTTTTATTTCGTAATTTGAGTACGACCCCTGAAAAGCGATCAAACGACACGATTTTTCCTTTTTTCGAATTCATATTCAGGCATCGAAAGTGGTTTAAGTTAGCATTTATGTATTTTCATATCTGTTCGACTTATGATAAAATGTTGAAATTTTGCACCTAACCTTACTGGAGCTTATATGGAGCTCATTCTACTCTTTGGGAAATATTTTGTACGGGGCCGTATAACAATTTAAATTTTGTATTTCTTGAAATTAACTCTCTTGAAAATTCTAAACGATTTCATAAAATTCTCTACTTTATTTACGTAACTTATTAATTTAAAATATATGTCTATGATCAATATTTAAGAAATTAAAGCCGAGGTCAAAGTTTTTGGGACACCCTGTATATATCACAATTATTTTAATCAAGATAAATTTTATCACTCGTTAAAGATAGGTGCCAATTTGGGATTACAAAGGAGGATTAAGGATTACAATTTGGAGTGCTACTATTTAAAATTTAATATGTGCCTTATTGCCGTCGTAGAAAATTACGCGCAATAACACGCGCAACTCGCTACTTCCCCCCTCCCCTGGAATAGGTTTTTATTATTTTTATTTTTTTTTGTATGACGCACGCAGTGTAGCGAGTTGAAACTCACACGAAATATACATCATACCTCGTAGTATTTGCGGTAAAAAAAATGAAGGTGGTCACTGAAATATTTCGATATGTTCTTAATTAAAAAGTTCAACTAAAACCAAGAAAAACGCAATAAAACTTATTCTTTTGCTGAAAATAATCCGAAAATAATATCCACTTTTTTATTGTAATATTACATATCCCTGATTTTTCTCTGTTGAATTAGAACACTAGTTTCGTCACAAAGAACTTTTAAGCGTCATAACAGCCTATATCTTGAGATATGTGCTTCAAATTTGGCAGAAAATCATCTCTACTGAAGGGCTATCGATTCATGTAGGACTCAACCTAGTTGACTCGAGGGAATATTTCACTATGAAACGAGGCTATACCCTTTGACTTACTCTGCACTGTTTCAAATTCACAGTTTAGTAAGCGATATTTCATTAACACTTTGATTACGGGCCAGTACTTGAGACTATGCGGGCACTTTCAGTTTTGGAACCGGTTGGAGCCGGTTCTAAAAGTGAAACTATCCTTATATGAAAAAACACAGTAACCAAAATGGAAAAAGTACAAATGCACAACGATAAAAACCACAGGTATCCTATGTAAAAACATTTAAAAATATCAAAATACAAGCGAGAAATTTGAATAGATTTCTCTCATAGGTTTAACATTAGCGTTTTTGTTTCTTCGCGTGACTAGTAAGGGTGTATTCAAATCCAAACTGCTTATTTTGAGACACATTTGTAAATTCATTTTTGCTCTAAAATACATCCAATTGGCAGGTTCTCTTATTCAGAAACTTTATAATGTCCGTATTGTCTCGATTTTTTGATAAAGGCAGAATATATTTCAAAAAATGCTGTCAAAGTGGACATTTTGAACCGAATTTCCCAAAGCGATAGCGCTGGAAACAGAAAAAATGATCCTACTGTGAAAATATTTGTCTGTAAATCAATTTCTAATTAATTGAACGAAAAATAAAAACATGGGGCCCTTATAAATGTCTTTATAAATCACGCCGCCAAGTTTCCTGTTGTTACTTTTAAAAATGAGTCTGAGAATGTGTCTCAAAATTTTGAGTTGTTAAGCGTGGAAAAATATTTTTTTGAATACCGCCTTAAGACATTTAGAAAATTGGCCCAAGGCTGTCTAACCTGGTGCCCGCGTAACACCAGAAAATTCTTACAGTAATATTTGCCTTATTACGACTCCAAAAATCTTCACTTTAATAATGCAGAGGTTTCTGCGAGAAATTTCTGATACTGTGCGGACGCAAGGTTGGACAGCCTTTAAATTAACAATTGGTAGGACAACAAAAAAGTCTAAATAAATAATCTATTTATTTGAAACTTCATGAACAAGGCAAAAGCGTGTTGGCACTAAAATAATTTTATTCAATTATTATAAATGTTTATTTTTCTTTAGACTTTTTTGATAAATGGAACTAGGGTTGCCAATTTTACCTCTTTTTTTTATTCAGAAATTACGAATTGATACCGGTAGTTCCGAAAGAACAATTTTTACTTAATGTAACCATAAAAAAGTCTGTCATTAGCGAAAATTACTACTATGAATTTCTGAATAAAGGAAGAGGCCAAATTGACAACCCTGCTTGAAACCAGCTTTGCCATTCCACTACATTTTTAAAAATTCAGCTTGCTTGATTGCCACCACTTTTTAAAATATTAAAATTCGCATTATTTAATCTGTTATAAAAAAAGGCGATTATTTCAACTTGAAAAAAGTGGTGGCAATCAAGCAATCTGTAATTAAAAAAAATAGCGAACTGTAATCATCGACTGGAACCAGTGTTGAGATTGCCACCCGTTTTTTGATAAAGTAAAACTTGCCTTATTTAATGACAGATTAAATAAGGCAAAAACTAAGCGAATTATACCATTTCAAAAAAGTGGTGCCAATCAAGGAATCTGACTTTTTTTTAAAGTAGCCTACTAGTAACACCGATTGGGACATATACAGGGTGGTTCAGAACTATATGTAAAAAATGTAAAGGCAGATAGAGGAGACCTAAATAAGCAGATTTCGTTTAGGAATGTGGGTGCGGAAATCCAGTGTTGAGGCAGTAGAGGACGCTGTTGAATTAAACGGATGAAAGCATTTCGCTGGCTTGAATCGTCATTTCCCACGTGGATCTCGAGCAGCATGTATCGGTACACCAATGCGAAGCTTGCCGACATGCATCGCATGTATGGGGCTGCACAAGGAATTGGAGCGGCTGCTCGAAGGATGCGCACGTACAACCACTCTCGAGCCTGTCGAAGGATTATCCTCTACTGTGCGTACTACTTTTTCTTCTACTGCAAGAATTCTACGATATCTTGCAGTGCCCGCATTACGCCTGGAAGCATACAATCCACTCGTGCACAACACCCAATGAAGATGCTCAACTGTTCAGCGATCCCGCAGATTCCTACCCAGGAATTGTTCCGTGTACATCATTTGAGCAACCATTTCATTTCCTTGCGCAGCCTCATACATGAAATGCATGTCCGCAAGCTGCGCATGCGTGTAATGATGGATGTTGCTCGAAATCCTTGCGGGGAATGACGATTCAAGCCAGCGAAGCGCTTCCATCCGCCGAAATCAACAGCGCCCACTTCTGTCTCAACGCTGGATTTCCGCACACACATTCCTATACGAAATCTACTTATTTAGGATCCCTCTACCTTCCTTTACGTTTTTTACAAATAGTTCTGAACCACCCTGTATATTTGAAAGAGGGTTACCTTCGAATATTTCTTCACACAAAAATAACTTATTTCTAAAAAAATTGAGTGTTCCTCTTAATTCGAACACTCTTCCAAGATAATATAAACATGATACTCTTAGTCAAGAATGGATAAAACAGCTGCAACATAAAAATTGAAAACGGCAATATATTTACTAATTTGTGGTGGTTAAAATGGATTTTTAAGTGCACAGAGATTTTTTTCACATTATGATATAGATATTTAAAAACGAATAAAAAAATTATGTAGTAAACATTTATTTCAGAACATCGCATACATTCATCATAAAAAATATTTTTTAAAGTTTTTATTGCAGTATACTTTGTGTAAATAATATATGAAAAATTCAAATTGATAATTTATAATTTTTTCGCGTGTTATCTTCGCAGTTTTCAGTATATGTTAGAGATCAAACGAAGAGTTCACATTAACCCCTTGAGGGGCGGTGGTATATAATATATACCACTTAATTTTAATTCCGAAACGCCACATTGACACCAGAATTTTGAAATCAAATTTTACTTTTATAATATACGTGAAGAAACGCTTCTACTTATTTTGAAATAAATTTTGTTTTTAAATCCCGGTGTGAATCACTGATTTCAACATTTTAAAAACATAATTACTTTGCCCCTGAAAGGGTTAAATATACGAGTTTATATACTGAATTTGTTTTCTATTTAACCCTTTAAGGGCCAGTGGGATATTACTTATAGCCATTAATTTTAATGCCAAACGATACACTGAACTTTGTCATACAATTTTGCTCTTGTAATGTACGTGAAGAAAACAAATTTATTCATTTTCAAATCTATTTGTTCCACCAGTTGTGGCTGCATTCAATCCTGCCAATATTTTCGTACCAGAATTAATTTAGCTTAAAAGCAAAATTTGTTCAAAGAATGGATAATAATGCAAGAATTAATATTTTTACTACTATTTACCGTTTTAAGAATTTCATTGTGTGTTAAAAATTTTCAAATAAGATTTTCAAAATAAAAAAAGAAAAATGAAGATATTTTACAAGCAATTAAACGAGTGGTACTCACTAATTTTTGAGAAAAGTATTTTCACTCCATATTTCAATGTAATATTCGCATTCGCCTTATTATTAAAAGGCTTATATTCGCCTTATTATAACTTATAAGATCTGCGATAGATAATATTACATGGAGTGGAGATTTATATTCAGAAAAATAGGTAACTCAGTGGGCCGTAGGCTGCATAACCTGTACCACTGAAAATTCATTATCCGAAAAAGTAAATAAACACTTGCACAGCTATCAAACTTCCATGGATTTTTTAAGTCAAAATGAAACATGTGGAACCAAATATAGATATATACACTGGTGTGCAAAACTTAAGCAACAAACACAAAATGTTAATTTCTGAACACGTGAGTACTCAAAAGGAAATCCTATAAAGAGCAAGTGTAGAAAAGAGGTACTACTCTAACAGCACGGCCAAACGATGTGAAGTCCCCTTGACGTCACACATGGTTAGAAGTGTTACAATCGCTACGGTGAAACAAAATATGGGATATTTCACTGTCTCATTATTACTCTCAAATGATTGTTAACACTGAAAAGTCACTGTGACTGTCGCTTTGTGATGGGTCACCAGGTGACATTACAATGAAGTCACCTGGTGATTCTCAAGTCACTGTCAGTTGAAGACTGAACTTTGAAGTCATTATGAGCATTGCATTGTGATGAGTCGCCAAATAATGTCACAATGAAGTCGCATGGTGACTTTCCGGTGATCGACACTCTATTGTGAAGTCATCATTGCACTCCTTTGTGAAAAGTCACCAGATGATTTAATTTACTGTCACTTGGGAACTCGTCACAGAACAGCTATCATGATGACTTTACAATGGAGTGTCAAAATGACAGTCACATGAGAGTCACAAGGTGACTTCATTGTAATGTCACCTGGTGACTCATCACAAAGCGACAGTCACAGTGACTTTTCAGTGTTAATAATCATTTGAAAGTAATAATGACACAGTGAAGTATCCCATATTTTGATTCACCGTAGCGATTGGGACACTTCTAACCAAGTGTGATGTCAAGGGGACTTCACATCGACTGGCCGGGCTGTTAGGGTAGTACCTCATTTCTACACTTGCTCTTTATAGAATTTCCTTTTGAGTTCTCACGTGTTCAGAAATTAGCATTTTGTGTTTGTTGCTTAAATTTTGCACACCAATGTATATAATAAGAGTCTTTAATAATATGCCTTGCTGCGATGTGTTACTTATTTGATTCCATTTAATACTTAAAGCTTCTGGTTCAATGTATGATTCACAAGTATGATTCAATGTATGATTCAGAAAAATAATTAACTCAGTGGGCCATAGGCCGCATACCAAGTGCCATTGAATATACATTATCCGAAAAAGTAAATAAAAACTTGCACAGCTACCAACCTCCCGGGGATTTTTTAAGTCAAAATGAAACATATGCAACCAAATATATATATATATATATATATATATATATGTGTGTGTGTGTGTGTGTGTGTGTGTGTGTAATAAAAATATTTATCAATATGTCTTGCTGCGACGTATTACTTATTTGATTTCATTTAATACTTAAAGCTTCTGGTTCAATGCA
Source organism: Maratus michaelseni (assembly GCA_963931845.1). Taxonomy (NCBI): domain Eukaryota; kingdom Metazoa; phylum Arthropoda; class Arachnida; order Araneae; family Salticidae; genus Maratus; species Maratus michaelseni. The sequence continues at coordinate 112,281,362 of OZ007599.1, forward strand.
TGTTTCACAAAATGTAATTTTTCGAACTGAATGGAATAGTGTCCAGTTACATTTTATTCCATTACAAAATTGCCGTACCTATCATAGTTTATGAGAAAAATATGTTCCGAAGTATAGAAAGCTAGCGCAAACCATTTTTGTTCCAATAATGGTACGCAGGCATGAGGACTTCGAGACAGCTCTCTGAATACTAGGCCTACGTGCAGAAACAAAATTAGCTGCTGCCGTAGACGGATTTTTTTAGCTTTCAATGTCCCTGGCAGTTGAATAATTATATTTTCTGAAGTAGTTTTTGTTTTATCTTTTCCTTGAAAAATAAAGCGGTGAATGATTTTATAAATTACTGGTATTGAAAATCAAGTGACCGTAGAAACACTGAAAAATTTCCGTTTAAGACAACTGTTATTTTTCTGTCATCGAGTAACCCTAGTATTCAGAGGGCCGTGCCTTCGACAAAAGTAATGATTCATTTAAAATTTTGATTTAACCTGCCTTGATGTCAGTGCTTGATTTTGCAGCAGTATGTTGTTAGCCTCCGATTTCCCCATCCCCACCAGTGGCTGAGAGATAAAGCTGGTAGACGGGAGGTGCTGGGTTCAAACCCCTCTCGCGCTCGTCGACCTAACCGTTTGGAATTTTCCGTATTTCTCTTCGAACCTTGCCGTAAATACGAGCTAGGATCCCTTAGAAAGACCCCCATAGAGGGCACTCCTCCTTAGGGCCTACATCCCTCGTATAGATAATCGGCCGTCATAAAATCAACCAACCAACCAACCAACCGATTTGCCACACTCTGGGTCGGATCCCGCAGCGAAAACTCACAAATATGGCAGTATTTTATTCAGTGGCGTAGCGTCAGGGGGGGGGGGGCACGATCATTTTACTACCAGTAAAATTATATACTACATTTTAGTCTTATTTAATCTTTGAACGGTATGAATTAAATAAGGCCAAATATAGTATATAAAAATACTGGAAGTAAAGTGATCCGTGCCCCCCTTGAAGCAAAGCCTCTGATTTTATTTAGTTCTCAGTTTTATTAATTTTATTTAAATGGTCATGGTAGGGTTGCCAGTTTGGCTTCCTTTTTTATTCAGAAATTCTGAACTCATACCGGAAATTTGAAACAGAAACTTTTGTTTCATTTAAAGACGGCCTTTTTGCGATTTCACCTGCCAAATTCCAACTAAACTTCCGTACAATGTGAGTTAATTCTATCCAGGTTAAAGACGTTTCTAACCAGAAAATATATCTGAAAATATATACAGAGGTGCCAAGCTCTCATTAGTCTTCCGTAATATATGAATTAATTTGACCCAGGTTTAACACGTTTCGCACCAGAATTTCTTTTAAGAAATGAAATGAAATAAATTTCACGTAGAAACCATCAATTAAAGAAATAAAGATTTATCCAATAATTTTTCTGGTTTGAAGCTTTGTTAAACTGGGTCAGATTAAACCACACATTACGGAAGATTAGAGGGAACTTGGCACCTCTGTATATATTTAGGGTTATGTTCTTACTTGGAACCTATTTGGTTTCATTTCTTAAAACAAATTCAGGTTTAAAATGTATTTAACCTTGGTTAAATTAACTTACATTGTACGGAAGTTTAGTGCAATGTTGGCAGGTATGCGATTACTTAAAGAAACAATTTTGTCTCAAAATTTTCGGTATTAATTCAGCATTTCTAAATAAATAAAAAGTCCGAACTGGCAACCCTGTGTCATTCCATATGTAGAAAAGTAGTTCATAATTGTATTACATGTTTTAAAAGAAAATATTTCATGGGAAATTTACCAAAAGAATGAGTACCTGAGAACTATCCATTTAATTACTCATATGATATATTACTGTATCTTTCTTATAAAATATAAGTACTAGCGTAAAGGAATTTATGATAAAGTACATGTAGCCATATTTATTTGTTTTGTTACATGTGCAATTCATTTAGAAATTGTTACTGAATTAACTTCGCAGGCCTTTACCGGTTTCGTACGTTTTTACCACAACTTTTAATAGAATTTTTATATTTAATATTTAACTAGCAGAAATTGTAGACGTCTCGTTTAATGCAGGATTTATAATACTTGTCTGCATTTGAATAAGGCGAAACATTCTATTATAAAATTGTGGTACAAGCGTACAAACCCTGTTTATAGAAACTTTAAAAAGGTTTTTTTCTTGGAGAGGAAAATTTTCTTGTATTTTTTCTGATAATGCCAAAATTTTGTAGACTGCAATAAGGAACTCAAAAAGTTACATAATCTAGTTAGAATTCAGGAGAATAATTTGTCTGGATATTCGAGTAGTGAAGGTATTGACTGGAAATTTTATCCACCCAGGGCTACAAATTTTGGAGACCTCTGGGAAGCTGGAGTCAAATTTTTCAAATATCATCTAAAGCGAGTGGTGGGAAATGCCAAATTCACATATGAGGGTTTTTTGACTGTAATAACCCGAATTGAAGGAATCTTAAATTCACGTCCTCTTATGTCTTTCTCATCTGATAAAGATGATCTGAACGTTTTGACTCCTGGCCACGTTCTTAATGGCAGGTCAGTAAACTCTATTGTTGAACCTTAAATATAAGTACTATTCATTATTGTAAACTAAAAATATCGGATATAACAACAAAATCATTCAATTCTTTCAAAAACAAAATGGTCCAAAGATTATCTGAGTTCATTAGAACAAAGGGGAAAATGGATTTTTGAGAAAGACAATGTTCAAATAAATGATTTAGTGATTACTAAGGAGAACAATGTAGATATTTGCAATTGACCTCTAGGTATAATTGTAGAGCTATATCCAGGTAATGATGGAATCATTAGAGTAGTAAGTGTAAAAACGCAGAGAGGTATTTTTAAGAAACCCATTACAAAAATTCATCTTTTACCTCTGGAAAAAAATTATTATTAACTTTTCTTTGTAATTTGTTGATTATTGTTCAGCAGCATATGTTGTATTAATTGCTTATATTTTTATGTGTATCAATATATTGTTGATATATGATATAGTTGAATGACATTCATTCTACGGTGCCGGTATGTTCGGTCGTATTTATGTTTTGTGTTTTGGAACGCGTGTATCGTCTGCGTTCTATTTTGAGTCGTACGTTGGATGTGTTTTGAGAAGTAGCCATGAGTTGTGAGTTATGTTTTATTTTGAATAAATATTCAATAATAGTGCATCAAATGGATTTTTAATGTGTAAGTGTTCCTAATTATGGGTAGTTAACACTCACCTTGATTGCAAACCTCTTTATGTTTGATAACAAGAATTCTTGAAAATAACCCCTTAATGAAATATTGCCATAAATTAACACCGAGATCGTTATCCTAAAAAGTGGTATATTATTAAAACACTAATAATAATTCCACCCTGAAGGTGGTAGGGACAAAATTTTCTTGTGAACTATTCTTCCCAAGGGATTTCTAAAAGGTTCTAAGTCTGCAATGCTTCAAAAAGTTGTTATATTAACCCTTTCAGGGGCAAACAACTTTTCTTTCTAAAATGTTGAAATGTTTGAATAAAATCAGAAATTATGAAGAAATTTATTTCAAAATTCATAAATTATTTCTTTATTACTTCTTTTTAAATTTCGTATGTCGATTATAAAAGCTAAATTTATTCTAAAATTCTAATACAATTGTGGCATTTGGGAATTAAAAGTAAGTAGGATACATTATATCGCTCAGGCTAACAACGTTTATAGTGATAAGGTTAAAATTTTAGTCCTTCTACAGGCTAAAATAAAATAAATAAGTACAGAAAATGGTAAAATTCAAAGAAAACTTGGGATATGAAGAGTTTCGTCACTAAATATTTTTATTTTCTATTCTTCGAAAGAAACAACTGGCTTTTTTTGTCAAAATGTTTTTTTTCAATATAAAAACGAAGAAAAAATATGCATCTTATCAATTTCCGAAATTGATTTTTTACATATAAAAAATTACTAAAACGAGTTAAAAATCTTTAAAAGAAAACAGAATTTTATTTAATGAAACTATTTATTCCATAAGTTTATAAATATAATTTCTCATACCAGAAAATTTAAAAAGCTCACTTTAATAGAATTAACTGTTAAATAGTATAGGTTGCATTTATATATCCCTCGCTGATCAGTTCTAGTGAAGAAGGTGTTGACAAATTTTTCTTGTAAAGTTGTCTTACCATGGGATTTGTGAAAGACTAACAGTCTGCAATTCTTCAAAAAGTTTTTATATTAACCGTTTCAGGAACAAACACATTTTCTTTCTAAAATGTTGAAATGATTGAATAAAGTCAGAATTTACAAATAAATTTATTTAATAATACGTAAATGATTTCTTTAGTACTTCTTAAATTTCTGTATGTGGTTTATTGAAGTTAAATTTATTCTTAATTTCTTGTGCAATTGTGGCATTTAGGAATTAAAAGCAAGTGGGATACATGATATCTCACAGGCTAACAAAATTTATAGTGATGAAGTTACAATTTTAGTCCTTCAACAGGTTAAATTAAAAATAAATAAGTACAGAAAATGGTAAAATACAAATAAAACATGTGATATGAAGAGTTTCGCCACTAATTATTTTCGTTTTCTATTCTTCTAAAGAAATACCTGGCTTTTTTTATCAAAATGTTTTTTGTTTTGTTTTGTTTTGTTTTTCAAAATAAAAACGAATAAAAATATGCAGCTTATCAATTTCTGGGATTTTTTTTTTTTTTACATTCAAAAAAATAATTACTAAATTGAGTTTAAAATATTTAAAAGAAAACAAAATTTTATTTGATGAAACTATTTACTCCGTAACATTATAAATACAATTTGTCATACCAGAAAATTTACAAAGCTCACTTTATTCGAATTAAGTGTTAAAAAGAATAGGTTGAATTACTCAATATCTTCAGTTCTAGTAACGAAGATGAACGTATCGTTCTCTCTGGGAACATAAAACGATAAGAAGTGTATGAAAAGATTTCGGGGAACTTTTCTTTTCGCCCCCATGTTGTAGACGTTAGGCTGAAATTAAAAGACCCTGCTTGAAAATCACAGGAAAAAAAATCGCTAACAACTCTGAATCATCATGCACATCAGTAGAATTACCAAAACAGAAATCAATTACTGGTTTTAAATATGTATAGTAGCAGGAGAATGTACCTCTAATAAAATGAAGATGTTTGTTTATATGTAAAAGATGTGTAGTAATCTACACTAATAAAGAAAATATGTTTGTGTATGTGTGTGTCTGTGTTTGCGCGATGACTATTGCACGTACAGATTATACAGAATATACAGCAAATACAGAAAGACGACTATTGCACATACAGATCATAAAGTCTGTTTCTGGATAGACGGACATAGGTCCAAATACACTTAAGTCTCAGATTTAAAAATTATATATATTAGATTTTTTCTTATTTTATATTCACCGGAACGATTCCCATATTTCAATGATTTTCCCAGTTCGCTGTCAATTTTCACCCAACGATAAAGGCAATCGAAATTGAATATTTTTGCCAAGTGTAGTAACTTTTTCCGGGAAAGTTTATAAGCTGAAGTTTATTTGGAATTTCGTACAGGAATTTTTGCGATTTTCGAGATTTTCTTATGAAAAGCCTCCATTTCGTCCAAAATAAGAAGTTAGTATTTTATCATCCAATATCTGTTTGACACCTTATCCTTACAATCTTATTTATTATGTTATGCCCAGAATAGAACATATATTTTGGAATCAATTCTAAATTTTTATAAACTTAAAATTTGCCGTAATTTCCGGCGTATAATCCGCGGATCAAACAATCATGTTTCGACCCAGAAATTTTTCTTTATAAAATGCACACATAAACAAACATATTTTCTATTTTAGTGTAGATTACTATACATCTTTTACACATACACAAACATCTTTATTTTATTAGAGGTACGTTCTCCTGCTACTATACATATTAAAAATCAGTAATTCATCTCTTCTTTGGTAATTCTACTGATGATTAACATTGAGAGTTGTTAGTGGAAGTTTTTTCCCTGTGATTTTCAAGCAGTGTCCCATAATTTCAGCCGAGAGTCTACAAAATGGGGGTGAAAAAAAAGTTTCCCGAAATCTTCTCATACGCTTCTTATTGTTTAATTTTACCAGAGAAAACGACACGTTCACCTTCTTTACTAGAACTGGTCGTAAACGGACAGAGAAATTCAACTTACGCATTTTAACATTAATTCGAATAAAGTGAGCTTTGTAAATTTTCTGGTATGAAGAATTGTATTTATAAAGTTATGGAATAAGTACTTTCATTAAATACAATTCTTAAATATTTTCTCTTAAATATTTTTTAACTCAATTTAGTAAATATTTTATTTGTATGTAAAAAGAAAAAAAATCTCAGAAAGCTGCATATATTTTATTCGTTTTGATTTAAAAAAAAAAAAAAAAAAAAAAAAAAAAAAAAAAAAAAAAAAACATTTTGACGAAAAAAGGCAGGTGTTTCTTTAGAAGAATACTAGATCGCTGTAAATATTTAACATCAGTTACTGAATAAATTTTCTGAGTTTAAACAAAATTGTTTGATCCGCGCATTATATGCCAGAAATTACTGTAATTAAAGAAATTTGTGACAACCAAACGAAGTTCTAAGTAAGCTGTGTCTAAGGTTTCTTTTTATTGCTAAAAGGCATGTTGTTGTGGCCACGGTGTTTCTTCCTAATTGAGAGATAATTGATTAAATCTTGTGATTTTATGACTGTCAAAATTTCGAGGTTTATTTTTACATTTTTCTTTTTTCGCAAATACATATTTTTAATTGTTTATTTTTGTAACTTTTTTTATCCATTTCGTTATGCGAGATAGAATGTGGGGAAAAGGTAAGCATATTTTAGACGGGTCGGCCGAAAAGACGCCAGGCGGTGTCTCCTAGTAGCTAATAAAACATAAACTATACAAAATAAAATGAAAACAAATCATATCGTAATTATTATATATATATATATATATATATTAAATTTGTCCAATTGAAAAAAAAAGTGTTCAAAAATTGCTTTCGGAACCAATGCACTCGTTTGGCAGTCGGAAGATGAAACGCATATTACAGGGTTCGTACGCTTTTGCCACAATTTTATAATAGAAAGTTTCGCCTTATTTAAATGCAGAAAAGTATTAACAATCCTGTAATTAAACGAGGCGTCTACAATTTCTGCTACTTAAATATTAACCCTTAAAAGCCTAGTGTATCAAATTTGCAACACTTTTACTTACCCAATCATCAGTGGCGTAGCGTCAGGGGGGGCACGATCATTTTACTACCAGTATAATTTTTATACTACATTTAGTCTTATTTAATCTTTGAACGGTATGAATTAAATAAGGCCAAATATAGTGTATAAAAATACTGGTAGTAAAGTAGTCCGTGCCCCCCTTGACGCTACGCCTCTGCCAATCATACGTAGTATAGGGTAAATCTTGTAATCGTTTTGAACATCGAAAAATTTTTTTGACGGATTTACACGTTTCAGACACTGGAGATTCCGAAAAACATACTTTAAAAAAAAAATGCCGTCGGTGTGTCTATGTGTGAGTCTGTAAACGAACTATCTCCCGAACAAATTGAGATGGAGACTTGAAATTTGGTATGTACTTAGTATGTAATAATAGGACGAAGCTTATTGAATTTCAGTAACCTCGATTATCCGGGAATATTTTTTTCGGACTCCCGAAATATTCGTTCTGATAAAAGGTATATAATTTTTTTTGAAATTGTTTACTTTAAGAAGTGAATATGAAAGACAATAAAAATACATAAATTTTCCATAAAGAATGAAGTTGATCGGATAATGAGTTTCTGAGATATTTGTAATCCTTTTTCCCACACTCTTCGATTTTTCACGACCCTGTATTCATTCAAATTTCAATTCAAAGGTATATTTTAATTGGAAATGAGACGCGTAATCTGACGCAGTAAACCGTTAGTTAATAAGATTATCAATTTTGGAGTTATAAGGATGTTTCTTTTACGGAATTCAGTAATAGAGCATTTAAAGTTTATGACGACATCAAGCCACGACTTTATTCGAATTGCAATGCATTTTATAAATAGTTTACACATGTTTTATTTTCATATTTTATACTATGCATATCCATGATGGGTAAGTATTATGGTGACCCCAAATAGTTTATTTAACTTTTAATAAATAAATCAAGTTCTTCGCAAACACTTTATTTATATCGAAATAAAAATCCTGTAAAAATCACATCAATATGCTACTAAATAAAGTTAAAAATATCTCTTAAAATTTCTGATGCCTAATCATTAACTCTTCAATGCATGAATTCTTCTTTTAGGATTGTGTTTTTTTTTTTTTTTTCATTTATATTAAGGATTAGACACCGGAAATTTTAAGATATATTTTTAACTTTATTTAGTAGCATATTTATATGATTTTCTACAGGACTAATATTTCGATATAAATATAGAAGAACTTGATTTATTTTTTTTAAAGTTAAATAAAAAGTGCTGCAAATTTGATACACTAGGCATTTACGGGTAAAATAGAAAAATTCTATTAAAAAATCGTGGTAATAGCGTACGAACCGTGTATTAGAACTTGTGTATAGTAGAGCACAAAATTACTACTGGCTCAAGACTGTGATTCCAGGGTGCAAAGTTTGCAAATACATTAGTTTCTTTTTCATTAATTTTATTGGTCTTTAAAAAATTGTTATGAATAAAGATTTACTACCAATGGAAATCATCATTGCGTACATATGAAACATCACAGCAGTATTTAAAAGAATGCCAATAACATTTTGAAACTATTGCTCCCCAGCGATTAATAATTTTTTTAAGTTTGTAATGTTTATCAACATAGTTATATCAGAATCAAGGTTTCCAATTTGTCCTTTTTTCATTCTATTTCTTTAAAAAAAAAAAAAAAAAAAAAAAAAAAAAAAAAAAAAAACTTGCATTTTTTGGCATACGTTTTTAAGGTGCGTAAACTCCTTGGAATTTTTAAGAGTCTATCACCGCTATTTAAGAAAAGTTGTTTTTTTAATATATAAAGAGCAGAATTCGCAATTATATCATTTATACACAGAATTTGTAATATTTAGTGCGATTAAATAAAACGCAGAATCCCATTAACAGTTTTCTGTCCGGCGACAGTACAGTGGTGTCCTACGTAAAGTAACTTCATTTTAATCCTTAAGTACTACATTGGCACCAGAATTTTGGAATGAAAAATTCCCTTTTATCAAGTACAAGAAGAAAAGATTTTACTTTTTTTCGAATAAATTTGCTTCTAAATTCTGGTGTAAATCAATCATTTCAACATTTTACGAATAGAAGTATTTTTACAAGACATGCGGATGGCAAAGTGCTAAATGTGTGCGCATCGTGCGTTATTCAAAAAGGAAACGAATAAAAATGACTTTCTTATAATCTATCAGATTGCAATATGATTCTATTTAATCCGGGACAATACAGCATAACCAGGGACTGAATAGTTTTAATTTAGTCATCAATATTTATAAATTTCAATTGTCAAATTATTTAATCGGAATCAAATTTACATGTTTGTGAAGTAAAATAAGTCGAAGAATTCTACTCGAAAATAGTGATGACAAATGTAACAAGTTGGAAATTGTACGACAAACGAGATAAATGAGGTGCGTTCGTAGTATAACTACTTTCAGTGAAATGAATTATGTAGACTGCTATTATGATATGATTAATTTGCGTAATACAATAAGTTCATTTTAAGTTGGCAACATTTTATCTTTTGTTGACATTTACTGAAAATTCCAATTGGAAGCTTAAGCCTAGCTTCGAAAATTTCAGAACTTGAAATCTCTATTTAGACTATTTTTCGATATGATATCTATTTCCCCGGAAACATCTATCCAGAATACTGTCGGGAGATTATAGGTTTGCTATAATTAAGCAACTTAATATACAAATTCGGTTTTTAAATTCAGTAATACGGAAATAATAGGACTCCATCTTAAATATGACGTAGTCACCATGGCAGCCTAGAATCGTTACTTATCATTGGACATCAGTGAACTAACTAGGTGTGACAGGATTTAATAGAATGAAGAATGTGACTATAACTTGGTCATAAAGGTTATAAAATGTCATATACCCCATATATGACTCTAACGTCATACATGTCAGATAACTTGGCGTTACACCTCGATACCTTGACCATTAATCCTCGGAAGCTGCTATAACAAGAAAGTATTGATTTTTAAAAAATTCAAATTACTTATTAAATATTTTTATCAATATCTTTTTAAGTTTTGATTCGATTTTCATAAAATTTGAAATGACTCGATAAAATTCTGCAACGATTATATATATTAAATTTCAAACTATTCGGTTGGGTAGTTTTGTGCTGTTATATACGGACCAGACGACTATAGATGCTACGTATACATGTAATTACGAATGCACCTAAAAACCATACGTACTCGGGGTGTGTCATATCATGCATACTGTACATTGTGATATAATTCTGTGATAATTGTGAATGAAAATATTTATTCTGTAATCAAAAAATATATTTTTTAAACATACCAGATAATTAAATATGATTCTTCAAATAGTATTATATATGTTTGATCGCTACATTGATTTCACTGATTCATTAACCCTCGTAGTACCACTGAGGTACTGACTGACACCATTTAATTTTGTTTTGAAAATTTTGATATTTCCAACCAGAAGAAATTAATAATTTAAACTTAATAAATAAAATCTAATAAACTCTTAGTAAGAAAAAGCTACACTTACTAGAATTAAATTTCTGGTTCATATCATGGAAAACTAAGAACGTTTATAAAAATAAGAAAATAAAACTTGGTATTAAGAGGGTTTAGGACAGGGGGGTAGAGATCTGTGCGCCACACACACAGTGGAGTATTTGATGCAAAATCCTGGCCAAAAATGCAGAAATTAAAACTTGCTCGACAATTGTAAAAAGCATATTTTATAAGAACAGACTAACTGGTTCATCGACCTATGCGTATGTCAGGAGTATCAGTCATTTCCGGCAGCTCCTAGCCTCAGTTGAAGTGAAAGTTTCTTTGTGAGAAGACGTGCATTTTTGTTATGTTTCGGCTTTATTTTTGTGTTTAGATTTATACTTTGACATTTGTATTTAAATAATTTTCTTTTTCATATATTGGAAAAATAATTTTAATTGAAAATAGGTTAATACTAAGCCTACTTATATATAATTTATTGAAAAATATTCATTGAAATATATTATCTAATATATTCAAAGCTTTTTAAAGTTGTGTCGGGGTTTGTCGGACCATTTTTTAATTATAATCGTATTGGTTATAGTTTTGAAAGCATTTTTTTTAATGTTCCGCATATTGTTGCCATTTCTAGAGATCAATGATTTTTGAAAAGACTGTAAACCTATTAAAACCACTCAAAAACCAGCATCTCTATACTATACAGACTCAACTTTGGTAAATACTAAATGCAAGTAATATATATATTATATGCATTGGTTTTCATAAATAATTAAACATTTATGTGTAGTAAAATTAACCTAATTTAATTAAGCATTACTTGTAAATAAAACAAACCTAGCAATAATTAATTTCTTCTTATAAACAATAAATAATTAAGCATTGTATTATATATTTAAATAAATACATACATTTATGCATATATAACATTAATTAAGTGTATTTATTAATAGTAAGTCAACAATAATGGTTTTAACTTTAAAACAATGAAAATTAATTTTGGCCAGGATTTTGCGTCAAATACTCCACTGTGCGCCAATTGGCAGATTGCCAACACTAAAGTTTTACTAGCCTTTGTCTAATAATATTATTAATACAATTTAGACGAAGTGTACTAATACAATTTAGGCGAAGAATACTAATAAGTTGTGACAATTGGCTCTTTAGCGCCTAGTTTTTTCACCCCTGGTTAAGGAGAAAATATAGATTGTTCCTTTTTTATTAGGCATTTTTTAACGATTGCGCTTCCAAGGTAAGTACACTATTTAAGATAAGAAAAAAATTATTTAATATTTAAATTTTTTAATTCATCACTGTGTTGTTTATTCATAGAATTTTTAATATCTTTTGCGAAAATTCTGTTTAAAAATTGTGGTAGAACTGTATACACCCATCGCTTTTTAGTAAAATATTTTTTTTCAAGATGTCGCTTTTTTAAGCATTCATTAAACAAAATACATTGATTCAGGACATTCCCCCGACTGTATGTCTAAATATCTCAGTATGTCGTTAACGAAAAAACAGCTTATGCCCTCACGCGATCACATAAGTCGAGTTTTTCTATAAGAAAATACAGGTATTCTCCCTGAAACTGTAGAAACACTGTAATAAAGATTAAGGACGTAGCGGCGTAGCTTCAGGGGATGCTGCTTTAGTTTACTACCAGTAGTATCATATACTAAATTTGCCCTTATATAGCCTTTGAACGTCATAGAATTAAATAAGGCCAAATTTAGTATGTAATAATAGTGGTAGTAAAGTTATGCAGCATCCCCGGACGCTACGCTATAATTTTTTTTTCGAATACATTTTAAGTTATAGCTGCCAACTTTTACGAATTTTTCCTACCACAAAAATTTAATTGTAAATTTTGCCTATTTAGTCACCGACATCTGCAATTAAATAAGGAAAGAATTTCTGCTAAATTTGAGTGTTAACAAAAAAAGCGGAAAAGCTAGCAACTATATCGTAAGCAAACGCAAAAGTCCCACAATTTTTTCTAAAAAGAATTTTTTACGTTGTTTAAGGTAGAAATTCTACATTTTTAAATATAGCGATCATTACTCTAAAAAACTTTTCAGGGGCAAATAATTTTTCTGCTAAGAATCTTAAAACTGTTGAATGTCACCAGAATTTACGAATTAATTCATTTGAAAATAACTAAATTCTTTTTCTTACATACATTATAAAATGTATATATATATATAAAATATATGGGGTGTTTTTTGGCAATTGGGAATTAAATTCAACTAGTATATACTTAAGTAGTAGTATTTACCTCCGCTTTTCAAAGATTTCACGAAATGAATTATTTTTATGATGGTACGTATGAACACGCTATACGGATAGTTGTGTCAACCATGTATGAAGCAGGATTTTCTAACTAATTTTTTGCTTGCTTTTATATAAGACATTTTAAAGTTTTATAGTCATAATGAAGTTTTTTTTTATTATTTCACATATTAACGAAGTTCCTCCGTTAGGGGTTATCTTTTAATTACATCACACAAATTTCACGGTTTTTAGTCCTTCCCTCCTCCTAATTCACACGTTATCACAATTGACTGCTACTACCTTCACTGTTCTGATATCACATTTTGTATCAAACAAGGATGAAATTTGGGTACCTCTGGGTTATAGAGGACCCCAAAATTACAATTACGCCAATTTTCAGTCAATTTCCGAAAGTCGCGGCCATGCTCGGGAAGCGCGAACGGAGTGCGCACGTATAATAACGAAATAAAAATAAATACAACTGCATTAAATAATATAATATTTTATATTATTAATAATATATTACAACGATCCTTAACAATTTTATAACAATTTCTTACAATGTTTCACAAGAATAACAACTTTTTAAGGTTACGCGTTACATTAAACGCCATATTACAGACAATTGCTTTTAATAATTCATCAAAACCATTCTTTACCTAGGTATTTTCTTCACATTATTTCTGTAACATACGATTCAAGGTGATGGGGAATTGTGCCTCGTAATTTTTTATTGATCCATTTAAAAGAACCCCACATTCTTTCCACATATTTTTCATGAGCACCTGTTGTTGGATCAACAAATTTGTACTTATGGTTCACAGTAAACCGGTTGTAACCTTCTTTTTCCAAGCTCCTCTGAAATACATCTAGATATGAATGTAGGTTGTGGATTCACCTTCTACATGTTCACAATTTTTTTTGAACCAGCGTACTAACATTTCTATTTAGGATTTGAACGAGAAAGCATTCGCCATTTTCTCGTCAAATTCCTCCAAAAATTACACTGCTGTTGTTTTTTCGACGTAGAAAAAAACTGTATTCGATCTCGACAAATTTATTGGTACCACCAATTTGTCAGTTAATTCGTCGTAAATGTGTAGGGAGCACACGTCTATCATGTAACTATTACAATAAACATTTTCACTCATATGTAGCTGATTCTTAGACCATTTTATGGATGTTAATTCCTCTGCACAACAGTACATAAACATTAAAGCAGTTATGAATGGTATTATACAATCAATAAACCAATTTCAACACAGACGCCCCCTTTTTTACAACATTTTACGTTGTATGTCCATATAGCTTCATCATTAGAAACATACAGTTTTATATCATGGCCATTTTCGGATATTTGTTTGTTGGGTAAAAGCCCTTGCTTTTGAAAAAATGAGATTGCATCCACCTCCGCATTCGATAAATCAAAGATTGTTTCTACATTTATAAAAATAAATGCAGGCCATTAAAGAGAAAACAATGCAACACGCAATACGAAAAAAAAAAACATGTGAAATATGTTCTAAACTCTAAAGCATCAATGACAAATTAATATGATGTTAGAATAAGCACGAGATGCTTCTTTAGGACTGCAAACATTTGATTAGGTATTACACCTAACTTAGCGATATATCTCATTCACTTGGCTTTCATTGACGGTGGGCGTTGTAACCCAAAAGCACCGAAATTTGGTTCAATAAAAACTAATATGTCATTGATTAATATTTATAAATAAAAATATTTATTTTTCTCATGAAAACTGTCAACGCTGTTGATTTTATGTAAAATAAAGATTATACTCTCTATTAACTACTTAAGTAATTATTACAAAACCGATAGGATATTACGTACTTTTACTTCAAGTTGTTGCAATTCAATGGTAGCGAAACATTATTCCTAATACTAGATATTTTTATGAAGCTTATTATACTGCTTTGGTTATAAAATGTTGTAGATATTTTGATTAAAAAAAATATCCAATATGTCAACACACCATCAGACACATATTAACTGCAAACTTTCACGATCTTTCACGATACGGCAAAATTTATTATTAAATTTTAGTTTTAAGGAAAAAGCGTAAGAGAGAGAGAGAGAGAGAGAGAGAGAGAGAGAGAGAGAGAGAGAGAGTTGGCAGATACGTCTTGGATGTGCTGCCAGATTGCATAAAAATTCTATTACAATTAACGACTTGTTTTCTTCGATTTGCCTAATCACGGAATATTTGTCATTAAATGGAGCGAGGATTACTATTCTGAAATCGTGTTAGATATTTTGAATAAGAAAATTCCCCAATTTAGCAACACTACCTCAATGCTAAGTTTAATCAACATAGATGTCAACAGATATTCATTAATCATTTCGGTTTAAACCCATATTTCATCAAAGAGCGTTTGAGAATCTGGATGAACGTAAGAAAACACCTACAAGAAACTTTTGTCTTCTAATATATTTGATTACTAGTCAAATCTATCGATAAATATCAAGGATTCTAAATAACTTATTAACTGTTTTAGCCTAGAAATGTGTTATTTTGATGGAAATTATTCTAAGCATATAGACGATGATGAACGTTATTATATGGAAATAGTGGTAACAAAAAACAAAAGGGTTTGCATTCATGTAATCATTTTTAGGCAATCTGAAAAAATAACTCCATATTTAGTAAAAGATGTCCCGTAATTTCCGAACAATAATCCGCGGATCAAACAATCACGTTTCGACCCAGATTTTTTTTTTTTTTTTTTAAATAATTGAAAGGCAATATTTAGAGTGATTTAGTAAGTTAAATTTTATAAAATAAAATTTCTGGATTAAAAAATTATTGTTTGATCCGCGGATTATAAACCGGAAATTACGGTACATATTTATAGACATAAAATTTCGTTTGATATTTTCTAAAATATTAACATACTAAATGTTAGACTATTTTCTTCATAAAAAAAAAGTTGATATATTTTTTTGAAAAATGAAACATTTGGTAATAGGAAATGTCAAGATACGACTTCTTGTACGCATAATCTCCTACAATAAAAATTAAACTTAAGATATATACTGAAACCCATCTCGGGAATTAAATTACCCATGAACTGACTAGAATGGGGTCGTTACAGATTCATCTGTCTTTTAAAGTAAATTACCTTTATCTTCCAAATGACCAATTACTGAGACATAAACTGCATTTGGTATATTGGCTAAAGACTGCTATTAAAAGTAACATTCAGCATTAGTTTTAATGATAAAAATATGTATTATTCTAATCTAAATATGCGTGGGGTAATTGAGGATGACTGTTCTAATATACGGGGTGTCCCAAAAACATTGACCTTGGCTTATATTCCTTAAATATTAATCATAAATATATAATCATAAATATATATTTTATAAATTACAAAGTTACTTAAAAAAATGTACAGAATTATATGAAATCGATTAAAAGTTTCAGGGGATTAAATTTGAAAAAAATACAAAATTTAAATTTTTATACGGCCCACGTGTAAAAAATTTCTCAGTGAGTAAAATGTGCCCTATACACGAATAAGGTCATGTACAAAATTTCAGTAGTTTATCATAAAAATTCACAGACATATGTTTAAATAAATTGGTGAGGGATTAATCATAAATTAAAATGTAAATGTTTATAGCTAGAGTGCAAATGACGCGACGCAGAAATGCATCATAAGCAAATAAAATAGGGCTCTTACCTTTAGTTTTATTTATAAATTTACATTTTTAAATAACAACGTAAAATTTTACATAGTGAATTACAGAATAAAACTTGGAAATGACACACTCAATGATCATTAAAGCAGCTTAAACATATTTGTATATGCATATATCTGCCTCTGATCAGTGCGTCACATAATCGCAACAGACATGAGAAAGTTGTATGTGCTTTGCCATTAGCAGAGTTATTATTTATTTATGCAATCATTGTTTTCTTTCGTAATTTGTGTACGACCTCTGAAAATCCGGCATAATTTTTCTCCTTCGCGAACTCATACTCTGGCATCGAAAAGTGGTATAAGTGAGCATTTATATATTTTCATATCTTTGCAACTTTTTATGATAAAATGCTGAAATTTTGTACATGACCTTATTAGTGTGTGGGATAGATTTTTCTTATTGGGGAAAATTTTGTACGGGGGCCGTATAAAAATTAAATTTTTTATTTCTTTAAAATTAATCCCCTGAAAAATTTAATCAATTTCATAATATTATCTACCTTTTTTTCGTAAATTTATAAATTTATCATATATGACTATTACCAATATTTAAGAAATAAAAGCCGAGGTTAATATTTTTGGGACACCCTGTATAGCTCTTTTGTATGACAGTAATTTCCGATTAAAAACCAAGATTGCTATTCGAAAATAGTGGTACTAAAAATCAGAATGTTTGGGAGTTATGCATTAAATCAGTGTGGCTTAACTACGGCCCTCATATATCAATTTTCTTACAGAAAATTTCGTCTTATTTAATCGCAGAAGTGGTCCGATGTACCACGATGCATTAAACAATGGAAGACGCTGCAAATGGTTAAAAATGGAAATTTCATAATAAATAAACTGTCAACAACTTATTACATTAATAATTTCCTTAAATTATTTCAGAATTTCTTTTTGAAATTCTGTTCAATGACTAAACTAAACAACTTCGAACTGAAATTATGTTATGCTGTCAAATAACTGCCAAGTTTCCGTTTTTTTTATCTCAAATAAACATACTTTGTACAAGAAATTAAATTAGTACCACATAAATCGAAGTCATAATTCAAATAATTTTATTAATTGATATTAAAAGTACAATATATGTTTTCCGATTTAAAAAAATCAGAAAATTGGCTGCAGTATGTATAGTGTTGTCAAACTGGGAAAAGTTTTATTCAAAATATCTACAACCATTTTCTGAGAAACGAATTTCACATTACGTAATCAAGGGATGTCTAGCATTAAAGAAAATAATATTACAATTCTACAACAGTACTAAATGTTTGATATAAAAAAAAACATCCCTAATTTGCCAAAACTGATTTTATGTCTAACTCCACTGATATAAAAACATTTAAAATTGGTGTTGCAAACTAGTCTGGGTTTTCTTTAAGTTTAAGAATCTATCACTATTTTTGAAGAGTAATATTCGCCTTCTTTATCTGTTGGAATATTGTAATCATAGTATTAGGCTAAATCGTTATTTCCGTTTTCAGTGTTTTACAATTTTGTTCGTTTAATAATTTTGATTGGTTCTTTCAGCTAGCTTTTTGCCAGGTCCGCCACCTAAATTTATAGATGCATGTCATGTTACATATTTTGTCAGTTGGCGCTGTATATATAACTCAATATATTCGATTCAGCCATGCTTTTTTATTTTGTCTAACTATTATCAGCAGAGCGTGGTTTCTCAGGTGTTCGAATGAATAAGTGTAGAAAGACAGTGTGACGCATTTCTTGTCTTTATATTTCTGCTGCGGTTTTGAGTTAGATTTTTTTTTCTTTTTATGCTTTATCGAGCAGAATGGAATCTCAAAAATAAATGTATGGAATTTTACTTTTTGAAAGTGATAGTGAAACTTTTTCTGTCTGGAAGAAGCGAGTAATCACAATGTTTGCTGCTAAGGAATTAGAGAACTTTTTGGAACATGAACCGGCCGAAGATAAATCTGGTAATATTGTGAAATCGAAAGAGGTTTATGATCTATTGCTATCACTGTCAAGTGATAGTGATCTCGCATCGCTTCAAGATGAAAATTCTGCGCATAAAATGTGAAATGAAGTACAACGAATCTATGATACGAAGCGTGCAGTGAATGAAATTTTTACTCGGAGGAGATTGGCAACTATTAAGGGTGTATTCAAATCCAAACTGTTTATTTTGAGACACATTTGTAAATTCATTTTTGCTCTAAAATGCATCCAAATGGCAGGTTCTCTTATTCAGAAACTTTATAATGTCCGTATTGTCTCGATTTTTTGATAAAGGCATAATATATTTTTTAAAAACTGTCAAAGTGGACATTTTGAACCGAATTTTCCGAAGCGATAGCGCTGGAAACAAAAAAAAAATGATCGTACTGTGAAAATAATTGTCTTAAATCAATTTCTAATTAATTGAACGAAAAATAAAAAAACATGGGGCCCTTATAAATGTCTTTATAAATCACGCCGCCAAGTTTCCTGTTATTACTTTTAAAAATGAGTCTGAAAATGTGTCTCAAAATTTTGAGATGTTGAGAGTGGAAAAATATATTTTTTTAATACCGCCTTAAGAAAGATCGTACTGTGCCTATGAGAAGTCATATTGACAAAATAAATAAATAAATTTCAGAACCTAAAATCTCTAGAGCAGTTCTTTCCGTTTGGAAAAGGTGGTTCGTCCCGGAAAATTCTATCATTTAATTTTTAGACATTAATTCCGATATCTAATGTCTAATAATTGACGGGTTGAATATTCCGGTACGAGTTGTTATCCCAAACGGAACGAATATTCCGAAAAACCAAATATATTATAATATTGTTTTATATCTTATTTTTACTTCATCTCTTACTTTATATAGTGTTAAAAAACAACAGATTATATGAGCAATTTTATTAAAGCAATGTAACCGGTATATAAAGGATGTTTATTTATATTTTAATTAATAGGGAATCTGATCTTTTTAATTCCCATTTCTATTTTGTCACGGTTATGTTCTAAGGCCAATTTCTCAGTTATACAATCTAATTTAGATATAATGAGAATGATTAAAAAGAAATCACATTACATTTCACTTAAAATATTTTTTTCTTTATTACGTCCAAAGGGATTTTTTACATGACTTTAACTGATAAAGGCCACTTTAATATAACCTGTCGAAAGACTGTTTAACTTTATTTATGAGAAAACCCGCATTTCTTTATTCTCTTATCTCTTTTCTTTCAGAGAATAGAATTCCGAAGGGCTGCTTTTTACATTATTTGAGATCAAGCGCAGCTGAAAGGTATTTTTACAATGTTTGCTTTCTAAACGATTAAGACTAATTAATTTAACATACTTAGTTATGTTAAATATTCTGTATACATTAGAAAATTAATTATGGACAGCTTTTTCAATGGAAACATGATAATTAAATGTAAAAAAAAAAAAATAATAATCCGAAAAAGATTGCGTATGGGATTTACATTTGAGAATTACTGTTTTCGAATAGTAATCTTCGACTTTATTAAACGCAGAAAAATATTAAATTTATGCGATTAAATAAGTAATATTCTTAAACAAAAGAAAGAACCCTAAACAACCTGTGAAAGCGTAATATACACTGCTTGGAAAATTTGGGACATTTGACCAAAGTGGAGATTTAACTCAGAATCTGATTACTGCGAGACAAACTTTCGCTTATTTATGGCAGAAATTCAGCTTTTAAGTAAGAAAGATTACAATAAAAGAAATAGTGATGAATGTCTGGCCCAGTGATAATCAGGCTCCGATATGACCCATTTGCTTTTACGTTATGAAACGAACATTTTGCTGATAAATACAAGATGGTAAACAAGTATACGCCTTTTCAACTAGTCATTATCTTTTTTAGCCATTTGAAGTGGTAATAAAAAAAGAATGTGGATTTCTGCAATTCCCAAAATGCCCCTTTCTCAAAACGTAATTTTTCCATTTCATAAACGTAACCCCCAGTTGAAAATAAAGTTAATAAATATATTTGTACTTTAAAATGTATTTCACTTACTGCTTTACAAGATATTTTAGTGAATTAGAAATTAATATCCGTATTAATTTTATACTTTTTTAAATGTCAGTAGTGAAATGTTTGACAATTTGTGGGCAGTCTGACAAAGGACTAAAGCTGTTATCACACGGACTACCATACGATATGAAGTATATGCTATTGCCTCTCGCTTGCTTGGAGCTACACTTTCACGCTGCAACTAGGGTTATTTTCCATACTGAAAGTTATCTGCTAATGTAAGGAGAGGGCGTAACATTTGGCGACTAATTGCAGCAGGTGTTTTAATATTTAGTGTAGAGCTCGACTGATAAACAGGAAGCACTATCGCGTACTAACATTTTATATATTGCAGTTTCTTTTCATGTCTGTTCTATATACATAATATTGTGATCATTTTACTTAAAATTCCAAGATTATAAAAACAATACTCTCGCTAATATAACATTAAAATTCTAAATTATAGAGTCCATATCTTCACTTTACGTCTTTCATTACCTGTAAATATTAAGAATTCTCAACTATTAGTATTAAGTGATTTAGAAAAAAATAGTATATTAAAACTAGTTTTTTTGTCACATGTATTGGAACCGCACTTTATCGATAAGTCGAAATATGTAACGCAAATAAAGATTTTAAATTCAGTTTTAGTTATTTTGCCAAAATCACTATTATGACATGTTTAGTTAATATATTTCACATTTTTAAATGTAATTCATGTTACATATTGAATGTATTGTAAAATTGAAATACGTAATAGAATTTAGATATAGTTCCCACTCTTTTGCAGTGTTTTCTTCCTTGGTTTTGATGACTTTAATTATTTTTCGGAAGTTTAAATGAGTTTTTGATATTTTAATTTCAAAAACACAATCCTTATTTTTATACATATTGTGAACACTCCTGGGGGGGGGGGGGGTAGGGGAGTTATACCCTCTACTAACTCTGCCACAAATCACTGTATAAAAATGTCACAAGTAAAAATAGATTAGTAATACCGTCTAATAATAATGCTGTACATAAATTTTGCTGGGGGGGGGGGAGGAGGATGTTACGTATAGCAATTGTAACATATTCTAAAACTTTTAGTACTAAACCCTAATTTCGACGTCATATTTTTCGGTAAATTTTACCTTCGTGTATCAAGCTGAAAGTCACTCGTTAAAGTAGTTTAAGAAATTGCACAGGTTTTATGTTTGCACCTCCTAATGTTAAATAAATGTTCGATCGTCGCAAAACAGATTACAAGGCAAGTGCTTTTTTAAGCATGATTTAAAAACTATTTGGCGGAATGAGCTTTAATTTTGGGTTCGCATATTTGAAAATTCTAGAAATCTATTTCTGTTAGGAAAGTTTTACGTTACAATTCATTTTTGTTTTCAAAAATATATAAATTTTAATTTTCTTTTTTGAAGGGAAGAAAAATATTTTATCTGGAGGGGAGGGGGGATACATGCGTTATTTATTATTAATACAAAGTAAATAAAGAGCACAGTATGCTGAACAAATAGAAAAACATATAAAGGTTTAATATTTATAAACCGCTAGGAGGGGAAAGACAAAATTTTAGGGTGGTTGAAATTCAATAATTAAAAAGGAAAAATAGACTGAAAAGGACATTCTCACCCACATACATTAAATACAATAATCCAACATGAAGAGAAATATTAGCCAGATACAAAAATCGAACCGAGTCCACAGCGCTCCGTGCTACAGCTCTAACCACTGAGCCACTTCGGCCTATTCTGAGTCTGCAATTTCTCCCTAATAAACCGTGTTGGATAGAAAGTCACCAGCCATCTAACGGACAGCCTTGGATGAAAGGACAACGGTGAATAGATTTTTACTATTCGACCGATCTACGAATAAATATGTATGTCTGTATAACAATTGTATAACTTTAAAAAGAGATTATCCAGATTGTTTTAAAAGAAAATTATTTAAAGGTAAAATATAATTAACTATAAATAGCTGCTAGATTAAATTTTCATTTATTAAATTTTATTTTTCTAGAAGTGTAAGAAAAAGTTTCCCCTTCCACTACAAAATTTAGACTCTGAACGCTGCATACTAAAAGAGGCTAGAATAATTTGTATTGCAATAAAATACCTTGATGCATGTTTGCTAGCATTTTTATCTTTGGCGATATAACTGGGCAACAAGTATGAAATAACGCCAAATACAGCTACAGAAAGTAGTTAAACGAGTGCAGTTTGAGAAGTAAATAAGTGAATACGACAGTACAATTATAACATACATCAAATAATATAAGGAATTGAAATTAAATAATCGCAATAAATATCTTTAAATTAGTGAATAAAGTTCTTATCGGCATTGGTAAATAACGAACTCCGAACTGACAATCGACGCATACGTACTTCTTTAATTTCAAAATAGCTGCACATTTTTAAAGTTCTTTTCGTGTATAATTGGTCCCTGTGTTACCAAAGATATTGCTTTTTTCTTAATTCTTCTGTATTTTTGGTTTCAATATTTGCGACCACGCTAAACATAACATGTTGACTTACTGACGGTAGCCATTTTGGAATTTTTAGCCAGCTCTGATTGGTGTATTTCGAGCTGATGTCTATCGTAGAGGATACAAACAGCAGGAAGTTAGCGCTTGAAAAAATTACGAGAGACAATCTGTCACACGGGACGATTTCGAGAGCTTTCCACTTGAAAGGGATACCCGTACGTGTGATAGCACCATAATATCCTATTTATCATCTAGTATAATCAATCACAATTTAATTATTTTAATTGGATATAAAATAAAGTCACACTTCACTTACATGCAAATTTAGGTCCTAAAACAGTGTTAGGATTTGTACTGGCATAAAATAATTTCAGAAAGATCTGCTGTTCTATATATAAATCCTATAATATATGTGTCCTAAAATTTTTTCTCAATATTTTCCTAAAACTGAAACTTATCGCCAACAGGGATGTGTCTATTTTTAAGCGCACCAAAAGGTGTGTTTTAGTACTACTGCCTCCTACCACCAGGAAAACCAGTGCAAGCCAACGGCTCAAACTTTTTTTTCTCCAGGTGTTATTTACGAAAATCTGTCGTTAAATTGGAGTGTGCTTTTAGGTGCCACTCCCGTGACATCGCCCCTGAATACTAGGCCTACGCGCTGACACAAAAACGGCGTCTGTCGTAGGCACATTTTTTTCAGCATTTGAACGGTCCCTTGAATTTGAATACCAATAATTTGTAAAAGTTTTCACCCCCTTATTTTTCTAAGATTAAGTAAGTCAAGGAAAACTATTAGAAAATATCTGTATTTAAATTCAAGGGACCGTAGAAACTCTTAAAATAATCCGACTACGACATCCGCCATTTTTGTTTCAGCGCATAGACCTAGTATTCATCGCGCGGTGCTCGTGTCATCATCTTTTGAATTACTAAAAATTGATATTTAACCCCTTAATCGTCGCGCCCTTTAAGTGTAGGCTACTTTTTAAAAATTCAGATTGCTTGATTACCACCAGTTTTTTTAAGTAGAAATGTTCGCCTTATTTAATAAACAGATAAAATAATGCAAGAATAAAGCCAATAACACTATTTTAAAAAACTGGTGGGAATCAAACAATCTGAATAAAACAGGTGTAACCTACGCTGCCCGTGAATGTCTCGGGCACGACGATTAAGGGGTTAAATGCCTACAGAGTAACAGTAAGACATAGCTGCAAACTTTTACACTTGTTTGCTACCACTAAAATTTAATGAATATTTTTCTTTATTTAAATTCATCGGTTAAATAAAGTTAATTTTAAATTTTAGTTTTTACTATTAAATTTTAGTGGTAACAAAAAAAAGTGAAAGCTAGCAGCTATGCAATAAGGGTTTGGATTAGTTATATTGGCTTGAAAAGTCGCGTTATTGACAGAGCAACCAAACAGTTATTTATTATATTCGTGTATATATATAGAATTTTGGAAAAGAACCCCACCACGTTGTGTATTTCATTACCAAACTGTCTCACAGATGTGGAAGAGGTATGGTTTGAATTTGAGTTGTGTTTACTTTCCGAATATGAATGCAATATTTGAAATAGGTGTCTTTACACAATAAAATATGTACTAACTTTTAATTTTTTAACGCCACACTTGGGTTTTTGGATCAAGACAGCCAAAAAAGCATAGTTTATGTATTTTATCTTAAATGTTCCAAGATTTATAGAAAATGTTTTAGGGGTTTATCTATACATTTCTAATAATAAAATAAAATTATAATCCTAAAGTAAAAAGCAATTGAAACACACAATTTGCTAAAAGAAAAAACTTGCAGTACTTCTAAACACGTGTTAAATAAACTAACTTTCATAAAAGAAAAATTATATATTTTTTTCGATTAAGAACTAACTTCTTTTCTGTTGATGTTTGATAAGAGGACGCTGTAACTTTAGACCGTCGAAAAGTGAAATTTATTTGTATTTCAAAAAGAAAATTTTATAATTTATAATTCATAATGTTTGTTATGAATTTAATCATAACTTTCATAATTTACAACATGTCGTTTTATTTCGAATAAATGCTTGGAACATGTTTGGGTCTATTCAATGTGCCTCCTTAGAAAAACAATCAGGTGATTTTTGAAAAGGTATAAATTAAAGTATTTAACATTAGAAACCTCAAATTTTGACCGCTTCTAACTTTAAGGTGATTGAAGAAAAAGCATACGAACTATACCTTTTATTCGGGGTTGCTTCGACACAAGGAACTCAAACATGGTGAACAAAATCAGTGTTACCATTTGAAAAATATACAATTTGAAGTTTGTGCAATATTTAATATGTAGTGCCAAATCCATGCGTACGGGTGTGGTCGTGTTTCACACTTTTACACATAAAATTGCTTTGTAAAAAAGTGTATCAAGCCCAAAATTTTATATTAAATTTTTTTATGATTAATAACATGTATTTGCCTTAATAAAGCAGCGACGATTTCCTAAAAAAACATTATTTTCATATTTAAAACAAATATTAACCAATTAACTGACAAAACTATGTCGACGGAGTCTTCAATATTTTTACTGAAATTTGTTTCCCACCAAAAATTCTGAAAGATAATATTTGGTAACTTTAATAGCAAAGTTTTTGTCATTAAATAAAGTATTTTTTAACGTATTAAAATAGAGGTGGCCAGACAGGATTTCTTTTATCGTACACTTTTATTTTGAATGTTGACAACCACGAGTATACTCGTGATTGGCAGCGAATGGGTTAATTTTATATTGCGTGTGTGACATGGATGTCACACACGCAGCCAGGGGTATAAAATCTGGGAGCCAATTGGCCAATTGTCACCACTAATTTTTAACCCTTTAATCGTCGCGCCCGATATGTGTAGACTACTTTTTTAAAATTCAGATTGCTTGATTAACACCAGTTTTCTGAAGTAGAAATATTCGTCTTATTTAGAGACAGATAAAATAGTGCGCGAATAAAGCCAATTACGCTATTTAAAAAACTGGTCTGAATCAAATATTCTGAATTTTTAAAAAACAGCCTACACTGCTCGTGAATGTCTCGGGCACGACGCTTAAGGGGTTAATAATATTCTTCGCCTAAATTTTATTAGTGTACTTCGCCTAAAATGTAATATTATTCTTATTAATCGAAGAATACTAAAATTTTAGTGGTGGCAATCGGTTTATTGGCGCCTAGTTTTTACACCCCTGTCCGCAACATACAAAATCTCTCTTTTTTTTATATAGGAAAATGATGTTTCAGAGATGAATGCTTCTGTATTAAGAAAGATAAATGTTGACTAAATATAAAAATATTTAATTTGAAAGTTTGAACTTTAGTACTTTTAGTACAAAGTAAATTTTTGAGAAACGACCCGGTGGATTCACAGGTAGCACACAAAATTTCAAAATGTTCCCTATTTAAGAAAATTGCATTCACATTCAGAAAGTAGACACAATTCCCAGTTGAACGGCACCTCTCCCGCCTCTGCAACATTTTGGAGATAAAATATAGCATGGAGTAGAGTGTTTTTGTTTTCCAGGATTGTACAAACATTCCAGTGGTGTGGCGTCAAGGGAGCCGGCATCAATTTACTACCAGCATTATAATATATTAAATTTGTCCTTATTTAAGCGTATAACGTTCAAATATTAAATAAGGCCAAGTTTAGTATATGATAATACTGGTATTAAAATGATGGAGCATCCCCTGATGCTACGCCATTGCAAAAATCTCACACAAGTTGTTACTTCCCCACGGAAAACGGGAGTGAAGTAATATATCTTAGAAAAATATAATTAATAAGAAATATTAATTCCCTGTACCAATAATTTTATTAATGTAATTTACATTATATTGGCATTTATTTTATCTTTTACTCAAATAACATTTCTAGTGCAAATATGTTTATTTGATCTAAAGCAATAAAATATTTTTCGCGTAAAGATTTCTCCCACAAGTTTAACATTACCATTCTAAGTTTCTTCGCGTGACTGGTGTAGGCTTTTAAGAACCTACACTACAGTTACATACACTACAGAGTTACTCACACTACAGAGCCTACACTAGTTACGCGAAGACGCCCGCACGCTCATGTTCAACCTATGGGAGCGTTCTTTTCAGATTTCTCGCTTGAATTTTAATATTTTTGAATGATTTTTTATACTAGGATATCTGAGGTGCATCTCTAACCGGGCTAGTTTTAACTTTTTTATTTTGGTTGGAGTTCCTTTTATAAATTTACTTTCACTTTTGGAACCGGAAAAAGTGAAAGTGAAAGTGAAAGTGAAAGTAGCTTCATTATAAAAACTGTGACAGAACTCGAGAAAGTAAAAACTAACCAGGTTACAGATTAACCTCAGCTATCTTATTTTGAAAAAGAATTTAAAAATATTAAAATGCAAGCGATAAATTAGAAAATAGGTTTAACATTAACCACTAGGTTTAACATTAACGTGTGGCGCTTCAGAGCCTAAGCTAGTCACACTCGGAAGATAATATTAAATCCATGACAGATTTCTTTTCAAATTTCTCGTTTGCATTTCAACATTTATTAACGATATTGTTTGCATAGGGTATCTGAAGCCAATCTCTAACCGGGTACGTTTTACTTTTTCGATTTTGTTTGCACTTTTTTTTTATTTTTTGAAGATATATTCACTTTCGGGACAGATTCCAAATTGAAAAGTTATTTTACAAATAGAAATTATATATGTTTACCATTAGAATACAAACCGATATACTGAGAAGATTTCTACGTCGAGATAAAGTTGAAACCAATTTCTCAAATGAGTGAAAAGTATATAAACCTGGATTCAAACCTGGGACCTTTGCTACATTCGCCAACGTGCTGCCACTGAACTACCCAGTAGATATCTGACTTCACACAAATCACTCATAAATTGGTATAATCAGATTTACGATCTTGCAGCATGACCTATGAAATTCGGTAAACATGGTTCCAGTGTCAGATTACCAGCGGGGTAATTTTCCACCAATAAAAAAATAGATATCCGTACCGTATTTTTCACAGAAATTCTGCACGAATAAGACGTTTAAATAAGCCAAAAATTTCTATTTCCAGTTTGCCCCGCCAGTAATCAATCAGGCCCTGCACGGAACCATTACCGAACGGAAAAACAGTGTCGTGCATAACTAAGGTCTCAGGATCGAATCGTGGGCTATAAATCTCACACTCTGTTTGGAATGTTTGTTTCAACTTTCACCTACTCTTCGAACTCGTTTCAGTAATTTGCACTGAATTTAAATGGCTTGCATATATAATTATTATCCATGGAATAATGAAGTTCCCACATGTCACGTGTGTCCATCAGTCATGCCACGGGATTGCAGATCTGATGACACAAATATGTCAGTGAATGTTGTCTGGCTGAATATCTTCTGGGTAGCTCAGTGGCTGGGAATTGGCGCGTATAGCCAAGACCCCAGGTTTGATTCCAAACTTATATACTCGTTCCTGTGATGCACCGGCCCCTGAATACTAGTTCTGAGCACTGACGCGAAAATGGCGGCTGTCGTAGGCGGATTCTTTTAAGCGCTTTTACAGTCCCTTGAATTTAAACACCAGTATTTTCTAAAAATTTTCTTTGACTTTTTTTATTTCAGAAAAATAAGCCAAATGAAAGTTTTAGAAAATATTTCTCCTCAAATTCGAGGGACCGTGCAAACACTGCAAAGAGTCCGCCTACGATAGCCGCCATTTTTGTGTCAGCGCTCAGGCCTAGTTTTCAGGGGGTGGTGTCTTACGGGAAAATTCGTTTCAACTTTGAACACTACCTAAAAATATTCTCAGTAATTTCTGTTGAATTCTAATGATTTGTATATATAATATATAAAATATATTTTTATACAATTAGTCTGGCTATCTAATTATATAAATGATCTGCAAATTCACATATCCATGTTTTACGATGCGGATTTTTTTTTATGCTGAATTTATTATAGGTTATAATTTATCAATATTTAAAGAATAAGAATTTATGCATATTACGTTCAGTAGATTTTATATGCAGTTTATTGGCACATACATATTTTTATATGACTAGGAGGCTCTGCCCCCTACGAGCTACGCTCGCCAACCCCCGTTCTGACACCACAAACTGTAAAAACACTCTGATTTGATCAACCTTAAAACCATTGCGGAAGATTGAATTATAATTAAACGACCTGCTGTAATCGGCCTTGTGTAATTGGCTGCTCGCTGTAATATCTGCTATAATCGGGTTTCCATTCATTTTCCTTTGACCAAGGGATTTTAAAGCCGAATAAACTGCTGCCGAGACAGCTAACAACTGTTGATAAAATAAGGTTTATTAAACATTTGAAAATCAACTCGTGCAAAATGGTTAAGTAAGAAATGTCATGGCATCAGAAAATTTTATAACGATGCTATAGAAAATTGGCTATTACTCCATTATCTCGACTACTACTTTCTATAAAAGAAAAGAACTGTCGCCAAAATATAGGATTTAAAGCCAAAAGTGCATATCTGGGGCGTCGCATTCAATTGATACCAGATGCGTTACGCGTGGTAGTTATGTCATCGAGTGATCTTAATTTAACGTTTATCTGTATTTTTAATTATATTTTACCAATTTATTAGTTATTTCGTTGATTTAAATGTAATTATTAAACGTAAAAATATAGCTTTTAATAGAAGGGAAATATTATTAATTACGCTGTTTTAAAATTTGCAATAATAGATAAAATATTTTGTCCAAATAAATTAATCTTACTCTACTTAATGCTTTGAAAACGCGGAATAATTTAATTGTTTATCTTCTTAATATTCACGCGCAAGTATATGTTTTATTCCGTTAATTTCTACATTTATTGCTTTTAACACGTGATCATTTAATTATTATTTTAAAGTTTTATTTCTGTTTTTAATAGTCACGTGTTAATACATTTCTTAATTGAAAGGGAATATTATTACGTGCGCTATTTTACAAATTGGCAACGATTCAAATAATGGAATTTATGAAATATGAAATAAATCTTCGTCAACATAATGAAAATTTTGAATGAAAAATTGAAATATAACCTCAAAAAATGAGTCAAATTGAAAAAATAATTGCAGTCCGCACACCCCAACCTTGTCAACTATATCCTTACAAATTATGTTTAAATTCCTGTGCATAGTTTTCGTTTCTATAAAACTTTTATAAGAAAATTATTTTGACCAACTTTAATATTATATCTCTCTTAAAATAATTCTTGGATTTAAAAACTGTTTGCTTCAGCGTGTTTATCGAACATTTCTTTATAAAACTACCAATTTTTAAATTTTTATATGCAATAGTTTTCTGGATATTAGTCCAGAAAGACTTCAAGGCACAAAATCTTCATTGACAGCGGCGGTGGTTACTTTTTTTAATATAGAGAGATTATTTTCAGCAGAATGGGTAAGGAACGATTACTTTTTTAAGATTGTACATTTTGTGAAAACACGAAAAATAGACAGAGCAACCGCATTCTAATTCACCACATTAGTTGTTCACTTTCTTACATTTAATTTAAGAAGTATTCATACAAGTATTTATAATTTAAAATATGAGATTCAAACCAATATGATAAATAAATATACTGATAAAACAACATAAAATCGTGCTCTTCGGTGAGACAAGAGGCATATTTTTGTTTATAAAACTGGAATTTTAGTGATAATCGTCCATAGTCTGTCTTCGCTGCGTAGTGTTCTATTCAGTGCAGCCGAAACTTGCGCTTCTGCTTCTGTATTAGAGTTTTCGAGTCGTAATTTATAAATTTTTAACACATTCCAACATAGCTGAAAAGTGTTTATGAATTCGGTTTGTCTGTCTGACATTCCGTGCTCTAATTCACGTAAATATAATCGGATTGCCATGCAATTGAAATATGTTATTGAAAGTTACTATGGCATGTTTGGTCTTGAAAAGAAAGTATGCATTATTAATCGTTCGTTTAGAGGGACACCCAAAAGATTTCCGTTATATGAGGGGGTTAGAATGACAATGGAGTAAGTCAAAAAATTAAAAAATCTAGATAACCATATGTTCTCTGAACGTATATTAATTTCTATTCAATGTGACAGTCAAATAAGCCATAGTTTTTACTTAGGGAGTGTCTAGAGTGAAAAACAAGAGTTGGACCACTTAATGTAACGGCAATACGACAAGTTTCACAGAACCCTTTCATTTCTCAAATTATTAAATGTTGACTTACACTTCTTTCATTCTAACCCCCTCATATAATGGTCTAAGGAGAAACATTACATGCAGTGTATTTTATTAATGTTACACTATTTCAAACATATTGAAATTCATATATATCACTGAGGTGCACTACAAAAATCTTACTGTAGAATAAGGGGTACATAGCATTCATCTTTTATTTACAGGGACACACAAAATAATTTGGTTACAAAACTATATATTAATTGCTAGAAGTGCGTTTTCTTCTGGGCTACGCGTTTTTAAATTTAATTCTTTTTTGGATATTAATTGGTTTATATAAATTATATAGATCCTATACAGTACTGTACAAAAGTTCTGGAGTACATTTCCGTTTATTGACGGAATTTTCTTTTCGGGATTTTTCAACTGTGCTATTCGTCGAAGTAAATTTTTGTATATCATGTAGTATATGTACAAATCTGTAGAGACTATTCAGGGCTGCCACAAAATAATTCGGTTACTATTCTGACCATTGGCGGTAATTGCTGGCATTGGATTTTCAAATGTTTTATGCGTTTTACAAATTGTTAACTTAGTTAAACATTATGATTTATTTATAGTTTGATGAGTTGTTGTTTTTTTTTTACATTCTGAAGGAGATTGCTTTGAGACCTATAAGCTACAAGGTTGTTTTCTCGAATGATCTATATTTTTTATTCACAGAAACAGAGGCTTAGCGTCAAGGGGGGGGGGAAGGATCATTTTACTACCTGTATTTTTATATACTATATTTTGCCTTATTTAATTCATACCGTTCAAAGATTAAACAAGGCCAAATGTAATATATAATTATACTGGTAGTAAAATGATCCTCTCCCCCTTGACGCTACGCCACGGCACAGAAATACATACAGGACTTTGTCAATTTACTTAAATCTTCTTCTTGAGGACGAGATAGATACAACAAAGTTGAAAGCAGGGAAGACACACACACAGTGACATGATGAAATAATCCATGTTCTGGCCATGCCCTACCAGGATTCCAACACGGGTCCTCACCGTTGCGGTTTCCACCACTACCAACCGCGCTGCCGGGCCAGTTGATGAGGTGTTGATATGCTGTTTAGATGTAATAACGATAACCTGTTGTTTTGGTGTTCGTTATTTGGGCTGCTGCTTTGCTGAGTGGGGAAAAGGAAACTACCACTGGAGGCTTTGCGCTTCAAACCCTCACAGTTTAGTGCTCTGGCTAGGTGCTTTTGTTTATTTAGCCATCATATTTCAACATGTGAAGTTTTGTTACTTTATTCTGAATGTGTTGGAAAGTGTTTCATAATCTATGCTTGAAGCACGATTTTTTTTCTTTTTTGAATGTGAATTTATAAACAATTCTTATAATTAAAAATGTATTTTTAAATGAAAAATGTCTACATAATTTTTGGGTCTATTCATTGTATGTCATTAAATAAACACTTCAGTCGGGCGATGTTTTTGAAAAAATATAAATGTGTGTGGCCCAAACATGGTTCACCAGGCTTTGATGAAACCATTATTTCTGCAGAGCAAATTAATTATTATTACTTGGATATAGTGTAATTAAAAAAGTATCCCTGGTAAACCTGTGCCCTGTTAAAGTATACCATAGCGTTAGTAAAATAATATTTTTTTATTAGCCCCTAAATTTGATTTTATAAAATAACGTCTTTCTCCAAGCTGCTCAGTCGTGAATAAAACAGTTTTTAGTGAGAATGAAAAATAACAAAGCAAAGTAATCACAATCGCTAACCGAAATCTGTTACAAAGATTAATCAGCGAATAATAATTAATGAATAAAACGCAGTGCAATTGAAGTAGAAATACATAAAAAATAAAAAGCTGAAAGTAAAAATTTATTTTATGACATGTTTTCTCAAATAAATTATTTATTTCTAATTTTTTCAAATTTTTAATGGAAAAATTATAATTTACCGTTAATTTTTGCTTTAGATTTTACATTGCAAGAAAAAAATACATTTAATGAAAGTAATCAACTTTTTAGTAGATTATCGGTTTTTCTGATGATGCATCAATAAAATCCTCAGGAAAAGCTGATAAAATAAATATAAATTACTTTCACTATATTTTTATAAATATTGTCAATAAAAAGAAATAAGCATGCTCAAAAGCAAATAAAACTAGCATGTAATCTGAAGGATTATTCATGCATTAATTATTTATTATTACCAAATAAGCCTCTCAGCTCTCTTGCGAAAATAAATGCATAAAATGAGTAAATAAGATTTCGCTTTATTCGTATGTCATTTTATGAGTTATCTGAATAAAAATGATATGACATATGGTTTTATTTGGATAAAGGTATTAAGCTAAAGAATAATAATAGAAGTAAACATGGAAAGTTGGAAAAAAACGCGCATTGAAAGAAAAGTTATATTTCTTATGCATTGCATTCTTAGAATTACAAAAAAAGAGGCAGTATTCTAATAGAAAAAAGATAATTTATAATTCCTAAATCATACCTACAACCCTCCAGTAGTTTTAACCCTTGCATGGGCAAAATAAGTCTGAAGCGAAATTGATGAAATGATTGACTGCCAAAAGAATTTACGAACCAATTTATTGGAAAATAAATAAATGTTTTTCTTTGCGTGCTTTATAAAGAATATATTTTTTAAATATTCTACTACGATTTCGGCATTTGTGAATGATAATTAAGTGGGAATTATACATTTCACAGCCGGTAGAAAAACTTAATTTCAAGGCTCCCATTGTTCGTATTTGATTACTAGTATATCTAAGGTAAACTTTTTGTGCTAGGTTTTTATAAAATTTGCAACAAAAATTACCTTCTGTGGGGGTTTCTACAAAATGTGCAAGGAAAAAAAATAGAATTTTTTTTTCTTTGAAAGAAGTGATATTAAATAAATACCGAGTAGGAGGTCTGTAAATGCAATAAATATACTCAGAACCAGAAAATTTATTTAATTAATTGTGTTATTGTTTCTAAAGCATTGTGTTCTTAGAAATACAAAACAGAGACAGTTTTGTGATAATTGTTATATATATATATAATTTCAATATTCACTGAAAAAAGAAAATGCACATGAAGGAGCAATCCGTGAGAAATAATGAGGGCATATTTGGATATAAGCCTTACACCAAAGAATAACAATGAAGCAAAATGTATAAAATTGAAGATTAATAACTTGTAATAGAAGAAAACGTATTGCTTCTATTGCATCGAATTCGTAAAATTACAAGAAAAAGGCACGTAAATGTGATAAAAAAAGTAATAACTTAGTGAAAGCAGGAAATTCACATGAAGGAGCAGACTTTGAGAAATAATGAAGGCATATTTGCAGGGATGAAAATGCTGCGCCACAAATAGCTAATTGTCACCACTAAATTTTAATAGTATTCTTCTCCTTATTAAATTTCAGAAATTCTGTCATTAAATAAAGTGACAAATACTATTAAAATTTAGTGATGAGAATCGGCTATTTGTGGCGAAACGTTTTCATCCCTGATATTTGGATAAAGGTCTTATGCTGAAGAATAATGAAGAAAATAAATACAGATATTTGAAAAATAGTAATGCGTAGGTAGTGGGAGAAACATTATATTTTTCTTATACATTGGATTATTAGAATTACAAAAGACAATATTGTGTTAAAAAATTACTCCTTATAATTCGAATATTTACTGAAAAAAGGAAATTAATATTAAGAAGCACATTTTGAGAAATAATGAGGGTATATTTGTATAAAGGTCTTAAGATAAAGAAGATAAAGAATAAGAGATAAAGAATAAGAAAGATAAAGAATAAGAAAGAAGCAAAATAAAGAAATTTGAAGATCAGTAACACGTAATGTAATAAAGATTACTGTTTCTGATGCATTTCTCGTCTCAGAATTACAAGAAAGAGACATTGTGATAAAAATGTAATAACTTATAATTTCAATTTTAAGTTTCAATAGGAAATTCATATGAAGGAGCAGATTTTGAGAAATAATGGGGAATATTTGGATAAACAATTTAAGATAAAGAAGCAAAATACAGAAAGTTGAAGATTAGTAATGCGTAATTGATGAAACGTTATTGTTTGTTATGCATCGTATTCTTACCATTACTAATTGAAATTCAACCAAGCAGGGAGGCCTACCAAATGCAGGGTTCGTGAGATTTTACCACAATTTTTAATAGAATTGTTCTATTTAATATTTAAATAGCATAAATTGGAAGCAATTCATTTAATTGCAGAATTTGTAATATTTTTCGGCATTTAAATAACGAGAAATAATCTATTAAAAATGTGTGGTAAAAGATACGAACTTTGATATGTCTTACTCTACAAGCCCTGCTCGGCAGGTTTATTAAAAAATGTACAAATGAGGCCATTAGGCTTTTACATAGTTACAAAAAATATCATATTCTTCAGCAATCTAAATTTCTACCAATCTTCTAATTGGTCTGTAACTGCCACGTTTTGAAAAATAAGTTAGTTTTGTTCCAAAATCTTAATACACTCTATTATGTTATGTTGTAAATTTGCTCTTTTTAGAAGAAAGCTAAACCAAGTGCATATAGGTATGGATGCAGGTTTCTTTATATGGTATATTGATCTGAGAGTGCACTCTAATATTTAGCGAAGAGATGTTCCCATGAAGCCACATACGCAGAGACTTGAAGGAGATTTTCCAAACTTATGGAAATGGGATGTTAAAGGACCGTGATTTATTGAGAATAGATATAAATTTCTGTGATGCAGAATTATGTCCTTTTATTTTTGGAAAATATTGATAGGTATACCGACCAGTCTCTGCATTATCCCATTCAATTTGCCATTTTGTGAGGATTTCTTGTTTCATTAATCTCTTTAAGTGAGAATGAGGAAATGGGTGGAATTTTATGTCGCTTAAAGCAGTTGCTTCTTTCGCTAAACAATCGGCTAATTCGTTGCCTCTTATTCCTGCATGACGTTTCATCCATCGGAAGTAAATAATTTGTTGGGTTTGTTGTAGTTGCTGAGTAATTTCAGTTATGATTTAGTTCTTTGAATTTATGTCTTTAAGCGCAAGCAATTAGACTAGAAATAGTATATGTCTATATTGTAAAACTATTGTAGCTTGTTTAATTTTCCCAGTTTATTGAGTCTTTTAATACCAATAATTCCGCTTGCTAAACAGAGTTTTCGATATTAATCGTTATTTTGTTTGTATGTTGAACTATAAAAACAACTAGGGTTCGTACACTTTTACAACAAAATTGTTATAGAATTTTACCATTTAATATTTAAATTGCAGAAACTATAGACGGCTCGTTTAATTGCAGGATTTAAAATACTTTTCTGCATTTAAATAAATCGAAATATTCCATTAAAAATTGTGGTAAAAGCATGCGAAACCTGACAACATTGTGTTACAAAATAATAACTTATAATTCTAACATTTATTAAAAAAATGGAAATTGCCATAACGAGTCAGACTTTGGGAAATAAGGACGACATACTTGGATAAAGTTTTTAAGAAAAAGATTTTTAATGGACATAAAATATAGAAAATTAAAGAATACTAATACGTAATAGAAGAAGCGTCATTGTTTCTGATGCATTGTATTATTTTAGAACTAAAAGCATTGACAGTATTGTGAATTAAAAAAATGTATTAACTTATAATTGTCTTTTGCCACCACTATTTTTTCAAATATGATTGGTAGATTACTAAACCAATTTAAAAAATTAACTCATCAAGAAGCGTATTTCTACGATACACAGTGTGGTATTTAGTCCCAAAACATGGCCAAAAAAGGTTTTTTTTTTAAAAATTGGTTTCCTACCCTGTATATTATTCTTCAAAAAGTTTAATAGTTACTGCATCCAAAGGCAAAACGTGCAATGCGTTAGCACAACACAGCGCGCCACGCGATCAGTCCGAATTTGCCGTTCGCTTCCAGTGGTCCTGTGATTTTACGATGCGCTCAGATTTTAGTGTTTTAAAATCTTTTGTAGTTTTGTGTCTAAACAATTTAGTGGTTGTTGTTGTGATGGATTATTCTGAACCGGATATGTACTTTATACACACTACATTTACCAAATGAATATCCTGCGGATTTTTTGTCTATATGGTCGACAACTTAGGTATAGTTAATAGTGGCATAAATAATTATTTATAATATTTAGAAAGGATTTTGTTATATTTTTAAACATATTTAAGCGATGAAAACTATTGTGTAATATGCAGTACTTAGTATACAAGGAAATTATAAAAAAATCTGTCGCCCGAAACCGCCCCCCTATTTTTAAAGAATTTTTTTGTTGGTTCCTACAATTTTTTATATAAATTACTGCTATTTATTTTTTTATTTATTTGGTAACAGAGCCTTCTGAAATGAGATTTACGACTCGAAATGAGTTGTATACCATCATGCAATGCTCAAATGAGTCAACATTTGATGGAAATCATCAATTTATGGAGCAAGATTTATTGAGAAATTATTCTGAAGGTGATCCAAGGATAGCTGAGATGAAGCAAAAGCTCTCCGTTATTAAAAATCAGTTCAAACAAAAATGGGTAGCTACTCATAAAAACAAGGACAATATTTAGAGAAAACAATACTAATATAAAATGAATACAGAAGAATTTGAAAAACATTGCTAAGAGACGGCTGAACTGTATGTGTCGCTATATGGTTTTTATCCCATGTCCCCTACAATACACAAGGTACTTCGTCATGGAACAGACGTTATAAAGAAAAGCTATTCTGCCAATAGGCCAACTATCTGAAGAGGCTACAGAAGCTCGCAATAAACATATTAGGTCATTTAAATTAAACTACAGAAGAAAGTTTTCGCGAGTGGCCTGTACCTTGATGTCCTGAATAGGCTTCTTTTAACTTCTAACCCCCTAATAACTGGCATGAAATGCAACACAAACTAGAAAAGAAAGCCCTTATCTTCTGAAGTTTTACATCTGTTATCAGAAAGTGATATTACAAATGTTAATATTCTTAAAGACAGTAATAGTGATGAAACTGATGAATAAATGCTTTCATTTATAAATAAGACTTTATTTTACCGTTTTCACTCTACAATTCAAATAAAAAAGAAAACTGCTCAATTAAACTGAGGACAGTGATATCACACTAATTGTATATTATACTCTTGCCTCTCGAAAAATAAGGAAATCGACTATATATTTAGGGGAATTATTCCCCCATTCCCCACTTTATATTTAACCAATGAACCCCCAAAACTAACCAGAGAAGTGCTTTATTACAATGAATATATATACAAAATTTGAAGAAAATCGGATAATTCTGCATGAAAAACTCATTTATATAAATTAAGAGGGAGTTAGCCCCCCGTTCCCCCTCTTTATACTTAACCAATGAACCCCTAAAACTAATCAGAGAAGCACCTTATCACAATGGACCTATAAACAAAATTTGAAGCAAAATGGTTATTTCTATCAAGAGTTGATCTTTGATAGCCTGCGAGCTAATAAAAACGTAGATGTGTAGCTTTTAGAGGTATAAGATAATTTTGGCCAGGTTCTGGGACTAAATACCACACTGTGCGATATTGAAACAAGATAAATCTAAAATGAAAATGTTCGCAAGGAAACAATGGTGGTCAAAGTTTTGATTTAGTCTCTTTTAAAAGAGACCGCACCGAGGCCTGTAAATCTAATATTTAGTAAAAAACAGAAATTCACTTGAAGCAGCAGGCTTTGATAAATAAAAATGACATATTTCGAGAAAGTTTTTACAATAAAGAATAACAATGGAAGTAAAATATAGAAAGTTGAATAATAGTAATACGTAATGGAAGAAACGCTATATTTTTTGAAACTGTGTTCTCATAATATACGAGAAAGAGCCAGACTTGTGATACGAAATTCTAGTATTTATTGAAAACAGGAAACTCACAGAAAGAAGCAAACATATTGGGAGTATATTTGGATAAATGTCTTAATATGCAGAACAATAATGAAGCAAACTATAGAAAGTTGAAAAATAGTAACGTGTAATGGAAGAAACATTACTGCTTCTGATGCATTGTATTCTTAGAATTACAAGAAAGAATCAGTATTGTGATAAAACAAATCTAATAACTCAGAATTCTAATATATATTGAAAAATTTACATGAAGAAGCAGACTTTGAGAAATAAATACAGGATAGCGGGATAAAGGTCTTCAGATAAAGAATAATAATTGAAGTAAGGTATAGAATGTTGAAGAATTGTAATGTGTAATGGAATAAACGTTATTTTTGCTGAAGCGTTGTAAGCTTAGAAATAAAATTAGAGACGGTTTTGTTATAAATGTGATAATTTACTTGCAATATTTAATGAAAACAGGAAATTTACATGAAGAAACAAATTTTCAGAAATAATGAGGACATATTTGGATACAGATTTTAATCTAGAAAATAACAATGAAGTTAAATATATAAAGTTGAAAAAAGTAACGCGGAATGGAAGAAACGTTATTGTTTCTGATGAATTGTAAATTTAGAGGCATAAAGAGAACATATTTTGCTAAAGTTCATACACATATAAGAAAATCCAAAACAGCAACCAGAAAACATAAATAAAAAATTATCTTAAAAAGAGAGGAGAAGTCATTTTCGTTTATTTTATACATTTATTGCCCCTTAAAATATTACTGGTGGGATTCTGGAAGATTTCTCTTTGAGATCCTGATTTAAATTTTCTAAATTTATAGATATACCTTTAATAAGTTTTCATTTATAATTCTTTTAATCTATACTAATATTATAAAGGAGTAATTCTTGTTTGTTTGTTTGTAGGGGGTAATCTCTGGAACTACCGAACCGATTTCAAAAGTGATGGTGACAAATTGATGGTGACAACCTCTGCTCCAACATAGGCTATATTTTATGTTGGTGCCACTAACCCCAGGGGGTGCAGGAGCAAAAAACGTTCTAAAATTGCGATTTTTCAGTTATCACACTGGCTGTCAAGCCCTGAGAGCTTGGCAGCCGGTTCTGTATGATGTATGTACGTACGTAATGCGATAACTCTTCATACAAATATCCGTTTTCCTTCAAATTTTGTTTATAGGTTCACTGTGTTAAGGCGCTTCCCTGATTAGTTTTCGGGATTGATTGGTTAAGTATAAAAGGGGGGGAACAAGGGGCTAATTCCCCACCCCTTAATTTATATAAATGGGTTTTTCATGCAGAATTATTCTGTTTCCCTTCAAATTTTGTTTATAGGTTCACTGAGTTAAGGCGCTTCCCTGATTAGTTTTCGGGATTGTTTAGTTAAGTATAAAGGGGGGATCGGGGGCTAATTCACCCCCCTTAATTTATATAAATGGGTTTTTCATGCAGAATTATTCCGTTTTCCTTCAAATTTTGTTTATAGGTTCACTGAGTTAAGGCGCTTCCCTGATTAGTTTTTGGGATTGATTAGTTAGGTATAAAGGGGGGGATCGGAGGGCT
Source organism: Maratus michaelseni (assembly GCA_963931845.1). Lineage (NCBI taxonomy): Eukaryota > Metazoa > Arthropoda > Arachnida > Araneae > Salticidae > Maratus > Maratus michaelseni. The sequence continues at coordinate 112,322,208 of OZ007599.1, forward strand.
AAACCCCCCCCTTAATTTATATAAATGGGTTTTTCATGCAGAATTATTCCGTTTTCCTTCAAATTTTGTTTATAGGTTCATTGGGTTAAGACGCTTCCCTGATTACTTTTCGGGATTGTTTGGTTAAGTATAAAGGGGGGAACGGGGGATAATCCCCCCCTTAATTTATTTAAATTGGTTTTTCATGCAGAATTATTCCGTTTTCCTTCAAATTTTGTTTATAGGTTCACTGTGTTAAGGCGCTTCCCTGATTAGTTTTCGGGATTGATTGGTTAAGTATAAAGGGGGGGGAACGGGGGATAATCCCCCCTTACTTTATATAAATGGGTTTTTCATGCAGAATTATTCTATTTGCTTCAAAATTTGTTTATAGGTTCATTGGGTTAAGACGCTTCCCTGATTAGTTTTCGGGATTGATTGATTAAGTATAAAGGGGGGGGAACGGGGGCTAATACCCCCCCTTAATTTATGTAAATGGGTTTTTCATGCAGAACTATCCCATTTCCTTCAAATTTCATTTATAGGTTCACTGTGTTAAGGCGCATCCCTGATTAGTTTTCGGGATTGATTGGTTAAGTATGAAGGGGGGAACAAGGGGCTAATTCCCCCTTATCTATACTAATATATAAAGTAGTAAAGATTGTTTGTTTGTTTGTAGAGGGTAATCTCTGGAACCACTGAAGCGATTTTAAAAGTGATGGTGGCAAATTAATGGTAACAATCCCTGCTCCAACATAGGCTATATTTTATGTCGGTGCCACCACCCCCAGGGGGGTGCAGGAGCGAAAAACTTTCTAAAATTTCGATTTTTTGTATACTGAAGGAGATAGAAGCATCAAATTTGGTATGGTAGTTACTTATAACATGTAAATGCTCTCTAAGAACAAATTATAAAAACATTCGAAATTTAAAAGGGTGAGATGAGGAAGAAGCGTTCTAAAAACATTCTAAATTACAATTTCTATGGAATCTCTGAAACTACAGAACCGATTTCAAAAGTGATGGTGGCAAATGGATGGTGACAGTCCCTGCTCCAACATATGCCAAATTTTATGTCAGTGCTACTACCCGCAGAGGGTGCAGGAGCGAAAAACGTTCCAAAATTATGATATTTTCAATACTGAAGGAGTTAGGAACTTGACATTTTGTATGGTCGTTACTTACAAGATTTAAATGGTCTATAAGAACAAAGTCTAAAAAAATTCGAAATTTAAAAGGCTGAAATAAGCAAAAAATTTTCTAAAAACATTCTAAATTACAATTTCTATGGAATCTCTGGAACTACTAAAGCAATTTCAAAGGTGATGGTGGCAAATGGATGGTGACAATCCCTGCTCCAACATAGGCTATATTTTATGTCGGTGCCACTACCCCGAGGGGGGTGCAGAAGCGAAAAACGTTCTAAAATTGCGATTTTTGCGATGCTGAAGGAGCTAGAAACTTGAAGTTCGGCATGATTGTTATTTATAAGATCTAAATGCGCTCTAAGAACAAATTCTAAAGAAAAATGATCTAATGATTCTGCGATTTTTCAACTATTGAATTTCTGAAATTACCAAATTTCACCATAGAGTACCATAGCGAAACCTTCACGCGTAAAAAGATAATGATAAGGGCGACGTGTCCTGACGTGTATATTGGCTATAGCACGAGTCACAAATTATAGTATCCTTATTATTCTGTTAAAAAAAAAAGTGAATTATGAAATGTCAATATTTTGTTTGATTAAAGGTTCGTTAAGAGAAATTGACCAGCGTAGCGGGCGTAGCTTGCTAGTATTTAATAAAAAGGGATAAATTATACAATTTTACGCGCTGCTTTCATCCAAAGTACTAAAATTCGGTATCAAAAGTTTGTGTTGTTATTTAAAAAATTGAAGTTGTTGGAATTCTTAATATTTAGAGAACAGCTATTTCAAAAATTGTATTTACATTGGGAAAGAAGATAATATTCCTTGTCTAATAATAACTTATGTGTGATTTTATCACACATAAGTTATTATTAGAGTTATTTTATGTGTGAACGCTCTGTGAAAAAAGGCAAGTGTAACGTTCCTTTTATACTTAGTAAGTTAGAATGGGCATTGATCAACTTTTATGATTATTAAGAGAAGTTAACAGAACATGAATACAAAGGAATAACTGGCACAACATGCTGTGATATAGACACATGCTGCATATGCCTGCAGTATTCGTACACTTTATCCAATTCCGATACATTGGCAATAAATATGAATAGTGATAGATTTTCGCAGGACTCCCGCATGAGATATCACTTTTTATGGATGAGGTTTTAAGTTTATAGTTTGGACCCTTTACGAGTTGTTTTTGATGATATATTTATTTGGGTCAATTAAACAATCTTTGCTCCTAACCTGGTCTCTAATAAAAAAATATATGGAATCTATTTTAAATCTATTAATTGTAGTTTTTATTTCTTCGGTAACAGGTAAACAATTAATCTATGATTTAACAGGGAAAAAATTGAAATATTTTTAAATATTTTTTTCATTGTATTATAGGTAACAAATCTAAAATTTCTTAACTCTGTAACGAACCCTTTTATTTTTGCAAATGAATGAAGTAAAAAATGACCTCAAAAACACAAAAATTGCACTACGAATACCATATAAAAATTCAATTATTAATCTAACCAAATGAAGTTCTCTGTCAAATATATTTTAAAAAAATTATGTCTTGTCTTGAGCACAAATAATTGTTGATGATCCGCATGTGCATATACTATATCTATATATATAGCCGTGCACTTGCACGGTTTTTGTTACCGCTAAAATTTAATACAAATTTTTGCCTTATTTAATCGTTAAAATTTATTAGATTTTGGATATAAAATTAGGCAAAATTTTCAATTCAATTTTAGGTGCAAGAAAAAACCGTATAAGTTGGCAGCTATACATATAAATATTGCTCAATGCATGAGAACGGTTGTGGGCATGTCTGTTACATTTACCTATAAATTAGTAGTTAAAAACCACCCACAAAGGGTTCTACGCCTTTGCCACAATTTTTTAAAAGAATTTTTCGCTTTATTTAATTGCAGAAAAGTGTTAAAAAACCTGCAAATAAACATAGCGTCTACAATTTTTACTATTTAAATATTAAATAGAAAAATCTATTAAAAATTGTGGTAAAAGCGTACGAACCCTGCCACACTTTTCATTTAATAAATAAAAACGCACACATTGAAATTAAATGTTTTTTATGTTTACCCAACTTTTACCGGGTGTCCTAAAAATGACTGATGCAGGGTTCGCACAATTCTACCACAAATTTTTAATAGTTTTCTTCGCTTCATTTAACTGCGGAAAAATATTGCTAATTCTGTGAATAAACGCGATGGTTGCGAATTTTGTGTTTAAAAAATTAAATAGAAACTTTCTTATCATTAATAGTGGTGCACTTACAAAATATAAGATGTGTGCGAACCCTGTGATGGATTTTAAAATTCAATAACTTACAAACGGTGACAGATATAAAAAAAATTCTTGCAGGAGGGTTATGTATGATGTCAGGAGTTTTCTTACTGTGACTCTTAATTTTAGTTCGAATTCCAAAGAATAGATGGTGCTGACAGCGACTGACGCTGAGGCGAGGCCGAAACTGACGCCCCTCAGCATTGATGCAGTGTCCCCTGATTACTAGGCTTGCGCGCTGACAAAAATGGCAGCTGTATCAAGCGGATTTTTATTAGCGTTTTTACGGTCCCTGGAACTTCAACACCAATAATATCTAAAAGTTTTCTTTGATTTATTCGATCTCAGAAAAACTAGAAGAAGAAAACTTTTAGAAATTATTGGTATTGAAGTTCGAGAGAATGTTCATACGCTGAAAAAAACTCTGCCTGCGACAACCGCCATTTTTATGAACGTGCAGGCCTAGTATTCAGGTGGAGGTGCATCAATGCTGAGTGGAGTCAGTTTCGGCCTCGGCTGAGCGCCAATCGCTGTCAGCGCCATATATTGTTTGAAATTTAAACTAAAATCATGAATCACAGTAAAAAAAAACCTCCTGACATCATACATAACTCTCCTGTAAGGTTTTTTTAAATATCTGCCAGCATTTGCAAGTTATTGAATTTTAAATTCCATCAGTCATTTTTGAGACACCCGGTATCTACCTTAATAAAGCAGCTTCGATTTTCTGAAATATAGTTTTAATATTTAAAAAAGAAATTAAAATTTGTCAACGTTATTCTTTCTGAAGGGTTGTGTACTTACAATTACAAAAGAGAAACGGTTTTGTGATTAAAAAAAGTAATAATTTATAATTCTTATATTTACTGAAAACAGAAAATTCACAGGAAGAAGCAGACGTTGAGAAATATGGAGGGCATATTTGGAGAAACATCTTAAGCTAAAGAAAGTAATATGACGAGATGTTACATGGATGTGTCACACCCGTAACACAAAACAGCTATTTTTTAATGTTAAAATGAATTTCAGAAAATGCATACTGTTTCATTAGGATAGATAAATGTTGTTGATACATAAAACTATTTAATTTAAAAGTTTGTGTGGGGAGCGGGAGAGGTAAGGATAATCTAGTTACTGATGGGAAGAATGGACGATTTTGATATCCGAATGAATCATTCAAGAACGCGCAGAAACATTGCTGCCAACCTTCGTATTTTCTTAATCAATTTAAACCAGAAATTTTGTAAAAAAAAAAAAAAAAAAAAAAAAAAAAGACGTTTTTAAAATAGAATTAAAGTAAGAGTCAAATAAAATTAAGAATCTTTTTTCTTTCCTTCAAATTTTTGAAGGAAAAAGATTAAAAAATATATGATTGTTGGCAACTATGCTTTTGCCTCTCACTCTTTCTCTCTTTTTTTTTCTTTTTACAAAATTTCTGGTGCTAATAGATTTAAAAAGAAAGAAGGTTGGCAACTATGGTTTTGCGCATGTCCGAATGACTCATTAGAATGACAAAAGCGTTCATTATGCCCATTACTACTTTAAGTGTGCAGCTAAATATGTGCAGAAGTGTCAGACTGCATGACACCATGAATTTCGTAAAAAGTATCAGGATTTACTATAATTTAGATATTTACGATTACACACTCCGGATAGCATGCAGACCACTTGGGCAAGCTGATTTCTATTTAAAAAAGTATTTTCAACGTTCATGCTTATATTACAAATGGATATATATATACACACACACAGTGATGACTCGTGACTGGCTTTATTCGGGGCACTAAATGCATGGCTGCTAAATTATTTCTTTCCTTACCACTATTATTAAAAAGGAATACTTTGTTTTATTTACTGTTAGAAAGTTATATCATTAAACAAGGAAAAATTCTCTTTTAAAAAATAATGGTACGAAAATAATATGTGTTTCAGTTATGTATTATTTTGTGCCCCCCCCCCAAAAAAAAAAAAAGTCACGAACCGCCATTGTGTATATATATATATATATATATATATATATATATATAAATAATGTTACAGAATCTAATAGATGTATTTATAATCTTAGTACGTAGGTTGTATGGGTACGAATTGGTGTATACTTTGGGGAAATACTGTAACAGATAAAATGAAAAAAAATGATAAAAACGACCGTAGGCGTAGTTACACACATTGCATTATGATTAAATACTAGCAAAGGAGAAAACAAAGTTTATCTCTGAATATGTTAACATAAAAAATATATAACGCAAAAAATGAATGTTTAATCCTCAATAAGAACTTTAGAGTCGTTGTTTAAACAATTATTGTATATATATATATCAGAGGTGTTCAAACCGCGTCATGCAGGCCGCTTGTTAGCATTATTTCCTAATAGTAATCTGCACATTAACTCGGAAGAAGTCGCGCATACCCAGATAATGAATGGTTTTTACATTGTCACAAATAAATACAATTAATAACAGTCACCTTATTCAGTCTGAGAAAATTGTTACAAATTCTATGATAATGTAAATTGTAGATTACTTTTCGAAAAATAGTGGTCACAATTGTAAAAAGCGTACGCACCCTGGGGTATGTCATACCCCATGCGACTGCTCCCGGGTTAAGGCTGTTCTCAAATTCAAACTGGCTACTTTATGACACATTTTTATTCATTTTTGTTCGTAAATGTATTAAATTACCAGGTGTTCTTATTCAGAAACTTTGTAATCGAAACACGTTTACCATTTTTTGGTGAAGGCAGAAGATCTTTAAGAAAATACTCTCAAAATCGGCGTTTTGAACTGATTTCCTACGCGGCAGCCCGAGATACGGAAAAAAAGTATCGTCACGTGACCAGAATCAATTATACCTCAATAAGTATTCTATTTATTAAAAGGGTTGATTATTGACGGCCAATTATCTACACTAGGGATATAGGCCCGTGGAGAGTGCCCTTCGTGGGGGGTCTTTCTAAGGGAACCTAACCCGTATTTACGCATGGATAAATCCACGGCTCGAAGAAAACCACGAAAACTCCGAACGATCAGGCCAACGGGCGCGATTGGGATCGAACCCAGCACCTCCCGTCTACCAGCTTCGAGAGCAGAACCGCTCAGCCACTGGTGGGGCTCTATTTATTAAAAAAAAACTCATTTCGATTCCAAATCGATGCAATACATAAAGGCTTGCCTTTGCGTTTAAAAATGAGTCAGAAAATGTGTCAGAAAGTTTCGCGTTCTTCAGCAGGTTATTTGAGAACCACCTTAACTAATCCCCAACATTTCTATCAAACTCTGTGATTAAATATAGCAGAGGTGTCCAGCTGGCGTATTGCAGATATAAAGTAGATCAAAATCATGCATACAGTGATATAGTCACAGACCATATTTTTTTCTATCAAGTAGTAATATCCGCCTTTAATGACAAAAATTCAACGACTAAAACAGCGAAATTTTTTTTTCGAAACTAATAGTAACATACGGCCCACATGTGTAAATATTTGGCCATCTCGGAAATAAGTCGAAGATTACCTTTAGGAAATATTAGTATCAAATATCCTTTTGGCACGCAAGTTCGTCATTCCTATTTATTTATCAATATGCGTTGTTTAATTTATAATCGAGTGCGCAAGATTTTTTATACTTCTTTTCATATTAAATCGGATAATTATTAACACATTCGCGTCGGGCAATTATTAAATCTGGTTTTTAAAACAGTAGAAGCTCCTCCCTCTTCTGAGTCTTTCGTAAATTGGTTTCCTAGATAGTTATTGTTGAATAGACTGGAGAAATCTATCTTTAAATGTACGCTTTTAATATAAAATACCTTACAATCTAAAAAATTACGGTCTGCAGGATATAAATATATTTTCTGTAAGGTAGAAGCCATGCCCTTAGTCAATGATTTGTTTAAAAGAAAAACCAGAATTCTCGTTTCCCGATGCGAATGTATTAACATTGGGGTTGTTAGGAAAGTTCCGTTCATTTTGGAAAAACAATTTGTACCGGAAAGTTCTGCCCGTCAATTATTATAGATTAGATATCGGATTCAATGTCTAATAATTACATGATGATATGTTCCGGTACGAACCAACTTTACCAAACGGAAGGAACTTGCAGAACAACCCAATAAATTAACCATTGAAGGACGATTGAATATTTTTTATTCCAATTAATTTTTATTAAGATTTGTACGAGAATTTTTGAAGAAAATTTTGCTTTTATGAATTTGGCAGATAAAAGCTGTAAAAATTGTATTTCGTGATTTTCAAATAAACTTTTTCTAAAATTCTAGGGGGAAATCAACATTACAGTAACACAATTCCTTGTCCCTGAATGGATTAACAGTGCACCTTACAATGCAATTACGAAATGATATGTTTCCTTTTAATAAAATCGTCTTCTGCATAAAATAATCTTATAGTGTAAATAGCATAAAACTAAATTCGAAAAGATATCTTTTGTTTCTCTAACTGCGAAGATAAAGATTATTATTTCTGACATTTCCTAGATAAAATGCGAAAAAGAGATCGCTGAAATGACAGTATGAATTAATATGGATTTACTAAGAAAATTAATTATTATCATTATTTATAACACATTACATAACAAAATGAGTATCATTATCAAATTGTGTGTGTTACATTTATTTTATCTAAAATTATTGTGCTGGAAAAAATTTACCATATTAAATATATGCGTCTTCAAAAATATGTTTATTGCATATCACAGTAAAATAAGGAATGTTATTAACTTTATATTTATATTTTGTAATTAAATATTAATTTGAAATTTTCAAATGAAGATAAGTTTATTTATTCTTAAAGTTTATGCTTTGAAAATATATAATGTTTTTTCTAAAATACAGTTGCGTCTTGACGCAATATTGTTGTATGAATTATGTCATAGATTTGTAATTTATAAGAGTAATATACATATTGAATGTTACAAGATTTGGAACATTAAAAATCCATCTTGCTAATATTCAGGAACGTAGAACCAAAGATATTAAAAAAAGTATATTAATAAAGTGGCTGCATATATTAATTTAGTGGAGATGATTTATTTTCCTTGCCCCGTTTAATAATCGTTTTGTCTGGATATTTTTAATGCCGAAGTGTCATTACATCCTACTATGTAAAACTAAACATAGTAACATAGATGCCAACATTAGGGTTTTTTATTTCAAATCGGATAAAAATAGTTCGAAAAATTAATTTTTAATTTAATAAATTGCATCTAGTTTTTAAGTAATATTTATTTGGTTCATATATAATGTAAAATAATAATTTTTGCCTTATTTAATTTTTGAAGGGCGGCTGAACATTATTTATACCATATAATTCTAATCCATAACCGCCAAATTTGAAACATATATAACCTTTGAATAAAATTTTAAGTTTGTAGGGAACGCGAATTTTTTTTTTTTTTCAAATAATTTTTTTCGTAATTTCTGGTGACAATAAATCACTTCAACATATCAGCAACACAATTACTTTGCCCCCGAAAGGATTAACCGTTTCGGGGTCAAAGTAATTCTGTTTCTAAAATACTCATATGAATCAATACCTCCAGAATTTACGAACAAATTGATGTAAAATAAACTTTTCTTCAAGTACATTATAAAACATATATTCGGAAAGTGTAGCTGGTACTTGTGAGTTTAGAATTTAAGCAAAACCATAAAAATAGAACAAAAATCATGCGCCAATCACATGATATAAAGCATTTTCCAACACTTCCAGAATACTGTAACGGAACTTCGCCGATTAAAAAGGAGAATACATTTCACCTATTACCGTCTATAGCCGGAAAGGTATTCGAATTTTTGGTGCATCCCTGTATATGTTATATATATGTGTGAATATACACTACATGGTGTGCTAAAATTTTTCTTAGTTACAAAATGCATAACACAGTCTAAAATTCACCTTCAGCAATTTACACCAACAGATGGAAATGCATTCCAACAATATTGTATATATTTGTATATTATCTACAGCTTTTTATACACTCTTCCTATCAAACTAAAATTAAATCCTAGGAAAAAAACGCACTATATTTCTGAAATGTATTTTCAGAAATTCCATAGACGGCAACGTATCAGGTTTTTTGTGTACCCCCTATATGAAATTATTCATAAGCTACAAAAATCTCTTAGTAATTACTAAATAGAGAAAACGCATAACTCAATTTAAACACACCCTGAAGAAATGCACGCACATACGCAGTAATGCTTAAGAATTATTTTATCTAGCCTAATATATGACTTAAAATTTATACACACCACGTAGTATAAACTAAGAAACGCATATCACATCTGAAAACGCACATCGCTCATAAACAGTACTTCAACGAAAAATTTGTGTGTCCCTCTAAATGAACTATAACTGTTATATGCCTCATATTCTACAGTAAGCATCTTGTAGTGCACATCAATAGTGTATATAAATTTTATTATGTATTAAATAGTGTAACATTATTAAAATACGCTGCACACAATTTTACACCTTAAACAATTATGTACCGGAAATCTTTTGAGTGACCCTGTAAAGAATTATAAATGTTTTTCACACCATACTCTACAGAAAGCATGTTTTAGAAAACTTCATAAATGCTCCCCATTGCCCATAACATAACGGGATAATTTTGAGTGTCCCTGTAAAAGAACTATAGATGCTACACACTGAATTTTCATTAGTGTATATGCCATAGTAAACTTCAACAACATATATCAATTACATGGTAATTCGAGTATATTTACAAGATTTAGAGTACCGATTGAACAACAGATAAATGACAGAAAGACAAACAAATGTCATAAACACTTTTCAATTATGTTGCAATGTGTTGAAAACTGTACAATGCGACGCGGTGAGTTGCATTTTATTTCAACCTTCCATCTATAAATTGTAGTGCATACGCATTTTCCCTCGCGACAAGTTTTTTTATCACTAGAACTACCATGAGCCGTCATTTTGACGGTTACCAAATGAATATATTCGGATTCGAACCAGAAATTTCTTTTTAAAATAAATTAAATATAAAACTCACAGAAATACGTTAAATGAATAAGTTAAGTAGTTTTAAATAAAATTTCTGGTGTGAAATAGTTTTAAAAAACTCGAGTAAAATTTTTGGTAGTTCTAGTGTTAATCAATGAAATTTGTTACTGAAGTAAAAATACACATGGTATTATATCATTTATAATCTAGAACCTTGCATTCGCAATTCGAGACTGACGTCATGGACGGTAGCGTAACCAGAGTGGGGGTCCAGATGCTCTGGACACCACTAATATTGTAAAGTTTTCTTTGCCTTATCTAATTGGAGAACTTTCTGTGATAATCAAGGAGAAGAGAAATTTACAATATTACTGATATCTAGATTATTTGGACCCCCTCCCTGGCCTCGCCACTGGTCACGAATTTCACAGAATAATGGATTCGTTTAAACACACGGTTTTCTCTGTTAACCCTCTGTTGCATACTGTCCACCACAGCGGGCAAAAATCTTATTTTTCCCCTTACAACATATTTCATTTACAGTTCTTATTCAAAGCTTTTGCTACTCCGAGACATCTATGCTTTCAGCAGAAAAATTGACATAGCATCACAACAACGGGTAACTTGTTTGTTCAGATATGTCCCTTCAGAATGTTGGCAAGTAATTTCGCATGAACTAAAATGTTTCTAAACCTACAATAATGTTATTTAACCGTTGAGTGCCAACTATGAAGCGCGATAGCGCCGCAAACTATTTGCGGATCAAACAAATTTTGTTTCAACTCAGAAATTTTATTCAATAATTGAAATCATTTAATTTTTATTCAAGAGATGAAGTATTTACAGCGATCTAGTGAATTACATTTTATAATAAAAAATTTCTGGGTTGAAACAGAATTGTTTGTTCCGCGGATTATAGGCCGAATTTTCAGCACTTAAGCGGTTAAACGCTATTTTGTTTATTAATTATTGTTTTTTGACTTCTTAGCTTAATGCATAATTTAAACACATGTATAAAAAATACTTTTTTGCTTTTGTTTTGGAATATAGTGGGGAGTCTGTAATAATAAAAAAAAATTATTATACATAAATAAAAAAAAAATATATCATTCCGTATGACCCGTTTAGTTAGATAATAGCAAATTTAGTGTTGGGGATTTGCCAGTTTTGAAGTATGCAACAAAAGATTAAGCATTTATCAGCAAGAAAATATTTTTATTTTAGACTGACGGTTATTTACACCTCAGTTGTTTTTTAAATAAAATACATCGAATTTCTAATTAAAGTGCATGTATGTAACCCTTTTTTATACGCTTTTACTTAACTTGGATGGTTCATGAGTATAAAGATGAAATTTTGAAATCAATATTTCACTCAATTTCTTGTATATTATAATAATAAAAAATTATGTACAGAAGTGTACTTCCGATGATAATACAACCTCTTTATATTTTTATAACTTAATTATAAGATAACCCTTAATTGCATAATGATGTAAATTTCCATCACTTTTTATTTAACTTTTAATACAAAAATCAACTTCTTCGCCACCACTATATTTATATACAAATATTATTCCAGTAAATTTCCCGTAAACTATGTTGCTGAACAAAGTTAAAAATCTATCTTAAAATTTCTGGTGTCTAATATTTAATATATGTATAAAAAAAAACACAATTGTAAAAGAAAAACTCATGCAAAGAAGGGTTAAAAAATTAATGTTAAGGCATTTTACTATTAGCAGGGTTCAGGTGACAAATCACCAAATATTTTTATGTTTGCAACTGTAAATCACTATTTTAAAACGATATCATTGTTGTACATTTCTATTGCAGATGCTAAAGGAATCCACCAAGATTTTTTTAATTTGAAATATTGGTAAGAAATGAAGACAAATTTAGGAATTCTGCGAGCCCTGTGTATACAAGTTACAACAAGTTGGAAATTGTACGTTAATCGTGATATAGGAGTTTCGTTTTACAACTAGTTTCACAATGTAAACAAAAACAAGAACGAAAAATCATGCGTCAAGCATAGATTATGTAACACTTTCCAACGCTTCCGAAATAATTTCACGAATCATACTCTTTAATAAGCTAAAAGATAACATCCAAGTAATCCGAATACTTTTATTCAGCCCTCTATAGGATCTATAGATTTGTATATATACTACATAGGATGCTAAATTTTAGTTCAGTTAGGAAACACGTAGCACAGTTTAAAATTCTCCGTCTGGAGTTAAATAATACGGAAATGTGTTCCCGAACTTTTGTGCTTCCCTGTATAGGATCTACAGAATTTATACACACCACGTAATATACAAAAAGCGATTTAAAATTAAAATCGCGTTCAGTAACTTAAAACGCACTTCCAGGAATTATTGTTAACAAACAGTAGAGAATTCTTTTGTGTGTCCCTGTAAATGAACGATGACTGCTATACACACAATATTCTGTAGTAAGCCTCTTGTAATGCACCTTATATAAATTTCAATGCGTTTAAAATAGGGAAACATTATTTAAATAAACCGCAGACGATTTTTCTCCATAGACGTAATGTAACGGAATTTTTTGACTGTCCCTGTAAAGTAAGTATAAGTGCTATGCACACCCTATTCCATATTAAGCTTCTTCTAATGCACCTTAGTGATATATATAAATTTCAATGCGTTTAAAATAGTGAAACATTATTTAAAAAACCGCAAATGATTTTTCCCCATAGACCGCAATGTAACGGAATTCTTTTGAGTGTCCCTGTAAAAAAACTATAAGTGCTACACACTTCCGTTGAAATAGGGAACATGTTATAGATAACGATTATAACATATAAAAATTGCAGGGCAATCCGAGCCTATTTACGGGAGTTAGAGCACGGACAGACGGCAGACGGCCAGACGGCAGACGGCAGACGGCCATACGGCCAGACAAACCGAAGTCATAAACACTTTTCAACTAGGTTGGAAAGTGTTAAAAACCGCAAATGATTTTTCCCCATAGACCGCAATGTAACGGAATTCTTTTGAGTGTCCCTGTAAAAAAACCATAAGTGCTACACACTTCCGTTGAAATAGGGGACATGTTATAGATAACGATTATAACATATAAAAATTGCAGGGCAATCCGAGCATATTTACGGGAGTTAGAGCACGGACAGACGGCAGACGGCCAGACAAACCGAAGTCATAAACACTTTTCAACTAGGTTGGAAAGTGTTAAAAATCATCCTTATTATTTCAGTGAAATGCACGAATCGTCTGCTATGAGCGAAATGAACATGCTTTGTTTAACATTCGATTTTTTTCTACACCAGACAGCACTGTAAAATTCAACATGGAGCTCTTGCTTTGCGAATGATGACGTTCATGGTTTAATAGTTTTATGATGTATATCATAATGAACGAATATCCTGTGTTTATTTACCCAAATGGATTGAGATATTTGGCTGTTAACGTAATTTCCACTGAAGTCATCTAAGAATCTACACATTTTTTAATGTAACTCATCTCTCAAACAAATTTTTTTTTCAATGACCTTCCTAAAAATTTAACTTTTATGCAATTTTATTCGAAAAAATTTTTTTTAATAAAAATGGCCGCCTGGCATATCAAAAAAGAAGTGGTTTGCTCGTATTTTTTTCCTCAGTCACATGACTTGCGCTTTTATTATATTTGAAAATAATTTAAATTAATTTAAAATTTTTAATAATTAAAAATTTTAATTTAAATTTTACTAATTATTTTTATTTATGATTTCGTCATGATTTAACTTACTTTTGCTTATTTCAAAATTTCATATTACAGTCTTACCGAGATATAACTTGCTGTGTGCACAGAAGCAAATTTCCTAATTTTGTCACTACTGTCCCCTTTAAATGAAATTACGTCAGCTCGCTTGGAATAAATATGAAAATGATAAATTTCAACTGCGTTACTTAAGCCATTGTACATGTGAAATACGTTTAATATGTAAAACTGCTTTAATGATTTATTTTAAAACATTTTATACAAGGTGGCTCTAGAACAAGTAAAAACAGTCAAAAAAGTGATAAACACCAGTGTTTTCTTATGGAAAAATTAGTGTTGTTCATATGAGCGTTTAATAATTCCAAACCCTTTATTAGAAAATACTGGTTATTTCCTGTTTTTCGACTGTTCTTTTACCTGATCTGTAGCCACCCTGTAAAATGTTTTTTTTTTTTTTTTAAATTACCATTCACGCAAGATTATTGTACATTACTCACCAGCCTATGCCTTATTCATTTATACTGAAAAATTGTTTAAAATTCAACTTATTTTTCTCTAAATCACGGAGTGGACTTACCCACTTATTGCAGAATCGCCAATATATATATCTATATATATACACCATTGAACGTGCAAACTTTCGATAAAATCTTTAATATACCTGCATTAAAACAAAAATCCAGGCATACTGAATGAGGTTCTTAAAAATGAGACATTTTCCTATCTTATAAAATGTGTCACTATTTTAATGATAATTTATTGCTGTATGATGACTAACTTTTCATGTATCAAAAATCGTTTCAAATCGCGATGACACTTATAGAGGGAGGATATATATATATATAATATATACCTAATTTTTTTCAGCAGAGTTGAAATTACGGTTGAAATTTATTAATATAACAAAGGGTGTGAATTATTACTTAATAAACAGCGTACAACCAACAGAATGAAAAAATATCCAGACCTGCTAACGATCCTGGAACCCTTGGTATCACGCACCAATGCTCTACCATTTGCGATATAGGTGAATATATATATATATACTGGGGTTTAATTCGTCTCATGCATGCCACTGAAGCAGGGGTCGCAGGGTCCTGTATTTTTTTTATATTTAATACCACTATTTTCAAACTATAAATTTCTTGGTAGATTTCTTTAAAATGTGCAATAGAAGGATATTGTGAATATTCTATTTTGAAAATAGTGGTGGGGATTATTAAAAAAATATATAGGACGCTGCGAGCCCTGCTGAAAGTGTGTGCTCATTGACTTTCCAAATTCTACTGCAAAGTTGCTGACATGCTAACATATAAAAGTAAGAAATGTTAGACTGGATGTCGTCATTCCCCCGCCAAAGATTTAATCATAGTTGAGAACTCCCATTATATTATACATATCTATTATAAACTATGTTTTTTTAGATGTTCAGGCATTTAATCCTCAGGTATTTCTCCATCGAGAAGTACTTAAGGTCCAGCACGATCTCTTGCTCTATAAGAGCCGCTTCCTCAACTTATTTGTAAAAAAAAAAATACTCTTATTAAAATAAATAATATTACTTCATTCGCCTTATCTTCATTACTATTTTTAAAAAAGTACAGAAATTAAGCAGTCTGAATTTTTTTTTTTTTAAACGCCCAACTGGCAACACTGGATGAAAGAGTACCGTTAAATTCTATATCACACTTTTATTTTTCAGTTCATAGTAATCAGGCTATCCGTTGGCATGGTTGCCGACAAAACAGCTATTGTTCGTAGCATAGTGTTTATTTGACCTATGTAAATTAAACATATTTTAAACCGGAATATTGTCTTGATGAATAAAATTAAATAAGACCAGAAAAAATACAGAATTTATTAAATAATTTGTTTGGTTCAAACCATGTATATTTGATTACAAAAGATGTCGGTATATTTGAAGTTATGTGTTAGACCACATCTTGTTATCAAAACAAACTCGCTTTCCTTTCATATGTTCGATTGTGTTTTCTCTAAAGTTTGATAATAAGTACGTTCATATGCGACAATAAAGATGGTACTTGGCGCAGTACAATTTAACCTGCTCACCGGGGAATAAACTTTTGTTCAACTCATTTCACAATGAGGACTTGTTTCTTCACAGTGAAAAGTAATTTCATCAGGGCCTCATTACCAACGGGGCACACTTCCACCAGTAAAAAAGAATAGATATTGTTTCCTTAATCATGGCAGTAATTTTTACATGAATAGGGCGTTTTAATAAGATAAAAATTTCTATTAATTTTACAAGTGGAAGTGTTCAAAATATTACGGAAAATTTCTATGACGGAAAATGTTGTCTGACGCAATACAGTAGTAGTTTGTGTATGACGAAATATTTCGTCATACCCAGTTAACAGGTTAAGTAGATAAAACAACGTTTTGAGAACAAGAAATTTTTAACTAATTGCAGACAAGTTTGGATAGCATTCAGTGTGCATGTAATGAAGTGGGTTTAGATAAAAGTTTAGCTGAATTTAAATCAAAGATGTGGTTAATCTCCCAAGAATTTTGGAAGATCAACAATTTCCTATTGGCTATTTCCCCTTTATTTAATGTACCTATAACCTAATTCCTCGAATCCACTTTTCATTCATATATATGTTCACAATTTCTCCATTCTTAACAATGAATACTACTGAAACTAGTCTGCAATTTATTAAGATGTCGCGGTTTTTAAAACGTTGTTTTATCTGCTTGTATACTCTCACATATAATAAATATTTCATCTAGGGTGAATTGGGATAATTGTGAATGAATTTTGCTAGTTTGGACTACTGACAGCTTTAAAGAAACACTTTATCCATTTAAAACCTTGTAAAATCGCCATATATTGTTTCACACCTACACTTAAATTGGAATTAGTTATTGGGACTCTGCGATGTAATTAAGTTTGCACGTTCACAATTACCCCAGATATTTATAATTTATCTAAAGACTATGGCGTTTTTGTGCGCATCAGTGTTAGTGTCGGGACGGGATAATACAAAAAAAAAATCAAGTTCATACACAACTTTGTTAAATAAGTTCATACACACATTCTACCACTAGCTAACGCGCACGGCGTCGCCAGGGTTCGTGATAATAATATCCAATATACCCAAAATTAATGTTGAAAATGATTTTATATTTTTAAACGAAAACTTTCCAAATGAACCTGATGTTGGGAACCCTACCGACTTCGGCAGCGTACTACTTCGAATTTGTATGGTGTAATAGTTTTAAACGAAAATCTATCCAAGCAAACCTAGAGTTAGGGGCTCCATTACCTTGAGTCGCGTGTACTGGGCATTCTACACACGTTCCATTCGGAATTTACATTTTTTAATAAAAATCTTTCTAATCGATCCTAATATTAGGGCCTCACTGCCTTTGCCAGACAAAATACCTTGAATTTGCATAATTGTATATTTTTAAACTAAAATATTTCCAAATGAACCTAGAGTTGGGAAAGGGGTCTGCCTTCGGTGCGGTACATAGTGCGTGCTAAGCCCTTCCCGATCTGTTTTAAATTTGTATTTTAGAAAGGAATTCTTTCCAAAGAAACAAAATGTTGGGGCCCCGCTGCCTTATAATTTTCAACGAATATCTATCCATACGAACCATGTCGGGTCCCTTATAGTGATTACAAATTTAATTCCTTGCATTGCAGATATATTAATCTTTCAACACTGAACAAAACTTCATCAGGAAACCTAAAGTTTCCTCTGTACAAACAGTTATGAAATCATATGAGGTTTAATACTAACTAATATGGAATAAAATATTTAAAAAGATTTGCTCATAATTGCACCATATCACACAAAATGTAGGGTATTTATAAACATGTTTATGTAGGTCTTTGGGAATGAGTTGGAGCAAAAATAGTGATATGCTGTTAGAGTAATTATAACTTAATTATTGATTAAGAACAACGATTTACTTGACTTTATCTCTTAGAAACGAAAAATATTCAAAATGCACTAAAAACTATTAGTTACTTTTAACTGATAAAGAATGTAATATGCGCGAGCAAGGGCGCTAAACGTTCAGACAAAGTGGGAATACTCCGATTCTGTTAACAAGGGTGTAAACCTTTTTAACTTTAGTATCAAATACTCTCACATGATTTTTAGGGGAGCTTGTTCAAAACTACCGCAGTTCACAATTACCCCTCACTGACTCTTGCTTTAATAACCCACTGCTGTTAAAAAAAGCTGAAGATTGCAATTCGGAAATTGCGGTGAAAATAAAATCTTAGCTTTTGGCAACTATGATAACATTGCAAACAACAACTGAACATTGCAATTCGGAAATTGCGGTGAAAATAAAATCTTAGCTTTTGGCAACTATGATAACATTGCAAACAACAACTGAACATTGCAAAAAACAACTCAACAATTTTACACAACATTGGGTTTTAGAAGTAGATGAGGAAAGTAATGTTGAAATAATGATCTATAAGATCTGGTCATTGCGGAAATACAAAATTTTGAATAAAATGTTTAAAACCAATCATGACGATTAATATTTTGAAAGTTTTTTTCATATTTTATTACAGTATTATATTTATGAATTATATTAATTTAACCCTTTCAAAGGCGGTATTTGTATGGTGCAAACACTTAATTTTAATTTCAAACTGCAAATTGGCACCCAGAATTTTTGTAATAAATTTTTCTGTCATACGAGGCAGTTAGAATGACAGTGGATTAAGTTAATATTTAGTAATTTGAGAAATGAAGGGTTTTGTGAAACTAATTGCCGTTGCATTAAGTGGTCCAAATACTTTTACCCTCTAGCGTCTCCTTTAAGTGAACTATGATATATTTGACCTTCACACTGAATAGATATAGATATACGTTCATCGAAAATATGGTTACCTAGATTTTTAAATTTTTTGACTTACTCCACTGTCATCCTAACCCCCTCATAAGGTTGAAAAAACGCATTTCATTATTTTTAAACAAATTTGATTGTAAATTCTGGCGTCACTCAATTCTATCAACATTTAAACAGAAGTACTACTTTACCTCTGAAAGGGTTGAACTAAAAATAAAGCAAGTATTTAACTAAAATTGAAATTTTTCTGTGCATTGAAATATTCAAAAGAATTCAAATTAACTAGAAAAATATCTTCTTATGTTTAATGCATTGAATCTCTCGATACAACTGAGTAATTTTAATCAAGTAAGATTAATTTCTGTAGAGCTGAGTTGTAACATAGGCATTCTTTTGACATATACAATTTCTAAGCATACCTAAAAGTTTAGTGAAGAAAAATCGATAATAAACCAGGATTAATATAAGAATGCGTTTTAATGAAAAGCTATTCAAATTTAAAAAACTAAAAAATAGCATTGCGGTTGTATTTAATTTTTTTATATTAACATAATGCTAGTAATTATGCTTGAAAGGTAGAATAATTTTATAAAATTAATTCTAATTAAGTACTACTATTTATGAATAGAATACTTAATTGCATTTCAGTGAATAGATTTAGCGTAGATTACTTAACCAGAAATAGTGAATGTTTTTTCAGAAATTACGAAAAACAACACACTTTCACATCAGTGATTGGCGAGGTGAAGAAACCTAATGGACATAAACGCTGTACGTCTTACACTAAACACAATGACATAAAACCAGTGACGTTCCCAGAGTTTGGAGAGGGGTATATGGATACTAGCATTTTCCCTTTATTTAAATGGAATAGTTTTTAAATAAGGAACATATTTCTTTTCTAATGAAATGGTATCTATATCATCCCTCCAGTGTCCGGCAAAACATAAAAAACAGCAAAGAGTTGTGTAGAGCCTGATTATGGCAGGGGAAAGATTCCTTTTCTTCCGAATAGTATTAATCACCTCATATATGAGTAAAATTCTCAGTTTGAATAAAAGTGTAAATAATAAAATAGCGAAAATTTACCTTTGCGCCAACCAGGTTCACGAGTTTTTAGCATTAGATGTATGCTGAAAAAAACTTAACAGTCATCTCGCGTAAATAAACTTCATTGTCCATAATTACCATCTATCAGTTACCAATCAAGTCTTTGTGATGTGCATATAAACATTGGATTTGTATAAGTCAAATACACGAAATATGGTATACCTGAATGATAGCGTAAATCCTTTCATGAATAAAATAAAGCTGTTTATAATATATTGAAATAGATTAATGTCATAATTTACAAACAAATCGATATGAAAAAAAAAAATCATGTGTCAAACAGCATATTAAACACTCTCCAACACTACAAGGATATATTAACTAAACTTCGCAGTTTTAAAATAAACATGTTAGAAAACACATACCATATTTGAAAACCGGATTTTAGCAATTACCGCCAGTAGCCGGAAAGGTATTCCAACTCTTTTGTTAAGCCCTGTATATGATCTATAGATTTCTATATATTGTACATAGTATGCTAAAATTTAGTTTAGAAAGAAAATACGTAACACGGATGAAAATTTACCTTCAACAATCTCTACCAATACATCTAAACGTACTTTATCTGTACCCCTCTGTATATACCTACAGTTTTTTATATGCTAAATATTAACCCTTTATCTACCGAATTATGAATCAACAAATTGTTCAATCTCAATAATTATCTTCCTTGATGTCTGAAGGTATATTAGACAATTTACATTATAATATGAAATTTAGATAAGGTTTTTCATTAAAACTGATTTAATAATGCGGTAGTAATAGCTCTTTTTGTGAAATATTTACAAGAATAATTAGATTAATTAACAGAAAATGCTGTTAAGGAAATTTCACAATTCTTTATCGGAACAATGTAAATAAATGTATTATGATCCTACCATTAAATAGAAAGGTTTTTATAGTTGCAAAATTTCCCCATAACAATTTTTAAAAAGAGAAGATCTACACTTATGTAAAAGGTTGAGAAAAATACCACTTTATAAAATATATAGCTTTTACTGTTTTGCTGTGCTTTCTAAATGTGATCCAGGAAAGTATTTTGTATAAAAACAAAACCTTATTATCACTATTAGACAGATTAAAGAAATTTTGTATAAAGTTTTCTCTGATGGTACTTAAAAGTACCGTCAGTAGATAAAGAGTTAAGCTAAAATTTAATTCCAACAAAAACACGCTTGAAACTACTGAAATCACATTTCGAGGAATTACTACTCGTGGGTGGTCATTATCTAGTTCTTTGCATAGCCCTGTTATTGATTTTTTTTTTATTTTACTAATATATCCCACTATACTAAATATAAAGCTTGAAAATGCATAATATAAATTAAAAAAACACCTTTAATCAATTCACGCTCATCGTCAGTAATGCTTACCAATTCTTTTGTGTAGCCCTGTATATGATATATAGAATTTATACACATTACTCAGTATGCAAAATTTAGTTAAGTTTAAAAACATACCATAAATGAAAAAGCAATTCCTGCAATCATTCTTATTAGACAATATTTCGGACGTAGTAATGTATCAAATCTTTTTCGTGTCCCTGTAAATGAACAATAAATTATATGCACTATTCTGCAGCAAGCATCTTGTAGTAAACCTCAGTAATGCATATCAATATAATCGTGTTTTAAATAGTGCAACAAAATTTAAATATACTGCAAACAGTTTTTCAGCGTAAACAAATACCCGAATTCTTTGTGCGACAGTGTAAATACATGCTTTGCACTCCATATTCTATAAAAAGCATAGTTTATTGCTCCTCGGAAATTCATTTCAATTTAATTAAGTTTGGAACAGCGTAACATCATTAAATGACACCGCAAACAATTTTCCCCTATAGACCATAATACTATAACGGAATTAGTTCGAATACCTTCTGTAAACGAACTGCAAGTGCTACACATACCATTTTCTATAGTAACCATCTTGTAGCGCGCTTCAATAATGCATATAAATTTCACTATGTTGAATTAATGTAACATCATTAAAATACACCGTAATTTATTTTCCCTCCCGTAACGGAATGGAATACTTTTGAGTGCCCCTGTCAATGAACTATAAATGCTGCACATTTTATTCTCGATAGCAAACATGCCACATTAATTCGTAATATCGTATGCTAATTGCATGGCACAATCCTAGTATATTTACTCGAGTTAATGCACGGAAAGACAAACCGAATTCATAAACACTTTTCAATTTTGTTGGAAAGTTACTCGAAAATGAACCATAAAAAGTTGGTAAATGAAGATGCTGTTTTAAAAACTGCAACTTCTTTTCCTATAAGATGGTGTAAAAATTTAAATTGTCCGATGTCTAGAAGTACAAAAAAAAATTGCAGCAAAAATGAAAATTCATTGGTCAGGTGTTGTCACCGTCAATATGACGACAGCGTTAATCACCGACATGTTTTTTCTTTAAAATATAGATTCAATGTTTATCTCAAAAATTTCATAACTGGAATTAATGTTTAAAAACACTTTCTTTAGTTTATTAAATTTGGCGTGAATTCAGATTATGAACAACTTGCCTCTTTTTTCAACAATGGACAATATTCTTGTGACGTTACAGTAGGTAAACTAGCGGCGTGTTCGTTTGTCTACGCTTTGCATTCACGAAAAGTTTTGCTAGTTCTCTTAGTCATGTTATTTTATTGTCACACTTATGAGCTCAGAAAGCAAATTAATAAAAACAAACGCATATTCTTTCATTATTTAATTATTAATTCATGAAAAATTTTGTAAATACTAAATATTAACATTAAAATCATGTAATAAAAGCATATTTAAGTAAAACAGGTTTAATTTACATAACTTATAAACAAACCTCTATTTAAGTAGTTGAAATGTCACTCATTTTTATAGATCTCGACTATAACCCAATTTATTTTAACATTATAATTCTAATAAATTCGATAATTAAGGCAAAATTTATCTGAAATGGAGTGATGATTCCTTATATTATTCAGATCTACTGCATACAATTCTATCGTTTCAGTAACAAAATAAATCAGCGAATTCGTCAACAGTATAATGCTTTCAAATGGAGCAATTTTTCAATGTTTTCCCAATCATCTGGTTTTTTATAGCCTCGAATCAAAAGGAAGAATACTGTTTATTTCCAAAACAATTGAAAAGTATGTATTCGGTATGTGTCTGTCTGTGCTCTAACTCTCATAAATACACTCAGATTCCCTTGCAATTTATATATGTCATTGAGGTTTATTATGACATGTTCGGTATTGAAAATGAAGAGAGTAACAGTTGAAGTTCCTTTACAGAGGCACTCAAAATAATTCCGTTACACTGCTGTGCACGGGAAAAATCGTTACCCTAATTCAAACTAAACTGTTAATTAAAATTAATATATATCACTGAGGTGCACTGCAAGATGTTTAATTTAGAATATGGTGAGTATAGTAAATTTAAAAAAGGGACAAAAAATTAATCCGTTACATTACAGTCGATATATTTTAATGATATTGCTAGAGTTGCAAAGACTAGAAAAAACCCGGTTTAAACCGGGGAATAAACCGGGTCTATTGGAGATAAACCGGGCCTATTGGAAATAAAACCTGGTAATAAACCGGGTCTATTGGAAATAAAACCTGGTAATAAACCGGGTCTATTGGAAATAAAACCTGGTAATAAACCGGGTCTATTGGAAATAAAACCTGGTAATAAACCGGGTCTATTGGAAATAAAACCTGGTAATAAACCGGGTCTATTGGAAATAAAACCTGGTAATAAACCGGGTCTATTGGAAATAAAACCTGGTAATAAACCGGGTCTATTGGAAATAAAACCTGGCAATAAACCGGGTCTATTGGAAATAAAACCTGGTAATAAACCGGTTCTATTGGAAATAAAACCTGGTAATAAACCGGTTCTATTGGAAATAAAACCTGGTAATAAACCGGTTCTATTGGAAATAAAACCTGGTAATAAACCGGTTCTTTGCAACTATAGATATTGCCCTTTTGAAACACTGAAATTAACACACTGGTGTCCTAAAATTAAGGGGAAGTGACCAGTTTCAAACGTATCGTCGAATATCTTACTTAAATTCCGAGGAAATACCTGGAATGCCCTTGAATTTTGAGGATGTAAAGAACATTCTCAGTGAAGTGTTTTTCAGCGAAGATTTTGTCGCCAGGACAATTAGGGGGGCAATAATATATAATTAAATATTTTCGATCACCCAAGTAACAAAAAATGTTTAAAATAGTCTGACACTGTAGCAAATGACTATGTAGGTCCTGTTCAACATTTGTGTGAACTTAGCACATATATTCGAGAAGATGTTAACGTTTCTGTGAAAAATTGAATGTTTTTTTTTATAGCATGCAGAGTTTTCAGCTGAATTTAACACAGCTTTCCAAAAACTTTAGCAAAAAATCCTAGAAATAGTATGCTGTTATTAAAGTATGAATATTTAATAAAATTTCATAAAAATACCTATATCTTAACTGCGCATGCGCGAACTACAGCAAACATTTTTGTCATGATTTGATAGTCAATACTATATGGGAACTCAAAAAAAAAAAAACCCAGTGAAATATCGTGAAAACTCAAAAAGTCACAGCAATAATTGAAAAATTGAGGAAATCCCATATAATCCTATGGGATTATATGGCTCAATCTTTCAATTATTGGTTTAACTTTGAGTTTTCACGATATTTCACTGGTCTTTTTAATATGAGTTTCCAGTATTGACTATCAAATCATGACAAAAATCTTTGCTGCAGTTCGCGCATGCGCAGTTAATTTTTTTTTTTTAAACCTATATCATGTATTCATTACATATTTTAATCACAGTATACTATTTCTAGGATTTTTTGTGAAATTTTTGGAAAGCGGTGTTAAATTCGGCTAAAAACATTGCACGCTATAAAAAAACTTTTAATTTTTCCTAGAAATATTAACATATTCCCGAATATAGGTGCTATGCTTACACAAATGCACACAAATGTTAAACAGGACCTACATAGTCATTTGCTACAGTGAGACCATTTTTAGCATGTTTTGTTACTTGGGTAATCGAAAATATTTGATTTAAATTATTATTGTCCCCCCCTCCAACTGTCCCCACGACAAAATCTTCGCTGAAAAACAAAGTCAAACATGTTCTGTATATTCTCAAAGTTCAAGGGCATTCCTTCACGAGTTTCAGTAAGATATTTTACTAAACGGCTGAAATTGGTCATTGCCCCCTAATTTCTGCGCACCAGTATATATATATATATATATATATATATATATAAATAGGGTGCCCTAAAAGATATTGTAGAATACGGTAAGCATAGCATTTATCGTTCATTTACAGCGGTACACAAAAGAAATCTGTTACTGCACTGTGTATTGACAATAATTGCTGTAAGTGTTTTAAGTTCTGATAGGCGTTCTGAAATTTACATTTTTACCTATAACGATGTGTATAAAGGGCAAAAGATTTCTAGTGAATTTCCTGTTATTGACGGAAATTGCTGATTGACTTTTTAAATGTGCAATAAGTTTAACTGAATTAAATTTTATTTTAGCATACTGTAGTATATATACAAATATATAGATCACATACAGGGCAGCACAAAAGACTTGATGGGAATTCCTGAAAAATTTTACTTTGACATCTTTCACTTTATTAAGCAATGAAGTTTTGTTAAACTATTGTGAATGTGTTAGAAAATGTTATATAATCTATGCTTGACGTACCATTTTTCTTTGTTTTTTGCTACTTTGTTAAAATGCCAGGAAGGGAGTGAAAAATGAATTGCAAAAATTCTTCTTTACATAAATGAACAAAATTAACTCATCTAATTTTGTGCCGATATTTTGCCGCCCATATTAACCCATTATCACTAGATCGACGGTGAGGGGCCATATTGGCCCTTACCAAAAGAAAAATTTCGATTCGAACCGGGTATTTCTTAATACAATAAGTTAAATGTACACCGCACAAAAATAAGTTAAATAAGTAAGTTAAAAGTCCTAAATAAAAATTCTAGTGTAAAATATTTTTATGAAACTTGTTTAAAATTTCCAGTCATTCTATTGTTAAAGCTTACTGGTACAATATTGTACCAGTATAGCTGTCTCCATTTTGTTGTTTTTATACCAGTATATTTTAATATAAATATTCTCTTTATCTGATGACAGATTATCCGTACTAAAAGGAGACTAAAGCTGCTGCTTTGAAAAATTGGTGCAAAATGCAATTTTTGCATTTTAAAAAGAAAAATAATTCCGGCTTTAATGGGTTAATAACCTATTCTTAACCCATCTTCCCTTATAAATACAATGGGGAAATTTCCCTGTAGCTGATATTAAGTGTCTCTCCACCGCCACAGTGAAATAAGACGTCTTTGCTTTATTTCCTTCTTTCGACAAGACTTTTTTACAAGCAATGTTAAAATTTCGTGGATAACTCTGGAAAAAGACCATTAGTGTCAGTTCATTTTTTCCATTACCCAATATTCAAGGAACCTGAGGAAAATGTTTCCTCAAAAATGTAATAATCGAATATTAAATGAAAATTGTTTATTTTTCCATTTTTTGTATGTGGAGACCGGCGGCTATAAGACCGAACGCTACCAATAGCGTTTTGAAAAATAACGCGACTATTCTAGAGTTAAAACAAGGTCTTTAATAAAAACATTCAAACTTGCTGAACTGTCTAAAAAGTGGATAATTTGTCGGAGGCTGTAAAAGCATGTGTACGATATCCAGAAAGAACAAAAAGACAATTATAACGGATATATAAAAAATGAAAAAAACAAAATTCACTTCTTCCCTTTTATATGTCCGTTAAAAAATATACGAAACTAAAATTATATAAAAAAAGACATTTTCGATTTATCATGTGCGCCGATGCGTTTAAGCCGACGATAGCGGTGCAAATGTCTAACCTCGTGTGAAAGCTTCTGTGTGTATTGTAGCATTTTTCCTTAAATAAGTCCAATTATTATTTAAGCAATACAAAATGATTAAAAACTTGGGAATATATTTTAAACTGAAGTAAGTGATAAAATACATATAAAATACAGATAAAAGACTTTACAATTGTTTGAAATCTAAAATAAATTTGATTCTGTGGCAGGAAAATCAGTACATTAAAAAAACAAATTCAACTAAGTTCATTGTGAAAAGTCTCACTGACATGAAAGTCGATGGTGTCAGATTCCGTATCTAAATTTCGATCGTCTTCAGCCTCTTCTAAATTTCGATCGTGTTGCCTCTTCTAAATTTAAAACTTTTTTTTATAATAATGTTTTTAGACATCCGAACGCAGTTTCTCACTATCATAAGAACAGCTGGGAAGAGGTTCATAAGAACAGCTGGGAAGAGGTTCATAAGAACAGCTGGGAAGAGGTTCATAAGAACAGCTGGGAAGAGGTTCATAAGAACAGCTGGGGCGAGATTCCATATCTAAATTTCGATCATATGTCTCTTCTGAATTTAAAACGCTGTATTTTTTAGGTTCATTTTCAGACATTTCAGAAGGAATCCTCTCACTTTCACAAGATTCGGTGGGGTAAGATTCCGTATCTAAATTTTGATCGTCTGTCTCATCTAAATAAAATAGAGCTCTATATTTATCAAGATCCGTTTCCGTGCATTCCAAACGCTGCCTGCAATATTTAAGGATAAATTTTGTATCCTTCTCTTTTAACCATTTACTTTCAATCATTTGTAACCGTTCTTCTTCCAGCCTTCGATTACAGAGTTTATCCAGATGCAGGAAAAGGTCATGAAACAAATACGCTGCACACCATGCCGTAAACAGCCCTAATATTACAACCGATACATAATATGAGAAGGATATTGACCCGAAAAATATGCACGCAATAGTTGATACAAGAAAGACGAAAAAAGTAAAGTAACAATCTCTTCTATATCTGCGATGCCTTTTTGTCTCTTTCTCCACCTGAAATAAAAATGAGATTTAAGAGAGACATAAGAATTTTTACGCTTTAAAAAGAAATATTTTATTTAAACATCTGATAGCGAAGTAGAAATATGTAGGTTTCTAAATATTGGGATGTTCGGAAAGTTCTTTCATTTTGGGAAAGTAGTTCGTACCGGAAAATTCTATCATTTATATATTAGACATTAATTCAGATATCCAATTGTCTAATAATTGACGGACAGAATTTTCCGGTACGAATTAGCTTTCCCAAACGGAAGAAAAATCTTTCCGAACAAACCAATAGAACACAATTTAAATTTTCAAATACCAAATTTATTTAAATTGTTTTTGAAATTTGCGCCTTTTAAATTTTACCTTATGTTGCGCAGTACAAGAGATTTCAGAATAGTTTCATCCGAATTCAATGAAACGAAGAGCATGTAAAACACACTGGTGTCCAAAAATTAATGGACAGTGACCAGACGCTTTTAACGCGGTTTGTCAATTATCTACTGAAACTCTTGACAAATTGTTCTTGAAATTCGAAGATGTAAAAGCACATGTTTGACTTCAAAAACAATAGCAACAGTATACTGCAATTAAAAAATTAATATATTGAATATTTTATGAGATATGGGTATTTGTATGAAATAATTTATAACTGCGCATGTGCAAACTATACCAAAAATTTAGTTTACATTATTTGGTAGTCAATTCCATGGAGCAACTCATTTTAAGAGACCAGTCAAAATATCGTGAAAACTCAGAAAGATACCATCCATACATTCTCTTGGATTATATGGGGGAAATCCCATATAATTCAATGGGATTTTCCCCAAGAATTTGTCAATTAACTCACTGTATTGCTCGTAATTTTTCGAGTTTCCACGATATTTGACTGGTCTTTTTATAAGAGTTATTCTATTGAATTGACTACCAAGTCATTGAAAAAATTCTTTGGTGTAGTTCGTGCATGCGCAGTTATAAAATTTCATAAAAATGCCCATGTCAAATATTCAATATTATTTTTTTTAATTGCAGTATGCTGTTTCTATTGTTCTTGAAGTCAAACATGTGCTTTACATCTTCGAATTTCAAGAACAATGTCAAGAATTTCAGTAGATATTCGACAAATCGTGTGAAATACGAAAGCGTCCGGTCACTGCCGCTTTATTTTTGGACACCATACTGATTAAACAGACATTTGGTTATTGTTTAACGAATAAATTTTATAAGATACTTAGGAGTTCACGTAGATTATTCACATACGAAAAATGATAAACATCTTCATCATATTGCAGAGTTGTCAGAAAGTTACTTTAAAAAAATAAATAAAAAAACGTCATTGAGCTGAGTTTTGCTTCCATTTCAAAACGAAACATCGTATTCTCTCCTCTATCTATACCAGCCACACTCAACCTGCGGGCCGCGTGTGGCCCGGCGACCTTTTATGTGCGGCCCGAGACACATAAGAAATCTATTTATAAATTTAAGTGAGATGTGGATAAAATGTTTTTAAGACTTATATTCTTCTTTTATATATTTTCATAGAAAGACAATATTTGTGTTGTTATTTATAATTACTAATTTAAAATTATCGTAAAATATCTTAATACATGCAGTTCTATTTGAGCTATAGCAGTCTATACATTTTTAATCTTCAACACTAAACAAATATTCCAAATTAATTAAAATTGCCCTATATATATATATATATATATATATATATATATATATATATATATATATATATATATATATATAATCTACACTTAAAAAATGTTTTTGCATTGAGAAAACAACCGATTTATTAAAACAAATCGCCTGATTTTTTTTTTCTTTAGAACATCTGCATTGTTACATTACGTTTTTTACTTAAGTAACTAACAATTCTTATTAAGGTTCAACTTTTTCCACGAAAACATATTGGAAGCAAAAAGTTTTATACCTCTATTTCCAAACAAAAATTTTCAGCACAGAAATCTACGTTGATATTGTTTTAACCCTTTAACGGATAAAGCACTTCAATTGCTAAAATGTTGAATTAAATGATTGACACCGGAAATTATGAACAAAATTTGTATATAAGAAAAAAGCGATATTTCACATCCATAATAAATGGAAAATATTTCTATTTAAATTCTTCTGTCAATGTTGAATTTCGGAATTAAAATTGTGGTTTCCTAGGGAAACCAATGAACGTTAAAGGGTTAAAATGGCTTTTTTTTTTGGAGAGAGGGGGGGGGATTTCTTTCGCGACAAACGTTCAATCCTATTGAATATATTAATATTATGTAGGTTTATTATACTACTTTTGTTTTCTTACTCTTTTTTAGGTTATAAAATAATTGTATTGCGTTCCACCTAATTTCGCAAACATATGTTTGCGGCTCGCGAGAAAAAAAGGCTGAGTATGGCTTATCAATACTCTCTCATTGCACTATCTTCGTAATTGCTCACATGACATCTTTAAACCAATCAAAACGCTTTTAGTTCTCTTTCGCATTCTGGCTTAGCATTCTGAATAGTGATGCCAACTTGCGGATATTGGTAAAGTTATTCTCTTCGGAGAACTATAGAACCGTGGGAGTATTTTCTCAAATATTGTGTAGTTGTCTAATCCTTTGACCCACGGTTTTGTTGAAATTTGGACTATATCAAACTTAGTGTACCAGTAAAACAAAATATCCAATAATTGTTTATAAAGTACTAACGAATTTAAACTATAAAAAAGCATCTGTCAAGGACTATATGTAATTTCAATTGGCTTCACAAGGTCAATTTTCCGGTCATTATCTCAGGTGAGTAACTACGAGTACAACTTATTTGTGCGACTGCTCTACGTTTTCAAATGCCAAGAAGGGGATGAAGGGTAGACGACTGGTATACTGGAGACGCCAAATGAAATTACAGACTATCGGTGCAGAGACGGCGTACCTTTGCCACACGTGACATAACCAAAAGTAGCGCGCAACGGAATACTTTCGACACTACGTTCATTGATGTTCTAAAACAAAATATGATGAAAATAAACAAAAATACATAAATTTCAGCAATCTGAGATTTTTTTTAATATTCTGATATCTGAGAAATTGAAATGCAAATTTTAAAAAATATCAATCTATTTCAATTATGGGCATAATTTTTTATAAAATTCATACCTGCAACATTCCTTTTTAAAAAGCGAAAATTGAAATAAGACCATAAATTATATTTAATAAAAACTAATTTACTTTAACTACTAAATTAAATTTTAAAACTTAAAAAAATTAAATAACCACATCGAATTAAATATTTCATTAAATATATTTATTGGTGCAAAAGATATATTTTTATGACTTTAAAAACCGTAAGGTGATCAAGGTAAGCAAATTAAGAGTAGATTCGGAGCATAAAAAAAATATCAGGCTTTAAGCGAAAAAATGCCAATGATGAAAGTTGTTGAATTTCGTATAAAATTTGCCATCTCCCCCTCCCCCCCCCCCTATACATAAGCCTGCGAGTCATTTTCAGAAATAATTGATATGGGAAAACTAAGAACCACTTGTAGGATTATCCAATTTAGTTTGCATGCAGTTAAAAATAATCAGGTATGTGTTTGGAATTCCCAAATAATCTACACTTAACCCCTTCGCGATGAGCGTCCCTTACAGAATTTTTAATCTTACCACCGGTTTCAGAAATTTTCGCCCAATTGAATAACAGAAATGCTAAGATTTAATCGGGCAAAGCTTACAATATAAAATAACTGGTGGGAATAATCGAGGATTCTGACCATTTTAAGCGCACGTATACGTTCGTCCCTAAGGGGTTAAGAAAACCAATGATTGCATCAGATCCTGGAAACAAACTATTTAATATTATACTTCAATTTCTATCCTAAATCTCATCAGAACTTATTGATAAAATCTTTTATTGGCAAGATCGTTTAATGGTAATAAACGATCATCTTAAGTCAGAAAACATTAATCGAATAAAGTACTCAATGATGCAATCTATTTTTCACATACAAACTCAAATGTTTACCAAGCTCATTTGCAATAACTTTGAAATATTCCTGGGTCTTTCTCAATGACTATTTTTGCAGTTGTAACTTTTATAGAATGAAAGTGATTTCGGATCAGACTCACAGAAGAAAAATGTTCATGGCTGGACATCTCATAACTGAAAAAAACCTTAATGAGCATTTTAGAACGTGGAAATTAAACATTTAAAAATCATTAGAACCAAGTAAATTTAACCTTAAACTTAAGTTCTCATTTAATTCAATATATAACCAAGATTTTAATATACCATTTATATTAAAGCCTAGTGGCTTATTTGTGTTTATGTCCGTCATCTTGGATTACCTTCTAGATTAATGATTAATTCACGACTCCTTAGATTAAGAAAAATAATTAAAACCAGAAAAATCACGTCGGGACTTTTGAATTGAAGATACAAGTAAGACTTTTGATCACCTTTTAATTGATGTTTCATTGAGAACTAGAATCTGATTACTAGAAGTTACTGTATAAGCCAGATATTAATTATTTGGTATCCCAAATTGCAATAACAGAAATCCCAATTAATTTAACTTTCTGAAATACAACTTTAACATAAGCATCTCCCTTTCCTCATTAAATAAAAATGCTAAATATACTGTGACCATAACTTGGAACCCGAAACTTTTAAATTTATTATATCTGAAAATTCGCTTTAGTGGCACTGAAAAATTAAGGATTAAGCAAAAAAGCTAATGGTTAAAAAGTAGAAAAATCACCATGAGCTAATTGGCGAAGCTCAGGTATTGAGGGCTCCAATGTTGAAAATATTACTGTCATAAGAGCCAAGTGAAAGGCCTGAAATGTCTAGTTATAAGATCTACTAAAATTCGATTTTGTCATACTGACTTAACCCATTACGCGCCGCTATAAATATTAAGCTATTTTTTTATGAAACAGTTGTTTTTTTCTTTGTGAATAGAACGTCTAAGGCATTTCTGAAGAAAAATATTAAAAAAAATAAAATATTTATTAAAAATAGCATGTTGGGCGCCATTGCACCCAAAATGGGAGCAATGGCGCCTAATGGGGGTAAATGTTTTCAAAAATTTTACTTATGCCTCCGTGCATTTATGTTTGTTATTTCTCAGTTCTGTAGCTATAAAAGGGATAATATTCTGAAACTGATATTTTACGAAAAATTCATATAAATTAGTCCAACATCTACATTTACAATAAAAATAAAATTACCGATTCCATAAGCATTTTCATTATCCACCTCTTTATTTTTTTTCATTACATCATTTTTGTCCTACTATTTTACATGAAAATGATTGAACACTTTATGCGGCATTATATTACATTTTTTTCGTTTTCTAAAATTGGTTTTTTAGCTTTTTTTCGCAATTGGTTTAGTTTTTTTCCATATTCCAATTTGAAGATTCGTCTGAACTTTCCTCTAAAATATCAAGCCTGTGTTTAATACTTTGTCTTTTTTAAACACTAAATCAGATATTTTTTTTTTATTGTCTGTTGATTAAAATTTACAGAAAATTCTACTCCACCAAATATAACATGGGATAAATCGTCGCATAAATTATGTTCTATTACATATGTAATAGAAAATAATTTATGCGACCTACATATGAGGAAGATATCTTCCTCATATGTTACAATACTGCAATCAGGTGACAAACAAAAAATTTCCGGAACATCCGAAAAATGATCCAAATCTAAAATATTGTTCAATCATCTTCCATGTAAAATAGTCAGAAAAAATGATGTAATGATGAAAAATAAAGAGATGGATAATGAAAATGCTTATGGAACTGGTCATTTCATTTTGTTTCTTTATTATAAATGTAGAAGTTGGACTAATTTATATGAATCTTCTAAAAATATTAGTTTCAGAATGATATACCTTCTGTAGCTAATAAATTAAAAGATAAATACTAGAAATGCACGGAGGCATACGTACAAGTTTTCAAAAACATTACCCCCCCCCATTAGGCGCCATTTCTCCCATTTTGGGAATAACTTATGCTTTCGGTAATTGTGATTGATCTATTATACATATTAATTCCGGATTGAAGTTGTTTAATACAATGTTATCAACATATTTTAACTAAAATATATAATTTTTATTATAAAGTTTTTTTTTTTTTTTATTTCTTTCGAATACTGCCAAAAAGCTATTTTGCGCCTTTTTTAACATGTTTTGAAAAATAAAAAAAAATCTAATGAAACTTTAAAAAAAACAATTTCAGATGTCATCTAATATATTCAAAAAGCAAACAACATGAACATTTAAACAATTTATAAAATACGCACTTTAGAAAAAAAATCCTAAAGCAATGTTCCCAAAGTGGGAGCAATGTTGCTTAATGGGTTAATTATTTCACTTTTTAATATTAGAAGGTTTATCCTGTACGATTTCAACAATAATTTCTGGATTTAGTTCGGATTTATGACTTGCACAAGCTCAAATTTCGCATTATTCGTAGTTTGATGAAAAATACGCAATTTCTAATTTTACCTCTATTTATATGAGCGCAAACGAGCAACACCTTTCTTTACATATAAAATACATCAATATGTACAATATATGTAAAAATAAAAAGTGTTGGAAATTTGTGCTTATAGTAAAATATTAAAAATAGAGTTCAGTAACTGTAATCCTTCACGTTCAAGAGACTTTGGGATGCATCAACGTGTTTAAACGTGCAAAAATAAACGTAACTATTGCTAATGTGAAGGAAAACAGTTATTAACAATAGTTACGTTCATTTTAGTACGTTTAAACACATTGCTACATCCCAAGTCTTTTAGTGACGAAGGAATGCAGCTAAATTTTTTTTTCGCTTAGACAAATTCCCATTTTTTCATTATGTCCTTCACAAAATTTCACAACTTTCTGACCAATAGTTTCGTCTGTAGACAACTTTAAAGTAGGTTCGTTTAATTATGGACACCCTGTACATCTTTGTAAGCCAATCTTTGCTCCCAAAACATTTAATCATAACGATTTCATCATAAACGATCTGAAAATTCGTTTTATCGTCAATTTGAAAATTACACGAACTAAAAATAAATTAATGTCGAAAATACTGCATTATATATGATCCAAGTGGGAACCTGAATAACATCTAAAGGTTCGTTTTAATGCAAATTTGAAAATTACGTATGAATTTCAAAAGATAAATGCTAGAAAAATTACTTCACTAATGAGAGAACTGAGGTGATCAAAACTAGTATACGTATAAGATCTGAAAATTCGTTTTAGTGTTAATTTAAAAATTACGTATAAAATGAAAATACGTTAATGGGTCATTCATGTCATGTAGCGTAAATATGGATACGGTTCCTACTATAGCCCTTTCAATTTTGATGAAATCGCGAAAGAACATTAATATAAGTCTACGACGGACATCTTCAAACTGTCAGAGTCAAAAGTGGTATAAATGGATCAAAAGGTGTGCTTTTGTAAAGTTCATTATTTTAAAGTAGCAGGAATACTATTAAATCGACAAGCTTGTCATCTTATTGCTCAGGACACAATAAATCTAACTTATTGAAAATTTGTGATCTAGTGCAACATTTCGTACTAAATAGTAGTAATGGATCAGAAATCAATACACTCATCATTGCTTGACATTAAAGTAGGTCATATGGCCTGCAAGAGAATAAACTACTCTAAAAGTTTCTCCCTTTACCAATTACTTATGAAAATATTGGAGTTGAAGGTGTTTCTTTCTTGCTAAAATATTAATCGTTGAAATCCATTAAAAAAATAAATTCAACCCCATTTTCAGAAGCTCATATCTCAAAAAAGGACACGTACACGTCTGATTTAATTATCGTCGTATTCTATTCTAAATAAAGCAATGTTCAAAACACCTAATTTGTACGAGATTTGCAACCATATCCTTTGTGGATATTGGTTCTAAAATATCTCTGAAAATCTGTAGTAGGGAAAGAAAACAAAAATATGTGGAATAAGTAATTCCATGTCAACTCACCTAAGGGGCCGGATGTCAAAGCCCGGGTATACTCAAATATTACTTGTAAGGATAAAGATTGAATTGTGGAACAAGTGTCAACACTACAATAAAATTATTGTGCTATCATTTGGCAGTTGTAGCGTCCCCTAGTGGTGAAATGTGGAACTTGTCGAACATCTCTTGTAAAATATGAGAGATCAACAAAATGTCAGTTACAAAAGTTTAGAGCATCTTCGATTTAGTATGAAATGTTTTATGTGTAAAAATAACTTTTTTAGAAGCTCTGAAAAATATCGAAGAGGAGTATTTAAGCCGATGATTGGTTATCGAAAATTTACATCTCAAATCTTCTAATAGTTTTTTGTTTACATGCGAGACATTTTTTTCGTACTAATTTGAGGATACTCTAAACTTTTGTAATCTACGTTTTTTTTCGCTATCTCATTTTTCAGAATAAGGTCGTCATTTTCCAAATATTTTCAATAGGGGATGAAGCGACCCCATAATGATAGCATATAGCCATTTTTCTATAACTTGTATCATTCTTTTATCTATACAATATATATTTGAGGGTAACGGGAAGTTACTTTGCACTCGGCCAGGATCTCTTAGGCTAATTGACATGGAATGACTCAACCTTTCATATACTTGTGCAATTCTTTCAACGAATTTCTAAGGCAGATATAGTTGCGAATCTCACAAATTAGGTGTTTTGAACCTTGTTTTTTTTCCTTATACAGAAGAGACCTAAGATGAAACGTAAGTTTATTTCAATTAATTCTTTTTTCCCAGTAGTACAAACGGTAATTGAATCCGAAGTGTCCCTTTTCAGATATGGGCTTCTGAAAATGGCGTAGATTAAAAAAATTTCTTTCAAGGAATTTCAAAGATTAATAAACTAATGAATATTTAAGCAGCAGAAAAACAAGTTCACAGCTCTATGACGTATTCATAGGTAATTAATTTTTAAAGCGACAAACCTTTAAAGTAGTTTGTTCTGCTGTTGAAGTAAGCTTGTTAAAATAAAGGTCAATTTCACCGCGTCATTATTTTAAGGTCAAGCAATGATGAATATATCTATTTCTGATCTTTAATATTGCAATCTTTTTTCAGCACAAATTGTTGCACTAAATCGCATATTTTCAATAAGTCAGGTTACTTGCCTCATGAGGAATAAGATGACAAACCTTGGTGATTTGATTGTTTTCTGAAGTACCCCTGGTGACCCAACTATATTACTTTTGAATGACAGTTTACAGATGTCTCTCTTAGACCCATATGCATTTAC
The DNA here is from genome assembly GCA_963931845.1 of Maratus michaelseni. Taxonomy (NCBI): domain Eukaryota; kingdom Metazoa; phylum Arthropoda; class Arachnida; order Araneae; family Salticidae; genus Maratus; species Maratus michaelseni. The sequence goes on from OZ007599.1 coordinate 112,359,503, forward strand.
TTTAGCACTTTCATCAAAACTGCAGGGAGTCGAGCAAGAGCCTCTCGACCAGTTGTCATGGAATGACCTTAATGTTAAAAATTTACTTCATTATAAGCGATTGAGTCTCTGAAACCTATATAAATATTGAATCTAAAAATTCGCTTTTTTGTCACTCTCAGAATTACGTATAAGCTAATGTTAGCTGTTGCCTAATCTTCTCGATAGTAAAACATCCTTTAAATAAACCAATAATGTTTTAAAGTATGCAAAACCATATTTACTTTTGTAGAAAACACCATTTGATGGGAATATGTTTAGTAAAGTAAAAATTAGGATCCATTACTAACGATGCATTAACATTTTAAATATATCAAGCATTTATTTCATTGATGTCATAATGCTTTATTTTTCATTAATATATTTATTTTCCAATAATTCGCTCTTTTGATGAAATTGGTTAAAATAATTCCAATTATCAAAAGCGGTAGTTTAGCAATTTTAGTTTTCTGGAATTAAAAATACTGTATATGATTTGACAACGAGTCAACTGTGGATACGTTTTGTATATACGTATAATATTAACGCTACAATGTTGCGCGGGACTCTGGTTGAAACAGATTGCGTGGCTCAATAGCTCCGACTACAACAATGGACGTAAAAATTCTTAAATATTATGTACATAGAATACAAAACTTATTAAAACAATACTTGTTAACATTTTTGGCGATACTTCAACATAAGTTTATATTTTATTAAAATTTCTCTAGTGGGAAAGGAAATTAATGGAACGCATGAAACTTCTTTTCCACATAGTGTGCATAATTCTACTTCTAATTCTTACAAGGACAAGGCCAATCTTGGTAATCAGATTGATTATTATTTTTTATATATGTTGTAGAGTAGAAGCCCGTTAGTCTCAGCTTTAACGGATTTTATACAACGCTCTTTAGTTCGAGAAATAGGGAGTCTAATATTTTAACACAACTTAAATACTTACTTTGTAACGAAATTACTGCGTTGCGTTGGTCGTAGCTCAGTTATGCAATCTGCTTGTTTATCCGCGGGCACGGGTTCGAGACAAGTTACGTTTGTTTTTATCATTTTTGTTTTATAAATATACTTGTAATTATAATTTAATAATCAATTAAATAGTTTAATATCGTACATTAATTATAATTTTAACATATTTAAATATGTTAAGTCATTGTTAAACATTTCTCATCATTTAAGACTTTAAATGGATTCATTACCAACTAGTAAAAATTTAAAAATTGTTACAAAATCATACCTTATTTTATTAATAATAAATTAATTGAAAGCACAAGCATACGTATTACAGATGTAAAATTCTTTAATATGCAAAAAAAAATGCAATTTAATTCATATGCTAAATTTTAATATAATTATGTTTCTTACTTTAAAAACAGGTACTATTATCATCGCATTGACTTCCTTTGTTAAGGCAATATATAAAATTATGTTTCTTTAAAATCACGAATTGATACAATTGATCAATATCTTTGCATCGATAAAGCATATATGAAGTACATTTTAAAATCGATTAAAAAATTAACTGTTTAACCCCTTTAGGGGCTAATTACTCTTGGAGATAAAATATTGAAATGATTGATTGACACCAGGATTCACGAACCAATTTATTTTAAAATAAGTAAAAGCTTTTCCTCATGTACCTTATAAATTCAAAATTTGATTATAAAATTCTGGTGTCATTGTGGCATTTTGGGATTAAAATTAAGTGGTATATATAATATACTGGTGCCCTTCAAGGGGTTAATGATGTTTTATTCACGATTTAGTTGCAAATAAAAAATAAATAGGTTAACATTATAATTAATGCACAATATTATAATTTTTAATTAGGATTATTAAATAATAATTACAAGTTAATTTATTAAACAAAAAATGAGAAAAGCAAACGCAGCTCGTCCCAGTCTCGAACCCGGGCCGCCCTCATATCAACGAGCAGGCGCCATAACTGAACTACGTCCAACTCAGTAACATCGTTACAAAGTATTTAAGCTGTGTTAAAATATTAGACCCCTTATTTCTCGAGAACTAAGAAGCGTTGTATAAAATCCGTTGAACCCGAGACTAAGGGGCTTCTACCCTACAAAAAAATATAAAAATAATCAAAATCTGATTACAAAGCTTGGTCTTCTCCTTGTTAATGTATTCTACTTAAGATCTTTGAGGTTCAGCCAGTTTAGATTAAATTTGTACAGATGGGAGTACCGATTAACAGAATGTGTTGCAGAATTGAATGTCGCATAACGAGGAACCCACTTGTTTTATTTCTAAGATCTTAAATTTGGAATTTTAACAATTTAGGATAATTTTCCCAAAATCAGAAAAAAATAGAGTAGAAAAACAGGAAAATTTTGATAATAAACGAGTTTAGACTACATATTTGCACACAGATTTTAACTAGCTATATTTTCGATTTAAACTACAGACTATAAAACCTATGTTGGATATTTGGGAAACTACCGTGCTAAACATTACTGATATTTTATAAATAAAATCATAGTAAATATTTTAACCTTTAAACTGAAATGCATAGCTATTTTTTTATTTTTTAGTATAATTCATGGTCGCTGGGAAAGGAGAACAAGGGGTTGCCTGGAATTTCGAATTTAATTACCTATACTTTTTTATTCTCTGGTGATTTTGATACCTAAAAATATTCAATTGAGTAAAAACCTCTGAATATTTAGAGAAGTGGGATCCAAGTGATTTTTTGTCTATGCGATCTTACCACTTTCATCTCCCTGAACCTCACGTTGATTTCATTTTAAGTTCTATTTTCTTTTTTGCGTTCATATGTTCAAAAACTAACTGATACGGGGTGTTAATGATGGATACGATCCCCCGGTAGAAAATAGAAACAAACGTTGCAATTCTTAATTTTGAAAATGTCAATAGAAATTTGTTTATTATTTTTAAATATCAATTTTTTTATTTCATTTCTATATTATTTTTTACATCGATATGTTTAAAAATTATTTTGGTCAAGGTGACAAAAATGTTTTAGTTTAGCTTATTTCATGTTTATATGCACCATATTAATAAACACTGTCTTAACAACGGCAGACATGCCAAGTCTCCGGATTTTTGCACACCGGTATTATTTCAGAGAAAATGTTGTTCTTTTAAATCGAAGAATGTCCCGATTACATAAAACAACATTTTCTGTACTAAAATACTGGTATCAAAAAAGCCGGAGACTTGGCAGATCTGCAACGGACTACAAAGTACAGCATATGTTCCAAATTCTTGTTCCTACCCGAAATTCATTCAACAGTATGTTCTAACCGTCGAAAAATCAAAGATATACGTAAAATTTAGAGTAGCACTTTGAGTAAAATCACTGTTTAAGCAATGCGTTTGATATTAATTTTACAACTAGCGGTTATTTTAAAATATGCCTGTATGAGGTTTAAAATGCTCACAATGCATTGCTAGGTTAATCGGGTTTGAAATAAATTATGTGACAAATCGGGTTTGAAATAAGAGATGTGACATTAAGCATTCAACTCGTTTATTGATAACTTATGTCGTTTTATTTTGATTGAAGGCTATTGTAGATTTAATCTAGATAAAATACAAAAATAATGCATTTTAAAACAACTCTTTTGAAAAGTGATTTTTCTTTTCAGCTGACACAAATTCAATTGGTCTACAATAATTATTTTTTGTTTGTTCCACTTCAAAATTAAATGGAATAATTTATTAGATCTCTATATTCATTTTCTGTCGATTAATATATTTTAAATTAAAAACGACACAGGGTCGATACAATTCAAACTTTATTATTACTATTATGTTTTAAAATGTTTGCTTGAAGTTTAATGAAGTTAACTGAATCTTTGGTGAGCTTATTTAACCACTCGCCTTGTTATTCTAAACGCAATAAAATTTATATATTGGGGACGGCTGCCCGGAACCCCGATTTTTTTTTTCTTCACTACTCATTTTGATCTTTTAGGGTTCTTTTAAATTTTCTCGAAAAAAATGTAGCTCGTATAGCTGGAATTGATATAATTGTCGGAAATATATAGATAAAAGATTGGATAGCCATTTCCAGAAAAAAAGTATAGAAAATGTTAACAATTGCACAATAAATTTGGTCGTTCTCGCTTTATGGATTAGAGACTATTCATCTATTCCTCGCAATCCGAGTATTACAAATGACAAATTTCTGGATCTATTTTCTGGTTTTCTGCCAGTACAAAATCTAAAACCGGTGCAAGACAATGGTGATGAGGGACTATCTTCATCCCCCTCTTTGGCCAAAAATAGGCCTATGAATCGGTTAATAGTTCAGAAAGCTTGTTTTACAATCATTTGGAAAATTGCTTTCAAGAAAAGGCCAAAAATATAATAAATGACTGATAAACGAAAATATCAAATTCATTCTGGAATCATCACAGACTTGTGTTTATATAGGCTGCTTCTTGTACAAAGGCGTATTGTTTGCCGAGACCATTTCATAAGGGAAAACTACCCACATCCTTGAAAAATTACATTGACAAAAAATAAATCCCTTTCCTTAGCATATATAAGCACATAAATGCTCAAAATATGTACTATGCTATCAGCCGAATAAGCATGCCCTTCTAAACATGTAAATAAAACAAAATCTGAAAGTCAGTTTTTGGAGTATTTAGAGTTGCGCATAAAATAAAGGAAAAGCAAATAAAAAAAAAAAATGCTGCAAGCTAAATCCCCCCCCCCTCCCCACAGGAAAAAAGCGCAATTTGAAAAGAATAATTAACCATTCTGAAAATGTATAAAATAAGCATATGCTACAAAGACAACTGCACTATGATCCAATTGGAGCCGCTGAAGCAAAAATAAGATCTAAAAATTTGTTTCAGCGTTAACATAAAAATTTTGCATCAATAAAAGCTAATGCTGAAAACATTGGCCCATATTTTAGCTTAAAGTGCACATACTACACTATATTGCACTATGCGAGTCTGATGGGGCCCCCCGAAATATTTATAATATGAAATTTTAAAATCAGTTTTGGTGTAATTTTGAAAAATTATGTATAGAATTTAAAAAGCTCTAAATAGAATTTAAGAAGCTGTAAGCTTTACTCCATCATTAGCAAAGTGAGGCTTCCGAAACCGGTATAAGATGTAAAAAGTAAGTTTTAGCGATACATTTAAAAATAAAAGTAAACTTTCTCTTAAAAAAATTATAATACAACATGAGCCATTCGGGACCCCAGAAACACATACAAGATCTAGAAATTTGTTTTAGTATTCAGTTGAAGATTAGGCACGAAATAAAAAGCTAATGCTGAAAATATAACTCCACTGTTTGAGTCAAGTGGATGACCCGAAACTTCTGTATAAACATACCTAAATATTTTAGTACCCCTTTGAAAATAACCGATAAAATAAAAATAAGCCAATGATAGTTCTCACCTTCATTCTCGATTTAAATATATTAAGTAGATTACAAGGCGTTTCAAAGTATGCAAAAAAATATTCTATTTTAACCCTCTGAGCGTTTTGAAAAAGGGTAAAATTGCAATGTTGTTTTCTCTACATTTTGTTTTAAATGCTGAAAAATATGATTCATTCAGCATTATAAATAAAACTTAATTACAAATCTGAATGTAGCCCTTGAGAGTATTAATCAATCTTCAATGTTTTGAAATTTCATTAAATCTATAGAATTATATTATCTTAAACATTGCATATATTGCAGTGGAACCTGGAGCTTAGTGAACAGAATATTACGTTCCACACGCTTAGAGGGTTAAAATAAAACACTTATTGTTGGTACCGGGTAGAAAAACGGTCACACTATTGACAATATATTAGTGTTTTATACATTAAAAGCACCAATTCCATTGACGCGAAAGTTTTTTCATTTGCATACAACATTTTATTTATCGGAATTTTTCAATGATTTGTTCTTTGATGAAACGGATTGAAACAAAATTGAAAACGCGCAAGATTTTAGTTCGAATACCAAAAGTGGCAATTTAGCACATTTTAAATTTTCAGAAAAATAAACAAATACAAAGAAAATCGTTCTTTTATAATAAGAAAAATGAAGCTGTTTATTGAATCTAGAACTAGATATTTTTCACGATTCTCTCTCCCTCAAAGCATTTATAAATGCAAAAATTTTTCTGCCATCTTGAGAACCATTTCTCTGAAAATTCCAAGAAATCTATAAGCCTTATGTATCAACCTTTACCCTTCTATAGAAGACTGACATTAAAAATCCTTAAAAATAAACGTCTACTGACTTTTTTCAAAATATAAAGTGGAAATAGTTTATTTTTTTCAATGGGGTATTGGAGCATCCTCCCCATCCCCCTGTTGAAAATAATTTTTAGCACATGAACATAAAAAAAAAATCTGCTAAGGAGGAAGAGCCCCTCCCCCACCCCCCCCCCAAATGAAAAATTCTTAGCTTCTTTTTTCTTTATTTTTTGGCAATAAACATGCAATTTTTTTTACACTGCTAACTAAGCGTAAAACTGACAGTGAAAATTTACAGAGCCGAGAATCGAACCCGGACACTTTGAATAACACTCCAATGCTCTACCATTGTGCTACGAGGACGATTTCCAGATTGGTATCTCCCACTCATATGTCGGCAAGGCTGCAATCACAACACGAGATGGAAATGTCAACCTGGGCGCACCAATCCTGTGGCAAACTTGAGACGACATACAAAGCCCAACATCCGACACATACAAGTAATTTTTCAGCAGTGAAATTCGCCCGAAATTATTAAATATGTTCATTTATTGAATATATTCACATGTTCATTATAAATGGCGAATTTCACTGCTGAAAATCATGAAAAATTAAAATTACTTGTAGTTTTAGCCATTTCAGAATATAATTTTTTTTTTAATCACTAGAGAATAAAAAACTTTAGATAATTTTAAAATCCAGGGAAAACAAATGGTCATGCTCTGCCATCCCCACTTATTTGCCGGCGCACAACAATCAAATAAAAAAAAGTGTAGACATTTCATATTCAAAATTGAAAAAAAAAAAAAAAAATGCGTAGAATCCTAGAACAAGCAAGACACCCGACTACTGGCTTATGACACGCACCAAATACCCACGCGCGCCAACCTAAAATACGGTGACCTGAAAGTGAAATTCTTCCCCAATCACTTGGCGAACGTTGCTGCGGATGATTCTTTACTTGGACTGTTCCAATGAGAATTTCATTCACAAAGTAAACATTAAATGCAAAAAGGTGCGATTTTTCAGCAACTTAATAGTAAAATCATTCCATCATGTTGATTTTATTCCGTTCTGTGGCGATTTTTTATAGTTTGTGAAAGGATCAGTTTAAAACATTTAGCTTAATATAATTTTTCTTTCACGATTTTCAATATTTTTACATATTGCCACAACAATTTAACATTTGGAAAGAAATTAAATTTCAAACTTTTAGTCTGATAAACTGACTTTTGTCCTCCAAATTTTTGAATTTTTACGTATTTTTAACAATTATTTCGCATTCCATAACGAATATCTCATTTTTCTTAAATAATTCCACTTACAATGTTTTCAGCCACTAATAAATTTTGGTCTCTACTATTTTTGAAATTATAGCGATTTTTTGCATTTTATCACGTTTCACTTCGTTTTTACTCAGTAAAAATTTAATCTTCTAAATACATTAAATTTTCTTTATTAGCAATCTTCAAAATGCACGAAATTCACAGTCGCGGTCAACGCATGTGCTATGACAAGAAGTGAATTATCGCCTCGCCAAATTATATATCGCCAAGTGTCTCGCTTGTTCTAGGATTCAGCCAAACATCTTAAGATAAAATCTTAAAATTTTGATCAGTCAGTTTCCCAAATATCCAACGTAAGTTTTATTATCTCAAGTATAGACAACATTCTTATCTGTTGTACAAAGTATACAATATGAACTTTATAATATTGCCACTTTCCTGTTTCTACTATTTTTCTTATTTTGGGTAAATGCTCGCAAATTCTTAAAATAAATTAAAATCTGCAGAAATAAGAAAACGCTGGATTCTTGGTTAGTCAACACTCAGTGATGCAACAAATTCGGTTAATCGATACTGTCTCCAACTCTAAACTTAAGTTGATTTAAACTGGCTGTATACACCAATAGATTGTATACAATAGGAGCTAATGCGGATAAGCAGAATTATGCACACAAATTGCGAAAGATGTGGTATGATGTTCATACAATTAAAAGATAAAATGTATAAAACCAATGTTTTCTATAAATATCACTACAAATGTTAAAGAGCTTTGTTTGAAATCGGAGCTTTGTTACTCGAGATCTTCAATATTGTAGTCAGGGACGTGCGACGTGGCGCCGGTCAGTTAATATAAAAAATAAAAGGTATTAACACCTTTAAAAAACACGTGTTCAACTCAAAGGCTATTTTTATAGTCGTCACATAAGCTAAAATTAAATGCAGGCAAAAACACGCTTAAAATTTTGGGAAATCTCATTTCCAGGAATTATTCATAGGCGGCCATAATCTAGTTTATTGCATAGCACTGTATTTTATTTTACTTATAATGTACAAACTACTATAGTAAATATTACTACAGTAAATATAGTTTAGCAAATGCAAAGCTTAAATTTAAAAAAAAAAAAAAACCCTTCAAGCAATTCACGCTCATCGGCAGTTATGCCTAAGAATTATTGTGTAACCTTGTATATAATTTATAGAATATATACTCGCCACCAAGAATAAAATGCAAGCTTAAAATGCATACCAAAACCTGAAAACTCAATTCCAAGAATTCTCCCCAATAGACAATATTTCGTATACAGTATTATATCCGAAATTTTGTGACCCTATAAATCAGGGGTGTCAAACAGTGGCCCACCTGATACCACTAAATTTTAAAATAAATAGTTCACTTCTTGAATCACATAAATTCGATGATCAGATAAGGAAACGTAGTTTACTATAACATTTTAGTAGTATCAGGCGGACCACAGTCTGACACCCCTGTTATAAATGAACGATATACGTAGACATGCAATTGATACATGTTATTACAGCATATCAAACGTGCATAGAATCTATGCACTATTCTACATCAAGCATCTTTTAGTAAACCTCAGTAACGTATATCAATTTAATCATGTTTTATGGAGTGCAACATAATTAAAATATGCTGTAAACAGTCCCCCCCCCTCCCTAGACAGTCATATAACCGAATTCTTTGTATGACCATGTAAATAAGTGCTTTGAACTCCTTAGTCTTTAAAAAGCATGGTTTAGTGCACCTCAGAAATATATATCAATTTCATTATGTTTGTAGCAGTATCATTACAATATAACTCAAACGATTCTTCTTTATAGAAAATCGCTAAATGATTTTGAGTGTTCTTGCAAACGAAAAATTCTATACATACCATATTCTATAGTGGACAACTTGCAGTGCACCTCAATGTATATAAATTTCATTATGTCTCAAGTAGTGCAACACCATTAAAATACACCGCAAAAGATTTTTCCCGATACAGCGTAACGTAGCGTGATAATTTGAATGCCCCTGTAAATAAAGTATAAATGCTGCGCACACCATTTTCAATACTGAACATGCTGTAATAACATGTATCAATTGCATGTCTATCCGAAAATATTTTCTCCAGTTAGAGCATCGAGTTAGTGCACAAACACCGTTGGAATCGGGCCCATAGAAACAAATATACCTGTAGTTCCACCTTCCACCGCCAGGAGGTGCAATCTGTTCTATACGAATATGGATAACATCTGCAAGGCTATCGAATTAAAGTCGAATGATCCAAACCCCTGTCTTAATCGGCCAGAGATAGGTAAGCTCCCCTATTGGTAAAAAACGGAACTAAAATATTTAAGGCTATCGATATCAAGTCTAATGAGCCAAACGCCATTCTCTGAAAGGAAATAAAAGATATTTTAAGTTATTATTCGAAAAGTGTGGAATTTACAACTCATAAGTTCAGTTTAATGTTATAGAGGGAGATTATCAAGACTTATAATGTTTGGAATCATTTGCGTTGAATTTTGAAACATAGTTTGAGTTACGAAACAGATCATAGTTAGAGAAAAACTTGAAAAGGGGGGGGGGGGAGATGACACTGCTTTTTGTCAAAACTACTAATTAAGACTACCGGACTACTTGTTCAAAGACCGAATGAGAATCGCAGAAAACTTTGAAACTTAAAAAAAACTAAATTGCTGAAGTTACAATTTGGAAATAGTTTAATTATCTAAACAATCACAGCAATTAAACACTACGTATGAACCTAAAAAAAGTTAAATGTAATTAGTTCTGTTGAATTCGGGGTCATTAGATATGTATATATTAAAAATAGTGTCAAATAACGATAAGCCTGGCGCAAGGGGAGTGCGGTTCACTAAATGCGATATTTATTAAAAAGTCGCCCCCCCCCCCCAATCACCGTGAATAAAAGCAAAAATTACTAACATGCATATTTAATCGATAAACGTGATAGTTTGATTTGAGTAGGTCCATAAAACTCAGTTTTATAATCTGGCAACCTCTTTTCAGTCTGGGTCAATTTGATTTGAGTCTGGTCAGTTTTTAGCCAAAATAAATAAAACTTTCAGTCTGATTTTCAGAAAATTTATGTTTTTGGAATCAGAAAAAAAAAATACTTATATCGTATGTTTTGATTAGATACTTTAAAATAGCCATTTTCGAAGCGCATTTTAAATGAGTTTTGATGAGATGCTCAAAGGGTTTTTATTCATATTTAGGTTAAGTCAGCGAACAGACACACACTCATACAGACAATTTTCTTTTATTAGTATAGACTAATTAGGGTACATGTTACAGTAATGGACACCCTTAAGGAATTTCTTTAAAATTTTTAATTAGTTTTAATTATTGTAGTCCTTTTTTTAAATATTATATTAATCAATCTCAGTCTCATTTTCCAATGTGAATCGAAATTTAATTGTAAATAACAGAAATGTATCAGAACACCAAAAATACCAGTAATAGACACCCTGTATTCCAGAAATGGACCCCCTACCAAAAATTAGACTAGTAAATCTGCAAATCAGGAGCCTCAATGTCAGCTCTGCAAGTCTTTAATCCCATTTTTGATATCATTCAACATCGTACAATCAAGCAATTATTTTTTCAATTGCATGCATATTTATAAGCATAAAATTCTTCAAATGTTCCAGAAATTAGGATCATTAAATTAAACACGGTATTATACAATGATATTCTGAAAACTGCTTATTCTTTTATTTTTTTAAAATAAATAGGTATTCACCCCAACCCCCGTAGTCTCATTAAATTTATATTAGTTTTGATTTTAAAAAATTATATTTCACTAAAATAATGACATTTTCTTGAATTTTATCATTTTATACTCTTTGAAATAGGGTTGCTAAGCAACGAATAAATTAAAGTGGTAAGTAAAAATAAACGCTTTAAAAAATATGAAAATAAGATGTTTATAAAACACAATGTAAACACATTGATAATTTATGTTACTACAGAGGTGCTATAATTCAAATCGTCTGGACCTGTACAGAGCGCGCCATTCGGAGCTGCGTCTTCTCGACGGCTTGTGTTTATCTGAGGAAGGCTAATGTTTACCCGAAAGCTCATGGATTTTTAACATCTAATAGTTTTAATGGTTTAAAACTGTGTTTTGAATTATGGCACCTCTGTAGTATCATAAATTATCAATGTGTTTACATTGTGTTTTATAAATTTGAGAGGCAAATTTGTCGTTCGTATTATATGGAATTTTCTATATATTTTTATTTAAGATGTTTATATTTCCCGAACAGATTCAAAAACATTTTCAAATATTTTAAGCAGTTAATTTCTAAATTCTAATAAATTTATCGACAACTATGGGAAATCCATATCGAAAATTTAGCATTCATAACTGTACGACTAAATCCATTATGCAAATATTCCATTTTCATTTAAGATAAAAATGAACTTTGAAAAATCGTCTGCATCCCCATAAGAAAGCATTATGACCCAAAAAGAAATGTTCTATATTTTCCGAACGAATGAACCAAATGTAACTAAAAACTATACAGCTAATTCCAGGTACTCACCAACATACCCACCAAAAATCAACCTAATCGAACGATTTTTACAGCAGTTATCGCGGAAGACAAACTTTTTGCGTCTCCACAGTGAGCCTTCACTAACGTTTCGGCAATAATTACTTTGATAGTACTTATGTTCAGAACTTAATGAAAGCATATTGATAAAAGAAATTCTTTAAATTTAAAATAGAAATTACATCAAAAGGATTTATGTAAAAATTTATTTTTACCATAATTAAGTTTGGTGACATTTTATTGCCTCATTTTATCGAATCTTCACTCATATTAACGTCCGAATGATGTGCTGTACAATTATGTTCATTCAAATGCCAAAACTTCAAATTTCCTCATCACTTTGAAAATCCAAAGCATTCAATATGATTGCATTGAAAATAAGCGTTTTTGCACATGTCACATTCTACCCACTTCTTCGCTTTTCATCATTGAAACTATGTTTGCATATAGAGGAGACCGGTACACACTGGACCTATGTACACAGTGGACCACCCCCTAATATTTTATTTAAATTTTTTAAGCTTCTCTTCTATCCTAATAGACAACAGCACTGCAATGATTATTTATAGCCTTCAGAAAATATGTTTAGCTCAGATTGAACTATTTTATCCTGATTGGTTGTTTTGAGCTTCTAAAAGTAAAATGTTCCATCATCATATTTTTATTTTTTAGTAATTAAAGGTTGTAGATAAATAAAATAAAACAGCTTTTTTGCAAAACTAAGATACTTGTTTTTATTTTACTTTAAAGTTAATATGTTTAAAAGAAAGCTATAAACAATAATAATATGATTATTTATTGAACTTCAACATGGGGTACAGTGGACCACACACTCCTGGGGCACAGTGGTCCGCCATTCACTCTGCTCCTGTAATGCAAAATGATAAAAATATTTACTAATTGCTTATTTTCTATAAAGAAAGATTGTTTTAAAGTAGATTTAACTGTAAAATAAAGTAAACAAATAAAAATAACAATTTATTTAACATAGTAAGAGATATTTTGTTTTATATGTACCGCCTTTGATAAATATAACTGTAGTCTAATTGATGATTATTCTATTCAAGTAAGATTCATGAGACGCAAATTGAATGGAAATCAGATTATTTCTCCCGAAACTGTAGATGAATCTGCTGTTGATGTCAATGGTTGCATAAGGTTGCTCTCAGACCCAAATTATTTCTTGAAAATTCCAGGCTCAATCTTACTCATCAGTACTTTGGAATTTCATTTGCAAATTTTAATGTGCGCTGATTTTTTTGTACTTAAGTAATAACTTCAACTAAATTGCAATTGTTCCTGTATTAATATGTTATTTTCAAAATATAATTAATATTTTTTTTGTTTCAAAATTTATATTACTATGTTATTTTGCGGGTGAAGGGCAACAAAAAAGATTTAGATTAATGAAAAATAGATTTATATTGTATTTTAGATAATACCGAATAGTGGTCCACTGTACCCCAGTGGGTGGACCAGTGTACCCCGCTTCCGGGTACACTGGTCCACTTTACAAGTGTGTGTAATTTTTTTTTTTTAATGTATTGAAAACTATGTTGTGAGAAAATTGTGATGGATGTAAGAAGGTTTAAGGGATATTCAAAAATATTTTCATACAGATCGGTCAGTCTGTTAAAGAGAAAAAAAATGTTAACTGAAAAAGTGGTCCACTGTGTACTGGTCTCCCCTATGACAAGTAAAAGCTGAAAATTACCATACAAATAGTCTAAGTCTAGATTACATTTTTTTATTTGTATAAAAATCTTCAGCATTTATTTCATAACTCCTGATCCCATTGAGATCCCACTCTAAAAAATTCAAGATTTCAATCTTATATTACAAAGAGAAACACTTCAAATATTTTTAAAAACACGATTTAACGATTTTTAAAATTTTATTTTTTTATTAAGCATAGTCAACTTGCATACCAAATGAAACCTCTTGACATTCTCTTTGAAATTAGTGGTCAAACAACTCCCTACGCCTGATAGAACCTGGTAAAATCAGAATTGAAAACATTTATGGGAACAGATGTGTTACACTGACGCTAAAATGTAAACAAAAGATTGGCGACTGTTTGGTTGGCGCGATTTCCAAGACTGCGCCAAGCTACTACGGTATCTAAATATAAGCTTAATAGCCGGGTTGCCATAAAAGAAAAACAATCCCCAAAGTTTGGCGACTTTTTTCTTTTTTAACCGATTAATTTTTTTTTTTTTTTTTTTAGCGTCAGTGTAAAGCATCTAAGCCCTCATGGATATCAGGCAGAATGATTGCAGAGTCCTTAAAATCTGAAATGGTCAGGTTAAATATTGAATTTTTTTGGGTTGATTTGGCCCGGAATGACCTATTTATTAAAACAATGCTTATTATATACTAAGTAAAATTTAAAAAAGCTACATTTGATAAGCTTTTCAGTTAAATAAGATTTTATGCACTGCTGAAACTAACACTATTAGTATTGGCCACATGGGGTGCCCATTATTGAAAAGAGACTAAGCATTCCAGTATTGGACACTGGTCCTAAAATCTTAATAAATAAAATTTTGTAAATGGCAATTGGTATATGAAATTCAAAGTTTTATATTACTATCTAAACAAAAATATGCAATTTAAGAAAATAAAGAAAATATAAATTAAGTAAAGCCAGATCTTAGCATGTTCATCAAGATTTTTACAGAAAAACAGTGGAACCGTGAAACATTTTCTACTTCCTGTTTGGTTTGATTATGAGTTAACAATAACCTAGATTGTAAAGCACATACAAGGGTAACTTATGAAGAAATTTTTTTTTATATAAACCAAAAATATTGGGGGGGGGGTCCATTACTGGCACATCTACTCCGTATTCTATCGATACACAAAAGTTAACGGCATTCTGTGACACCAACTTCGGAACCTCTCCTTGTTAAATCCTAAATCCGCACTTCCAAATCGTAACATTTCTACCACCTTATTTTGGAAATGGAAGAGAGTAGCTTTAAATGAATTTTGAAATCTAAAGTTTCAGTTTCAGGATATATTGAGCCTTAAATTAGAGCCTTGGGCTATGATGTCTTACACTCACGCACAGTTTTTTTTAAATCGGTTATAAAAAGGAAAAAGTCGCCAAATTTTGGGGATTTTTTCACTTTATACGGCAACCTGGCTATTGTATTAAGTTATTGGTTTGGCGTCTGCATGGAAATCGCGCCAATTAAAAAGTCGCCAAATGGCGGTGCGTGAGTAAAACATCTGGGAACAGATGCTTTATACTCACGCACTGATGATAGGCGAGTTTTTGGTTGGCACGATTTTCAAGCCCAGGCCAAACCAATAACTTAATACAATAGCTAGATTGCCATTAAAGGAAAACAAATCCCCTAAACTTGGGGCTTTATTCCATTTTATAACAGATTGAAAAAAACTGTGCGGGAGTGTATGACATCTGTTCAGAGACAACAAAATTAGGTTTAGAGAAAACTTACCTCTTACAGCAGGAAATAAGTAAACAATGCTGTGCTCACGAATACATCGCTACAATTCTCAAAGACAATCTGCAACTTAATGTGCCAGAATCTAACGAACTTAATCAAGAAAATCATGGATAATATTGGGCAATGAAGTTCGGAAAAAAATACGTTCTCCAGTAAAAATAGTTTAAAGACTCATGAAAGCATCGGAGACATCACAGAAAAAAAAATATATGCCACTGCACTGAAATACAAACATAATAATATTAACTTAATATTTTTTTTCAAACAACCGCATTTTCAAAAACGTATAAATAATTTTCCATTTTTTTTTTCAAAATATTCAAAATAAAATTCTTTTTTTGTATTCATTTTATACAAATGCACACTAAAATTTAACTCCTACTTTATTTTGTTAAAAAATAAAAGTATATTAAAAAGTGTACAAATACTCACTTTGCCAACTTTGTTTACTTACCTTTTTTAAATCATGATGTACTTTAATCCACAATTGTTTAAAGTTTAAAATAATATCATGTTCTTTCCCAAGAAAAACATTGATTAATTCTAAAAAATGTGTCCATGTAATTGTTCCCTTTAGCTTTTCAAATGGTATTTGCTGAACTTGTTTGACATGTTCAAAGCAATCACTTGCAGCTCGCCTAAAATGTGTGATAATTTCATCTGGCTTAGAAAAATTCACCTTTTCGATATACTTTAAGTCGTCCTTATAAATTTCTTTGATGCCTTTTCCATATTCAGAAGCCATGTCTTCATAGAAATTCTTCTCGCTTTTGCAAACCATTTTTTCACGTTTATTGGCTTCGGCAACTTTAAGTGAAAAAACGTCCATATGAGAATAAAGTTTTACTGTAGATATATTCACTATTGCTTCCAAATGGGCAGCCCTTGTGGGAAATTCAAGAACATGTCTGCACATTTTTTCCACTTCAGTAGCTGTTAACTGCCATTCGGAAGGAGAAGTGGGGTAACGTATACCACTTGAAGTTCCTTCTCCGCCGTCTGTTTCTAAAGTGCTGTGTAGGGCAGCCGCAATATCCGGATTAATTGTTTTCAATTCTCTAGTGCTTAGGGCGACACTTTCCATCGATTTTGCAGCTGCCACTATAGGTTCTACTTGGATATTAGATACAGCCTCGTCCTCACCGTAAACAATCGATGCAGTGCTAGAAATTATGTCATTCTCAGATTCTGCTAAATTCACAGTCTGCTTCTCGACCGCTTTAGAGTCAGTTTCTTCCTGAAACGTGTTCAAACAGATCTGTTCACCTTCGGTTGCACCTGCCATTTTTCACAATTCACACCTTTAGAATTCCTTAAGAGATGTAATACAACTATTAATTGAATCCCTTTTTTTCCCTACAGCCTGTCGATATTGGAATCAAGTGTGGAAATATTTCTCGATAAAAAATAAATTGTAAAACTATTTTAAAATTTTGAAGCGCGGTTAGATTAAAAAATACCAAAAGAAAATCGTTTAACCCAGCATGTCGAAGCGGAAGAAACTACATTTATGATGTTTTCGGATCTTACTGTTGCCAAACATTCACGACAGTAACAGTTTAGATAATAATTTGTATTTGAGCGTGTTCAGTGAAGTTTACCGCTTATCAACGTTTCTTTGAGTTCGATTGTGAGAAGTACGAGCGTGTTCAGTGCAAAGTCAGTCTTTGGACCAATTAGATAATCGTGTCCTCAACAAGGCAACACTAGATACTGGGCTTACTCATTCATTCTCATGACGTCACAAATAATGGCTGGCCGCGACCAGCGATTGGTACAAAGCGACGCATCCATCGTTTTGTGCCAATCGCTGTACGTCTTTCGTCGCGGCCAGTCATCATTTGTGACGTCATGATAATGAATAAACAAGTCCGGTATCTAGTGTAGCAGCGACCTACGTTATACATGAGCGGTGCATGACGTTTAAAACGTCATATGCAGTGTATCCGAGGCTAACGAAAAAGAAAGGCTACCGCGGTGCTTTACGCGTATCTTTTTTACAGACCACCGGAGTCACGTGATGCTCGAATGCACCAACGCAGATGTAAGAAAAGCGAGGCTAACGAAAAAGAAAGGCTACCGCGGTCCTTTATGTGTATCTTTTTTTACAGACTGCCAGAGTCACGTAATACTCGAATGCACAAATGAAGGTGTACGAAAAAAGCATCACGTCACTCTAGCGGTCTGTAAAGAAAAGGTAAGTGGAGTGCAACGCGGTAGCCAGTCTTTTTCTTTAGCCTCGCAGTGGATCATTTTTACACAGCGATTGGTGCAAAGCGGAGGATGCGCCGCTTTGCACTAATCACCGGATAAAAATGATCCACTCTATGTGACGTTTTAAATGTCATGCACCGGCCGTGTATAACGTAGGTCACGGTGTAGCCCTGATCCTCAAGTAATCAGGTAGATTTGTTAATATTATTAGCTCCACTGGATGTGCCCCAACTTTATCGAATTGACCGGTGAGCACGGTTAATTACCAATGCATACGGGGCCTCCGTGGCCGAGTGGTTAATGCACCACTCCGCTAATCAACTGCGAGTGTAGGAGCGCGGCCTATACTGTAAAAAATGTTTAACTTTTGCTGCATATTCACTCCACCACTTTTATAGAATATCTCTATTTTGACCAATGGAAATGCTCCATAAAATAGTAAAGTAACCATTTTCTCTAAAAGCGGTAGAATGTGTCTGCAGCAAAAGCTGAAAAATTTTAACAGTGTACGTTATACATGCCCTTTTAATGACGTTTAAATAGTAACATGGATTGGATCAGTTTTGCACGGCGATTGGTGCTAAATGGTGAAGACGCCGCACAGTGGGGCGTTTTGAGGATCTAGGTGGACAAAATTATTGCGTTGAAGTTTAATTAGGTTTTAGTGGGTTTTCGAATGTATCAGTAATAAAATAACCAAACAGTGATAAATATTTGACTTATTTAATTATTTATATTATTAATATTATTATTATTAGTATTATATTATTACTTATATTATTATTTTTTTAAATTATAATATTGTATTGTCATTAAATCTACCCATGTATTCAAAGTTTCAGATGAATCGGATAATTAAAAGTGGTGAAAATTGACTTGCAAGATTTGAATTAAACACTCAGACTTCAAGTTAATATAACTTAATGATTCGCAAACTTTCGCAGGAGCTGTCTTAAGTTTTCAATACTTTAGGAATGGCACTTTGACTAAAAAAAATGCTTATTGCTTAATAATGCTTAATACCAGGGCTACACTACATACCGGGCTTGCTCATTCATTATGATGACGTTACAAAAGGTGGCTGACTAGGAGGAAAGACATACAGCGATTGGCCCAAAACGATGGGCGCGTTGCTTTGGACCAATCGCAGGTCGCGGTCAGCCACCATTTGTGACGTTTTAAGAGTGAATGAGCAAGCCCGGTATCTAGTGTTGCCTTGTTAATACTGTATTAAAAGTCAAGATGAAGTTTGAAAACAAGATGGCGCTTATTTTCAAATAACAATAGGTTAAATCGTGTGACAAACATGTGGCATATGTCCAGTAAACTCCTGCTTTCAACTAAAACAGAAAAGTCCCGACTTGCTTTCGAACTTACAGAAAAATAATGCAACTGTTGAAAGTCTCTCAAATCAACTGCCTTCTTTACGTTCGTAGTTAATCGACATATCGGGTTTTTACGACAAAACTCGTACGGTTCTCAACAAAAGAGACATTCAGCTACCAGTATAAGCGGTCTTGTTAAATTCCAAGATAAACGGAAAAATGAATTTTGTCCACCTAGATCATCAAAACGCTCCACTGTGCGCCGCTTTGCATCAATCGTCGGATAAAAATGATCCACTTCATGTGATATTTTAAACGTCATGCACCGCCCGTGTGTAACGTAGGTTACGGTAGGAGTCAGGGCGACGGGTTCACCTCCATTGCACACTGTGTGTAGAGGTCTCGGCTGTAATTCTTCAAGTGATGTAAGTGAAATTATTGCCTTGTGTTTATAAAGTCCTCTTCTCGACGATGACTTATAAGAGGATATTTGTATCAAACACACAATTCAGATGTATGTTCTCAACAAGGCAACACTAGATACCGGCAGGGCGACACTAGATACTGGGCTTGCTCATTCATTATCATGACTTCACAAATAGTGGCTGGCCGCGACCAGCGATGGGTACAAAGCGACGCGCCCATCGTTTTGTGCCGCCAATCGCTCTATGTCTTTCGACGCGGCAAGTCACCATTTCTGATGTCAAGATAATGAATGAACAAGCCCGGTATCTAGTGTTGCCCTGGTTCTCAATAATGAAGAAACAATGCGTACAGTGGATGTGACCGAAGTCTTTGGAAAGCAACCGAACTTACAGAAATAATTATCAGTTAATTGGGTCACGTAATGAATTTTACAATGACAAAAAATAATATTGCTACAACGAAGCTATTATAGTTGGCGCTGCGCGCGACCTACGTTATATACGGCCGATGCATGACGTTTAAAACGTCACATGAAGTGGATCATTTTTACACGGTGATTGGTACAAAGCGGCGCTCCCATCGTTTCGCACCAATCGCTGTGTAAAAATGATCCACTCCATGTGACGTTTTAAACGTCATGCACCGGCCGTGTGTAACGTAGGTCGCGCGCTGCGTCACAGGCTGGTAAATACGTAGAGTTGCAAAGACTAGAAAAAACACGGTTTAAACCTGGGAAGAAACCGGGATTTTTGGGAATAAACTTGGTTTTTTGGGAATAAATCAGGTCTTTTGGGAATAGTCACATGTAGTTCAGATTAGACTGTTCTAGTTCAGTCAATATAAACAAAACAAACTTGTCATTCCCCTCGGAGTGATACTTGTAAACAAGTAAGAGGTTCTATTTCCATCCAGCGATAGCCTAAACTGGCTCAGAAGTACGCTAGAACAGAAGTCTAGTGGAATTCGAAATATCGCTGATATAGCGGCAGTGGGTATGTCAGTCGGTTAGATAGTGACACGTCAAATACCTGTGCGATTGGTCACTTCGGATATCTAAATTGCCTCTATATGAGACTGGCGACACACTATGCTCAGACCTTGCTTAGAAAGATGCGTTTGTTCAGAACTTGGCAATACTCGTCTGAACGAGTTCTATTATAGGGCCATTCCATTGTGACGGGTGTGACATCCAGAAAAAATTTTAAGAGTTTATATCTATATTTTGGGAAATAAATTAGCTAAGAAATCCCTGAAAAGTATTTTAATTATGTTTTTCCATGCATATACTTGGATAATTGAGCAAATATACAACTTCAATAGCTTTCAATAAAAAAATTTAAAAAAAATAAAACTTGTGACGGGTATGACTCTTTCGGGTTTTGAGTTTTCACTTGCATACACATTTGTTAGAATTCCTGTGAATATTTAACTGTGTCATTATTAAAACAATTTTTTTTTAATGAAAGAGATTCAAATTAAACTTAATACGTTATTTTCATAATAAATTTTGATTATTTTAATGTATAAGAATTTTTTTCCTGCTGTGACGGGTGTGACAAAGAAGTGACGAGTGTGACAATGTGCAAAGTGTACACTTTGAAAGTTGTTTACCAAAAAAATACAATGATCAGTATAGACAGTAAACTCAACAATAGTAAATATACAAAAGAAATTTAATAAAACTAACATATTAATACAGTTAGTTTAAAATTTGTAGTGCCCCCTACTCGTTATAAGTGATGGAGTAGCTACTTTTTTTACAATAGCAGAATTTTTTTCAATTGAGATGTCATGTTCCTCTGGCCAAATCCAGTGTGGCCCACTAGCTTGCATGTATTTTAAGTTTATTTCTTCCTTACGGAAGTTGATATTAAAGACATTAGCATAGTACAAGCTATTATGCTTTTTAGCACTTTCCAACCTAGTTGAAAAGTGCTTATGACTTCGGTTTGTCTGGCCGTATGGCCGGATGGCCGTCTGGCCGTCTGTCCGTCCTCTAACTCCCGTAAATATGCTCGGATTGCTCTGCAATTTTTATATGTTATTGTCGTTATCTATGGCACGTTCCCTATTTCAACTGAAGTGTGTAGCACTTATAGTTTTCTTACAGGGACACTCAAAAGAATTCCGTTACATTGCGGTCTATGGGGAAAAATCATTTGCGGTTTATTTTTAAAATGTTTCACTATTGTAAACGCATTGAAATTTATATAGATCACTAAGATGCATTAGAAGAAGCTTAATATGGAATAGTAGGTGTATAGCACTTATAATTACTTTACAGGGACAGTCAAAAGAATTCCGTTACATTACGTCTATGGAGAAAAATCGTCTGCGGCTTATTTAAATAATGTTCCACTATTTTAAACGCATTGAAGTTTATATATATTACTAAGGTGCATTACAAGAGGCTTACTACAGAATAGTGTGTGTATAGCAGTCATCGTTCATTTACAGGGACACACAAAATAATTCTCTACTGTCTGTTAACAATAATTCCTGGAAGTGCGTTTTAAGTTACTAAACGCGATTTTAATCTTAACTAGCTTTTTGTCTATTACGTGGTGTGTATAAATTCTGTATTTCATATACAGGGAGCACAAAAGTTTGCGAACACATTTCCGTTTATTGAAAGAAACTCCACAAAGAGAAATTTAAACGGTGCTACGCGTTTCCTAACTAAACTAAAATTTAGCATCCTATGTATATATACAAATCTATAGATCATATACAGAGCTACATAAAAGTATTCGGATATTTTCCGAATATTGTATATATTGAAAATTCCTGAAATTACGTTTTTAAATATGTTATGCGTTTTCCAAATTGTTTACTTAGATGTCATCTTTCAGCTTATTAAACGGTAATGATTTGTAAAATTATTTTAGAAGCGTTGGAAAGTGCTACATAATCTATGCTTGACGCATGATTTTTTGTTCTTGTTGATACTGGCCAGGAAAACCAAAAGATAATCACCAATATATAAATCTGATATTTTCAAAATCTTTCTGGGGGGAGATTCACATTTAGCAGTGACTGCCACTTCCCTAAGTGTTGATTTGGCAGTCTTTCCCATCAAAAGGATAATACTATGAACTATGACTACTTACTTTAACATGGTGATAAGACTTGATGCCTTCGATGGACTTGATGCCTTCCCATCATTCTGTAAGTATTTGTTTAGTTTCTAGTATTTTCACTGCTGAGACATACAATGCCTTTATTGCACCAATCTCCTGAGCACATTTAAAAAACTCCAAAGCAGAATTAACATAAAAGTAAGTTGCTACCAACACACAATTTTCTAAAATAATTCAAATATATATTGCATGATTTATCTTCTCTTTTTTGGCAAATTGGCTTTAATGTGTTCAGAAACAAGAATGATTCAACCTTACACTTCATTTAAAAAATATTTAAATATATTTCAAAGCAATTTAAAATGTTGTCATACCTATCACAAGGATTTTGTCTCACCCGTCACACTAAAATTTCGCACAAAATAAAACTTTAATGAATTTTTAACGTTTTGTAGTTATTCAGACTTGCAATAGTTAGACTTTCCGACAGTTTCATGTATTATCATGGAAAAATGCATTTTGTGTAATAACTTAAGCATCTTTTTTGTGACGGGTGTGACAGAGAGACAGTGTAAATATATTTGTATTAAAAATCGGGTCTTTAAAAAAATTTTAAAAATTAAGTGTTTCAAAATATACACAAAGGTCACAAACAGTAATATATGCACATATATTGAAAATGCTATTGTTTTAAATATTGCTTCTTGCAGAATGAAAATACCCTATTTTACATGCCGAAAGTTTTTCAAATTTTTCCAACTTTGAGCCTAGATAAATTATAAAAAAAATATTTTGAGAGCTCAGCTCTCTGTAATTTTACATGCGCCATATTTTTACCTTTAATTTTATATATTATTTGTAATAATAAAAGACACTTGAAATTTCAACCCTCATGTCCACTTTTTCATGGAAAGCCCTATATGAGAAAAACCACAGAATTGCAAAAGAGTTACCTAGTTGCATGCACAATGAATGAGAAAAAATGACAGCTAGGCGATAAAGGCAGGCACACCAAGATGCTTGGCAATTCGCTTTCGTCTAGAATCGTCTCAACTGATCAAATTGTATATCCTGTATGTCACCACCCTCATATCGAAGGACCATGAGGTATGCTGCACTGAACACGTTCTACAAAATGAAATTGAGGTCCTATCTGATCCCATCATTTTCAGCCATATGCGAGGATAGGAAGGGATACGAAAGGATGTTTTTGCAGACGTCACAATTCACCGGCTTTTCGTTTCGTACCGTCCCAGAGTCGAGCGGCGAGATTGGTCAATTCCATCGAAATTGGAAACTACTAGTAGTACCATAAGAAGTTACTTTCGTTTTCATTTCGACCGGGAATTCTGGGATTGGGATTCTAGTAAACCTAAAGTGCTTGGCTAAGTTTTGGCGTTTTTTTTTTCTTGTTCGATGTTTTTTTCCACCACGATTAGTTCTGTAAGCCTTCTTTTAAGCACGAGCTACACAGGTGTCTGTTAAGCCGTTCAGCTTTCAAGTTTTTTTATTTATCGTACTTTAATTTAACATTTCTATTTATAAAAATGTAAAAATTGATGCATTTAAAGAGAAAAAAGTGAAAGTTCGGAAAGTAGAAGATGAGGGGGGGGGGGGGGACTCCTAAATTATCCATCACTGTGCCACTGCTTATCATAAAAATATAGCATAAAGTTTCAAAATTTTATTTTTTTACTGAATACATGTTTATGTGAGAATTAAGAAAAAGATAAATGTATCAATAATGGGCATAAAACCTTTTCTAATTTAGCTGTAAAGCTAAGTACACAAATTTAATTTTTGATATGCACTTACTAGAATGTAATATGAACAAAATTTTTATTTATACATACATGGTTTTAATTATTTACCAAAAAATGAACCAGATTAATTTGTTTTCATAACACTGCCTTGCATATTTTCTAATCAAGAAATCAAATTCACCACATATATATAAATTGCTTATATATTTCTACATATCAAGCAGGGCGGTCGCTCTGCCAAGCCAAGCTTTAAAAAAAAAACGCCACACAAACAACGCCAAGAACTGGAATAAAGACCGCTAATGCTTATATACAGAAAGCAACTTCGCAATGTTAAATCGACAAAACATGCCAGATTAAAATATCAGATATCAAACAAACCAAGCGCCGCTGAATGAAAAAACGAAAACTAGAAGAATCTAAGGAAGAATTTCTTCAATTTAAGACCAAACTCATCTTCATAAGTGATTTATAAACAGAGATATAGCTTTTTTTTTAAAACGCCGAGTTACTTAAAATGATCACTATTTTCTTCGTCAAACATTTTTTTTCAAACAAGCTACAGGCCTTAATATTCGGCAGAATAAAAAAAGGATTGCATTTTTGGACAAGTAATTACGTAATCTATGTGCTTTTATAAAATTCAGTGTAAAAAAAAAATATTTTCTATCCTTAATTAGCAAAAAACTGTTAATTAACTTGGCGATTAAAAAATTATGCCAAAACAGAGATAAAACCCGCCAACGACCATGTACCATCTGTATTAAAATAGCACAAATCAGTTACAGGTTATAATATAACCACATCAAATTTCATCTGCAAGTCAGCCATTTTCTTCTGAAGATATTTTTTTTTTTTAAATAAAACTTCACAATTATAAGAACACATATTTTATCAAATAATTAAATATGGCTGCAAACTGTGGCAGATGATTGTTTCTAACATGAATAAGTATGAGAAATTGCCGGTTACGGATATGCATCTGGGTAGCTCAGTCGCAGAGCGTCGGCATGGTACGCATAAGGTCCCAGGTTCGAGTCCAGGCCCAGGTCAATTTTTCAAATCCAGGTCAATTTTTTTTGTTTAGTGTATTTAATTGTCTGATAAAATGCGTGTTCTTATAAATTTTGTAAAATAAAGTAATCAGACGTAGTGTTTATGCTTTAAAAATATTTTAAATATATAATTTACGTTTTTAGAAAGATCTTTAAAAATAAATTAGTTTTTGAGGGAAGATGTACCTTCTAAAATGTATACATTAATAGTTATCGCCATTTAAAATTTCTTTCCAAACGTAAACAAAAATTTTGAAATGAATTAAATGTGATTCATTTATTTCTAAAAATAAAAAAACACGGTAAAGGAGAGGCATTTCGTTCGCAGGAATACCTTTCACGTCATCTACTATATATACGAAGCTAGCGAAAAAGAAAGGCTACCGCGGTGCTTTACGCGTATCTTTTTTTACAGACCGCGGGAATCACGTGAGGCTCGAATCCACCAATGCAGGTGTACGAAAAGAGCATCACGTCACTCTAGCGGTCTGTAAAAAAGATAAGTGGAACGCACCGCGGTAGCCTGTCTTTTTCGTTAGCCTCGCTATATATATAAAACACAAACGGAAATTTCGTTCCGTTCCTTTATAACTCGAGATCTGCTGAATGGAATTTGATGGAACTTGCACTGTTCGAGAGATAATTTTTCAGGGAAGGTTTTAGTATGTAACACAACGTTCTACGTATATTAGCTATCGAATTATGATAGAAAGTTCTGTTATTTTGCCCGAAAAGGTTACCATTGCTAATTTTTTGGCGATCATTACTGTTGCAGAAAGAAATGAAAAGGCTATACATCTCGAAAAATAAAAGAAAAACTGTTACTAATTTTATTTAAAAAAAAAAAGAAAGAAAGAAAGAAAGAAAGAAAAAAGAGTTTTGATGAGAGAATTATAAAACGAAAATATTTAATTTAAACATGATTAGAAATGTTCATAATGCTTAAAAAATTATTCAAGGGGCAAGATTTCTATTGAAACAAATTTGGCGATTTATCTTTTGTTTTTGGCGATTTTGATTTTACTTTTGACCCCAAACAATTTGATTTTAAGCCAAAAAGTGTCTTTTTTTGTTGCAGAAAGAATTGAAATGGCTATACATCTGGAAAAATAAAAGAAAAAACTGTTACTAATTTTATTTTTTTAAAAAAGAAAGAAAAGAAAAAAAAAGAAAAACAGTTTTGATGAGAGATTTCAGGCCAAAAGGTGTTTTTTTTTTCAAGTGTACGACTGCATTTTCGCAGTATTTTTTTTTTTTTGGTACTTTCTGGTTAGCCGGGCGCCAGTGACATATATATATATATACATGTACCTCTTGAATTTTTTAATGAATGGAAATTAAATGTTTTAAGTAATTTAAATGCTGAACTTCATAGGAATTTGGACATATATAATTTTAATTTTAAACAACTAAATAGTGAAATAACGAATTTACAAAACAAATTTATTATTACATATGTTGATAAATCACCAAACAATTATGCTTTCATCTGCAAATATTATTATTCGCAGTTAATAACTAAAGCTATAAATACAAATTTAAATTTTAAAATAACTAATCTAGATAAAATCATTAATAATCGACATATATTTCAATTTTATAAATTACTAAAAATTAAAAACTATAACTTTAATTATCCATACATAGTTGTTATACCTAAATTCCACAAAGCTCCTTTAAAATTTAGAACTGTAACAATCGGTTGTAATACTTATAACAATAATGCAAGCAAATTTTTATTAAGTATTCTCACTAAATTGTTTGAACTTACAAAACAAAAAGATAATTTGTATAGCATAAAAAATAGTTTTCAACTTGTCAATAATATTAAAAATTTAAATAACATAAAATACATGAAGACGTTTGATTTTAATGACTTATTTAATAACATTGATATTAACGATATGTTCAAGATAGTAAATTTATTATATAAGGAATACAAGGATTCTATTAAATTAAAAAATAAAATTTCGTTAAATTACTTTAAAACATTAACTAAATTTATTCTCCATTATAATTATATTGTTTTTAATGATACTATATATATACAAAGCTGTGGACTCCCTCAAGGTGGCATTGTTTCTTCAATTCTTGCAGAATTGTATTTATATTATTATGAACGTAACTCTAATATTGCTAATTGTAAAATATACCGTTATATAGATGACATTATTGTCTTCTATTTTAATAGTAATTCAAATTATTTATTACCTATAAAATATCATAAAAATTTAACTTATAGTTTCAATGTTATGGCTAATAATGAAATTAATTTTCTTGATCTTAAGATAATTCTTAAAGATAATAAACTTTTGTTTGACATTTATGACAAGCGAAATGATTTTACTTTTAAGGTTAACTTATTTACTAACTATTTGTCATGTATACATAAATCAGTATTTGTAAATATTTTACTAAATTTCGCACATAGAATTAATAATCTATGTTCAAATAACTTTAAAAATCAAAATTTAAAACATATCCTTCAAATTGCACAAGATTATGGATATCCTTACTATTTAGTTAAATCAATTTTACACATATAAATATAGATTTAATTTGGGTTAAATGTCTGTATTTTTTTTTTTTGTTAAAATCTCCTTGATAAAAATGATAATCAACTTTTGATTGTTGATATATTTGGCTAAACTATGAATCCTATTGTGTGCGTTGCTGCATAGGATTATCCTAGTTTAATGTCATTCATATTTTAAAATTTAACGTTAATTTTCAACTTTTGACTGTTGATATATTTCGCTAAATTATAACTCATATTAAGAGCATGTGCTGCATAGGATCATCTTAGTTAAAAGTCATTCATAAATTAAAATTTACATGTGGGCGAATTCTATAATTGTTGTTATGATTATATGGAGTTAATATTATTGGGGTTGTAACAAAAGTTAAAATTATCAAGGATGTTACAATGGGTTAATCAATACAATATAATATTAATATGTTAAACATATTTAATTTTAGTAAATATTAAATATTTATTAAATATAGTACACTAATAAACATATCTCTTAGTTTTATATTATTTATTTTATTTTATTATTAGATCATTTAATTTAATTTATATTTATGTTTTTTATATATTTTTTTCATGGTAGATATTATTTAAATAGCTGGATTTAAATTATAATAAGTGCATTACCATATTTAATAATCTATGTTATTTCTAAGTATAATACTAATTTATTAAATGAAAGCATCATATGGATTCTACATTAATGTATGGGTTAAATTAAGATATATTTTAAATGGGTTAGTTAAAATAGAAATTATATTATACTAGTAACTCTTATTCTCTCTATATATCATTAATATTAACTAGTAAAATTAATATATTTACACTACATTACAGCTGCATATAAGTAATTATACATACAATATTAAAGTTTTAGTAGAATATCTGTACACCAGATGTCAGCAGCAAATGTAAATTAATAATGTATTTGATAGTGTGCTAAAATAGTCTAATATTTTTACAATAGATGGCAGTAGTATAGCTTATTTAAAATATTAAAACTTGGAAATTTAGTATGGAGGTAATAATATCTATGAAATACTTTCAAATTATCAAGTAATATTATATATTTTAATTTATTAAATTAAAATTAAAATAAAATAATTAATGGTTTTTATTTATATGTATATCATATTTTTTTTTCTACATTTTTTAAAATGTTGTAATCTATTTAATTAAATAAAAATAACTGTAACTGTAGGATACAATTTATGATCTGAAGGATTCTCTATTTAACTGTGAATTTAACCTCTTCTTTTGGATACAACTTTGTACATGTGCTCACAATATACTAAATATCTTGGGATATTATTAATATAAGTAATATAAATATTTTTTAATTTTTTTTAATTCTTTTTCACACTCCTTTTCAAATTGTATGTATAATTTATAATATTCCATTGTAAAGGTCTTGTTATTCAATATTGTTTCAGCGATTGTTCGGGCAAGATATGGCACTATATTTAGCAAAAGCTGGTGTCATATACAGAAAACAATCGTTCTTTGCTTATAAATGTGATTTTCTTGCCCTTGAAAAAGTAAATTACTTTATAAGCTTTTATTTGTGTATATACTCGTGTGGTTTATATTTCATTCCTTATTTTCAATTTATTTAATTTTTTTTTCTTCTTCTTAATTTGAATTAATAATGTTACTTTTATTAGGACTACAATTTTAATTTGTAAATTGACAGGGCTCTTTGGTATCGGGATTTCAGTGTATGTGGTCAGTTTCTTATGTTTCAATGGTTAAATTTTACTTAAAGTTTTATATATACATGTATATATATACACACACATATATACACATATATCTACACAAATACATGTATATACATACATATATATATACACTTATATGTATGAATATATATATATATATATATATATATATGTGTGTGTGTGTGTGTGTGTGTTCATATATCACTGGCGCCCGGCTAACCGAAAAGTACCTTTTTTTATTCAAATGCAAACTATAGAAATGGCAATATACTTCTATTTACTTCTACATATATGAAATTTCGTACCGGCTGCTTATAACTCGAGTTCTGCTGAATGCATTTTCGTAGAACTTAAACTAAGATAATTTTTAAGGGAAGGTTTTATTGTATAACATATCGTTCTACGTAGTTTAGTTATATAATTATTCTGGGAAGTTCTATAATCAGATCAATCCGATTATGAAAGATTAGCCTTTTTAAAAGATTTTGCCGAATGTATTTCGATGGAACCTATACTGTTAAATAATTTTCTAGGGAACGTTTTATTATATAACGTTGCTTAGTTCTAGAATTATAGGGGGAAATTCGAAAATCGGGTGACCATTTTTTTTATCAAATATTAGCCTTTTCAATATTTGATTCCGATTATGAAAGATTAGCCTTCTAAAATAGTTCTACTGAACGGATTTTGATGAGAATTGTATTGTTAGATAGATGCTATTTCAGAAATGGTTTTAATGTACTATATATTGTCCTACGTTGCTTAGTCCAACAGTTATGTGTGAAGGTTATATAGTCAAGTGAACCCGATTCCGAAATATTAGCCTTTTTGATAGTTTTTACTGGGCGTATTTTTTGTGACTTGCATTGTTAAGTAGATAATTTGTAAGGATTGTTTTAGTATATTTTATATCGTTTTGTTGTTTTAGAATTATGTGGAAAAGTTCAATAATCAGATTATCAAAGATTAGCCTTTATAAAAACTTCTTCTGAATGGATTTTGTTAGTTAATTTGTTTGCATTGCTATTTCGATAATTTTTAGTGATGGTTTTAGTATATTGCATATAGTTTTATCATTCTTTAGCAAACCCTAACTGTAAATGACCAAATAAAAGAGTTGGTCCTTAACAGCTAAAATTTTGACTGCACATTAGAAAATATAATAGCGCAATCGCGTCATTTTTCAGTAATGTGGAAGGATAGTCCACGTAAATATACAGATTGCTTTCAAATACAAGGTCAAATTAAACGATATATTTCGTTTGATTCAGGGTTCATTTGTAGAAACCGACCAGCGCAGCGGGCGTAGCTTGCTAGTTTTCCTATAAATTAATGAAATCCAGTTGTTAAATTATTTTTGTTTTAGAAGTGAAGTTTCCATTTAAATTTATTGTAACAGTACAATTTTTAATTGAATAAAATAAGGTAAATCTAAGAAATTGCTAAGAAATTCCAAACCTGCACAGGGCAACGCAAAAAAATAAAATAATAATAAACAAAAAAAAAAAAATAGATAAATAAATAAATAAATAAAAATCAGCTTTCAGAAATTCTAAAAATTGTTCCGCTATTCATATTATGTATCTTCGGGGTCCATCCTCCCACTTTCAGCCCTCCCACCCAAAGGGGGCACTTTTCTAAATTTTGCCGACACCTCTCATGTGATATATCGTTGGAAAAGTCTGTGAACGCTTAATCATAATATGCAGGGGGGGGGGTATTTTCTAAATTTTGCACATACCCCTCATTTGATACATCGTTGGAAAGGTCTGTGACCGCTTAATCCTATTATGCATCTCCGGTGTTCATCCTCCCTTTTGCCCCCCAAGCGCGATTAGCTTTCACCACCAGGGGACGCTTTCCTATATCTGTTCCTACGAGTCGGATCACGACGGGGTATGGCTCATTCGACTCGACATCAATAGAGCTTTCCGATTTTAGTTCGTTTTTTCACCACCAGGGGGCACTTTTCTGTCTCTGGTTCTATGGGCTAGATCACGACGGGGTATAGCTCATTCGACTCGACATCTATAGCCTTAACGATTTCAGTGCTCGAGGTTCATACAGAACAGATTGCGCTACCTGGTGGTGGAAGATGGAACTTGAGCGTGCGCAGCACGACTGCTATACGGTGCCGAAGGCAGCGGGGACCCGTGTCGGAAGTTAGTTTGGTTAGAGGTTTATACTATTCGATGTGCAAATTAAGGGATTATCTGGTGCCGAAGGCAGTGGAGAACCAGGTCGGAGGTTCGTTCGGTTCGAGGTTTATCTTACTCGAGGTTTTACAAGATTCGCGGCCCCGATATAAATTAGGGGTCCGCTAGCGGGCGAAGCCAGCTAGTGCTAATGATAAAAGAGCGTGATATCACGTTTGATTTCAAATGCAGCGTTGACACGCTATGTACGTATTGCATTTTTATTCATTTCATCGATAAGTCAGTGATATTTTTTAACGGGGGATAACAAGTATTATAACAAGCCACATTTAGTATGTTGTTATTAGTTTAATTTAAAAATCTACTGGTATTTCTAGTTAACCTTTTAAACAATGACTGAAAGTAAAATGTAATTTTAAATTATTTCTCATGTTTAGATTATTTAAATTATGTTTATTCTGTTTTTTAAAAAAAAGAAATGATATCTACAAAAACAACTTTTCAAAAGTAAAAAAAAAGCCAAGTGTAAAAAAAAAGTTGTGGCTAAAAAATGGTGTGATATCAAATTTCCAAGCTATTATATTACTTTTTT
Source organism: Maratus michaelseni (assembly GCA_963931845.1). NCBI lineage: Eukaryota > Metazoa > Arthropoda > Arachnida > Araneae > Salticidae > Maratus > Maratus michaelseni. The sequence continues at coordinate 112,391,944 of OZ007599.1, forward strand.
AACTTTTTTCCATTAAATAAATTATCATATATATAAGTCGAGTGCCTACGTATATGTTAATAGAAATCGTTTTCTCCTGTACTAAATACATCCTAACGAGTTTCTGAAAATTCAATTTTTTTCAAATTATGCATGATGGGCTTGGCGGCCATCTTTTCATATTTCTAAGCACCCAAATTTCTAAAGTAAAAGCGTAATATGTTTGCAATGTAATATGTTTATAACAATTTCGAACTTCAGATTTTAACTACGGACAGATAAATTAGATAAGACTGATATTTTGAGAAATTGATTTTTACTAGTTTGAAATTATTAATTACTGTAAAAAATAAATCATAAGATGAATCTTTAAGATAAGTCATCATTATCTTCAGACACAATTTTCAGATCATACACATCTATAAATGAAACTCTTAAAATATTTGCTTAAATAACAATTTTGAACTTCGGATTTTAACTACGGATTTGGATGCTTAGAATTTTGTGAATAATATGCAAAGATGGCCGCCAAGCCCATCATGCATAATTTGAAAAAAATTGAATTTTCAGAAACTCGTTAGGATGTATTTAGTACAGGAGAAAACGATTTCTATTAACATATACGTAGGCACTCAACTTATATATATGATAACTTATTTAATGGAAAAAAGTTAAAAAAGTAATATAATAGCTTGGAAATTTGATATCACACCATTTTTTAGCCACAACTTTTTTTTTTACGCTTGGCTTTTTTTTTACTTTTGAAAAGTTGTTTTTGTAGATTCTGTGATACAACGATAGGGTCAGCCACAAACGAATGCGGCAGGTGTCCAATGTGAGTAAAAATATTTTTATACACTGCTATTGAAAAGGTTTGTACTGGGGCCTTGCACTTAACAAGATATATATGTTTGTTTTTTTTTACTTTGAAAAAATGTTTAACAGAAAACGGTATATAATCCTTTACAGTTATTAAAAATACATTACAGTTTAATTTTATAAAAAGGTTAGATTCTGAAACAGAAGTTTTTTAAAACAGAAGTTTCCATATCACAAAATCCTGCCTACATTTTTATGGTTCCGATGAAAAAAAAATGCAGTTTAATGCCTGCTATGATAAAAAAAACCTGTTTTAAAAGGAATATTCCGCAGTCCTTTGCAATTCCATCTTAGCAAGTTTTACTCTATCTCAGTCTCCCCCCGCCTGCCATATGGTATTTCTAGATACACCATTGATAGATTAATATAACATTAAAAACTGCAATATATTTGCAGCTATTAATTGTTAAAAAAATTACAGACATTTCTTAACCCTTTCGCTACTAAACCACCCAAGACGCCCGTCCAAGCAAACTACTGGCAGACCACCCGGAAGTCTGTTCCATTTACTCCCCTTCGTTAATATCCAACTATTGTAGCAGAGCAGGCGGCTATTAGAATCTACGCTTGGTGAGCTTTTTGTACTAGTTTTATTAAAGAGATTTCACTTTTACCTGTTATTGTCCTACTGATAAGTAGGCAGGAAGGAGAAAGAGGGAGTAATAATGTCGCAGCATATTTCACGTTCGGGCGTTCGACGAATTTTAAAGGATATTGAGTTTTCAGAGTTTAGTATTCAACGGGTTAAAGGTGTCCTTATTATAGAGCCATGTTGAATTCAGGGTTTGGCGCGAGGGTACATTCTCCCGGAGCATTGAAGTGTCCTCCGCCAGAAGATTTATGATTTTATGCTTTTCATGGTTACTGTTAGTAAGTGGCTCTCTATATATTTTGAATTTGAATTAGAATGTCTAAAAATCTTATGCACAAATTGTCAAAGTATTTTTGAATGTGTTTCGATTTTTTAAAATCAGTCATTTAAAAAAAAATGAGCAATTTAGGGAAATATAAAGTTTTAGAGAATTCCATACTTTTTTCTTTCCTAATTAAATCAACTATTTACTGATAAAATGAAAAAAAAATTATAATGATATTTCGTATTTTTTTTTAATCAATCATTGATCTAATAAAGTTAAAATAATTGTTTAATTTGAAATGAAGCTTAAACGGAACATTACACGTTTAAACAAATTACAAAAAAGTAAAAATATCACCAGAATTAAAAACAAATGAATCATTTTAACAGAATAATAAATACATATCTCGATCAACTTAAATAGCTATTATAAAAAATGCTTTAACCCTTTAATATCAGTTTTAAAAATTTATAATTATCAGTATGAAACTGCTAAAGTTAAAATGATTCACTAATAAACATTAAAATATCTGAATCAACAATTCGCCGAGCGTAAATTGAGAAATGAGTTATCCATGAACGCGGAGTACTGATTCCACATTTAATCTGTGTACGAACTAACACTCAAATAAAAAGTAGTAAATGTAAAGCGAGAACAGAGCCAAACAGCGATAAACGCGCCATACTATCCACCTCTCCCGCTATGAATTCTGGGATTAATACTTTACAGGCTCAAACATAGTGGCCATTTTCAGGTAGAAGGCGGTGTATGTTACGGTATTAACGTTATCCTTCGAGTTATAGGTTCCTACTTTCATGGTCAATTCAGTAAGTTGCATTTAACCGATACCTACGTTATACTCAGCCGGTGCATGAATAACGAATAAAATCAAGGCAACACTAGATACCGGTCTTGTTCATTCATTATCATGACGTCAAAAATGGTGGCTGGCCGCGACGAAAGACTTACAGAGATTGGCAAAAAACGATTGGCGCGTCGCTTTGTACCAATCACTGTTCGCGGCTAGCTACTATTTTTGACGTCACGAGAATGAATGAGCGAGCCTGGTATAGTGTAGCCGAGGCTAACGAAAAAGAAAGGCTACCGCGGTGCTTTAGGTGTATCTTTTTTTACAGACCGCCGGAGTCATGTGATGCTCGAATGCACCAATGGAGGTGTACGAAAAGAGCATCACGTCACGCTAGCGGTCTGTAAAAAAAGATAGGTGCAATGTACCGCGGTAGCCTGTCTTTTTCGTTAGCCTCGGTGTAGCCCTGATAAAATGGTTTAAAATTTTCACACGGCGAGGATCGTGACCTACGTTATACGTGGCCGGTGCATGTCGTTTAAAACGTCACATGCAGTGGATCATTTTTATCCGGTGATTGGTGCAAAACGGCGCACCCACCGTTTTGCACCAATAGCTATGTAAAAATGATCCATTGCATGTGACATTTTAAATGTCATGCACCGGCCGTGTATAACGTTGGTCGCGAGTGGATCATGCCGCTTTGCACCAATTGCCCTGTAAAAATGATCCACTTTCTGTGACGTATGAAATCAGGGCTACACCATGACCTGCGTTATACACGGCCGGTGCATGTCGTTTAAAACGTTACATCATGTAGTGGATCATTTTTAGACGGTGATTGGTGCAAAACGGGGGGGGGGGCGTCGCTTTGCATCAGTCACCGTGTAAAAATAATCCACTCCATGTGACGTTTTAAACGTCATGCACCGGCCGTGTATAAAGTAGTTCGCGGCTACACTAGATACTGGGCTTGGTCTTTAATTATCATGACGTCATAAATTATGGCTGGCCATGACAAAAGACGTACAGTGATTGGCACAAAACGTTGGATGCGTCGCTTTGTACCAATCGCTGGTCGCGGCCAGCCACTATTTGTGACGTCATGAGAATGAATGCCGAGGCTAACGAAAAAGACAGGCTACCGCGGTACATTCCACTTATCTTTTTTTACAGACCGCTAGAGTGACGTGATGCTTTTTTCGTACACCTACATTGGTGCATTCGAGCATCACGTGACTCCCGCGTTCTGTAAAAAAAGATACGAGTAAAGCACCGCGGTAGCCTTTTATTTTCGTTAGCCTCGAATGAATGCGTAAGTGCGGTATCTAGTGTTGCCTTGATAAAACGTCATGCGCCAGCCGTGTATAACGTATGTCGCGATTGACCACGCCCAATGAATTAAAAATATTCCAATATTTCTACTCAAACAGTTAAATAAAATAATCTGATTTACGTAGTAATCCAAATACATTTTTTGCTATTTTCGAAACGAAATTAACCAATCAGCTGCCTGTATTTTGAGAGATTTTCGAAAGGAGTGGAAATTTCGAAAAAAATAATGCAGACTTTTCATTGGTCAACTTCGTTTCGAAAATTGCCAAAAATCTATTTGGATCACTGCCTTACTTGGGTCGGAGGCAGAGTTACAAGCTTTCCCAACTTAAAAAACTTATTATTATTGTGAGAAATTCTCGTAAAATAACAATAGATTTACACAACAAAATAATGAGAGGTATCAAGATAACTTTTGAACTTTGAAGGGGGGTGGGCTTTGAGACCTATAGCTACTAGGCTGTCGTCTCGAATGATCCATATACATTTTTTTATTCACAGAAACACAGACATGACTTCAACAATTATATAAATCTTGACGAGACAGTACAAGGAAATTTACAACACCAAGAGTTACATCAGGGAGCTCCACAAACTGTGTGCAATGGAGCTGGCGGGAGTCGAACACCACCGGCCTTGCTTCCTACGCTATAAAGCGATTAGCGGAGGGGTGCCTTAACCACTCGGCCACGGAGGCCCCAGGTATCAAGATAAATTTGTCGCAGTTTTCAAAAAGTGTATGACGAATCAGTAAACATAATTTTTGCGAAAATTTCGCTATTTTTGAAAATCTTAAAAATATCATCCTATTGATTTGTCGATCTTTTGTATTAAAAATAGCTGAAAGTCTATATGGGTTGCTGCAAGCCAACACTACATACCAGTCTTGTTCATTCATTCTCATGACGTCACAAATAGTGGCTGGCCGCAACCAGCGATTAGTATAAAGCGACGTGCCGAACGTTTTGTGCCAATCGCTGCACTGTAAAAAATATTAAACTTTTGCTGCATAGTCACTCCACTGCTTTTATAGAATATCTCTATTTTGACCAATGAAAATGCTCCATAACATAGTAAACCTTTTTCTCTAAAAGCGGTGGAGTGTGTCTGCAGCAAAAGCTGAAAAATTTTAACAGTGTGTATGTCTTTCGTCGCGCCCAGCCACCACGAGGCTAACGAAAAAGCAAGGCTACCGCGGTGCTTTACGAGTATCTTTTTTTACAGACCACGGGAGTCACGTGATGTTCGAATCCACCAATGCAGGTGTAGGAAAAGAGCACCACGTCACTCTAGCGGTTTGTAAAAAAAGATAAGTGGAATGCACCGCGGTAGCCTGTCTCTTTCGTTAGCCTCGCAGCCACCATTTGTGACGTCATGATAATCAATGAGCAAGTCTGGTATCTAGTTGCCGAAACGTCAGTGAAGGCTTACTGTGGAGACCCGAAAAGTTTTTGGTTTCTGTCTGTCTGTCTGTTTGTCTGTCTGTTCCGCGATAACTGCCGTAAAAATGATCCGATTAGTTTGATTTTTGGTAGGTATGTTGGTGAGATACCCGGAATTAGCTGTATAGTTTTTAGTTACATTTGGTTCATTCGTTCGGAAAATATAGAACATTTCTTTTTTTATCATAATGCTTTCCTATGGGAATTCAGACGATTTTGAAATTTTTCAGTCGTTGAAAATAAAATGTCGCATTTGATTAATGTATTTAAGCGGTAAGTTATGAAGGCTAAAATTTATCAAGTCAGGTGTTAAATTATTTAAATTAATTTGAAATTTTGTTTATACATTCGTCAGATTTTTTAAATTAGGTGTATAATTTTTGGTGCAATTTTATACATCTGTTCTAATAATATAATACATTTATTTTATCACTTTTTGCCAGTATTAAAATGCATTCATTTTTATTTTCCTTTTCAATTTAACAGTAACCTAGCAACCATATTTCAAAGAATATCAAAATGAGAAAATTCAAGTAACTCAGACGATTTTGCTACAATATTTTATTCGCAAAATAAAATATTATTGGAGGATTTTAATATTTTATTGAAATAAATGAGAATTTATTTTGTACAAGTTACCTTTTAACTACTATAGAATGATAGCCGAAACATTTTTATATGAGATATTATTAATTTTCTGGAAGAGATGTAGATTTTTCGTGGTTGAAAATTAGTATTATTTTAAAAATAGAATGTAATATCTCGTACAACGAGATAGTTAATCTAAAGAAATTAGCGTAGTAAAACGCATCCATACAGCCTGAAATAGCACAATTACTGGAAACTGAGATCATAAAATGCTATCACAAAAAATACATTATAGCGCCAAATCAAGGTTGCTATTTAGTGAATTGGCAGTGGGCACGATTATGAATGATTACACAATAGGTTTAAAAGTTTCCAAATAAGCCTATTTTGGGGAGATTTTAGTATGCTATTGCCATCGAATTAGATCAGGATGTACTTAGGTCAAATAAATATTGTACAATGACCATCAAAACTGTTTTTCCGAATCAAAAATTGTAATAATACTAGATTTCTGAAGTAGATAAGTGAAATATATAGTAGATTCAGTTTACATTTCCATAAGTTACTTTTGTACACGAGATATTATTCAACGTATCAATCAGATACGAGTGTTTCGTGATTGGTAAATATTGCTATTTAGGTATTAGGATAACATGAAATTATTTCAAAATTTTTGCTTATCGTAATAAAACCACTGTGCAGAATGAAATGGAAGATATACTAGAATCATTCACACAAATAATAGGAAATCACGAATAAAAATTTAATAAGATTACGGAGGGTTCAGTGGGGTTGAGCCCCCGCCCCCCCCTGAAGAAATGTATTTTTTTTAATCTAAAAAATAGAATAAGAAATTCATAAGAATGTCAGAATATTATTGCATAAACCGTGTTTAATTTAACGTTTAAGTTCTGAAACCTTCGAATTATTTTATATGCATATAAATATATATGTAGTAATTTAAATAATTTAATTTGCGGATTGTAAGATATTAAATATTATGAAAAGTGGGTTTAAAAAACATTGACTTTCAGAGCTGACGTTGAGGCTCCTGATCTGTAGATTTACTAGTGTATCCCTGGTTGTTCCCTTTATAGTGTATCTGGAAGTGCACAACTACTTAACGTAAAATTTTATTTATAATTTTTTGTGTTCAAAATTTTCAAAGAGGGAGCTGGTGCACCTTAAATCTGTCCGTGGCTCCAAAGTCCTCCAAGGTCTATATAAGCGTTACCTCTGGGGGGGGGGGAATCCAGATGCAAATCTCTCATCTGGAATTGGTTCAAAATTAGGAGATTTAGGAGTCAGGATATGGATCAAGCGTAGTGGATTATGACAGCTATACAGAAATAGAAAGCTGCAAAACCGGGCACTTTGGGTAACAACAACAATTTTCAAAGAACATTTGACGGAGCAACACGTAATCTGGGACTCAGGCATAAATATTAATATAGAAAAATTTGGATTATGCACATGTATATACTCTATTACATGTATATACTATAAATCATCTATTTCGAAGTTATGGAATTATTGTAACTGAGTCATTTGGTTATTTAAACGACATAAAGTGTCTGAAATTACAGAATCTAAATAACTAATGTTCACCTACTCAGAACGGTCAATAATCGAAACTATTCACCAGAAAAGTGTGAAATTTGGTATGTGTCTAAATGAAAGGATGCGAAAGGTATTCAGCTGGAAAAAAATATTTGAAACAAAGGACACAAGAAGGCATATTATTCATGTTTTTCAATAATTTAACAATATACAAGATTATATACTGCAGAACCTGTTTATCAAGAGAAATACTATTCCATGTCTTGATCATTATTGTCAAGGGCCGTTTGAAACCGCAAAACAGAATATTCAACTGTCACTATTGCAAATATTGAGGGCGTGATTGAAAATACTGCCGTTTGGTTTTGGCAATATTCTGTTTGCAGTTATTACATTTCTATGAATGTTTAACATAGCTCGAAACATCCGCAAAGCTACTGGTGCTTAATAAACAATTTGATAAAAAATATGTTTAAACCATAAACCAGGATGCTGCAATCTGCACGATATTTTCCGTGAAAAAGGCACGAGATTGACAAGAGATTCGTTGCGTCTTTTTATTTAACATTTTCCTTGTGCGCGAGCATATAGTACATCAGGCGGTTGCAAAAATTTTAATATGGACCAAAATTTTATCAAATAACGCTCTCACGAATCCATTTTTAAAATAAATTTATTTTTCTGCTAAATATCTTTCCCATCCCTTCATTCAGTCGCAGCTCAAATTTCATAATTTTCTGATGAATAGTTTCGACTACAGACAGTTCTAAGTAGGTCAACTTTAATTATGTACACCCTGTGTATAATATTGGAGTATTTGTCTATGATTTTCAGAAAAATATCTATTTGTAAGTTGTTTTGACTATTTAGACAATGTAAATATAAAAATAACTTTTTTTTGTCTGTATATTAACACTAAACTAATTACAAGATAATGTTTTCTGCTACAATCTGCAGTTTGTCGCATTCCGATATATAAAATAGTTTTCAGTATAAACGGGGAAATATGTAAAAATAAATTGTAGTAGCTGGATTCGGGTTCCGGCAGGTAACATTTGAAAGTTAATTTATAATTCGATTTCATAGTCTATTTCATCCAGACGTGGACATAACATAAATTTACAGAAAGAGTAATATACAATATCATATTAGTTTGACTTCTGATATTCGAATAGAGAATTATAGTTTTTTGATCAAGTTTGTACTGCTGTCAAAACACAACATATTCTTTTTCGTTGCCAGATTTTACGATTTTCCCACGTTTGAAAATTTAGTTAACAAGAAAAAAAAATTCAATAATTAACCAATAGCAAATCTTGTAGATATAGTCGGCAGTAAAAAGAGTTGAACACCAGTAACACTCTTAAAAATTTTCAACCCCCTCTTTTAAGTTTTTTTTCAAATTCTTAAATTTAAAAATAATGTCAAGAACCATGTTCAAAAGTAACAATCAAAACAACTCTATTTCTGAACGTTAAATACATTAAGTAAATACCGGGCGAACCAAAAGTTCGAACTTTTGGTCCGATAAAACTTTCGTTAAAACTTTAAAAATTCATAAAAAGGAAGAATTTATGATAAAGAAGTGCGGTTTGCAAGAAAGGGCTCACAAGGTAGTCGGAATTTTTTAGCATAAAAAAAATACTTAAAAATGTCACTGGTAGAGGGCGCTGACGACCCAAAACACAATGAACAGGACAACAGTACGTTCCATCCATTTATTCTTGCAATAACAATTGTTCAACATGACCTCCAGAACATTGTACGACACAACTAAGGCGACTCGTAACGCCCGTTACAACTGAATACAACATGTCGGAATGAATTGCAGAAACTCTCCGTTCAAATAGAACAACTTCACCAACAATATTCGATCAGGTAATGATAACATTCTGAAAGCGAATGAGAAATCCTTGTGTATCCCGGTCTTTTATTGCAGGATTAATTTGCATAATTCTGCTGCATCATTCTCATGTTAGCGCCATCTACAAGTGACTTTTTTAACTAAAAATTTTGTTGCTGCTAAAAAAAATCCTACTACCTTGTAAGCCCTTTCTTGCAAACCGCACTACTTTATCGTAATTTCTTCCTTTTTTATGAATTTTTTAAATTTTAACGATCTTTTGGTTCACCTGGTACATTAAACCTGGGCTCCCAAAAGGTACGATTTTTGAATACCGGTATTTTCTTAGAAATATTTTATTTTTACATTTTTCTTGCAAATATTGCAGAAATCACCTTTGTAGATAGATTTTCGTGGAAATGTAGAATTCTACCATGAATTTTTCTGTTAAAAAATATTCGTATTCAGTTGGCAGAATATTTGGGATCCCTGTTCAAACTCATTGACCTACTTTTTAAATAATTTTTTAAACCGTTCTAAATATTTTAACGTATTTTGTTAATTTTGTTTTAAAATTGCAATTTCATCTTTATGAAACTGCAATATCCAAATCGCGTTTTTCGGAGAATTATAATACTGGGTGATCTTTTTTAAAATGATAGTGTTTGGAGCACCCTGTAGCACGATCTAATAGCCGAAATGGCACCAAACTTGGTATTTAGACTAATCAAGACATGAGAAAGAGGATTCCGTGAAAAAAAAATAGTTCCAAAAATCGCCGCTAGGGCATTTTGTGGCGCTTTGCACTGTATAAAATGTGAGAAAAGAAAATACTAACACATACAATCGTACAGTTAAATTATTAATGTTTATTTACAACATTAACATCCCCGGTGAGGAATTAGACCACCTTCAATGTGAGCACCGTTCTCAGAAATAACACCGTCCATTCTGTGCACAACGTTCTCTCCAGCCGTACGTAACATATCACGAGGAATATTCCGCACTGTCTTTATTATATTGTCCTTTAGAATAGACAAATTTGATACTCCACCAACATAAACTTAAGATTTCAAATAACCCCAGAGCCAAAAATCGCATGGCGTGAGGTCAGGGTAATGAGGCGGCCATGCAACTGGAAAACTCCGACTTATGACTCTATCATCAGTGAATGTTTGGCGCAACAGCTGCTTTACCTGATTACCAATGTGTGGCGGAGCACTATCCTGCATAAAGATTGTCTGTTGGAGACGGTTTCTTTGCTGAAGTGGTGGAATAACAAACGTTTGCTGCATTTCGTGGTACCTTTCTGCATTTATGGTGCACGTTTCGGTCCTGTCGGAGTGATGGTCTCAAAAAAGAATGGCCCAATTACGAATTCGGCTGTGAAACTACACAGAACAGTGCCTTTTGTGGAATTTATTGGGATTTCATGCACGGTGTGGGGATGCTCAGAAGCTCAAATTCGGCTATTTTGTGTGTTTACGGACCCATTGAGATAAAAATGGCACTCATCTCCCCAGAGAATGTGCCATGGGAAAGCATCATCAATTTCTACCCAGGTAAGAAACGATAGAGCGAATGTCACTCGCTTATCATAATCACTTGGTTTCAGTTCGTGCACGAGGCTGATTTTGTAGGGGTAAAATCCAATAACGCGCCGCAAAACTCTTCATATCGTGGAATAATTTATGTCCAATTGTCGAGCTACACCCCGGGCGCTGCTAGTACCAGCAATGGTTCCCCTGCGATCCTTCGACAATTGCAGTTGCCACATCAGTTAATACATCTTCTGATACTTGTTTACGTCCTCTCCCAGCGCGAATGGTCAGTGACCCCGTTTCCTCGAACTTCTTAATCATTTTCTTAAGACCATTCAGCGATAAAGGCCCTTTTCGTATTTTTTTCTGTTTCGAAATTCCCGAAGAGCTTCGGATGCATTAAATTGATTCATATAATACAGCTTCACCAGTAACGCACGTTCCGGTAACGGACGGTCCACTGGAGCTCGCTTACTTCAGCTGAGATTATTTGTCGGAGTTGTCTACTACTTGCTTTTATAGCCCCTATTACTGGCGTTTTCATCGCACAACATTTGCATTTTTCTTTGATACCCGTGTTTTATGCTAATTCTCGTTATTGTAAGCTACAGCGGCGCCACAAAATGCCCTAGCGGCGATTTTGGAACTAAATTTTTTCACGGAATCCTTTTTCCCATGTCTTGATTAGTCTAAATACCAAGTTTTTATGCCATTTCGGCTATTAGATCGCGCTACAGGGCGCTCCAAACACTGTCACTTTAAAAAAGATCACCCTGTATACAGTGTGATTCATAAATATCGAAACAATAGGATATCTCTTTAAATATTGCCCCTAGACACATACTTCCAATTGCAAAGTTTCACAAAAAAGGTACAAAATTTGATGAGATAAGTTTCAACTCCATGGGGGGTCTATTTCAGAAAATACAAAAATTAAATTTTTATACGGCCCCCGTAGGTTAAAATTTCCAATTAGGAAATTTTTCCTTATCCATTTTTGAATTAAACAAAAAAAAATCCATCTCGATATCTGCAAAACTCAGGGAGATAAGTCCGTTTTCATAATTCGTGAGGTTTCAAGGGATCAGACACAAATTGAAATGGGTGTAATTCAAGAAACAATGTTACTGTAAGGTGTCCGGGAAACATTTATTTATTTTATTTTTTTATTTATGGAGTTAGAATTTTGATTTTTTTGTGATGATTAGCCATATAATTTGTAAACAGAATCACATCATAAGACTTCTTACAATATATATATATATATATTAATGCAGAGGAATTTAAAATTATTATAACTCGAAATATTATTTGTTGAATTGAATTTTTTCCCTTTAATTAAACAGAAATATATAAGTTTTAATTTTGATTAAGCATTTAAAAAAATATTAATTTAAAAAATATTTAAAATAGCAATTTAAAAAAAAAGATGCAACTTATTTTAAACAAATCGTATTTTCAAAAGTGAAAATTTTTTTCAAATTTGCCGAATTAAAATTTAAGTAAAATATTTGAAAAAAGATATATTACAAGTTTGGACCATTTATAGAAGTTATTGACTTATATAAATTTAAAGATGAGAAATGCTGAAAAAAACTTATGATGCCAAAAAATGCATTTAAAGTTTTAAACAAAGATTGGGTCCTAATAGAACGTTTAAATGCTTTTTAAAAGCTTCCAGGTGAGTAAGTAACTCCTTCCTGTAGCTTCAATTTCTGATTACGATAGTTTGGCGCTCGGGTACAGATATTAAATTTGTTTAACGCATTCCCTAGTCTCTCATACAAATCTGGTATACAGTGAAATTTACAAAATTTAAGTTTATTAGAGATATAAATTTCTTTTATGCACTTTATGTTTCAGATCGGGTTTATTGATATAATGCGAAAGAAAACCATTTTCATGGGAAATGCACTTATTTTTATTTAATACATTATCTAGACAGGTGTTTGTGCATATTTTAGATTTCTGCACAAGCCGAAATTTGTACAAAAAATTCCCATTTTTCATAAGATACAATTAATATTATTTTAAAGAATACTACATACACATTTATAAGAAAATTTTACAGTATATTTTAGATTACTATGTTTTCGCATGACAAAAACAAAGCTGCCAAACCTCCCACTAATCCTCCGTAATATGTAGATTAATTTGAACCAGTTCTTTAAAACTAGAAAATTTGTTTAATGAATCTTTGACTTATTTAATTTAAATGTTCTAAGTTGAATCGATACTTCATTCAATTGAATTTCTTAAAAGAGTTTCTGGTTCGAACGTATTAAACCTGGGTCAAATAAATCACTTATAACGGAATATTAGTGGGAGCTTGGCATCGATTAAAAAAATACGCAATAGCAACAATAATGATTATTTATACTATTAGACTGTTACATTCGAATAAAGATTTATTTTAAAAAACAATGTCGTTTCGAATAAATGAAAAATAGGTTTAAAAACATCATAACTTTTGAAGCTGTATAACAAAAAGTAGATTTTTGAAAATATTTCTGTGTAATTTATAAAATATATTTCCAATGATTCCGTTAACAGAAGTTTCATTGAATGCCTAAGAGGGACTGCTCAGACTGGGAACCAGATCTGTAGAGCATAGATGTCCCTCCCGGTCCCTTTATTAAGGTCTTAAAAAAAAAAAAAAAAAAAAAAATCGCTATTACTATTTTTATAAAACTTATTGCCTTCCCGACGCGTCCTAAGAACAATAAAGGCACGGGCCGGCCAGCGGGCCGTGCCGATTAAGGCCTTGGGGCCAAGCTCGGCCTCATGCAGACCTCTAGCATATTTCTCAAACAAGTTTAACTAAAAAATCTATACGCTATTATTTTATATCTGAAAGTTAAGGCATTGTCTTAGATCGACTTTTAATAATGTGTAAATTTATGGTCGATCCCTAACTTGCATTTCAAATGAACTGATATAGCGTCTCTCAGAGGTATGCTTAAGTGGTGTAAGTCACAAATTTTGGATTTTAATATCTCTGTGAATTTTGCAGATATCAAGATGGATTTTTTTTGTTTAATTCAAAAATGGATAAGGAAAAAGTTCCTAATTGGAAATTTTATTCTATGGGGGCCCTATAAAAATTTAATTTTTGTATTTTCTCAAATAGACCCCCCATGGAGTTGCAACTTATCTCATCAAACTTTGTACCTTTTTTTATGAAAATTTGCAATTGGAAGTATGTGCCTAGAAGCAATATTTAAGCAGATAGCCTATTGTTTCGATATTTATGAATCACACTGTATATGAAAATTAATGTAATTATAATATATATTCTGATTTGGGGCTGTGCATATTTAACATTATCACTTTATGGGGGAGGGGTGGTTTGGCACTTGATATCGTAAGATATCTCTAGGGGGAGGGTGGGGATTGTCTTTTGATATCGTTATCATTTTTGATGAAACAAGTATTTCTTTTTAAACCATTTTCTGTCAGAAATAATTAAACTAATTCTAAAGCACTGTTAGTTTGAATCCAAATTATATGTTTATTGAATTTCGAAAATGCAAATCACTGTATGATAAGCAAAAGAGGCGGAAATAGAAATATATTGTATAGAAAAAAGATGAAAATTAATGGAATTATAATATATATGCTAATTCGGGGCTGTGCATATATAACATTATCACTTTATGGGGAGGTTGGGGTGGGGTTTGGCACTTGATATCGTAAGATATCTCTTGGGGGAGGGGATTATCTTTTGATATCGTTATCATTTTTGATCCAACCAATATTTTATTTCTTTTTTTAAATTTTTCATTACCTCAAAATAGTTTGTTATTTTTTTTCTCTCTTATCTATTTTTATGAAAATACAAACCTATCACAACCATTACACAATTACACACTTATAACAACACAACTGATACAACAATTGATTATACAATTATTTCATTCGAAAATATGAAATAATATTAGGCATTTCTATTCTTCTGCCCAATGCACATATAATCCGCTGCTGGAGAAACCAGGTGCGAAGTATGTTTGAAATGATACTTGTTCTGTTTACTAGTAAAGAAAATTGAAAAAAATGTTGTCCGCCAGTTTTGTTGATAAAAAGCTCTGTTTGCCCCTCTCCGTGCAGGGGGCAAGTGCAAGAAGTCAATATAACTGTGGAATGCATTATGTAACAAAAATTTATTATTAAATACTTTTAAATAGTAAGTATCTTTTTTAAGTGTTATTTCACATATAATACTGATATTTTATTGGATTTTTTCCTTCATTTGAATCAGTAAACTTTGCGAATATTAAATGTTTGTCTATATCTGTATATAATTGCAAACATATAAAAAGAAAAGGAAAGAAAGAAATTGTAAAAATAAAACGAATGATAACATCTGATTTCGTAAAAGGGGGTGGGAGGCAGCCAAAATTACCAAAAAGTTGATAACATTATATATGTACAGCCCTTTTTAAATTAATGTAATCCTCTCAAAAATGAATTATCTTTGGTTAACCAAGGAGCAACAGTTCGAAAAAAATAACAATTCAAGAATAAATATTACGATTTATTTTCGGTAACCAAATATTATTATAAAATTTCAGATAAACGTGTCAGTACTAAATAATATTGGTGTAAAGTTTTATTACCTTGAAATATGCTAAGTAGCTAACTAATAAATATCGTTATTGAATTAAAATAGCATATAAGTAAACTAGAATAAAAACACATTTAATACAAACAGTATTTTCATACATAGGCGCCGACTTAACGGAGCAATGGAGACAAATTCCCATCATATGAGACAAACTTACACCTCTAGATTTCAAATGTTACTTTAGTCCATGGTTCCATGTTTACACGATGGTTAAAAATATGGAAATAAAAATATAAAATAACGTGAAATTTTAAAATGTACGTGAAATATTAAATGATAGCGTCTCACATAGTAACTTCATAGGTCGTGCAATTGTAGAATATTCTTATTTGTTTCGATAATGGTTCCGATGCAGCCGAAACATTTCAACAGTCTAATAAAACTTATTTTACTGTTTATAAAGTTTTTATTTTACGCCTTTTAGCAATTAAAATATAGCTTGTGATTTTCATTAAAGTTACGTCAATTATTTACTTGTTTTACTGTATTTATTTAATAATAAATATTTATTTTATATAATAGTCTTTCAAATACACATTTATTACTCATTTATTCATTTTTTAAAAATCTGATTCATTTTCATTTTATAGATGGATTCCATTACAAACGTTTCTGTCCTCAAAGTATTACTGACATTAAAAAATATTTATTTCTAGTAAATATAACTATTTAAATGTAATTTATTCCTTTCGTTAGTCATTTATTTATTTATCATTTAATCTATTTAAGAATTATTCATTTAATGGTATAAGCAGAATTCTGTTTTGAGAGTAACGTCTTAATAGGTTCTATTCCTTTTTCAGTAAATAACAAGTTTTTCTATTTAAAATGCACGGAAATGCACAGATTATAAAGTTATTCATTTATTTTATATTTACTATTTTACGTTAATTATTTTAAATTATTAAGCAGTTATTCTAAACAGATTATAGATATTATTAACAGATTATAGATATTATTACAGAGTTATTATAAACATTATAGAGTGCTTCCGTTTTAGAATTGTTCCCGTTGTTCAATTTTGTCTGATGTGGATATAATGTTTTCCTATGATTACTACATGATTCTCAACTTCAATGTTTTTTTTTTTCACACTAGAATGTCCATTGGTGTCATTTCCAAACCAAACCGAATTTAGCCAAATCTCTCTATCACATTTTTTCACCTATAATCTTCAAATTTTATGAGATTTAATAATTTTACATTTTGATCACACTCTCAAAATTTTATCACGTGATTCGGTTTTTAAAAAATTACAGCCAGATTCACATAGAACGTCCGTTGGTGTTATTTCGACAACAAGAAAAATTTTAAATAAATCATCTTTCTTTTCTGAAAATGTGATAATATAAATTTAATTAAAGTACAATGACGCAATTAAGTGTGAAATTAGAGGTTATATCGTCCCTTTTGCATAATTAAATTAGTGGCGTTGAAATGATACCGGCGGCAGTTTTAGGATGTCGAAATTATCTGTCATTTTGATTTCATGTAGTATTCTGTAAAATAAATCATCGTTCTTTTATAAAAGGGTAACAACATCAGTTTAATTAAAGAACAGTGACGCAATATAGTGTTAAAATAGAATATATAGAGTCCATTTTGCATAATTAAATTATTGGTGTCCATATTGCACCGGCGACTGTTTTAGGATGTCGAAATTGTCTGCGGTTCTTGTGTTAAAATGTAAGATAAATTTTTTAACCAGAAAGTTTACTTGAATTACAATAAAATATGCACTGTCCAACCATCGTTTTGTGTGCAAAATTATCAAGGGGAAAATAAGAACGAATACATATACAGTGACTTTCTACGGAGGAGAAATCAATCACAGGGGTAGGGGGTGGATTTCCACCGATAACTTTTAAGAAAAATTTTCATTTTACTTTAACACACTATTCCTGTAGAACTTCTTTCATAAATAAGATCGAAATTTCTATTCGGTTTACTTGTGGGAAATTGTACACCCGGTAGACAGGCCTACGCTGTCATCCCTAACTATTTCCGCTTTTAAGCCGTGCTTTTACCTTTCCATCTTGTCAGTGGAAAACTGCAATAAACTTTCTTTAAACAATTTCAGCATACATTTTTGTAAATAAAATTTCTGATTCAACATATGTATATTTCATTTAAAAAATTATAGAAGCTGGAGGTTATGATACTGCTTCTAAAACAATTTACATATTATCTATTGCATTACAGCCTCCGTTGTGTATATATTTCTTTTAGAAGGAAGGTTTCCTTAAAGAACATTCTAAAAATATATAAAAAGAATATAGAAGAATCTATGTATGTAATGGGTGCGCCATTAGTTCATCAAAACTTTAAAAATTCATTAAAAATGAACAAATGATGCTGAAAACTGCGATTTGCACGAATGGGATTAGAAGGAGATACGAATTTTTTTATCACAAAAAAGTTGTGTTTAAAAAAATAGCGATAGATGGCGCTATTATGCATAATATGATGCAGATTTCTGCAAATCAGGCTGTGAATAAAATACCTCGTTGCACAAGATTCTTCATTCGATGATATCGCTGTGTGTGATATCGCTACCAGATCAAGCGTTGTTGGTTAATCTCTTTTACAAGAACGGGGAATCAGCAACCTGCGCATTACGAACATTCTGCACGGCAAAAGGACTCAAAACAGGGAAAGGGCCTGTTTCATGTGCTGGGATACTGAAGCTTGTCATACGCTTCGAAGAAACGGGTCGTTTGGAGGATCGTCCAAAAAGTGGAAGGCCCTCCTTCACATCTGCTTCATATTATAAATGCCAGCGCCGTCTATCGGTAGTTTTTTAACCACAACTTTTTTTGGAGTTACAAAAAATCCGAACATCCCTCTAATTCAATTCCTTAAAACCGCAAATTTTTATCTTTATTTTTAGCGAGACGGAATCTCGATAGATTTATAAGAAGAAAATTTAAAACTTTCAGTTTTGTCGCCAAAGACTATAATTTTGCCAACATTACGTTGGCGCAATGTACAAACCAAAATTTGTGAAACGCTTGTGAATGAAATGTTTTTGATACTGCTTTTTAAAGGAACACATTTTGTATTTTCTTTGAATTATAATGGAACTAATGATATAGTTTTTTCATGTTTAAATAATAAAAGCAATTTAAGATGGCCTTGAAACACTCAGCACTAAACATATCGAAAATATTACAAAAGTTTTATAAAATTTATTTTCCATCAGAACTTTTATTTAAAAACTATTTAACACTCTTATTTAAGTTATTTCTGAGTTATTTACAATTAATAAACACTATCTAACACAGTTTTAAAGTGTTTAGGAATTCGGTTTGTTTGTCTGTCTGTACACTGTTAAAAATTGCAGTAAACTGTCCAGTCATTTGACCGTTTTTATAGAAAACGGTTACATAACAGTAATTTAACTCTATTGTGACCATATTAATGCCCATATTATGGTCAGAATAGAGTTACATTATGCTTATTTAACCCTTTTCTATTTAAACGATCAAATGACTGAACAGTTTGATGCAAATTTTTAACAGTATACGTTCTCTAATTCTCGTAAATAAATTCGGATTGTCATGAAATTTGCATACATTATTGAATTTTAGTATAGAATGTTCGGTATTGAAAATGAAGTGTGTAGCAATAATAATTCATTTACAGGGACACTCAAAAATTCTATTACATTATGATCTAAGGGAAGAAACATTTGCAGCGCAATTTATTGATGTATTGACCATATTTCAAACATAATGAAATTGGTTTACTTACTACTGAACTTACTACTGAGTTACATTACTGAAGTGGACTATAGCATGATTTTACCGGAGTATACATTTAATAGCATTTATAATTCAATTACAGGGACGTACAAAATAATTCCCTTACATTATGATGTATGAAGGGAAAAATCTTTTGCGGTGAATTGTGAACATGTTATAATACTTGAAACCTAATGAAATTTAAAAGAATCACTAAGGTTCAATGCAACTTATTTTGATTATGGAGTGCGCAGGATTTATCGTTCCTGTACGTACAAAAGAAGTCGGTTAAAGGACTGACTATGATCGGTTATTGCTGGAAGACCATTTTCCTCTGTGGTATGCGATTTTATATAATTTTTAGTGCATTACTTGTTGTTTACTAATTCTGTAGATCATATACAGGACTGCACGAAAGACTTCGAATATGGGCAGCAATTACTGAAGACAGATTTTTACTGAGTTATGTATTTTTTAAATTGCTATTTTAGATATCAAATTTCCTTGTATGAAAAAAATTTAATTTTTTAATAATATTCTGTTATTGTTGGAAAGTGTTTTATAATCTATGCCGGATGCATGATTTTTCGTTCTTGTTTATTTTATGAAGAAATTTCTCGTACAAATCGAAATATTTTCATTTGGTACTCGTCAAATGACCTGTTAATATTTATTTTTAACTTCCTATCTGAATTATTAAGATTTAATTTTTTACTATTTCCAACATAGTTGAAATGTTTTTTATGAATTCAATTTGTCTGTCTGCCGTTTGTTTTCCTGTCTCTCCGTACTGTAAATCGAGTAAATATACTGGGAATTCCGTGCAATATATGTTATTGAGGTTTACAATGGCATTTTCGGTATTCAGATTGAAGTGTGTTGCATTGATAGATCGTTTACAAAAATCGTTTGTGGTGTATTTTAATGATGTTACACTACTTAAAATGTATTGAAATGGTTATATATCACTGAGATGCACTTCAAGAGGCTCACTATAGAATATGGTCTGAATAGAATTCATCGTTCATTTACATGGACAGACAAAATAATTCATTTACTGTCTATGAAAAATATATGCTGAAAATGCGTTTTCAGTTGTAGTAAGTGTTTTTAAATTTAGCTATTTTTTTTGCTATTAATTGTTGTGCATTAATTATATAAATCATATGCAGGATAGTGCCACAGATCTGGAGTGCATTTCTGTTTATTGCCAGAAATTGCTGAAGAGGAATTTTAAACTCTGCTATGCATTTCCTAACTGAACTAAATTTTATCATACTATGTATCAGATATACGAATCTGGAGCTCAAACACTGGACAGTTGATGACTGTATTACGATGTATATCTTTTTATTATCTCATGTAGACAGTCTAAAAAATGTATTGTTAAAAAGAAACCTTGGTAAATCCAGTTTTTAAACGATATGGTCCACTTCATTCATTGCATTATCATGGCTTCAGTCAGCTTCGGTTTCTTCCTTGGACGATAGGCCTTGTAGCCAGCCACAAAAAGTCTCTTGCGGATAGTTCTTGAGCTCAAAGCAATGAGCTGGTTACCCAGTGCAGCTTTCAACTGCCCGGAAGAACTTTTTCTGCTATTTGTGCTTAAAATCAGAGACACTTCAGTAAAACACTATGATCCACGTTGTTATAAAATCCGCTTTCTTCCACATTGTTCAATCCGGTTCGGTGTACCATTTCCACTCAAATTGATGTTTTTCTTTATCCTTACTACAGTTTTTCGAGACGCAGAAGGTCTATTTAGGGATATGATATCTCCGATTTTTTGCATAAAAGTATAATCTTAGAGAATATGTATTTTTATTTAATCAGAACATTCTTTGATTTAAGAAAACAACACTTTCTCTAAGATTATACTGTTATACAAAAAGTTGGAGAAATCTCATCCCTGTATATTGGTAATTTCAGCTTGGGTCAAGTTAGAATTTTTCAAGAGAACCTGAATCTGTCTACTTTTTCTTGGAGAAATGTCTTTCCTGCCACCCATTTTAATTTTTGCTATACAAAAGTCCTTAAAAAATGTAATTTTTCAGTTAAAAACCTGTATTTAATACAAAAAAAGTTACAGAAACATTTGAATCACCGAAATTAATAACACTAGTTTACAAAAAAAAAATTTCATGAAATGAAACATATATTATTTATGTAGGCTATGGACGGTAATTAAAAAAATGTATTTTTAATTTTTGTAGCACGTCACAATTTTGAGATATGAAGGTATTTGTTTTTTATCTACCCGCAATTGTTTAACCCTTTCCGGCACAGACAAATTCTATTCGTAAAATGAGAAATTACTGACTTACACCGGAATTTACAAACGACTTTTTTAGTAAATATGACCTCGTTATTTTAAGCTTTCATTGTAGAAACAAAACTTTATTAAAATATTCTTGGTGACTATTGTTTATTTGGTTGTAGTTTTTTGTAAAAATCTTCTTAATAAATATTTCAAAAATCAGACGTGCTGGATTTTTTAAAATAATTTTTTCCTAGATGTAGATACCCAAAGTAACGTAACCGTATAGCTTTCATTTCATGAACAAAAGTCATGTAAAGTAGTGTAATTAGAAGCGATATTATTTGATTTGTAATAGGCAAGCAAAGAATGTAATCAGAACAAATTTTCTGGATTTTTCAATGATTAGTGTTGCCACTTACCTATAGAAAATATAAACAAAACAATCGTGAAATACCTCTTTTATATTGAGGTCTATACTCAGTGCAATCCTTTGAATAGCTTATTACACTACTAGGATGATTTATTTTAGTATAATCATCTTAGAAACACGGTTTTGAGATTTTTCTTTCGAATGGGACTAATAATTTGGACAATACTGTATATATCTAATATTTATATTTGCTTTAGCACTCGTATGTATGAACTGATTTGGTTCTGATTGAATATTTGTACAGATTTTACCAAGATCTCGACCAAGTTCGTTGGCCAGCTTCATCCGCGAACTTGTATACAAATGGCGGCGACTTAAAAGTTTCAAATGCCAAAATTTGTACAAAAAAGTTAGAAATAAAATATTTTGCACTTAAGTTTTCGGCCTTGATACAAGGATTCTGGAACCTTTTTTGTTTTGCCTCTATATTAAAAAAAGTGCTGTTAGTTTGAAATTCTAGGGTGGCTGCTTTTTTCAAAATCAGGTTTCATTTATCAGCTTTGGAAAACGCCGTTTCTTGCAAATTTACTTTAATTATTGCGACAATTGTTGCTACTCTCATATGCTTTAAACTACATAATCATATACGAGAAATGCATACGCCAATCATATACGAAAAACACTACAAATTCTAGCCAAGCTCGGCAATATTATACGAAATATTACCAAATTTGCTGCCAAAAATATATCGCCATAATTGAAGCCAACTTGGATGCAGTAGACTAATTTGGCAAAATTCTCATTAAAATTAAGTATCAACGGAAACTGGAATTGAATCTTAAATAATAAGTTTCCAAGCATTTTAGCTTCATGCGTGTGGGTAAAATTAGCAGACTATCTATAAACAAGGAATAGGGAAGCTACATTTTCCTGCCGATACAGGCCAGACGGACTTTTTAATCATAGACTCTCACAGAGACAATCGACATATACCATTCGATTGGTAATTGTGTCTACTTTCAGAATATGTATGCAATTTATGAAAAAAACGTCGTGTAAATTTTAACAATAATGGTTTTAACTTTAAAACACATGAAAATTAATTTTGCATCAAATACTCCACTGTGTGCCAATTGACAGATTGCCAGCACTAAAGTTTTACTATTCTTCGTCTAATAATATTATTAATACAATTTAGACGAGTTATACTAATAAAATTTAGGCGAATAATACTAATAAAATTGAGTCGTGACAATCGGCTCATTGGCGTCTAGTGTTTACACCCCTGGTTAAGAAAAAAATATTAATTGTTCATTTTTTTCTTAAAATTTCTTTAAGATTGCTCGTCCAAGATTTGTACACTATTTAAGATAAGAAATTTTTTATTTAATATTTACATCATTTAATCCTTCACCGTGTCGTTTATTCATAGAAATTGTAATATTTTTTGAGAAAATTCTGTTTAAAAATTGTGGTAGAATTGTACACACACTTCGCGTTTTAGTAAAATAAGTTATTTTCCAGATGTTGTTTTT
Organism: Maratus michaelseni; assembly: GCA_963931845.1. Classification (NCBI taxonomy): domain Eukaryota; kingdom Metazoa; phylum Arthropoda; class Arachnida; order Araneae; family Salticidae; genus Maratus; species Maratus michaelseni. Next base: position 112,415,308 of record OZ007599.1, read on the forward strand.
TAAAGCATTCATTAATGAAAATACAGGGATTCAGGAAATTTTCCCGACTTTATATCTGAAAGTACCAGCATTTCCTTACAGAAAAACAGCTTATGCCATCGCGCGATCACAAAAGTCGAGTTTTTCTTTAAGAAAATACTGGTATTCTCTCTGAAACTGTAGAAAACCTGTAATAATGATTAATGATATAGTGGCGTAGCCTTAGGTGATAATGCATCACTTTACTACCAGTATTAGCATACACTGAATTTGCCCTTATATAATCTTTGAACCGCATACAATTAAATAAGACCAAATTTAGTATATAATAATACTGGTAGTAAATTTAAGCAGCATCCCCGGACGCTATGCAATAATGATATTAATGATTAACCGTGTTATACTGATTGTTATTTAAAGAATTTCATTTTAAGGTTAGATTTTTGTTCTTTTTTTTTTTTTTTGCGAATACATTTTAAGTCATAGCTGCCAACTTATACGCAATTTTTTACCACTAAAATTTAACTGCAAATTTTGTCTTATTTACCATAATTTCCGGTGTATAAGCCGCGGCTAAAAAAGATCTGTTACGAACCAGAAATTTTATTTATTAAAGAAGATCAAATACGTTCCGTGTACAAATAGGTTATATTTTATTAAATAAACTTTCTGGTCGGAAACGGATTTATTTGAGCCGCGGCTTATACACCGGAAATTATGGTAATCGCTGACATTTGTAATTAAATACGGCAAAAATTTCTGTAAAATTGAGTAAGATTTGTTAAAGTATATTGGAAGTGTTGGAAAGTTTTATATAACCTATATTTTGATGCCTTGATGCATGAGTTTTCGTATTTCTTTTTTTTAAACAACTTTAAATAATGTCATGAAACAATAAAATTAGAAATTTTATTTCCTCTTTTAAACATTCACTCCATATGACAAAGTAATAGTTCAAACATTCTTTTCAGATATTAATAATAATATATTTTTTATATATTCTTTTCGTATAGTTTCATTCACTTTAATTCGGAAATTACTAAGTTTTTAGTGTAGATGTGTTTGCCACATTTTTAAGAACATTTATTATGTATGTGGATGAGTGAGCATTTGTGATGTTTGTTTGAAATGCGTAAATTTTCACTAACTTTAAGGCTCGATCCATGCAAAAATCAAAGGCGGATCCAGCCCTGCAATTAGAGGGGGAGACATAGCTCCTTTTTTTTTTGTTTGTTTTTTTTTTGTTTGTTCTTGAGAAGGAGGGGGGGATCACATCTTTTAATAAACAACTTTTATATTAAAGGCTGGCAGTTGCCATATCCAAAATGGCTACTTTTCTGAAACTTTTAGAAAGTCATTTTCCTTAGTAAAAATATAAAATTTACACATTTTATTCAGATACCAAGAAATTGAAGAATTTCCCATTTTCTTATAAAGGCAAAGAATCATTCTTAAAATGAGCATTTTAAGCCCATTTTTAAGACTTGGCAGTTACAGAAATGCCGTCATGAGGAAGCAATTGACTGATGTGGAACGAAATTCAGATTAAAACACCTATTTTACGGAGATTTCTCCGAAAGTCTCTTTGCCTTTATCGAAAAATGGAAAACGCTATTCAATTATATATGTTCTGAATACGTGCACTTGTAATTGTCTTGCATCTGGTATTAAAAATGATTTCATGGATCTTTCAGAAATTACCTAATTTGGATTTGAGTAGAGCTTCAGACAGTCGGAAAGATTCTCTTAGTTGAGCAAAGGGAAATTTAAAAGAATTTAATATATATTTAAAAAATATTCTTTAGAAGTTTTCTTTGTTCAGGGGGGCGGTCATGAACCCATGACCACTTCCTTGGATTAGCCGTTAGCAACAATCTTTGTAAAAAGTACAGATAATTTATTTGTAGAATAATGATGATTTGAAACTATTTTTAATACTTTATGTCCCAAAATATGAATTCATGAAAATTTCATCTTTTAAAGTATTTTTCATGAATTTTTGGAACCACGTTTAAGGATTTACATAACCAAAACCTTTTCGGGTCTCCACCGTGAGTCTCAACTGACGTTTCGACAATAATGGTAAGCATAGTTTAGAGTTATTAAATGAGCAACAGTTACTACTATTGATAGAAATTGTAGGCAAGTAGAATATTGATTGTAAATAAATAAATAAATAAGCTTAGCTTATTTATAAACCAGCAAAAAAAAATGTGCTCATAAAATAAATCCAAATACAAGAAATATCAAAATTAATTACGTTTACAAAATAACTGAACTGTTATTATGTTATTTATAGGAAAAAACATTGCTAAAACAAAACTATGCCAAAATAATCCTGATGATCAAATGCGATCTTGCGACCGCATTTGTCAAGCCCTGCACACACATATATACACACCCGTTTACACAAATAATAAATAAAAAAATATATTTTAGTTTCCTTTATAATTCTGAGACTCACTTTGTGAGCAGGCGTTTTTAACTTTTTGTAATACAGTTTTTTTTTTTTTTTTTTTTTTTTTTTGCATTAACTTTTACGAAATTACAATTATAGGGACATTATTTCTGAGCTTTTTTTCAATATTCAGATTCTGAACAATAACTTGCATTTTGATAAGTCTCATTGAAAACTTTTAATCTTTAAATGAAAACAATAAAGGTTTTAAGATTCATGATTCCTAGATAGGTATCATATTCTGGTTTAAAGATCCTGAATATCGGCAATTGGGTAAGCATTTATTTATTTATTTTTATGTATGTTTGTTTTTTCCCGATAAAGGATTAATAAATGATAGTTCTAGTATTTTTCTTTAGCAAATAAGCGCTTTTTAGGTGCGTTCGTAATTATATAAATACGTAGCACCTATAGTCGTCGTTTGGTCCGTCCGTCTGTCTGTCTGTCTGTCCGTCCGTCTGTCTGTCTGTCCGCAGATAACAACGCAAAAACTACCCAACCAAATGGTTTCCAATTTAAAATATATTATCTTTGCATAATTTTGTCGAGACATTTTAAATTTTATGAAAATCGAATCAAAACTTTAGGAGATATTAATAAAAATATTTATTAAGAAATTTGATTTTTTTTTTTAAATCGGTGCTTTTTTGTTATAGGAGCTTCCGAAGTTTAATCGTCAAGCGAGCGAGATACTTATTTTAATACAGAAATTAATATGCAGACGATATAATTCTTTTCACAGAATTAAAAATCATCAAGATCTGAATATTTATATAACTAGCTGATACATATATATCTGAATATTTATATAACTAGTTAAGATATTTGTATGAACAGTGTCATAAAATATATACTTAACTAGCTGTTTAACCCGTTCTACGCACGGGATATCATGAATTTAATTCTAAAACGTGCGTACGAACGCACCTCGTTTGTAACGTTTGACGTACAATTTCCAACTTGTTCATTTTGCTATTGTAGGCAATTAAAAAAATTATCGGGTATTAAACTTCAGAGGTGAGACGTGAAAAAAAGCTTTATCGATCCCAAATCAATAATGTTTTTTAAAAATCTTTATGATGCCTAGTAAAACAAATAATCAGCATCTATTTACATCATTCAAAGGGCTATTTTTAAAACTTTCTTCTCTGCTTTCAAAATGAAATTTGCAGCTTCCAACAAGTTGCATATAATTAGCCAAAGGCTAAGTTTCACACATTAGGTGGTCTTTCTTATCGCTCCATGAGGATTTTCCTCGTTCGAATACCCGCTGAGTTCCCCGAAGGATAGGGTGGCAACTTAGATGGGGCGGGCATTTTACTTGTTTGGACTGTTTTAAAAAAGACAGTACTATATTTTAGAATTGTAGCATCGATTTAAATTTTTTTTTTAAGCAAAATAAAAAGCATTTTTGGAAAGCTAAATAATCATGCTACGATTGTGTCTGTACCAAATTTTAAAATATCAAACTGATTTTTCGCGATAAGACACTAAACATGAATCTTTAATAATCCTAAAATAACGCACTTATATCACATTAAAATTAAAGAAATTAAATAAAATTTGAAAGGAGTGTGCATAATTTACAGGGTGTTCTAGAAAGGACTCCCCAACTTTGAAATGACATAACTTCGAAACAGTGAGAGATAGAAATGTGAAACAAGTTGAATGTTAGACAGATAGGTCTGGAATTTTTTATACATCAATTAAAAAAATAGTTCCAATATTGGACACGAGAGGGCGCTGCAATCACAAAGCTGTGTCTTTGAAATAGTTCCTGAAAGTGAGCTGTTTGAACTCAGATAAAAATCACATTACAATGGCTTCGATATGGTTACCTTTTTCAGCAACAACATGACGCTACCTACAGGTAAAGTTCAAAATCACTTGCAATACTTCTATTGAAATGGATGCATATGCCTCACAAATGAATTGTTCAAACTGTTCCAACGATTGGGGATTTTTAGAATAAACAGCGTCCTTCAAGTAACTCCACAAAAAGAAGTCGCATGGATTCAGATCCGGGGAATATGGTGGCCAATCCATACCGATACCTGTCACTTTGAGATAATTTAAAGCAATGACTCTCTCACTGAAGTGTTCCTCGAGGAACTCAAACACTGAAGTAGTACGGTGCGGTCGGGCCCCATCCTGCATAAACCATGAAATCTGTGGTGCATCCTCTAGAGCTTGAAATGTTCCAATAAACTGCTGTAAAATTTCAATATATCGAGATGTGTTAATCGTTTCCCTCCTGAAAAAGGGCCCAATGATTCCTTTACTGGACAGTCCTGCCCACACTGTAATTTTTGCTGAGTGCAGTGGTTTTGAAAGACACACAAACGGGTTTTCAATGCCCCATATTCGCCAGTTTTGTTTGTTCACATATCCCTCTAACTTAAAATAGCCCTCATCGGTGAACCCTAAATGACCGACATCAATTTTATTTTCATCAATCATCTGCAGTAACTCATTTGCAAAAACTTCTCTTTGTTGTGGAGCTGTATTTGTGATCGCTTGATGGCACTGTATTTTATAGGGAAACAGCTTCAGGTCTTCTCGTATTATACTGTGCGTACTGGTGTTTGACAATCCTGCTTCAGCTGCGACTCGCCTTATGGATTTTCGAGGACAACGTCTAACAATTTCTTCGACTGCTTGCACATTTTCAGGTGTCATGATTGATCGACTGCATCCCACATTTCCGTCTAAATCATCGGCCACACTGCCCGTCCGTTCAAACTTGTTGAATAAATTGCGAATTGTTTTCAAGTCTGGACCTTTTTTAACATTTTTTTTGAAAACTTTGCTTTGTCATCGTCGGACTTCGATTTAATCGATGGTATTCAGCTACAATAAAAATTCGTTGCTCCAAGGAATACGACATGATATTCTTGAATTCCGAATTATTCTCTAATTCTATACAACTTTTTTACACGTGTCAGCAATGAAACAGACGCACGAATGAAATTTCTGTACTTCTGAGTACCATTTAAAGTTCCATGTGCTTGTGCTGCCACCTATTATCCAATATTGGAACTATTTTTTTCAAATTCGTGTATAACAAATTCCAGACCTATCTGTTTAACATTCAACTTGTTTCACATTTCTATCTCTCACTGTTTCGAAGTTATGTCATTTCAAAGTTGGGGAGTCCTTTCTAGAACACCCTGTAAATGTACAGGTTTTGAAAGTTACAAAAATTACTAAATTCGAGCAAAATGCGAAAAGATGACACTTCTAAATTTCTCCCATTGAAATAACATTAGCTGCTCTATCTGGGAGAACCAGTGAAGTAGCCCCTTAACAAATAAAGCGGTCAAATTGGCAGCTATATTGTAAGCAAGCACAAAAGTTCTACAATTTTTTCCAAAAAGAATTTTTCACTTTGTTTAAGGTAGAAATTGTACATTTTTAAATATAGCGATCTAGTATCAGTAGAAAAAACTTCTCAATTGCAAGTAATTTTATTGCTAAGAATCTTGAAATTATTGAATGTCACCAGAAGTTACAAACTAATTCATTTGAAAATAAATATTTTTTTTCACATACATTATATATAGATATATATAATATGAGGTGCTTTTTGGGAATTGAGAATTAAAAATTAAGTAGTATATACTTAAGTAGTATATACTTAAGCAGAGGTGCCAAGCCCCCACTAATCATCCGTAATATGGGAGTTAATTTAACCCAGGTTTAATACGTTTCGCACCAGATTTTTTTTTAAAGAAATGAAATTAAATAAACTCCACACAGAAACATGAAATTAAATAAATAAATATTTATAAAATAAATTTTCTGGTTCAAAACGTTATTAAACTGGGTCAAATCAATCTACATGTTACGGAAGATTAGTGGGAGTTTGGCACCTCTAACTTATGTACTAGTATTTACCTCCGCCCTTCAAAGATTCGATGAAATAAATTATTTTTATGATGGCACGTATGAACACACTATACGGATACTTTTTCAACTATGTATGAGGCAGGATTTTCAAATTATATTTTTTGTTTGCTTTTATTTAAGACATTTTTAAGTGTTTATATTCATATTGAAGTTCTTTTATCTTTTTCGATTTCACAAATTAACAAAGTTCCTCCGTTAGAGGTTATCTTTTAATTACATCACACGTATTTCGCGGTTTTAAGACCTTCCCTCCTCCTACGTCACCCGTTATCACAATTGAGAGCTACTACCTTCACTGTTGTGATATCACATTTTGTATCAAACGAGGATGAATTTTGGGTACTTCTGGGTTATAGAGGCCTCCATAATTACAATTACGCCAATTTGCAGTCAATTTCGCCAAAGTTACGGCCATGCTCGTGAGGCGCGAATGGAACGAGCACGTATAACAGCAAATTAAATTAAATACAATTGCATTAAATAATATAATATTTTATATTAATAATAAGAATATATTACAACGATTCTTAACAAATTGATATCAATTTCTTAAAATATTTCACAAGTATAACAACTTTTTAATGGTACGCGTTACATTAAAGTTCTTATTAGAGGCAATTGCTTTTAATAATTCATCAAAAACATTTTTTTTTTTTACCTCGGTATTTTTCCACATAATTTCTGTAACATACGATTCAAGATGATGGCGAGTTCTTCCATGTAGTTTTTTATTGCTCCATTTTGAAGAACCCCTCATTCTTTCCACATGTTTTTTATGAGCACCCGTTGTTGGATCAACAATATTGTACTTATAGTTCACAGTAAACTTATTGTAACCTGTTTTTTCAAGCTCCTCTGAATTGTATCCAGCAGTCAGTATAGATTGTTGATTCATCTTCTACATATTCACAATTTTTTTACATCAGCGTACTAGCATTTCTGTTTAGGATTTAAACGAGAATTTTCCCAAAAAATACCTCCAAAAATTACTCTGTTATGGAAATATCCTGCCGCTGATGTTTTTCCGACGTAGAAACAAACTTTAAGCGATCTCGATAAAATTTATTGGCACCACCAATTTGTCCGTTAAATCGCCGTTAAGGTGTGAAGAACATTTACATGATAGAAGTGTGTTCCTCACACCTTAACGGCGATTTAACGGAAAAATTGGTGGTGCCAATAAATTTTATCGAGTTCGATGAAAGTTTGTTTCTACGTCGGAAAAACAACATCGGCAGGATATTTCTATAACAAAATAATTTTTGGAGTTATTTGCCGGCAGTATTGGACTTTGGACGTATTTTTTACATCAGCGTTCTAACATTTCTGTTTGGGATTTAAACGGGAATTTTCCCGGCAAATACCCCCAAAAATTACTCTGTTATGGAAATATCCTGCCGATGTTGTTTTTCCGACGTAGAAACAAACTTTCATCGATCTCGATAAAATTTATTGACACCCCCAATTTGTCCGTTAAATCTCCATAAAGGTGTGAGGAACACACTTCTATCATGTAAATGTTCCAATAAACATTTTCACTCATATGTAGTTAATGTTTACATCATTTTATGGATGTTAATTCTTCTGTACAACAGTACATAAACATTAAAGCAGTTATGAATACAGTGGTGGTCAGAATTATAAGAACAACTGAAAATTGCACAGAAAAAATTTATTTCTGAACTAAATAAAGTGAAATTTATACATAAAATACTTTTTTATGCTAGAAATCATTATAGAATGCAAAACATTGGGAAATGCAAAATATGAATGTTTTGGCATAATTAACAAAATATGTCATTGTAAAAGTTGGACAAAATTATAAGGACAATGAATGTTTTTCCTGAAACACACTAATAATTAATAATCTCCCCCTTCTTCTCAATCACTTTTATCAGTCTTGTCGTCATGTAGTTTGACAGTTCCTTCAGAACGTTCTTGGAAATTTTTGACCAGGCGTTTTCGTTGGAGGACATGAGCTCCTGCTTGTTCTCATATTTTATACCATTTTTGTATACTTCATGTGCCAGAATACCCCACAGATTTTCCATTGGATTCAGATCAGTGCTTCTGGCCGGCCAAGGAAGTAGTTTTACGAAATTAGCATCAAACCATGATTTTGAAGTTTGGGAAACATGTACTGAGGCATTGTCCTGCTGGAAGAAATAGTCTCCACTGGTTATTAACGGTGCTTCTGGTAAAAGATTATCTCCCAATACATCAACATAACTTTCAGAATTCATTCTACCCTGCACAAAAACTATTGGAGTAGTTCCACCAGTTGCGAAACCTCTCCAGACCATTACGGAGCTACCTCCAAATGCACGCTTTGAGAAAATTTCTTTTTCTCTACGGATATCATACCAGAAGTAGCGAAAACCATCTGGTCCATCCAAATTAAACTTTTTCTCATCGGAAAAGACAACATCAACCCACTTTTTCCCCATAGTAATGTATTTTTTGGCAAACTCCACCCTCAGTCTCTTATGAACTTTTGTAAGAGGCGGTCGTGACATATGTTTGCCATAGCGAACCTTTTTTTCTTTTTGTAAAACACGTCGAACAGTTCGAGCACTGCATTCTAAGTTCAATTCATGTTTTATTTTTGTTGACGTTTGTTTTCTGGAGCAAGCTTGCCTTATTATCGTTCTTTTCTCCCGAACAGAAACAGAAGATGACCTACCTGTATGTCTTTGCCGTCCATATTTACCGGGATTTTTAAGATAATTGTAAATAACCGTTCTTGATCTATTAAGCTTCATCGCAATTTGACATACAGAAAGTCCTGAACATTTAAATGCATCCACTTTCCCTTTCTCAAACTCTGAAAGCTTTGTACCTAGCGGCATGACTGAAAAACAGAATATGACGAACTCAAACGCTTACTATGCATTTTTATCGTCTGGAAGTTCCGTGTGCAGAGCAAAAAATATGGAAATTTTACTTTTTAGAACACACAAATACAGTTGTTCTTATAATTTTGTCCATATCACATGACTCGATAAATCCATAATACATTTTATAAATATGAATTTTTCACATATTTCCATAAAAACTTATAAAAATATACTTAATATTTCATTGTTTTTCAGCTATTAAATTTGCATAATTTTCCGGCCAAGTGTAGCCAAGATTTGGCGATTTTTGACTTGTCCTTATAATTTTGACCACCACTGTAGTATTCTACAACCAATAAACCAATTTCAACACAGAGGGCTTATTTTAAAATCTGTTACTTTGTATTCTCATATAGCTTTATCTTTGAAAACATACTATTTCATATCATGATCATTTGAGGATATTTGTTTGTTGGGTAAAAGCCCTTGCTTTTGAAAAAATGAGATTGCATCCACCTCCACATTTGGTAAATCAAAGATTGTTTCCACATTTATAAAAATAAATGTAGGCCATTAAAGCGAAAACAATGCAACATGCAACATGATTAAAAAAAAAAAAGAACATGGGAAATATGTTCTAAACTCTAAAGCATCAACGACAAATTAATATGATGTTAGAATAAGCACGAGGAGCTTTTTTAGGACTGCAAACATTTGACTACGTATCTAATTTAGCGATATATCTCATTCACTTGGCTTTCATTGACGGTGGTCGTTGTAACCCAAAAGTACCGAAATTTGGTTCAATAAAACCTAATACGTCATTGATTAATATTTATAAATAAAAATATTTATTTTTCTCATGAAAGCTGTCAACGCTGTTGATTTTATGTAAAATAAAGATTATACTCTCTATTAATTACTTAAGTACAAAACCGATATGATATTACGTACTTTTATTTCAAGTTGTTGCAATTCAATGGTAGCGAAACATTATTCCTAATACTACATATTTTTATGAAGCTTATTATACTGCTTGCGTTGTAAAATGTTGTAGATATTTTGATTAAAAAAATTATTCCATTTGTCAACACACCATCAAAGACGTAGTAGCTACCAACTTTCACAATATTTTGTTGACACTAAAATTTTAAAGAGATTTTTGCCTTATCGCTGATTTCGATGATTGAATACGAAAACATTTACTATTTTTTACTACTAGTTTTAAGTAAAAAGCATCAAAGTTGGCAGATACGTCTTGGGTGTGCTTCCAGATTGCATAAAAAATCTATTACATTTAACGACTTGTTTTATTCGATTTGTCTAATCATGGAATATTTGTCAATAAACTGGAGCGAGGATTACTATTCTGAAATCGTGTTAGATATTTTGAATAAGAAAATTCTCCAATTTAGCAACACTACCTCAATGCTAAGTTTAATCAACATAGATGTCAACAGATATTCATTAATCATTTCGGTTTAAACCCATATTTCATCAAAGAGCGTTTGAGAATCTGGATGAACGCAAGAAAACACCTACAAGAAACCTTTGTTTTCTAATATATTTGATTTCTATTCAAAGCAATCGATAAATATCAAGGATTCAAATTAACTTATCATCGGTTTTATCATAGAAATGTGTTATTTTGATGGAAATTATTCTACGCATATATACGATGAACGTTATTATCTGGAAATAGTGACAATAAAAAAACAAAATGGTTTGAATTCATGAATCATTTTTAAGCAGTCAGAAAAAATAACTCCATATTAATAAAAGATGTACCGTAATTTCCGAACTATTATCCGCGGATCAAGCAATCATGTTTCGACCCAGAAATTTTATTTAAATATATTTTTTTTTTATATAATTGAAGGACAATACTTACAGTGATTTAGTAAGTTAAATTTTATAAAATAAAATTTCTGGATCAAAACATTATTTTTTGATCCGCGGATTACAAATTACGGTACATTTTTATAGACATAAAATTTCGTTTTATATTTTCTAAAATGTTAAAATACCATAAATACTGAATGTTAGACTACTACCTTCATTAAAAAAAAGTTGATGTATGTTTTGGAAAATGAAACATTTGGTAATAGGAAATGTCAAGATATGCCTTCTTGTACGCATAATCTCCTACAATAAACATTAAACTTAAGCTATATACTGAAACCCATCTCGGGAATTAAATTACCCATGAACTGACTAGAATGGGGTCGTTACAGATTCATCTGTCTTTTAAAGTAAATTACCTTTATCTTCCAAATGACCAATTACTGAGACATAAACTGCATTTGGTATATTGGCTAAAGGCTGCTATTAAAAGTAACATTCAGCATTATTTTTAATGATAAAAAATATGTATTATTCTGATCTAAATATGTGTGGGATAATTGAGGATGACTATTCTAATATACAGATACAAAAACATTGACCCTGGCTTACATTCCTTAAATATAAATCATACACATATGTTAATCATAAACAAAATATGTAAAAAAAGAAAACAGAATTTTATGAAATCGATTAAAATTATCGGGGGATTAAATTTATAGAAATACAAAATTTACATTTTTATACGGCCACCTGGCAAAAAAAAAAAAAAAAAAAAAAACAATGAGTAAAATATGCCCTATACACAAATAAGGTCAGGTGCAAAATTTCAGTATTTTATCATAAAATGTCGCATAGATATCTTTAAACAAAGTTGGTGAGGGATTAATCATAAATTAAAATGTAAATGCTTACAGCTAAGAGTGCAAATGATGCGACGCTGAAATGCATCATAAGCAAATGAATTATGGCTCTTATCTTTAGTTTTATTTACAAATTTACATTTTTGAAAATAACTTAAAATTTTACATGGTGAATTATACAGAATAAAACTTGCACAGTTAAAGATCATTAAAGCAGCTTAGACATGTTTGTATATGCATATCAGTACAAAAACCCTTAACGGGTTAAAGTTTGTGACGCAGCACTTCACCTTTTGTCTGTAAGAATTTCAAATACGGGTCTTAAAATTAATGATATCAAATTTTGAGTGACGGTATGCTATAAATTAAAAAACTTATCTTTTTTTCCCCCTACTGCTATATTGATATTCAGTGGTGCAAATATTATTTTTTACATGGAAAAATATATATAAGTTTTTGCTCATGCTTTTTCATTCACATCTCTGATAAATTCAAAATACGAATTTTAAAAGAAATGATATCAAAATTCAAGTGACGCCTTCATGTGACTTTAATGGGTTTGTTTTAAAATCCAATTTATTTTTGGTTTGTCTCCTAATGTATATTTACACATGCTAACAATACTTTTAATTTTCTAATACATCATTAAATATATCACTTGCAATGAGCCTGTATTATGCATTGAAATGTATTTATTTCAATAAATTGATTAACTTTTGTGCCATGCTGTCGAAAATTGAAAGAAAAATTTATGTAAAGGTTTATTTTGCATCATACTATCCATTTGCATACATTTCACTTAGTTTGGATACTATGACGCAAAATAAACCTTTACATAAATTTTTCTTTCAATTTTCGACAGCATGGCACAAAAGATAAATCAATTTAAATAAAGATATATAATTTTTCTTGTGTAATCTTTATTTAAATATACACACATAGGCACAAAAGTTTTTTTAATTTATCAAAATATCTTGATCATATGCAATAAATACATAGACAATCAAGTTATGTTTTGATTAAAAAAAAAAAAAAAAAAAAAAAAAAAAAACTATATTTCAATTAGGAAGTTATTGACAACAAGTCTTAAATGTAGAAAAGGATTCATATTATACATGTGTATTAATTTACAGAAAAAACTTGTTGTATTTGTATTTATATTACATTTAATATAAGAATAAAATTACAATAATCCAGCAATATATGAAACCCTATTTCTCTTTTCCAGGGTCCCCTTTCCTTTATTGTCACAAAAATTTGAGCATTCCCAATGTCTCAAAGTATAGATGGGAGTATGTAAAAAAAAATTTAGATAAATATATTTATTATTAACCTACTCTATTAGTATAAAATATCAGCTCTAACTGAAAATTACATGCTAAATTTGGGACCGAGGGCCCAATTAGCGTGCAATCACACAATTGCTACAAGTTTCAAATTTATTTTACATTTGCAGTAGGCATATATATATTTTAAAATCTAGCTACTGTCTTACGCTCTTTAAATAGTTTGAGTACAATAAAATTAATGCTAATAAAAATTTACCTTATTCCAATTACTTGCTTTGAATAGGAATTGATATTTTTGGCTCATTTTGAATAATACAGCTGGGAAACAGAATGTATACATATAATAATAGTAATTTTTAGTTATTTACAGTTTGTAAAATTTATTATGAATATTTAACGAATTCTTAAACTGAAAGTCCTGGTTTTCATATTTTATTTATTTAAAAAAATAAATAAAAGCATATAAAATCATTGCATCATTTGTTTTAATTAGAAAAAAAACGTTATTCTATAAAATATTTACGAGAATTACGTGATAAATCCCGGATATCAAAGTACAATAAAATTTAAAAGAAAAAAAGATATATCTGAGTTCCAGGCTTGTTTTGAATAAGAATGAATATTTTTTGTTCCTTTTTAATAATACAGTGGGGAAAAAATATACATATTATTTACAATTTGTAAAATTTAACATAAATATTTTACAAACTTTTAAAATAGTTCGTTTTCTGTTCTGTTAACTAAAAAACTCGTAAAAAACATAACAAAATTTCTTTTTAAATACAGCTCAAGAAAAAAAAAAGTTTTCGATTTGCTGAACTTCAATTACTGACAATAGATGGCGCTCCGGCCAAACACGGCGTTCCCCTACCTGAGGTATTCTATTACCATGCGCATAAGAAATGCGTAAAAAGTCTACGCAATAGGCTTAAGAAAATAGTCCCATTTTTAAACCAGATTATTTAAAAAACAAGAGTTTTCCTACGTTAACGCGAAACGACATTCGCTTAGTCTAAAACCGATTAATATAATATATTAATTTTACAAAAATCGCCCGAGCCATTTTCGAGATAAATTTTCAGAGGCCTTATATTTACCCAAATTTAGTTAAAAATGGACTTCCAGTTCTTAAAATCTACTGCACGTAGAAATGTATAAATTTCAGGACTGAATTAGACCATAGATATAAGACTAATGTGAAAAAATCAAAACGGTATGCCTCATATTTGCTGAGATATTAAATGTCGGCGTTTTGATTTCTCTTTGATGTCCTTCTAGCCGTATATATAGAGTGACGGAAATCTTCGGTTTTGGGCGTTCGGTTTTCGGTTTTTGCTGCGTCACTCGAGATACTGCCGTCTCTCATGATATCTCCCTCTGATCAGTGCGTCGCATAATCGCAACAGACGTGTCATTACCTGCGAAAGTTGTTCGTGCTTTGCTATTAGCACAGTTATTATTTATTTATGCAATCATTGTTTTTTTTTCGTAATTTGTGTACGCCCTTTGAAAAGCAAAAAATCCGGCATGATTTTTCTCCTTTGCGTACTCATACTCAGGCATCGAGAAGTGGTATAAGTCAGCTTTTATCTATTTTCATATCTCTGTAACTTTTTATGATAAAATACTGAAATTTTGTACATGACCTTATTAGTGTGTGGGATACATTTTTCTTATTGTTAAATCTTTTGTACTGGGGCCGTATGAAAATTAAATTTTGTATTTCTTTAAAATTAATCCCCTGCAAAATATTCATATATATATTCCATATAAATGCTGACGTCATAATGATGCGGTCAACAATGTGATTAAAATGGATGGATGTTGCAACAATGGAGCTATTTTTTTAGCCTACGCTAGTCACGCGAAGAAACGCTGAAGCTAATGTTAAGTCTATGGGAAGGTTCTTGCGTGATTTCTCTTTCGCATTTTAATATTTTTAAATGATTTTTTTTTTTGCATAGAATAGCTGAGGTCGATCTCTAACGTTGTTAGTTGTTAGTTTTTTGATTTTTGTTAGTTTTTTTTATAATTAAGTAAAATTACATTTCTTGAAACAATTTTATCCAGGCAGCACCAAACTAAAAAATCAGCAATAGGCGCAAAATACGATGAGGAAATTAATGCTATATTTTGAACTCCAAAATCGTTCAACACTTATTTACCACGTTTATATTGTTATACAATCATGCACGGCATGTTTTATAATATAAGGAATAATAGAAAGCAAAGAATATGTGGTAAAATAAAAATTATTATTAATGGACTTAAAAGTCAAAATTATGTGAGAATCACTCATATATGAGTAATATGAGTAAAAGTCTCCGGGTTTTTGCACACCAGAAATTTTTTAGAGAAAATGTTGTTCTTTTAAATCGCAAAATACTCCGATTAGATAGAACAGCATTTTTTGTACTAAATTACTGGTGTACAAAAAGCCGGAGACTTGGCAAGTCTGTGTGGGTTGGGTTGATTATTGACGGCCAATTATCTACACTAGGGATATAGGCCCGGGAGGAGTGCCCTTCGTGGGGGTCTTTCTAAGGGAACCTAACCCGTATTTACGCATGGATAAATCCACGGCTCGAAGAAAACCACGAAAACTCCGAACGATTAGGCCGACGGGCGCGATTGGGAACGAACCCAGCACCTCCCGTCTACCAGCTTCGAGAGACACAACCTCTCAGCCACTGGTGGGGCTGGCAAGTCTGTGTATATATATATATATTTAATTCCGGAAAATTCTATCATTTATTCTATCATTATTTTTAGACAATAATTCCGATATCTAATGTCTAATAATTGACGGGTTGAATTTTCCGGTACGAGTTGTTATCCCGAACGGAAGGAATACTCCAAAGAACCCAATACATTACAATATTGTTTTATATATCATTTTTACTTCTTCTCTCACTTTACATAGTGTTAAAAAACAACACATTATATGAGCAAATTTATTAAAGCAATGTAACCGGTGTATAAAGGATGTTTATTTATATTTTAATTAATAGGGAATCTGATCTCTTTAATTCTCATTTCTATTTTGTCACTGTTATGTTCTAAGGCCAATTTCCCAGTTATATAATCTAATTCAGATATAATGAGAATAATTAAAAAGAAATCACATTACATGTGAATTAAATTATTTTTTTTTACTTGACTTTAACTGATAAAGGCCACTTTAATATAACCTGTCGAAAGACTGTTTAACTTTATTTATGAGAAAACCCGCATTTCTTTATTCTCTTATCTCTTTTCTTTCAAAGAACAGAATTCCGAAGGGCTGCTTTTTACATTATTTGAGATCAAGCGCAGCTGAAAGGTATTTTTACAATGTTTGCTTTCTAAACGATTAAGACTAATTAATTTAACATACTTAGTTATGTTAAATATTCTGTATACATTAGAAAATTAATTATGGACAGCTTTTTCAATAGAAACATGATAATTAAATGTAAAAAAAAAATTAATAATCCGAAAAAGATTGCATACTGGTTTTACATTTGAGAATTACTGTTTTCGAATAGTAATCTTCGACTTTATTAAACGCAGAAAAATATTAAATTCATGCGATTAAATAAGGCGAAATGTTATATTATTAAACAGAAGAAATAACCCTAAAGAACCTGTGAAAGCATAATATACTCCGTTTGGGAAACTTGGGGATATTTCGTTGCTACCATGTCAAACTATCGAATGTGCAAAAATGCATTTTCATTACTTATAAAAATGGGCCGATTGCCACCACTAAATTGTAATAGTATTCTTCAGCAGGCTTGCCAGTATGGTCTCTTTTTTTCATTCAAAAATTCCATGTTGGTACCAGAAATTTGAAACAGAAATTTTTGCTCTATTTAATGACAGACTGTTTGTGATTACTTAAAGTAAATTTTTTCTACCAGAATTTCCGGTATGAATTCGGTATCTCTCAATCATTAAGACAGCATAACTGGTGGCCCTGTTCTTCACACAAATTTTATTAGAAATCTTACTTGGCGAAGAATTCTAATAAAATTTAGTGGTGACAATCGTCCCCTTTTTTAGAGTAATGAAAAATGCATTTTTTCACATTCGATAGTTATACATGGTAGCGACGATTTGACCAAAGTGGAAATATACTACAAAACCTGATTACTGCAAGGCAAACTTTCAAAAGAATTTCTTGTATAGGAAATTTCGCCTTATTTATGACAGAAATTCAGCTTTTAAATAAGGAAGATTACAATTTAGAAATATTGGTGAAGGCCAAGTGATAATCAGGCTCTGATGTGACCCATTTGCTTTTACGTTATGAAACGGATCTTTATAAGATATGGTAAACAAGTACATGCCTTTTTAACTATTCGTGATCTATTTTAGTCATTTGGAGTGATAAAAAAACAATGTGAAATTTTGCTGCACCCTTCCTCAAAAAGTGAGTTTTCCATTTCATAAACGTAACCTCCTATACCAGTTGAAAATTAAGTTAATAAATGTATTTGTAATTTAAAATGTATATTACTCAATGATTTACAAGATATTTTAGTTAATTATAAATTAATATAAGTATTAATTTTATACTTTTAAACGTCAGTAATGAAATACTTGAAAATTTGTAGGCAATTTGACAAGAGACAAAACTCTCATTTATCATCTAGTATACTCGATCACAACCTAATTATTTTAATTAGATATAAAACAAAGTCATCTTCACTAACATGCAAATTTAGGTCCTAAAACAGTATTACTCGTAACTAATATCGGCATTATTACCAATAATATTACTTGCTACATTTCACGCAATCTGTTTCACACTAATCTGAGGATTTGTACTGGCATAAAATTATTTAAGAAAGATCTGCTTGTCTGTAGATAAATCCTATAAAATATATGTCCTAAAATTTTTCTCAATATCTCTCTAAAACTTAAACTTGCTGTCAAAGGAAAGAACTTATTTTTAAGCACATAAAAGGTGAGTTTTAGTACCTTAATTTCCGACGAATCATGTTTCGACCAAGAAATTTAATTTTATAAAATGTAACTTATGGGATCGCTGTAAATATTTGACTTCAATTTTTAAATGAAATTTCTGGGTCTAAACATGGTTGTCTGTTCCACGGATTATTGGAAATTACGGTACTGCTAATTTTAACCAGGAAAACCAGTGCAAGAAAATTCTCAAACTTATTTTCTCCAGTTGTTATTTATGAAAATATCTCATTAAATTGGAGTCTGCTTTTATGTACCACTCCCGTATCATAGCCCCCTTAATACTATGCCTACGCGCTTACACAAAAACAGCGACTGTCTTAGGAATTTTTTTTTTCAGCGTTTGAACGTTCCCTTGAATTTGAATGCCTGTAATTTATAAAATATTTTTTATTTTTCTGAGATTAAGTAAGTCAAAGAAAACTTTTAGAAAATATTGGTATGTAAAATCAGGGGACCGTACAAACTCTTAAAATAATCCGCCTGCAATAGCCGCCATTTTTGTGTCAGCTCGTTGGCCTAGTATGCATCGAAAAGTGCTCGTGTCATTATCTTATGCATTGCCAAAAACTGATATTTAAATGCCGTTTGTGTAACATTAAGACATAGCTGACAACTTTTACGCTTTTTTTGCTACCACTAAAATTTAATGAATATTTTCCCTTATTTAATTTTACGAATTAAATAACGCCAAATTTACTATTAAATTTTAGTGTTAAGAAAACAACGTAAAACTGGCAGCTATGTAGACTTTAAATAAAATATCACATTTAATCAGACATAAAATTTACATAAAATACACTAAAAAACATTAAAAATACTGCAAACGTTTTAGGCTATAATCTAGCCCCTCATCAGTGCAATTACGTACGCTGACCGGAGAATTTTCAACCATGTTTTCAGTTAATATCGTTAACCAGTTAAAACTTGAAAAAATTTTGATGAACTTCCATTAGAGCAAGATCGTGTACTCAGGTGGAACAGCACAAGATTCGTTAATTGGCGAAGTCTGTTTACGAGTGAACCAACCCTCAAGAAATACTCTACTCTTAACATTATTGAAACTGGATCTGATTACTGTGATACTTGCGAAATCCGGAATATGATCTGTATCCAAAGAATGCTGTACTAGTTTTGATTGCAGGCTACCAGATTTATAGGCACGTTTATGTTCGGCAAGACGAATGGCGCAAGTACGGCCCGTTTCACCAATATAGACAGAGTCACAGACCCCGCAATGGATACTGTAGACCGCGCCGGTTTTAAGTAAGGGAGGGATTCTAGGTTTAAACTTACAAAGCAATTCTTTTAAAACATTCTGCGGCCTGAAGGCTGTACAGATATTATTAGACCTGAGTAGACTAGAAATTTTTTCAGAAAGATCTTTATAATAAGGAATAGACACATATCCAGTGGGGCTTCTACGAACTAAAGAGGTTGACAAGCTATGCTCAGAAAGTAACCTTTTCAGCCCTCGCAAAGGGTAACCATTTTTGCCACTTGCGCCATTCGTCTTGCCGAACATAAACGTGCCTATAAATCTGGTAGCCTGCAATCAAAACTAGTACAGCATTCTTTGGATACAGATCATATTCCGTATTTCGCAAGCATCGCAGTAATCAGATCCAGTTGCAATAATGTTAAGAGTAGAGTATTTCTTGAGGGTTGGTTCACTCGTAAACAGACTTCGCCAATTAACGAATCTTGTGCTGTTCCACCTGAGTACACGATCTTGCTCTAATGGAAGTTCATCAACATTTTTTCAAGTTTTAACTGGTTAACTTTATTAACTGAAAACATGGTTGAAAATTCTCCGGTCAGCCTACGTAGTTGCACTGATGAGGGGCTAGATTATAGCCTGAAACGTTTGCAGTATTTTTAATGTTTGTTAGTGTATTTTATGTCTGATTAAATGTGATATTTTATTTAAGACTTTTATTCATCAGACGTTAAGAAATGTTTAGTTATTATGTAGACTTTATTCGGGCATTACTATTCAGAAAAAGAAATCCACCACATTGTGCTATTTTATCAACAAATTGTTGCACATAGATGGAAAATGTGGTGTTTGAATTGGAATTTTGTTTACTTTCCGAATATGAAAGTAATATTTGAAATAGGGATCTTCACATATTAAAAATTTTACAACTTTTTCAGTTTTAAAAAATAACATCCAATTTTAACACCATATTTGGGTTCTTGGAACAAGGGAGCCAAAAAAGCTAAGTTTATGTATTGTATCTTAAATATTCCAAGAGTTATAAAAAACTATTTTAGGGTTTTTTCCATAAATTTCGAATAATAAAATAAAATTAGGATCCTAAAGTAAAAAGTATTAGCAACACACAATTCGTTAAAAGAAAAAAAGAATTGCAGTACTTCTAAATACGTATTAAATAAATTAACTTTTTATAAAAGATAAAAAAATATTTTCGATTAAGAACCAAGATGTTCTTTTCTGTGGATGTTTGATAACAGGGCACTGTCCCCTTAGACCGTCGAAAAGTAAAATTTATTTGTATTTCGGAAAGCAAATTTAATGTAGTTTATAATTCATATTTTTTGTTATGAATTTAATCATAACTTTCATACTTTACAACCTGTCTTTTTATTTCGAATAAATGCTCGGAACATGTTTGAGTGTTTTCATTGTATCTTCTTAAGTTATCCACACACATTTAAAACGTCATTTTCGATAAAAATATCATTTTTTTTATTTTTGTAATAATATTAAAATCCGATCTTTTATCTATATAATTCTGCGTTAATTGTGTTTATATATTAATTAGAGCCCCAGTTACAGCCATTTAAATTTACATCTGTTATAGCTTGCCGAAGAATTTTACAAACTGAAATATCGTTCTGCAAATCTGAAGTAAGCTGAAATGTGTGTTTACATTCTTCTTTTACGAGATTTAGCATTTAAATAAAATTATATGTCCAAGAAACTATATGGAGTATATAATTAAACCTTTAAAGAATAATTATTTTTATAGCAAGAACCACGTTTAAAAGTTTTTTTTTCGCTTTTTCTCAAAATTAAGTTTTTCAGATTTTTACTGCACGTAAAACATCCTATAGCAAAAAAGTTATGCATGGAATGCCTTGAATTTTTTTGTAGTTATTTTTAAAATGTTTATTGAGGGAACAGACTATAATAGTGATAATATTTTACTTAGTTTTATATTTACACTGGTAAAAGTTAAAAAGCTGCATGAAATTTTACGAATTTTTCATTACATTAGTACTTCAAGTGCTATATCATCTGCGGATAGAGATGCTATTATAATATGGCTTATCTATGCCCTAGAGAATGTTATTTTCTTTATTATGCAATTTACAAAATATGAATGCATTGATTTGATTTTGAGTTATCATGTTTTGCGCAAATGTCAATTTTTCACATAATTTAGACTATTTTTCGCTTTAAAAATCATTTCTGTGTAATTTCTAAAATGTTGATATATATTTCAAAGTTTTTACTTGAGTGTCATAAGAAAAAATTGGTATAAAGAGAAAAATTTCAAAACTCAGCTCCGAAGGTGTGTAGATACCTTAAAAAACAGTCAGGTGACTTTCGGGAAGGTATAATTAAAGTATTTAGCATTAGAATAATCAAATTTTGACCTTGTATCTCTAGGGGGATTGAAGAAAAAGCATATGAACTATACATTTTATCGGGGCTGCTTCGACACAAGGAACTTAAACATGGTGAACAAATTCAATGTTACCATTTGCAAATTGTACAACTTGAAGTTAGTGCAATATTTAATATGTAGTGCCAAATCTATGGTTACGGGTATGGTAATGTCTCACACTTTTACACATAAAATTTTTTGTACTATATGTGTATAAAGCCCAAACTTTTATATACATTTGTTTATGCTTAATCAAGATTTATTTGCCGCTACGATTTCCTAAAACATTATTTTCATACTTAAAATAAATATTAATTTTCTGTTGCGTGTGCGACATCCATGTCACACCCACAGCCAGGGGTGTGAAACCTGGGCGCCAATGGGCCAATTGTCACCACAAAATTATATTAATATTTTTCGCCTAAATTGTATTAGTGTAATTCGCTTAAAATTTAATAGTATTCTTATTAGTCGATGAAGACTATCTTGGTGGCAATCGGCTTATTGGCGCCCAGTTTTTACACCCTTGTCCGCAACATACAACATTTCTTTTTAATACTTTCCAACGTAGTTGAAAAGAATGACTTATGAAACTCGATACACATGGAAACTCCATCAACCCAAGGAACCAGTGTCCGATTATTGGGGTTGTAAACCAGTAAAAAAAAAGATATTTTACCCTTATTTTTGACAGAAATCCTACATGAATAAGACGTTTAAATAAGCCAAAAATTTCCATTTCAAGTTTGCCCCGCCAGTAATCAGGGCCTGCACGGAACCATTAACAAATGGAAAAACAGTGGCGCGTATAACGAAGTTCTCAGTATCGAATCCTAACCAACAAACTTCTCAATCTGTTGGTAATGTTTGTTTAAACTTCCAACTCCTCTTTGAACTAGTTTCAGTAATTTGGATTGGATTTAAATGGATTGCATGCATAAATATTTTCCATAGAATTATGAAGTTTCCATGTGCCATATGTCTTTCCATCAGTCATTGAGTGAGTTCGCAGATCTGATGACACAAATATGTCAGTGAATTTTGTCCGGCTGAATATCTTCTTGGTAGCTCAGTTGCTGAGAATTGGCGCGTACAACCAAGGTACCAGGTTTGAATCCAAACTTATATAATCGTTTCTCTGATGCACCGGCACATAAATACTAGGGCTGAGCGCTGACGCGAAAATGGCGGCTCTCGTAGGCGGAAATTTTTAACCGTTTATACAGTCCCCTGAATTTATACACCAGTAATTTCTTAAAGTAATTTTTTTGACATATTTGATCTCAGAAAAGTAAGACACAGAAAATTTTTAGAAAATGTTTCTGTTGAAATTCGAGGAACATATGCAAACTCTGAAAAGAATACACCTACGACAGCAGCCATTTTTGTGTCAGCACTCAGGCCTACATTTCAGGGGGCGGTGCCTGATGGGAAAATTCATTTCAACTTTGAACACTACCTAAAAGTATTCTCAGTAATTCCTGTTGAATGCTAACGATTTGTATATATAATATATAAACATATTTTTATACAATTAGACTGGCTATTTAATTATACAAATGATTTGCAAATACACATATTCATGGTTTACGATGCGGATAATTTTTATGCTGCATTTATTATAGGCAGCCAATAAACGGAAATTAACGGCTGCATTTATTATATTCACCAATTTTGAAAGAATAAGAATTTATGCATATTACGTTCAGTAGACTTTAAACGCAGTTTATTGGCGCATACATATTTTTATATGATTATTTTCAGAAGAATGATTAAGGAATGATTACTTTTTTTAAGATTGTACATTTTGTAAAAACACTAAAAACAGGCAGTCAACAGGCCTCATTCTAATTCATCACAATAGTTGTTCACTTTCTTACATTTAATTTAAGAAGTATTCATACAAGTATGTATAATTTAAAATATGAGATTCAAACCAATATGATAAATAAATATACTGATAAAACAACATAAAATCGTGCTCTTCGGTGAGACAAGACGCATATTTTTTTTTATAAAAGTGGAATTTTAGTGATAGTCGTCCATAGTTTGTCTTCGCTGCGTAGTGTTCTATTCAGTGCAGCAGAAACTCGCGCTTCTGCTTCTGTATTATTGTTTTCGAGTCGCAATTTATCCATTTTTAACGCATTCCAACATAGCTGAAAAGTGTTAATGAATTCGGTTTGTCTCTCTGACTGTCCGTGCTCTAACTCACGTAAATATAATCTGATTGTCATGCAATTGCTATATGTTATTGAAAGTTACTATGGCATGTTTGGCCTTGAAAATAAAGTATGCATTATTAATCGTTCGTTTAGAGGGACACCCAAAAGATTTCCGTTATATGAGGGAGTTAGAATGACAATTGAGTAGTTCAAAAAATTGAAAAATCTAGATAACCATATTTTCTCTGAACGTATATTAATTTCTGTTTAATGTGACAGTCAAATAAACCATAGTTCACTTACTTTAGTGTCTAGAGTGAAAAACAAGAGTTGGGCCATTTAATGTAACTGCAATACGACAAGTTTCACAGAACCCTTTCATTTCTCAAATTACTAAATATTGACTTACTCTTCTTTCATTCTAACCCCCTCATATAATGGTCAAAGGGGGGGAAATTGCATGCAGTGTATTTTATTAATGTTACACTCTTTCAAACATATTGAAACTGATATATATCACTGAGGTGCACTACAAAAAACTTATTTTAGAACAAGGTGTACATAGCATTCCTCTTTTATTTACAGGGACACACAAAATAATTTGATTACAAAACTATATATTAATTGCTAGAAGTGCGTTTTCAGTTGCGGTACGTGTTTTTAAATTTAATTTTTTTTTTGCATATTAATTGGTTTATATAAATTCTATAAATCTTATACAGTGCTGTACAAAGTTCTGGAGTACATTTCCGTTTATTGACGAAATTTTCTATTCGGGATTTTTCAACTCTGCTATTCGTTTTCTAACCGAAGTAAATTTTCGTATATTATGTAGTATATGTACAAATCTGTAGATACTATACAGGGCTGCACAAAATAAAGGAACATTCTGAAGGAGATTGCTTGTAGACCTATAAGCTACAAGGCAGTTTTCTCGATTGATCTATATTTTTTATTCACAGAAATACACTCTCAGAAAAAACTGTAAATTTATGAGCGTTGCCCTTCAATTTTCACGGGCAACAGCCTTAACAGTCTGATCCACTAAATAAGCGGCCTTATCCCTTAGAAACTTAGAAAATTAAGAGCAATCCACATATTCTTACAGTTCTAGCCCATATTTTAGCAAAAATACGGTACGACCCCATACATTGTCTTTCGCTAGGGTGTAACCCTTCATTTTACTCGTGTTTGGAAAATTTTAACCCACCAAAACAGCGATTCTGTGATGATTATCTAACGTGCTACGTGCTACGGAACAGTAAGCAAAGTGTTATTGTGTTTTAAAGTGCATTATATCCTGGGCATTATAATGCTATATTACTTTGCCCCATAAAATTACGGGCTGCATAAAATGATTGGCATGGATTTTTTTTTATGGTGTATGACTGGACTCTCTGCTGCCGGCCTCTGCCCGTAATTTTACTGCAAATTTTTTTACAGTGTACATACAGGACTTTGGCAATTTACATAAATCTTCTTCTTGAGGACGGGATAGACACAACGAAGTAGAAAGCAAGGAAAACACACACACACAATGACATAATGAAATGATCTATGTACTAGCCATGCCCTACCAGGATTCCAACACGGGTCATCACCGTGGCGGTTGCCACCGCTACCAACCGCGCTGCCGGGCCGGTTGATGAGGTGTTGATATGCTGTTTGGATTTAATAACGATGACCTGATGTTTTGGTGTTCGTTCTTTGGGCTGTTGCTTTGCTGGGTGGTGAACAGGAACTTACCGCTGGAGGCTTTGCGTTTCAAACCCACACAGTTCAGTGCTCCGGCTAGGTGCTCTTGTTTACTTAGACATCATATTTCCACATATGAAGTTTTGTTACAGTATTCTGAATGTGTTGGAATGTGTTTCGTAATCTGTGCTTGACAAACAATTTTTCTTTATTTTTTGAATTTGAATTTATAAATAATTCTTATAATTAAAAATGTATTTTTAAATGAAAAATGTCTATATTATTTTTGGGTCTATTCATTGTATGTCATTAAATAAACACTTCAGTCGGGCGATGTTTTTGAAAAAATATAAATGTGTGTGGCCCAAACATGGTTCGCGAGGTTTTGATGAAACCACTATTTCTGCACAGCAAATTAATGATTATTACTTGGATACAGTGTAATTAAAAAACTATCCCTGGCAAACCTGTGACCTGTTAAAGTATACCATACCGTTTGTAAAATAATATTTTTTTTATTAACCCCTAAATTTGAATTTATAAAATAACGTCTTTACCCAAGCTGCTCAGTCTTCCATAAAACAGTTTTTAGTGAGAATGAAAAAGAACAAAGCGAAGTAATCACAATCGCTAACCGAAATCTGTTACAAAGATTAATCAGAGAATAATAATTAATGAATAAAATGCAATGCAATTGAAGTAGAAATAAATAAAAATAAAAAAAATGAAAGTAAAAATTTATTTTATAACATGTTTTCACAAATAAATTATTTATTTCCAATTTTTTAATGGAAAAATTATAATTTACCGTTAACTACTAATTTTTGCTTTAGATTTTTCATTGCAAGAAAAAAATACATTAAATGAAAGTCATCAACTTTTTAGTTGATTATCGGTTTTTCTGATGATGCATCAATAAAATCCTCAGGAAAAGCTGATAAAATAAATATAAATTACTTTCACTATATTTTTATAAATATTGTTCATAAAAAGAAATAAGCATGCTGAAAAGGAAATAAAACTAGCATGTAATCTGAAGGATTATTCATGCATTAATTATTTATTATTACCAAATAAGCCTCTCAGCTCTCTGGCGAAAATAAATGCATGGAATGAGTAAATAAGATTTCGCTTTATTCGTATGTCATATTATGGGTTATCTGAATAAAAAAGATATGAAATATGGTTTTATTTGGATAAAGGTATTAAGCTAAAGAATAATAATAGAAGTAACATTGGAAAGTTGGAAAAAAACGCGCATTGAAAGAAAAGTTATATTTCTTATGCATTGCATCCTTAGAATTACAAAAAAGAGGTAGTATTGTGATAGGAAAAGAAATAACTTATAATTCCTAAATCATACCTACAACCCTCCAGCAGTTTTAACCCTTGCAAGGGCAAAATAATTCTGCAGCTAAAATGATGAAATGATTGACTGCCAACAGAATTTACGAACCAATTTATTTGAATATAAATAAATGTTTTTCTTTGCGTTTTTTATAAAGAATATATATTTTTCAATATTCTACTATGATTTCGGCATTTATGAATGATAATTAAATGGGAATTATACATTTCACAGCCGATTGAAAAGCTTAATTTCAAGGCTCCCATCATTCGTATTATGAATAAAAGTATGTCTAATGTAAACATTTTATGCTAGGTTTTTATAAAATTTGCAACAAAAAATACCTTCTGGGTGGGTTTCTACAAAATGTGTAAGGAAAGTGAAAGTAGATTTTTCTTTTGAAAGAAGTGATATTAAGTAAATACCGAGTAGGAGTCCTGTAAATGCAATAAACATTTAGAACCAGAAAATTTATTTAATCCATTGTGTTATCTTTCCTGAAGCATTGTGTTCTTGGAAATACAAAACATAAACAGTTTTGTGATTAAAAAAAAACGAAATAAATTCAATGTTTATTGAAAAAAGAAAATTC
Organism: Maratus michaelseni; assembly: GCA_963931845.1. Lineage (NCBI taxonomy): Eukaryota > Metazoa > Arthropoda > Arachnida > Araneae > Salticidae > Maratus > Maratus michaelseni. The sequence goes on from OZ007599.1 coordinate 112,442,891, forward strand.
ACATGGAGCAACCCGTGAGAAATAATGAAGGCATATTTGATTAAAACCTTTTACCGAAGAACAACAATGAAGCAAAATATATAAAATTGAAAAATAATAACTTGTAATTGATGAAACATTATTTCTTCTATTGCATTGCATTTGTAAAATTACAAGAAAAGCACTCACCAATGTAATAAGAAAAGTAATAACTTAGTGAAAACAGGAAATTCACATGAAGGAGCAGAATTAGGGAATAATGAGAGCATATTTGCATGGATGAAAATACTGCGCCACAAATGGCCAATTTTCACCACTAAGTTTTAATAGTATTTTTCACCTTATTAAATTTCAGAAATTCTGCCTCTAAATAAAGTGACAAATACTATTGAAATTTAATGGTGAGAATCGGCCATTTGTGGCGAAACGCTTCCATGCCTGATATTTGGACAAAGATCTTAAGCTAAAGAATAATGAAGAAACAAAATACAGAAAGTTGAAGAGTAATGCGTGATGGAAGAAACGTTATAGTTTCCTATACATCGGACACTTAGAATAACAAAAGACAGTATTGTGTTAAAAAAAATAATACCTTATAATTCGAATATTTAGTGAAAAAAGGAAATTCCCATTAAGAACCACATTTTGATAAATAATGATGGTATATTTGTATAAAGGTCTTAAGATAAAGAATAAGAATGAAGCAAAATAAAGAAATTTGAAGAATAGTAACACGTGATGTAATAAAGATTACTGTTTCTGATGCATTTCTAGTCTCAGAATTACAAGAAAGAGACATTGTGATAAAAATGTAATAACTTAAAATTTCAATTTTGAGTTTCAATAGGAAATTCATATGAAGGAGCAGATTTTGAGAAATAATGAGGAATATTTGGATAAACAATTTAAGCTAAAGAATAATAAAGAATAATAAAGAAGCAAAATACAGAAAGTTGAAGATTGGTAATGCGTAATTGATGAAACGTTATTGTTTGTTATGCATCGTATTCTTACCATTACTAATTGAAATTCAACCAAGCAGGGAGGCCTACCAAATGCAGGGTTCGTGAGATTTTACCACAATTTTTAATAGAATTGTTCTATTTAATATTTAAATAGCAGAAATTGGAGACAATTCTTTTTTATTGCAGTATTTAAAATATATTTCTGCATTTAAATAATGAGAAATAATCTATTAAAAGTGTGTGGTAAAAGATACGAACTGTGATATGTCTTAAGCTCTACAAGCCCTGCTCGGCAGGTTTATTAAAAAAAGTACAAATGAGGCCCTTAGGCTTTTACATAATTACAGCAAAATATCATATTCTTCAGCAATCTAAATATCTATCAATCTTCTAATTGGTCTGTAACTGCCACGTTTAGAAAAATAAGTTGGTTTTGTTCCAAGATCTTAATATACTCTATTATGTTATGTTGTAAATTTACTCTTTTTAGAACAAAGCTAAACTAAATGCAGAGAGGTATGGATGCAGGTTTCTTTATATGGTGTATTGATGTGAGAGTGCACTCTAATATATAGCGAAGAGATGTGCCCCTGAGGCCACATACGCAGAGACTTGAATTTGATTTTCCAAACTTATGTAAATGGGATGTTAAAGAACCGTGATTTGTTGAGAATAGGTATAAATTTCTGTGATGCAGAATTATGTCTTCTTTTATTTTTGGAAATAGTTGATATGTATACCGACAAGTCTCTGCATTATCCCATTCAATTTGCTATTTTATTAGGATTTCTTGTTTCATCAATCTCTTTAAGTGAGAATGAGGAAATGGATGGAATTTTATGTCGCTTAAAGCAGTTGCTTCTTTCGCTAAACACTCGGCTAATTCGTTGCCTCTTATTCCTGAACGACGATTAATCCATTGGAAGTAAATTATTTGTTGGGTTTGTTGTAGTTGCTGAATAATTTCAATTAGGATTTAGTTCTTTGAATTTATGTCTTTAAGCGCAAGCAATTAGACTAGAAAGACTATCTGTGGAGATTGTAAAACTCTTGTAGCTTGTTTAATTTGCCCAGTTTATTGAGTCATGTAATACCAATAATTCCGCTTGATAAACAGAGTTTTCGTTATTAATCGTTATTTTGTTTGTATGTTGAACTATAAAAACAACCAGGGTTCGTACACTTTTACAACAAAATTGCAATATAATTTTTCCATTTAATATTTAAATTGAAGAAATTGTAGACGCCTCGATTAATTGCAGAATTTATAATTCTTTTCTGCATTTAAATAAGACGAAATTTTCTATTAAAAATTGTGGTAAAAGTATACGAAACCTGACAACATTGGGTGAAAAAATAATAACTTATAATTCTAACATTTAATAAAAAATGGAAATTGCCATAACGAGTCGGACTTTGGGAAATAAGGACGACATACTTGGATAAAGTTTTTAAGAAAAATATTTTTAATGGATATAAAATATAGAAAATTAAAGAATAGTAATACGTAATGGAAAAAGCGTTAATGTTTCTGAAGCATTGTGTTCTTTTAGAACTAAAAACGTTGGCAGTATTGTGATAAAAAAATTATTAACTTGTAATTGTTTTTTGCCACCACTATTTTTTCAAATATTTTCTTGGTAGACTACTACACCAATTGCAAAAAAAAAATTAAATAAAATAAATCTCATCAAGAAGCGTATTTCTACGATATTGAAACAAGATAAATCTAAAATGAAAATGTTCGCAAGGAAATAATGGTGGGCAAAGTTTTGATTTAGCCTCTTTTAAAAGAGACTGCTCCGAGGCCTGTAAATTTAATATTTCGTGAAAAATAAAAATTCATTTGAAGCAACAGGCTTTGATAAATAATGACGACAAATTTCGAGAAAGTTTTTACAATAAAGAATAACAATGAAAGTAAAATATAGAAAGTTGAATAATAGTAATACGTAATGGAAGAAACACTATAATTTCTAAAACTGTGTTCTTATAATATACAAGAAAGAGCCAGACTTGTGATATGAAAATCTTATTTTATAATTCTAGTACTTATTGAAAACAGGAAACACACAGGAAGAAGCAAACATAATGGGAGTATATTTGGATAAATGTCTTAAGATACAGAACAATAATGAAGCAAAGTATAGAAAGTTGAAAAATAGTAACGTGTAATGGGAAGAAACATTATGCTTCTGATGAATTATATTCTTAGAATTACAAGAAACAATCAGTATTGTGATAAAACAAATCTAATAACTCAGAATTCCAATATATAGTGAAAAATTTACATGAAGAAGCAGACTTTGAGAAATAAATACAGGATAGCGGGATAAAGGTCTTCAGATAAAGAATAACAATTGAAGTAAAGTATAGAATGTTGAAGAATTGTACTGCGTAATGTAATAAACGTTTTTTTTCCTGAAGCATTGTAAGCTTAGAAATTCAAATTAGAGACGGTTTTGTTATAAATGTGATAATTTACTTGCAATATTTAATGAAAACAGGAATTTTACATGAAGAAGCAAATTTTCAGAAATAATGAGGGCATATTTCGATAAAGATCTTAATCTAGAAAATAACAATGAAGTTAAATATATAAAGTTGAAGAAAAGTAACGCGGAATGGAAGAAACGTTATTGTTTCTGATGAATTGTAAATTTAGAGGCATAAAGGGAACATATTTTGCTAAAGTCATACACATATAAGAAAATCCAAAACAGCAACCAGAAAACATAAGTAAAAAATTATCTTAAAAAGAGACGAGAAGTCCTTTTCGTTTATTTTATACATTTATTGCCCCTAAAATATTACTGGTGGGACTCTGGAAGATTTCTCTTTGAGAACCTGATTTAAATTTTCTAAATTTATAGATATACCCTTAATAAGTTTTCATTTATAATTCTTTTAATATTTAATAAAAAGGGATAAATTATACAATTTTCCGGGCATCTTTCATACAAAGTACTAAAATTCGGTGTCAAAATTTTGTGTTGTTATTTAAAAAATTGAAGTTGTTGGAATTTTTAATATTTAGACAACAACTATTTCGAAAATTGTATTTACATTGGGAAAGAAGATAATATTCCTTGTCTAATAATAACTTATGTGCGATTTTATCGTAAACGCTCTGTGAAAAATGGGAAGTGTACCGTTCCTTTTATACTTATTAGTAAGCTAGAATGGGCATTGATCAACTTTTCAGATTATTAAGAGAAGTTAACAGAACATGAATACAAAGGAATAACTGGCACAACATGCTGTGATATAGACACATGCTGCATATGCCTACAGTATTCGTACACTTTATCCCATTCCGATACATTGGCAATAATTATGAATAGTGATAGATTTTCACAGGGCTCTCGCATGAGATATCAGTTTTTATGGATGAGGTGTTAAGTTTATAGTTTGGACCCTTTAAGTGTTGTTTTTGATGATATATTTATTTGGGTCAATTAAACAATATTTACTCCTAGCCCTGTCTCTCATAAAAAATGTATGAAATCTATTTTAAATCTATTAATTGTAGTTCTTATTTCTCCGGTACCAGGTAAACAATTAATCTATGATTTAACAGGGCAAAAATTTGAAATAATTATTTAATATTTTTTTCATTGTATTATAGGTGACAAATCTAAAATTTCTTTACTCTGTAATGTAGATATTTTTGCAAATGAATGAAGTAAAAAATGACCTCAAAAACAGAAAAATTGCACTGCGAATACCACATAAAAATTCAATTATTAATCTAACCAAATGAAGTTCTCTGTCAAATAAATATATTTTAAAAATTATGTCTTGTCTTGAGCACAAAGAATTGTTGATGATCAGCATGTGCATATACTATATCTACATATATAGCCGTGAACTTGCACGGTTTTTGTTACCACTAAAATTTAATAGAATTTTTTGCCTTATTTACTCGTTAAAATTTGTTAGATTTTGGCGATAAAATTAGGCAAAATTTACTATTAAATTTTAGGGGCAAGAAAAAACCGTATAAGTTGTCAGCTATACATATAAATATTGCTCAATGCATGAGAACGGTTGTGGGCATGTCTGTTACATTTACTTACACATTAGTAGTTAAAAACCATCCACAAAGGGTTCTACGCTTTTGCCGTTATTTAAAGTTGCCGTTTAATTTTTCTCGTTATTTAAATGCAGAAAAGTGTTAAAAAACCTGCAAATAAACCTAGCGTCTACACTTTTTACTATTTAAATATTAAATAGAAAAATCTATTAAAAATTGTGGTAAAATCGTACGAACCCTGCCACACTTTTAATTTAATAAATAAAAACCCACACATTGAAATTAAATATTTTTATGTTGACCCAACTTTTACCGGGTGTCCCAAAAATGACTGATGGATTTTAAAATTCAATAACTTGCAAACGGTGACAGATATTAAAAAAATCTTGCAGGAGGGGTATGTATGATGTCAGGAGTTTTCTTACTGTGATTCTTCATTTTAGTTCGAATTCCAAACAATAGATGGTGCTGACAGCGATTGACGCTCAGTCGAGGCCGAAACTGGCGCCCCGCAGCATTCATGCAGCGCCCCTAATTACTAGGCTTGCGCGCTGACAAAAATGGCAGCTGTCGCAGGCGGATTTTTTATTAGCGTTTATGCGGTACCTCGATCTTCAACACCAAAGTTTTCTTTAACTTATTTGATCTCAGAAAAACTAGAAGAAGAAAACTTAAAAAAATTATTGGTGTTGAATTTCGGGGGATTTTTCAAACGCTGAAAAAAACATCTGCCTGTGACAATCATCATTTTTATGAGCGCCCAGGCCGAGTATTTAAGGGGCGGTGGATCAATGCAGAGTGGAGTCAGTTTCGGCCTCGGCTGAGCGCCAATCGCTGTCAGCGCCATATATTGTTTGAAATTCAAACTAAAATCAAGAATCACAGTAAAAAAACTCCGGACATCATACATAACTCTCCTGTAAGGATTTTTTAAATATCTGTCACCGTTTGCAAGTTATTGATTTTTAAAATCCATCGGTCATTTTTGAGACACCCAGTATCTACCTTAATAAAGCAGCTTCGATTTTCTGAAATATAGTTGTATTATTTTAAAAAGAAATTAAAATTTGTCAACGTTATTCTTTTCGAAGCGTTGTGTACTTAGAATTACAAAAGAGAGACGGCTTTGTGATTAAAAAAGTAATAATTTATAATTCTTATATTTAGTGAAAATAGAAAATTCACAGGAAAAAGCTGTCGTTCAGAAATATTGAGTGCATATGTGGAGAAACGTCCTAAGCTAAAGAATGTAATATGATGAGATGTTACATGGATGTGTCACACCCGTAACACAAAAAAGCTATTATTTAATGTTAAAATGAAGTTTCAGAAAATGTATTTTGTTTCATTAGGATAGATAAATGTTGCTGATACATAAAAATATTTAATTTAAAAGCTTGTGTGGGGAGGGGGAGAGGTAAGGATAATCTAGTTACTGATGGGAAGAATGGGCGAATTTGATATCCGAATGAATCACTCAAACATGCGCAGAAACATTTCTGCCAACTTTCGTATTTTCTTAATCAATTAAAACCAGAAATTTTGTAAAAAAAAAAAAGAAGTTTCTTATTTTAAATTGAATTAAAGTAAGAGCCACGTAAAATTAAGAATCTTTTTTTTTTCCTTCAAATGTTTGGAGGAAAATGATTAAAAAATATACGATTGTTGGCAACTATGCTTTTGCCTCTCACTCTTTCTCAGTTTTTATTTATTTATTTATTTTTTTTACAAAATTCCTGGTGCTAATAGGTTTAAAAAGAAAGAAGGTTGGCAACTATGGTTTTGACAATGTCCAACTGACTCATCAGAATGACAAAAGCGTTCATTATGCCCATTACTACTTTAAGTGTGCAGCTAATTATGTGTGTCAGAATTATAAAGTGTCAGACTGCATGACACCATGAATTTGGCAAAAAGTATCAGGAATTACTATATAATTTAGATATTTACGATTACACACTCCGGATAGCATGCAGACCACTTGGGCAAGCTGATTTCTTTTTAAAAAAGTATTTTCAACGTTCATGCTTATATTACAAATGGATATACACTGCTCAAAACAATTAAAGGATATTTGAAGTTTTATATAAAATAAAGATATAAACGAATTTTTTTTTTGCCGAAAATAGAAGAAGAGAATCACAAATGCAAATTTTTCTGGTTTTCAAACTGTGGAGTATGCAAATTTTGAGTTCGACGTCAAAAACGTCGCTTCAGCGGCAGCGAATGAAATTTGACTTTCAACTGGATAAAAGAGAATGAAGAAAAGGATGATCGGCATTCAGTGATTGCTTTGTTTCGATGAGTACGATGTCTCAGCGAAGTCATTTGACAGATTCAGAAGCTTGGAGAATTGTTGGTAGGTTAGAAGGGGGCCAAACTCAAGCCGAAGTAGCGCAAGCCATTGGAGTGACACAAAGTGTCATTTCCAGGATCTGGAACCGTTTTTTGGAGAGTGGATGTGCAGGCAGAAGACCAGGGCAAGGTCGTAGACGGGCAACAACGCTCAATGAAGATCGGTATTTAGCGTTAACAGCTCGGAGACACCGAAACATGAACGCTACTCTTCTCCAACAACACCTTCGCTCGGCTACAGGCACCACGATTTCAACTCAGACTGTCCGAAATCGGCTCCATGCTGTAGGTCTGTATGCTCGCCGACCGATGGTATGTGTTAGATTAACATCAAGGCATCGTCGCGACCGCAGGGAGTGGGCAACCGAGCATGTCAATTGGAGGAGAAATGAATGGATCAATATTCTGTTTTCTGACGAGTCCCGTTTTTCTGTGCATCCGGATAATAGGCGTATTTTCATCTGGAGGGACCGTGGCAGTAGGAATAATCCTGCGTTCGTGCACGAAAGTGTCAGATTTGGCGGTGGAGGAGTGTTGGTGTATGGTGGCATCTCCATTGACGGGCGCACTGACCTCTACATCATTCGAGATGGAGCTCTGACTGGTCGCCGATATAGGGATGAGATCCTCAGACCTATTGTAGTCCCTTACGCTGCAGCAATCGGAGATAACTTCATTTTAATGGACGATAACTGCAGGCCACATCGTGCAAACCTGGTGGAGGATTTCCTTTTCGAGGAAGGAATCGTTCGAATGGAATGGCCAGCGTGTTCTCCAGACATGAATCCAATCGAGCACGTTTGGGACGCTCTAGGAAGACGAGTTTCTGGCCGCCAACAACCCCCACAAACTCTCCAAGAACTGGAAAGAGCTCTTCTGGAAGAGTGGGGCAGAATACCCCAACTCGTCATTAATAGCCTCATTGAGTCCATGCCTCAAAGGTGTTCAACGTTACTGGCCGCCCGTGGAAACCATACCCCCTACTGAAAATGATTTTCTTTGAAGAAAACACCTTTTCTTATTCCTTTTTTTCTCAAATGCACAAATTGTGTTTTTTTCCTTTTGTACACAAATGCGCAATAAAATGCATTTTTTTCTGCCAAACATGTGTAATTTATTCTCATATAACCTACTATGTCTGTCGACCATGTATCAATCAGCTAAAAAGTTTCCCAGATACAAAATCCACCTAAAACTGCAATATCCTTTAATTGTTTTGAGCAGTGTATATATATATAGATAGATAGATAGATAAATGTTATATATATATACATATACAGTGATGACTCGTGACTGGCTTTATTCGGGCACTATATGCATGGCTGCTAAATTTATTTTTTTCTTACCACTATTATTAAAAAGGAATACTTTGTTTTATTTACTGTTAGAAAGTTCAGTCATTAAACAAGGAAGAATTCTCTTTTAAAAAATAATGGTACGGAAATAATATGTGTTTCAGTTGTGTATTATTTTGTGGCCCCAAAAAACGACATTCACGAGTAATAGATGTATTTATAATCTTAGTACGTAGGTTGTATGGGTACGAATTGGCGGAGTTGCACACATTGCATTATGATTAAATGCTAGCAAAGGAGAAAACAAATTTTATCTCTGAATATGTTAACATAAAAAATATATAAAACAAAAAATTAATGTTTAATCCTCAGTAAAAACTTTAGAGTCGTTGTTTAAACAATTATTATATATATATATTAGAGGTTGCGAAACCGCGTCATGCAGGCCGCTTGTTACCATTATTTCCTACTAGTAATCTGCACATTAAGGCTGTTCTCAAATTCAAACTGGCTACTTTATGACACATTTTTAATTCATTTTTGTTCGCAAATGTATTAAATTACCAGGTGTTCTTATTCAGAAACTTTGTAATCGAAACACAGATACTATTTTTCGGTGAAGGCAGAAAATCTTTAAGAAAATATTCTCAAAATTGGCGTTTTGAACCGATTTCCAACGCGGCACTCCGAGATACGGAAAAAAGTATCGTCACTGACGGAGAAACCTTTTTACTCATTAATAGTCTCCACGTGTTGTGAACGATGGAAAAGAACGTATCGAACATAACTCAGTGCATACTTGTAAACATCGCAGCAAAAAACACTAAATGTTAAAAATCAGACCACAATTAACTCTGGTGCCTCAAGTGATAACCGCAGCTGTGAACCAATCTGAATATAACCAGATGGACCTTATATCGAAACTAATCAACCCAGAAAAACTCCACATTGCCCCTCTTGAACCTTCAACTGATACCGCGCGTGTGCTCTTCATATAAAACTCTTTTAGTATGTAAAATATAACTGATTTGTAAAGAAGTCCGTATGGATGTGTGTATATATCTAAAATTTAATGTAAAAATGGTGCACTTTTAAGCAGACTCCAAACGCGAAATAATTGTATGTATAGTCAAGAAAGTGAATAATATTATATTCAAATCAAAACGGATCTCTGCTCATTACATATGAATCTGTGATTTATTACTAATAATGCTTCTAATTCCAAAACAGTGATACGATGATGAATCAAAAGGATAAGTATAAGGATCATACTGTGGATAAATCTTAGCGCGATGGTAAATTTCAGGTAAGCTGAATTAGCTTTTTACTATTATCAAAAGATGAAAATGAAAATGAAAATATCAAAACTGATCTAACAATTTATAAGAATAGAAAATTATTATGCTACCGAAGGTTCCAACAAAGATTATGAAAGACTGAATAAAGAATATCCCAGTATCAAAAACGATAATTTAACCACTTTCTAAAAATATAATAATAAATAAAAGAACACTAAAAAGTAATAATGAATCCGCTAAAAGAAATTACTCAATTTATTGACAAACTCAATTCAACGAATTATAGTACATGGAAGATCAAGATGCAGATGTTCATGATTAAAGAGGAACTTGATGATATTATAGCACAATATCCACCGGAACAACCAGACCCCGCATGACTAAAAAAAAATCGCAAGACTAGGGCTCTAATAAACTTAAGCATCGATGATTCTCAAATCGTAAATGTAAAAAACTTAGACACCGCCAAATTAACTTGGGAAGCACTAAAAAATATACACGAGAGAAGCAATCTCTCTAGTAAGCTTTACCTGTTACGGACATTATACAGTACTAAATTAGCGGAGGGTGGAAATATGATCACGCACATCACTAATATCTTTAAATTATAGATAAACTTAATGCCATTGGAAAAAATATTAGCGATTCACATATTTCCGCAATATTTCTGTGTTCTCTTCCCCCCAGTTACAATACTTTGATAACTGCGTTTGAGGCGAGACCGGAAAACGAGCTCACACTGATTTTATCAAAAACAAATTAACGGACGAATATAATCGTAGGCATGAAATGTCAGAACAATCACATAGCGGATATAACAACAATGAGAGAGCATTTAAAACAATTAGGAGATATACACACACTGACAATAGAAGAGAACAAAAATATTACAACATCTGTAAAATGAAAAATCATTCCACTTACGAATGCTGGCACTACAAGAGCAAAAACGCGGTACAATCCGGAAATCCTCGTAACAATGAATTCAAAAATAAAAAGAATTTCTCATCTTCATTATGTTATGAAAAGACCGAAACACATAGGGAAAATAAAATTCCAAATGAAAGAAAATACGCAAATGATCAGACGCAAGATAGAGCATTAATCACCGAAAAAGTAGGTAAAAATATCTGGATCCTCGACTCAGGATCTACTTCGCACATTTGTAACGATAAAAGCCTATTTAGTAAATTTATTGATTATAATAAAACTTCAGTAACGATCGCGAATGGTAATAAACTGACAGCGTTAGGTTCAGGAGAGGTTTTTATAAAAACATTAACCCCCGAAGGAAAAGAAAAACTAACGAAATTACGCGAAGTACTTTATGTCCCAGACTTAGAGTCGAACCTAATTTCGGTTAGTAAAGCCGCTAAAAACGAGTGTAAACTAATCTTCTACGATGATAAATGCGATTTGATCTTTGATGAAGAAATATATATTAGAGCGAAAAATGAGAAAATTTTACACATTATTGAGGAAATGGACGATGTGGAAGAACCCCAAAATTATGTAAACATAACGTATAACTATGACAGCAAACAATGCATCTCTGGCATCTCTGGTAAACTCTGGCATCGCAGACTCGGTCACAGAGACAATGACGCAATTAAATTAATAATAACAAATCAACTTGCGGACGGAATAAAGATAGAAAATTGTAAACATCAAAATAAAACATACGTAACTTGTGTCGAAACTAAATTAACTAACATGCTGTATCCTAAATCAGCAACAAACCGAGCTACTAATATTGTGGATCCACAGCGACGTGTGTGGCCCTCTAGATACACCGACTTTAGGCGGAAAAATTTATTTTATGACTCTTATTGATGATTATTCCCGATATACTACGATATATTTATTATCTAAAAAGAGCGAAGTTGCTGAAAAGATAAAAGTGTATATAACGATGATAAACAATCAGTTTGGTAAAAAACCTAACGAAATTAGATCGGATAACGGTCGTGAGTATGTAAATCAAGAGATCGACGAATACCTAAAACAGAACGGAATTTTACACCAATTGACTGTTCCGCATAATCCGAGCCAAAATGTAGTTGCGGAAAGAAAAAGAAAAAGTTTATTAGATATGACTAGAAGTATGCTATCACAAGCAAAATTAAGCAAACATTTTTGGGGTGAAGACATAAAAACCGCAACATACTTACAAAACCGACTCCCAACTGAAGCAAATAACAACAGAACACCATACGAATTATAGAAAGAAGTTAAACCGAATTTAAAACACTTAAGAACATTCGGATGTAAAGCGCTATTTTACGTCGATAAAGTAAATAGAGGAAAACTTGATAAGAGGGTTCAAACCGGGACGTTCGTAGTTTATGACACACGATCGACTGGCTATAGAATTCACACACAAGGAAAACAAATTATAGTAGCGAGAACCGTGAAATTTCTTGAAAATGAAAATATACACTCAGATAACATTGAGGAAATATAAAACACCACAAAAACACCCGATGACAATATACAGTTACCGGATAGACATAAAAATCACTTAAAAATAAAACTTGACAGTGAGGAGACACCATCCGAGCCCAAACAGCAACCAATTGAAACAAGAAGATCTAATAGAACAAACAGAGGCGTTCCTCCGGACAGATATGTCTGTCTCATAAATAGTTCATCAGAAAACATTCCCGAAAATTGGGAAGATATCGCAAAAATGGTCACTTACAGATAAACACAACCAGGCACGGTTTTGAACAGAGCTACTCTCCCCGCTGCCCGACCATTTTCACTGACGGGTCACGCACGGAGACTGGCGTGGCAGCAGCATTCTGTGCCATGAAAGGCGAGGTCGTGACCCATAAGTGGGCCTGCAGAATCGGTGATAACAACACTGTCTTCCAGGCTGAGCTGTTCGCGATTCTGCGGGCATTGGAATGGATTGTCTCTAACCCAACAGTACATTTTTACAGGCTATATTCAGACAGCCTCTCCAGCCTACAAGAAATCTTTACTCACCGCACAAAACATCCCATTGTACTCCAAATAAAACTATTTTTAAAAGTCCTTGCACGGCGAGTAGCCCTGGACCATGTGAAGGCACACATTGGCATTGCTGGCAATGAATTAGCTGATAAATTGGCAAAAGAAGCTACGGGAAGCACAAATATTGATCTTTCCCTCCCTGTTCCCCCATCCTACATTAGAGGGTTTTTAAAGTCTAAAATGATTCCTCAGTGGCAGGACCACTGGGATTACTCGGATAAAGGTCGACATACCCACAAATTGCTCCCTTTTGTCTCCCTAAACCTGCTTAACCTCGCCCCCCACACCTGAGCGTTCCTCACAGGACATGGTCCATTCCCTACTTACCTCAAATATTATAAACGTGCAGCCTCCAATGTGTGTCCATGTGGCCAGCGGGGCTTGCCTTCTCATTACTATTTTGACTGCCCACTGACCGTTGCCTGGCATCTCAGATCTCCCGAAATTCCCCCACCCTCTTGGCTAACCAATATTCTAACAAGACCAATCTTACTAAAAAAATTAAAAAATATTTTTAATTTCTTAATGGATTTATCGAACTTAACAAATTAAGTAACCAACTCTAGCTTTTATCAATTTTTAACTAAACATATTAAATTCTTCACCACCAATCAGTACTGTAATTGATCTTCCTACCCTCCTTCTCCTGACTTTTCCTTATTTTGGCTGTACCTTGTCAGTGTTTGAGCACCTTGCTGTGCTCCCTTCGCAGTCTTTAGAAGCGGCCTCATCTCTCCAACGCAACAACTTGTGGCGCCATCTGTCGCGTGGGAACTGAGCTTCTCAGATTCCGGCGCATCATTATTATCCAAGGACCGCCTTGGCCGCGAACTGTGTGTCATGACGCAGGAGCGTTAAGGACTGTTCACCTACAAGTTCTTCATCACTGCACCTGCCGCTGTCTGTCGCGAGGGAGTGCAGGCTCCAGCGGTTCAGGCTTTTTTCAGTTTCTTTTTCTTTTTTTTGTTTTTAGCTTTCTTGCCTGCCCCTTGTCGCGCTTAGGCTTGTCCTGGCAGTGCCGGCCTTTGGCCTAGTTTGTATTTTCTTTTTTTTCTTTTTTGTTGTTGTTTGGGCCGTTTGCGCGTGCGCTGGCGGTCTCGGCGTCGTGCCTTCCCTTCCGCCGGTGGCTGGAATCACCCAAAACGAATCCCCGCGTGCCGGGGAACATCCCGGGGGAGGTGCTAACGCTCTACGGCCTGGCTTTGCTGGGCCGAGTGGCCCCCCTTAGGCATTCAATATTAATCATAAACAAAACTGGATAAAACCGACACAAAATGAAATCCAATGCCTAAGAAAAAATAATACTTGGACTTTAACAGATCCACCACCCGGAACAAAAATTATCGGTTCCAAATGGACTTTTAAACTAAAAAGACATTTTAGGAAATATTCAAAGCTATAAAGCGCGTTTAGTAGCACAAGGATATAGTCAAAGATTCGGCATTGACTATGATCAAACTTTCGCACCTGTAGTTTCGCACGCTACAATACGTGCATTTCTCATCCGCGCATTGCACAAAAATTTGAACGTGAAACATGTTGACATCACCACAGCATTCTTGCACGGTGAATTAACCGAAACTGTTTATATGAGTCCACCAGACGTGTATATTAAACCCGGCGATGACAGAAAAGTTTGTAAAATTCAAAAGGCCATCTACGGTCTCAAGCAAGCCGCAAAGGCCTGGTACACCAAAATATCGCAAACGCTCACAAACAATAATTTTATACAGAGCAAAATTGATCCATGTCTGTACTTTAAATCAAATCAAGAAAATCCGATATATATCATCATTTACGTAGATGATATACTGATAGCAGGAAAGAACAGTAATATCGAAGAAACAATAAACCAACTTAAAAAAAAATATGAACATAAAAACTTAGGGGAACTGAATAATTACCTAGGCATAAACATTAATAAAATCAACAATACATATTACCTAAATCAAAACAATAAAATACACGAACTAGTGAAAAAACTGAATTTGAACGACATGAAACCTGATTACACACCCATGATTGCCAGATTCAACAGACTTGAGGACGATGATAATCTTCTACCTAATAATACGAAATATCGACAAGCAACGGGCACATTATTGTACATATCAACAATCACGCGTCCTGACATATCTGCAGCAATCAACATATTATGTCGTCGAAACGAAACACCACGCCAAAAGAACAGGTCTGCAGTGAAAAGGGTCATTTCATACCTTAAAACTACAGATAATTTGAATTTAACTCTTAACGCAAAGAGCGAGCACAGTTTAACAGCATATGCCGATGCAGACTAGGCTGGTGACTTGAAAACACGTAAATCAACGTCAGGAAATCTATTCATGTTAGGAAAATCGCCGATTTACTGGATCACAAAAAGGCAGAATTGCATCGCACTTTCGTCAGCCGAAGCTGAATACGTTTCAGCTAGCAACGCAGCACAAGAATTAAGTCGGATAGCAAACTTGATTAGCGACCTCAATATTCCACAAAAACTACCCATCACGATATTTGAGGATAATATGTCCTGTATTAAAATGAGTGAAAATGACAAACATACTAAGAGGTCCAAATATATAGACATGCGCTTCCATAACATCAAACTGGTGAAAGAAGAAGGAAAATCTGATTTACAATACTGCCCCACTAAAGAAATGATAGCCGATACCCTCACCAAACCCAATCCCAAACCTGTGTACGAAAAATACCGTAAGCAACTGAATATTCAACCATTCCCTTCACAGCAGATTACGGGGGAGTGACGGAGAAACCTTTTTACCCATTAATAATCTCCACGTGTTGTGAACGATGGAAAAGAACGTATCGAACATAACTCAGTGCATACTTGTAAACATCGCAGCAAAAAACACTAAATGTTAAAAATCAGACCACAATTAACTCTGGTGCGCAAGTGATAACCGCAGCTGTGAACCAATCTGAATATAACCAGATGGACCTTATGTCGAAACTAATCAACCCAGAAAAACTCCACATTGCCCCTCTTCAACCTTCAACTGATACCGCGCGTGTGCACTTCATATAAAACTCTTTTAGTATGTAAAATGTAACTGATTTGTAAAGAAGTCCGTATGGATGTGTGTATATATCTAAAATTTAATGTAAAAATGGTGCACTTTTAAGCCGACTCCAAACGCGAAATAATTGTATGTATAGTCAAGAAAGTGAATACTATTATATTCAAATCTAAAACGGATCTCTGCTCATTACATATGAATCTGTGATTTATTACTAATAATGCTTCTAATTCCAAAACAGTGATACGATGATGAATCAAAAGGATAAGTATAAGGATCATACTGTGGATAAATCTTAGCGCGATGGTAAATTTCAGGTAAGCTGAATTAGCTTTTTACTATTATCAAAAGATGAAAATGAAAATGAAAATATCAAAACTGGTCTAACAATTTATAAGAATAGAAAATTATTATGCTACCGAAGGTTCCAACAAAGATTATGAAAGACTGAATAAAGAATATCCCAGTATCATAAACGATAATTTAACCACTTTCTAAAAATATAATAATAAATAAAAGAACACTAAAAAGTAATAATGAATCCGCTAAAAGAAATTACTCAATTTATTGACAAACTCAATTCAACGAATTATAGTACATGGAAGATCAAGATGCAGATGTTCATGATTAAAGAGGAACTTGATGATATTATAGCACAATATCCACCGGAACAACCAGACCCCGCATGACTAAAAAAAATCGCAAGACTAGGGCTCTAATAAACTTAAGCATCGATGATTCTCAAATCGTAAATGTAAAAAACTTAGACACCGCCAAATTAACTTGGGAAGCACTAAAAAATATACACGAGAGAAGCAATCTCTCTAGTAAGCTTTACCTGTTACGGACATTATACAGTACTAAATTAGCGGAGGGTGGAAATATGATCACGCACATCACTAATATCTTTAAATTATAGATAAACTTAATGCCATTGGAAAAAATATTAGCGATTCACATATTTCCGCGCTATTTCTGTGTTCTCTTCCCCCCAGTTACAATACTTTGATAACTGCGTTTGAGGCGAGACCGGAAAACGAGCTCACACTGATTTTATCAAAAACAAATTAACGGACGAATATAATCGTAGGCATGAAATGTCAGAACAATCACATAGCGGATATAACAACAATGAGAGAGCATTTAAAACAATTAGGAGATATACACACACTGACAATAGAAGAGAACAAAAATATTACAACATCTGTAAAATGAAAAATCATTCCACTTACGAATGCTGGCACTACAAGAGCAAAAACGCGGTACAATCCGGAAATCCTCGTAACAATGAATTCAAAAATAAAAAGAATTTCTCATCTTTATTATGTTATGAAAAGACCGAAACACATAGGGAAAATAAAATTCCAAATGAAAGAAAATACGCAAATGATCAGACGCAAGATAGAGCATTAATCACCGAAAAAGTAGGTAAAAATATCTGGATCCTCGACTCAGGATCTACTTCGCACATTTGTAACGATAAAAGCCTATTTAGTAAATTTATTGATTATAATAAAACTTCAGTAACGATCGCGAATGGTAATAAACTGACAGCGTTAGGTTCAGGAGAGGTTTTTATAAAAACATTAACCCCCGAAGGAAAAGAAAAACTAACGAAATTACGCGAAGTACTTTATGTCCCAGACTTAGAGTCGAACCTAATTTCGGTTAGTAAAGCCGCTAAAAACGAGTGTAAACTAATCTTCTACGATGATAAATGCGATTTGATCTTTGATGAAGAAATATATATTAGAGCGAAAAATGAGAAAATTTTACACATTATTGAGGAAATGGACGATGTGGAAGAACCACAAAATTATGTAAACATAACGTATAACTATGACAGCAAACAATGCATCTCTGGCATCTCTGGTAAACTCTGGCATCGCAGACTCGGTCACAGAGACAATGACGCAATTAAATTAATAATAACAAATCAACTTGCGGACGGAATAAAGATAGAAAATTGTAAACATCAAAATAAAACATACGTAACTTGTGTCGAAACTAAATTAACTAGCATGCTGTATCCTAAATCAGCAACAAACCGAGCTACTAATATTGTGGATCCACAGCGACGTGTGTGGCCCTCTAGATACACCGACTTTAGGCGGAAAAATTTATTTTATGACTCTTATTGATGATTATTCCCGATATACTACGATATATTTATTATCTAAAAAGAGCGAAGTTGCTGAAAAGATAAAAGTGTATATAACGATGATAAACAATCAGTTTGGTAAAAAACCTAACGAAATTAGATCGGATAACGGTCGTGAGTATGTAAATCAAGAGATCGACGAATACCTAAAACAGAACGGAATTTTACACCAATTGACTGTTCCGCATAATCCGAGCCAAAATGTAGTTGCGGAAAGAAAAAATAAAAGTTTATTAGATATGACTAGAAGTATGCTATCACAAGCAAAATTAAGCAAACATTTTTGGGGTGAAGACATAAACACCGCAACATACTTACAAAACCGACTCCCAACTAAAGCAAATAACAACAGAACACCATACGAATTATAGAAAGAAGTTAAACCGAATTTAAAACACTTAAGAACATTCGGATGTAAAGCGCTATTTTACGTCGATAAAGTAAATAGAGGAAAACTTGATAAGAGGGTTCAAACCGGGACGTTCGTAGTTTATGACACACGATCGACTGGCTATAGAATTCACACACAAGGAAAACAAATTATAGTAGCGAGAACGGTGAAATTTCTTGAAAATGAAAATACACACTCAGATAACATTGAGGAAATATAAAACACCACAAAAACACCCGATGACAATATACAGTTACCGGATAGACATAAAAATCACTTAAAAATAAAAGTTGACAGTGAGGAGACACCATCCGAGCCCAAACAGCAACCAATTGAAACAAGAAGATCTAATAGAACAAACAGAGGCGTTCCTCCGGACAGATATGTCTGTCTCATAAATAGTTCATCAGAAAACATTCCCGAAAATTGGGAAGATATCGCAAAAATGGTCACTTACAGATAAACACAACCAGGCACGGTTTTGAACACAGCTACTCTCCCCGCTGTCCGACCATTTTCACTGACGGGTCACGCACGGAGACTGGCGTGGCAGCAGCATTCTGTGCCATGAAAAGCGAGGTCGTGACCCATAAGTGGGCCTGCAGAATCGATGATAACAACACTGTCTTCCAGGCTGAGCTGTTCGCGATTCTGCGGGCATTGGAATGGATTGTCTCTAACCCAACAGTACATTTTTACAGGCTATATTCAGACAGCCTCTCCAGCCTACAAGAAATCTTTACTCACCGCACAAAACATCCCATTGTACTCCAAATAAAACTATTTTTAAAAGTCCTTGCACGGCGAGTAGCCCTGGGCCATGTGAAGGCACACATTGGCATTGCTGGCAATGAATTAGCTGATAAATTGGCAAAAGAAGCTACGGGAAGCACAAATATTGATCTTTCCCTCCCTGTTCCCCCATCCTACATTAGAGGGTTTTTAAAGTCTAAAATCATTCCTCAGTGGCAGGACCACTGGGCTTACTCGGATAAAGGTCGACATACCCACAAATTGCTCCCTTTTGTCTCCCTAAACCTGCTTAACCTCGCCCCCCACACCTCAGCGTTCCTCACAGGACATGGTCCATTCCCTACTTACCTCAAATATTATAAACGTGCAGCCTCCAATGTGTGTCCATGTGGCCAGCGGGGCTTGCCTTCTCATTACTATTTTGACTGCCCACTGACCGTTGCCTGGCATCTCAGATCTCCCGAAATTCCCCCACCCTCTTGGCTAACCAATATTCTAACAAGACCAATCTTACTAAAAAAATTAAAAAATATTTTTAATTTCTTAATGGATTTATCGAACTTAACAAATTAAGTAACCAACTCTAGCTTTTATCAATTTTTAACTAAACATATTAAATTCTTCACCACCAATCAGTACAGTAATTGATCTTCCTACCCTTTCTCCTGACTTTTCCTTATTTTGGCTGTACCTTGTCAGTGTTTGAGCACCTTGCTGTGCTCCCTTCGCAGTCTTTAGAAGCGGCCTCATCTCTCCAACGCAACAACTTGTGGCGCCATCTGTCGCGTGGGAACTGAGCTTCTCAGATTCCGGCGCATCATTATTATCCAAGGACCGCCTTGGCCGCGAACTGTGTGTCATGACGCAGGAGCGTTAAGGACTGTTCACCTACAAGTTCTTCATCACTGCACCTGCCGCTGTCTGTCGCGAGGGAGTGCAGGCTCCAGCGGTTCAGGCTTTTTTCAGCTTCTTTTTCTTTTTTTTTGTTTTTAGCTTTCTTGCCTGCCCCTTGTCGCGCTTAGGCTTGTCCTGGCAGTGCCGGCCTTTGGCCTAGTTTGTATTTTCTTTTTTTTCTTTTTGTTGTTGTTTGGGCCGTTTGCGCGTGCGCTGGCGGTCTCGGCGTCGTGCCTTCCCTTCCGCCGGTGGCTGGAATCACCCAAAACGAATCCCCGCGTGCCGGGGAACATCCCGGGGGAGGTGCTAACGCTCTACGGCCTGGCTTTGCTGGGCCGAGTGGCCCCCCTTAGGCATTCAATATTAATCATAAACAAAACTGGATAAAACCGACACAAAATGAAATCCAATGCCTAAGAAAAAATAATACTTGGACTTTAACAGATCCACCACCCGGAACAAAAATTATCGGTTCCAAATGGACTTTTAAACTAAAAAGACATTTTAGGAAATATTCAAAGCTATAAAGCGCGTTTTGTAGCACAAGGATATAGTCAAAGATTCGGCATTGACTATGATCAAACTTTCGCACCTGTAATTTCGCACGCTACAATACGTGCATTTCTCATCCGCGCATTGCACAAAAATTTGAACGTGAAACATGTTGACATCACCACAGCATTCTTGCACGGTGAATTAACCGAAACTGTTTATATGAGTCCACCAGACGTGTATATTAA
The DNA here is from genome assembly GCA_963931845.1 of Maratus michaelseni. Classification (NCBI taxonomy): domain Eukaryota; kingdom Metazoa; phylum Arthropoda; class Arachnida; order Araneae; family Salticidae; genus Maratus; species Maratus michaelseni. The sequence goes on from OZ007599.1 coordinate 112,463,814, forward strand.
ACCCGGCGATGACAGAAAAGTTTGTAAACTTCAAAAGGCCATCTACGGTCTCAAGCAAGCCGCAAAGGCCTGGTACACCAAAATATCGGAAACGCTCACAAACAATAATTTTATACAGAGCAAAATTGATCCATGTCTGTACTTTAAATCAAATCAAGAAAATCCGATATATATCATCATTTACGTAGATGATATACTGATAGCAGGGAAGAACAGTGATATCGAAGAAACAATAAACCAACTTAAAAAAAAATATGAACATAAAAACTTAGGGCAACTGAATAATTACCTAGGCATAAACATTAATAAAATCAACAATACATATTACCTAAATCAAAACAATAAAATACACGAACTAGTGAAAAAACTGAATTTGAACGACATGAAACCTGATCACACACCCATGATTGCCGGATTCAACAGACTTGAGGACGATGATAATCTTCTACCTAATAATACGAAATATCGACAAGCAACGGGCACATTATTGTACATATCAACAATCACGCGTCCTGACATATCTGCAGCAATCAACATATTATGTCGTCGAAACGAAACACCACGCCAAAAGAACAGGTCTGCAGTGAAAAGGGTCATTTCATACCTTAAAACTACAGATAATTTGAATTTAACTCTTAACGCAAAGAGCGAGCACAGTTTAACAGCATATGCCGATGCAGACTAGGCTGGTGACTTGAAAACACGTAAATCAACGTCAGGAAATCTATTCATGTTAGGAAAATCGCCGATTTACTGGATCACAAAAAGGCAGAATTGCATCGCACTTTCGTCAGCCGAAGCTGAATACGTTTCAGCTAGCAACGCAGCACAAGAATTCAGTTGGATAGCAAACTTGATTAGCGACCTCAATATTCCACAAAAACTACCCATCACGATATTTGAGGATAATATGTCCTGTATTAAAATGAGTGAAAATGACAAACATACTAAGAGGTCCAAATATATAGACATGCGCTTCCATAACATCAAACTGGTGAAAGAAGAAGGAAAATCTGATTTACAATACTGCCCCACTAAAGAAATGATAGCCGATACCCTCACCAAACCCAATCCCAAACCTGTGTACGAAAAATACCGTAAGCAACTGAATATTCAACCATTCCCTTCACAGCAGATTACGGGGGAGTGACGGAGAAACCTTTTTACCCATTAATAATCTCCACGTGTTGTGAACGATGGAAAAGAACGTATCGAACATAACTCAGTGCATACTTGTAAACATCGCAGCAAAAAACACTAAATGTTAAAAATCAGACCACAATTAACTCTGGTGCCTCAAGTGATAACCACAGCTGTGAACCAATCTGAATATAACCAGATGGACCTAATATCGAAACTAATCAACCCAGAAAAACTCCACATTGCCCCTCTTGAACCTTCAACTGATACCGCGCGTGTGCTCTTCATATAAAACTCTTTTAGTATGTAAAATGTAACTGAACTGTAAAGAAGTCCATATGGATGTGTGTTTATATCTAAAATTTAATGTAAAAATGGTGCACTTTTAAGCAGACTCCAAACGCGAAATAATTGTATGTATAGTCAAGAAAGTGAATAATATTATATTCAAATCAAAACGGATCTCTGCTCATTACATATGAATCTGTGATTTATTACTAATAATGCTTCTAATTCCAAAACAGTGATACGATGATCAATCAAAAGGATAAGTATAAGGATCATACTGTGGATAAAACTTAGCGCGATGGTAACTTTCAGGTAAGCTGAATTAGCTTTTTACTATTATCAAAAGATGAAAATGAAAATGAAAATATCAAAACTGATCTAACAATTTATAAGTATAGAAAATTATTATGCTACCGAAGGTTCCAACAGTCACGTGACCAGAATGAGTCATACCTCAATAAGTATTCTATTTATTAAAAAAACTCATTTCGATTCGAAATCGAAGCGATACGCAAAGGCTTTCGTTTGCGTTTAAAAATGAATCAGAAAATGTGTCATAAAGTTTCGTGTTGTTCAGCAGGTCATTTGAGAACCATCTTAACTAATCCCCAAAATTTGTATCAAACTCTGTGATTAAATATAGCAGGGGTGTCCAGCTGGCGTATTGCAGATATCAAGTAGATCAAAATCATGCATACAGTGATATAGTCACAGAACATATTTTTCTCTATCAAGTAGTAATATCCGCCTTTAATGACAAAAATTCAACGACTAAAACAGCGAAAATTACTTTTCGAAACTAATAGTAACATGCGGCCCACATGTGTAAATATTTGGTCATTTCTGAAATAAGTAGAAGATTACCATTAGGAAATATTGGTATCAAATATCTTTCTGGCACGCAAGTTCGTCACCCCTATTTATTTAACAATATGCGTTGTACTTCATTAATTTATACGCAAGTGCGCAAGATTTTTTATACTTCTTTTTATATTAAATAGGATGATTATTAACACACTCGCACCGGACAATTATTATTAAATCTGGTTTTTAACCCCTTCAGGGGCAATGTACTCTTGTAGCTAAAATATTGAAATGATTGATTAACACCAGGATTCATGAACGAATTTATTTTAAATTAAGTAAAAGCTTTTGCTCATGTAACTTATAAATTCAAAATTTGATTATAAAATTCTGGTGTCATTGAGGCATTTTGGAATTAAAATTAAGTGGTATATATAATATACCGGTGCCCTTCAAGGGGTTAAAACAGTAGAAGCTCCTCCCTCTTCTAAAAGTCTTTCGTAAATTGGTTTCCTAGATAGGTTTCTCAAGTTTATTCAACAACTATCTCTAAATGTACGGTTTTAATATAAAATACCATACAATCTAAAATAATATGGTCTACATGATATAAATGTATTTTCTGTAAGGTTGAAAGCCACACCCTTAGTCAATGATTTATATTAAAGAAAAACTAGAATTCTCGTTTTCCGATGCAAATGTGTTCACATTGGGTTGTTCGGTAAAAAAAATTCCGTTAGGGAAATTCAATTTGTACAGGAAAATTCTCCCAACGAATTATTATACATTAGATATCGGATTTAATGTATAATAATTAAATACTAAAATGTTCCGGTGCGAATCAACTTTCCAAACAACCCAATAAATTAACCCTTAAGCGACGATTGAATTTTTTTTTCCACTTGACTTTTATTAAAATTTTGCACGAGAATTTTTGAACAAAAATTTGCTATTATAAATTTGGCGGATAAAAGCTGTAAAATTGTATTTCGTCATTTTAAAAAAAAAGTTTTTCGAAAATTCTAGCGGGAATTCAACATTACAGAAACACAATTCCTTGTCCGTGAATGGATTAACAGTGCACCTTACAATGCAATTACGAAATGATATGTTCCCTTTTAATAAAATCATCTTCTGCATAAAAGAATCTTATAGTGTAAATGGCATAAAACTAAATTCGAAAAGATATATTTTGTTTCTCTAGCTGCTAAGATAAAGATTATTGTTTCTGACATTTCCTAGATAAAATGTGAAGAAGAGATCGCTGAAATGACAGTACGAATTAATATAGATTTACTAAGAAAATTAATTTTTATCATTATTTATAACACATTATATAACAAAAGGAGTATCATTATCAAATTATGTGTGTTATATTTATTTTGTCTAAAATTATTGTGCTAGCAAAAATTTATCATATTAAATATATGTGTCTTCAAAAATATGTTTATAGCATATCACAGTTAAATGCGCAATGTTATGAACTTTATATTTATTTTGTGTAATTAAATTTAAATTTGAAATTTACAAATGAAATTAAGTTTAATTTTAAAGTTTACCCTTTGAAAATATATAATGTATTTTCAAAAGTATAGTCATCACGCAATGTTGTATGAATTATGTCATAGATTTGTAATTTATAAGATTAATATACATCTTGAAAGTTACAGGATTTGGAACATTAAAAATCATATTGCTAATATTCAGGAACCTAGCACCAAAGATGTTAAAAAACGTATATTAATAAAGTGGCTACGTATATTAACGCTACATATATTAATTTAGTGGAGATGATTTATTTTCCTTGCCCCGTTTAATAGTCGTTTTGTCTGGATATTTTCAATGCTGAAGTGTCATTACATCCTGCTATGTAAAACTAAACATAATAGCATAGATGTCAACATTAGGGTTTTTTTATTTCAAATCGGATTCGAACTAGAAAATTCATTTAATAAATTAATCTAGTTTCTAGCTAATATTTATTTGGGTCTTTATAATGTAAAATAATAAATTTTGCCTTATTTAATCCTTTGAAGGGCGGTGCAACATTAATTATACAATATAATTCTAATCCGTAACCGCCAAATTTGAAACATATATAACCTTTGAATAAAATTTTGCGTTTATAGGGGACGCGAAAAAAAATGCATTTATTTATTTTCAAATATTTTTTTCGTAATTTCTGGTGACAATAAATCACTTCAACATATCAGCAACACAATTAATTACTTGCCCCTGAAAGGGTTAACTGTTTCGGGTTCAAAGTAATTCTGTTTCTAAAATACTCATATGAATGAATATCTCCAGAATTTATGAGCAAATTGATGTAAAATAAATATATACTTTTCTTCAAGTACATTAAAAAACATGTATTCGGAAAATGTAGCTGTTACTTTTCAGTTTGGAATTTAAGCAAAAACATAAAATGTAGAACAAAAATCATATGCTAAGCACAGAATATAAAACATTTTACAATACTTCCAGATTACTGCAACGGAATTTCCCGTTTAAAAAAGAGAATACATTTCACTTATTACCGTCTATAGTCGGAAAGGTATTCCATTTTCTTATGCACCCCTGTATATGATATATATCTGCATATACACCACAGGGTGTTCTAAAATTTTTCTTACTTACAAAATGCATAACACAGACTAAAATTCACCTTCAGCAATTTACATCAACAGATTGAAATGCATTTCCACAATATTGTACATATTTGTATATTATCGACAGCTTTTTATACACTCTTCATAATAAACTAAAATTAAATCTTTTGAAAATAACGCACAACACCACTGAAATGTATTTTCAGAAATTCCATAGACGGCAATGTATCATGTTCTTTGTGTAACCCCCTATATGAATTTATTCATATTCTACAAAAATCCCTTATTAATTACTAAATAGAGCTAGGCTGAAATTGCATAACTCAATTTAAACACACCCTTAAGCAATTCACGCTCATACGCAGTAATGCTTAAGAATTATTTCATCTAGCTCACTATATGACTTAAAATTTATATACAGCACGTAGGTTGAAACCCCCAGTATAATTTTAACTAGTAAATGACACTTCAGAAGAAATTTAACTCAAATAAACATTTTCTTGTAAATATCTGCAAAATAGAATATCATCTAGTTGTAACTTATTTGTCTTAACTGTTATAACATATTTTTCAGCTATTGGTTTTTCAAAAAAGGGATGGTGTCAGTTACTGGAGATCTTGACGATATTTATGACAAAAATTAATTTTTTGTAATAACAAGTATATTTTTTCAAAATTTTATCAACAACAATTTTTTAATGTGTCTTTACTATACTTTCAAAAACAAAGATAAGTATGAAATAGATTTAAAACTTTGTAATAGTGATTTGAAGAAGAAAAAATCCTTAAAATGTCAGTTACTGGGGGTTTCACCCTAGTATACAAAAATTTAGTTAAACATAGAAACGCATACCACATCTAAAAACGCACCTCCTGCTTTTATCGCTCATAAACAGTACTTCAACCAAAAATTTGTGTGTCCCCACTAAATGAACTATAACTGTTATGTACCTCATATTCTACAGTAAGCATCTGGTAGTGCGCATCAATGTTGTATATAAATTTTATTATGTATTAAATAGTGTAACATTATTAAAATACACCCATATAAACATTATGTATTCGATTTCTTTTGAGTGATCCTGTAAGTGAATAATAAATGATTTTCAAACCATACTCTACAGAAGGCCTGTTTTAGAATACTTCATAAATACATATCAATTTCATTATTTCATGAGTAACATCATTAAAATACAAGGCAAACGATTTCTCCCCATTGACCACAACATAGCTGGATCCTTTTGAGTGTCCCTGTAAAAGGACTATAAATGCTACACACAGAATTTTCATTAGTGTACATGCCATAGTAAACTTCAACAACATATATCAATTACATGGCAATCCGAATATATTTACAAGATTTAGAGTACCGATAGAACAACAGACAAATGACAGAAAGGCAAACACATGTCAAACACTTTTCAACTATGTTGCAATGTGTTGAAAACTGTGCAATGTGATGCGGTGAGTCGCATTTTATTTCAACCTTCCATCTATAAATTGTAGTGCATACACATTTTCCCTCGCGACAAGTTTTTTTATCACCAGAACTACAGGGTGTTTTTTTTTTAACTGACACTACTCAGAGCCGTCTGTAGCTCGTTCTAATAACTGGATTGACACAAAATTTTGTGAATGGACTAAGAAAACCATGGGAAAAAAGATTCCAACAAAAAAAATTAGTTCCAATCACCGCCGATAGGGGGAAATGTGGCGCTGTACATTGAAAAAAACCCATCAGAAACAGACAAAATTAATAATTTGGATAAAATGCCACGTTTTATTCATCATTTACACTTTCCCTTTCGTTGATTGCAGTTGAAACATCCATTATTACTTTTTCTGCCACCGGGTTACGTCCTCTGCCTGACCGAACTGCTAGCGAGCCTGTTTCTTCGAATTTCAGAATCATTGCTTTCAATACATTAACAGATAAAGGTCCTTTGCGCAGTTTATGGCGTGTTCTAAGTAAACGAATAACGGCTGGTGCATTGTACTGGTTACAATATAAGAACTTCACAAGTAACGCGCGCTGCGGTAACGTGAGATTCATTTTCAACCTGAGCTGAATTTGTTTCTCGGTGTTTTTCGCATGCATTTATAACTTAAACTATTGGCACTACTGTCGCTTGCGTAAGTAAAAATTTGCATTTTCATTTTTGCCCGTATTTTATGCTAATTCCCAGTTGCATAAATGACCACAGCGCCACATTTCCCCCTATCGGTGGTGATTGGAACTATTTTTTTTTTTTTTTTGCTGGAATCTTTTTTCCCATGGTTTTCTTAGTCCATTCACAAAATTTTGTGTCAATCCAGTTATTAGAACGAGCTACAGACGGCTCTGAATAGTGTCAGTTTAAAAAAATACACCCTGTACTATGAGCCGTCATTTTGATGGTTACCAAATGAATATATTCCGACTCGAAACAGAAATTTCTTTTTAAAATACATTAAATATAAAACTCACAGAAGTACGTTAAATGAATAAGTTAAGTAGTTTTAAATAAAATTTCTGGTGTGAAATAGTTTTAAAATACTCGAGTAAAATTTACAGTAGTTCTAGTGTTAATCATTGAAATTTGGTACTGAAGTAAAAATGCACATGGTATTATGTCATTTATAACCTAGAACATTACATTCGCAGTTCTAGACTGACGTCACGGACAGTAGCGTAACAAGAATGGGGGCCCAGATGCTCTGGACACCACTAATATTGTAAAGTTTTCTTTGCCTTATCTAATTGGAGAACTTTCTGCGATAATCAAGAACAATTTACAATATTACTGATATCTAGAGTATTTGGACCCCCTCCCTGGCCACGCCACTGGTCACGAATTTCACAGAATAATGGATTCGTTTAAACACACGGTTTTCTCTGTTAACCCTTTGTTGCATACTGTCCACCACAGCGGGCATAAATCTTATTTTTCCTCTTACAACATATTTCATTTACAGTTCTTATTCAAAGCTTTTGCTACTCCGAGACATCTATGCTTTCAGTAGAAAAATCGACATAGCACCACAACAATGGGAAACTTGTTTGTTCAGAGATGTCCCTGCAGAATTTTGGCAAGTAATTTCGCATGAACTAAAATGTTTCTAAACCTACAAAAATGTTATTTAAACGCTATTTTGTTTATTAATTATTGTTTTTTGACTTCTTGGATTGATGCATAATTGAAACACATGTAGAAAAATAATTTATTGCTTTTGTTTTGGAATATAGAAGGCAGGCTGTAATAAAAAAAATACAATTAAAATTATTATATATAAATAAAAATTTTTATCATTCCGTATGACCCGTTTAGTTAGATAATAGCAAATTTAATGTTGGGAATTTGCCAGTTTTGAAGTATGCAACAAAAAATTAAGCATTTATTGGCAAGAAAAGATTTTTTATTTTAGACTGACGGTTATTTATATCTCAGTTTTTCTGAAATAAAATACATCTAAGTTCTAATTAAAATGTATGTATGTAACCCCTTTTTTATACTCTTTTACTTAACTAGGCTGGTTCATGAGTATAAAGATGAAATTTTGAAATCAATATTTCACTCAATTTCTTATATATTATAATAATAAAAATTATGTACAGAAGTGTACTTCCGATGATATTACAACCCTTTTTTATACAGGGTCATTCATAATTCCCTCCGGGGTTTCGAAACGTTATAGTAAAAAAGCGAAGACGAATATGAAAAAAAGAAACATATGAAATTATTCCGAAACTATTCAAGTTTTACTTACATACATTACAGGTGTTCTATATGTGAACCCTTGGTCACACGGCATACATCCATGCGATAGTCCAGTTCCTGCCATACTCCGTTTCTTTAAATCTGAATCAGTGGTGTCAGTTCAACGAGCCTTTCGTAATAAATATCGAAAACAGGGACCAACTGACAAAACAATTCATGTGTGGTACTGGAAATTTAAAGAAACGGAGTATGGCAGGAACTGGACTATCGCATGGATGTATGCCGTGTGACCAAGGGTTCACACATAGAACACCTGTAATGTATGTAAGTAAAACTTGAATAGTTTCGGAATAATTTCATATGTTTCTTTTTTTCATATTCGTCTTCGTTTTTTTTACTATAACGTTTCGAAACCCCGGAGGGAATTTTTAGAACTTAATTATAAGTTAATAAATTATTGTTAAGGCATTTTACTGTCAGCAGGGTTCAGGTGACAAATCACCAAATATTTTTATGTTTGCAACTGTAAACTGGTCTAGAAGAGTTCCTAAAATTTTCGTACTTTACTATCACTATTTTAAAACAATGTCATTATTGTACATTTCTATTACATACGCTAAAGATATCCACCAAGATTTTTTTTATTTGAAATAGTGGTAATAAATGTAGACAAATTTAGGAATGTTGCGAGCCCTGTGTATACGAGTTACAACAAGTTGGAAATTGTACGTTAAACGTGACATAGTAGGTGCGTTCGTTTTATAACTTGTTTCACAATGTAAAAAAAAAAAAATCATCCTTATTATTTCAGTGAAATGAACGAATTGTCTGCTATGAGCGAAATGAACATGCTTTTTTTTTTTTATTACGTATGCCGCGTTTACAAATGCGATTTTTTTCTACACCAGACAGCACTGTAAAATTCAACATGGAGATCTTGCTTTGCGAATGATTACTTCCATGGTTTAATATTTTTATGACTCATAATGAACGAATATCCTGTGTTTATTTACCCTAATGTATTGAGATATTCGGCTGTTAACGTAATTTCCACTGAAGCTATCTCAGAATCTATACATTTTTTAATGTAACTCATCTCTCAAACAAACAATTTTTTCAGTGACCTTTCTGAAAATGTAACTTTTTCGCAATTTTATTCGAAAAAATAATTTTTAATAAAAATGACCGCCTGGCATATCAAAAAAGAAGTGGTTTGCTCGTATTTTTTTCCTCAGTCACATGCCTTGCGCTTTTATTATATAGATTACGTACGATTGGATTTAATAGAATAAAGAAAACTTTTATTAATATCTTTTTTAGTTTTGATTCGATTTTCATAAAATTTGAAATGACTCGACAAAATTCTACAAAGATAATATATATTAATTTTCAAACGATTCGGTTGGGTACTTTTTCCGCTTTTATATACGGACAGACAGACAGACGAACCGACTAGACGACAACTATAGATGCTACGTATTTATATAATTACGAACGCACCTAACAAAAATAAAGTTAGTTATGCGCCAAACTACACTCGCTGAAGTATGCCAATTGGCTTTGAAACAGCAACAATGAAATATTTTAAACACTAAAATGTAGAAAATAAAAATAAAAATAAAATTATCGGCCAGGTGAGAGTTTTACTCGTGCACATTTATTAATACATTTATTAATTACTAACTGCAATATTACAAATTCTCGTTGCTAAAAGAATAATAAGACTTTCTAAAAAACTTGGAATTATTGTATGAAGTATTTTTCAGTAGTTGCTTTCAATAATTGAAATCAATTGGAATGAAAAACGTTGACTATCTATGATTCGCGTTACCTAAAACAAAGAGCTTGTACAAAGTTTAAACAAGGCATTGTGCCAAGCTCGCTTCAAAAGGATTTCGAAAAGTTGTCACGCGGTCTTGATCCGGGCCGCATTTTTCTATATAGGATTTTTATTAATATATCGGCTAATTGCCGACACAATGTTTGCCGAAAATCACTATCATTAATTCTTACCAAGAAACCACGCCATTAGTGTAATAATGAAAAAAAAATCTAAATAAGCAGCGATCAAAATGCATTATGAAACGTGTTTTTTGACGCATAAATCATTTTCTCTCGTCTCCCCGTTATCGAGATATAAAGTCTTAAAATTTGATAATTTATTGATTTAATAAAATGGAAAAAAGTCGAAGGAGGATTGAAGGAGGAGTCGTTAAAGTTTTCAACGTAACAACATCAAACTCCAGTCAATTTTCCATTTCCAGTTTAGTACGCTGCAATACTCCGAAATAATCCGCTATGCTTGTTACAAGTCTGGGTTACTGCAAACTCGACCACTTGCATTATGAACGCCGTTGCAATTTTATTTTTCGCAGGATGTTGATCATTGTAATCATTGCACTAGATTTAAGTTCATGAAATTCTTTTGGTGCCACGATTTTCTACGCTTAATGTATTAAATTGTTATATCGAAAATAAGACTATACTAAACTTATGTACGTAGTGCAGCAAATGTCATTAAACAAGTTGTCAAATGAGCATTAAATGTCAATTTAATGCAACGTATAGTGTGATTAAATTTTTTGTATTGTTTCACAAATAAACTTCTTTTTGAGCGTTGATCTTCTTGTTGTCACTAGCAGCAGGTTGTCAGGTATAGTGATGTAATATTTTCTCAATATTGTTTTATTGGATTTATATTTGTTAAATATTTTTATCAATATTAGAAAATGTCAATACTCTAATATTTTAACGATATCTCACACCATTAATCACAATATTGGAGCAAAAGTCAATTCAGAGCCTTCCTGAGAAAGTCGTCCTGAGATAGCCATAAATCAAATATATTCACATTCTAATAGAATCATTTTGTGGTCATCGACAAAAGACAAGGGGAGTTTAAACAAAAGAAATGGATGTTTTTCGACCTGTCAATGGCTCCCGCTTTTGACCTGTGATCTTTAGACATGCTAAGAAAGTCATAAAAGATCAAATAGTTGGACATACCCCTCATAGATCCCGACACATAAGAATGTTGTCTGTTTGGTACTTAAAAAAAGGCCAAGGTTCAGAGTATTTTTATTTTATTTAATCTCGTGGCACACTTGAATCAATAGCAAAACTTTTATGCCACACACTAAAATCAATAACAAAATTTCTTCCGTTCAAATAAATTTGTACCAAAACGTCTACGACATAATGACTTGTAACAATAGAAAAATAGGAAAATATGTATATGAATATGGTGAGATCTGTTATGATTTTAATATTATTATGATTGCTTCGCTCTACTCACAAATATAATCAAGCAGGGCGGTCGCTCTGCCAAGCCAAGCTTAAAAAAAAAACGCCACACAAACAACGCCAAGAACTGGAATAAAGACCGCTAATGCTTATATACAGAAAGCAACTTCGCAATGTTAAATCGACAAAACATGCCAGATTAAAATATCAGATATCAAACAAACCAAGCGTCGTAGAAAAAAAAACGAAAACTAGAAGAATCTAAGGAAGAATTTCTTCAATTTAAGACCAAACTCATCTTCATAAGTGATTTATAAACAGAGATATAGCTTTTTTTAAAAAACGTCGAGTTACTTAAAATGATCACTATTTTCTTCGTCAACCTTTTTTTTTTCAAACAAGCTACAGGCCTTAATATTGGGCAGAATAAAAAAAGGATTGCATTTTTGGACAAGTAATTACGTAATCTATGTGCTTTTATAAAATTCAGTGTAAAAAAAAATATTTTCTATCCTTAATTAGCAAAAAACTGTTAATTAACTTGGCGATTAAAAAATTATGCCAAAACAGAGATAAAACCCGCCAACGACCATGTACCATCTGTATTAAAATAGCACAAATCAGTTACAGGTTATAATATAACCACATCAAATTTCATCTGCAAGTCAGCCATTTTCTTCTGAAGATATTTTTTTTTTAAATAAAACTTCACAATTATAAGAACACATATTTTTTCAAATAATTAAATATGACTGCAAACTGTGGCAGATGATTGTTTCTAACATGAATAAGTATGAGAAATTGCCGGTTACGGATATGGATCTGGGTAGCTCAGTCGCAGAGCGTCGGCATGGTACGCATAAGGTCCCAGTTTCGAGTCCAGGCCCAGGTCACTTTTTCACTCATGTTTGTTTAGTGTATTTAATTGTCTGATAAAATGCGTGTTCTTATAAATAAAGTAATCAGACGTAGTGTTTATGCTTTAAAAATATTTTAAATATATAATTTACGTTTTTAGAAAGATCTTTAAAAATAAATTAGTTTTTGAGGGAAGATGTACCTTCTAAAATGTATACATTAAGAGTTATCGCCATTTAAAATTTCTTTCCAAACGTAAACAAAAATTTTGAAATGAATTAAATGTGATTCATTTATTTCTAAAAATAAAAAAACACGGTAAAGGACAGGCATTTCGTTCGCAGGAATACCTTTCACGTCATCTACTATATATACGAGGCTAGCGAAAAAGAAAGGCTACCGCTGTGCTTTACGCGTATCTTTTTTTACAGACCGCGGGAATCACGTGAGGCTCGAATCCACCAATGCAGGTGTACGAAAAGAGCATCACGTCACTCTAGCGGTCTGTAAAAAAAGATAAGTGGAACGCACCGCGGTAGCCTGTCTTTTTCGTTAGCCTCGCTATATATATAAAACACAAACGGAAATTTCGTTCCGTTCCTTTATAACTCAAGATCTGCTGAATGGAATTTGATGGAACTTGCACTGTTCGAGAGATAATTTTTCAGGGAAGGTTTTAGTATGTAACACAACGTTCTACGTAAAATAGCTATCGAATTATGATAGAAAGTTCTGTTATTTTGGCCGAAAAGGTTACCATTGCTAATTTTTTGGTGATCATTACTGTTGCAGAAAGAAATGAAAAGGCTATACATCTCGAAAAATAAAAGAAAAACTGTTACTAATTTTATTTAAAAAAAAAAAAAAAAAAAGAAAGAAAGAAAGAAAGAAAAAAAAAGAGTTTTGATGAGAGAATATTATAAAACGAAAATATTTAATTTAAACATGATTAGAAATGTTCATAATGCTTAAAACATTATTCAAGGGGCAAGATTTCTATTGAAACAAATTTGGCGATTTATCTTTTGTTTTTGGCGATTTTGATTTTATTTTTGACCCCAAACAATTTGATTTTAAGCCAAAAAGTGTCTTTTTTTGTTGCAGAAAGGATTGAAATGGCTATACATCTGGAAAAATAAAAGAAAAAACTGTTACTAATTTTATTTTTTTAAAAAAGAAAGAAAAGAAAAAAAAGAAAAACAGTTTTGATGAGAGATTTTAGGCCAAAAGGTGTTTTTTTTTCAAGTGTACGACTGATTTTCGCAGTATTTTTTTTTTGGTACTTTTTGGTTAGCCGGGCGCCAGTGATACACATATATACACATATATCTACACAAATACATGTATATACATCCATATATATATATATATATATATATATGTGTGTGTGTGTGTGTGTGTGTGTGTGTGTTCATATATCACTGGTGCCCGGCTAACCGAAAAGTACCTTTGTTTATTCAAATGCAAACTATATTAATGGCAATATACTTCTATTTACTTCTACATATATGAAATTTCGTTCCGGCTGCTTATAACTCGAGTTCTGCTGAATACATTTTCGTAGAACTTAAACTAAGATAATTTTTAAGGGAAGGTTTTAATGTATAACATATCGTTCTACGTAGCTTAGTTATATAATTATTCTGGGAAGTTCTATAATCAGATCAATCCGATTATGAAAGATTAGCCTTTTTAAAAGATTTTGCCGAATGTATTTCGATGGAACCTATAGTGTTAAATAATTTTCTAGGGAACGTTTTATTATATAACGTTGCTTAGTTCTAGTATTATAGGGGGAAATTCGAAAATCGGGTGACCATTTTTTTTATCAAATATTAGCCTTTTCAATATTTGATTCCGATTATGAAAGATTAGCCTTCTAAAAAAGTTCTACTGAACGGATTTTGATGAGAATTGTATTGTTAGTTAGATGCTATTTCAGAAATGGTGTTAATGTACTATATATTGTCCTACGTTGCTTAGTCCAACAGTTATGTGTGAAGGTTATATAGTCAAGTGAACCCGATTCCGAAATATTAGCCTTTTTGATAGTTTTTACTGGGCGTATTTTTTGCGACTTGCATTGTTAAGTAGATAATTTGTAAGGATTGTTTTAGTATATTTTATATCGCTTTGTTGTTTTAAAATTATGTGGAAAAGTTCAATAATCAGATTATCAAAGATTAGCCTTTATAAAAACTTCTTCTGAATGGATTTTGTTAGTTAATTTGTTTGCATTGTTATTTCGATAATTTTTAGTGATGGTTTTAGTATATTGCATATAGTTTTATCATTCTTTAGCAAGCCCTAACTGTAAATGACCAAATAAAAGAGTTGGTCCTTAACAGCTAAAATTTTGACTGCACATTAGAAAATATAATAGCGCAATCGCGTCATTTTTCAGTATTGTGGAAGGATATTCCACGTAAATATACAGATTGCTTTCAAATACAAGGTCAAATTAAACGATATATTTCGTTTGATTCAGGGTTCATTTGTAGAAACCGACCAGCGCAGCGGGCGTAGCTTGCTAGTTTTCCTATAAATTAATGAAATCCAGTTATTAAATTATTTTTGTTTTAGAAGTGAAGTTTCCATTTAAATTTATTGTAACAGTACAATGTTTAATTGAATAAAATAAGGTAAATCTAAGAAATTGCTAAGAAATTCCAAACATGCACAGGGCAACGCAAAAAAAATAAAATAATAATAAACAAAAAATAAAAAATAGATAAATAAATAAATAAATAAATAAAAATCAGCTTTCAGAAATTCTAAAAATTGTTCCGCTATTCATATTATGTATCTTCGGGGTCCATCCTCCCACTTTCAGCCCTCCTACCCAAAGGGGGCACTTTTCTAAATTTTGCCGACACCTCTCATGTGATATATCGTTGGAAAAGTCTGTGACCGCTTAATCATAATATGCAGGAGGGGGGGGGGATATTTTCTAAATTTTGCACATACCCCTCATGTGATACATCGTTGGAAAGGTCTGTGACCGCTTAATCCTATTATGCATCTCCGGTGTTCATCCCCCCTTTTGCCCCCCAAGCGCGATTAGCTTTCACCACCAGGGGACGCTTTCCTATATCTGTTCCTACGAGTCGGATCACGACGGGGTATGGCTCATTCGACTCGACATCAACAGAGCTTTCCGATTTTAGTTCGTTTTTTCACCACCAGGGGGCACTTTTCTATCTCTGGTTCTATGGGCTAGATCACGACGGGGTACAGTTCATTCGACTCGACATCTATAGCCTTAACGATTTCAGTGCCCGAGGTTCATACAGAACAGATTGCGCTACCTGGTGGTGGAAGATGGAACTTGAGCGTGCGCAGCACGACTGGTATACGGTGCCGAAGGCAGCGGGGACCCGTGTCGGAAGTTAGTTTGGTTAGAGGTTTATACTATTCGATGTGCAAATTAAGGGATTATCCGGTGCCGAAGGCAGCGGAGAACCAGGTCGGAGGTTCGTTCGGTTCGAGGTTTATCTTATTCGAGGTTTTACAAGATTCGAGGCCCCGATATAAATTAGGGGTCCGCTAGCGGGCGAAGCCAGCTAGTGCTAATAATAAAAGAGCGTGATATCACGTTTTATTTCAAATGCAGCGCTGGCACGCTATGTACGTATTGCATTTTTATTCATTTCATCGATAAGTCAGTGATATTTTTTAACGGGTGATAAGAATTATTATAACAAGCCACATTTAGTATGTTGTTATTAGTTTAATTTAAAAATCTACTGGTATTTCTAGTTAACCTTTTAAACAATGACTGAAAGTAAAATGTAATTTTAAATTATTTCTCATGTTTAGATTATTTAAATTATGTTTATTCTGTTTTAAAAAAAAGAAATGATATCTACAAAAACAACTTTTCAAAAGTAAAAAAAAAGCCAAGCGTAAAAAAAAAAAAAAAGTTGTGGCTAAAAAATGGTGTGATATCAAATTTCCAAGCTATTATATTACTTTTTTAACTTTTTTCCATTAAATAAGTTATCATATATATAAGTCGAGTGCCTACGTATATGTTAATAGAAATCGTTTTCTCCTGTACTAAATACATCCTAACGAGTTTCTGAAAATTCAATTTTTTTCAAATTATGCATGATGGGCTTGGCGGCCATCTTTTCATATTTCTAAGCACCCAAATTTCTAAAGTAAAAGCGTAATATGTTTGCAATGTAATATGTTTATAACAATTTCGAACTTCAGATTTTAACTACGGACAGATAAATTAGATAAGACTGATATTTTGAGAAATTGATTTTTACTAGTTTGAAATTATTAATTACTGTAAAAAATAAATCATAAGATGAATCTTTAAGATAAGTCATCATTATCTTAAGACACAATTTTCAGATCATACAAATCTATAAATGAAACGCTTAAAATATTTGCTTAAATAACAATTTTGAACTTCGGATTTTAACTACGGATTTGGATACTTAGAATTTTGTGAATAATATGCAAAGATGGCCGCCAAGCCCATCATGCATAATTTGAAAAAAATTGAATTTTCAGAAACTCGTTAGGATGTATTTAGTACAGGAGAAAACGATTTCTATTAACATATACGTAGGCACTCGACTTATATATATGATAACTTATTTAATGGAAAAAAGTTAAAAAAGTAATATAATAGCTTGGAAATTTGATATCACACCATTTTTTAGCCACAACTTTTTTTTTTTTTTTTTTTTTACGCTTGGCTTTTTTTTTACTTTTGAAAAGTTGTTTTTGTAGATTAAGATTACCTGAACATTTTATGCATGTAAAGATACAAGTGATTTCATATAGTCGCGACCATGTCAAAGTATCGAATATGAAAAAATGAATTTTTCAGTACTTTTAAAAATGGGCCGATTATCACCACAAAATTTTATTAAAATTCTTAGTCTAATAAAACACTAATAAACTTTCTGTGAAGAACAGGGTTGCCAATTTAACCTTCATTTTTATTTAGAGATGCTGAATTCATACCGAAAATTTTGAGAAATTGTATTTTGCTCTAAGTAATCACGAAATTTCTATCATTAAATAAAGCAAAAATGTCTATTTTAAATTTCTGGTTATGGATTCGAAATTCTGAATGAAAAGAGAGGCGAAACTGGCAACCCTGCTGAAGAATATTAATAATAATTTAGTGGTGACAATCTGCCCATTATAAAAAAGTAGTGTAAAAAGCATTTTTTCACAGTTTGACATGCTAGTGACGTATATACAGAGATGAACTTCGGGTATTATGGAATAGTCAGGTTCATGCAATACAGAAAACCAAGGTTTCTGTTAGTAAAGTGCTTCCACCAAGCGGCAATATCATAAACTACTTAAGAACATCTCCAGAATGCTCCTTAGAACGCGCAGTTCGTCGATTGGCGTCAGGGCGCGTTGTGTGAATAAACATTTGTTTCTCGCCTTTGGTAAGTTTTAGGAGATAATTTTTCAATATTTTTACATTGAAATTAAGCATAATGTACACCAAAATACCAACAGTTTATGATGTAATATTCGTTTTTTAGCTCGCGATTCACACCAATAAATATATATTTTTTTCCCAAACAGGCGGTTTTGTGTCATATGGAATACCAATATCTCATAATACATAATTATGGTGGCGCAAAGACAAATCCTTATATTTGTCATTTGTGCAAATCTGAAGTATGAACTGAAGCTTACTACCCGACTACCTAGACACTATATTTTGATTATGCTCCCGATACCATTACATCTGATTTTTGCCAAATTCTATTCCTTTTCTTTATTTTTAAACTTTTCTATTCCATATTTCCCGACTATCTCATTATACCCTTTAAAAAAGGATTTAATTTTTATTTGCATATAATGAAATTTCGTAAAATGATTTTTGTTTTAGAAATAACTGATCACAGATAGTTGAAGTTTGTGATTACATTCGGTTTTCGGGTTTTAAACTATATCGAGCTGTGATATAGCCTCAAACGTAAATGGTATTCCATAATACCCAAAGTTCCCCTAATATATACACATACATACATACATACATACACACACACACACACACACACAAATACACACATGCATACATACGTATATATATATATATATATATATATATATATATATATATGGACAATTTTTGTCCCTCGCGGTTATATGCTGTATTATATCATTTATACAGATTTTTTTTTAGCATAAAATGTATTGTGTATTATCTTTCTAAAATTTCTAAAGGTATTTTCAAGAAAATAATTCTAAATTTTCCTCCAATAGTATTTTAAATATTCAAATTGTCACTTCAGTCTTTTTCCCCCACCTCAGGCACTCATCTTCTGGAACAATTTTAAATGCAATGACTAACTATTTTTAGAACTTTTTCTACTCAAAATAAACATTTATATTCTGAAATACAAGAATTTTGTATTACAAATTAAAAATATTTTTGTATTATTATGTGCCAAAGACTACTGTCCCTTTGCATAAAACTGATCCTGTGACTACCAGGAGGGTAGATAAAATTTGGAGGACAGCTGCTGTTAGAAGCAGCAATCTAGATTACTGAGAAAATTGCAGGTTTTAATTTCTGGACTTTAAAAGAAGCTACAAGCTACAAAAAGGACAGAAAGATTAAAATATCTTTATCATTTGACTCCACTGCCCCCTACTTAAATTTTCCTTATTTTTATTCATTTATGATTTTGCCATGATTTAACTTACTTCTGCTTACTTCAAAATGTTATATAACAGTCTTGACGAGGAAAAACGTGCGGTGTGCACAGATGTAAATTTCCCAATTTTGTCACTACTGTCCCCTTTAAATGAAATTGTATCAGCTCACTTGGAATAAATTTGAAAATGGTAATTTTCAAATGCGTTACTTAGCTAATTTACATGTGAAATAGCTTTAAAATGTGAAACCGGTTTAAAATGTGAAATAGCCTTACTGATTTTAGCTATACTGATGATAAAAACATTTTGTACAAGGTGGCTGTAGATCAGAGAAAAAGTCAAAAAAGTAATAAACACCGGTGTTTTCTCATGGAAAAATTAGTGTTGTTCATTTGAGCAATGAATAATTTCAATTCCTTTATTAGAAAATACTGGTTAATTTCTGTCTTTCGACTGTGCTTTTCCCTGATCTGTAGCCTCGTGTATAATACACAGTGTATAATATGTTTTTCAAGAAAAATACCGTTTACAGTTTATTCCAGAATATTATATAGTACTCACCCGCCTATGTGAATCACAAGCCTATCCATTTATAATGAAAAATTGTTTAAAATGTAACTTTTATTTTTCACTAAATCGCTGAGTAGAATTACCCACTTATTGGAGAATCGCCAATATATACAGAGTCATTCATAATTCCCTCCGGGGTTTCGAAACGTTATAGTAAAAAAACGAAGACGAATATGAAAAAAATAAACATATGAAATTATTCCGAAACTATTCAAGTTTTACTTACATACATTACAGGTGTTCTATGTGTGAACCCTTGGTCACACGGCATACATCCATGCGATAGTCCAGTTCCTGCCATACTCCGTTTCTTTAAATCTGAATCAGTGGTGTCAGTTCAACGGGCCTTTCGTAATAAATATCGAAAACAGGGACCAACTGACAAAACAATTCATGTGTGGTGCCGGAAATTTAAAGAAACGGAGTATGGCAGGAACTGGAATATCGCATGGATGTATGCCGTGTGACCAAGGGTTCACACATAGAACACCTGTAATGTATGTAAGTAAAACTTGAATAGTTTTGGAATAATTTCATATGTTTCTTTTTTTCATATTCGTCTTCGTTTTTTTACTATAACGTTTCGAAACCCCGGAGGGAATTATGAATGACCCTGTATATATATATATATATATACCACTGAACGTTCAATCATTTGATACAATCTTTTACGTTCCTACATGAAAATAAAAATTCAGGTATACTTAATGAGGTTCTTAAAAATTAAACATTTCTGTAGATCTTATAAAATGAGTCACGATTTTAATAATTTTTTTTGCTGTATGATGACTAACTTTACATGTATCAAAAGTAGTTTTAAATCGCGATGACTTTTAAAGAAGGGATCAAGTGAAACCACGGTTCGGGTTCTGGTATTCATTTCAGACCTCATTCTCTTCCTATATTGTTGCGCAATATTGAAAAATTTCGACTCTTTGGATGAAATACGACCAAGTCTGCCGTTCTCTATAATTGGACACAGGTGGAAGAAAATATTTGGAGACCCAAATTACTTTTGAGGATATGACGAAAATCTTTGGTGTGGGGGAGATACAGGTTAGGACCCGGGTGAAAATCCATTTAGCATCCAAATTAATACGAAATGTCCATTTTTTAAAAAATATATGCAGCTGGGCCTGGATACATTATATATTTGAAATTTGTAATTTTTTTATATGTGAAATGTTTGAAGTATACATTTATGATTTAAAAAAGTAAAAATGTATTATTTACGAGATTAAATTCGAAAGGAAGATACCCTCCAATAAAAATTTATAATTTTAAAAATATGTTAATAACTTTAACGAATCTAAATGTTTATGGAAAGGTGGATTTCTCAAATGTAGCTGTAATGATGCCCAAAATAAAATGTATAAAAAAACACTTTAAAATATAACAAAGTATGTGAATTATCACTTATTGCTCAGCGTGCAACCAACGAAGTGAAAAAATGTCCAGAACGGGGATCGAACCCGGAACACTTGGTATTGCACAATATTGCTCTACCATTTGAGCTATCAAGACGACACCCAGTCTAGCATTTCCCACTCTTATGTGTTGGCAAGGCCGAAACTTTACAGCACAAGATGGAAAGTCAATCATCAGCACACATCTTCAGTGGCATGGATGAGACAAATTAAATCCCAGTATATATGAATGTATATATACCTAATTAATTTTTATCAGCAGAGTTGAAATTACGGTGGTAATTTATTAATATAACAAAGGGTGTGAATTATCACTTACTACACAGAGTACAACCAACAGAATGAAAAAATATCCAGACCTGCTATCGAACTGGAACCCTTGGTATCACGCACCAATGCTCTACCATTTGAGATATCGGTGAATATATATATGTACACTGGGATTTATTTAGTCTCATGCTTTCCACTGAAAGTGTGTACTCATTGACTTTCCAACTTGTGCTGCAAAGTTGCTGACATGCTAACATATAATAGTGAGAAAAGCTTGACTGGATGTCGTCATTCCCGCTAAAGATTTAATCATAAATGAGAGCTCCCTTTATATTATACATATCTATTTTAACCCTCTAAGCGTGTGGAACGTAATATTCCGTTCACTAAGCTGCAGGTTTCACTGCAATATATGCAATGTTTAAGATAATATAATTCTATAGATTTAATGAATTTTAAAAACACTGAAGAATGATTAATACTCTCAAGGGTTACATTCATATTTATAATAAAGTTTTATTTATAATGCTGAAAAAATCATATTTTTTTAGCATTTAAAACAAAATACAGAGAAAACATTACAAATTTACCCTCTTTCAAAACGCTCAGAGGGATAAACTATGTTTTTTTAGCTGTTTAGGGCTTTAATCCTCAGGTATTTCTGCATAGAAAAGTACTTAATGTCCCGCACGATCCTCTTGCTCCATGAGAAGCGCTCCCTCAACTTATATGTAAAAAAAAGAAAAATGTCTTATTTAGAGAAAGATTATTACTTCAATCACCTTATCTTCATTACTATTTTTAAACAAGAACGAAAAATCATGCGTCCAGCATAGATTATGTAGCACTTTCCAACGCTTCCAAAATAATTTTACAAAACATACCGTTTAATAAGCTAAAATATAACATCTAAGTAAACAATTTGGAAAACGCATAACATATTTAAAAACATAATTTCAGGAATTTCCAACAGATACAATATTCGGAAAAATATCCGAATACTTTTATTCAGCCCTGTATATGATCTATAGATTTGTATATGCTAGGATGCTAAATTTTAGTTTAGTTAGGAAACGCGTAGCACAGTTTAAAATTATCTTTCTGGAGTTTCTTTCAATAAACGGAAATGTGTTCGCGAACTTTTGTGCTGCCCTGTATAGGATCTACAGAATTTATACACACCACGTAATAGACAAAAAGCGAGTTAAAATTAAAATCGCGTTTAGTAACTTAAAACGCACTTCCAGCAATTATTGTTAACATACAGTAGAGAATTCTTTTGTGTGTCCCTGTAAATGAACGATGACTGCTATACACACACTATTCTGTAGTAAGCCTCTTGTAATGCACCTTAGATATATATATATAAATTTCAATGCGTTTAAAATAGTGAAACATTATTTAAATAAACCGCAGACGATTTTTCTCCATAGACGTCATGTAACGGAATTCTTTTGACTATCCCTGTAAAGTAACTATAAGTGCTATGCACACCCTATTCCATATTAAGCTTCTTCTAATGCACCTTAGTGATATATATAAATGTCAATGCGTTTAAAATACAGAAACATTATTTAAATAAACCGCAAATGATTTTTCCCCATAGACCGCAATGTAACGGAATTCTTTTGAGTGTCCCTGTAATAAAACTATAAGTACTACACACTTCCGTTGAAATAGGGAACATGCTATAGATAACGACAATAACATATAAAAATTTCAGAGCAATCCGAGCATATTTACGAGAGTTAGAGCACGGACAGACGGCCAGACGGCAGACGGCAGACGGCCATACGGCCAGACAAACCGAAGTCATAAGCACTTTTCAACTAGGTTGGAAAGTGCTAAAAAGGTACAGAAATCAAGCAGCCTGAATTTTAAAAAACCCCCAACTGGCAACACTGGACGAACGATTACCGTTAAATTCTATATCACACTTTTATTTTTCAGTTCATGGTAATCAGGCTATCCGTTGGCATAGCTGCCGACAAAACAGCTTTTGTTCGTAGCATAGTGTTTATTTGACCTATGTAAATTAAAAACTTATTTTAATTCTGAGTATTGTTTTGATGAATAAAATTAAATAAGACCAGAAAAAATACAGACTTTGAATAATTTGTTTGGTTAATAACATGCATATTTGATTACAAAAGATGTCGGTATGTTTGAAGTTATGTGTTAGACCACACCATTGCCATCAAAACAAACTCGCTTTCCTTTCATATGTTCGATTGTGTTTTCTCTAAAGTTTGATAATAAGTAAGTTCATATGCGACAATAAAGATGGTACTTGGCGCAGTACAATTTAACCTGTTCACCGGGGAATAAACTTTTGTACAACTCATTTCACAATCAGGACTTGTTTCTTCATAGTGATAAGTAATTTCATCAGGGCCGCATTACCAACGGGGCACACTTCCACCAGTAAAAAAGAATAGAAATTGTTTCCTTAATCATGTCAGTCATTTTGCATGAAGAGGGCGTTTAAATAAGATGAAATTTCTATTAATTTTACAAGTGGAAGTGTTCAAAATATTACGGCAAATTTCTATTACGAAAAATGTCGTCAGGTCCAATGTAGTAGTAGTTTGTGTATGAAGAAATATTTCGTCATACCCAGTTAACAGGTTAAGCAGATAAAACAACGTTTTGAGAACATGAAATTTTTAACTAATTGCAGACAAGTTTGGATAGCATTCAGTGTGCACGTCATCAGTGCAAATAATGGTGGAATTGCGCCCATATATGTGGAGGAGAAGCGGATTCGCAGACTAGGTTTATTCACCAATATAGTTGGAGGAAATTACCGGAAACAGACAATGGGAAATATTTTAAGTATCTGGTAATGAAAGAAAATGCTAGTAAAGTTTAAAGAAGGTTTTATACATTATTTCCAACAATCTGACAATAGGAATATAGCAAAGTCATAATTAACATTTTTATAGATTTGGAATGCTTCAAGTAAGTTCAGTTCAATTAATGAAGTGGGTTTTAGATAAAAGATTTAGATATAGAGTTAGATATAGAGTTAAAATCAAAGATGTAGTTAATCTCCCAAGAGTTTTGGAAGATGAAAAATTTCCTATTGGCTGTTTCCCCTTTATTTAATGTAATTCCTATAACCTAATTCCTCGAATCCACTTTTCATCCATATATATATGGGCACAATTCCTCCATTCTTGACAATTAATACTACTGAAACTAGTCTGCAATTTATTAAGAAGTCGCGGTTTTTAAAACGTTGTTTTATCTGCTTATATACTCTCGCATATATAAACATTTCATCTAGGGTGAATTGGGATAATTGTGAATGAATTTTGCTAGTTTGGACTACTGACAGCTTTAAAGAAACACTTTATCCATTTAAAACCTTGTAAAATCGCCATATATTGTTTCACACCTACACTTAAATTGGAATTAGTTATTGGGACTCTGCGATGCAATTAAGTTTGCTCGTTCACAATTACCCCAGATATTTATAATTTATCTAAAGACTATGGCGTTTTTGTGCGCATCAGTGTTTGTGTCGGGACGGGATAATACAAAAAAAATCAAGTTCATACACACATTCTATCACTAGCTAACGCGCACGGCGTCGCCAGGGTCCGTGATAATAGCATTCAATATACCCAAAATTCTGAAAATGATTTTATATTTTTAAACGAAAACTTTCTAAATGTACCTGATGTTAGGAACCCCACAGACTTCGGAAACGTACTACATCGAATTTGTATGGTTTTATAGTTTTAAACGAAAATCTATCCAAACGAACCTAGAGTTAGGGGCCCATTACCTTGAGCCGCGTGTACTGGGCATTCTACACAGGTTCCATTCTGAATTTATATTTTTTAAATAAAAATCTTTCTATTCGAGCCTAATATTAGAGCCTCACTGCCTTTTGCCAGACTAAAAACCTCGAATTTACCTAATTTTATATTTTTAAACTAAAATATATCCAAATGAACCTACAGTTGGGAAAGGGGACTGCCTTCGGCGCGGTACACAGTGCGTGCTAAGCCCTTCCCGATCTGTTTTAAATTTATATTTTAGAAAGGAATTCTGTCCAAAGAAACAAAATGTTGGGGCCTCGCTGCCTTATAATTTTCAACGAATATCCATCCATACGAACCATGTCAACCAATTTATAGTGATTGCAAATTTAATTCCTTACATTGTAGATATATTAATCTTTCAATACTGAACAAAAGTTCATCAGGAACCTAAAGTTTTCTCTGTACAAACAGTTATGAATTCATATGAGGTTTAATACCAACTAATATGGAATAAAATATTTAAAAAGATTTGCTCATAATTGCACCATATCACAAAATGTAGGGTAATTATGAACATATTTACGTAGGTCTTTGGGAATGAGAGCAAAAATAGTGATACGCTGTTAGAGTAATTATAACTTAGTGATTAAGAACAACGATTTACTTGACTTTATCTGCTAGAAACGATAAATATTCAAAATGCACTAAAAACTATTAGTCACTTTTAACTGATAACGAATGTAATATGCGCGAGCGAGGGCGCTAAGCATTCAGGCAATGTGGGAATACTCCGATTCGGTTAACAAGGGTGTAAACATTTTTTACTTCAATTTAGTATCAAATACTCACATGAATTTTAATGGAGCTTGTTCACGACTACCCCTCATTAACTCTTGCTTTAATAACCCACTGCTATTAAGAAAGCTTAAGATTGCAATTCGGAAATTGCGGTGAAAATAAAATCTTAGCTTTTGGCAACTACGATAACATTGCAAACAACTGAACAATGCAAAAAACAACTAAACATTGCAAAAAACAACTCAACAATTTTACACAACATTGGGTTTTAGAAGTAGATGAGGAAAGTAATGTTGAAATAATGATGACAAGATTTGGTCATTACGAAAATACAAAATTTTGAATAAAATGTTTAAAACCAACCATGACGATTAATATTTTGAAAGTTTTTTTCATATTTTATTACAGTATTATATTTATGAATTATATTAATTTAACCCTTTCAAGGGCGGAATTTGTATGGTGCAAACACTTAATTTTAATTTCAAACTGCAAATTGGCACCCAGAATTTTTGTAATAAATTTTTTCTGTCATACGAGGCAGTTAGAGTGACAGTGGATTAAGTTAATATTTAGTAATTTGAGAAATGAAGGGTTTTGTGAAACTAATTGCCGTTGCATTAAGTGGTCCAACTACTTTTACCCTCTAGCGTCTCCTTTAAGTGAACTATGATATATTTGGCCTTCACACTGAACAGAAATTGATATACGTTCATCGAAAATATGGTTATCTAGATTTTTTTTAATTTTTGACTTACTCCACTGTCATTCTAACCCCCTCATAAAGTTGAAAAAGCGCATTTCATTATTTTTAAACAAATTTGATTGTAAATTCTGGCGTCACTCAATTATATCAAGATTTAAACAGAAGTACTACTTTACCTCTGAAAGGGTTGAACTAAAAATAAAGCAAGTATTTAACTAAAATTTATATTTTTCTGTACATTGAAATATTCAAAAGAATTTAAATTAACTAGAAAAATATCTCCTTATGTTTAATGCATTGAATCTCTCGATACAACTGAGTAATTTTAATCCAGTAAGATTAATTTCTGTAGCGCTGAGTTGTAACATAGGTATTCTTTTGACATATAAAATTTCTAAGCGTACCTAAGTGTTTAGCGGAGAAAAATAAAAATAAACCATGATAAATATAAGAATGTTTTAATGAAAAGCTATTCCAATGCTTTTTTTAAACTAAAAAACAGCATTGCGGTTGTATTTAAATTATTTATGTAAACATAATGCTAGTAATTATGCTTGAAAGGTAGAATAATTTTACAAAATTAATTCTAATTAAGTACCACTATTTATGAATAGAATACTTAATGCATTTCAGTGAACAGATTTAGCGTAGATTACTAACCAGAAATAGTGAAACTCAAGGAAAGGGAACGCTGGTTTGTGTGGCACGAAAAATCCACATACGACAGCCACAAATTTTTTAGTGATCACAGAGGCTTTATAGTATTCAGGTGGTTGTAACTTGAATATGTGGTGAAAAAAGGAATTAGGTCTCGTAGTTAACTGTGAATGTTTTTTCAGAAATTACAAAAAACATCACAATTTCACATCATAGTGATTGGCGCAGTGAAGAAACCTAATGGACATAAATGCTGTACCTCTTACACTAAACACAATGACATAAAACCAGTGACGATCTCAGAGTTTTAAAGGTGTATATGCATACTAGTATTTTCCCTTTATTTAAATAGAATAATTTTTAAATAAGGCGAAGATTCCTTTTCGAATGAAATGGTATCTATATCATCTATCCAGCGTCCGACAAAGCATAAAAACAGCAAAGAAGAGTTGTGTAGAACCTGATTATGGCAGGGGAAAAATTCCTCTTCTTCCGAATGGTATTAATCACCTTATATATGAGTAAAATTCTCAGTTTAAATAAAAGTGTAAATAATAGAACAGCGAAAATTTACCTTTGCGCCAATCAGGATCTCGAGTTGTTAGCATTAGATGTATGCTGAAAAAAAGACTTAACTGTCATCTCGCGTAAATAGAAACATTGTCCATAATTACCATCTAACAGTTACCAATGAAGTTTTTGTGATGTGCATATAAACATTGGATTTGTATAACTCAAATCCACGAAATATGGTATACCTGAATGATTTCGTAAATCTTTTCATGAACAAAATAAAGCTGTTTATAAAATATTGAAATATGTGAATGTCATAATTTACAAACAAATCGATATGAAAAAAAAAAAAATCATGCGTCAAACAGCATATTAAAAACTCTCCAACACTACAAGGATATATTAACTAAACTTCGCAGTTTAATAAAATAAACATGTTAGAAAACACATACCATATTTGAAAACCGGATTTTAGCAATTACCGCCAGTAGCCGGAAAGGTATTCCAACTCTTTTGTTAAGCCCTGTATATGATCTATAAATTTCTATATATTGTACATAGTATGCTAAAATTTGGTTTAGTAAGAAAATACATCACGCGGATGGAAATTCACCTTCAACAATCTCTACCAATACATCTAAACGTATTTTAATTATTTGTACACCACTGTATATACCTACAGTTTTTTTATATGCTAAATATTAAGCTAAATTTAATTCGGACAAAAACACGCTTAAAACTACTGAAGTCATACTTCAAGTAATTACTACTCATTGTCGGTCATAATCTAGTTCTTTAAATAGCATTTATGATTTCTATTTTACAAATATCTCCAACTATACTAAATATAATTGAGCTTGAAAATGCATAATATAAATTAAAAAACACCTTTAAGCAATTCACGCTCATCATCAGTAATACTTACGAATTCTTTTGTGCAGCACTGTATATCATTTATAGTATTTATACACACCACATTGTATGCAAGATTTAGTAAAGTTTAAAAACACATACCATAAAAGAAAAATAAATTCAAGCAATTATTCCTATTAGACAATATTTCGGCCACAGTATTGTATCAAATCTTTTTAGTGTCCCTGTAAATGAACGGTAAATGCTATGCACTATTCTGCAGCAAGCATCTTTTAGTAAACCTCAGTAATAAATATAGATATCGTATTTCAAATAGTGCAACTAACTTAAAATATACTGCAAACAGTTTTTCCGCGTAAACAATTAAATACCCGAATTCTTTGAGAGACAAAAAATAAATTGTAAATAAATGCTTTGCACTCCATATTCTATAAAAAGCATAGTTTATTGCTCCTCAGAAATTCATATCAATTTAATTAAGTTTGGAACAGCGTAACATCATTAAATGACACCGCAAACAATTTTCCCCTATAGACCATAATACTATAACGGAATTAGTTCGAATACCTCTGTAAACGAACTGCAAGTGTAACACATACCATTTTCTATAGTAACTATCTTGTAGCGCGCTTCAATAATGCATATAAATTTCACTATGTTGAATTAATGTAACATCATTAAAATACACCGTAATTTATTTTCCCTCCCATAACGGAATGGAATACTTTTGAGTGCCCCTGTAAATGAACTATAAATGCTGCACATTTCATTCTCTATAGCAAACATGTCACATTAATTCGTAATATCGTATGTTAATTGCATGGCATAATCCTAGTATATTTACTCGAGTTAATGCACGGAAAGACAAACCGAATTCATAAACACTTTTCAACGTTATTTTAAAGTTACTCGAAACTTAACCATAAAAATTTTGTAAATTAAGATGCTGTTTTCAAAACTGCAACTTCTTTTCCTATTAGATGGTGTAAAAATTTAAATTGTCCGATGTCTAGAAGTACAAAAATAAATTGCAGCAAAAATGAAAATTCATTGGTCAGGTGTTGTCACCGTCAATATGACGTCAGCGTTAATCACCGACATGTTTTTGCTTTAAAATATAGATTCAACGTTTATCTCAAAAATTTCATGATAGGAATTAACGTTTAAAAACACTTTTAGTATACTAAATTTGGCGTGAATTCAGATTATGATCAACATTCCACTTTTTTCAACAATGGACAATATTCTTGTGACGTTACAGTAGGTAAACAAGCGGCGTGATAGTTTGTTTACGCTTTGCATTCACGAATTTTTTTTCTCTTAGTCATGTTATTGTCATACTTATGAGCTCAGAAAGCAAATTAATGAAAACAAACGCATATTCTTTCATTATTTAATTATTAATGAAAAATTTGATAAAAGCACGATTTGCAAAATTTAAGTGAAAAATTTTGTGAATACTAAAAAATAACATTAAACTCATGTAATAAAAGCATATTTAAGTACAATAGGTTTAATTTACACAATTTATATAAACAAACCTCAATTTAAATTTCACTCATTTTTACAGACCTCGACTATAACCCATTTTATTTTAACGTTATATTTCTAATAAATTCGCTAATTAATGCAAAATTCATCTGAATTTGAACGAATATTCCTTATATTATTCAGATATACTCCATACATGTCTTCGTTTCAGTAACAAAATTAAAAATAAGCGAATTCGTCAACAGCATAATGCTTTCAAATGTAGCGATTTTTCAATGTTTTCCCAAACAACTGGTTTTTAACACTTTCCAACCTAGTTGAAAAGTGTTTATGACTTCGGTTTGTCTGGCCGTCTGGCCGTCTGCCGTCTGGCCGTCTGCCGTCTGCCGTCTGTCCGTGCTCTAACTCCCGTAAATATGCTCGGATTGCCCTGCAAATTTTATATGTTATAATCGTTATCTATAGCATGTTCCCTATTTCAACGGAAGTGTGTAGCACTTATAGTTTTTTTACAGGCACACTCAAAAGAATTCCGTTACATTGCGGTCTATGGGGAAAAATCATTTGCGGTTTATTTAAATAATGTTTCAATACTTTAAACGCATTGAAATTTATATATATCACTAAGGTGCATTAGAAGAAGCTTAATATGGAATAGGGTGTGCATAGCACTTATACTTACTTTACAGGGACAGTCAAAAGAATTCCGTTACATTACGTCTATGGAGAAAAATCGTCTGCGGTTTATTTAAATAATGTTTCACTATTTTAAACGCATTGAAATTTATATAAGGTTCATTACAAGAGACTTACTACAGAATATTGTGTGTATAGCAGTCATCGTTCATTTACAGGGACACACAAAAGAATTCTCTACTGTATGTTAACAATAATTCCTGGAAGTGCGTTTTAAGTTACTGAATGCGATTTTAATTTTAAATCGCTTTTTAACACTTTCCAACCTAGTTGAAAAGTGTTTATGACTTCGGTTTGTCTGGCCGTCTGCCGTCTGGCCGTCTGGCCGTCTGCCGTCTGGCCGTCTGGCCGTCTGCCGTCTGTCCGTGCTCTAACTCCCGTAAATATGCTCGGATTGCCCTGCAAATTTTATATGTTATAATCGTTATCTATAGCATGTTCCCTATTTCAACGGAAGTGTGTAGCACTTATAGTTTTTTTACAGGGACACTCAAAAGAATTCCGTTACATTGCGGTCTATGGGGAAAAATCATTTGCGGTTTATTTAAATAATGTTTCAATACTTTAAACGCATTGAAATTTATATATATCACTAAGGTGCATTAGAAGAAGCTTAATATGGAATAGGGTGTGCATAGCACTTATACTTACTTTACAGGGACAGTCAAAAGAATTCCGTTACATTACGTCTATGGAGAAAAATCGTCTGTGGTTTATTTAAATAATGTTTCACTATTTTAAACGCATTGAAATTTATATAAGGTTCATTACAAGAGACTTACTACAGAATATTGTGTGTATAGCAGTCATCGTTCATTTACAGGGACACACAAAAGAATTCTCTACTGTATGTTAACAATAATTCCTGGAAGTGCGTTTTAAGTTACTGAATGCGATTTTAATTTTAAATCGCTTTTTGTATATTACGTGGTGTGTATAAATTCTGTAGATCCTATACAGGGAAGTACAAAAGTTCGGGAACACATTTCCGTATTATTTAACTCCAGACGGAGAATTTTAAACTGTGCTACGTGTTTCCTAACTGAACTAAAATTTAGCATCCTATGTAGTATATATACAAATCTATAGATCCTATACAGGGCTGAATAAAGTATTCGGATTACTTAGATGTTATCTTTTAGCTTATAAATGAGTATGATTCGTAAAATTATTTTGGAAGCGTTGGAAAGTGTTACATAATCTATGCTTGACGCATGATTTTTCGTTCTTGTTATAGCCTCGAACCGAAAGGAAGAATAATGTTTATTTCCAACATAGTTGTAAAGTGTTTATGAATTCGGTATGTGTCTGTGCTCTAACTCTCATAAATACACTCAGATTCCCATGCAATTGATATATGTTATTGGGGTTTACTGTGGCATGTTCGGTATTGAAAATGAAGAGAGTAGCAGTTAGAGCTCCTTTACAGAGACACTCAAAATAATTCAATTACACTGCGGTCTATGGGAAAAATAGTTACCCTATTTCAAACATTTTAAATTAATATGTATCACTGAGGTGTAACTGCAAGATGCTTACTTTAGAATATGGTGAGCATAGTGCAATTAATCCTTTCCGGCGCGGAGTAATTCTGTTTTTAAAATGATTAAATAGTGGACTAATACCAGAATTTACAAAATAATTTATTACAAAATAAAAACTTGCTACATTTCCAATACTTTATAAAAGGAAAAAAAATAATGAAATATTTTTGGGGCCGTTTGTCAGTTTTGAAATTAAAATTAGGTGTCCTTTTATGTGATCACCGCCCGCTAAAGGGTTAAAGGGACATACAAAATTATTTTGTTACATTACGTTCTTTGGGTACGTTTGTTACGTTTGCGGTGTGTTTTTACAACAATTCAAAAATTGAGGAGGAAATCTCGTAATTCTATCGGATGTTCTCAATTTTTCAATTATTACTGTAACTTTGAGATTTAGTGATATTTCACTGGTATTTTTATATGAGTTGCCCTATAGTATTGACTATCAAATCATGACAAAGAAAATCTTTGCTGTAGTCCGCGCATGTGCAGTTCAAATTTATTTTATAGAAATACCTATATCTCATTAAATATCAATGTATTAATATTTGAGTCACAGTATACTATTTTACGATTTTTTGGAAAGCGGTGTTAAGTTCGGCTGAAAACTCTGCATGATAAAAAAGAAAAAGCCTTTTTTATATTTCACAGAAAAGTTAACATCTTCCCGAATATACGCGCTATGCTTACACAAATGTTGAACAGGACCTACATAGTCGTTTGCTACAGTGACAGATCATTTTAAACATTTTCCGTTACTTGGGTGATGGAAAATATTTTATTAAAATTATTGCTCCCCCCCTCCCTAATTGATCTTGCCACAAAATTTTCACTGAAAAACATAAGTCAAACACGTTCTTTACATCCTCTAAGTTCAAGGACATTCCGGGCATTTCGTCACGTTTTTCAGCAAGATATTCGACGAAACGTCTGAAATTGGTCGCTGCCTCTTCATTCCTGGACACCAGTATATATATATATATATATATAGAATGCTCTAAAAGATACTTACGATAGAATATGGTAAGCAAAACAGATATCGTTCATTGGCAGGGGTACACAAAAGAATTAGTTTCCAGTACTGTGTATTGACAATAATTGCTTAAGTGTGTTTTTAGTTATGATAAGCGTTCTGAAATTTACATTTTTACCTATAACTTGGTGGGTATAAAGGGCAAAAGATCTCTAGTAAATTGCCTGTTATTGACGGAAATTGCTAAGGTGAATTTTAAATGTGAAATGAGTTTAACTGAATTAAATTTTATTTTAGCATACTGTAGTATATATACAAATATATCGATCACATACAGGGCAGCACAAAAGACTATTGATGGCAATTGCTGAAATATTTCACTTTGACATCTTTCACTTTATTAAGCAGTGAAGTTTTGTTAAACTATTATGAATGTGTTGGAAAATATTACATAATCTATGCTTGACAAACTATTTTTCTTTCTTTTTGGTACTTTGTTAAAATGCCAGGAAGTGAGTGAAAAAGGAACTGCAAAAATTTATCTTTTCATAAATGAATAAAGTTTACTCGTCTGTAATTTCGTGCCGGTATTTTCGCCGCCCATATTAACCCATTAAAGTTTACTGGTACAATATGGTACCGGTATAGCTGCCTCCATTTTGT
Source organism: Maratus michaelseni (assembly GCA_963931845.1). Classification (NCBI taxonomy): domain Eukaryota; kingdom Metazoa; phylum Arthropoda; class Arachnida; order Araneae; family Salticidae; genus Maratus; species Maratus michaelseni. Next base: position 112,498,059 of record OZ007599.1, read on the forward strand.
TTTTATACCAGTATATTTTAATAGAAATATTATCTTTATCCGATGACAGATTCTCCGTAATAAAAGGAGACTAAAGTTGCTGCTTTGAAAAATTGGTACAAAATGCAATTTTTACATTTTAAAAAGAAAAACAATTCCGGCTTTAATGGGTTAATAATCTTTTCCTAACACATTAACCTTATAAATACAATGGGGAAAATTCCCTGTAGCTGACATTGTCTCTCCACCGCCACATTGAAATAAGACGTCTTTGTTTTATTTTCTTCTTTCGACATGAAGACTTTTACAAGCAATGTTAAAATTTCGTGGATAACTCTGGAAAAAGACCATTAGTGTCAGTTCATTTTTTCCTTTGCCCAATATTGAAGGAACCTGAGAAAAATGTTTCATTAAAAATGTAATAATCGAATCTGATAATTATTAATGTCCGTGAACGTCTGTGTGTGAGTGAGTGTGTGCGTCTGTGCATTCCCGGTCTGTACACGCAAAGGCTCCGGGACGAATCGACGCACTGAAGGCGGACGCGGACCGAAAAATTGGGGAAAAAAGGCGCGGATGTCAAGTTTGGGCCGGGTCGGGAGTCCGACCCGGACCCGGGGAGTTATTAATCGACGAAACTGTTTTAATTACGGACCGAAACCGAACTTTAAAAAGAATCGAAAAAAATTTCCGTTTTGATAATCGCAGACATCCAAATTGACGCTTTTTAACTCATCATCGAATAAAAAAAAATCTACCGGAGGTATCGATCCGAAAATCGAGGTACACACGAGGCCGATTTTTGTCGTTCCAAAATGTCAAATTTTTTTTAATTCGGACCGTAATTTTTCTTTATTTCGGCCAAAAACTGACCAGACATCCAACATCGACTCCAGACGGGAAAAAGGTTGCCGTAAAGAATGCCGGGTCGACACATCCGAGATCAAATCGCCCCATTCCTTTTTGAAACAAGTGGAAATAATGACTCTACATTCACGAAAATTTGCTAACACGTGTATAAAAAAATCGCGAATTCAACAAAAAAAAAATTCGTAAAAATCGACCAGTAATTTTTAAAGATATCAAAACTCATTAATGACACGGCAAATGAATTTATTTCTATTCCAAAGAGACAGCTGCTTTTTTATTTCAACATTCAACCCAGACAAAAAGTCATTTCTGAAAGAGAAAATAGTCACGTGACTTTCAACTGCGTTTTTTCAGAGGGGGGGGCCCCCCATCTCCGAATCTAAGGGGCGCAGTAATTCCAAACTTTCACAGGGCGACGCAAATTTTTTTCTGCTTTCAGAATATCTAAAAATTATTCTCATATCTTCATTAGGAGCCGATATATTATTTTATTGTATAATTAATCATCGTTATTTGTATAATTAAAGCAAAAGAAAGATTTCTATGACAGTGCCGGCTAGATATTAGGATTTTAAGAAGTAGGCCGCATCTAAAAACTGCATTATTATTTTAAGTTTTAGTATTTTAAGTTTTTGTTTTAGAGTGGCAACCAGATATTATGATAGGGAAAAGCGGGCTTCGCCCGTTATCGATTTTTTTTTTTTAGTTTTAAGTTTTTCTACAGCTCACTGTCTTTGAACTAGAACTCAGGTAGTCTACATAAGTTGTTTGAGGAAAAGCAGTGTCATCGCCAACCCCCCCTCCCCGCCCCCCCCGCTTTTTTCTTTTAACTGTGGTCCGTTTCTATAACTAAGAAACTATGTTACGGATTTCCACCAAACTAATTCCAAACATCATAATTAAAGTAATAAGGACCCTCTAACATTTTTAAAAGTTTCTGAGATTATACCACTCTTTTCGAATAATAATATCAGATTTTATACTTTGATTTCTACTCTTCTTTGATATCTCGAGTTCTACGAGTCCAATTGGAACGCGGTTTGGCTCATTCGACTCGATATCGATAGAGCTTATCGGTTTTAGTTCGTTTTTCACCACCAGGGGGCGTTTTATTATCTGTTTCTATGGCCCGGATTACGAAGGGGTTTGGCTCTTTCGACTGGATTTCGACAGCTTTAAAGATTTCGGTCATGTTCGTATAGAACACATTGCGCCCCCTGGTGGTGGAAGGTAATTAAAGGATTTTTCAGCCAACTGTGGTTCTATGGGTCACATCACGACGCGGTTTGGCTCAATCGACTCGACGTCGATAGAGGATACTACAGCTTATCTAATTTTGCTCCGAGTCTCACCACCAGGGGGCGCTTTTTTATCTCCGGTTCTACGGGCATGAAAACGACGGGGTATGGCTCATTCGACTCGGCATCGAAAGCCTTAACGATTTCACTTATGATCGTATAAACAGATTGCGCCACCTGGTGGTGGAAGGTGGAACTAGCGTATACTGCAGCGCGTGCGCAGCACGACTGCTATACGATACCGCAGGCAGCGGGGACCCGAGCCGGAGGTTCGTTCAGTTAGAAGTTTATACTATTCTATGTGCAATTTAAGGGATTATCCGGTGCGTGCGTAGCACGACCGGTTTACGGTGCCGAAGGCAGCGGGGCAGGGTCGGAGATTCGTTCAGTTAGAGGTTTATACTATTCGATGTGCAAATTAAGGGATTATCCGGTGCGTGCGTAGCACGACCGGTACACGGTGCCGAAGGCAGCGGGGACCAGAGTTTGAATCCCTAATATTAAGAACGATAAACGTCTGTGTGTGTTTCTGTCTGTCTGTGCACTCTCCGCTGTACACGCAAAGGCTCCGGGACTAATCGACGCACTGGCGGCGGACGCGGACCGAAAAATACGGAAAAATAGCGCGGTGCTCAAGTTTCGATCGGGTCGGGAGTCCGACCCGGGCAGGGTCGGAGATTCGTTCAGTTAGAGGTTTATGCAATTCGATGTGCAAATTAAGGGATTATCCGGTGCCGAAGGCAGCGGGGACCCGGGTTGGAGGTTTATACTACTCAATGTGCAAATTAAGGGTTTATCCGGTGCCGAAGGCAGCGGGGACCCGGGTTGGAGGTTTATACTACTCAATGTGCAAATTAAGGGATTATCCGGTGCCGAAGGCAGCGGGGACCCGGGTCGGAGGTTCGTCCGGTTTGAGGTTTTACAAGATTCGAGATTTTCTACAATTCGAGGCACCGATGTAAATTAGGGGCCCGCTGGCGGGCGAAGCCAGCTAGTATTTAATAAAAATTGTGTCTTTTTCCATTTTTTTGTATGTGGAGACCGGCGGCTATAAGATCGAACGCTACCTATAGCGTTCTGAAAAAAGACGACTATTCTAGTGTTAAAACAAGGTCTGTAATAAAAACATTTGTACTTGCTGAACTGTCTAAAAAGTGCGTAATTTGTCAGAGACTGTAAAAGCATGTGTACGATATCCATAAAGTACAAAAAGACAATTATAACAGTTATAAAAAATTAATGAAAAACAAAATTCACTTATTAATTTCCCCATTTGTATGTCTGTGTTAAAAAAAATATACAAAACTAAAATTATAAAAAAAAGACATTTTCGATTTATCATGTGTGTTGATGTTTTGAAGTCGACGATAGCGGTGTAAATGTCTAACCACGTTTGTAAGCTTCGGTGTGTATTGTGGCATTTTTTCTTAAATAAGTCCAATTAATATTTAGGCAATACAAAATGATTTAAAACTTGGGAATATATTTTAAACTGAAATAAAACTGATAAAATACATATAAAATACAGATAAAAGACTTTACAATTGTTTGAAATCTAAAATAAATTTGATTCTGTAGCAGGAAAATTGGTACATTAAAAAAAAAGAAAAATTCAACGAAGTTAATTGTGAAAAGTCACTGACATGAAAGTCGACGGTGTCAGATTCCATATCTAAATTTCGATCGTGTTGCCTCTTCTGAATTTAATTTTTTTTTTTGTAATATTGTTTTTAGAAATCCAAACGCACATTCTCACCATCATAAAAACAGCTGGGGCGAGGTTCCATATCTAAATTTCAATCATCTGCCTTTTCTGAATTTAAAGCGCTGTAATTTTGAGGCTCATTTTTCGCGATTTCCAAAGGAGGCCCTCTTACTTTCATCAGATTCGGTGGGGCCAGACTCCGGTCATCTTCTTGCTTCTAAGTTTTGATCGTCTTGCCTCGTTGAAATTTAAATCTGTATTTTTGTTAAGATAATATTTCTCGACATCTAAACGCAGATTATCACTACTAAAAGAACTGGTGGAGCGAGGTTCCACATCTAAATTTCGATAATCTGCCTCTTCTGAAATTAAAACGCTGTAAATTTGAGGTTCATTTTTCGCAATTTCCAAAAGAGGCCTCTTACTTTCATCAGATTCGGTGACGCCAGATTCCGTATCTAAATTTTGATCGTCTGCTTCTGAATAAAATATAGGTGTGTATTCTTGAAGATAAAATTCCGTGAATCTTAAACAGTTCTCCAATTCATCAACGAACTTTTTTATATACTCACGTTCTAACCAATTATCTGCCATCATTTTTAACCATTCTTCTTCCAGCGCTGGATTACTTCGTTTAACCAGATACTGGTAAAGGTCATACAACAAATACACTGCAGACCATCCCACAATGAGCAGCATTATAACAAGCATTATATAATATTTGGCTTCTACCAACGCAAACATTATAGCTATCATAGTGCCGAAAAGAAAGACGAAGAAAAATATGATATGCAGAATTCTGTGCCGTCGATGCTCCTCTTCATCTTCTTCTGTCTTTTCTTCCTCCTGAAACAAAAATGAGATTTTAAAAATAAGACTTGAGTTTTTAGGCTTTACAAAAATTTATTTTATGTAAACATCGACTAGCGAAGTCGAAATACGTTAGTTTCAGAATATTGGGTTGTTCGGAAAGTTTTTTCCGTTTGGATAATTTTGGTTCTTACCGGAAAATTCTATCCTTTAATTATTAGACATTAATTCCAATATCCAATGTCTAATAAATTGATTTTTTCGAATTGGTTTACCCAAACGATGGAACTTACCGAACATCCCAATACAACACATATTTTGAACTTTCAAAAATCAAGTTTGTTTACACTGTTATTGAAAAATGAATCTTTTTGGGATTTTGTTGCGCAGAACAAGAGATTTCAGAGTAGATTCATCCGAGTCCAATGAAACAATGAGCATGCAAAATATATGAATTAAACAGACATTTGGTTATTGTTTAACGAATAAATTTTGTAAGAGACTTAAGAATTCACGTAGATTATTTACATACGAAAAATGATAAACATCTTCATCACATTGCAGATTTGTCGGAAAGTTTCTTAAAAAAATAAAACGTCATTGAACTGAGTTTTGATTCCAATTCAAAACGAAGCATCGTATTCTCTCCTCTATCTATACTGTTTCATTGCGCTATCTTCGTAAATGCCCACATGATAACTTTAAACCTATCAAAAACGTTTAGCTCTGTTTCGCATTCTGGCCCAATAATCTGTATAGTGCTGCCATCTTGCGGATATTGGTGAAGCTATTCTCATCGGAGACCTTTACGATTCAGGAAGTATTTTCTCAAATATATGCAGTTGTCTAATCCTTTGACTGATCGTTTTGTTGAAATTTCGTATAAAACTTAGTATATAAGTAAAACAAAACAAAATCTAAATTATTGTTTATAAAAAACTAACGAATTAAAATTTAAAAAAAGCATCTGCTAAGATTTATACTATCGTAATTTCCGGCGTATAATCCACGGATCGAACAATTATGTTTAGACCCACGAATTTTATTTAATAATTCAAGTAAAATATTTATAGAGATCTAGTAAGTTACATTATATAAAATAAAATTTCTGGGTCAAAACAATTGTTTTATCCGCGTACTATAGGTCAGAAATTAGGTTATATGTAATTTCATTTGACTTCTCAAAGTCAGTTTCCGGTCATTATCTTAGCCAAATAAGATATCTCGATAGTTACTGGCCTCACTGACTGTTCTACTTTTTTCCCTGCCAACAAAGGGATGAAGTATATACGACGGATGACATGGAGAAGACAAATGGAATTACAAGGTACAGAGTGTCTCATTTATTTTGCAACCCGCGTAAACGTGAAGCAAATGAACAACACGAATGCACGCGCACACCGTTAGCGCAGGTAGCGGTGTGGAAGGGCGTGCCAGTAACACTACCAACATGCTAGAAAACCACACGAGACATTTCAGTGCTAAGGAGAACCAAGTGAAAGGTAATTTTGCGTCATGGTGCTATGTGCAGAAACACGCGCGTTTATTATTGAACATTATTTTCGAACGTCTTCGTACAAAACAGTCTTTGCCTTGAGTTCGGGGCTTGTCCCGACCATATGCCACAAGCGGGTCCTCAAGGTGGGTGACGACGACGTACAAAACAGTCAAGGAACGATATGTAAACAAGTTTTCAGACTCGGTGGTGCCGAATAAAAGCACAATTAAGCGAATCGTGCACCATTTTCAAACAGAATGGACTGTGGAACCGAAAAGAAAGAACCGCTCGTCGTTTGTCATAACTGACCACAAAATGAAGGAAATAGAGACGAAAATCAAGGAAAAACCGGCCACGTCAGTAAGAAAATTAGCAGATTAACTTTTCGTTTTGGTTTCAACAGGATGGCGCTCCTGCGCATACGGCCAGCGACACTCTGCCATTTCTCCAAGAATTTTTTGGTGATCGGCTAATTACAAAAGGACTATGGCCTCCACGCAGTCCAGACCTGCCACCACCCGATTTCTTCTTGTAGGGCTTTTTGAAAAATTGCGTGTTCCGTGAACCGGTAGCCTTGATTACTCAAATGAAAACTCTCATTACGGAAGAGATAAACGCTATCACACCAAACACATTACAGAATGTGTTTCGAAACCTCCTCAAACGGGCCCAGATATGTAAAGATTAAGACGGCGGTCACTTCCAACACCTTTTGTAGTCGTTTAAACACTTCTGTAAAATAAAAATTAATGTTTGTACATTGTTATTTTTTGGGGGTTGCAAAATAAATGAGACACTGTATAGGTGCAGGGAAGGCGAACCTATTGGCACACGTGGCATAACCAAAAGTAGCACGCGACGGAATACTTTCGGTACGACATTGATCGATGTTCTAAAACGAAATAGGATGAAATTAAGCAATACACGAAGTTAAGCAAGCTGAGAATATAAAAAAAAAATCCGATATCATCTACACAAAATTAAAAACATTTTACTTAAGCAAGGTGTCAAATACATGTAAAAGAAAATTTCCAAACTTGACATGTTTCAGTTTTAAAGTATAAAACCATAATCATAAGCACACAAACATCGTTAAAAACCAAACCCGAGTGACACTGGACGATACAATATATACAAAATGTAACACAACAAACACGCCATCTATAGTCAAACACAAAAAGTAAAATAACAGAAAACAGTAAACATCAAATCAAGCCTGTATACTCAAGTGCCTCCCTCTATTCAAATTAAACCCACAATATTTATTTAATAGCTCCAACCATAAAGGTGGAATAACAAAAGAGAAAGTATAATTACAGATTAAGCCTTTCCGCAAATAAATTTAGATGGACTCTTATAAGGGACTTGCGGTAATAATTCGAAATAAAAATCAATTTAATATCTTCAAATAAAATTTTAATCCCCCCTCCAAATATAACTTAGACAAAGCTGTTTTCATGCGACCAAATTTAATGTGAGATTCATGTTCCTTCTTTCTTATACTTAATTTTCTGCCTGTCATACCAACATAATAACCGATATCTCCTCCCACATTAACATACTGAATCTTATATACCTCTGAAAGATCCTCCTAGTTAATCGGGTCAAACTTTCTATTAAGTAACTTTTTTAGTTTATGTGGGGGTTTCGCAATTAAATCAATGTCAAACTTTTTTAATTTAAACTTTAACCGTTAAAGTATAACATATAATAGTATATGCGATTGGCACTTACTATAGTATGATCCTTATTGAAAATAAAGTGTAGCATTTGTAGTTTATGTACAGGGACATTCAAAACTAGTTACATTACGGTCAATAGGAAAAAATCGTTCCAATTTTGATGATGTTAAGTCATTCGAAATATAAAATTGATATACTGTACAAATATGAGCGTGCTAAAACATGCTTTTTCTAAAATATGATAATCGGATAGTTTTCATGAGACTGTGAAATAGTGATCTTTTCAGAAGTACCCCTCGTGACCCAACTATACTACTTACACATTTATTATTCCTTTACAGGGTCACACAAAATAATTCTATCACACAATGTTCTACGAAGAAAAATCGTTTGCAATGTAATTTTAAGATGTTTCAATATTTAATCCCTTAATCGTCGCTCCCGATACGTTCACGGGCAGTGTAGGTTGCATTCTTAAAATTCAGATTGTTTGATTCCCACCAGTTTTTTAAAAAAGTGTGATTGGCTTTATGCTCGCATTATTTTAATTGCCATTATGTAATCCGAATATTTCTTCTTAAAAAATTTGGTTGCAATCAAGCAATCTGAATTTTAAAAAAGTAGCCTACGCTTATCGCGAGCGACGATTAAGGGGTTAAAAAACAATGAAATTTATATGTATTACTGAGATGAACTATAAATTGCTCACTGAATAGTATGGTGCGCATTGCGTTTATCGTTCATTTACATGGACACAGAAAATAATTCGGTTACGGTTTTTGTTCGATAAATACAGTTTGTGTGATAAGTGATTTTTCAACTTTGGTTTGGATTTTTAGGTTTGACTAAATGTTTGCATAGTACGCGGGTGTATGAATTCGGTTGATCATATACAGGGCTACACAAAGGAATTCGTAAGTGTTACTAACTATGAGAGTAAATTGCTTAAGGGTATTTTTAATTGTGTTACCAATATTCCTGTTTAACTATATTTAGTAGACTAATAGATGTTTGTGGAATATAAATAAATTCATATAGGGGAGGTTAGGGACAATTTTAAGAAAAATGTTATTTACAAAGTTCCGAATAGCATCTTGAAGCATTTTAACATATTTTAAAAATATAAATTTGATGATAATTAAAATCTTAGGTTAATAAATTAAATGAACAAGAAAAATATCCCATCCCTTCCTCATACGAGGGAGGGATGGGACATGTTTTTTATATTAAAATTCCTATTTAATTTTTTAAATGTGGTGAAAAATGACAAAAGCAGTGTGGCATTTGCATTCCTAAAGTTTATTGTAAATCACAACATTTATTTTATCTTATATTATGCTTTGTCCAAATCAAATGAAAAATATGCTTGCGCCCAACTAGTGCCACCAATTATTTTTAGTGGACGTAGCTTTTCAATTCTCTTGGTCATCAATGATGGAACAGTCGTAATGTATTTTACATATTTTTAGGTGGATTTCCTAAGAAATACTACCTATTACATTCTCCCCTATGTGGGAATTTCTGAATATTTTTACAGAGCTACGGCCATCCCGACTCCTAGACTCCAAAATCACCTCCAGATCAAGACTTTATATCATTTTATGGACACAACTTCCATAATTTTGCACAAATCTCCAAACTGATAGAGAAAATCAAGGGGCATAAAATCTCTGTCAAGTTCGTTAATGGGCAAATTCGGGCAGAGAGAACGGAGAAATTGGGGGGGGGGGGTTGCAAAAACAGTAAAAAAAAAAAAACAACTTCTTAATTATGATCCATGTCGAATCCGTTTAAAGTTACTTCTAGGAAAAGGGCCGAAAATTTATGCAAGACAGATTTCTGATATAATTAAAAATGGCCTCAAGGTGGGGGGAAATAGGGGTTTAAGAAGAAAACAATTCATAACTTCATCAATTCACAAGATATCAAGTCAGCTTAAATTTATTATAAATCGTCTTAATGCTATCTACAATTTTTATATCGACAAGTTTTTTATAGGACGAACTCTTAAAGTAAAAAAACAAAAATTAAAAACAAAAAATCCTTGTCGGCTCCGCCTACAAATAAGTCCCATCGCTTCCTGAGCCATAGTGTCCCATCCCTCCCTTAGAGCAACATTTTAACAAAATAGGCTTTTACATATAACATGTAGCTTTTAATCTTAAGTTAATTGTTCATTCATAAAATATACATTATTGAGTTTATAAAACATTAAAAAGAATTAAGTTAGCAACAACGAATGAGACTGAAAATTTATATTAAAAATCTGAGTAGTTAGCTACTTTTGGTATGGTAAAATATTCTTTTTAATTCACAAACTTATAGAGTGCTTGCAACTAAAAATATTTTCAGCAACAATTAAGATGCAATGATTACTCTATCGGGTGAAAGAGTCAAATAAAAAAGTATATTTTAAGCTTTACTGCTGATATCCCATCACTCCCTAATCTCCCCTACAGGGCTACGGAAATAAGATACATTGTCGTTTATGGTTTGTAACTGCTGGAAGCGAGTTAATTGTTTTTTATCTGAATTAAATTCTAGCTTAATATGTGGTGTGTACAAAAGATTGAGTGCATTTCCATCGACGGGCGAAAATTGCTATATTCGAATTTTCTAACTGAACTAAATTTTATCACGCTATGTAGTACATATCCAAGTCTATGGGTCATATACAGGGCTGCACATAATAATTTGAGTACTTTTTTGACTACGGGAATTGCTAAAACTGGATTTTTAAATGTGTTAGATGTTTTCTAAACTGTTTACTACATATCTTCTTTCACCTCATTTAACGGTGAAGTTTCGTTACAGTTTTCTAGATGTGTTGGCAAGTGTTTCATAATCTATGCTTGACGCATTTCTCCGTTCTTGTTATTTTTGCGTTCATATGTTAAAGAATTACCTGAAACTGTGTGTTAAGGACGACTCCGATCCCCCGGTAAAAAATTAACTTTTTAAATTCTTAATTTTGAAAATGTTGATGGAAGCTTGTTTTTCCGTTTTTTGATTATTTCTTTTTTTATTCCATATCTTTATTGTTTTTTACGTTGATATGTTGAAAAAATATTTGGAAAAAGTTGACGAAAATCTGTTAGTTTAGATTATTTCATGCTTATAAACACTATTAATAAACCATATTAATAAAAACTGTCTTGACTGCGGACTACAAGTACAGCAATATGTTCCAAAATCTTCCCCTCCCTAAATTTCGTTCTAACTCTTCGTGCTCTAACGGTCTAAAATCAAATATGTACGTAAAATTTAGAGTGGTACTTTGAGTAAAATCACTTTTTAACCAATGCACGAGAGATTATTTTTAAAACTATGTTATTTTAAAACACGCCTATATGGAGGTTTAAAAATATCATTATGCATTGCTACGATAATCGGGGTTGAAATAAGAGTGATGTGGCGTTAAGCATTTAACCCATTTTTACATATCTTATCTCGTTTTATTTTGATTGAAGACTTTGTAGATTCAATCTAGATAAAATATGAAAATATTTCATTTTAAAACAACTATTTTAAGAAGTGTTTCTTTTCAATTCAAGCATAAATTCAATTAGGCTACAATAATTATTTTTTGTTTATTCCACTTCAAAATTAATGGACTAATTTATTCGATCTCTGTATTAATTCTCTGTCGATTAATATATTTTTAATTGAAAACGACACAGGGTCAATGCAATTCAAACTTGACTGGTATTGCTACTATTATTTTTTAAATGCTTGATTGCAGTTTAATGAATAGTTAACTGAAGCTATAGTGAGTTTATTTAACCACTCACCATGTTCTTCTGAACTCAATAGAGAAATTCATATATTAGGGACGGCGCACAGTGGGGCGTTTTGATGATCTAGGTGGACAAAATTCATTTTTCCGATTATCTCGGAATTTAACAAGACCGCGTATACTGGTAGCTGAATGCCTCTTTTGTTGAGATCCGTACGAGTTTTGTCGAAAAACCCGATGTGTCGATTAACTACGACCGTAAAGAAGGCAGTTGATTTGAGAGACTTTCAATACTTGCATTATTTTTCCGTAAGTTCGAAAGCAAGTCGTGACTTTTGTTTTATTTGAAAGCAGGAGTTTACTGGACATATGTCACATATTTCTCACAAGATTTAACCTATTGTTTGAAAATCAGCACCATGTTTTCAAACTTCATCTTCACTTTTAATACAGTATTAAACATTATTAAGCAATAAACATTTTTTTAAATCAAAGTGCCATTCCTAAAGTATTGAAAACTTAAGACAGCTCCTGCGAAAGTTTGCGAATCATTAAGTTATATTAACTTTAAGTGTGCGTCTGAGTGTTTAATTCAAATCTTGCAAGTCAATTTTCACCACTTTTAATTATCCAATTGAGCTGAAACTTTGAATACATGTGTAGTTTCAATGACAATACAAAATTATAATTTAAAAAATAAAATAATAATAATATAAATAATTAAATAAGTCAAATAATTAAATAAGTCAAATATTTATCACTGTTTGGATATTTTACTACCGATACATTCGAAAACCCAGCAAAACCTAATTAAACTTCAACGCAATAATTTTGTCCACCTAGATCCTCAAAACGCCCCATTGTGCGGCGCAAACATCGGGAAAATGGGATGGCTGACCGTAACACTGCTCATCCCCGCAATTTTTACACTCATTTTGATTTTTCAGATTTTAATTTTTTTTTTCTTGAGAAAATGTGCTACCTCTTATAGCTAGAATTGATATACGTGACAGAAACCTACAGATAACAGATTGGATACCCTATTCTGGGAATGGCTATCTAAATTCTTAACAGCAGCTCTGTAAGTCCGGTCGTTCTCCGAGTCTCGGTTGGAGACTGCATTCATAAATTCATCGCTATCGGAAAATGACAACACAAATTTCTGGATCTATCTTCTGTTTCCCTGCAGGTCGGAAATTAAAAGCCTTTCTTGCTTTGGGGTGAAGGACAATATTCCTCCTCCTCTCTGGCCAAAAATGGGCCTTGCAATCAGTAAATAGCTCAGAAAGTTTGATTTACCATCATCTGGAAAATTACTTTCAAAAGGCAATAAATATAATAAAGGATTGCTAAACTGAAGTATCAAATTCATTCTGGAATCATCTCGGAATTGTGTTTATATAGGCTGCTGCTTTTTATACAGGAGACTTATTGTTTGCTGATGACGTTTCATAAGGACAACTACCCATATCCTTGAAAAATTACACTAACCCTTTTCCTTAGAATAATATACAAGTACATAAATGTTCAAAACATGTACTATACTATGAGACAAATGGGGACCTCCAAAACCTGTAAATTTAAAGACTCTGGGAGTCCGTTTTAGTAGCATTTTGAGTTTTAAAATCATGCATAAAATAAAGAAAAAGGAAATGTAAAACCACCTTAACTGTAAGTTAAGTCATCGCCCCCCCCCCCCCACACACACACACAAGTATAAGATAAAAAAACTTTAGAACCATTTTCAAAAACATGTATAAACTAACCATATCCTACAAGGAAAACTGCACTATCAGCCAATTGGAGCCCCCGAAATAAAAAAAAATATAAAAATTCGTTTTAGCGTTAACTTAAAAATTGTGCAGGAAATTAAAAAAAAAAAAACACTGCTGAAAACATTAGCCCCTATTTTAGCTATAGTGCATATTACTGCACTATACAAGTCCAATGGGGCCTCCCGAAAAATGCGTACTTATAATATTTTAAGATTCGTTTTATTGTAACTTTGAAAATTATGTATAGAATTTAAAAAGCTGTAAATAGAGTAATGCTTTAGCATTAACGAATTATTACATTGGCATTACCCACAGCTGAGGCTTCGAAAACCTGTATTAGATCTAAAAAATGGTTTTAGCGGCACTTTTTAAAAGTAATATCTAAAAATCTTACTAATCGTTTATCTAAAAAAAAAATAAAAATACAACATGAGCCATCCGAGTCGCCCGAAACACATACGATCTAAAAATTAGTTTAAGTATTCATTTAAAAATTAGGCATGAAATAAAGTAATGCTGAAAACGTAACTCCAATGTTTGAGTCAAGTGGTTGATCCGAAACGTATGTATAAAAATATCTAAAAATTTGTTTTAGTGCCACTTTGAAAACTAATTTTAAAATAAAAATAAGCTAATGATAGTTCTCGCCTGCCCTCCTCGATATAAATAAATTTAGTGGGGTAGATGTACCAGTAATGGGCCACCTTCAATATTTTTGGTTTATAAAACAATAACCAATAAAATTCAGCTTTTTATTTCATTAATATGCTTTCTTTAAATTCTAGTTTTAAATACAATCATAATATCAATTATTTTTGTGGGGGTGTCCATTACTGAAATTTAGGGTGTTTTGATTTATTTATGTTATTTACAATTAAATTTCGATTCACATTGGGAAATGTGACTATGAGCATGGTTAAATATTGTTGGTAGATTATTATAATATTAAGAAATGTGGAATATAACAATTATAACTATTAATTAAAAAATAATTTTTAAAGAAATTCCTTAAGGGTGTCCATTACTGGCACATCTACCCTATATAGAGAAAAGCAGTTTTAAAATATGCAAAACAATCTATTTTAAAATTAAACAAATTTTTTTGTTGCCAGGTAGAAAACGGGCAAAACATTTACAATGTATTAATGTTTTATACATTCAAAGCACTAATTCCATTGTCTCAAATTTTTCATTTGCATATAACATTTTATTTATCTGTATATTTCCATGATAATTCAATTCCGATGAAACTGACAAACAAAATTGAAAATGCGCAAGATTTATTTCGAATACCAAAAGTGGCAATTTAGCAAGTTTTAAATTTTCAGAAAAAGAAACTGTAAACACGAAGAAAATCATTCCTTTATAACAAGACAAATGAAGCTATTTATTGAATTTAGAACGAGACATTTTTCAGGATTTTCTCTGCCTCACAAAACATTTATACAAAACGTTTCACTGCCATCGCAAGACCTCATTTTCCTGAAAATTCCCAGAACCCTATAAGCTTATGTATCAACCTTTACCCCATAGAGAAGAGGGGCATTAAAAATCCTTAAAAACTTCTACCGACATTGTTCAAAATATAAAGTTGAAACAATTAATTCCATTTTCCAATGGGGTATTGGAGCACACACCCCACCCCTTGTTGAAAATAATTTTTTTGCACATGAACGTAAAAAGAAAAACAAAACAAAAATGTATCTACTATGGTGGTGGGAGAGGTCCCTAATAAAAATCCTTAGCTTCTTTTTCTTTAATTTTTAATTCTTTTTAGCCAATAATATGAGATTTTGTTTTACATTGCTAACTAATCGTAAAACTGACAGTGAGAAAAATTACCAAGCCGAGAATCTAAGCCGAAAACTTGGAATAACGATCGAATGCTCTATCATTGAGCTACGAGGACGATACCCTGCTTTGTATCTTCCACTCATATGTCGACAAGGCTACAATCGCAGCACGAGATGCAAATTTCAACCTGGGCGCAAAAATCCTGTGGCAAACTGGAGAAGACAAAGTCCAACGTACGTGGCATACATGTAATTAAATTTTCAGCAGTGAAATTCGGCAGAAATTATTGAATATGTTCAATTATTGAATATATTCACATGATTATTATTAAATTCATTTTCATTGTCAATGGCGAACTTTATGCTGAAAATTGAAAAAATTTCTTTAATTTTTAGCCATTTGAGAATATATTATTTTTTAAATTACTAGAGAATAACAAATTTTAGATAATTTGAAAATAAAGGGAAAAACAATGGCCATTCTTTGCCCTTTCTACTCATTTGCCGGCACACAAGTTTTATACAAAGAAATAAAAATGCAGACACTTTATATCTAAAATTGAAAAAAAAATGCAAAATCCTAGAACAAGCAAGACACCCGACTAGGCACTTTTATGACACGTACCAAAATACCCACACGCGCCAACCAAAAAATACGTTAACCAGAAAAGTGATATTCTCCCCACTCATGGCGTACGCTGCGGCGGTTGAAACATTAACTTAGACTGTTCCAAAGAGAATTTTATTCCCAAAGTAAACATTGAATGTGAAAAAGGTTTTACTTTTCAGAAACTTAATAGTAAAATCATGTTGGTTTTATTCCGTTCTGTGGTGATTTTGTAAAGTTTGTAAAAAGATTTCAGTTAAAAACATTTAGCTTAATATAAATAAATTTTTCTTTCACGATTGTCAACATTTTTAGCGTTCCACAACAATTTAACATTCGGAAAAGAAATTCAATTTCAAACTTTTAGTCTAATACACTTAATTTTGCCCTCCGAATTTTTGAATGTTTACAGATTAACATTTTTTCGCATTCCATAGTGAATTTTTAACTTTCCTTAAATAATTCCTTTTACAATGTTTTAAGCCACTATAGTAAATTTTGTTCTATTTTGGAATTTATAGCGATTTTTTGCGTTTTTTCAAGTTTCACTCCAATTTTACACACTAAAATAGTTTTAATCTTCTATCTTAATACATTAAAATTTCTTTATTCGCAATATTCAAAATGCACGAAATTAAACATAGCCGCGGTCAATAAAGCATGTGTTATTACAAGAAGTGATTTATCGCCTCACTATATTCAATATCGCCAAGTGTTTCGTTTGATCTGGGATTCATCCAAACAAGTTAAGATTTATTTTTTGATTGTTTAATATTTAATGGAAATTTTTAAAATTTTTAAAAGTCATTTTCGCAACTTTACGGTTTTTCTACAGTAATTTCTTATTTTGGTAAAATGCTCTCAAATTCTTAAAATTACAAATTTAAATCTACAGAAATAAGACAACGCTGGATTTCTGGTTAGTCAACACTCAGTGATGCAACAAGTTTGGTTAATCTATACTGTCCCAACTATAAACTTAAACTGGCTGTACACAAATAGATTGTATAAAGTAGGAACTACTGAGGATATTAAGAAGAATTATGCACGCAAAATGCGAAAGATGTTGTATGATGTTCTTCATACAATTAAACGCTAAGATGCTTTACACTCACGCAGAAAACAAATAAAAATTAATCAGTTAAAAAAAGGAAAAAAAGTCGCCAAATTTAGGGGATTTTTTCCTTTAATGGCAACTTAGCCATTGTATTAAAGTTATTCATTTGGCACAGTCTTGAAAATCGCGCCAACCAAAAAGTCGCCAAACTTTTGTTTGCATGTTTGCGTGAGTGTAAAGCATCAGTTCCCAATTAAATAATAAAAAAACGAATGTATAAAATCAATGTTTTGTTTAAATATCACTACAAATGGTAACGAGCATTGTTTCAAATCGGTTCTGTAACATTCACAATCCGAAAATAACTGTATTACTCGAGTTCAATATTGTATTGAGGGACGTGCGTCGTGTCGCCGGTCAGTTAATATAAAAAAATAAACTTTCAAAAACACGTTTTCAACTCAAAAGCTAATTTTATGCATCATCAATACTATACCATATACACCATCTATATACTATACCATCTATATACTATAATCATCATATTCATAAGATAAAACTCAATTCAGGCAAAAATACGCTTAAAACTACGGAAATCTCATTTCCAGGAATTATTTTTCATAGTCGCCCATAATCCAGTTCTTTGCATAGCACTGTATTTTACATTTTATTTTACAAACATCTACTATAGTAAATATAGTTCAGCAAATGCATAATTTAAATTAAAAAAAACACCTTTAAGCAATTCATGCTCATCGTCAGTAATGCTTAAGAATTATTATGCAACTTTGTATATAATTTATAGAATATATAAAATATGTAATCACCACCTAGTATAATAAAATATATGCTTAAAACGCATACCATAACTGAAAACTCGCTATTTTGTATATACTATTGTATCCGAAATCTTATGCGACCCTATAAAAGAACGATACATGGTATGCACTATTCTGCATCAAGCAGTAACTCATATCAATTTCATCATGTTTTAATGAGTGCAACATAATTAAAATATGTTGGAAACAGTCCACCAGTCCCCCCCCCCCTAGACAATTATGTAACCTAATTTTTTGTGTGATCATGTAAATGAACTATAAGTGCTTTGAACTGCCTATTTCTTAAAAAGCATATTTTAGTGGACCTCAAAAAGACAAATTTCATTATATTTGTAACAATATAATCAATGCAATATAGTTCAAACAATTTTTCCCTCGCAGAAAATCACAAAGGGATTATTTTGAATGCCTATAAACGAAAAGTCCTTTACATACCATATTCTATAGTAACCATATTGCAGTGCAGCTCAATAATGTATATCAATTTCATTATGTCTCAAGTAGTATAACACCATTAAAATACGCCACAAAGGGTTTTTCCCGATACACCGTAATGTAGGGGAATAATTTGAGTGCCCCTGTAAAAGAATTATAAATGCTACACACTCCATTTTCAATACCTAATATGCCATAGTAACTCGAAATGACGTATCAATTGCATGGCTATCCGAATATATTTACTCAAGTTAGAGCATGGACAGACAGGCGCATACAAACCTAATTCATCAAAAAAAAATTCCACTTTGCTGGGAAGTTAATAAAACAAGCATAAAAGTTATTGGAACGGATGTTTTACACTCACGCAAACATATAAACATTAGTTTGGCGACTTTTTAGTTGGCGCGATTTTCAAGACCGCGCCAAACGAATAACTTAATACAATGGCTAGGTTGCTATTAAATGAAAAAAAACTCCAATTTGGCGACTTTTTTCCTTTTTATAACCGATTAAAAAAATAAACTGTGCGTGAGTGTATGACATAGCCAAATTATTTAACCATAAAAATTCGTTAAATTAAGATTTTTCAAACAATAGCTAAAAAATACATTTTTTTTCTATTAGACTAAAATTTGAAATTGTGTGATGTCTAGGTTTTAAAAAAATTGCAGTGAAAGCTAAATTTATTAGTCGGGTGTTGTCACCGTCAATATGATGTCAGGGTTATTCACGGACAGGTTTTTGTTTTATTATATAGCTTCAATGTTCATATACAAAATTACGCTTTTTCATGGCTACAACACATGAAATTAGTGTGGATTTAGATTATGAAAAAGTCACGGATTTTGTTTATGCTTTGAAGAACTTCGAACGTCTGGTACTACGGTGACAACTCAAATGTTTTTCAAGGTACAGACATAAAAAGAAAATTCAAAAATATACCTTTATCGATAATTAAAAATGGCTTAAAAACTTGCAAATGAATGTACTAGAATCCAAGAACTTAATCCAGAAAATCATGGATATTATTGGACAATGAAATACGGGAAAAAAAATTCTCCAGTAAAAATAGTTTAAAGAATCTCATGAAAGCATGGGATACATCAAAGAAAAAATGTAATATATGCCACTTCATCTTGAACTAAATAAAGCGAAAATACAAACATAACTTAATAAAGTTTTTCAAATAACCGATTATTTAAACATGTAGAAATACTTTTCCATTTTTTAAAACTTTTGTAAAAATATTTAAAGTAAGTTTTCTTTTGTTTTGGTATTCATCTTATACAAGTAAACACTTAAATTTAAGGCTATGATGTCTTACACTCACGCACTTTTCTTTTTAGTAAGTTATAAAAAGGAAAAAAAGTCGCCAAATTTTGGGAATTTTTTTCTTTAGTGGTAACCTGGCTATTGCATTAAGTTATTGGTTTGGAGTCGGCTTGTAAATATCGCTAATCGAAAAGTCGCCAAATATCGGAGCATGAGTGTAACACATATCTTCCGAATTTAACTCCAAACCAAATTTAATATTAAAGTGTACTAATACTCACTTTGCCTACTTTGTTTACTTACCTTTTTAAAATCACTTTGTACTTGAAGCCACAATGTTTGCAACTTTAAAATAACATCACGTTCTTTCTCAAGAAAATCTTTGATCAATTCAAAAAATTCTGTGCATGTAGTTTTCTTTAGTTCATTATAATTTTTATTCGAAATTTGTGAGGCATATGAGTAGCATAGATTTGCAGTTTTATTTAAATCGTCAGGGAAGATCTCTTTAATGTCTTTTAAGTGTTTTTCATATTCAGAAACCATATCTTTATAGAACTTCGAGTCTTCAGAGTATTTAAAGTCCATTTTATCACGTTTACTGACTTTAGCAACTTTAGCTGGAAAAACCCCCATATGCGAATTAAGTTTGTTGGTAGACTCCTCCACTTTTGCTAACAAATAACTAACTCTTCCGGAAAATTTAACACTATGGTTGCACAAATCTATCATTTGAGATTCTGATATCGGACATTCGGAATGAGTTCCTTCTCGGCCGTATGTTCCTAAAGGGGTGTTTAAGGCGGACGCAATATCCGGATTACTTATTATCACTTCTCTAGTGCTAATGGCGGCACTTTCCACCGATTTTGCAACTGTCATTACAGATTCTACTTGGATATTAGATACAGCCTCGTCTTTACCGTATACAATCGATGCAGAGCTAGAAATTATGTCATTCTCAGATTCTGCTAAATTCACAGTCTCCTTCCCGACCGCTTTAGAGGCAGTTTCTTCCTGAAACGTGTTCAAACAGATCTGTTCACCTTCAGTTCCTTCTGCCATTTTTGTCAACTTGCACCTTCGGAATATCCCCAAGAGATATTAGATGTCTATTGATTTAATCTGTTTTTTTTTCCTCAGCCTGTCGATATTTGAATCAAATGCGGAAAAATCTCTTTATAAAAATGAATTGTAAAACTTTGAAGAGTTGTTAGTTTAAAACCTGTTAAAAGAAAATGGTTTAACTCAGCATGTCGAAACGGAAGAAACTACATTCATCGGGTCTTCGGATCTTTCTGTTGCCAAATATTCACGACAGTAACAGTTTCGATTATGGCCGGGATCCAGATAGATTTTGCGCTGTTTGCGAAACGAGATTGACCAATCAGAAGCCTGCATTTTTGCGAAACTTTCGCTGTCTATTAGCAAGGCTACACTAGATACCGGGCTTGCTCATTCATTATCATGACGTCACAAAAGGTGGCTGGCCGCGACCAGCGATTGGTGCAAAGCGACGAGCCCGTCGTTTTGTACCAATCGCTGTATGTCTTTAATTTTGTCGTTTCGCTTTGCACCAATCGCTGGTAGCGGCCAGCCACCATTTGTGACGTCATGATAATGAATGAGCAAGCCCGGTATCTAGTGTAGCCCTGCTATTAGTAAACAAATTTTGACAGGTGTCAAGACGGGGCTTATTTCCGTAACTGCGAAAATTTCACAAAAATGCTATCCAGGTGCCGTTATAAACTCCGCCTTTCGCACTAAGCTAAAAAATACACCTGGAGTGTACGTCAAACTGCCGTATTCAGTTTTTCTGATTCAATTTTCAAGTAATATTTCATTTTTAATAATTTATTTGAATTATTATGGATAGATCAGTGCGCTGATAAGTTTTCCACATCGAAGCAGTTATAATTTTTTGATTAAAACTGAAATATACAGTTTAATGCATAAAACGGTCATTTTTGTAGTCGTTTAGCATGTTTTTTGTATAAATGTACTCTCTTTTTACAAGGCCGTGTAATTGTTTTCAGAAGCAAAGTAGTAAAAAGTAGATAAAAATAAATAAAAAATAAAAATATTTACTATCCAAAACTGATTATTCATCCCTTTCTTAGTAGAAATATTTCCCAGACGTATCACGCCACCAACCTAAAGCAACTGAAAAGTGTATCATCTCTCCAGGCTTATTTGAGCTCAGCAATTTTCTTCTTGAGTGACAGTTGAAGGAGGAGTTTAAAGTTAATTTTCGCAATTAACTTTTCTCGATCAGTAAAATAGAGAAAACTCCGCAGCTAGTTTTTCGCTATCTCGCATGAAATTCTGCGAGTACTCAGAGGTGCCGCAGACAGCGTAAGCGAAAAGTTCGCAATCTCGACTGAAACTCTGATGAGAGAGCTTGTATTTGATCGATGTTGTATTTGTGCGTTTCAGTGTAACAACTATAGCAGAATATTTTATTGTTCGTCGATTACAACGACGTGAATCCCGCATCTTATGGCGTTTAATATAACATCGGGCCAACCTTTTCATCTCAGATTAGTAGATTTTAGAAACCGTTTCTTACTATCTAAAGAGGACACCAGATTGTTAATACGAGCAATTCTTGTGTGTATATGTGTGTCGTTCTATATATATATGCAAATTTTATCTTAAAAACGGCTCTAACGATTTCGAAGAAATTTTGTATCCTACCGTTTTGGGGCACCAGAAAACCTTTGGGCTAGGTCACATGTTCCAGAAAATTCGATTAGTGGGTCAGGGTCAAGCTAATTTTATGTAAAAAACGGTTCAAACGATTTTGACTAAATTTTGTATCCTACCATTTTCGGGCACGAGAAGATTATTGGGCTGGGTCACATGTTCGAGAAGTGGGTCACCGCGGGTCAAGTTAATTTTATCTCAAAAACAGCTCGAACGATTTTGATTTTGGTTCAGATCACACGTCCGAGAAAATTCGATTAGTGGGTCAAGCTACTTTTATCTTAAAAACGGCCCAGAGGATTTGAACTAAATTTAGTATTAGGGCCGTGCGAAGGGGCCTTCGCCCAGGGCGCGGAAATTGAGGGGCGCCAAATTTATACTACTAACCACGGTTTAATTTATTTATTTATTCATTTTTTGGTCATCGATCATTTTCTGGGGAATTTTTTTTTTCTCTTTTCATCATTCTTTTTATTCTGTCTCAAAAAATCATAATCTCTCCAACAAATAAGTGCAATTCTCTCTTATGCTATTTAGTTATTTGCAATTTCTGAATTAAAATTAAACCTTTTAAAGTACCAACATAAACGCGAAATGTTTATTCAATAGAATTTATTTCTGTTTCTGTACTCTATCAGTTTCGTGTTACCTGTCACAAAAAGAAGGGGAGGGGGGAGGGCCAAATTGAAACTTTGCCCAGGGCGCAGTTTTCTCTTTGCACGGTCCTGTTTAGTATCCTGCAGTTTTAGGGAACGAGAAGACTATTGGGCTAGGTCACATGTTCGAGAAATTTTGATTAGTGGGTCACTGTGGGTCAAGCTAATTTTATCTATAAAACAGCTCAGACTATTTAGACTAAACTTTGCATCCTATGGTTTTCGGGCACGAGAAGACTGTTGGGCTAGGTCACGTGTTCGAGAACTTTCGATTAGTGGGTCATTTTTGGATCAAGGAGGGTCAAGTTAATTTTATCTAAAAAACGGCTCTAACGATTTTGATTAAATTTTGTATCTGACGAGTTTCGGGCACGAGAAAATTATTGAGCTAGATCACATGTCCGAGAATATTCGATTAGTGGGCCACTGTGGGTCATGCTAATTTTATTTAAAAAACGGCTCAAACTATTTAGACTAAATTTTGCATCCTATGGTTTTCGGGCAAGAGAAGACTGTTGGGCTAGGTCACATGTTCGAGAAAATTTCATTAGTGGGTCATTTTGGTCATGGTCATTATGGGTCAAGCTATTTTTATCTTAAAGACGGCTCAGAGGATTTGAACTAAATTTAGTATCCTACAGTTTCAAGGAATGAGAAGACTATTGTGCTAGGTCACATGTTCCTGAAATTTCGATTAGTGGGTCATGGGTCATTATGGGTCAAGCTATTTTTATCTTAAAAACGGATCAGAAGATTTGAACTAAATTTTGTATCGTATGGTTTTTGGGCACGAAAAAATCATTGGGCTAGGTCACATGCTCGGGAAAATCCGATTAGTGGGTCATTTTTGGGTCACTGTGGGTCAAGCTAATTTTATCTAAAACACGGCTCAGACTATTTTGAATAAATTTCATATCCTACGGGTTTCGGGTACGAGAAGACAATTGGGCTTGGTCACATGTTCGAGAAAATTGGATGAATGGGTCATTTTGGTCATAATATTTGAACTCAAAGCTTATTTTGATCGAGCATAGTTCGGTCTTCCCTGCTCGTTCGATATTTATTCTAGAAAAGAATAACACTTTTTGCATACTTTTTAAATTTTTAAATAAGAAAAGAATAAACATAAATTTGTCTTAGATATTTACATAAGTATTTATTTAAAAAAAATAAACAAATAATTTTTAGTTGAAAATAGTTATTAGGGTTTCTTAAAAAGCGTCTTAGGGTTACTTAAAAAGTGAAAACGGAACCATTATAAGATCATTCGTGTGTTTGTTTGTCATAGTCGTTTTTCTGGTAAACTGTAGAATGTGGAAAGTTCAAAAAGTTATAAAGCCTACTGACCAGTGTTGAATTCAGAGGTTGGCCCAGGGAAATGCCGGAAAATTTGAGATCTTATGCTTTTAATGATTAAAAAGTGCAATCTCCCCCCCCCCCTCCTCCCGGAGCCCCAGAAATCCCTCCCGCAGAAAAGTGTCTAAATTCAGCACTGCTATTGACCCACATATTTTAAGATTATTAGCCATTAACAAATATGTTTAGGAAAATTTTAGGAAAGATAATTAAATTACTTGATTTTTTTTTTTTTTTTTTTTTTTTTTTTTTTTAATATTGTGTGAAAGATCTTGTAACAACGAACTCAAAAATACATTTGTTTTAATTTTAGGTATTATATTTTCAGAGATATCGTCGAAAGTGTGCTGCAAAAATATGTCCCCCACCCCTCTATTTCCGAATCTACTGAAAATAAAATTGTGAAAAAATTGGGGGTAGTAGTAGTTTATTTGAACATTGCAGGAAAACTATAGCGATTTTCCTAGGTCAGATAGTTTTTGAGAAAAACGCATTTTTCCGCTACACACAAACTTTACTTTTTGGGCGGTCCGCAGGGGAGTTGAATGGCGCTCAAGGTACTTATCGATGCAGATTCATCCAAGGATAGTTGATAATGATTTTCAAAAAATAAATAAATAAATCGGTAATTAGCCGAGATATTAATTAAATTACTTGCCTTTAAAAAAATTGGGGTAGTAGGAGTTTACTAATTAATAAATTCAATGTATGGAACACTTTGAGCACGAGTTATACTCGCACTTGACCGATTTATTTTTATGTATACTGTCTGTCACTACGATGATAATCATATTTTCAAAAGTTTCTCTTAAAATCTCAAAAACAGTTTAAAGATTATATAATTGAAAATATTATGCAGTTTCATAACTTTATACTTCATGAAAATATAGAAATATCAATTTAAATATGGTAGATCTTTAAAAATTCATTTTCAGATAAATGCATTAAAATCCTGAAAGAAGGCGCAGCAACTATAGACAGTACATCATAAAGACCGTTATATCTTTTGACCTAATTAATGTATTTAAATGTAATTTGCCTCATTTTACTCTAATGGCTGAAGAGCAGTGCTATTCAACGCAGGGTCTGAAGATGGAGTCCTGCACGAGTCGTCAGGTTGTGCCCGACTCGAACCCGGAAATTATGCTTAAAGTCAACCCCAAACCCAATGTAAAAAAATTATCTATATTTTAATACAATTATGAAAATGTAGTTTATAATTATATCTCTAATATCAATTTTATTTATTTTTTAATAAAAATGAACACATATACACTCATTAATATCCAAATGTATAGTCTTATTAAAAAATATTCAGCACTTTCTTTTGAAATATATTCATGGTATAAAACTTTCACCGGAATCCAACCCGAAAATATCAAAACTAAATCTGAAAAAGACCTACACATGAAACGTTTAAAGTGAACCCAACTCACACTGAAATAAATAGCACAAACCTGAACCTCAGGTTGGGTCGGGTCAGGGAAAATTGAGTAACTCGAGCCGTGCACTACTCTACCCAAATGACGGCCTTTGAAGGCTTTCTTAGTACCTCTTAGAATATTTTCAAATGCTTGCTTTAAAAAAATGTATATTTTTCAAAGTTATTTTGTTTTAAAATAATTAATATTTGTATACCTTTTTAAGACTTTCTAACTTCAATAATAGTCAACATAATATAGCTGAAAAGTGTTTACGACTTCGGTTTAACTGTCGGCGCTCTAATTCCCATAAACACAGTCGGATTGCCATGTAATTTATATATGTTATTAAGCTTTACTGTACCATTACCTCTGTTGAAAATGAAGTGTGCCATATTTATAGTCCGGTTATAGGGACTAGATTCCTGCATCGGATCGGGTAACCTGATTTTATTCGACCCAATCTGTAGGTCGGGTTGATGCTAATTTTTACTGCAATTGTTTCGGTTTCGGCTTAGGAATTGATTCTTGCAATCTTACGTTGTCCCAGTTTTTCAAAAAAATCTAGAATATTTTTTTCAATGAAAAATACTATGTATTTGAACATTAATGAGTACATATATATATATATATGTTCATTGTTCCACATAAAAGATAAAATTGACATTAGTTATAACTGTAGAGTATTTTCCTTAATTATTTTAAAATATGGATTTATTTTTTTTATTTCAGTGTCAAGTTTCGGGTTGACGATATATTTTTTTCGGGTTCACTTGAAATAGAATTTTTGGGTCCAGATATAACCCGACCCAAGCAAGACTCTAAAAATAGACACAAAGTAATTCCGTTATATTATAGTCTACGGGGAAAAATAGCTTGCAGTGCATTTTAATGATGTTACACCATTTCAAACAACACGAAATTAATATGTATTTCTAAGGTGCACCGAAACATGCTTTCTACAGAATATATAGTGGAAAGCATTTATTACGCATTTACAGGATCATACTAAAGAATTCTGTTACATAATGGTCCACGGACAGAAAACATTTGTACTGTATTTTAATGATGTTACACTATTGAAAACATAATAAAACACAAAAAGTATATTGTGAAATATGGAATGCATAGCATTTATCGTTCATTCTTTTTGTGTCCCTGTAAATCTATACTAATAAAAGAAAGTTTCGCTTTGCATGTGTGTGTCCGATGGCTAGGAAAATCTAGCACAGCTAGAAGTAAAAAAAAAATAGGTGAGGATAGTACAAAACCTGTACTGGTGCACCTGAGAATCAGAATTGTAATATTTTGAAAATTAGCATAGATATTAATTAAAAACTCATCAAAATTGCAAAAATGAGATCAGGATTTAGAGAAATAGGATCGCTACAGTATTGTAAAAAATCTCTATTGTATAGGAAAAAAAGGGTCAAATATTCATTTATTATTCAAAGTTACTGGGCATCTCATGGCAATCCGAAATCGCATTTTCAGTCATAACTTTAACAAGATATTTTTAAAAAATTCGCAAAAGACTCATCTTTGTATGAATTCATAGGTACCAACCTCTCATTAATATTCCATAATATGCGGGTTAATTTGACCCAGGTTTAACACGTTTTGCACCAGAAATTTTTTTAAGAAATGAAATAAATTCCACGTAGAAACCTGAAATTGAATAAATAAAGATTCATCCAATAATTTTTCTGGTTTGAAGCGTTGTTAAACTGGTCAAATTAACCTGCATATTACGGAATATTAATGAGATGTTGGCACCTATGTGAATTGTAAAGATTCCGTTAAAATATCTTCACACTGTTAAAGTTATGAACGAAGACGCAACTTCGGATTGGATAAAAATTAATGATTTGTAGTTGAGTACTTCTCCATGTTTCTTCTCTAACTGTGGCTTATATCCATAACTTATTTTATAATGTTCCGAACTTCTCCAAACTAGTTTCATTTTGCCAAATTAGCATAATAATCAGCACTCACAGCTTCAGGGTATATTTCTATAAAAAAGCTACCAGAATTTTCTAATGATAATCTAACTGAAATTGGAAATTAAGTTCCTAGCTTAACGAAATGAATCAATCATCTTTAAAAGTGTATAGTGGTCCTCCTAATTAGTCATTTAATGAAGGGTACTGAAAAATCTGCTCTCCCTTCATGTTTTTTCCTCTAACAATGTCAGTTTCCGTATTTCAGCAACTAACTTTCTAATTTCAACACAACTGATTCCAAACATTATAATTAACTTAAAAATCACCCTTTATAACATTAAAGTAAACTTATGATAATCACCCTCTATAGCATTTAAGTAAACTTATCAGATGTATATACCACTCTTTCCAAATAATAATTTCAGATTTGTTTTCTTTTTTCATTTCAAAGTATCTCGAGTTCTATGGGACCGATTATGAGTGGGTTTGGCTCATTCAACTTGATGTCGATAGCCTTGCATATTTTAGCTCCAACTTCCACCGCCACGGGGCGCATTCTTATCTCGCCTTTGACTCATTCGACTTGATTTCGTTCGCTTAAGAGATTTTAGTTCCACTTTCCTCTGCCGGTAGACGCATGCAAAATGTTAAGTAATATTTTAATAAATATAAATTATTAAAAAATAAATATGAATTTTAAATTTTATCAATGAGTAATAATATGGATCATAATTACACTACTTTGTTGATGAATAAATAAGCCTTGTTTTAAAAATCATTAAAAAATAATTTCATACAAAATAAGGTTAAAGATATAAAATCATATAAATTTGAGGTTTGTTTTAATTTACTATCACGGGCCCAGGTAACGCCAGGTGGGCAGCTAGTGAAAAATAAATGCTATTAGTTGTGGTATGCATTTTTAAGGTCAACTAACTATCTGCATATTACATGATAGGTGTATAACACAGGTAATGTGATGTGTATAAATTTTATGTATCCTATACACGGCTTCAAAAAAGAACTTGTAAATATTACTGTTTATTAGTGTGGAATTGCTTAAGGATGTTTTTCACTTGTGTTATGCATTTTCCTGTTGAATCATTTTCAGAATAGTAAGAGATGTTTGTACAATGTAAATAAATTCATATACAGGACACACAAAAAACTATATACATTGTCATCTATGGATAGTAATTGCTGGAATTTCATTTTTAGTTGTATTATGAATTTTTTACCCGAATTAAATTTTAGCTTAATATGTGATGTATATAAAAATCTGTAAATAATATACAGGGCTGTACGAAAGAATTCAAGTGCATTTCTGCTTATTACTGGAGATTGCTTAAGGTGAATTTTTAACTGTGTAATGCATTTTCTAATTGAATTTTTTTCCCCATACAATGTAATATATGTACAAATCTACATATCATATACAGGGCTGCAGAAAAGAATTTGACTATTTTTCGCCGTTATGTACAGAAAATTCTGAAATCAGGTTTTTAAATGTATTTTACATTTTCTGAAATATCTACTTACATATATTCTTTGTCTTTATTAGACGGTAGAGTTTGTTTTGTAATGATATTCTGGATAGAGGTATGCACAGGCTCGGATGGAGAACCTTACTTTTTTCTGCAGACTCTGTCCAGGATAGATGTTTTTTTTCCAGCCTTGACCCGTGCAGACTTCTACATACTCTCCTCCGAGTCAATGTTGGGCTGCCATTTTATTGATTATTTTTTGTAAAAGTTAATGTGATGTTCTATATTTGTTTATCGAAATAGTTATACACTTAATTTGGTTTAATAAATTAGAGATATTTTTAAACATCTATTATTGTCTCTCTAGAGCTCTACATTACATTTATGATTTTCTTACTGAATCTTCATTTGAATGTAATTGTCTAAATCAGTGTTTCTTTAATCATATTGTTGTTATTCAGTATTCCATGAATTTCGAACATCATCTGAAAATAAAATTTATGCATAAGTAAGTGTGCTTTTTGAATAATTGTAATAGTAGGATAAAATTGCTTCAAAAATATCAGCACGTTTTCTAGAAATTCGGTCGGCCCGAACATTTTACTTTTATATCAAACCGAGCCGGACCAATAATTTTTTTCTACAAATCGGACCTGTAAACTTTGGCCCATCCTATAATTCTGGATGTGCTGGAAAGTGTTTCATAATCTATAAAACTTAAAATAAGTGCCTAATGCATGGTTTTTATTTTAATAGCAGGTGGCATTAACACTTTTGACTTCTTCCCCATCAAACATTTTTGAGTTAGAGGTAAAACTTGATGCTAAATTTACCATAATTTACGTTTTTCTGCAATTTATTTTTACATGAGAGAAGGCTAATTGGAAATGCTGATATAGCCTTAAAAAAATGATCTTTTTCCCCTCAGGAATAAAGGTGTTTATTGTAAATGCATACACACATTGTTGACTTGCTAATATGTAGCACAACTGGAATGGTAAGAAATAATTTTCCACTTTGTAATAACTTTCACAAACATGTCACAAACTATTTACATGGACGTACACAAGAAAAGGCTGCAGACTCACCCCCCTCCGCTGTAAATCTTTGAAAAAAGTATTGAGAGAAAATAAATATAAAAGCTTTTTGTGATGGAATTAATTACTGCATGATTGCAGTTTGATTGTTTTAGTATTTTAAAGGTTTCTATTTTATTTCATTACAAGCTTAAACCATTATTTTATTTCAACTTTAAATTTTTCATTCACTATTCAGTCACTCATTCACTAATGCTCCTTAACATAACTACTGAATGTGTCCAATTTTCTACTGTCTTTGAGTTTTCTCAGCTACATTCTCTTTCTTTTAAGTAGGGCTTAATTTCTAACAAAAAGAAATACTGGAGTTTTTTAATATTCTGTGATACCAACAACTGTAGTGTACCCCCCCCCCCCCTTCTTCTGCATATCTGTATTTCATACTTTATTTGCAAATTTAAAGCATTTTTTTTTCATCAGCAAAAGAAAAGTCTTAATATTTATTTGAATATATTCTCTATGCTTATGAGCATAGTTGTAACTATTATGTTTTTTTTGTTATAATTTTTTTTCCTGATTAGTAATCTTCGCCTTATTTAACCGCAGAAATCTGCTATTAAATAAGATGAAGATTACTATTTGGAAATAGTTTGATAGCTATGCATTATATATATATATATAATAAAATCTAATAAATGAACCGATAGCAAAAACATTTATAAGGGCAATTTTTAGAAAATCATTCTTGTGAAGGATTTTTTTTAATATCAAACCAGTAAAACATAACATACAATCATATGTTTCTGCGGCCTTTGGTACACAATATTTATAAGCTCTCGTGAATTCTGGCTAGTATTTAAATATTTACTAAAAATGAAGAAGTACTGGAGCTGTACTCTGGTACAAATTAAGCACTGCTTTAAGTATATGAATTTGGGAGAACAGGGGACCTTAGCAGAACATAGAGCCCATTCTATCCTGCTAGATATTTTCCCACTTATTTTGGAGGGAAATAAAGCTCCTTATGCAAATGGACTTGACAAAATAAGGTAATACAGTAAAGTGAATGAAAATGGAATTTGTCTATAGTGAAATCTCGTCTTAAGTGGAAAAATTGCTTGGTCCCAGTGAAAAAGAATACTATTTAGTTATTAATGGTGGTGCACTTGGAAAAACGAAATCCTGTCTGAAATGCAATTTTCTTTCGGCCTCTTGCGATTCCATGTTAGCATGTTTTACTGTTCTTTTGAAAATATAATTAAATACTTTTTCCTCTGGGCCAGAACTAACTTTTTGGGGGGGTCTGAAGATAAGTACTTCCATTTCTGCAGGTTTGTGAAGAGGAGGGGTATTAGTGCAGGGAGTATGGGTTTAAAAAAGGTCTTAGGAAGTTTAGAAAATGCTCTTCAGTGCTCTTCAAATATTTCAAAAGACAAAATTATTCTTCCAGCTTCATGGTTTTCATACAACCCATATTTCATGCACTGAAATTTAAACATTTTATTTCTCCTCTAGAGATGTAACCTATATGTTATATAAGGAATTTCAGTATAATTATAATGATTAAAAACTTTAAGAGGTGGTAAAGCACACTACAACAGATAATTTTTTTTACAGGAAATCGAAGATCGCAATTGATTTATTCAGTCAAAACTACAGAGTGCTTCACTTCAATCTAAGTTGGGATTTTTTAGTAATAACTTTAACAATAATGAAAATATTTTAATGTTATTTAGAACAAAATTAACTTGTTGTGTGCAAAATGCTATAATAATTAAAAGTGCTAGAAGTGCACAATATATCAGTTCTGTGTTTTGTAATGTCAACTTCAATCCTAAAAGTGGATTGTCTAATATAATGCTGATTGGATACAGATGGTGGCCACTTTCAGCCCATCTTGTGATATTATCTCATTTAAGGTGGTGGAAGTGGCAACCTTTTGCATCCAATGAGAGCTAAATTAGATGATCACTTTTCAGAAAACAATTGAAGTTACATATGCACTGAACGAATTACGTCTATGTGTCTCGTATGTATTACGTCTAATGTGTACGTCTACCATTCTTCCTGATTTTGTCATATTTTGCACACAACAAATTAATTCGGTTGTAAATAGTTAAAATATTTTCATTATTGTTACAGTTATGAGCAAAAATTCTGAACTCAGATTTAAGCAAAGCACTATGTAATTTTGACTGAATGAGTAGATTGTGATGCTGGTTTCCTATAAATAAAATTATTTGGTTCATTGTACTCTACCATCTCTTAAAGATTATACAGAGTGTTTCAGTATAAAACTTACAAAGTGTTTTGTCAAGAAGTTGCTAAATTTTTAAATCAGATTTATTCTTTACCAAATTAAAGAATGATTGGTACTTCTCTATTATCCTGTTGACCACTTTTCATAACAAAAAACTATCCAAACTGTAACGCCAAATAAACGGGAGAACGTTGCCACTGGAATATCAAAATAAATAAAATATAAGAATTTAAGGACACAATTGTTATTTTAATTAATGAAATAACGAATAAATCAGTAAAACATAATGAAAAATACACGTAAATGTCGAATTAGAAACCACTTGATGACATAACAAACACATATAATGCCTCTGACATCAAGTAAATGGGACTGCATTTTTGCATTTAATGTTACATTTTGGCGATAGTTTTTTGTTAGGAAAAGTGGTTGACGGGATAATAGAGAAAGAAGTACCGAATTATTTCTAAACTTTCTTTTGGAAGGGAAGGGGAGGTTCTTTTCTATGGTAGATGAAAAGGGCAAAACATGCAAAATGCATAAGTAAAATAAAACAAAAACATCAGTAAATAAAATTTAAATATATTGTATTAAATTTATAAATAAATTTTGCCGACAACACACATAAAAAGGCAGGCACAATGAAATAATTCTCCTCCAATAAAGATTAAGAAATGAAGAAATAATAGATAGAAAATTATCATAGAGAACTTTGCACTTAGGTCAAAACTCTTTAATACTACCAGACCATATTTTACATTAAATATACTCAAGATGTATTTTATGTTAAAATCATAACACGTTGAAATATTTTTTTAATTTAGCCACTTTTTAACATTATAAAGTGAATAGAATCAATCGACCAGGTTCCAGTATGAGAAATTTTGAAAATATAGGGGTCTATGTCAAATCAACCAAACATTTTCAATATTCAACCTGACCATTTCAGATTTTAATGAAACCTTCAGGAATCATTCTCCCTGATGATAGAAATGAGAATATACTTTTATATTTTTTTTATCTCAGTAAATTTTCATACAATTAATTTTTTTAATTTCAAAAATCATCATTTTTAGGCTTGTATAAATGTTTTCAATTATAAATTTATCAAGTTCTATTAGGCGTAGAGAGTTGTTTGACCTCTCATTTTAAAGAGAATTCTACAAGGTTTAATGTGATATGCAAGTTGACTGTGCGTGATTTAAAAAAAGTTAATTTTATTTAATTAAAAAATTTTAAAATAGTGTTTTTTAAAAATTTTGAAAAAAATATATGTTTTTTGTAATATTATAATCTTTAAATTCTGAAAGTTTTAGAGTGGGATCTCAACGGGATCAGCAGTTATAAAAAATGAATAAAATTAATAAAACAATGATCTCTTTAGCACAATGCAATCATAAAGTTGGAGAGGTGCCAACTTTAAATATCAGCCCCAATTGGTGTTTAACATTAGTTTTTTTAACATAACTGCTGATCCCATTAGGATCCCATTCTGAAACTTTCAGAATTTAAAGTTTATAATATTACAAAAAACGTATAAATTTTTATTATTTTTTAAAAAACACTTTAATTTTTTTTAAAATTTAATTAAATTACCTTATTTAAAACCAAGCATAGTCAACTTGCATATCAAATTAAACCTTATGAAATTCTCTTTAAAATGAGGGATCAAACAACTCTCTACGCCTGATAGAACTTGAGAAATATAAATGAGAACATTTAATACAAGCCAAAAAATGATGATTTTTCGAAATTAAAAAAATTAATTGGATGAAAATTTACTGAGATTAAAAAAATTATAAAAGTATATTCTCATTTGTATCATCAGGGAGAATGATTCCTGTAAGTTTCATCAAAATCTAAAATGGTCAGGTTGAGTCACTGGTTGATTTGACATGGTATGACCCTAGATAAAAAACAAACAATTGTAAACAGCAATGAAAATGATATATGAAAATATTAGGTGAAACAAAAACATTAAAACTGATGGTTATTTTGAAGGCAAAAAATAAATAAAAGTTTTATAAAATTGTTGATAGGCTATATTGTGCTGTCCTCAAAAACATTTTAATGAAATTTTCTCTATATCAATCTAAAAAAGGTTGCAAAAAAATTAAACATTGCTAAATTTTTACAGCTTGTTCTAAGATTTTAAAGTTGAGCATTTTTCATTGTACCACTTTATTATAAAGTGGCAGCCAACTAAGCAAGTATTAAAAAAAAAAAAACACTTA
This sequence comes from Maratus michaelseni, assembly GCA_963931845.1. Lineage (NCBI taxonomy): Eukaryota > Metazoa > Arthropoda > Arachnida > Araneae > Salticidae > Maratus > Maratus michaelseni. Next base: position 112,532,515 of record OZ007599.1, read on the forward strand.
TTCAAAAAATATCCCATGTTATCTGAAAAAAAAAATCTCCAATCTTACAAAATATACAAAACACAATATAGCTTGATAAATATTTATTTATATTATTAGAACATGCATATATATAAAAAACAGTGGATAGTACTTTTCTATTCCAAATGTATAGCAAGAAAACACAAATAGAAGAAAGTAGAATTAATATGTGTACTATCCATAAATGAGAGGGTGAAAAAGATGAAAAAAAAAAAAAAAACATAGTATGTAGTCTATTCTAAACAGCCATAACTTGCATCAAAAAAGAAATTTCATCAAAGAAGTCGTCTATAGTACAAGCAATGTCTTCACAAAACCTACTCGACATGTGCTTTCTCTTCTGCATCAGAATATGCGACCTAGAAAAAAAAATTAAAAGAAAAACTGATTTTTTTAAATGAAAAAATAAACTGAAAAACAGAATTCCCTATATTATAACTTATGAGCATGAACACATACACCAAATTATAATAATAATAAAAATGTAATTATAATAAGAAAATTTATGTGCATTATTACACAGTGACACTAATATTAGTTTAAAATGAAGATTTCTTTTAACTAAAATTAATTGCCATCAGACCGTCTTTTGGATATTATTGATATTTCAGATCATCTTAAATCAGGGTTTTAAAAAATAAAAAATAAAACCCAAAGAAACCAATATTTTAAAAAAACATTTAGTTCTTAGTTCTTAAAAATTTTGGAGAGTTCCTCAATATAAAGTAACATGTGCTACAATTTTTTTAAAAAGCCTGTCTGAATTTCTAGCTTGAATGTAATAAGCATAAAAGTAAAAATAGTTTGTTAAAAAACACTCTTTAATAAGCAACCAATGTTTGTCTTAATAATCATGCCTAATTTCATGGTTGCAATATATGTTTGTCCCCCCAAAAATCCATATACTTAAAGCTAACCTGCTTTTTAGTTTTTCGTGCAAAAATGCCTTTTATAGGCATGCGCGAGCATTCAGCTAATCAGCTAGAGGCTTTTACTATCTTCAGACGCGATATTTCAGCCAATGAGGTGAAGGCTTTTTCCTCTCTCTAGAAGCGTATGTGGATTACTACGACTCCATTTGGTTGTTCGGTTGTTGAAACTTTATGGATTTCTTTTATTAAGGTATTTTTTCATTTTACCGTATTTATTTTCTTTTTAAGTCGTATGTATTTTATTACTTTGAATTTTTTATAACTAACCCTTTTTTTGAGAGAGAGAGAGAGATTTCGTGGCACGAAATTCCGCGAATCGTTTCCGATGTAAACAAGTGTAAAATTTCAGTTTTTTAAACTTTTAATATGTAATTCTGTGTGATATGATTAAATTCAGGTTTTCTCAGCGACGATCACAGTATTTTTACGAAAAATTTTTTGTATTAATCAAGCTTTTTTGGTTATTAAGCATAGCTAAACACGAAAGAAAACTTTGTTATTTTAAGATTTTGATGTGAATTATTTGCGTACATTTATAAGGCGAGTTTCACTGAATAATTCAAGAAAAAAAAATCTCATCATTATACATATTTAGTTACGCATTATTAATTATTTACTTGGCCTTTACTTTTAATATTTCAAACTTACAGCTGAATGTAACTATTAAAACATTTGAAATACTGTATTCGTAAAATGAAATTTCAGCTTAAACACTCGACAATTACTTTTACTTATGCATTATTAATTATTTACTTGGCCTTTAATTTTAATATTTCAAACTTACAGCTGAATGTAACTATTAAAACATTTGAAATACTGTATTCGTAAAATGAAATTAGCTTAAACACTCGACAATTACTTTTAGTTATGCATTATTAATTATTTACTTGACCTTTACTTTTAATATTTCAAACTTACAGTTGAATGTAACTATTAAAACATTTGAAATATTGTATTCGTAAAATGAAATTTCAGCTTAAACACTCGACAATTACTTTTAGTTATGCATTATTAATTATTTACTTGGCCTTTACTTTTAATATTTCAAACTTACAGCTGAATGTAATTATTAAAACATTTGAAATACTGTATTCGTAAAATGAAATTTCAGCTTAAACACTCGACAATTACTTTTAGGTTAAATTAAGGTTTTTTCAGTGACGATCACAGTATTTTTACCAAATAATTAAAAGTACTACATGCATGCATCTATCTATCTATCTATCTATATTAGAAATTGTGCAGGTTTCTGGTCACTGTTTTGTTTACATATTTTAAACAAAAATTTCAATTTAATAATGCACTGAAAATTATAATGAATGCTTACAATTAAACACAACAACACAAAACAAAAAATTTCACAAAAACACATTATTTCCCGGATATTTTCCCACAACTAATCAATAAATTTGATGATATTTTATTGCGATTTTAAACCATGAACTTTAGTACTTTTCTGTTTTACGGACACTATGCCAAAATGTATGTATGTATGTAAATGTATGTATGTATGTTTGGCGACAATGGTGTACGTATAACAGAAAAGTGCCTGAATTATTATTTTTATATATATATATATAAAATATGAACATAATTGGCGACACAGCAAGTTTTCTGGATTTCTCCCTGGCTCTCTAACCACATTGTTAACAAAACAAAAAATTCACGAAAAACACATTATTTCCCCGATATTTTCCCACAACTAATCAATAAATTTCATGATATTTTATTGTGATTTTAAACCATGAACTTTAGTACTTTTCTGTTATACGGACACTATGCCAAAATGTATGTATGTATGTATGTTTGGCGACAATGGTGTCCGTATAACGGAAAAGTGCCTGAATTATTATTTTTTTATATATATATATAAAATATAAACATAATTGGCGACACAGCAAGTTTTCTGGATGTGAAAGGCGGAGATGAATTTCATTCATTCAATGACCTTTTTAAAAGTTTCAAGTTTGGATTGAGTGCACATGAACATAGAAACCGATACCTATTTCTATGTTTATGATTGAGTTATTTGGATATCTTTTCGTATAGCACAGAAAATCATTTCTCCCGCTTTCGTAATACAGATAAATTCTGGTGTATTTTTTTTTCTTCTTTTTATATCATAAGTACTTTTCTATTTTAAATTTTTTTAACCTAATAGTAATTGTCGCGTTTCTAAGCTGAAATTTCATTTTTCGAATGCAGTATTTCAAATGTTTTAATAATTACATTCAGCTGTAAGTTTGAAATATTTAAAATATTAAAAGTAAAGGTCAAGTAAATAATTAATAATGCGTAACTAAATATGTATAATGATCAGAATGACATATTAAAATGTGTACAGAATGACATGAAAATTTAAAAAAACTGAAATTTTGCACTTGCAACTTAATTGTAAATTTCATTGTTTACATTGGAAACGATTTGTGGATTTTAAGAATTTGCGGAACTTCGTGTCACCAAATTACTAAATCTCTCTCTCTCACTCTCCAAAAAAAAAAGGGTTAGTTTAAAAAAATTCAAAGTAGCAAAATACATACAACACAAAAATAAAATAAATACGGTAAAATGAAAAAATTACTTTAATAATAGAAATTCATAAATTTTCAACAACGACATCAAACGAACGCGACAGATCGACGAACATTGCGTTTTTTAAGTGACTGATCGACGAACCTTGCTTTTTTTGGGGACATATCGACAAAGTTTGCGTTTATTCCACAATCGATCGATAAAATTTTTCTTTTTTCCCTGACTGATCGACGAACTTTGCATTTATTCCGCAATCGATCGACGAAATTTGCTTTTTTCTGCAACTGATCGACGAACTTTGCGTTTTTTCCGCGACAGATCAACGAACTTTGCGTTTTTTCTGAGACAGATAGACGAACATTGCGTTTTTTAAGCGACTGATCGACGAACCTTGCGTTTTTTGGGGACAGATCGACGAACTTTGTGTTTATTCTGCAATCGATCGACGAAATTTGCTTTTTTCCCCCGACTGATCGACAAACTTAGCGTTTTTTCTGCGACAGATCGATGAACTTTGCGTCTTTTCCACGATCGATCGGTGAATCTCAATCAAGTAAAATCTAAAGTCAGAAATTTATTTAACAACCTAATTGTTAAGGGTCCCTAACACATTTAATGGAACTTGAAAAATACACTGCATATATAAAACTTAACATTCTTCCCTTTTTTATAATAAAAATAAACATTTTACATAATCATTCTCAGTTGACTTAATTTTTTCAATGGTATTTTGTCATGTCTGCATTAATGTAATTCTTTAAATAACACGTAAAATAATAGTGGGGTTTAAAATTTTTTTTTCTCCCTCCCAAACATTACAACTCCCCTCCATTTAAAAATGTTGGTAGGGAGACTCCCGTCCTTGGAAAAATTGAATTTCAAGCCCTGCCTATAATATGTTTGTGTGTATTGAGGTTTGTATAGATGTTTGTGTGTGTGCTGTTTTTAATAAAGACAGTTTCATTTTTCACAAGAACCTTTCAAAAAATTCACATTCTTTGCGCAATCCTTTAACAAAATTTGCATTTTTTTTCGTGATTCTTTAATGAAATTCGCATTTTTTTCTGTATCTTTTTTTTGTCGAGATTCACAATTTTTTCAGCTATCCTATGACGTAATTCGTGTTTTTTTTCAGCGATAATTTGACGAAATTTGTGTTTTTTCTGCGATTTTTTTTTTTCACGAAATTTGCGTTATTTTCCATGATTCTTTTATGAAATTTGTGTTTTTCTGTGATCCTTAGACGAAATTTTCTTTTTTCGCAATGCTTTGATAATAATCACATTTTCTCTGCTGCCTTTTGATAAGATTCATGAATTTTCAGCAATCCTTCGATGAAATTCGCGTTTTTTCAGCAATCTTTGAAGAAATTCGCATTTTTCTCGCGATACTTTAACGAAATGTGCGTTTTCCAGCGATTTTTTGATAAAATACATTTTATTCCGCAAATTTTTAGACGAAATTTGGCAAGAAAGCGCTATCTTTTGGTGGAATTTCCTGTTTTGCGATTCTTTGACAAAATTTGCTCATCTTTTGCGTAAATCACGTTTTTCTGTGGCCTTTTAACAAAATTCACGTTTTACATGATCCTTTGATGAAATTAGTGTTTTTCCTGTGATCATTTGACGAAATCTAGGATTTTTTTCCCGCGAAGATTGATTATATGTTTTTAGTCTGCAGGTGCCCTAAAAAGTTTGCGACGCCAAACAAACAAAATTCATCCTAAAGAATTATTGTTTCGTTTCTGGAAATGAACGACTGTCAACTCATTGGCTGAATTATAAAGGGTGAAATGTGTAGGCACTGAGTATCATCTATACTATTAACAGAGTTTCCCCCAGGTTTAAAAAGGGGCAAGGTGCTGCTGGTGAGAAAAAGGGCACTTTTTTTATTCTTAAGGGCACTTTTTGGATTTTTGAGAGCACTTTTCAGAATCTTAAGGGCACTTTTCAGAATCTTAAGGGCACTTTTTTAATTGTTAAAGCTTAAAGGTATTCTTTTGGTTTTTAAAGCCACTTTTGATATTTCAAAGTCAAAACACTCTTTTTAAGACAACATTGAGTCAGTTTTTATTATGAAACCAAATTTTTTAATGCAAAAAGGAGAAAGGGCACTTTTTTTAATGAGAGCAAGAAGGGTGCTAATTATTTTGCTGGAGGGGGCAAGAAGGGTGCTAATTATTTTGCTGGAGGGGGCAAGAAGGGTGCTAATTATTTTTATGAGGGGCAAGAAGGGTGCTATTTTGCAAACCAAAGGGCAGGCAGGGTGCAGCACCCTTCTGAAACTGTCTGGGTGAAACACTGCTATTAATGTCGGTAAACGTCTGTCTGTGTGTGTGTTGTTGTGTCTGGCGTCTGTAAGCACAAAACTCTGCATGCAGACGATGGACATAAGTGCTTTTGGTATAAAAAAATTCGGAAGGGGAGTTTTTAAAATTCACATTTTGCGGGAGAAGAGGGGTGCGAACGAATTTAAAAAATGAGTCCGCATCAATAATTATGGCGGTGGGGGGGAGTATGTTTTGCCCACACGGGGCAGAGACTTTTCTTTGCTGACACCACTCATATGATATATCGTTCGAAAGGCCTGTGACTGCCTTTTCATGTTATGCATCTGTGTGGTCCATCCCCCCCCCCCCCGTCAATTGGGGCACTTTTCTAAATTTTGCACATACCACTCATGTTATATATCGTTAAAAAGATCTGTGACCGCTTAATCATATTATGCATCTCCGGTGTCCATCCCCCACTTTGCCCCCCCCCCCAAGGGGGTACTTTTGTAAATTTTGCACAAACCCTTCATGTTACGTATTGTTGGAAAGGTCTTTGACTGCTTATTCATGTTATGCATCTCCGGGGTCCATCCCGCCATTTCCCCCCTTTTAAGGGGGGCACTTTTCTAAATTTTGTTGACACCCCTCATGTCATATATTGTTGGAAAGATCTGTGACCGCTTAATCATATGCATCTCCAATGTCCATCTCCCCAATTTGCCCCCCCCCCAAGGGGGCAATTTTCTAAATTTTGTTGACACCCCTCATGTCATATATTGTTGGAAAGGTCTGTGACCGCTTAATGATATTATGCATCTCCAATGTCCATCTCCCCAATTTGTCCCCCCCCTCCCCCAAGGGGGTACTTTTCTAAATTTTGCAGACAACCCTCATGTCATATATCGTTGGAAAGGTCTGTGACTGCTTAATCATATGCATATCTCTGATGTCCATCTCCCCACTTTGCCCCCCCCCCCAAAGAGGTACTTTTCTAAATTTTGCACACAACCCTCATGTCATATATTGTTGGAAAGGTCTGTGACTGCTTAAACATATTATGCATCTCCAATGTCCATCTCCCCACTTTGCCCTCCCCCTCCCCCAAGGGGGTACTTTTCTAAATTTTGCAGACAACCCTCATGTCATATATCGTTGGAAAGGTCTGTGACTGCTTAATCATATGCATATCTCCAATGTCCATTTCCCCACTTTGCCCCCCCTCCCCCAAGGGGGTACTTTTCTAAATTTTGCAGACAACCCTCATGTCATATATCGTTGGAAAGGTCTGTGACTGCTTAATCATATGCATATCTCTGATGTCCATCTCCCCACTTTGCCCCCCCCCCCAAAGAGGTACTTTTCTAAATTTTGCACACAACCCTCATGTTATATATCGTTGGAAAGGTCTGTGACCACTTAATCATATTATGCATGTACCGTGTCCATCCCCTACTTTACCCCCCCCAAGGGGGTACTTTTTTTAATTTTGCACACCCCCCTCATGTTACATATCGTTTGAAAGGTCTTTGACTGCTTATTCATGTTATGCATCTCCTTGGTCCATCCTGCCATTTCCCCCTCCCCAAGGGGGCACTTACCATTTACTTGCACAACAGCGCTAAATGTGTCAAATGAAAGAAATTCCGCGAGTGCATGTGCCAGTGAAACTTAGCCAATTGCTGTTCTTCAACCTAGCTTTAATTCAAAGTGGGTTTTTTATTTATTTGAATTATTCTGCAAAAGTTTCAAACATTTTAAAGCAGCTATGAATTTTATTTTTATGGTACTATCAAGTTTTTTGCCGTCAAATTTTGACGGGTTCCATCTAGTCTGTTAATATGTTAATTTGGCACTTTTTAGGATTTAATACTTATTAAGGGTTTAGAGTTGAAATCCCCATTCCTCAGAACTGACAAATGATAAATGAGATAGGCTGCGCCGCCCGGTGCATCTCGCCCGCCAAGCTCAAGTCCTCAGGGACTTATAATGTGCATGACCGGATTTGGCTCTCCGTTGAGAAGTGTCCTTTCACTCAACAGAATATGTCCATTTGTCATTCATATTTTTTATTGAATTTTAATTGCTAGACAATGCAATCATTATATAATTATAAATATGCACTTATACAATAATTATAAATATGCACTTATACAATAATTATAAATATGCACTTATACAATAATTATAAATATGCACTTGTAATGGATATAAATTTTAATCACAGAAAAAAAAATGTAAGAACAACATTCTAAAGAAAAAGAGAATCAGCTTAATAAAGTACTCAAAAATAATGTAAATATATAAAGAGCTTCATTAATGAAAAATATTTTATATAGCACACAAATATCCATTTTTCATTGCGTTCCAACATTCAAAAGCACAATTGATGCAAAAATCTTTATATCTCTCGTTCACTATTATATGAAATTATTTAGATTTTTTCCCTTTTAAATGACTCCTTATTAGTCTTAATGATAATTTGCTAGCAAAATCACTTTTCAATATATGCTAATGTCATAGGACACATTAAACCCATGTTTACTAATTTTAAATGATGGTTAAGTAATTTTAAGTTTTAATTCTATTGGTAACATTTGCTCTTACTTCTAAAATGATTATTTACCCCCCCCCCCCACACACACACACAGAAAAAACATTTGGCACATATTATGACAAAATTGAAACCTTTATTGTCACTCTTCAGATATTTGACAGGGTGGAGAATGCACTATGCGGTCCCTGTTTTTTTATTTAAAAATATTACACAATTCATTCCCTTACTTCTAGTAATGAGTTGGAGTAAGTTTAATAATTCAAATTTGTGACATAAAAATTATATAACTGTTCAGCATTTTGTAGGCAATAGTCAAATTTTCTAATAAATATTTCCTCTAAATGTAAACATACCTTGTGTTTCTTTCCCAATCTGTTTAAGAATTTCATGAAACAGAGAATAAATCTAAATAAACAAAGTATTTTAAAAGCTTACATACAATATAATATTTTGATTTATTAGAAATATGAGCTCCTTTTTGACCATAAATAGCCGACAATTTAATCAGTGTAAATTACACTAAAAAAAATAAAATTTGTTCAAAAATGATTTATTTTAAGAATTTCAAAATGGACTTTAGAAAAAAATACATCTTAATTGTGAAATATATAAGAATAATGGGTACTTTTCGGTTAGCCGGGCGCCAGTGATACATGTACATATATATATATTTTTTCATACATATAAGTGCATATATATGTATGTATGTATATATGTGTGTATATATATATATATATATATATGTGTGTGTGTGTGTGTGTGTGTGTGTGTGTGTGTGTATCACTGGCGCCCGGCTAACCGAAAAGTACCGAATAATTTACAGATTGCTTGTTATATTTTGCTGTCAGACAAAAATAAATTAGTTATTTGTGTCCAAGATTGTAAACTGCGTGTGATGCCTTGGAAGTGAGAGGCAGGGGGAAAGGGATAAAACGAAGCAGCAAATATTGTATAGGAGAGAGAAATTTAGAATTTTTAGTCTTGTAACATTACTAATTTACAATCAATACTTTAGATTGATAGATTAGATTTTTTATGGAACAGATGTGTTACACTCACACACAGATATTTGGCGACTTTTTGATTGGGGTGATTTCCAAACCCGCACCAAACAAATAATACAATAGCCAGGTTACCATTAAAGGAAAAAATCCTCAAAATTTGGCGATATTTTTCCCTTTTTATAAAGGATTAAAAAAAAAAAAGAAAAAATCGGTGCATGAATGTAAGACATCATAGCCTTTTTTATAAATATAATTAATTAGAGTATTTGAAAAGTAGGTATTACAATTTTTGTAACATTTGCCAAATGAATATAAAGATAAAACTACAAAAATAGAACAGTATCACTTAAATTCTATAGTGCTGATCAAGAATCGGTGTTTTAAAGGAAAATATTTGCAACAGGCAAATACTTTTGTCTCCCTCTTGCAGTGACTTTTCAATTCTGCCCCCCCCCCTCCTCTCCCTTAAAAACCTTTCCAGGCTTTATGTTTGAACCTGGATTTTTAAATGCCGAAGCAATAATCATATGTGACAATATTAACTTAGAACAAATGTTGAAAGATATAAACTATCTAATTCATTAGAAAACAATATTTTCTGATTTGTTTGTTGTTCAGTTTAAACTATGAAAAATTGGTACTTCTCGATTATCCCGTCGAGCACTTTTCATAACAAAAAACTATCGCCAAACTGTAACGCCAAATAAACAAGAGAACGTTGCCATTGGATTATCAAAATAAATAAAATATAAGAATTTAGGGACACAATCGTTATTTTAATTAATGAAATAACTAATAAATCAGTAAAACATAATGAAAAATACATGCAAATGTCGAATTAAAAATCAATGGATGACATAACAAAAACATATAATGCTTCTGACATCAATTAAATGAGGCTGCATTTTTGGCGTTTAATCTTACAGTTTGGCGACAGTTTTTTGTTACGAAAAGTGGTCGACGGTATAATAGACAAGTGCCGAAAAATTTTAGGGAATGAAAAAGCAGATAAGCTTACATTTATATTAAATTTTTTCAATTAAAAAAAAAGTATTTTGCATTTAAAATTTTGTTGCTATAAAAAATAAAAATTTCCTTGATATTTGATACTGAATCACTTGTGTTTTTATGAATACATTGAAGCAAATTGTTTCTGTTTTCAATTAGTTGATCTTCAATTTTTGATATGTAGGTAAAAAAAAAAAAAATTAGAATAATGTTTTATTAAGTTTTCATGTTATGTACCAAAACTATGTATGTTTTAGTTTCTAATTTATGCTAAACTAAAAATATTTATAATCAGCAGTAATTGGACTATTTTAAAAATATCAGATACACGTAAAAATACAAGATATTTTTTTTTAAATCATAATATCTACGAACCCTGGCACTGACACATAGCTATGCAAGTAAGAGGAAACAATCTATCACTATCATTGGTGTAAAATATTTTAATTATGGGCGAGAGCAAAAAGTTTTAAAACAGAACATTAACATTAGCTTCATTCTTTACCATTATAAATAGCTGCTATTAAATAGGAGAGATATCCTATTCCTTCCTCCACGGCCAAACAACAACCCAATCCAAACAAGCAATGCATTAATTTTTAAGTAAATTCTCATGAATATCTTTGACATTATATGAAGATCAAAATTATGTTTTTCTCGATATCTATATTAAAGATGAAATGAGTCCGGGATCACGTGCATTTAACACCCCCTCCCTCGATATGTTGTTGAATTAACTACATAACTGGACAAATCCTTTTAGTAATTAACATTTAACAAAGCCATTCAGAAATATTGATACCTTTATAAGAACCAAATTCTTGATGATTGAACTTTTTAACTAACATATATGAATTGCACAGTCAGATTTATGCAATAAAAGGTAGATGTACCAGTAATGGACACCCTTAAGGAATTTCTTTAAAACTTGTTTTTTAATTAATAGTTTTATTTATGATATTCCAGTTTTTTCAACATTACATTAATCTATCAACAATATTTAACCATTCTCATAGTCTCATTTCCCAATATGAATCAAAATTTAATTGTAAATAACAGAAATATATCAAAACACCTAAAATGCCAGTAATGGACACCCCATAAAAAGTAATAAATATAATTATTTTTATCAACAAATTATACCAGAATTTAATGAAAGCATACTAATGAAACAAAATAGTTATTTGCAAATAAATTTAACAATTCTGGATCCAGTAATTAATAAAATATTTGTGATAATCATTCACTGTTTGCATCAATTATTGTAATTATCAGAAGATCGATATTTTAATTATTATAGATGGATAGTTTAAAATACTAAATATCAGACAGCTATCAAATTATTGAGACAGTGGGGGATTTAAAAGGTAATAATTAGAAGAAAAAAAAAGTTTTGGAGTATTAGTGTATAGTTTCGTCTCACTATTTTTAACAATTAAACTTCCAGAGATTACTTCATATATTAATTGAAATAATTAATTAATATTACAAATATGAAAAAAATGATATAGTGAGTAGGATAATTTAAATACTAAATAAAATTATTTCAAAATAAAACTGTAGAACTGATTCTTTAGGCCACTGATCCGCAGATTTACTTGTTTCATGATTACTATAACTTTCATTAATATTACAATTTTTTTTCTGTAAGAGATGAATAAGCAAACATTTAAGACAGAAAATAGATTTTTAACAACTCCTGTAACTTAATTGTTTCTATTTAAATGGGGAGGGATTAAGCCCTATGAGCCCTTCTTTGACTGTGCCCTTAAACCATATTGGTTGAATCCTCAAACAAGGGCGATGCTTGGCTGCGTCGAATTTGGCAAAGCGATAAATGAGTTTTTCTTGCTACCGGTTTGTTCCTTGCATTTCTTCCCCGCCTACTACGGTTTGATCTAGAAATTTGATTGGTTTATGAGTGAATTACGTTCGTTTGGTTGGGTTGGTTGGTTTATTGTGTGCCGTATTGTTGGATTCAGAGAGTGATGAGTTAGATAGAGGTGCGCTATACCGTAAAAATGTTTTTGAGAATGAAACCGATAATTTCGGAATTTATTAGGCCCAAAAAAGGAAGCATACACTGTTAAAAATATCGTGAAAAATTACCTCTGTTTTTAAAGGCTCTCTATTTTCTGTCCAATGAGAACGCCAAGGGCGTTCATGTAGCATTCTGATTAGTCAGAAAATAGAGAGCCTTTATAAACAGAGGTAATTTTTCATGATATTTTTAACAGTGTATGGAAGAAGGGCTGAATTTATTGGACAGTGAGAGGTTTTCAAATCAAGTCCCAAGTTGTTTGGACCGACTTTAGTGTTGCATCACGGCACATCGCATGTTTATTTTTGTTTGAACTCTGGGATTTGCGAAGTGAAGTGAATTTAATCTTTTGACGTGTTGTTTTTTTATGAAGAATTCGGCGAAGCGGCAAGTGTGAATTTGAAATAGTGTGTGTAGTGTGTTGTTAATGAAAATTTAGGATATTTTAGGTGTTTTTGATAGATTATTTAGAGGTAAATTTGAATTTTGTCCTCTTGAGTGAGCAGTTTAAGGGTTTGTTTGTTTGTTTCTTGAGAAGATACATTTGACTTGTGTGCTTGACATCAAGTGCCTGCTTATATCGTCAATATACATCAGTTTAAGGGTCATTTTTGTATAAATACTGCTGCCTCATCAGAAGTGATCGGCGATAGCGATTATGACAAACCGAAGCCTTAAAAAAAAGGGTAAATTTGAAAAATAAAAGTAAGTGAATTTTTATTGATTTTATTTGATAAGTGTGTGTCTTGCATTTTAGATATTACTGTAGAGGTAGTTTCGTGCATCGAGTGTTGTTTTTTTGTTTTTGATAATGTGTACAGGATACATACATAAGTTATTGATTGCTGTGTGAACGAATTTCGTACATTCTAGAGATTGCTGTACAGCGAGTTTCATGCATCCAGTGATGTTTTTTTTTCGGTTAATGTACGCGAAGCGTACATACATAAGTTATTGATCGCTGCGTGAATGAGTTTCATGCATTCTAGAGATTGCTGTACAGCGAGTTTCATGCATCCAGTGATGTTTTTTTTCGGTTAATGTACGCGAAGCGTACATACATAAGTTATTGACCGCTGCGTGAATGAGTTTCATGCATTCTAGGGATTGCTGTACAGCGAGTTTCATGCATCCAGTGATGTTTTTTTTCGGTTAATGTACGCGAAGCGTACATACATAAGTTATTGATCGCTGCGTGAATGAGTTTCATGCATTCTAGAGATTGCTGTACAGCGAGTTTCATGCATCCAGTGATGTTTTTTTCGGTTAATGTACGCGAAGCGTACTTACATAAGTTACTGACCGCTGCGTGAATGAGTTTCATGCATTTTAGAGATTGCTGTACAGTGAGTTTCATGCATCCAGTGATGTTTTTTTTCGGTTAATGTACGCGATGCGTACATACATAAGTTGCTGACCGCCGCGTGAATGAATTTTACGTATTTAAAAAATTAGGAATTTAGAGATTTTGTCCAATTGTAATATTTGTGCTTTGTGGCAAAGAAGTGATTATTTACACAATTTGTATGAGAGTTTCTTTCACGACGTAAACGTTGTTTTTATTTCGTTTTGTTGCAATTTACAAAGTTTAAGGGGTATTTTTTGTTAGGAAAAAATTGACTGTTAAATTTGCGAATTCTTTGTAAAAATCGGGAGGAAAGAATAGTTAAAAATTTGTAAAAATGGAAAAACCTGGAAGAAAAAATAGCTAAAAATTTGTAAAAATAGAAAAATTTGAAGGAAAAAATAGCTAAAATTTTGTAAAAATGGAAAAATCTGGAAGAAAAATAGCTAAAAATTTGTAAAAATAAAAAAATCTGGGGGAAAAAATAGCTAAAAATTTGTAAAAATGGAAAAATCTGGGGGAAAAAATAGCTAAAAATTTGTAAAAATGGAAAAATCTGGGGGAAAAAATAGCTAAAAATTTGTAAAAATGGAAAAATCTGGGGGAAAAAATAGCTAAAAATTTGTAAAAATGGAAAAATCTGGAGGAAAAAATAGCTAAAAATTTGTAAAAATGGAAAAATCTGGGGGAAAAAATAGTTAAAAATTTGTAAAAATGGAAAAATCTGGGGGAAAAAATAGCTAAAAATTTGTAAAAATGGAAAAATCTGGAGGAAAAAATAGCTAAAAATTTGTAAAAATGGAAAAATCTGGAGGAAAAAATAGCTAAAAATTTGTAAAAATGGAAAAATCTGGAGGAAAAAATAGCTAAAAATTTGTAAAAATGGAAAAATCTGGGGGAAAAAATAGCTAAAAATTTGTAAAAATGGAAAAATCTGGAGGAAAAAATAGCTAAAAATTTGTAAAAATGGAAAAATCTGGAGGAAAAAATAGCTAAAAATTTGTAAAAATGGAAAAATCTGGAGGAAAAAATAGCTAAAAATTTGTAAAAATGGAAAAATCTGGAGGAAAAAAATAGCTAAAAATTTGTAAAAATGGAAAAATCTGGAGGAAAAAAAGCTAAAAATTTGTAAAAATGGAAAAATCCGGAGGAAAAAATAGCTAAAAATTTGTAAAAATGGAAAAATCCGGAGGAAAAAATAGCTAAAAATTTGTAAAAATGGAAAAATCTGGAGGAAAAAACAGCTAAAAATTTGTAAAAATGGAAAAATCCGGAGGAAAAAATAGCTAAAAATTTGTAAAAATGGAAAAATCCGGAGGGAAAAATAGCTAAAAATTTGTAAAAATGGAAAAATCCGGAGGAAAAAATAGTTAAAAATTGTAAAAATTAAAAAATCAGAATGAAAATATTGCTAAAAGTATGTAAAAATGGAGAAATCTCGCAAAAAAACTTTTCAAAACTTTGTAAATAGCAGTAAAACGAAATAAAATCAGTATTTACTTTGTGAAAGAAATTGGCCTAGGAATTGTGTAAGTAGTGACTTGTCTGCCGAAAAGTACGTGTTCTGATTGGGTGGAATTTGGAGGTTGCCGTTTTTTAGGTTGGCGCGCGTCCGTGCTTGGCGCGCGTCAAAAAAATCGCCAAATCGGGGGTCGCCCTTGTTTGAGGATTTTGCCACAATATTTTCTGCTTCCTGACTGGTTTGATTGCCAGATTATAAAATATGCAAAGCAGAGTTATATACATAAAAATATATATATATATTGAAATTTTATTAACCACATAAAATAACTTAAAAGAAGTTATTTATAAAAGTTTTGGTGTTATTACATTTTGGTAAGTGTAATTTAAAAATTAAATTTGATTATTTAGGTTTTCAATTAAGTAAAAATATTTTATCCACTATCAACTATAAACATTACGGAAATTGCATTTTTAGCAATGTCTACGTGGGGTGTCCATTGCTGGAAAATGACTAATTAAGCATTCCAGTAATGGACACCCCTCTTAAAACCTTAAAAATAAATTAAATCTAATAAATTGCTATTACTATATAAAATTCAAAGTTTTCTATTACTACCAAAACAAAAAGCTTCAAATTTTGCAAGAAAAAAAAGAATATATAAATTTAGCATGTTCATTAAGATTTTCACTGAAAAACATTAGAACTTCAAAACATTACTTTCTGCTTCCTGGTTGGTTTGATTAAAGTGTCAACAATAACCCAGATTATAGAACATGCAAGAGGGAGCTATGAAAGAAATAATAAAAGATAAATTTTTATTGGTTATTTTTTTATAAACCAAAAACATTGAAGGGTGTCCATTACCTGCACATCTACCCTATATAAGAATATAAGGAATTATTGATTTATTACTTTTTAATGTATCCATATTTATAAATTAAAAAAACTATAAAACAAATATTTACTATTTTTTTTAATTTAAACCCCTGTCATTGGGACTCCTTTGTTTGTAATTTATAAGTGACAAAAACTTCAGGATGAGAGTTATAGATTAAATTAACTACTTACCAATAAGGCTTAAAAGCAACTACATTTTAAAAAATTGCAAAATAGACTTTGCAATTTATCAACATCTCTAGCCAATTCATGATTTCAGATCAACATATGAAGTTAATTAAAGGAATATTTAAAGCGTACAATTATAAGCACATTTAAATTATGCTTATTTTTCTAACACTATATTTAGACGACAGCTTTTTAGCAAACAAATAATAATAATAATGGCAAGCAGTATTTTCATACTACAGAGTAAAAAACCCTCGAAAAGCTCCCTCGCACCGCCAAAAAAAAAAAAAAAAAAGAAGAAGCTAAATATATTTTGACTGTATAATCGAAAAATGAATAATACTGGGGGTTATTTATATACAGAAAAAATATCTATGCTGACTTATTTCATAAAATACAACTAACAGCGAAATCAAGCTCCAGATCGATTACTACAACATTTAAGTTTTATTATACAAATTAAAACATGTGTAAACATCAGTGTATTAATATTTTTAAATGTAGAAGCAATACTTACTACTTCAGCATTCCAGACTTTGAAGCTTTCGACGTGCTGATAAAAACATACAATCAATTAGCTAAAGTAAAAGGTATTCATTAATTAAATCTGTTATTTTTTTTAACAGTCGATTACGTACAGGGATGATTTACTTATATTTAAAAAGCATTTAGGCTTGTTTATTAATATCACTGGGTTCTTTCTCCGTGATCACTGCTAGCATGAGTACTGAGATGTTTTGTTTTCGTCTCCGTCTTTAGTGTCTATTGCTTGTATCAAATCTCCTTTCTGGGCACATGATTGGTTCAAGCTTCAAATCACGTGATTTCGCAAGTTATTTTCGCTATTTTGGGATGGGTTGGACTTCAACTTTGATTTAACTTGGCGAAACTCCGCCCACTGCGAACTGTTCGCAGTTTCACACACAGCGCAAAATCTATCTGGATCCCGGCCTATAATTTGTATATGGGAGTGAGCTTGCTCACCTCCGACGATCAGGTCACCCACGAGCGAAGTTGAAAATATACGTGGAGGGGGGGCCTCCGTGGCCGAGTGGTTAAGACACCATTCCGCTAATCGCTTGAGAGCATAGGAGTCAGGTCCGCGTGTTCGACTCCCGCCAGCTCCATTGCACACACTTTGTGGAGCTCCCGGATGTAACTCTCTGGTTTTGTAAATTTCCTTGTGGCTATCTCGTACCTGTATATTGACGATGACTTATAAGCGGGCACTTGATGTCAAGCACACATGTCAAATGTATGTTATCAATAAACAAACGTGGAGGGGGTCTAATTGGAAGAAAGGAAATATGTAATAATTTAATTGTTCCTATGCCTCAGAATAGGTGAAGCCAGCGACTATACGTCCTTATCCTTCCAAAAATAGTGGCTCTTTTAATTAGGAATATCATAATAGGAATCATTCACACAACACCCGAAATATTCATGAAAATCATCAAGTGATCTGATTTAGCCCGATCAGCCTGCGCAGACTTCGCTCTCTTGACCCCAAAAAATTTGTGGGTGATTTGATCACGTGATTGGGATTTTCATTTGGAAGGTTGATTGAACACATTTAATAGTTTGATCGGAAATTTAACAATTTTCAACTTTTTAACTTTCTAAACTGATTTTTTAAACTTTCTTTTTTCTTAATGAAACAGTATAAGAAATATAACAACAGCGGAGTACGATTAATATATCAGTTTTAGTGACATATAAGTTGATGACAGGCCAGACGTTCGGATCACTGATTTGTGTCAGCTTTGGCCTAATCATTGAGCTCTATATAGCTCAGTGGGCCTAACACAGAAAACCTTAAAGTAATTAAGCGCAAGCTCCTAACAATAAAAATTAAATTTAAAATATTTCATACACTTACGATGTTTTGTCGCACTAAACAGATGAACCTGGATCATAAGCCTCTCCTTTTATTATAGATTTTCTTTTCAATTTTTATTAATATAAAAATGCTTCATCAGTTGATTTATATTTTCATTAAAAGTGGAATACTGTTAATATAGCAAAACTGTGATATCAACATGTTATGAGATTCATTTGTATTAGTAAATTAAAATATTTCTGAAAATTTTATAATAAGAGCTTCTAATATTTTTATTAAAACATTTATTTCGATAACAACATGTTTGAAACATAATTATTCAATTATCAAAATTTATTTTTTAATTTGTTTAAAAAAGGTTTAACGTTATACGTATAATTTTATTTTTATAGTATTTTACACATTGAATTTTACATTGTAAAATATGCCTTGCATTTTATTTTTAGTAATAATAAACCAATAATGTATTCCATAAAAAACACCCATCGTATGCGCACGGATATTTTCGCACAATTTTTATTTGCTAAAATACATTAACGCATTGATATGAAATTTTAAATATTATAAAGCACTGTAAAGTAAAATTTTAATCGGGATATTGCCCATTTATTGTATTTAAATGAGTGTTTTACAATAATAATAGAAATAAATCGGTAATTGTTATTAATATCAAAATTTACTTTTATTAAAAATATTCCATTTATCATGAAAAAACATAAAGCAACCAATAAACATTTTACATTAAAAAAAATTGAAAAAAAAATCAGAAATGCAATTTTTAAAAAAGTATTTTATTTTAATAATAAATATTAATCTGGAATTGTTATTAATGTCAAAATTTACCATTTATCATCAAAAATATATAGCAACCGACAAAACATTTGAAAATAAAAAAAACAGATAAAAAACATTGAAAAAAGCGTGGGATTCGAACTCAAACTATCTTGATGCAAAGTCAGCGCTCCAACCATTCACCCACCAAGCACACCACAATACAGCAACAAAATATTAATGTAAGTAGGCAAATGCGTGATCTGAACATTTGGCTCTGAAGTTCTCTTTAACTGTATGTATAAAGGCCTACTCCATTTTCCAATCTCCTTCGCTCGTGGGCAATGTGGTCGTCCGACGTGAACAAGCTCAGTGTTCAGTGAAGTTTACCGAAGTGAGCAATATCACAGCTTATTTAGGTTCGATTCTGAGAAATACGAGCGTGTTCAGTGCAAATTCAGTCTTTGGAACACTTAGATAATCGTATTCAACGCAATACTAGATACCGGGCTTACTCATTCATTATCATGACGTCATAAATGGTGGCTGCGAGGCTAACGAAAAATACAGGCTACCGCGGTACATTCCACTTATCTTTTTTTACAGACCGCTAGAGTGACGTAATGCTGTTTTCGTACACCTTCATTGGTGCATTCGAGCATCACGTGACTACCGCGGTCTGTAAAAAAAGATACGCGTAAAGCACTGCGGTAGCCTGTGTTTTTCGTTAGCCTCGTGGTGGCTGGCCATGACCAAAAACCTACAGTGATTGTCACAAAATGATGGGCGCTCCGCTTTGTACCAATCGCTGGTCGCAGCCAGCCGCGACTTACGTTATACCAAGGCTACACTAGATACCGGGCTTGCTCATTCATTATCATGACGTCACAAAAGGTGGCTGGCCGCGACCAGCGATTGGTGCAAAGCGACGAGCCCGTCGTTTTGTACCAATCGCTGTATGTCTTTAATTTTGTCGTTTCGCTTTGCACCAATCGCTGGTAGCGGCCAGCCACCATTTGTGACGTCATGATAATGAATGAGCAAGCCCGGTATCTAGTGTAGCCCTGGTTATACACGGCCGGTGCATGACGTTTAAGGGGTCAGATAACCTTTAAAGTGTCAGAAATTCTGAAATTTTTTTATTAGCATATAATTAAATATGATTCTTTAGGAACAATTTAAAATAAACCCCATGCAAAAATTCACTTTAGAAGTGAAGTTATGTCTAAAACAGTCTGAGCTTTTCTTATACGATCAACGGTCAGTTTGATCTTTGAAGTCAATTTTCTCAAAACGACGATTTTGGTCATTGCGCGCACGATTTAAGAAAAATGGTTGGTTAGAATTTCATGAAATTTTGACTGAATGTCTTAACCAGACAGATGCACAAAATGACCTACGATTATGTTTCTCAAGTAACAAGTTTAGAATTTATGACTACTTTTGTAGTAAAAAAACTCGATATTTCGAATTTCTCTAAAAAAAAATTTTTTTCTCAAGATCTACACATTTTATTTTTTTCATCGTAGGTCATTTTAAGAACACATTATATATGTACTCCTTAAAAAAATTTTGGCTGAGTTTTAGCAATTCAAATGTGAAAAATCATGCGCGCAGTACATGCAAGAATAATTCTTTCGTAAAAAATTTATTATATTTTAAAATAAATTTAAAAGCTTTATATGAGTGTATACATTTTTGGAGAATTTTAATTTATAAAATAAACCTTTAATAATATGTATTTTAAATTTTATAATTAAAAGTCAAATAGTTACGGAGTTATGGTAATTCTTATAGAGGTCCCTTTTTCATGTATTTTGTGAGTTCAAAGGTTACCTGACCCCTTAATACGTCACATGGAGTGGATCCGAGGCTAACGAAAAAGAAAGGCTACCGCGGTGCATTACGCGTATCTTTTTTTACAGACCGCCGGGGTCACGTGATGCTCGAATGCACCAATGAAGGTGTACGAAAAGAGCATCACGTCACTCTAGCGGTCTGTAAAAAAAGATAAGTGGAATGCACCGCGGTAGCCTGTCTTTTTCGTTAGCCTCGGAGTGGATCCTTTATACACAGTGATTGGTGCAAAACGGTGGGAGGGCCGCTTTGCACCAATTACAGTGTAAAAATGATCCACTCCAGGTGACGTTTTAAACGTCATGCACCGGCCGTGTATAACCAAGGCAACACTAGACTAGGCTTGCTCATTCACTCTCATAACGTCACAAATAGTGGCTGACCGCGACCAGCGATTGGTACAAAACGACGCGCCCATTGTTTTGCGCCAATCGCTGTATGTCTTTCGTCGCGGCCAGTCACCTTTTGTGACGTCATGATAATGAATGAGCAAGCCCGGTATCTAGTGTAGCCCTGGTATAACGGTGGGCTCGCTGCTTTGCACCAATCACCGTGTAAAAATGATCCACTCTATGTGACGTTTTAAACGTCATGCACCGGCCGTGTATAACGTAGGTCGCGGGTACAGTGGCAGTGGGTATGTCCATCGGTTAGGTAGTGACACGTCAAATAACTGTGTGATTGGTCACTTCGGATATCTAAGGTATTTCTATATGAGAGAGGCGACACTCTATGCTCAGATTGTGCTTAGAAATATGTGTTTGTCCAAAATATGGCAAACCGGCATCCCAGAACATGGCGATACTCGGCTGCAGGCGTTCGATTATGCAAGTAAAACCCTAGAATTAACAAAGAGATACCTAGTTCCATGTTGAATGAGTGAGTTAAAATAACAAGCATTAGCTAGGCGATAATAGCATGCTCACCAACATGCTTGGTTATTCGCTATCGTCTAGAGTCATTTCAACCAATCAAATTATATATCTCGTATGCCGCCGTCCTCATATCGAGCCACCATAGGGTATGCTTCACGAAACACGCTCTGCGAAACGAAATTCAGATTCTATCTGATCCCTTCATTTTCTGCCATATGCGCTGATAGGATGGGATACGAAAGGGCGTTTTTGCTGACTTCACAATTCCCCAATTTTTTGTTTCGTACCGTCCCAGAACGTGACCTACGTTATACGCGGCCGGTGCATGTCGTATAAAACGTCACATGCAGTGGATCATTTTTATCCGGTGATTGGTGCAAAACGGCGCACCCACCGTTTTGCACCAATAGCTACGTAAAAATGATCCACTGCATGTGACATTTTAAACGTCATGCACCGGCCGTGTATAACGTTGGTCGCGCCCAGAATCGACCGGTGAGATTGGTACATTCGGTACGTACGCGCTATGAATTGAAAAGTATTCCAATATTTCTAATCAAACAGTTAAAAAACAATCTGAGTTAGACAGTAATCCAGATACATTTTTTGCTATTTTCGAAACGAGATTAAAAAATCCACAGGCTGTATTTTGTTTGTTTGTTTGTTTATTGAGAACATACATCTGACTTGTGTGCTTGACATCAAGGCACGCTGTATTTTGAGAGAGAGGAAATTTAGAAAAAATGCAGACGTTTTATTTGTCAATATCCTTTCGAAAATATCCGAAACATTATTTGTATCACTTCCTTACTTGGGATGCAGGCAGGCTTACAAGCTTTCACATCTAAAGAAACTTATTGTTATTGCGCAAAAATCTCGCAAAATAACAATAGATTTACACAACAAAATAATAAGAGGTACCAAGATAAATTTTTTGCTGTTTTGCGAAAGTGTATGCGAATCAGAAGACTTAATTTTTGCGAAAATGTTGCTATATTTTAAAGTATTGAAAAATTCACCGTTCTGATTGGTCGATCTCGTGCTAAAAATAACCCAAAGCGAGGCTAACGAAAAAGAAAGGCTACCGCGGTGTGGTGCTAAGTGGAATGCACCGCGGTAGCCTGTCTTTTTCATTAGCCTCGACCCAAAGTCTATATGGGTTGCTTGGTACTTTTATGGGGTATCTGGAACTGCAAAACTACATAACAAAAAAAAATATTTTTATTTTTTTGTGTTGAAAATTTTCAAAGAAAATTTGACGGAGCAACACGTAAATCTGGGATTCAGGCACAAATATTAATATAAACAAAATAGGATTATACACATGTATATACTGATTTACATTCTTAATCTATACATCTATATACAATTATAGTGTCTTTGTGATTTTCTAAAAAACACGTCTTTCGAAGTTATGGAATTATTTTAACTGAATCATTTGGCTATTTAGACGACATATACTCTTTTCATATACAGGATCTGCATAATTAATGTTTACCTAGTCAGAACCGTCTATAATCGATCAGAAAGTGGCCTCTGTGGTCGAGTGGTTAAGGCACCATTCCGCTAATCGCTTGAGAGCGTAGGAAGCAGGCCGGCGGTGTTCGACTCCTGCCAGCTCCATTGCACGTACTTTGTGGAGCTCCGGGGTGTAACTCTTGGTGTTGTAAATTTTCTTGTGCTATGTCGTCAAGATTTATGTAATTGTCGAAGTCATGCTTGTGTTTGTGTGAATAATATATATATGGATCATTCGGGACGACAGCCTTGTAGCTATAGGTCTCAAAGCATCATTCCTTCAAATGTCAAATCGATCAGAAAAGTGTAAAATTTGGTATTCGTCTAAATGAAAGGATGCGAAAGATATTTAGCAGAAAAAACATAATTTAAACAAAGGCGCGTATTATGCAAGTTTTTCAATAATTTAACAACATACAAGATTATATACTGCAGAACCTGTTTATCAAGACAAATACTATTCAACGTCTTGATCATTATTGTCAAGCGCCGTTTGAAACCGCAAAATAGAATATTCAACTGTCTTTATTGGAAATATTGAGAGCGTGACGGAAAATACTGTCCTTGAATTTTGTCAATTTCTGTTTGCAGTTATTGCATTTCTGCGAATGTTTAATATAGCTGGAAACATCCACAAAACTGCTGGTACTTAATAAACAATTTTATTTAAAAAAAATTTAAACCGTAAACCACAATTCTCTAAGATGCACGACATTTTCCATGAAAAAGACACGAGACTGACAAGAGATTCATTGCGTTTTTTTATTTAACATTTTCGTTGTGCGCGAGCATATAGTACATGAGCTGGTTGCAAAAATTTGAATTTGGGACGAAATTTTATTAAATAATGCCCTCTCGTGTCCATTTTTAAAATATATTTATTTTTCCGCTAAATGTCTTTCGCATCTCTGAGTTCAGTCGCAGTTCAAATTTCATAATTTTCTGATGAATAGTTTCGACTACAGATAGTTCTGAGTACGTGAACTTTAATTATGTACACACTATATATAATATTGGAGTATTAGGCCTTGCGCGGCAGCTCAAGGCTTATTTATTTCCAGCGCGACTTCCCCATGTTATCCTAACACAGCTAATCTCGTTGAACGAGTTAATTAACTATACTTTTCCCCACTTTTTGTACGCGCTTCCACAAATTTTCTTCAAAACACCTAATTCTGTAAAAAAATAAATCCTCCAATCAAAAAACTTTAAATTCTGGTGTTGTTACTTTCTTTAGAGACCTGTCAGGCTTCGACTAGTGCTTCGACCCGGAAGATAGATTATTATTTTCTCCCTTATTTCTATCTCCCTAGCTTCGACTATTCATCCAATCTGTTTAAACTGCATTATGGGTAAATTAAAGCTTTCTATCGCAGTGCGGGCGAGATATTAGGATTTTAAGAATTAGACCGTGTCAAAAATTATGTAGAAGGGGGGGGGGGGTAGCGCGTTTTGCCCTTTCGGAAAGGAGAGGGGGAAGGGCGCGAACACAATTAGGAAATACAATAGAGCGATCTCTTTTAAACTTTACGATATTTTATAACACATGATATAATTTTTTTTAAATGAAGCCGCGTCAAAAATTATGGGGTGGAGGGAGGAGCGTGTTTCGCCCAAACCGGGGGGGGGGGGGGCTCTTTTTCTAAATTTTGCTGAAACCCCTCATGTGATATATCGTTGGAAAGGTCTGAGGCTACTTAACATATTATGCATCTCCGGTGTCCACCCCCACTCTGCCCCGCAAAGGGGGCATTTTCTAAATGTTGTCGATACTCCTCATGTGATATACGTTGGAAATGTCTGAGACCACTTAGTCATATTATGCATCTCCGGTGTCCATCCCCCCACTTTGCCCTTCAACGGGGGTACTTTTCTAAATTTTGCACACATCCCTCATGTGATACATCGTTGGAAATGTCTGAGACCACTTAATCATATTATGCATCTCCGGTGTCCATCCCCCTTTGCCCTTCAACGGCGGTACTTTTCTGAATTTTGCACACATCCCTCATGTGATATATCGTTGTAAAGGTCTGAAACCGCTTAATCATACTATGCATCACCGGTGTCCATCCTCCTACATTGTCCCCAAGGAGGGCAATTTTCTAAATTCTGCCGATACCCCTCATGTGATGTATAGTTGGAAAGGTCTGAGAGCGCTTAATCATATTATGCATCACCGGTGACCATCCCCCTACATTGCATCCCAAGGGCGGCACTTTTCTAAATTCTGCCGATACCCCTCATGTGATACATCGTTGCAAAGGTCTGAGAATGCTTAAGCATATTATGCATCTCCGGTGTCCACCCCCACTCTGCCCCGCAAAGGGGGCATTTTCTAAATGTTGCCGATACCCTCATGTGATATACGTTGGAAAGGTCTGAGACCACTTAATCATATTATGCATCTCCGGTGTCCATCCCCCACTTTGCCCCCCTAAGGGGGTAATTTCTAAATTTTACACACACCCGTCATGTTATATATCGTTGGGTCTGTGACCGCTTAATCATATCATGCATCTCCGGAGTCCATCTCCCCACTTTGCCCCCCCCCAAGGGGGACACTTTTCTAAATTTTGTCGATACCCCTCATGTGATATATCGTTGGAAAGGTCTGAGACCACTTATGCATATTATGCATCCCCGCTGTCCATCCTCCCACTTTGCCCCCCAAGGGGGTACTTTTCTAAATTTTGCACGCATCCCTCATGTGATATATCGTTTTAAAGGTATGAGACCACATAACATATTATGCATCTCCCTTGTCCATCCCTCCACTTCCCCCCCCCCAAGGCGGGCACTTTTCTAAATCTTACCGATACCTCTCATGTGATGTATCGTTGGAAAGGTCTGAGACCGCTTAATCATATTATGCATCTCCAGTGTCCACCCGCTCCACTTTCCCCCCCAGTGTCCACCCGCTCCACTTTCCCCCCCAGCGTCCATCCGCTCCACTTTCCCCCCCAAGGGGGGTACTTTTCTAAATTTTGCACACACCCTTCATGTGATATATCGTTGGAAAGGACTGTGACCACTTAATCATATTATGCAGCGCGTGCGCAGCACGACTGCTATACGGTACCGCAGGCAGCGGGGACCCGAGCAGGAGGTTCGTTCAGTTAGAGGTTTCTACTATTCGATGTACAAATTAAGGGATCATCCGGTGCGTGCGTAGCACGTCTGGTATGAGCAGTATACGGTGCCGAAGGCAGCGGGGACCTGGGTCGGTGGTTCGTTCGGTTAGAGGTTTGTACTATTCAATGTGCAAATTAAGGGATTATCCGGTGCGTGCGTAGAACGACCGGTATCGGTGCCGAAGGCAGTGGGCGACCCGGGTCGGAGGTTCGTTCGGTTTGAGGTTTTACAAGACTCGAGGCACCGATGTAAATTAGGGGCCCGCTTGCGGACGAAGCCAGCTAGATTTCTTATTATTTGTATTATACAACAAAAACTCTTGACACATTCACTGTTTACATATATTCAAGAACATTCTGCTCATATATTCTCGTTATTATTTTTATACTTCTTATTATGTGATAAAACAACGTAAGATTTTATGGATAGCTTTCACACACGGCTTACTAGTGTCTCTTTCCAAAGTTGTTGCAAACGTATTTTGCACAATGGAATAAAATTATTTGCGAAAATGCACATGATTATTATGAAGAGGAGAAACACTCCATTGGAGTCCGTTACATTTATTTTGTTAAAAATTACTTGTATTATTTTAATTGTTTACAGAATAATCAATGTTTGAACTATATATTTCATATTACCAATGCTGATTTTGATCTGTCCAGTTTTTTACATACTTCCCTTGTGTGAATCTTATCTGCTTCATATTAATTTGTTATTAAAAAAGTAACTTGCAAAGCAAATTAAAAAAATTAATTTATTTCCATATTGTTAAGCCTGAAAAGGGACAGATATTAAAATTATTTTATTTAGTCAATGCTACAATAATGTTGCATTTTTATATTAA
The DNA here is from genome assembly GCA_963931845.1 of Maratus michaelseni. Taxonomy (NCBI): domain Eukaryota; kingdom Metazoa; phylum Arthropoda; class Arachnida; order Araneae; family Salticidae; genus Maratus; species Maratus michaelseni. The sequence goes on from OZ007599.1 coordinate 112,559,597, forward strand.
ATCTTGTTCAGTCAATTTAAACTTAAAACATTAAATTTAAATTTGAAACATGATATTAAAGCAACTTTAAAACATTTTATTTTGTTGAAATGGAATCTAAATAAATCTTCAACATTTTTTTCAGTTTTACATGCATTATGCAAAATTTGTACTGTAGCAAATTCTAACAGATAAGAATTATGAGAAGTTCAAATAATTAAAAAAGTTGAAGATTTATTTAGATTTCATTACAATTAAATAAAATGTTTTAAAGTTGCTTTAATATCATGTTTCAAATTTAAATTTAATTTTTTAAGTTTAAATTGACTGAACAAGATTTAATATAAAAATGCAACCTTATTGTAGCATTGACTAAATAAAATAATTTTAATATCTGTCCCTTCTCGGGCTTAACAATTTGGAAATAAATTTATTTTTTTAATTTGCTTTGCTAGTTACTTTTTTTAATTTGTCTATGATTTTCAGAAAAAACTTCTATTTGTAAGTGCTTTTGACAATTTCGAAAATGTAAATACAACATTAATTTTTTTTGTCTGTATGGTTGTTCGGGAAAGGCTCAGAAAATTTCCAAATTTAACCACTAAACGAATTATAATGTGCAAGTAAATAATTTTTCCGACTACAATCTACAGTTTGTCAATTCCGATATATGAAAGATTTTTCTGCAAAAAAGCGGAAATAGGGGAAAATAAACTGTTGTAGCTGGATTCGGATTCCGGCAGGTAATATTTGAAGGATAATTTATAATTGTATTTCATAGTCTATTTCATCGTTTCATAAACAGTGGTCCACTCGACCCCTAGGAGTCCGCGAGTTTACCGTTGGGGGTCCTCAAGCCCAGGTTGAATTTAGGCTTTTTCTTCGGCGGGAATTTCTGAAGATGTACCGGGAGGGGGGGGGTCAATATCAGGACTAGAAATTCTAGTCCTGCAATGCCTAGATAATTTAGCTGTTTCCAATAATGTAATTTTTTTTATTCTTTGTTCGTTAAGAATTTGGAGGTAAGATATGTATTTTTAAGGAGGTAAGATTTGTAAGATATGTAAGATATATATTTTTTCAAGTTCCTTCCATCACACACAGGAAAGGCACATGTTTATACAGTTTCATACCAGAAAAAGAAATAAACCGGTCCATATGTAGTTTGGACACACTGTTGTATCCACCATGAATCGCTGGTTGCCAAAAGTATGTCTAAAGATTTGAAGACTACATTCAACGAACTTGTTTCAGTAGTGAATTTATATCAAGGCCCGTCCATTGAATTCTGAACTTTTTAAAATTTTGTGTATAGTAGTTCGGAGTCAATACAAAAATCTACTTTTGTATACAGAATTTGGGAGTCTGAAACGATAAAAGGCTTTAAATCGCATTTTTGCATTGCATAATGAAGTAAAGGCTGTTTTTAATGGATTCCAAATTCCATGTGAAAGAGTTTTTCAATGGATATCTTTTGGTTTGTCAATTTGGCGTAGTAGTTGACAGATATTTTTAGTTTGCTGAATGAGCTGAATTTAAGCTTAAGAAGTACATCGGATGTCACATTTTCAAAGTCTAGAACAAAATAGAATCAATAATAAAAAAAATAATAATAATTTTGAATCCTTCCCAACATTATTCGATTTCTTACCAACCTCTGGCGATCCTATTCCCCTTATATTATTGAAAATTTTGTTGTACAACCCGACTTTATTTTCCTCAAAAAATGAGTGGATGTGTGATCCATTTCATTTCCAAGAAATTAGGGACATCAAAACCTTGTCATTTTTAGAACATGAACAGATTGCGGAATTATCATGCGATGGTTCATGAAAATTGCTGTCCAAGTAAATAGCTTTCATGATATTTGGTTGTGCGCGACAAATACGTATGCAGAACTTGCAGATAAAGCTCCTTTCTATACCACATTAAAAAACACACGTCAAAAACACGTCCACACGTCAAAAGACTTTCTCCAGCCTTGCGCACTACGGAGTGTCCAAAAAATTATTTTTTTTAAGTTGAAACACCTGTGGTGGGAAAAATTGGGTATGTTGACAATAAACTCACACACCAGTTTTTACCAAGATCGGTGTATGGTAAGGTATGCCTTCAGGTCCTTGAACATTTCTAATTATTGATAAAATCTTCATTATTGCCTTTGTACTGTGAATTCTGTTCCAACTTTTCAATATACTCCTGGTCTCCAGGCAACCTTTCATTTAATTCATTCTCTTCGTCCCCCCCCCCTTTTTCTCCTTCGTTCAGTCTGGCTGGGCGCTTCTATTGGTCTCTTGCGTCACATGTGTTTCCTGACTCCGCTGTTGTTTTTGAAAAACTCACCGCCATTCAGTCTTGGGTGCGAGCATATTTATATGGCTTGAGCTTTTGAATCGGTTTTTAATCTTCTAAATTTGGCACTGATGATGGAGCTTTAGGGGCTCCTAATCAGCTATTTACCATTTTATATATTTTTATTTGTGATATTTTACGTTGTTCATTTATTTTTTTAATACACATAAATCTATTGAATGTCGAACCAGACTAATGGATTCATGTTTCAAACATTAAACCAGAGATTGCACATCTAGTAGCAAAAAAGCAGCAGTAAGTGTATTTTAACTGTCTTAAAATATGTCATTTTTTTATTAATGCCACTGATATTTTGCAACAAATAAACAAAGAGTATGTGTACTGAAAAATATATAAAGGTTTATATGTTAAAATAATTGCTTATCCGAAATTAAGAAAAAAATAGTTGCGTGTCCACGATGGTTGGTTGATGGTTGGTTGATTGGGGTTTTATGGCACAAAGTCCCTTTAGGGACATGCTGCGCCAAAAAAAAGATTAAAATAAGAACATCTAATTGAAATATAAAATCGATTTAAAACTTTGACATAAAAACAAGATGAATGGAAATAACACAATTATATAATATAACAAGAACGAAAAATCATGCGTCAAGCATAGATTATGTAACACTTTCCAACGCTTCCAAAATAATTTTACGAATCATACTCTTTTATAAGCTAAAAGATAACATCTAAGTAATCCGAATACTTTATTCAGCCCTGTATAGGATCTATAGATTTGTATATATACTACATAGGATGCTAAATTTTAGTTCAGTTAGGAAACACGTAGCACAGTTTAAAATTCTCCGTCTGGAGTTAAATAATACGGAAATGTGTTCCCGAACTTTTGTACTTCCCTGTATAGGATCTACAGAATTTATACACACCACGTAATATACAAAAAGCGATTTAAAATTAAAATCGCATTCAGTAACTTAAAACGCACTTCCAGGAATTATTGTTAACATACAGTAGAGAATTCTTTTGTGTGTCCCTGTAAATGAACGATGACTGCTATACACACAATATTCTGTAGTAAGTCTCTTGTAATGAACCTTATATAAATTTCAATGCGTTTAAAATAGTGAAACATTATTTAAATAAACCGCAGACGATTTTTCTCCATAGTCGTAATGTAACGGAATTCTTTTGACTGTCCCTGTAAAGTAAGTATAAGTGCTATGCACACCCTATTCCATATTAAGCTTCTTCTAATGCACCTTAGTGATATATATAAATTTCAATGCGTTTAAAGTATTGAAACATTATTTAAATAAACCGCAAATGATTTTTCCCCATAGACCGCAATGTAACGGAATTCTTTTGAGTGTCCCTGTAAAAAAACTATAAGTGCTACACACTTCCGTTGAAATAGGGAACATGCTATAGATAACGATTATAACATATAAAATTTGCAGGGCAATCCGATCATATTTACGGGAGTTAGAGCACGGACAGACGGCAGACGGCAGACGGCAGACGGCCAGACGGCCAGACGGCAGACGGCCAGACGGCCAGACAAACCGAAGTCATAAACACTTTTCAACTAGGTTGGAAAGTGTTAAAAAGAGTGATATGATGATAAATGTATAATTAAAAGCATTCAATGAAAATATAACACATGTAATAGAAATAAACACATGTTTTCACAATTAAAATATAAATCTTAAAAATAACAATTTGTAAAATGTTCAATAAACTAACAGTTTGTATAAAAATACCAGTTGGTATAAATTTTCAATAAACTAACATTTGGTAAAATTTTTAAAGTTTCGAGCAGAAATACATTTACAATCATGTGGGCTCAAATTCCTCAAAGACAATATTGTCATCATCATCTGAGTCAGAGCTGTAAGACTCTGAAGCCATATCTACCTCTGCATAGTACAGCAGCTGTTTGGAATCCTTTGTAGTAGGAAGCGGTGTATCAAGACACACTTTCTTGTTGTTTTTGCCCTTCACAGTTTTCCACTGTGAAGACGCTTGGTTTGAGGTTTTCTTTCTCTCATTCTGTGTACATGATTTGGGTTTTGCTTTTTGTGTAGGGGAAACAGGTTTTTTCGAATTGTTTGCAGATGAAACAGAGGTTTGACCTGTATCTTCTTTAATGAACTTGCTAGATTGACTATTATAATATTCTATTTTTACAGGTTCAGATGATGGTGGCAAAAGTTTTAGTGCAGGCATAGGTCTTATTCTTGCGGAAGCACCAATACTACGGGTTTTTTTCTTCATAGTGCTGGTTAGTGTAACAGATGAATCATTTGGTGGTAAAGAGAATTCAGTTTGGGTGCTTATATGTCTTAAGGATTTTGATTGTTGCTTGAGTAGACTAGAATATGAAACTCCTACAGATGGTGTTCTGGATTCAACAAGTTTACGAGCTTCAGGATAAGAAAGTTTTTGAGAGATTTTGATTGCAAGAATTTCTTTCTCACGAATCCAGTTTGGGCAACAGCGGGAGTATGCTGTATGTTCACCTTTACAGTTTGTACAACGCTGAGGCTTTTCACATGACTTACCATCATGGCCAACTTCTGCACAACGTGCGCAGGTAACATAACCACGACAGGAAGTTGAAGTATGACCATAGCGCTGGCATTTAAAACAACGGAGTGGGTTAGGTATATACTGTCGGACAGGACAGCTCAGGTAGGCAGCTTTAATTCTGGTTGGCAAAGTTGGGCTATTGAAAGTCAGAATTATGTGCTTCGTAGGAAGCACTTTCTCATTCCGGCGGATTGTAATACGGCGTGCATCTATAACATTTTCATCTTTTAAGTTTTCTAGAAGTTCTTCCTTTGTAGAGAATAAAAGTTCTGGTTCAGATATTACACCACGGCTAGTATTTAGAGTTTGATGAGCCTGAATAGAAACAGAAAAGGAACCTATTGTTGTTGAATTTGAGAGAAATTGTGAATGTTTGGCTTTAGAAACCTCAACAAGCAAATCTCCAGACTGTAGTTTTTTAAGTGAGTAACCATCTTCAAATACAGATTGAAATGTTTTTGCAATAAGAAACGGTGAAGTTCTCTTAAAAGAACTATCAGAGTGACTATCAGTGCGTTTAATTATGAAATAACGTGTGAATGACTTCTGTACAATTCGTTGCTCTCCAGATGGGAGAGAGATAGAAGGAGTTGAACTTTTTCCATCCATAATAAAGAGAAAATTAATTCAGACCCCGGCCGCACCACCCACTACCGAGCCCAACAAGGGGATGCACATTCATGCACCAGTGCTAACCAGGGCCCATACGCTCACATGACACACCTATTTCAGTTTCCACCCTTAACGAAATGACTAGTATGTGCCTGCTCACTTGATCCCTAGCCAGTGACATACAAGTCAGCTGACCAGCCGATTGATGCATACGGGACCAATATGCACCTCCCGTCTAACTGAAGCAGAGGCCAAAGCAGTGTGTTGGTTTCCCTCAACTGCCAGGATCCCCCTTTCCAGGGACACGGGTCGCCACGCACGGCAAACACATGGGGGGTTTACAATTCTCCATAAGTCGATATAAACAGGATGATATCGGCTTATGCAGAATCGCCCTCACCTCAGAAGAGGAAACCACAATGAGAGTGAAACAAAGAAGAAAGATTAGACAAGAGAATGGAGAGGAAAAAAGGAAAAGAGAAAGATCGCTCAGGTGCCCGGGGTTGCGAAGCCCGTGAATACCTAAAGAAGGTATCCCCCTGGGGGATGCGTGTCCACGAAATGCATATCCCATCAAAGTGGGTCCGCGAGATCGTAAAGTTTAAGAAACGCTGGTCTATTTCAATCAGACGTGGACATAACATAAATTTACAGAAAGAATAATATACAATATCATATTAGTTTGACAACTGAAATTCTAATTGAGAATGATAGTTTCTGCTTAAGTTTGTACTGCTATCAAAAAGCAACATATAACTTTTCGTTGCCAAATATAACAATTCTCCCATGTTTGAAAATTTAGTTAAAAAGAACAAAAAAAAAAGTAAATAATTAATCCTTAGCAAATCTTTTAGATATAGTCGACATCAAAATGAGTTGAACACCATGCAGCACTCTCTAAAAATTTCAACCCCTCTTTCAAAATCATTTTACCCCATTATTAAATCTAAAATATTATCAAGAACAATTTTCAAAGGTAACAATCAAAACAACGCTATTTCTTTAAACTCTTTTACCTATTTTTTATATAATTTTTAAACCGTTCTATGTATTTTAACATTTTTGTTAATTTTGTTTTAAAATGGAAATTTCTTCTTTATGAAACTGCACTATCCAAATCGCGTTTTATTGAGAAAAGTTTTGGTTGAAAATGGTCTCATGTTCAACAACATGAAAAATCTATAAAGTAACTAATACTTCTGCCTTCGTTGCATTTTCACTTTTTTAGTTCATAATACAAGAATTATTTCTCATAAAACATGGAAAATGATAGATTTATAGAGAAATGTATAATGAAAACACTGAAGCAAACTAGTATTGAAGTTGAAGAATAATTTTTAAGTGCTATTTAATGTTGAAATCAGTCAAAACCGCTCAGTTAAAAACATTTTATAGGAACAAATACAATGCATAGCATTTTAGCCAAATTTTGCGGAAACGTACTTGACTAGATTTTGGTGTACAGCGTAGAATCGTTTTTTTTTTAATTTGGAAACGGTACAATCACAATAGAATAAAAGTGTGATGATGAAAACCAATTACAACAAGCCAAAATAATCGAACTGTAAGACGTGAATCAACAGCTAAACCACATAATTTAACAACTGAATAAATCAGAAATGGCCAGACTCAGATGGAACCGAGTTGCTTTAAAAATGAAAATCTTGCTGTTGCAAACATAAACGATGCTTTAAAATTGAAAATTTCCCAGTTGGAAACAAAAAAAAAATCTTTGAAACTTTTACAATTGCTGAAAAAAGTGAATCAATCCCATATACCGGGTGCGTCATAAATTCGTGCAAACTTAAAAAATTAATAACAATAGAAGTAACGCTCGGAAAAATTTTCGGTTTACGCGAGTATGACCAGAAGGATTTTGGATTTTTTTCCCATGTATAATAAAAAATTATTCCAAAAGTAACCGATAGAGGGCGCTCACACGTGATACTGAGACGTTTTATCCAAATCAGGCTCGCAATAAAACACCAAGCTGGAAATGGATTCGTCATTCGATCTCGGCAACATGTTACAGTTACCAAATCGAGCACTGGTGGTTAAACTTTTCTACAAGAATGGTGAATCTACAACTGTTGCATTGCGAATGTTTCTCACGGAGAAACGACTTAAGGCGCAAAAAAGCCCTATTTCATTGAATGGGATACTCAATTTAGTACGAATTTTCAGGAAACGGGGAGTTTGGAGGAATGTCCACGTAGTGGCAGACCATCCTCGAATCGCGACCATGTTGCAAAAAGTGTCATGGAAGAAGTTGCAGCCGACACATCAATGGGGAGGTTCAGTGCTCGTGAAGCTGGGAGAATAACGGGGATTCCGGAATCGTCGATTCGACGTATTCTGCACGGAATCTTGGATCTGTATCCGTACAAGATACAGGCACTTCACCAGTTATTACCGGCAGATACAGATAAAAGACTAAAGTTTGCTATATGGGCACTGTCACATACGGAGCGTGACTCACAATGGTTCCTGAACGTCACGTGGACGGATGAAGCACCCTTTTCACTGCATGGTGACGTCAATACGCAAAAGAGTCGTATCTGGGCGACGTCAAACCTTCCTGAGAACATGACCAAAAGTCTGCATGCTCCTCATGTGACTGTTTGGTGTGGTTTCACCAAATCTTTCATTCTTGGTCCTTTCTTTTTTAAAGAGCCTTGTGCTGAATCCGGCTGAAGAACCTGTACAGTCACTAAAGTACGCTATCTTACGCTTTTGTGTGACCACGTTGTGCCTGCATTGCAGGAAAGACATGCGTTACCTGTCGTCACCTTCATGCAGGATGGTGTACCATCTTACTTTGCACATGAAGTCAAGACGTTCAAGTTAGACACTTTCACTGAAGTCCGAGTGATAATTCGAGGTTGTAATTTTGAGTGGCCGGCACGATTTCCAGACTTGACCCCAACTGATTTTTGGTTGTGGGGATACCTAAAGTCTGGTGTATACCGGGGCTCCCCAGCCACTTTGGTGGAACTGAAAGATGCCATTCGACGGACCGACGGTGGCATCGATGCCAACATGCTACACTCAGCTGTAACAGGCGTATTGATGCGCCTCACTTTGCCTAATACCTGGTGGCGTTGGTCATGTTGAGCATATTTTATCTTAAAATAAATGCACAGTGTCATGCTATTGTGGTTTGTTTCATTGTATGTTTGTGTTTGCCTGATTTGCATAAAAAACTTCAGTATGACGTGTGAGCGCTCTCTATCGGTTACTTTTGGAAACATTTTTTATTATACATGGAAAAAAATCTAAAATCCTTCTGATCATACTAGCGCAAACAGAAAATTTTTCCGAGCATGACTTCTTTTATTATGAATTTTTAAAGTTTGCACGAATTTATGAGCACCCGGTACATGATTGTAAACAGCAATAACAATGAAAATGTAGTAGGCTTTTTTTTAAAACGGGGTTTATTAAAGTAGTATTATATATGATACTTGTTTTAAAGTGTTTTATTAAAATAAATATAACAATAATAAAAATTTCCGAAACGTCAGTTGAGTCTCACTGTGGGGACGCGAAAAGATTTTGGTATATACAATAGCTTGAAAAATTTGCCGTTACATCTATTAGAATTTAGAAATTACCTGTTTAAATTATTGGAATGTTTTTGCAACTGTTCTGGAAATATAAAAAAACATTTTATTTTCCTATTTTTTTGCAAGTTTTTAAATTCATTTCTTTTTCTTACCTCTTTATTTTATCAGTTGCAACCATATTTTAAAGAATATTAAAATAATAAATTTCAAGTAACTCGCACTATTTCGCTGCAATATTCTATTAACAAAATAACTTATTTCCATAAGTTATACTTTCGTACATGAGATTTTATTCAACTTATCCACCTGATGAAGGTCGTTCGTTGTTGGCAGGTAAGTAAATATTGCTATTTGGATATTTAGACAAGAGGAAATCCTTATCCCAAACAGTTGCTTATCCCAATAAAATCACAGTGCAAAACGAAATCCAATATTTACTATTATTATTGAAACAATGAATATGATTACAGGGGGGAAATGTATTCAGGGGGGAAATGTATTTTTTATCTAAAAAATTACAAGATTATTAAGTTTATAAGAATTTCTGAATATCATCGCTTAAACCGTGTTTAATTTAACGCGTCTGATTTCTGAAACCTCCGAAGTATTTTATATGCCTATAAATATGTATGTAATATAAAAAAAAATTAAATTGCAAATTGTAAGATGCTAAATAACATGAAAAGTGAGATTAAAAATCAATGACTTTCAGAGCTGACGTTGAGGCTCCTGATCTGATGATTTACTAGTATATATTATTATTATCTCTGTACACGTATTTATCCAAATAGTTAATACGCTATAAATGGTCTCAATTAAAAGTGATTATGAAAGAATAATAAAATTAACATTATTATTATTATTATTATTATTATTATTATTATCACTGTGATCATGAACGTTATACTCGAGTCTTTCCAAACAAGGAATTTGTCACGCAAAAATCGGTCAACCTGTATTCTGATAATTTCAAATATTTAACATGAAAAACTAGGTCCTAAAATGGGGGACAACCTTGTACAATAATTAATATAGGTAAATATTTAAATAGGTTAAAAACGGAATGAAAATTCGTTTCTCTTGGCTCTCAGAAAAAATGTGTCAGATAATGCCTCAGGAATGACAATACTTGATTGAATTACGTATTTGGGGATCGGCCTTTCGAGAGGAGTAACCGTGTGTTCCAAGGTACTTCCGAATAGGAACATTTTTTTTGTTTACTAATGAGAATTAATACTATTTTGATTAAAGATTAGGATTGCTTTTAATTTAGGTTAGCAATTATTTAGAATATATATGTGCAGTTTTATGAATATTAGCAATGTTAATAATTATCTATTGAAATATGTTTACTTTGTTCTTGTTGCACGAGTAGTCTTAGCAAATTATTAGGTTAGTTTAGCAATTATTTAGAGTATATATGTGCAGTTTTATGAATATTAGCAATGTTAATAATTATCTACTGAAATATGTTTACTTTGTCCTTGTTGCACGAGTAGGCTTAATCTCATACCTTTGTAGAAGCTGGTGATGTAAAAAATATTGTATTAATTTTTCACTATTTATTTATTTAGTAAATAATTAACGTCTCTCGCAACAATTTTTTTATTCAAAAGGAATTTTCTTTTTTTTTAAATGTAACACATTTTAGTTAAAAACTGCCTTTCTTTTCATGCATATCAATAAAATGTTTTGCACAAATAATGTCATGCGTTTTATATTTGTTCGCTTATGATAGCTTTTATATTTTTCAATGCAATTCTTTTTAAAGATATCTCACAATTTATGCAAATATTTTTAATACTGCTATGAATTTAAATCAAAATTTGTTCAAGAAACATTTCTTTTTCATACAAAAAAATGTAAACTTTATTTATAAAAATAAGTTTTGAGAAATTCACGATTGTTTCATTCTGATGCTCAACCCCCTTCTTTTTCTCCCCATGTTTAATTTCTTTTATCGCTAAAATATTGAGATATTTTTTCATACAGAGATTAAGTTATAAATTTATTAATATGAAAATATTACCTTAATTAAATGCTTCTTCTGTCACTAATTCTTATGCAAAATTATATCAGTTAGTGAAAAGTGTAAAATAAGAACTAAATATAATGTTCTGTCTGTCATTTGATAATTACATATTTGATTCATTTTGTCATATATGCAGTTTTTTTATAATCACCAATAAAAATCACCAGAGGTATTTTACTTTAGTTGATTGTCAGTTGATCATTAGACTCATATTAGTTGATCTTCAATTTTATAATGCAAGTTTAAAAAGAAAAAGTCATTTAGAATTTTGCTTTATTATGGTTGTAGGAATGGTTGGATGTAATCAGATGAATCATTAGACGATCTGCTGTGACGTCAAAATTGAGCTCTTAGGCATTATGTATAGGTGGCATTGTGTCAGCCGTCCTGTGATAGTCGATTCAAAACTCGAGGCTTTTAATTTTTAGAAAGGTGTAGTCAGGGCTGTCCACAATGAAAATCTGTAAAGGGCTATAGCCGGAAATGGTATCGAACCCTGGTCCCTTTGAACAGTAGTCCAGTGCCTCAGAATCAATCGCTACGCAATCTCGCCAGTTGAGTACAAGAGGCACGTTAAAGTTCGTGGAAACAAAAGTATTCATTTTTTAAATTCAGGTGATTTTTACAATTTACACAAAGCAGACGCAGGGAGATTAATTTTTGTACCTTATAACAAAAAACTATAGTACAAACATGTTTTAAAATTTTGTAAAAATTAAGAAAATGCATAAAAATTACTAATCCGATTATTTTAAAAACTGATACAGCAATATAGTTGGATGCGAATCGTTTCAACCAACATTGCCCTAAGATTTTTTATTAAAACTGTACTTCAGTAACGAATCTTAAACGGAAAGTTCCGGGGGAACCTCCCCCTAATAATTTTATGTTCGATAAATTGTAAATGTAAATAATTTTAAAATTGTATTTTTAGATGGAGATTTATTTCGTTCACACAAAAGTGTCTTGCAAGTTTTCTGTAAATGAAACGTTCCACAACATTGTTGAAAACATTTATGAATTGAGTTTGTATAGGGACAAGCTCAAAGGTATATTTTTTTAATAAAAATATCGCTAAAAATCGGAAATAAATTCCGTTTCAAACAGGTTTCCTCTTAGCTGGTATATTTGTATGGTAGTCCTTCCATTTATCGAAAAGATCTTTTGTTTCTCGATAAACGGGGAAATTCCACAGCATTAGACACGGATTAGAAAAGGAGAAATTTAACCCGTATAAAACCATTCGGCTTCACTTTATTGAAAAAGGAAAATGTTAACTGATTCTACCTATTGCGTGTGAGATTAAAAATTAGTTCGTGGATGTGTAAGAAAGTAGGGACTTTGGATTTGGGCACATCCGTAAAGAGTCATGTTGAAATCGCCAGGAACTGGAAACGAATTCTCTTTCAGACAGATTCCGTCTTAGCAGGTATGTGTTTATCCTTTCGTTTTAGAAGAGATCTTTATCCTTGCCAAAATTCTTGGCGAGCTAGTGACCTTTTCGCCAACACCTGATCTTGAAATTTGATAAGATTTTACACTTGCACTTCGGCTATCATACAGTAAGGATCTCCACCGTATCTCTGCTTTATTTGTATTCTCCCCGTTCCTCTCCACAAACACTATTTATTTGAACTTCTATGAACATGTTATGAAAGATGAACTACACTATATTGCCAAAGGTGGCCGGTCACTTGCGATTTTAGACGTTTTGTTAACTATCTAGAAAAATACATGAGGAATTAACCTGAAACTGCAGGTGTGTAAACAGTATAATATAGATTATATATTTCCGTGAAGATTTTTTCCCGAAACCCCATAGGGGACTGTCAAAAAATTGAAAAAGAACGAATATCTTTTGGATTACTCTGTAAAAACTGACGTAGCAAAAGTGTTCAAACTCGAGATTATTAATAAGTGGCTTATTGTAATATACTGTGTTCATTTTTATGAGGATAGCATGTATACTCGTAGTGAAATTAAGGTTTTTATAAAAACAATCCCAAATTTCGCCAAGTGTTTTGCTTATAATATAAAATTTTCAGAGTTCTTACTATAAAAATATTTTGAGAAAATATGTCAAACAATATTGTACACAATACTCTGCAATCAGAATTAAAAAATAATAAAAATTGGATGAAAAATGAGCAGGTTTACTAAAAAAATGTTTCCCTGCGCATGCGCGAATGCAATCAAAATATAATGTTTATAATGTATTAGCTAAGTATATAGAGCAACTTTTGTGAAAGTCTCAAAATCATAGCTTGAAAATTCTGAAAATTATCGTCGATAGAATAAGCTCGAAATCCGTTGTTCCCAAAAGGAAGCAAAAAGATGAGGGGTTGTATCAAATATCTGTTGATTAGTGCCAAGATAGCGTACACAATATTGCAATGTACTACTATATTTGGATACAACCCCTCATCTTTTTGCTTCCTTTTGGGAACAACGGATTTCGAGATTATTCTATCGACGATAATTTTCAGAATTTTCAAGCTATGATTTTGAGACTTCATCAAATGTTGCTCTATATACTTAGCTAATACATTTTGCATATTATATTTTGATTACATTTGTGCATGCGCAATGAAACATTTTTTAATAAGCCTGTTCATTTTTTATCCATTTCTTATAATTTTTTAATTCTGATTACAGAGTATTATGTACAATGTTGTTTGACATATTTTCTCAAAATAATTTTTTTTTATATTAAGAAATTATAAGCCAAAAACTTGGCGAAATTTTGGACTGTTTTTATAAAACCTTAATTTCTCTACGAGTATACATGCTATCCTCATAAAAATGAACACATAATATTAGAATAAGCCACTTATTAATAATCTCGAGTTTGAACGCTTTTGCTACATTAGATTTTACAGGGTAATCCAAAAGATATTCGTTCTTTTTCAACTTGTTGACAGTCCCCTATGGGGTTTAGGGAAAAAATCTTCACGGAAATATATAACCTATACTATGCTGTTTACACATCTGCAGTTTCAGGTTAATTCCTCATGCATTTTTCTAGATAGTTAACAAAACGTCTAAAATCGCAAGTGACCGGTCACCTTTGGCAATATAGTGTATCTCCCATTCACGCTAAAGTAATATAGTTTTTATTGGCTAATATATCTGTGTTTTTGCAGAAAGCAACGTTAAAAATGAATTTTTTTCACGGCTGATGAACAATCATTGTCACAGATACTGTTTTCTTCATCAGCAGGAATATGGGGATAAGTTTTAAACATATCTTTGCGGTAAAATTACTTTGCATTTCTGAGTTTGTTAAGAATTTCATTTAATCGTTGAAGTGGATACTTAGTATTCACAAGTCGTTCATTTACAACCTTTTAATTGACGCAGAGTCGTACCCTCCATCTGGTTTTGTTATCAATACCAGGTGCAATCTCCAATTACTCGGAGCTATCTACGAGATTATTCCTTGAGATTCAAATGTATCTAATACTGTCTCAACTTTTTCACAAAGAGCATGCGATACTTTTCTTTCCTTATCGAAAACTGTATTATTATTTTCACGTTGTTTTAATGACATTTTGACATCTGAATTGCATCCTACTCCCTGTTAAAAAATCCTGGATACTTATAAATAACATCTTTGAGACGTTCTATAGTGTTTACTTATAATGTATTCAAGTTTTCTGGCTCTTCAAACCAATATGTTGAAGGATAAATCCAATAAATTATATTGGATTTACTAAATTTAATAAACATTTTAAGACATAATTCTAGATTTATTTTTCTACACCCTTCTTTTGTTCTTCCGTGAATAATATTAAGCTTGTACAAAAGTTCTGTCGTATTTCAATACCTTTAATACTGGTAAAATTTTAAACAAGACGTTGGATCCCAAGACGTTCTTGCCAATAATTGACATTTTCCGGGATGATAAAAATGTCCTTCAAGCGATGTTCTTTCCTGGAATTCTATATTGACAGTAACCTTTTCACATGGAAGAAAAAATTCACCATTATGTGATCGAAGGGTAATACAGAAATCTTAAAGTTGAGCTGGAATTTTCAATTTATGAAATTTAACATTGAGAATAAAAGTAAAACCTGCACCAAAATCCACTTCAACTGGTACTTTGTAGCTCTCAATGCTCAATATAGGAAAATATTTTTCAATATTATTAGCTTTGCCTTTAAAAAAATATATTTTATTTACATCATACTGATAAAATTGATAATAATAGCCTTTGAAATGGCAATAACAAATTTTTCCACTTTATTTGTGTCCCTTGGAACAAAGCAGTTCGGAAAAAGGTACATTTACAAACTTTTTTATTAAAAAATTGTTGAGTTATGAAAGAAAATCCACAAATTTAAAAAAAAAAATAATATCTAAAAATGAAAACTTCCAAATTCACACCAGCAAAATTGAAGAGGCAATTGAAGCATAATATTAAAAAAAGAATGAAAAATCATGCGTAAAGCATAGATTATGTAACACTTATCAACGCTTCCAAAATAATTTTACAAATCATTACCGTTTAATAAGCTGAAAGATAACATCTAAGTAAACAATTTAGAAACCGCATAACATACTTAAAAATGTAATTTCAGGAATTTCCAACATACAGAGTGATATTTTTTAAAGTTGTGAATAAAACCCTAGAACAAAAGAACCATTGATCCAAATGACCTGAAATTTCACCGGTATGCTCCCAAACCAATGAGAATTTTTTAGGCGTAGTTAAAAAAACTAAAAATCTCACCGACAGATGGCGCGCTGTAGGTTAACATCAACTGGATTACTTCCTCTGCCGGGTTTTAGGCTCATTGAAGCAGTCTGTTCAAATTTCAAAACCAACTTCCGTAAATATTCTATCGTCATTGGACCTTTTCTTAAATTCTTAAGTGTCAAAAACATCCTAAGAGCAGTTGTTGCGCTGTCATTATTCTGATAATACAGTTTCAATAACAACGCACGGTCCGTCAATGGCACAGTCATTACGAAGATATCCGTCGAATAATGAACACGAGGTGTACGTGCTTCACGCTTTTATGTGTGTCGTGCACAATCTCGTCTCCCGACTTTTCTGCATACACAGCGCCATCTGTCGGCGGGATTTTAAGCTTTTTTTTAACCACGTCTAAAATATTCCTATTCCTTGGGAGCACACAAGCAAAATTTCAGCTCATTCGCGTCAACGGTTCTTTTGTTATAGGGTTTTACTTTCACAACTTTAAAAAATATCACACTGTATATTTCCAACAAATACAATATTCAGAAAAATATCAGAATACTTTAATTCAACCCTGTGTATGATCTATAGATTTGTATATATACTACATAGGATGCTAAATTTTAGTTTAGTTAGAAAACGCGTATCACAGTTTAAAAAACTCCTTCTGGAGTTTCTGTCAATAAACGGAAATGTGTTCGCGAACTTTTGTGCTACCCTGTATAGGATCTACAGAATTTATACACAAGTAATAGACAAAAAATTAGTTAAATTTAAAATCGCGTTCAGCAACTTAAAATTCTTTTGACTGTCCCTGTAGAGTAAATATAAGTGCTATTTACACCATATTCCATATTAAGCTTCTTGTAATTCATCTTAGTGATATATACCAATTATAATGTATTTGAAATTGTGTAACATCATTAAAATAAACCGCAAATGATTTTTCCCCATAGACCACAATGTAATGGAATTCTTTTGAGTGTCCCTGTAAAAAAAACTATAAGTGCATCATACTTCAGTTGAAATAGGGAACATGCTATAGATAACGACAATAACATATAAAAATTGCAGGTCAATCCGAGCATATTTACCGGAGTTAGAGCACGGACAGACGACCAGACGAAAATACGGCCAGGCAAACAGAAGTCATAAACACATTTCAATTAGGTTGGAAAGTGTTAAAAAAATAATTTCCAAAAATTTATTTTCGAGAATTTTTCGCATAAATTTCTAGTTATTGTTTTAAATTTTCTTGTTTGATATTGAGCGGTAGCAGAGAATATTCTCTTTAGACATTCGAAAAGTAAAATTTCGCTATAGATCGAAATGCCGGGTGATTATAATTAAAGTTACGATTTAAAAAATCAATCATTTTAAAATTGCTGGTAGAATGTCTTGATAATTTAGCAGAACAATAGTGAGGCAATGGAATTTTTTTTGGCGAAGAAAAAAAATAGTTCCAAAATGTTCCAATAGATGGTACCGTCAGGGTTCACATTGTCTGGAGAGATGCAAATTACTAATACGTGAAATGCGCACAGCAGACATAGCTGCCATAAAAATGTAGAGCAACAGCTCTTTGCCTGAATGCATTATCATGACTCTGACTATGAAGGATCACGCTCTGCTTTTGAAGTTTTTTTATAAGAGTGATGACTGTGTACTTACAGCTATTAAGAAGTTTCGGACATTAAAATCCATAAAAAAGGGTCCAATAACAACAAATGTTCTGCGAAAAATGATTGCTACATTCGAAAATACCAGTTCATTTGACGTTATACAGGGTAGAAGAAGGAATCCAGTTTCGGCTGCGGCAGTGGAAGATATGGCTACAGCATTACAAGAACAGACTAACAGTAATTTTGGAATCAGCAGTGCACGGAGAATTGGCCGAATGCTGGATATACCGAACAGCATGGTGCGTAAAGTCCTACGGAACATCTTGCGCTTTTATCCGTACAAGATAACTCATGTGCAGGAGTAACCTGGAAGCACGTCAATCTTTTGCACTACAATTTCTTGGCCAGATGGAAGTGGAAAACGGATGGCCATGGAACATTCTGTGGTCTGACGAAGCCCACTTTCATTTGTAAGGTTCTGTAAATACGCAAAATTGCAGGATATGGGCGAATGAGAATCCGTCCCAGCTACAGCCATTACCTCTTCAGTCTGAAAAGGTCACTGTGTGGTGCGGCATAATGGCAGCGTTTATCGTCGGTCCGTTTTCCTTCGTGGAGATCATACCTGCGGGTCCTGTTACCTGCATCGTTACTGGCAAGCGGTATGAAGTACTTTTGCGTAACCATGTCCTTCTGGCACTTCAGCGTTAGTGTGTGGATCACACAATATTCATGCAAGATGGCGCTCCTCCGCACATTGCTACACCTGTGAAGCAGCTACTGAGTGCTAATTTCAGAGATGATAGGATCATAAACCGCCTCTTACCAACAACGTGGCCGCCACGTTGCCTCGACTTAAACCCATGTCATTTCTGTCTTTGGGAATACCTGAATAATGTTTTTTTTTCAGCGGGCGGATTCAGAATCTAGCCAGCTTAAAGGTAGGCATCACACACCACACCCATTGCATCAGTACAGATACTCTCCGATCTGTTGTGGAGCATGCCGTTTTGCGCTTCCAATTAGTAGTGGAACAAGGCGGAGGGCATATCGAACGTCTTAAGCTCGAATCATAGGTAAGGTGTTTGTTCCATGAAGCTCTTTTTTTTGTCATTATCGTTGTTGTCGCTGTAAACACGTATTCTTGTCTTTTCGCTAATAATTTTTTTTGTAAATCCCTGAACTCTATTTTTTCCTTTTGGCTAACAACATTCCTGTGTTTTACGAATACATTTTTGGTCTTTCCCCTGACATTACCCTGACAGCGCCGTCTATCGGCACATATTATAACTATTTTTTCCTTCGCCAAAGAAAATTCCATTGCCTCACGATTGTTCTGCTAAAATATCAACTCAATCTGTCATGTAGTTTTAAAATTATCGATTTTTGAAATCGTAAGTTTAATTATAATCACCCGGTATATTGATTAAATTGAACTGTAAAGTTACACACCCATGATTTTGACGATGATATTTCTGTTTATGTAAAAATTGATGCATGTCATAATTTACTTAATTATAATTTATTAATAATTTCGTAATTAATAGTATAATTTTGAGTAAAAAAAAAGGCGTTTAGAATATGCTTGGTTCCATTCAACGTATCTCACTGAAAACTTAAATTTTATATCGGATGTTTTTTTAGGGGAGGATATAAAGTAAAGTTTGTCTCGTGAATTTAACATTAACAACCTCAAATTTTGACCTCTTCTATGTCAATTTAACAAACACGCTTAAACTATATATATTTTCGGGCTGATTTCCCTTTTTACACTAATAAATTGTCAAAGGTGGATGTTAACATTTAAAAAAATTAAGTTGGAACAATTTTTAATAAGTAGACGTATACTATTTCAAAGATTTTCATTTATATTCTGAAAGAAGGCAATAGTGCAAGCAGTTTTGCCAATGGGTTACTTTTTTAAAAAATCAGCTTGCTTTCTTCGCACCCGGTTTTTGAAACGGAATAATTCGCCTTATTTTCGCCTTATTTAATATGTCATTAAATATGCCGAATTTTACCTTCTCAAAATACTGGTGTCAACCAAGAAAACTGAATAAAAAAAAGTAGCCCACTAGCAGCATGGAATCCAAGTCTTATGACACCTTTGGTGTGATTTTATCGTGCGATCTGCGAATAAAAGGAGGTGTATCCATTTTTTTTACATTGACTGAACATGTTTAACACAAGTATAAGATACGACTTCAAAAATGTGATATGTCAGAGAATTTTCAATTATTCATCTGAAAATTGAATCCATTGATCAAATTTTAGTGTGGAAAGGTAAAATTATATTAAATCTGAAACTTCACAGTTACTTTGTACATTATTAATCTTAACAAAAATCAAAGCGAAAAGAAAGAAATTGTTTTTTACAACTCAAACAAACAAAAATTGGCTATGATGCCTTACATTCATGCACCTTTTATTTTTAATCGGTTATAAGAATTAAAATTCGCCAAACTTTGGGGATTTTTTCCTTTAATGGTAATCTGGCTATTATGCTTGAA
The DNA here is from genome assembly GCA_963931845.1 of Maratus michaelseni. NCBI lineage: Eukaryota > Metazoa > Arthropoda > Arachnida > Araneae > Salticidae > Maratus > Maratus michaelseni. Next base: position 112,579,525 of record OZ007599.1, read on the forward strand.
TTCAATTAGACAACTGTAGTTTCGCGTTTGCATGGAAAGCGTGAATCAAAAAGACGCAAAAAATCGGTGCGTGATTGAAACCCATCTGTTACTAAAAATCTTCAGTGTACTACGGATTGTCATCATCTGCATCAGAAATATACAGGAAGCTATTTGTTTCGAAACAGTAGTAAAAAAATTATTTTTGTCATCTTAGCTTAAAAGTTTTAAATCCAAATATGCTGCCAATTTTCGAAGATTGCATTTTTTATGGAACAAATTCTTCAAAAATGGAAGGCATATACATAACCACTTAAACGCCAGTGTCACGTAATGACAATTTATTTAATACCAGTAATTCGGTATCGTATTTTTCTCCTTATTTAACAGTAGAACTAAAGCTTCTCTTGTATCCCTAGAACTACAGGGGTGGGACATATCTGACCCATAGACTTTAGTTATTCGTGTTTTGTATGGGAGATACAGACACCCAATAAAAGAATTGATTATTACAATGATTATTACAATGATTTTAAATTAATGATTAATAAAATTTGGCTTCTAGGCTATTCCATAATATGAAATATTTCTAATTTCAGAATATATACTTTGAGATTTTGACAATTCATGTATATATATATATACACACTGGTGTGCAAAAATTAAGGACGGAGCTGATAAATTAACATAAAAGCGAAAAAAGGCAACAGAACTAAATGAAAGACCAATCAGGGGATAGACCTGAAACAAATGCAGCAGGACATGCTCATATATAGCAAATGGCGTAAAAGGAGGAGATGCTAAGGGTTTAAAAGCACAGAGGCGGTGACCGTTCAGAAATTTGGTGAAATCTATTGCACTGTGTAAAGTGATTTCAGCGACGTTGTTTTTGCTATTATTGTGCGATACGGCAAAGAGACAATCCAGAAGATTTCATCTGGATGACCTTACACGAGGTTGAATCATTGGGAAGTTGGAGGAAAGTTGAAGTGTGACAAGTGTGGCACAAGAGTTTGGTATCGCTCATAGCATCGTTTCACGAGTCTGGAGTGCATTTCAAACGAAGGAAACAGCTGTCCGAGCATTCAGCAGTGGTCACCAACGCGGAACAACAACAGCGGAGGACCGTTATATTGTCCTACAGGCGAAAAGGAACAGGCGTCAGACAACTGGAGAAATCGCAAGGCAGATGGAGCAGACTACTGGCCGTCGGATATCACGTTTTACCGTGGCTAGGAGGCTGCACAGTGCACCAAGGTGGTCTGTATGCACGACGACCAGTACGGTGTGTACCACTAATGCCTGCTCATCGGAGACGCAGATTTCTGTCGTGTCAGGAACATAAGAATTGCACACAACAGGAGTGGGGTCGAGTACTCCTTACTCTCGTCCTTAATTTTTGCACACCAGTGTATATATATATAAACTCGGTTTATGTCGTCAGGTGCCGCCATCCGAAAAATCTACAAGAGACCTTCCTCTTCCAGACCCCTGTCCCTCATGGCTTTTTTTACACCATTCATCCAGGTCTTTCGTAGTCTTTCTCGTTTCCTCTTTTGGTTTGTTCTATAATTATATGCGATTTTGGGTAGTATTTCATCACTCATTCTTTTAACATGACCATACCAGATTAATTGCTTCTTTTGGAGATCGTCCAATATGGTTTCCTATATTTTGATCATTTCTTTGATTCTTTCATTTCTTATTATTTCTATTCTTGATATCCTACATTATCTTCTTAGGCCATCCATTTCCACTGCTGCTAATTCCTTTCTTTCTGTCCCCATAATTTTCCATCCCTCTGCTCCATATAACAATATGCTCGTTACAATAGAATTGTATATATTATCTTTTCTTTTCCTGGAGATCTCCTCACTCCACCTAATAGAATTTAATAGATTTACAGCCTTTCTTCCTTAACAGATTTTGTATTTAATTTCCTGTGAGTATGTGAAATCTCTATTAATGTCTACACCAAGGTATCTATCTATAATACTGGCAGCTTCCTATTTTTATGTTAAAAAAATCTTTAAAATAATATACATTTAATTATCCATTTCAGTTTCGTAATAATGTTCCTACTGATTAATAGGATGTTAAAACTGAATAAAAATTAAATATATGTAGTTCCATGATTTTTACTTATATTTTATGCACGGTAGTTCTAGGTATGCAGACCTGTAGGTAAAGAAGTATTCGTTGGATTTCAACTAAATTCGTGTTAAGGCATTATAATGTATATTTAAGAAAAGTCAAGTAATTTCGAATTTATATTCTGAAAAACAACAGTCACACGAGTGAAAAATCACGTCTTGGGTCATAGATGACCCGTCACGGTACTTCTAGTGTTAAGGGGTTATACCTACCTGCAAGTTCGAAGAAAACGTATATACAGAGTGGTCATAAAGTCTTTCCCTGATTACAATAACTTGTTGCAGAAAATACTAATATAATTAGGCATATGCTTGTTACAATATATTTAAAGACATTTATGATTTTTTAATCTAAGCATTTACGTCAGTAAATTTCGATGTGAGCAACCTTGGTAGCTCGAAGAATATCAAGGCGTTATTCCATTTCTCTCCACGTATTGCCCAACATTTGAGCTGTCACACTAGACACAGAATCTGTGATCCTGACATTGAGTGTTTCAATATATTTAACAGGTGTTGCAAACACTCTGCCCTTTATGTACCCCAAAAGAAAAGATCTAGAGGAAATCATCCAGGAAATTTGTCATCAAGGAACTCATGGACGATGGTAGAGACTGGAATAAATAACCTTAAGAACATGACTTTTCCATAATAAATTTTTGCAGTATTACATTCAATAGTTATTTCGTAATATTTTTTTGTAATCAGGGAAATACTTTATGACCACCCTATACTCCATTCGCTGAAAGAAGATAACAGAAGTAAACAAATACGCATGCGGATTGGCGATGCTTAAACCTGGCGCTGTGCCAGAAGCACCAAACAGACTGTCTGAAGTGTTTGAGCTTTTAATCGAAATAAAAAATTAAATTCGCCAACCTAGGGATTTGTGCCAAATGTGTGGTCCTTGGCGATTTTTCTGCAACCCGTTTGGTTACATTCGTTATCTCCTTTCCCTGAACAGACTATATATATCCCACTTAATTTTAATCTCCAAATTATACAATAACACCAGAATTTTTAATAAAATATTGTTTTAATAATTTTCTTGAATGGGTTTAATTTATTTTTCAAATATATTTCTTCGTAAATCCGGCAATCCATCGTTTCAACATTTTAGCAACAGAAGTACCAATACCTTAGAGATATAAAATTTCCTAAGAAGTTTTTTTTTATATGGTAAGTTATTTATAAATATATTCATTATAAATGTTAGTATGGACATTTCATCTTTTATTTGACATTTTTTTATCTTCAAGAAATCTAAAATGGTTTTCTATATTTGTCATCATGGAAAATATCATTATAAAATTAAGATATTCAAAAGAAAATTTAATTAGAAAAATAATTGTTAAATAAATATAAATTTTTAAATATTGGGTTGTCCGGAAAGTTCGTCTCGGTTGAGAAAATCAATTCGTACCGGAAAATTCTGTCATTTATTTATTAGACACTGATCCGATATCTAATGTCTAATAATTAATGGGTCGAATTTTCGGTAAGAATTGATTTTCCCAGCCGGCAAGAATGTTCCGGACGGCCCAATACATAGTTGTGTTTTGTTCATCAAAAAAAGGCAGTATGATGTATGTTTATTAAATTTATGTCCAAGAATTACATAAAAAGGGGGAGATATATCTCAACTTGGTGTTTTAAAAATATTATGTTTTATTATAACGGAAAAAGCTACTAGTCTATTAAAAAAACTATACGCTTATACAAATGCATAATAATTAAAACGCCTTTGAGATTCCGTGATAATTTTTAAAAATCTACTGTTGTGTAAAGCTGAGGAATGTTTTAATTAAAAAAAGGTTGCATATTTTTATTGCAAGTTATACTTTTATCGTGACTGCTTGACTTTAAAAATATGTTTTGTATGCATAATTAGGTGGGAAAACACATAAATTCCTTTCAGTAAAATGTGCATTTAAAAAAATAATAATTCAAAAATGAGAAACGGTGTTTAAATTGAAATGGTACATTTTCCCCCTAAGAAAACACATGTTTCTGTTTTAATAGAATTAATGTTTTACACATTGTCTAACAAGGCATTTTAACCTGTGAATCGGGGAATAAACTTTTGTTCAACTGATATGCCTGATTACCAACGAGGCGCACTTCCGCCAGTAGAAGATAATAGAATTTTTTTTCCTTATTCATGGCAGTAATTTTGCATGAATATTTTTAATAAGACGGAAATATCAATTAAAATTTACTAGTGGAAGTAATGCGTTCAAAATATTGCAGTAGTGGTTTGTGTTTGACGAAATATGTCGTCATACCAAGATAATAGGTTAAAGCTTAAATATACAATTTTAAATTATTCAGAAAATTTGCAAATGGTATTTTTACGAGGACAATTTCAAATGACATATTTAACAGGGTTCGTACGAATTTACCACACATTTTAATAGACTTTTTCGCCTTATTTAAATGCAAAAAAGTATCACAAATCCTGCAATTAAACGTAGCATCTACAATTTATCTATTTAAAAATTAAATAGAAATTTTCTATTAAAAATTGTGGTAAAAGCGTACGAACCCTGTTTAAGATATTTAAAAGCGAAAGAACATGCAATGAGAACTAACAGGATGTTCTTAACAAAAATTATAATACAAAAACATTGTATAGTTTCAAGAAAAATTGTTTTTGTAAATTAAGGTTATATATGGCCTTTATGTACTACACATTGGGAACTAACACTTACCCTATGAGTCGGGACAAATTCGTCTCACCACTTTTTAAAAAATTAATATCTACCAACAATTGAGGGGTTCGGGGCAAGACATTTCCAAGCCACATTTTTGGTGAAATCAATCTAACACTGTAATCTGTTGCTTAATATTGTAAATTATAATATCCAACATATAATTTGTTTCTAATGTCACTTACTGGCAGCATATGTGACAGGTTTCGTTTTTGCTGCAGATGTTCATGACCCCAATGAAGATATCTAATTTACAAAAAATGTAATAGTAATACCATTAAAGTAATGCCAAAGTGTTACTCAGAATATCTCAAATGTTACTAAGACATTGGAGAAAATACTTTAGGTTATATATCTTGATTTGAGTAGTTGATTAAATTCTCAAGTTGAAATATCTCAGATATTCAAAAATGTGGCTTGGCACTCTCTGGCCCCGACCTCAATTAAACTACGTAGTTGACAAGAGATATTGATTGCAAAAAAACATTTTTGTAAATTATGGTACGATAGAATATAAAAGTAGTCGCCATTCCTGACGCGTAATCAAAAAGTTAACCCTTTCCGGCACAGACAAAGCCTGTTCGTAAAATGAGAAATTGGTGACTGACACCGGAATTTACAAACGACTTTTTTAGAAAATATGAACTCCTTATTTTAAGCTTCCATTATAGAAACAAAATTTTATTAAAAAATTCTTGGTGCCGAATGCAAGTTTGGAATTAAAATTAGGTGTGCCCGAAGTGGGACCACTCTGCCGGAAAGGGTTAACCCCTTCAGGGGCAAAGTACTTTTGTAGCTAAAATATTGAAATGATTGATTGACACCAGGATTCACGAACAAATTTATTGTAAAATAAGTAAAAGTTTTTCCTCGTGTACCTTATAAATTCAAAATTTGATTATAAAATTCTGGTGTCATTGTGGCATTTTGGAATTAAAATTAAGTGGAATATATTATATACCGGTGCCCTTCAAGGGGTTAAAGGAAAAATTCATACTTTATGATTTCCTGATTTTTTTTTAATTTCTTAGAATAATCGCGATTTCAGCTGCCGAATATGGGAATGCTCTTAAACACCATTTTTTCATATAGCTTTAATCGCCTTAATTATTCATAAAAAAATTCCAGAAAATGCTTAAGAAAACTTTAAATTACTGGTGGGAAAAAGCATGTCCAAATTCAATAACTGGATCCCTCCCGTAGAACTGGGGTATCTACTTCGGCACGCCTGTAATCCTGTACACAAATTTTTCTGAATACAGAAATTCTGAGGTTAAAGTATTGTACATACTTTCTCGAAAACCTACCGGGTAACTCGAACCTACTACAATAATCTCACTTTCCTTATTAAACCATCCCAGTAGCTTCTTAAATGAAACCCTTTTTCAAACACATTGAATGTCGCAGAAGTCAGTTGCTATCTCGGATTGTCTCCAAATATCATTTAGTCTTCTTTATATATTATATGTAATTCTGGTGTGCGTTAAAATTTGGGAGGCTTGCTAAGTTTAAACACGTTTGCTGCCAAGCTAAAAATGCCGGAATTTTCATTTTATTTAGAAAGTTCAAATTCATACCAGAAAATAATAACAGCATTATTTACTTGGTTTTATTTCAGGCATTTCGTTATTACATGAAATTAAAATTCCTTTTTTGAAATTTCCGGTGCGAATAACTAATTTTAGATTGAAGAAACGTAGATAGCACTACGAGTATACTCGTAGTTGGCAGCGAACGTGTTAAGTACTATATTTACTAAATAACGTCAAGCAGTGGCAAGATGTGGATCAATAAATTTTGGAATGAAACGAAGGCGACTGGAAGCGTATCTATTGGTTGAACGCACTGATTCTAGTTTTTCATCTAGGGCTGTATGTGGAAGTTTTAAACGACGACGCACAGTGGGGCGTTTTGACGATCCAGGTGTACAAAATTATTGCGTTGAAGTTTAATTAGGTTTTGCTGGTTTTTCAAATGTATCACTAATAAAATACTCAAACAGTGATAAATATTTGGTTTATTTAATTATTTATATTATTATTATTATTATTATTATTTATATTATTGTTTTTTATATTGTAATTTATTTATATTACAATACTGTATTGTCATTAAAACTACACGTAGTTTCAACACAATCGGATAATTAAAAGTGGTTAAAAATTGACTTTCAAGATTCCATCTAAACGTTCATACATACACTGCAAGTTAATATAACTTAATGATTCGCAAATTTTCGCAGGATTTTTGTTAAGTTTCTAAAACTTTAGGAATGGCATTTTGATTTAAAAAAAAGATTATTGCTTAATAATTCTTAATACCGTGTTAAAAGTCAAGATAAAGTTTATAAAGTAGATGGCGCTTATTTTCAAACAACAAAAGGTTAAATCTTGTGACAAACATGTGACATATCTCCAGTAAACTCGTGCTTTCAAATAAAACAGAATGAGCAGGGAAGAACGAGCTATGCTCGGTCACAATTAACTTTGATTTCAAGTATCATGACCCATGACCAAAATGACCGGCTAATAAAATTTTCCCGAACATGTGACCAAGCCCAATTGTCTTCCTGTGCCTGAAAATCGTAGGACATATAATTTTATCAATTTAGTCTGAGACTTTTAAAGATAAAATTAGCTTGAACCACAGTGACCAAAAAATGACCCACTAATCGTATTTCTCGAGCATGTGACCTAGAGCAATAGTCTTCTCGTTCCCTAAAACTGTAGGATACTAAATTTAGTTCAAATACTCTGAGCCGTTTTTAAGATAAAAATAGCTTGACCCATAATGACCCATGACCAAAATGACCCACTAATAAAATTTTCTCGAACATGTGACCAAGCCCAATTGTCTTCCTGTGCCCGAAAATCGTAGGATATATAATTTTGTCAATTTAGTCTGAGACGTTTTTAAGATAAAATTAGCTTGAACCACAGTGACCCAAAAATGAACCACTAATCGGATTTCTCGAGCATGTGACCTAGACCAATAATCTTCTCGTTCCCTAAAACTGTAGGATAGTAAATTTAGTTCAAATCCTCTGAGCCATTTTTAAGATAAAAATTGCTTGACCCATTATGACCCATGACCAAAATGACCCACTAATCGAATTTGCTCGAACATGTGACCTAGCCCAACAGTCTTCTCGTGCCCGAAAACCATAGGATGCAAAATTTAGTCTGAATAGACTAAGCCGTTTCTTAGATAAAATTAGTTTCACCCATACTGACAAAAGAAGTCCCACTAATCGAATTTTATTGGACATGTGAAATAACCCAATGATTTTCTCGTACCCGAAAATCGTAGAATACAAACTTTAATCAAAATCGTTAGAGCCTTTTTTAGATAAAATTAACTTGACCCGCATTGACCCAAAAATGACCCACTAATCGAAAGTTCTCGAACTTGTGACCCAGCCCAATAGTCTTCTCGTGCCCGAAAATGGTAGGATACAAAATTTAGTCAAAATTGTTTGAACCTTTTTTTTAGATACATTTAGCTTGACCCTGATCCATGGTGACCTAAAATGACCCACTAATCGAATTTTCTCGAACATGTGATCTAACCCAATGGTTTTCTGGTGAACCAAAACGGTACGATACAAAATTTAGTCAAAATCATTAGAGCCGTTTTTAAGATAAAATTTGCATATATATATAACAACACACAAGATTTGCTCGTATTAGAATATATGATAGTCACGACTTGTTTTCGAACTTACAAGAAACACGTGCAACCGTCGAAACTCCCTCAAACCAACTGTCTTTTTTTACGATCGTAGTTAATCGACACGTCAGATTTTTTCGACAAAACTCGTACGATTTCGATAAAAGAGACATTCAGCTACCAGTATACGCGGTCTTGTTAAATTCCGAGATAATCAGAAAAATGCATTTTGACCAGCTAGATCATCAAAACGCCCTCTGTGTGACGGCTAGAAGCGCTGTTTTGAGCCGCTTCCCTTTTAACCCTAGAACTACCAGAAATTTTACTCAACTTAAATAAAAACATTCCACACCAGAATCTTTATTTAAAACCATTTAACTTATTTAGTTACTTTAGTTCCCTGTAGTTTATATTTAATTTATTTTATGAGACTAATTCTGGTTCTAATAGCCATTTTGAATATACTGGTTGCGTCGGGTCCATTGGACCCATCTGGTAGGTGGAGGGTTAATCACATTTCTGCTATCTATGCCATGCATTGGATTTTGAGTTTATGTAGTTAGTGGCAGGTGTGGTGGTACACACGTAAACCTGTGGAACTGTTTTCACCAATTTTTTCGAATAAAAGTTTCTTTTTTCAATGGCTGATTTTTTTATTTATATGAGGAAAATTTTATTTTTTGTAAAAAGTGGTGAGAATCAGCTTGCTGGCACACGTGTTCTCTGGCGAACACGGCCAAAATTATTTTCTTACATTTACATATTCCGCAGATGACAAAACTTTAAATACCAGAGTACTAGTATTTTTGGAATATAAGTATTTTTTTTTTCGTTTAATAAAAAACATTTGTAATTTAACATGAGAAATTTCATATATTTTAACATGTAATTTAACATGAGGATGCTGGATACCCATATGTGGCATTTCTGTGTGTTCAAGCACCATATAAGTGCAAATAAGCCTCATTGGTCCATAATATATGTGACTACCAGTACTCATCAATATGAATCCTCGTCAGAAAACGCAAAGCAATTTCAAGACATGCAGGGTGTTCTTCAGGTTTCAACATGCTCTTGTGAGAATAGAGCTTCAGAATTTTGCGTAAAATCATTCGCATGGTTGCCGACGGAATATCCAGCGCTCGTATTTTTGAGCGGCTACTTAAAGTATTATTTTCAGAACATGTAGCTGCTTCAGCTATTGCAAAAGCAACTTTCTCCAGAATCGCCGGCTCAGTTGCACGTCTTCTTCCCGGTGCAACATACACCGAGCCGATTTCTTCAAACTTACGAATCCTGCCTTTAACTGCATTTGTGGTCATGGGTCCTATCCTTAAGTTTTTGATCCGCCGATAAGCTTGAAATGCTGCCGACGCATTGCTCTTATTCTGTTAAAAAGGTTATACGATTAACCCTTTAACGGATAAAGCATTTCAATTGCTAAAATGTTTAAATTAATGATTGACACCGGAAATTATGAACAAATTTATTTCTATATATAGAAAAAGCGATATTTCACATATATAATAAATGGAAAACATTTCTATTAAAATTCTGCTGTCGTTGTTGAATTTTGTAATTAAAGTTTTGTGGTTTCATAGGGAAACCAATGAACGTTGAAGGGTTAATGCGCGTTCTTTCTTGTTCGGCGGCATGGTCACTGCGGACGAATGATTTATTTGAAACCTACGTATTGCTTTTATAGCAAAATTACATTAGCTACTCATTTGCATATGCTTTTAGCAGTACAGCGCCATGTGGTGGTGAAATTTCAAGCTTTTTTGTGCGAGAACCCCGGCCACATGATCGACATAACATATATTTGAAGTTTCATTCAGGTCTGTTCAGTAGAACCGGATCTATGAGCCTCTGAGTATCGTAAGTTTAATATTAACCACCCTGTATGTGAACAAAATTTGCATGAGCTGCGCACAAAATGCTTTGGTTTTAAACTGTAATCGAATAAGAGGAAAGCGGAGCGAGTAAGCGATAACAAATTTAACACGTACTGCGCATGCTCTGAGTATAATCGCCCTAGTATAACACCTTAATACAAAATTGCTACAATTAGGGAAAGCAAAGATTACGATTAATTTAGTCTAATAATTATAAATAAAACTCATTCGTATCCTATGTAGCAGCGTTTCTTAAAATTTGCGATCTCGCTGACCTTTTTTGTGTGATATGCATTTCGGGGAACCCCAACATTTTTTTTCTTAATATAAGATAAGAAATTATTTTAATGGTTGTACAACTTATTTGTATTTCATTACACTTATTCTTTATTTAATTAACGGTGTTGGAAAAATCAACTGCATTAATATGAAAAATAATTATAATATACATTTTAAGACAGGCAAAATATACGTACTTACTACTATGTTCTATGAGAAGCATGCTGCTCATCGTTTGCTACTATATGTGCAGCATGTCGTTCAATGTCTAAGTACCGTAATTTCCGGCGTATAAGCCGCAGCTCAAAGAGTCGTTTTTCGACCCAGAAATTTTATTCAATAATTGTAGTTAAATATTTACAGCGATCTTTTAAGTTACATTTTATAAAATAATATTTCTGGGTCGAAAAACGACTCTTTGAGCTGCGGCTTATACGCCGGAAATTACGGTAAGTTTTGTGTTACAAATTTCTTTGTAAGCTTATGTTCAGCTCATTCAAAAAAATTAAAAATAATCGTCAAATACGCAACCTTGACATGCCAGAAGAATTCATTGAAACGGTCATCCATACGGAATTTGGAGTTTTTTAAAGTACGTAAGTGCAAAAATTGCTATTTAACAATCGTGACAGCCACCTAATCTCTGTATGCAAAAATGCCTGTTTACTCATACTCCAATTTCTTTGCACATTATTTTAAAAATTACTAATTCAGTAGACGAACCTTGATACAATTTACTACTGTAACAATTTCATTGAATGTAGTCTTCAAATCTCCATTGTTTGAAAACCAGCGACTCACGGTGAATACAACAGTGTGTTCCAAACAACACGTGGTGCTTTAACTTTAACCAAGCTTATCAAACCATTAACAGTTTCACTCATAGTTCGAAACTCATCTATAATTTTTCCGACACCTCATGAAGGGCTAAATTCTTTTTCTTGTATGAAACTGTTTAAACGTGTAAATAGCGCTACACTTGTTGTGTGAGTTGCAAAGGATTTGCAAAAAATGTCACATATCTTACCACCAAATTCATAATAAACAAAAACTATTAAAGTTAGTGTATTAGAAATGTTCAAACTTTCATTTAGATGCCATGCGAAAAAAGACTGTCTATTTACATGCTGAATCAATCAGTCCTTAATATTTTCTCACAGATTTCGCCTCCGGAGCATTGAAATGGCTCCGCCGACAGATTTGTGGTTTTTTGCTTATTAATGATCTATGTAATAGAATACTCCTAATCCTTCCCGGAGCTACAGAAATTCCTTCCGAAGAAAAAGTCTGAATTCAACATTTGGCTTGAAGACCCCCGGCTGTAAGCTCCCGGACCCCCACGGGTCCGCGGACTGCAGTTTAAAAAACGCTGCTATATAGAACGTACACGTGACACCCGACCTCAATGGGTTAAAGAAGCTATGGGTCAAACACAGCAAAAATGAATTTATTCATAAAATGTTAATTAATTATTTTTTTAATTAATTGATTTTTCTTCTTTTCTAAAGTACAAGCAAGGCTATATACATACCAATGAATGTAAAATGTTGCAAATAACTCAGAATTTTAAACTGAGCTTGATGTTAGCTTATACAGGGTACTTACGGTTCATAAGTTCATCTTTACGCACAATGTTATAACGTATTGTCATTACGTTAAAATTTATTTATTTTAAAACGAGGAGATAACTAAATAAATTAACGTAAGGAATTCAGTAATATAGAAGTAATACTGAATATTAATTGACAGCAAAAATAACCCATGACAGTAGAGCTGACGTTAGTATCCGAATTTTATTTTTTTGTCGATATTCCTTCTTACCACGATTGGCGCTTATGTCTATTGATAGCTGGTCCGGATACAGGGACCGGTCTAAAAAATGTAATTAAATTGAAAAACAGAGTACGTGGAAGTTTGATAGCTGAAATTGGCAAGCTTGTGACTAAAAGTGTTGAATGTAGATAATACACATTGATAAAACAGTTTTTAGGTTTAAATTAAACTAACGTTTATTTGATGTATCACAAAATAAAATAAAGATCAAAACATGACAGACAATTTAATTAAATAAAAATATAATGGCATATGGCAACAAAAACAAGGTGGCAAAAATAATATGGCATGAAGTAACTTAAATGTAGCCTTCAAAATATACTTGAAGAAAAGTTCATTTTAACTTACATGATAATTAATTGAACGTGATGACACAAATTAAAACAGGCCTTTTATTTTTATTAGTCACCATGGTATTAGATGTGAAGAAAAAAAGAGTTGAAGAACAGTCCACACACACTATTAATTAATCCTTGAAATGAACGTACATCACCAACAGAAGAAAGAAAAACCACAACTTCAACAGCAGAAATAAACAAACACTAAAAAAAAACGTTCAATACCATCATTGCACTCATAAAAGACTTTATACCGCCACTGATATTGTTTCTTTTGGCATCTACCAATAACATTTTAGTAAAGCTGCCTCACTCTCACCATTCCAACTGCCTTTCCATCCCTTTTAAAACAACATCAACATACCGCTTTCCGAAAACGCCCCCTTTCTGATGTGCTAAGTTGAGAAGTTCTCAAACTGCCCATCGGCAAAGTAATCTAGAGTGCCTTTGAAGACTGTGTCACGGCGTCTGGGCGCATGCTCCCCTATACTATTATGATTGAAACGATATCGAAGCTGGCGGTTGCAACTGAATTCAGAAAAAGGCTGAGAAAACGATGGTCGATGTGGTGAACGATATCGAAACGAACAGTAAACATTATCGGCGAGTTGAAAAACGAAAAGAAAGATTTGAACGATACTAGAGATGGAAAACGATATCGACTGAAGAAAATTAATACAGGGTTGAATGGAAAATTAGGCAAGTACGAAAAGGTGACATTATGTAGAAGTTTTAAGGTCCAAAAATATATACATAGGGCTAACATCTATGACTGTTATTTGTCTTTATAGGAAGGACCATCATATATAATTTCATTGATTTATTTCTAAAATATCATGTATCAATCTTCATTGGTACCTAATAACGAAATGTTTGATATTTGAAAGGATAGCATTAAATACATACAGTGTTAAATTTATTTAAATTTGTGTTAACCTCTTCTTGATACCCTATACGTGACGTATAGATGACTCTCTTCTCGAAGAGATTAATTCTGAAATTGTTGCTTTACTTATTGGTGGAATAGACATGATAAAATACGTATCTGACTTTTTAACTGATTTAAATATTTTGTCGAATTAATATTAATATCATGATAAATGCAAGTGATTGATTTCGGGAAGAGATTTAATATTTTCTGTTACTTATTTTTTTTAATCTCTATTATAAGATAGAGACTTGTGAAAATAATACCTTTCAAAAAATGATATTTGTATTATAAAATTATCAGTAAAAATGAGAATAATGGATAAATACTCTTTTAACCCCTTAATCGTCGTGCCCGAGACATTCACGGGCAGCGTAGGTTACGCGTGTTTTATTCAAATTGTTTGATTCCCACCAGTTTTTTAAAATAGTTTTATTGGCTTTATTCTTGCATTATCTTATCTGTCTATTAAATAAGACGAACATTTCTACTTAAAAAAACTGGTGGTAAACAAGCAATCTGAATTTTAAAAAAGTAGCCTACACTTAAAGTGCGCGACGATTAAGGGGTTAAGAACACTTTTTTCAATTAAAATTTTAATAATCAAATTGTTGAATAATATAATGATTACGAAAATAATATGATACCTAAATGTGAGCTAAGTACTATGCCCTTTAGTCAAATAATTTTATTTATTTTTTAATTTACGGATAAACCTCTAACATAGTTTCTTTTATAAATAACACTTTCGCGACCGCCCATTTTCGTCTTCAGTAAGCCTCTCCTATGGGTAATAGTGATAAATTGTTGCATAGGCGCTGACTTATCGGGGGCGACGTGGCAATCAGGCAATCTTCTACAACTAATTTTAAAATGTTAATTTTGTCTTAATTAATCAAAGTGATGAAATAAGGCAAAAAAATCTTTTACAAATTAACCCTTCTTTGCATGAGTTTTTCTTTTAAAATTGTGTTTTTTATACATATATTAAATATTAGACACCAGAAATTTTAAGATAGATTTTTAACTTTGTTCAGCAACATAGTTCATGGATAATTTACTGGATTAATATTTCTATATAAATATAGTGGTGGCGAAGAAGTTGATTTATTTATTAAAAGTTAAATAAACAGTGATGGAAATTTACATCACTATGCAATTAAGGGTTGAAGTTGGAAGCATAATTTATTTATTTTTTCGCACCCATGAAGTCAGCGCCTTTGCATTGTTGCATTATTTAACTAACATATTTTATGTAGTCGTGTTTACATTATAAATGGATATACAGGCAGGCCCTGATTACCGACGGGGCACACTTCCACCAGTAAAATTTAATAAATATTTTCGTCTTATTAAATGTAAAATTTGTCTTATTTTGATGCAAACTTACTGCCAAGCATAAATAAAAAAATTCTGTTATTTTTTACTGGTGTAAGTGTGCCCCGTTGGTAATAAGGCCCTGTATACAGGGTGTCCCAAAAAATCCATACAACTTCAAAATTTAATTTAAAAAAACAATAGGCCTACAGCAAAACTAGTTACAACAATAGATAGAATAACTCATAACGTTTTTTCAACTGCCTTAGTAAACATCAATATAAGATCCTTTCATAGCACGAAGAATATCAAGAGGATATTCCCATTCAATCCAGAAACGTTAAATTTGGGATATACCACTCACGAATGCTCGAACAAGATGGTGGTGTTTCCCCGCACTTCGTTCGATAATTTCTTTACGTGTGAGCATCGGATTTTTTTCGATAAACCACTCGACACAATGAGCTTTCTTCACGGGATCCGCCATTTTAAATAACCGAATTCTTTAATAATTGTTTACGTGTTGTGTAGCGTAATCTATGACCAGAAAACTAACTTTAGAAAAAAACTTTTTGAGTTATTTTATCTAGTGTTGTAACTAGTTTTGCTGTAGGCCTATTTTTTTAAATAATATTTTGAAGTTGTACGGATATTTTTGGGACAGCCTATATATAATCAGAGGTGTAAGAACTGAGCGCCAGTGAGACGATTGTCAGCATAAAATGTCATTAGTATTCTTTGCCTAGTAAGAATACTATTAAAATTTAGGCGAAGATTACTAATAAAATTTAGTGGCTTTAATCGGTCCACTGGCGCCAAGTACTTACACCTCTGTATATAATAATGATGCTGTTTCTAATCGATAAATTCTTTGCACAGTACACTAATTGTAAAAATACGAATACCGTGTATATAGTTGAGAAATAATGTAACAGAAAGATGCAAAAGAAACGCACGCAGGTGGAGTTACAGATATTCTAATGACGTAATTTCATGTCAGTGGTCGCGAATGTGTTAAGATTTCGGGGGGAAATGCATGAATTATATCTTGCTATACATCAGAGGAATGAACACACCAGAGAAATCAGTCATGTATAATAGAATGGCTTATATAATATAAATATTTATCTTATTTATTTTTTTAATTTTGTGATTAATTAAAGCAAAAAATTTGATTTTGACATAGTGGTAGTGTGGAAGTGGTAGCGAAGTTATCTTTAATATACGTCACTGACACATATAGAGTGGTAGAAGTCTGTGTTGCAATCTGAGAAATATGCTGGTAAAATTTTTATTTTGTAGATGACTCCTGAAGCCTAATCCATTCTTAGTATTTAAAAGTGGACGATATTACAAATCATTTGTTATCATCACCACATTTTTACGGTGATGTGCGACAGGAAAAAATGACAGATATCTTTTTTTTATCGTGACTACAATCGCATATGTTTCTTTTATTGTCAGCCACACAGCTTGTTTGCAATAGTAATATTCGCCTTATTTAATGATAGATAAATTAAGACGAAAATTACTATTTAAGGGTCATTCTACTGTTAAATATTTTTAAAAATCATTTTATCCAGGAACATATTTATGAAACAGCAACAATTTCTGCGCATTTTAAAACACACAGCATAAACATATTCCTATAACTACTCTAGTTATTACTAAAAACATATGAGATTATCCCTGTATGTATATTATAAATACAGTAAATTCCAGTTTATAACTGTTGGAGTACCCAGAGCGGGAATTTATGTATACAAATATTTCTGAATAGAAATCTCTGCATTATAATAATCGCAGAAACTTTTGATTAAATAATGCAACATTTTCTATTCAGAAACCGCGGTATCCCTAAACCGTCCCTCTGAAAACGCCGAACCGTACATACCGTAAATACCATAGTGTTTAACGAGCAGCTCACAGAAAGTTATTTAGAGCTATGAATTTTATTGGGTTGTTCGGAGAGTTCCCTCCGTTTGGGGAAAACCATTTGTTACCGCAAAATTCTGAACGTCAATTATTGGACATTTGATATTGGATATCACTACAAAGGATGTGAATTTCCTTTTTACTTTGCTTAACAACGTACAACCAACTTGAGTGAAAAATGTGTCTAGAAGGGGGATCGAACTCAGATACCTTGGTATAGCGCACCAAGTGCTATACCAATCAAGCCATCCGGACAACATCCAGTCTGGCACCTTTTTCACTAATATACGTTGTCAAGACTGCAACTCCGCAGAACAAGATGGAATGTCAACATGAGCACACCACCGCCCCCTGAATACTAGGCCTGCGCGCTGAAAAAAATGGCGGCTGCCGCAGGCGGAATCGTTTGTACAGTCCCTCGAATTTCAACACCAATAATATCTAAAAGTTATATTTGACTTATTTGATCTTCGAAAAACAAGGCGAAGAAAACTTTTAGAAATTATTGGTGTGGAATTTCGAGGGACCGTTCAAACGCTGAAAAAAAATTGGCCTTTTACAGCCGCCATTGTTGTCAGCACTCAGGCCTAGTATTCAGAGGGCGGTGAGCACACTATAAATGACGTACATGAGACGAATAAATTCCCAACATCGGATAATACATACTTTTAAATTTCCAATTAAATTTTCAGTGGGACTCAAAGCCATTAAATAATAAGCCCAGTCAGATAGTGTTAAATTTGTTAGCGACACACTAACGCCAAACCTCTGCTGCGGAAGGAGGACAAAACAGAAGTGGGTCGCAGAGAAACGATACGATTTATTTATATCGATATTTTATACGATTTTTATCGATGTTTTGTTTTTGCACTTCCTTTAAGAGCTTGCTAATTATTGGGATCTTTTACATTAAAGCTAAAACTATAATGAAAAAAAATGTGGAAATTTACTGGATTAATATTTCTATATAAATATAGTGGTGGCGAAGAAGTTGATTTATTTATTAAATGTTAAATAAAAAGTGATGGAAATTTACATCACTATGCAATTAACCCTTTCCGGCACAGACAAATTATGTTCGTAAATTGTGAAATTACTGACTGACACCGGAATTTACAAACGACTTTCTTAGAAAATATGAACTCCTTATTTTAAGCTTTAATTTTAGAAGCAAAATTTTATTAAAATATTCTTGGTGCCTAATGCAGCACTCCCAACCGCTAGATGGCGCTATTTTCAACTTGCGAAAAGTTTCCCATTTATCTGACTGGGCTTATTATTTAATGGCTTTGGTGGGACTGAAACTACGTGTTAAGGCGTAGTTTCAGTCCTGCTGAAAATTTAATTAGAAATTTAGATATTGGGATTAATGTCTAATAATTAAATAATAGAATTTTCCGGTGGGAACCAACTTTCCCAAACGAAAATAAATTTCCGAACGACCCAATATTTTAACTTTTGATTAAAGGGTTGGGACACCATATCGTCGCTACCATGTCGCACTATCGAATGTGAAAAAATGCATTTTTCATTACTTTTAAAAACGGACCGATTGTCACCACTAAATTTTAAAAGTATCCTTCAGCATGGTTGCCAATTTGGCCTTCTTTTTCATTCAGAAATTTTGAATCCATACCAAACATTTGAAATAAAATTTTTTACTTTATTTAATAACAAACATTTGATGATTATTGAAAGTGATTTTTTTCTCTCAAAATTGCCGGGAGGAATTCGGCATCTTTACATAAAAGTGAAGGCCAAACTGGCAACCCTGTTCTTCATAGAAATTTTATTAGTATTTTTACTAGGCGAAGAATTCTAATAAAATTTAGTGGTGATAATCGGAATGATAAAATAAATGAAAAATACATTTTCTCATATTCGATAGTTTGACATGGTAGCGACGATATGTCCCAGCGACTATATTTGTATTCTATACATAATACATCCCTTTTTGTGAAATAGTCTCTGCTATACACTTCCACTAAAATATTTTCAATTTATCAGATCATTTTTATTTACAGATTTATCAAAAAGTTAAAACTTAAAGTGATATAAATACAATTCAACAATAATTAACATTTTATTAAATAAAATTTCTGGCTTTAGATAGGTTTGCTTGTAGTTACGCGTTATATAACGGAGTATATTTATTCCGGCATAATACTGTTGTAATAGAATATAACTCTTAGCTGGGTCGCTTCTATTTCATGTTATTTATTAAATAAAATTTCTATTTATAAATATGCATGTTTGATCCGCGAGGTATGCGGTAGTTTTGTTTTACCTTTGCTATGAAATAACAAAATCAGTCTAGTGCAATCTAAATTATTTTAGATATATAGAACTTGAAAAAAATGTTGATTCGAAAATTAATGAATTCAAACTGCATTATAATTTTTACAGTTAAAATTTATAACCACGCAATTTGAAAGAGCCATTCATTTTCTATCAAAATCTTAACGTAACAAATATTCAAAAATCTATTATTTCCCATGTTCTTCTTTAGCGATAAGTACAGTAATGCATATTTAATTTGTGCATGAACAAGTCGAACGAAATTTCCATTTCCATTATCTTCTTCTGTTACAATTAATTAGCCTCTTCACTGCATTAAATCAGGAATTTAAAACATTTAAATGCTTAAAACAACAATCATTTTTCATAGAATTACAAGGCATTATTTAACTAGAATTACTGTTCCTTTAATGAAACAACGAAATAACATAACAATTGATATATTATCTCTATACGATTACGTATTCTATAAATAATTCAGAAGTATTTTTACGCAAAAAATCTGGTTCGAGATCTAATAAAATGCTTGGATGATATTTTGTACTTAAAAATATAGAGTCTGATTGTCTTAATCCTCCTGGTACCAGATTTTAATTTTTGTTCAGCGTTCTTAGTTTTGCATGATTGGAACCAGAAATTTAATTCTATTAAATGTAGCTTCTTCACACTATGTAAAATGTAAGGTACTTATGGATGACCAAGAATCTTGAAGTTTGGCACGAAGAAAAATCTTTTCGCATATATAAAAAACTAGGCTGCGCCGCTAGTCGCCTAAGGGGCGCCAGGCGCGTCTTCGACCACCGAACCCAAGTCCTGAGGGACTTATATCTATATCGCGCACGACCGGCGGATGCTCCCCGCATGAGCTTCGGGCGGTCGGGCGTCCACCACCTGTGGACCCCCCAACTCTTAGACACATGTGTGGACGACATAGGTCGCTACGATACACGGTGGATTCCATTATCATTGGAACTCAGCACGAAACACTTGGGAAAGGGCCGGTGTCCCTCAACAGCTTCGGGGCTGGACACCATGAGGGAGCCAGGACCTAGGCCTTAAGTCGGGATTTTCCGACCACCACTTGCTTTACCCTAACTCGAGGTATGTGGAGACCTACAAATGTAACCACGGTACCCTCTCGTAAAAAATCCAAAATCATTAATTTATAAATCTATGTCGATTTATTACTTGACAAACTCATGAATTTAACACTAGTACTACCAGATATTTTACTCAAGTTTTTAAAAATTATTTCACACCAGAAATTTTAGTTAAAACTACTTAACTTATTCATTTAACGTATTTCTGTGAGTTTTAAATTTAATTTGTTTCAAAAAGAAATTTCTGATTCGAATCGGAATATATTCATTTGGTAACCGTCAAAATGACGGCTCATGGTAGTTCTAGTGTTAAATAATCAGCTATAACGCCAAATTAACGCATTGTAATGGAAAATTACATACCGGTAAACTAACATAACGGTACAGAGCTGTTAGGATGAGAGTTCCACTGGCATATGTCCTGATATTTTCTAATTGTTGGCTGCTGTTATTTTATATTGCTAGTGGTAGTTTAATACCGGGTGATTATAATTAAAGTTACGATTTCAAAAATCGATAATTTTAAAACTATTGGTCAGAATGACGATATTTTAGCAGAACCATCGTAAGGCAATGGAATTTTGTTTGGCGAAGAAAAAAAATTGGTTCAAAATATGCCGATAGATGGCGCTGTCAGGGTAATGTCAGTTGAACGACCAAAAATGTATTCGTTAAACACAGGAATGTTGTTAGCCAAAAGGAAAAAATAGAGTTCAGGTATTTACTAAAAAATTATTAGCAAAAAGTTAAGAATACGTGTTTTCAGCGACAACAGCAATAATGACAAAAAAAAAAAAAATAACAGCTTCATGGAACAAACACCTTACTGATGATTAACGCATAAGTTGTTCGATATGCCCTCCGCCTTGTTCCTCTACTAATTGGAAGCGCAAAACGTCATGCTCCACAACACATCGGAGAGTATCTGTAATGATGCAATGGGTGTGGTGTGTGATGCTTGCCAAGTCGGCTAGATTCTGAATCCGCCCGCTGTAAACAACATCCTTCAGGTACCTCCAAAGCCCACACACGGGTTTAAGTTGGGGAAACGTGGCGCCCACGTTTTTATGGCAGGTATGTCTGTGGTGCGAATGTCACGCATTAGTAATTTGCATATCTCCAGACAATGTGAACCATGACAGCTCCATCTATCGGCACATTTTGGAACTTTTTTTTACTTCGCCAAACAAAATTATTTTACCTCATGATTGCTTTGCTAAAATATCAAGTCATTCTGACCAGTAGTTTCAAAATTATCGATTTTTGAAATCGTAACTTTAATTATAATCACCCGGTATTTTTAATATTGTTATTTTATTTTTTAATATTTTCTATTTCGATAAATTATTTTTACTTTGATGGTAAGGGGTAGAAGAAAAGTTTAAAACGATAAAAATTGACTGGTTTGATCCTTTGATCGTGTATTGGGAAACATTTAATTAATTTAGATTATTACATCTTTTGCATTTATTTATTTATGTTAATAAACAAACTGTTAAATTGTAAAAAAAAAAAAAAAAAATAACTAAAGTTTTAATATTGTACTACAAAATTAATCTTGCAAAAATATTTCAGCAACGATTTTGAAACCCATGTTCACCATTTTTTAATCGCAATTTCTTCTGTTTATTGTTTATTATGTTGTTTCCTATTTGCATCTGAAAAAATAAAATAAAATAAAATAATATAAAATAAAAATAAAAAATAAAAAATAAAATATTCAAAATTCATTCATAAAAATATTATATATATATTTATAACATTAAAAAAATTGTTTGTTTTTAAAGTATAGTTTTTCAAGAATTTAATTTAATTTATTTTGGATTAAAATGAAAAACGTAAATCCGTTAACTTCTTCGACGGCTATCGAGGCAAAACTGCTGAAAAACAGCTTTCCCAGATAACTGACAAGGAAGGTCTCCATAAGCGCATACTCAGAAAATTTTGAAAAAATTAGAGAATGTTCTTCTCATGAGGATATATACGTCTATAAAAAATTTTCTGCGGAACCTCGATATAACGTCCGTAAAAAATTATTAAAATTTCGTTCATTTGGCGATTTATCACCGGTTGGCGACGGAAAAAAATTAAAGAAATACGGTTTTATAACAAATACTCTTCTGCAAAAATCTAGGCACCAATCTGCCGATTTCCACCATTAAATTTTTAGTATTCTTCTCCTAATATGAATACTGATAAAATTTAGGCGAAGTATACTAATAAAATTTGATGAAGAATACTCATAAAATTAAGTGGTGTGAATCAGTCCATTGGCGCCTAGGTTTTTGCACCCCTGCTTTAAGGAAAAAAAATTCATGCTGAATTTGTTTATGTGGGGAAACAACTTTTTTAACTTAGATAATAAACAAATTTTTATAACTAAAATTTTGTGTGCTCATTTATATGTATATATAATGGAATTTAAAGATCGTAATTTACGATATAAAACATAATTTAAATTGATTGAAATTGTTTTAAGCTAAAAAATAAACCCGATTCTAAACATTGTCAATTCAAGGAAAAAGTATTGTGTTATGGAAACAACGACTTTTTCGATATGGAAATGTATAACGAATGCGTTTGTTATCGGGCTTTTCTTATTAAAATACATTTAAAAATTACTTATATAACTGATGAAGCCATTTAAATTAGGAACAAGAACAAAAAATCATGCGTCATGCATAGATTATGTAACACTTTCCAACGCTTCCAAAATAATTTTACATATCCTACTGTTTAATAAGCTGAAAGATAACATCTAAGTAAACAATTTGGAAAACGCATAACATATTTAAAAACATAATTTCAGGAATTTCCAACATATACAATATTCGGAAAAATATCCGAATACTTTTATTCAGCCTTGTATATGATCTACAGATTTGTATATATATACTACATAGGATGCTAAATTTTAGTTCAGTTAAGAAACGCGTAGCACAGTTTAAAATTCTACATCTGGAGTTTCTGTCAATAAACGGAAATGTGTTCGCGAACTTTTGTGCTTCCCTGTATATGATCTACAGAATTTATACACACCACGTAATAAACAAAAAGTGAGTTAAATTTAAAATCGCGTTCAGTAACTTAAAACGCGCTTCCAGGAATTATTGTTAACAGACAGTAGAGAATTCTTTTGTGTGTTCCTGTAAATGAACTATGACTGCTATACACACAATATTCTGTAGTGAACCTCTTGTAATGCACCTTAGTTATATATATAAATTTCAATGCGTTTAAAATAGTGAAACATTATTTAAATAAACCGCAGACGATTTTTCTCCATAGACGTAATGTAACGGAAGTCTTTTGACTGCCCCTGTAAAGTAACTATAAGTGCTATGCACACCCTATTCCATACTAAGCTTCTTGTAATGCACCTTAGTGATATATATCAATTACGATGTGTTTGAAATCGTGTAACACCATTAAAATAAACCGCAAATGATTTTTCCCCATAGACCGTAATGTAACGGAATTCTTTTGAGTGTCCCTGTAAAAAAACTATAAGTGCTACACACTTCCGTTGAAATAGGGAACATGCTATAGATAACGACAATATCATATAAAAATTTCAGAGCAATCCGAGCATATTTACGAGAGTTAGAGCACGGTCAGACGGCAGACGGCAGACTGCAGACGGCCATACGGCAGACAAACCAAAGACTTTTCAACTAGGTTGGAAAGTGTTAAAAATCGTGGAATGGGGGTTAAAACAATAGCAAAATTTCATTCAATCGCTAATAAATAGATTTTAAAAAAAAGTGAATGATTTATTTAATCTAATTTAAAGAATATTTTAAATTAACTTTACTGCAAACGTACAGAGAGTTGAAGATGTTGAACGCAAAATGCAAACGATTCTGAACAAGTGGGTATGGTATCATGAGTCCTAGAATTAATCCATTCGTATAATTTTTTTATGACAAGTTTACCCTTTGAAATTTTACAAAAATCTGATAGACATATTTGGAAATTTAAAAAAGCATTGTTGAAAATACAAAAATTATACAAAGAATAATAAACTTTCATCGTTTAAGTTTAAATTCATTAAGTATATCGCATTCGGATAATCATTATACAAGCAATTTTAAAATGCATTAAAATCGTTTGTGGTGGGCGAGGAAAACATGTTGCTAGCCAATTCGCGTCTTTTCGCACCAAATACTTGAAAGTATTTTATTTTTTTGCAGATTTTCTACTGGGATTCCGCAGCGAAATTTCACTGTTCCTTTATTACATACATGAGTAGCTTCATCAGCATTTTTTTTCAAAATTTTCTGAGTATGCACTTTAAGAAGCGTGAGTTTCAAGTTTTGCCTCCGCAGGTATAGCCGCTCTGCACAACTGTATGTTTACGGCTCTTACGAGCATAATTATGGAAATTTTCCGATCGGACCACCTATAAGACATTCTTAAAAGTTCAAACACTATAAAATGAAAAATAAATAAAAGGGAAGGATTGTAAAAAGAAGTAATGTTTTAAATTTGTTTTATTGGAGTTTTTTATTATGTATCAAGGTGCAAATTACCAATGCTGGGTGATTTCTGCTTCTGCCTCAATTGGACGTCTACTACTCGCTACGTCATCTGTTTTTGCTAATTCGAACTGTAATCAAAAATCACATTAAAAAATCTCATCTCATCGTACAATACTCTCCTGAAAGAGATTTTTTTTTAATATGTCTCCGTTTTCAAGTTGTTGAATTTTAAAATCAATGACTCCCTTTTAGGACACCTGTTATTTTGTTCTGCATTAAAATATTAGAATTCCAAGAATTCCAAATATAGATTTCAAAACAAGTTGTAATTTGTACGTCAAACGTGACAAATGAGGTGCGTTCGTACTGTTATTATTTCAGTAAAATGAATTATATCGTCTGTTATTATGATATGATTAATTTCTGTAATAAAATAAGTAAATTTTAACTTGGCAACATTTTATCTTTTGTTGACATTCACTGAAGATTCCAATGGGAAGCTTAAGTCTAGCTTTGAAATTTTCAGAACTTGAAAACCTTATTTAGACTCTTTTTCTATTTAATAAATATTTCTTCGTTAACATCTATCCACAAAAAATGTCGGTAGATTATAGGATTGCTATAATTAAACAATTTTAGTATACAAATTCGGTTTTACGGAAATAATATGACTCCATTTTAAATATTACGCAATCACCATGGAAACGTAGAATCATTACCTATCATGGGATATCATTGCATTAATTACGTATGATAGGATTTAATGGAATGAAGAATGTGACTATAACTTGGTCATAGATGTTTTAAAATGTCATTTACGAATGTTTTAAAATCTTATATATGACTATAACGTCACACATGTCAGATAACTTGGCTATACATCTCGGTCGCTTGACGATTAATCATCGGAGGCTGCTATAACAATGAAATACCAAGTTTTAAAAAAATTCAAATTACTTAATAAATATTTTTATTAATAGCTTTTTTAAGTTTTGATTCGATGTTCATAAAATTTGAAATGCCTCGACGTAATTCTGCAACGATTATACAGGGTGGTTCAGAACTATACGTCAAAAATGTAAAGGCAGGTAGAGGGGGCCTAAATAAGCATATTTAGTATAGGAATGTGGGTGCGGAAATCAAGCGTTGAGGCAATAGAGGGAGATGTTGAATTCAGCTGATGAAACCGTTTCGCTGGCTTGAATCGTCATTCACCACAGGGATTTCGAGCAATATGTATCATTAAATCAATGCGGGACTTGTCGGCATGCATTTCATGTATGGGGCTGTGCAAGGAAATGGAGCGTCTGCTCAAAGGATGTCCATGCAACGATTCCTCGGTAGGAATCTGCTGGATCGCCGAACATTTGAGCGTCTTCATCGGGAGTTGTGCGCGATTTCTTTTTGCTTCCAGGCGGGATACGGGCACTGGAAGATATCGCATAATTGCAGCAGTAGAAGAAGAAGTATTACGCACAGTAAGAGGATAGTCCATCGACAGGCTCGAGAGCCGTTGAACATGCGCATCCATTGAGCAGCCGCTCCATTTCCTTGCGCAGCCCAATACATGAAATGCAAGTCGGCAAGCTCCGCATTGGTGTAACGATGCATGTTTCTAGATATTCGTGCGGAGAATGGCGATTCAAGACAGTGATATGCTTTCATCCGCCGAACTCAACAGCGCCCTCTACTGTCTCAACGCTTTGTTTCCGCACCCACATTCCTATACGAAATCTGCTTATTTAGGTCCCCTCTACATGCCTTTACATTTTTGACATATAGTTCTGAACCAACCTGTATATATTAACATTCAAACCATTTGGTTGTGTAGTTTTTGCGCTGTTATATGCAGCAGACAGATGGACAAACGGACAGACCAGACGACAACTATTGATGCTACGTATTTATATAATTTCGAACGCACCTAATAACTAAGTCTTAGATTTCGAAAATGTTCTTGCACTTTTAAATATTATTTTCAGTAGAGCATAAAAAAGAGTTTCATGTGCTGTTCACAGAATGAGTGAAAGTTTGTTTCTGTGAAGTAGAGAAACTTTTCTCTTAGACTATGCTGAAAAAAAAGAATATCTAATAACATATATTGGGTATTAATAATGTTTAAAATGCCATCAATATAATCTTTGCCTTATGCTTTTCAAAAATGATGTTGCTTACAACACCAATTTTTAAATAATATTTCAAATCATGCGCATGTTTATTTCATGCAGTAACGGTTCGTCAGGGGCTTCACAATCACTTTACTACTAGTATTTTAACAAACTAAATTTTTCTTTATTTAATCACAGAAAATACCACAATTAAATAAGATGAAATGTAATATACGAAAATTCTGGTAGAAAGTGACTGTGAACCTCCTGACGAGCCACCACTGATTTCATGTATATCTTATGGGTAGTTGCCAAGTTTTACGCTTTATTTCTAACACTATTTGGAAATAAAAATTTGCTTTCTATAATCACAAAAATTTTGAATTAAGAAAAATTTTTCGTTCACATATAGTTGCAGAAAAAAAGCTTAAAAGTTGGTAGTTATATCTTATGTATCTAAGCTTGTTTTTTAAAACAATAGAAAGAAAATTTACATCGCAATATTCCTTTGTTTCAATGATAATTTAATTTTAAATTAACTTTTCAATTTCACTATCATTTTTAAATTGAAGTGGAAATTCTTTTTTTTTTAAATTAATTTGATTTAATTAAATAAATGTATATTCAACAATGAAAGAAATTCAATTAAATGAATTAAATTTACTGTGTCCTAATTATTTTCACAATGTAAGATTTAATTTTACGTTATTAAGAAAGTAATTGCGTTTTCTTTTTCCAGAGAAAGAGAATATCTTTTAAATGTTGTTTTAGTGCAGTTTTCAAAGTCCATTTATTTGTGCATATAAATTTTAGAAACATGTAGAAAAAAGTACTCATAAAAAGTACTCATGTAGAAAATTTTCAATTTTTAGACGTGGATTCCTTTAATAATATTAGCATTTTTATACCATTTGAGAGAAAAATTCACATCCGATTTCTTCGATAAAAATAATTGCGAATCCTTTAATTACATGAATATATTATTTGAATAAAAAATTTCTCGCTTTTACAATTTTGATCTCTGTTATTTTGAAATGAAAATAAAAATAAATATAACTTAAAATTTTTTGTTCATCCCTGTCGAATGCTACACTGATTAGAAAAGAAAATTATAATAATTTCCTGTGGATGAATCAAACAAATATATTTTGCACCGGAAAATGTACTTAATAAAATGTTACTGATTCCCGTGCTGTATTTATTTAGTAAATCCATTTATTACAACAGTCTAAAGCAAAATTAATTTTTTTTATGCATAGTCGCTTCACAGATCTGTGCAAATAATAATATAGCTGGTTATTTGAAAGAAACTGTTCATCATTTGCCAAAAAAACTAACCATAATAACTAGGTAGTACATTTCGTAAACTCTAAATAAATGTTCATTAGTGATTAGAAAATTGCCAGTACTCTAGTACAAGGTAACACGAGTTTAAAATTAGAACATAAACGCTCACGTTAAATGTTAAGCACTTAATTCAATTAAAATAAAATTCTTTCGTTGTGGTATTTCGTAAATTGCAAATACCTAATCTATGAGGCTTCCTTAAAATAATAAAAATAATAAAAAAATAAATGAACAACGTAAAATAGCACAAAGAAAAATATATAAAATGGCAAACAGCTATTTCGGAGTGGCTAAAGCTTCATCATCAGTGCCAAATTTAAAAGATTAAAAACCGATACAAAAGCTCAAGCCATGTATGCTTGCGTCTCCCGCACGCGCCCAAGTTTGAATGGCTGTGAGTTTTTCATAAACAACAGCGGAATCAGGAACCATATGTGACGCAGGAGACCAATAGCAGAGCCCGGCAGACTGGACGAGTTTAAGTACGAAGTAGAAAAAGGGGTGGGGGAACGATGAGAATGAATTAAAGAAAAGCTAGCCAGATATTTGAAAATTTTGGTGTACAGGATATATCATTAAATAAGTTGCCTGAATTTTTCCATATATAATAAACTTTCCAAAAATCAAGGTCGTAAATAGATGAGCATTTCTGAATTATTGAACCCTCTGAAAAATTAAAACTGTGATTGTCAGAACAACAATTGTTAGCAATCGCAGATCGTTTAGTGTCACAATTTTTAACATAGTTTTTATGTTCCCCCAAGCGCACCTTAAGGGGTCGCTTCGGATTACCTATGTACATTCTATCGCACTCGCAAGATATCTTATAAATTCCCCAATGTGAAAATCTGCCAATTGGATGTTTGAGATCTGTAAATTTGATTTTGTTAAATGGTGCGTAAATTACTTCAAAATCGAATCTTTTCAAAATTCAAGATATTTCATGGCTTATTCTCAGAAAATATGGAAGTATTATTAAATTTTCATTGCGAACAATGTTAACGTTGGAATGTGTACGTTTAATTAGTTCATTATGAATTGAATCAACAATTTTAACAGGATAACCCCGGTCAATGGTTATTGATTTAATCTGGTCTAACTCTGTTTTGAGTAAACTCCCAGATGAACAATTTTTTTAAGGTGCGATGAACATAGGTATTAAAAGCAGCCAATTTTTGATTAGGGGGGTGAGACGAAAGACGATGTGGCGGTAAAGAAACTGCGAATGGTTTACGATAAACAGTTGTTTGGAATAAGTCATTTTCGCGGTAAACCATAACATCAAGGAAAGATAGTTGGTTATTATTTTCAAATTCAGCATTCACATTTTACGTTGTTCATTTATTTTTTAATATAACGCACAAGGTTAAATCCACCTATTTTTAAAATAAGGCTTCCGCCTAAATTAAATATAATTAAAGTTAACATTAACGATTGTTAAAAATACCTTCATTTTAATTGACGGAAAAAAATTTACTCAATATACCTGTAAATAAATAAATTAATTAAGTTAATATAAAAATAATTACACACATTTCAAAACACGATGATTGGAAAGTAAAACAAAAAATAATTAAATTACAATTATTTATTTACAGTTATAAACATATTTACCAAACATAAGAAAATATTAAAAAAAGAGAAAACACAAACCGTTTTCCGAAAGATTAAATGCAGCATTTATGCTGATTACATTTAGTTTCTTTATTACAATTACTTTCCTATTAAATGTAAATATCATGTTGACAT
Organism: Maratus michaelseni; assembly: GCA_963931845.1. Classification (NCBI taxonomy): domain Eukaryota; kingdom Metazoa; phylum Arthropoda; class Arachnida; order Araneae; family Salticidae; genus Maratus; species Maratus michaelseni. The sequence continues at coordinate 112,609,645 of OZ007599.1, forward strand.
TGATCAATCTACCAATTGTAGTTAACACATTTAAAAAATTAATAAACCATTAAGTAGTATTTCCAAAACATCTCCCTACGTAGATACATTATCATAATAATATTTAAAAGACAAATATTGGGATTAGATTTAAATCACACCTTGCACTCATAAGTAGATGTGATTCTACTTATGAGTAGATCCACATCTACTTCATGGACATAACTCTTCTTGAAATCATAAATATGAAATATATTATATGGGAATGAGATGTAATTTTCCCAACTCAGCGAAAAAGTCCGGTACAGGATTCGAACCCGTGATCCCTTTGCTGAAACTGTCAATGCCCTACCAACTGAGCGATTCCGGACGAATATGGCTGTCTTATCAGTCACATTTGGAATATCACTCTTTCCGAACAATAGTTTTAGTGTCGATTTCTATTGCAGATGTTTAAAATATCTACAACGAAGCATGTTGTTTAGAAATAGTGGTATTAAAATATAGACTAGTGGGACCTCTAACCAGGAAACAATGCCTTATTGTAATAATGAAAAAAATCTAAGGAAGAAGCAATCGAATATAGCGAAATGTGTCTTTTTACACATAAATCATTTGCCCTCGTCTGCCCGATATCGACATATAGTCGCTACCATGTCAAACTATCGAATGTGAAAAATGTATTTTTCATTACTTTTAAAAATGGATCAATTGTCACCACTAAATATTAATAATATTCTTCAACAGGGTTGTCTGTTTGACCTGCTATTCAGAAATTCTGAATCCATACCAGAAATTTCAAATAGAAATTTTTGCTTTATTTAATGACAAACATTTCGTGATTCTCGAAATTTTCGGTATGGATTCAGTATTTTTGAATAAAATGAAGGACCCTGTTCTTCAATGGAATTTTATCAATATTCGTACTAGGCAAGGAACACTAATAAAATATAGTGGTGACAATCGGCCAATTTTTAAAAGTAATGAAAAATTCATTTTTAGGGTTTCGTTCATCTCACGAAACCCTATTGCTCCCTCTCCGTTGTCTGTCTGTCACAGAGCCATTCTAGAAAACTATGTAACTTACAGAGTTGAAACTTTGTGTATAAATCAGAATATCAGCTGTAAAGAGCTGAAAATATTTAAATTTGAAAAATTCGTATTATTTTAATAAATATAGATAAAAACCTAAATTATAACAGCCTTTTCTTATTAAATTTAAAAATTTTCATTATAGCAGATGCCAAAAATTAAAAATCCACATGAAATTCTTTCTACAATAATTAATTTTCAATCAGACGATTTTCACGTGAAAAGTAAACAAGAACGAAAAATCATGCGTCAAGCATAGATTATGTAACACTTTCCAACGCTTCCAAAATAATTTTACGAATCATACTCTTTAATAAGCTAAAAGATAACATCTAAGTAATCCGAATACTTTTATTCAGCCCTGTATAGGATCTATAGATTTGTATATATACTACATAGGATGCTAAATTTTAGTTCACTTAGGAAACACGTAGCACAGTTTAAAATTCTCCGTCTGGAGTTAAATAATACGGAAATGTGTTCCCGAACTTTTGTGCTTCCCTGTATAGGATCTACAGAATTTATACACACCACGTAACATACAAAACGCGATTTAAAATTAAAATCGCGTTCAGTAACTTAAAACGCACTTCCAGGAATTATTGTTAACATACAGTAGAGAATTCTTTTGTGTGTCCCTGTAAATGAACGATGACTGCTATACACACAATATTCTGTAGTAAGTCTCTTGTAATGAACCTTATATAAATTTCAATGCGTTTAAAATAGGGAAACATTATTTAAATAAACCGCAGACGATTTTTCTCCATAGACGTAATGTAACGGAATTCTTTTGACTGTCCCTGTAAAGTAAGTATAAGTGCTATGCACACCCTATTCCATATTAAGCTTCTTCTAATGCACCTTAGTGATATATATAAATTTCAGTGCGTTTAAAATAGTGAAACATTATTTAAATAAACCGCAAATGATTTTTCCCCATAGACCGCAATGTAACGGAATTCTTTTCAGTGTCCCTGTAAAAAAACTATAAGTGCTACACACTTCCATTGAAATAGGGAACATGCTATAGATAACGATTATAACATATAAAAATTGCAGGGCAATCCGAGCATATTTACGGGAGTTAGAGCACGGACAGACGGCAGACGGCCAGACGGCAGACGGCCAGACGGCCAGACGGCAGACGGCCAGACGGCCAGACAAACCGAAGTCATAAACACTTTTCAACTAGGTTGGAAAGTGTTAAAAAGAAATAAAAAGAGTCACCAATTGAAAAAAAGATAAATATGAAATAAAATTGATTGACGTCATAGTAGTAATAAAGCGGAAAATTTCTAAGATTTATCAATAATACAAGGGGTATGAGTAGAGTATGTTTATGTACACAAAGCAGGTTGATATCACGTCATAGAGAATAAAAAGAGAATCTGACGTCATATTGGAAGTTTAACGAATTTTTCAAATATTTGAGAATAATACAATGTAAGTATGAATATGAGTAATAAAGAATAGTAAATATATGAGTTTGAGAAACATATTGAATCGTGATAAAAATCCGATTATGGAAATATTCGCATATTTTAATATTTTGAAGGTGTAGAACATGTTTAATTTTGAAATTATTTTTTTTAATATCGCATTTAGTCCGCATGACAGATTATTAAGACAGAATATAACAGCGGGCATTTAGATATTAAAAAAAAACGAAAAAATGGACCGGTAAGTTTTTACTTTATAAAAACATGACTTTTTTTTTTTTGTTGCTGAATGAAATTTATTTGGATTTTGTTGGAGATAAACAATCAACATGGCACATTTTTTAATTTCTTTATTTAAGTTTAATTTATTGTAATTAATAATGTTTTTTTTTATTTTAGCAATCTTTTTCTTTGTTTTTTTTTTTCTAAAGTTTTTTTTTTTTTAAATATCTTCTTTAATTTTTGTTTTCCATCCATAAATATGGATATCATTTTAAAGCATTTAAATAGTTAAATTTCAATATTTTATTTATTTTTCCATTAATATAATTTTCTAAATTTTATTCCACATTATTATTTTGGATCAGCGGGTATTAGCAATTTTCACCCTAGCAACATCAACTCCTGATATTCACCAGAGTACAAAGGAATGTACGGGTCGTTTTGGGAAAGGTGACCTCATGATAGCGTCACGTATGCATTCTCAATGTCACTTTTACAGAGAGTGACCACTTCAAAAATTGACCCAGCCAATCTCTGAGGAACGAGAGGGGCGGAAAAAAAGGCCCCCAGTGGAGGTGGCAGGCTCCCCTCTGAAAAGCCTTGAGTTTTTCCTGAATTTGTGAAAAGTGCAACAGCTCTGATGTAAACGTCCAAGAAAATAGAAAGTTCGGGTCGGGGCGACGCAGCCCTAAAGCCTGGATGGAGTTTTCTTCAGTCTTGGTATGGGTGAGCCATTTCTTTTTAAAGAATAAAATCCTCGTGCCCGGCTGGTCCATTTTAATTTAATTTTATATTTTTATGTGACAGTAACTTTAGGCCTCATTCTTTTATTCTCAAATTTATCATTTTTTTTAACTATTATTTTATCAAAATTTTAAATAATTATTTTCAAGGGAACATTGTGCCCATATTCAGATTAATAGTTTATTTTTAAATTTTATTCTCACCTCTTCCACAATGTCTCCAAAATAATAATTATCTGGAATGTAAAAAATTCTAGTATTCATCATTTTGAAAACAATGTAGTTCCATGGTGACTGTGTAAAATTCAAGTCTGTACATTTTTTAAAAATAACCATACAAATAAATCACGAATTTTAATTGTAATTTTGACTTTTGTGAAATTCTTTAAAAACATTTGTTTGTGTAATTATTTTAAATATTTGGGTATTTCAGGTACTTAAATTAATTTTAAAAATACTGTATTTATACGATTATTAAGATTTTGTATTTATGTGTCTTTGTTCTCTTTCAGAGTCGCGAGAACCATTTTTAGCAATTCAACTCTAACTATCTTCCTCTTAATTAAAATAAAAAGTTATTATTTTGGAAAATTTTAACATTGTATTTGGTCTGGTGCCTAGAACCAGGTGTTGGTTTTGGTTATCTGTGTTCTTCTTTAATTGTAGCAAATTTAATACTGGTATGTTATAATTTTTTTCTTTCCTATTTTTTTTTCTAATTATATATATTTCACCATTTTTTTCTTTCTATTAATTTATTTTGTAGTTAACTATCATTATAATAAAATTCAGCTTTAAAAAAAAAAAATCATATATATGTGTATGGTATATAATATATATGTACATAGAGGAGACATTTGTGGAAGTTTATTTTATTTTATTATTTTCCCCCTTGGTGTGAACTGAAAGCTACAAAATATTTTGAATATAAAATTTGAATATTTAAAGTTGTGTTTTAAATTTATTGCAAGTAATAATAATAATAAAGAAAAATGTCTAATAATTGATGCGATGGACTAGATATTATTGTGTCACCAATGTAATATAAACCAATGATTTTTATTTCAAAATTGAGATTTCTAATTGTTATGGTTTCTTACTTAAAATATAATTTAATTCCAATAAAGTATATCTAAACTTATTAAATCTAATATTATTAAAAAAAAAAACTCAGAAAATACTTAAAACAATAAAAAAAAATATATTTATACACCCTCAAAGGAGTATAAAAAATATAATAAATAAAATAAATAAATAAAGTAAAATTAAATTAAATAAAAATGAATAAGTAAATAAATAACAAATGCTTTATATACATGATTTTCTAACATAATTTTATAACTAATAATACTATGATCATTGTTGATTGTTAATCTGAATATTGTTAAAGAAAATGACTATGGAGGTAATGCAATGTTTCAATCAACCGTTCACCACGACAATGTTTCTGTTGTTATTTTTAAAAGCTATGATATATTATTATGTATTGTATTAATGTGGTGACTATTTAGTGTATTATATATGATAATAATGTATATCTAAAAAGAAGTTTCATGGTTTCGTAAGGTAAATAAAAAATAAAAAAATAAATAAACGACAAGTGCTCAATAGAAATAATTTGTTTTGTCAAATAATAATATACTCAAATGTCATTGAAAATTTATATATTTATCATTATTTACAATGAGATAAAATCTATGTTTCATGTTCATGAGTTATTATTTGCATAATTTTCCTGAAATTTTATTTCATATATGTTTTTCAATAAAAATTGATTTCTTTTAAATTAATTTAAAAAAAAAGAATATTGAATAAAATATTTAAAATAAATTATAGAAATTAGTCACAATGAGTAGATAAATATGCATTTTAATAAGAATAATAATGAAATGCTGCCAGCATACAACCAATAAATACACGTTAAAAAAAAAAAAAAAAAAAAGAAAGAAAGATAGAAATAGAAAATTGATAATTAATTTTCACGGAAAAGTGTAATTTATTTCCAAGTTTAGTATTTGGTTGTATTTATTGAAGTTCTATTTCTTCATGCACTGCTCGCAGAAAAATATTTTTAGGCATAATCAAAAAATAAAGTAAAAAATAAATAAATATGTATATATATTTTTTCTTTTCCCTTTTGCATTTTGGCTCATCAAAATTATTGTTTACCATTAACACTGTACACAAAATTTAGTGCTTTTATGGAAGACACTGCATGCTTTTGTTCATTTTTTGCCTTATTGTGTACTTTCAGAATACACCTTTTCTACAAGCTAAGAAATTTTAACATAAAGTGTATTTATGTAGGGAGATTATACGAATTTTTCGTTCACATTGATGCTGTCGGTGACTAGCATTTTCCCCCAGTTGCTCCTAGTTCGTAGAATTAGTTAAGGTTAGGGAGTGAGGCTTTTCCCCCTCCCCCAGCTCTCTTGTCTCTGTAAAACAGATTCAAAATATTTGGATCACAAGGAGAACTTTTAGTCTCCCCTTCCCCAAGGCCGATTTTGCTAATCGGAGGCATTTTTCATTATAGCATTCACTTGTATATATTTTTTCGCTATTTGGAACTTGCATTTTGGGTTAGAGACACTCGAGGCAGGCTGTGTGTAAACCTATTGAATGTCCTTTTATTTATTTTTTTTAATAAAAACGATGATAAAAAGTATTGAAAAATTGTATATAGAAAATAAACAAATATAAGAAAAAAAATGAATTTAGTACTAATGAAAAATGATTTTAAAATGAAATGAAAAAAAAATTCATCGTTATTTTTAAGTGTATTTATGTTATTGTATGTGTTTTGTATATATTTTCGGTTTACACACGGTACGAATTTAGCATGCGAAGTTTTGTGGAAACATTACATTCAAACACAGAGTTCTCATATACCAGCCATTATTTCTAGTTAATAATGCGTTAGATACAAACAATCATTACACATTGATTCACGTTTTATGACACATTTACTCTCGTCAACAATTCTTGTTCTTATGTTTATTTGATCTCAGGATAACTATTGAACTTGAACAAAATACATTTTTTTTTCATAGACATGAAACAACACTGAGTAAGTCACACACTGACACACAAAAATACAATAATAAATAAATTATTATTAAATAAATAAATAATCAAATGTATTTTAAATAATAAGTAAATAAATAAATAAACCATTACTTCACATTATTGAGAAATAAATAAATAAATAAATAAATAAAATAAAAATAAAAATAAATAAATAAATAAATAAATAAGAATAAAATAAAAATTTATAAATAAATAAATAAATATATAATGACTAAAATTAATACAACAGTAAATTAATATAATTTGGCATCAACTTCATATTGCATGATAGCCACCGGTCAAAAACATTGGTACATTTTAAACATTGTAAGGCAGGCGCTTGCCTTACATTATGTTACCGTTTCGACTCTGCGAAATGGAATTTAACTTATTCCTAGGGTATGACTGCTGGCAGTTATGTAAATTGATAAGTGAATCCGTTCTGCAGAATCGAAAATAACACACAAAATGTTCAACTAATTTTGATTTAACTAAATCTTTGCACATCATGCAAATGCTCAACAATGTTTAATATTTTTGTAATATGATGGGTAACGGTTATTTTTTTTAGATTGCAATTAATAATTATTTTTATATTGAAAGCAAAATAAATAAATAAACAAATAAAAAAATAAAATTATGATATTTTAAGAATCTAATTAAGAAGGATTTTAGTAAATGAAAAGTTTGTATTAAAATTACAAAATATGTAACTGGTTTAATTAGTAAAATTGTTATTTGTTTAGATGTCATACTGTTAAACGTATGTTCGGTTCAGGGCAGCACACAACACTATATAAACACTAGGCCATAGGGAATTGTAAACCTATACTACGATGTAAGAATAAACCTTGTAAGGTAAACATTGTCGCTAAAATTATGTATAGTATTTCTCGGGCCATTTTTTTCATTCACATACATTACACGACTTTAGAGGAGGTACAGTGCTACCCACCCATCAGCGTTATACTCGATGAAAACAACATGTAATTGTTTCAGATTTGAACTATATTTATACATATTATAATTTTCATAAAATTTTCTATATGTTTTTTTAACCATTATTTTTTTAACAGTTCTTTTCTATATATATCTCTATTTTCTTTTGCAATATGTTATGAACTCTCTAAAATTATCTTATTGTAGCTGTTATTATTTTCTGATGTGCGTAACCAACTAATTGAATTTTCTTTTCGACTTTTTGGTCACTGAGCTTGGATTTTGATACCAGTTATTGTTTTTAATTTTTCAGTGTTCCTACTAACACTCTATTTTTTTATATTTATTCTTTAATATTTCTCATTCGATTGTGATATTATTAACCGAAGTGCATTGTTGGAATTTAACCTCTAATAATTGAAGCTCTGTTTATAATGTAGCAATTGAATTTCAGGTATTTTAGAAAACACTTTTTATTTAATTACCTAAATAACATAATGTCTCAATGTAATAACTTAATATTTTTCCTACCAATTCATATTCATAATATACTTATGGGATTTTAGAATCCTTCATAGGCAGTTATTTTAAATCTAAAATATTCATGTTTTTCTTTAAATTCTCAAATATAAAAGTAAGTAAATAATTAAATAAAAATAGCAAAACATCATCAAAAATTGTGACAATACTCTCACATTCATACTTTTGTCAGTGATACACACTCCAAGAGAACTACCCAATCCCCAGCTACAACATTACGGCAATCCCCCCCTTCCCCCCACGCGCGTTCGGTCCGGCACATCCTCGGGAAGCGCGGCTAGGAGAACTTTATTCATTCCCCTAGTTTCGGTTTCAGTGTTGGTAAACAAACCTTGTTTTTTTTTTTTCTGTCGGGCAGGGCCTGCTTGTGTTTTCTTTCATCGGTAGCGTATATGCATATTTGTCACATTTATATACAACAGTAGTAAAATAAAGTATTACTATTTAATAAGTATTAATTGGAGATTAAATAAAAAATTTAAAAAAAAGTAAAGAGTAGTTTTTCTCTATACACAAATTTGCAATATGTGAAACAGTTGCTGTCCTATATATATTTTTTTATATTGATTTACAGATTGTTATGTATATTTATCATTCTCTTTTGCACAAGTATTGTTAATAGCAGATGTTCCCACTTTGGATCCCCACTTGGTTTTCGGTATTTTGTTCTAAATTTTATGCATTGTTACTCTTTCTTTCGCGAAGCCAGCACGGGTGGAATTAAATGTAAAAATATCACAGGCTCACCCACACACACACACAAACATTCATACATACACAACACACAAGATTGTGAGGATTAGTTTCCTAAACAAGTTCCAGTTTCCTTTTGCAGAGAACCAGGAGATGAAGAGGATAGTGAATCTACAACACAGGTGTTGTGAATGAGGAGGACAGGCCATGCTCAACATCCACTTCTTTCTGAACGGACAGTTCATTGTATTTTTTCCCTTTTTTTTATTGTGCAAAGAGGTGAGAGCCATGTTGGAGATAAACAATCAACATGGCACATTTTTTAATTTCTTTATTTAAGTTTAATTTATTGTAATTAATAATGTTTTTTTTTATTTTAGCAATCTTTCTCTTTGTTTTTTTTTCTAAAGTTTTTTTTTAAATATCTTCTTTAATTTTTGTTTTCCATCCATAAATATGGATATCATTTTAAAGCATTTAAATAGTTAAATTTCAATATTTTATTTATTTTTCCATTAATATAATTTTCTAAATTTTATTCCACATTATTATTTTGGATCAGCGGGTATTAGCAATTTTCACCCTAGCAACATCAACTCCTGATATTCACCAGAGTACAAAGGAATGTACGGGTCGTTTTGGGAAAGGTGACCTCTTGATAGCGTCACGTATGCATTCTCAATGTCACTTTTACAGAGAGTGACCACTTCAAAAATTGACCCAGCCAATCTCTGAGGAACGAGAGGGGCGGAAAAAAGGCCCCCAGTAGAGGTGGCAGGCTCCCCTCTGAAAAGCCTTGAGTTTTTCCTGAATTTGTGAAAAGTGCAACAGCTCTGATGTAAACGTCCAAGAAAATAGAAAGTTCGGGTCGGGGCGACGCAGCCCTAAAGCCTGGATGGAGTTTTCTTCAGTCTTGGTATGGGTGAGCCATTTCTTTTTAAAGAATAAGATCCTCGTGCCCGGCTGGTCCATTTTAATTTAATTTTATATTTTTATGTGACAGTAACTTTAGGCCTCATTCTTTTATTCTCAAATTTATCATTTTTTTAACTATTATTTTATCAAAATTTTAAATAATTATTTTCAAGGGAACATTGTGCCCATATTCAGATTAATAGTTTATTTTTAAATTTTATTCTCACCTCTTCCACAATGTCTCCAAAATAATAATTATCTGGAATGTAAAAAATTCTAGTATTCATCATTTTGAAAACAATGTAGTTCCATGGTGACTGTGTAAAATTCAAGTCTGTACATTTTTTAAAAATAACCATACAAATAAATCACGAATTTTAATTGTAATTTTGACTTTTGTGAAATTCTTTAAAAACATTTGTTTGTGTAATTATTTTAAATATTTGGGTATTTCAGGTACTTAAATTAATTTTAAAAATACTGTATTTATACGATTATTAAGATTTTGTATTTATGTGTCTTTGTTCTCTTTCAGAGTCGCGAGAACCATTTTTAGCAATTCAACTCTAACTATCTTCCTCTTAATTAAAATAAAAAGTTATTATTTTGTAAAATTTTAGGATGCTCTTTTTCCATTATTTTTCTCTTTCTCTCTTTGTAATCGTATGCATTAAGTGCATTCCCTTTCCTTTTGTAATTTTTTTTATTATTATTTTGCGGTCACAGATATTCTAGATCAGCGTTAAAAAACATCGAACCGGAGCTTGCTTATTTTTTTTTATCGTCTTCACAACGCGGCGATTAAGCAATAAAGCTCTTCTAAATTGTACTAACCACTATTCCTTCTCTTTTAACAACTTGTGATACCTTGTAGGGAATTAACACCCAAAATCTTCCCAACAGATTTATTAAAGAAAGGATAAAGTGTTTTGAAAGGAATATTAAACGAAACCCTTTGAGCGATAATAATCGATCACGCTTACCCACTTGTTTTACATTCGACACTTTGACACGGTAGCGACGAGATAAAGTCTTAAAGTTTGTTAATTTATTTATTTATTTTAGGGAGAAAAAGCGTGGTTCTGATTCAAAAATTTTAGCAATCAGATTAATATAAAATACAAAACATATTTAGATACTGTAATATAAAAATGAATGAAGCAAAAAAACAAATGATCTTGACAAATATGGTACTGAACTAAAAATGCTTGAAGCATAGAAAATCGTGGAACCAAGAACATTTCATTAACTTAAATCTTATTCAATGATTACAATGGTCAACCTCCTGAAAAAAAATGAAAAAAAAAATTGCAAGAGCGGACGTTTCAAATGGAAGTGGCCGAGTTTGCACTAACCCAGACTTGTACCAAACATACCGAATCATGTCGGAGTATTGCGTCGCACTAAACTGGAAATGTACGTACAAGTGACTGGAGTTTTGTGATATTGCTACGCTGAAACATATCAACTCGTCCTTCCATTCTATTAAATAAATAAATTAGCAAATTTTAAGACTTTATATCTCGATAGCGGGGAGACGAGAGCAAATGATTTATACTTGAAAAAACAGGTTTCACTATGCTCTTTCGATTGGTGTTTATTTAGATTTTTTTCCATTATTACACTAACGGCTTGATTTCCTGGTTAGAGCGTGCGCGGTACGTGTTAAATTTGTTTTTGGTCATTAATTTCGCTTGCCTCTTCTGCGGTCGGAATTCAAAACCGAAGTGCTAGCATATGCAAATTTCATTCACATACATGAGCGTACTTTCCCCTCCAACGACGAGTTCTTAAAATAGAAGTTTGTCGCAAGAATAAAAATATATGTGTACACCAAGTTAACACTGAAGATTCAGCACATCGTCCGAATTGGGAAATATTAATCATAATAGCTTTTCAGTGGAAAAAAAAGTTTATTGTTTGTATTTATCGTGTAACCTAACTAACAATGGAATGGAACTAATTAGCACAATTCCTGAAATATTCTGATTCAGTGTGTATTTTAAACAATTCAACATAACATGATATTAATTTAGGTTTAACCATCGCCTCCAGAAAAGTAGGGCTACGCGCTGACACAAATATGGCGGCTATCGTAGGTGATTTTTTAAAGCGTTTTTACAAGTCCACTGAAATTACGCACCATTAATTTCTAAAAGTTCCCTTTGACTTCTTTTATATCAGGAAAACAAGACGAAGAAAACTTAGAAATTATTGGTTTTCGAATTCGAGAGACTGTACAAACACTGAAAAAATCCGCCTACGACAGTCGCCATTTTTGTGTCAGAGTGCAGGCCTATTATTCAAGGGGTTGTGGTTTAATGTAAAAAAAATCTGTATTTTTGTTGACAGTTAATCTTCGTAACCTGATCCATAACCAAATGGCGTATTTCAGAAAATGTGATTTTGAGACACGTGTTTCTTTTAACCCTCCTAGCACTATTTTAAATTTTTTATGAGAGTTTTAGCTTTACATGATTTGAACCAAAAATTTATTCTATTAAATGCAATTTCTCTTTACGAAAGTTTATTTGATTGTTTTTATTATGCTTAAATTATTATTTTTTTCTGGTTCGAAACATGAAAAACTTAAAAAAAAAAGAATTAAAAAAGAGCCACAATAGTACTATACTAGATATAATTTCAATTGATTACTCAAGGTCACTACATTACTTTTGACACAATTATTCAAATTGGTAAAGAAATCATATGATATGTAATATTCCCAACTGAGCAAAAAAGTCCGTGCCAGGATTCGAACCCGGGATCCCTTGGCGGAAGCTGCCAATGCTCTACCAATTGTGCAATAAAGCTTGGGTTACTGGAGGTAACATTACCTGTGGTTTATTCTGTTGCACTGTTTCATATATCACACCAGATGCTATGATCATTAAGGTAAACTGGGTGAATACGTTCAGCCATATTCTTCCGGGATTGCTCAGTTGGTAGAGCATTGGCAGCTTCAGCCAAGTGATTCCGGGTTCAAATCCTGGCCCGGACATTTTCGCTCAGTTGGGAAGATTACATATCATACTCAATGTCAGTTTCCCTGTTCTTATCGTAGGTCAATAACTATGGTAACACCGCATTTGTCTGACTGACCGTTCTTTTTTCCCCCAGTATTTAACATCAATAGAAAGCTTTGTCTTTTGTTCGATTACAGCGAGGCAAAACTAGTCGTTGGGGGCCACCGTAATACTTACCCATCATGTATATGTATAATGTAAAATATTAAAATAAAAATGTGTAAACTACTTATAAAATGCATTGCAATTCAAATAAAATTGTGGCTTGATGACGTCATAAAAAGGCTCGATTACTGAATTGCTTGAAAGAGGTTTTTCCTTATAACTCCAAAAATAATACTCCTATTAACTAGCGGTTTATTGCATCTGATTCAGCGTCAAATTTCCAATTAAAATATATATTTTAAGTGAAATTTGGATGAAATACAGGGTCATAAAAAATCGAAGAGTGTGGAAAATAGGATTACAAATATCTCGGCAACTCATTATCCGATCGACTTCATGTTTTATGCAAAATTTATGTTTTTTTATTGTCTTTTATATTTATTCCTTAAAATAAACAATTTCGAAAATTTTTATATACCTTTCATCAGAACGAATATTTCGAGAGTCCGAAAAAAATGTTCCGGTTAATCGAGGTTGTTGAAATGAAATAGGCTTCTTCCCATTATTACATACTAAGTACATACCAAATTGCAAGTCACTATCTCAATTTGTTCGGGAGATAGAGCGTTTACAGACACACACACAGACACATAGACGGACGGCAAATTTTTTTTTAAAAAAAATATGTTTTTCGGAATCTCCAGTGTCTGAAACGTGTAAATCCGTCAAAAAAATTTTTTCGATTTTCAAAACGATTACAAGACTTACCCTATACTACGTATGATGGGTAAGTAAAAACGAGACGAGGAACTTAAATCATCTAATGCGATGATAACGAAGAAATGAAGTTGAGAGAGTGGATGTCCTTCAGAAGATAATTGAAATTACATAGAGTGTAGGGTGTTTTCATTAATGGTGCTCCTTTAATGGTAATTCCTATTCACATTCGCTTTTTTCACCTATTATTAACGACTACTAAACAATTTCTTCAGATTAAGTACACGAATCGGAATGAACGTGTAGAACCGAACAGAGCTGGTTTTTGGTAGCTGTCCAATAATGAGTTACAACTTTCTGACTATGATATAAATGTCCGTATTGAAAGAAATAAGAATTTGTGATATATATGTATTTTGAAATAACTTTTCTATGAGCTTGTGTATGGTATGCTAACAGTAGAATAATTTTTATGAGAGATAAATATATTTTCTTTACTTTTCGTTCGTTTGTTTTACTTTTATAATAAGTAATTTGTAACTTTTCATGATAGATGCCAAACTTTCCGAACTTTAAGCATCACTATTTTCGAATGCATTTGTTATAGTTTATGGCAAAAAATTGCTATTAAGTAAGACGATTATCACATTTCAGATATAGTGGAACTGAAAAATAGGAAATTTTGGGAGCTGTTTATTTATGCTTTTCATTTTCAGTTATGCACAAAATCATGGGTTTCATGTGTTTTATTAAAGCATTAATCGCCTTATTTAATAACTGAAAATGTGCGATTAAAAATGGCATTGGATTCATGATTTAAAAGTTTTGCAAATAAATAAGCTGAATAAAACTAGTAATAAGATTAAGAGCCTACACTAGTCACGCGAAGAAACGCTCACGCTAATGTTAAGTCTATGGGAAGGTTATCCCGCGATTTCTCGCTCGCATTTTAATATTTTTAAATGATTTTTTTGCGTAGGATAGCTGAGGTCTATCTTCAACGTTGTTAGTTTTTACTTTTTTGATTTTGGTTAAACTTTTTTTATTAGCTGACATTTTAAATTTTGGAACCGGTTGGAACCGGTTCTGAAAATGAAAGTACCCTTATATAAAAAACTGGAGCCAAAATCAAAAAAGTAAAAACTAACAACGATAGATATCGACGTCAGCTATCCTATGCAAAAAAAGTCATTTAAAAATATTAAAATGCGAGCGAGAAATCGCGGGATAACCTTCCCATAGACTTAACATTAGCGAGAGCGTTTCTTCGCGTGACTAGTGTAGGCTCTTAAATAGTAATTAAATAGTAATATGGAGCGGTGCGCTAGTATGACACCCATGCACAAATTGATTCGACAACAATGGCTAATTCTTTCAATTGCAAACTTTTCAAAATAAATCTTTTTCTTATAAAATAAATGACTTTCATACTTTTAACACTTTCCAACATAGTTGAAAAGTGTTTATGAATTCGGTATGTCTGCCTGTCTCTTTGTCTGTCTGTCTGTCTGCCGTTTTTCCGTGCTCTAGCTCGCGTAAATATACTTGGATTGTCATGCAATAGATATATGTTATTGAGGCTTACTATGGCATGTTCGGTATTGAAAATGAAGTAATAGCGCTTATAGCTCGTGTACAGGGGCATTCAAAAGAATGTCGTTACATTAAGGCCTATGGGGAAAAATCGTTTGTGGCGTATTTTTATGTCGTTACATTATTTCAAACCTATTCAAATTGATACATATCACTGAGGTGCACTGCAAGACTCTTACTGTAGAGTATGGTATGCATAGAATGTATCGATCATTTACAGGGATACTCAAAAGAATTTGATTACAGTATTGTTTATGAAAATAATTGCTGAAAGCTCGCTTTAAGTTGTGGTACGCATTTCTAATATAATTTTTTTGCATATTAATTGGTGCATATAAATTCTGTAGATCATAGTAGGGGTACTCAAAAGATCTCAAATACATTTCCGGGTACTTCTCTATTATCCCGTCGACCACTTTTCATAACAAAAAACTATTGCCAAACTGTAAGATTAAACGCCAAAAATGCAGTCCCATTTACTTGATGTCAGAAGCATTATACCTTACTTGTTATGTTATCAAGTGGTTTTTAATTCGACATTTGCGTGTAATTTTCATTAGTTTTACTGATTTATTAGTTATTTCATTAATTAAAATAACAATTGTAGCCTTAAATTCTTATATTTTATTTATTTATTTATTTTGATATTCCAATGGCAACATACTCGCGTTTATTTGGCGTTACAGTTTGTCGATAGTTTATTGTTATGAAAAATGGTCGACAGGAAAATAGCGAATTACCCATTTCCGTTTATTGACGGAAATTGCTGCAGCGAAATTTTCAATTTTACTATGTAATTCCTAACTGAAGTAAATTTTAGCATACTGTGTAGTATACATACAGATCGATAGATCATATACAGGACTGCAAAAAAGAATACGGATATGTTGTTTGGCTATTGGTAGAAATTGCCGAAATTTACAATCGCTTTCTTCTTTAGACATAGCTACACATATTTACTGACGGCTCAAAGCTTGAGATGGATGGTGTGTTAGGAGAAGGCATTCACTGTGAGCATTTCTCTCATTATCTTTCGTTGGGAACGGCCGGGACCGCTTTTGATGGTGAGGTTGAAGCAATCAAAGTAACCCTGGGTCAACTAAATGCTCGTTGCTCAATTTTCAATCAGGCTATCATTTTCTCAGATTAACAATCTGCGATTCTGGTGGTTGCCAACTGATCTCAAGCCCCTTGCTCTATGTCTGTGGTGAAGTGCAGTTCTTTAATAAGAGAGATGCGTGAAAAACATAAGACAATTACAATGGATCCCCTCACACTGTGGTATTACCGGTAACGAAAAGGCGGATGAATTGGCCAAAAAAGGTTGCTCTGTTAATCAGACTTCATGTAACTTAATTAACTATAAGTCTGCCTCTTCAATGGTTAATCAAATAATTAAGAGATCACATATATCACTACTAAAGGAACGAACAAAAGAAAAATCGTGGAGAAATACCATCTCTAACCTCCCCGATTGTCCAAGAAGCAGTGCTGTAGCTGCCTTTCGTCTCGCGACAAAGCATGATTATCTTTTCCGTCTCCAGATAGTGGATAGACCTGCCAGCCCCCTCTGCCGCAGTGGTGCGGCGATGACTACTGACCACATCTTTGACTGTTCAGCACTCACGATGAACTGCATTTACTCCCGTTACTGGGAGGCCAGAGAATCTGTACACATTTTAACTTCTTGATTATATGTGGTTCTCATGTTAATTACCCTTTACTTTGTTCCTGTGTTTGGTGTTATCTTTTTACTTATATTTCTGTTTTTTTTTTCATGATCTCTGTACGGCGTAGGGATAATGTCTGTTCGCCTGCTGCATTGGAAAAAAAGATTTTTAAATGTATTATGCGTTTTATAAATTGTTTACTTAGTAAAACAAAAACACAACAACAAAAAAACAATTTATAAAACACATAACACATTTAAAAATGGGCGGTGCTACTTGCGCTTAAGACGAAAGGTAGGCCTCCCCGCCCGGTTTGATCTTGAACTTGTTTACTTAGTAAACTGTGAAGTTTTGTTATACTATTCTGAATGTGTTGGAAAGTGTTTAATAATCTATGCTTGACGCATGGTTTTTCGTTCTTGCTTTATTTATATTACCAGTTTATTATCAGACATTATTACGTATGTTTTTTTGCGATGAGTACGTGCATGATTTAAGTACCAATTGAAAATATATATATATATATATATATTAAATACAGATATTGAACTAAATATGTATAATATCTTTTGTAAATTACTTTCATGTTGAGTTTTTTGTAGAATTAATTATGAATGTTCAAGTAACATTAAACATTTCTTTCCATTACTGAAAAAATGAAAAAAAAAAAAATTACTGTCGTAAATAAATTTTTGAAATCCGTATGAAACAATAAAAAAAAAATATTCGATTACATTTACCTATTGAGATTTTAAAGAATAATTTTGTCACAAAAGTCATTAATAACCGATATTTTAAATGAAACTTTACTTCACAAAAGAAAATCAGAAAAAAGGTCTAAATATTACTTTATTGATACTCATTTCCGTAATTTACTTTTTGCTAAAATATTACCGATAAAATGTAAGCTTTATTTCTGTTTTAAAATATTTTAAATCTTAATGGATTTTGATATATTTTTTCACGCGTAGCAAATTTTTTTTTCTCTTTGTGCAATAATCTCTTGCTAAACACCATTAAATCAATAAATCAGAGCATTTGGAAGACGATTTATTTCTTTAATCGGATTTTTAATGTCATTTTCATTTATTTCTACACCGCCTTTTTTTTTTGCATTAAGGCATTTTTAAGACTTTTTTTTAAATTATTTTTTTTACCCAAAAATGACGTTAAATTTGGTAATATCAAAGTGCGTACGTCCTTGGAATTTCGACGGAGTCTGCCGCCACTATTTAAGATAAGAAATTTTATATTTTACTAGATTACTGCTAAAATACGATATATTTCACAATATTATTTTATTGCTATTACTCGATAGTACAGGATAATGAAAATTCTCCCTAACCCCATACATTTTTTGTAAAACTCACACCATAAATCTTTCGTAGAAAAGTAATTTTTTATAATTTTCTAGAATTTCTTCTTTGATTTGACGGTTATAGGATTAATCTGTCTTGTAAATCGGCGACTGAAATAATACAGCCGAGCAAGGCTTCACTCGATCTAACAGGCTCTAACAAAAGTATCAAATACAACAGGATCGCTGGAATCAAATATAGTTCTGGCTGTGGCCACCGCAAGAAACTGGCGTCGCTAACGCTCCCCAACGCAATTCACTTTGGTAATGCTACGCGGTCCCAGCTTGCTTCACTCGCTCGTCACCTCCTTAAGCAACTCTAGCCAGAATGAGTGCTATCATAAATTATTTTAGCAAATAAAATTGACATTTTTTTAATGTAAAAAATATAAATGAAAACTTCGTTGAAAACACAATTAAAAATGCATTTAGTTGGTGCTACCAGTGGACATAAATCATTTAAATACAATGAAAAAATGATCTTGAAAACACAATTAGTTTAAAACTCATTGCAACTATAATACTGTATAGCACGGCTTAAATTCATTAAAAAAACATTACGTGATAGGAAAATAGTTTATATACATCGTCGCTAACATGTCAAACTATCGAATGTGAAAAAATGCATTTTTCATTACTTTTAAAAATGGCCCGATTGTCACCACTAAATTTTAAGAGGGTTGCAATATCACCAGGATTGCCAGGTTGGCCTCCTTTTCCATTTAGAAATTTTGAATCCATACCAGAAATTTAAAATAGACATTTTTTCTTTATATAATGACAGCATATTTAGTGATTATTTGAAGTAAAAAATTTTCTCTCAAAATTTCCGGTATCAAAGCGGCATCTCTGAATAAAGAAGGAAGCCAAACTGGCAACCCTGTTCTTCACAGAAATTTAATTATTATTTTTACTAGGCAAAGAATTTTAATAAAATTTAGTGGTAACAATCGACCCATCTTTAAAAGTAATGAAAAATGCATTTTTTCATATTCGATAGTTTGACATGGTAGCGACGATCATCAATTATAGAGTTTTGGAAAAGGAATTATTTTTACTTCCTCAAGATAACAACAGATGGCAGGAGGTGCAACCTAGACATTGATATTTTTATTCTGTCCAATTTTTGTGTGAGTGAAATTTGTAAATAAATTATAAATAAGCGTTGAGAATTCATTTGAAATTAACGATATTACTCATAGTTAAAATGAGGAGTCAACTCAAACGCTTTGTATTACGTACATGTTATTTTATTTTTAAAATTTTCTAGTTTGAGTTTGACTACTTTCGCACTGGCCACCATATTGGATTTGGAGGCAGAGCTGATCTTTCCCAATCTAGCCTGTTCATTGGTCTGAGCTCTGGAAACTATGTTGCCAAACGCTAAGCTAGAAATTCAGCCTTATTTCTGCGCTATGTAAGAGAAATATATATATAGATATTTAAATTGCAGATAATTCCTGCTTTAATAGGTTAAAAACCAGCATAGAAAAAACAATTCTGAGAATTTTTATGTATTGCCTTACCTTTTTGTTTCACTTTTTGTTTATCCTCGTTGGGCGGCAGACCAATAAATTCGATGGAAACAGAGCCTAATTACTGCCGGTACAAACTTCCACTAGTATTTCTGAGTAGCAATCGTGTCACATTATTTAAACGAAGAATTTATCTTATAAATAAGACAAAAATTAGTATTCGGATGGATGTTTGCCCCTTCGATAATCAGGTTCTGTCTCCTCCGATTTTACCTGCATGCCACACAGTGCAGTAGAACACGATATTGCAGTATCATTTCGGAATTCACATTACAGATGCTTACTAACCCAATTCCTGACATTTTGTCTCTTAAAACAGAAGGTTGTACAGCAGGAGTGTCTGTCCTGTAGGCCACATAGCTGTTTTACTGTTTCCTAATGGTAGAATTTTCCTCATTTAATGACAGAAGCTCTCGATTAAATAAGGTGACGGCTAGTATTTGTAAATAGTAGTGACATACGCCCGCAATAAAAAAAAAAAATGTTGTTTTTCTCTGATGTAATGTACAAAAGTAATCCATCTATCATTTAAAACAAGTTAGAAACAAGAAGAAATTCATTAAAGGATTTTAATAATAATTTTGTATTTTTCTTACACAATGTTGTCAGTAGGTTATTTTTTTTAATTCAGATTTCTTTGATTGACACCAGATTTTTGAAGTAGAAGTATTCGCCTTATTTAATAACAGATTAAATAATGCGAGAATAAGGGAATTACACTATTTTAAAAATTGGTGGGATCAATCAATTTGTATAAAAAAGTACGGCTTCCACCGCTTAAAGAGCGGGGTATATTTTTTACACTACTTAATTTTAATTCCTAACTGTCACAATCGCACGTGAATTTTTGAATAAATATTTACTTTTATGACGTAAGTGAAGAAAAACCAATTATTTCTTTGCAAATGAATTTATTCTTAAATTTGGTGGCAATCACAGGGTTCGTACGGGTTTATGGAATTTACAGATTAATTACCAGTATTTTCTTATAGAAAATATCACCTTCGATAATTGCACGATTACATAGGTCGAGTTTTTCCATAAGGAAATACTGGTAATTACCTTGAAAATTCCAGGACCCCCGTACGAACCCTAAGTCAATAAATTCAACATTTTTGCAACAGAATTCTATTGCCCCTGAAAGGGTTACAACAAATAATCTGGCTTTTTATGGAATGAAATTTATACTTCTACTATCTGTAGTGCCTTATGTGTAAACATAAACACATGAATCTGTTCAAGTTGAGACATGCTCTTCCGGGCTGAATGAAGACCATGACATAATCAAACAAAACACAAAAATTGATTTATAACAGTAAGCAGTAAATTATTAGTACTGAACCTGCAGATTTAAACGATTCAAAAATAGCTTAATTAACCCATTTATGCCTAGCGTCGATGCTTTAGAAAAATGGTATAAAGTGCATTACGCACCACTTTTTTTTAATAGAAATTCGGTGTCTTATTTTATCGAGGACTCCTCGATAAAATAATTTTTAAGTAAAAACCAAATTTCTATTTAAAAAAGTGGTGTGAAATGCACTTCTCCCATTTTACTTAAGCGTCCCAAAATTGGGACGCTAGGCATAAATGGGTTTTAAAGACGTACTGAGAAGCGTGTAAATTCTTTCACAAAACTTCCTAAGATATAATCAATAGCTCGACTCCCAATGTCCTCAGCATTCGTTTATACATGAATCTAATAAATTTACGTACACTTTAAATGGAATCCCGTGGATACCGATATTTCTTTATTTAAAATAGGAAGTTTAAAATATTTCCAAATAGGCGAAAACTCACAGCGGGTGACCCTATTGAAACTTCTAATCGGTAACTTCACTCGAAATCAACACGTGACGTAAATCACACGAGATACGTAGACAACCTATAAGCAAAATCCGTTCAAAATCTTCTGAATCCATCTACTACCGCAATATATATAGGTACTACACAGCCACAGTTACCTAAGTAACATATCATTGGAAACATAATATTGACAGCCAGATTCCTGGAGATACATACGCATTTTGCAAAAAATGACCTTGAACTGACGGAACCATAAAGTTAGAATATTTAACTGTTTTATACTTATTATAAACTGAATAAGAAATAAAAAATATCTCAACACCCGGATTAATTAAACTTTTCACCACAATCCCATCGAATACAATTAACAACTCAATTATTCAACAATTCAACTGGATCTACAGTAATAACAGTTAAAGTTACAGAAGATTTTTAATATTTATTCCGTGACTGTTTAACCCCTTGAAGGGCGCCGGTATATTATATATACCACTTAATTTTAATCTCAAAATGCTACATTGACACCGGAATTTTAGAATTAAATTTTGAATTTATAAGGTACATGAAGAAAAGCTTTTACTTACTTAAAAATAAATTCGTTCGTGAAACTTGGTGTCAATCAATCATTTCAATATTTTAGCTACAAGAGTACTTTGCACCTGAAGGGGTTAAATTATGAACTACAGCGAAATATTGCCCCCATACCTGACATCTAGCTTCATTACATTCAACTATACTCAGCTGCCTCAAACGAGAAGGCAAAATTTCTATCTTGTGCGTCACCTCTATTTCTACCATATAGATTGGAAAATCATTGTCTATTCCTCTCAAGTAGCAGAGAATGGCTAGTTCAATGTTAGCTAATTTTGGAGTCCAACGGTTGGCCAACGGTAATAAATACCCGCCTTGCCGTACCATTGGCCAACGAACGACTCGCCAACAAAGGTCGAACGATATATTTACAACTGACTGACGATCTATTCCTACAAAAGCCCAATGACATATTTCGGCAAAGGCTCAACGACAATAATCCAATAATTACTCTACAAATTTGTATCAATACAGTTAAAATAGGAAAATATTCAGGAAATGTTGCACCGTACTGTTTGAATGCGTTCAAACCTGAAAATAATGAAGGATGCTCGCCGTGCCAAATCTGACAACGTCGGCAGGGTTGTTTCTCGGGATAATTTATGTCACACGATGTCACCTTTTGGTTGCTAAAAGTTAATGTTTGGCGACGCGACAATAGCTACCCTTTGGCGATGAACCAAACTTTTCAATCTCTTCCCATTTATGTTCTACTGATGGGACTATTCTCTGTACTTTTGTCCTGGGGAGATGGGGGCGAATCAGTAACATAAGAGAATCAATAACATTTTGTACTGGAAAGTGTTTGCACTGATGGTGTAAAGTTTTTCTTTTGACATTCTACAAAAAAATATTTAATTCGAAATTTTACAGAGAAAAAAATTGGTTTCCAAAAATCAATAATTTAAAATAATTTTCAACAATAAAAAAAACATATATCATACTTTAAATATAAAATATACTTTCGTTATTCGCATCTGTTTTATTATTTGGAGTTTCCTTTAATTTTAATTTCCTTTAAATGTTGCGCAGCACGAAATATTATTTACATTTTAATTAAGAATTTTGCGTTATTTTTATAGAATTTTTCTTAAAATGTTTGAGTTGTTTTCAAACGCAGAAAATATTTGATAATTAATTTAAATAGACAAAACCATGAAAACAATTATTTATGATTAACGTTTCATTAACTTTGGATCCTAAGATAAGATCTATAAAAAATCTTCATTTTTAAAAATTACATATTGTATTATTATAAATTAAGAAGATCTTGTACTTTTTAAATATCAAACAACTGATTAACTTTTTTAATTCGCGCATATTAAGGCTGTTCTGAAATTCAAACTGGAAACATTCTGACACATTCTTCAATTCACTTTTATTCATAAACGCATAAGTATGGCAGGTACTTTTATTAAAAAACTATGAAATGGAATAGCGTTTTTTATTTTTGAATGAAGGAAAATGATCTTGTACAAAAGCAAAGAATGGTCGGCATGAGACAGCAATTGCATATAACTAAACATATAATGAATTTATTGTAAAGTTAAAAACGCTATTCGATTTCAAATAAATTCAATAGTCATGCTTGCCCAATGCATGTTTTTATGTATAAATATAACTCCGTGAATGTATCTGAAAGTTTCGCGTTATTGGGAAGGATATTATTTTTGAGAATCGCTTTAAAATATAATTAACCCGATAGTACTCACGTGTTTTTTTTTTCAGAGCACTATTAGTCGCGTTTGGTCTTTTTGTAGCTGGCCAGCACATACAGAAAAAAATAAGGGATAATTTTTATTTAATATTCAAATATTACATTTCAGGGAAGTTATAAAATTGCAGTGTCCTTAAATTATACATTTTTCTCACGAGCTTTGGAATATTGGAAAAAGATAAAATGAACACATTTGTTATCGTTTGGCAGATTTTTCAACGAATTTCAATTTTGCTTATAAAAATGACCCCCCCCCCCTCCTAAAAAAAAAAAAAAAAAAAAAAAACGACGTCTTGTTACTTGACTATGGTGATGGAGAAACACACGTGGTCAGCTACTTGCAATTTCCCCTTTTTATTTGTAAAGGAAGATGGGATAGGGCGGCAAAAAGACCTGCACGCGACCGGGTTAATTTGAGATATTTTAAACAAAACCGCATTTATAATTTCGCTTAAGAACAAAAGTCATTTAAAAACGCAACTACAGTTATCACGATATACAACATAGAAAAATTTGATTTTAAAGTAATTTTATACAGAAAGGTTACGGTACAGCTTCGCATGATTTCGTGAATACGGCTCGCCAGATTTTCATTGATTAACACTTTCAGGGGAAAAGTACTTTTTTTTACGAAAATGTTGAAATGATTGATTAACACTAGAATTTACGAACACGTGTATTTGAAAATAAATAGACTTTTCTTCACGTAGAATTAAAAATGCATTCCAAAATTTTGGTGCGACTGTGACGTTTGGGAATTAAAAGTATGTGGTACAAATTATATCTCACCGACCTTTAAAATTTTAAGTGTAACATCCTATACGGTAAATGAAAGTACCGTAATTTCCGGCGTATAAGCGGCGGCTCGAATAAATCTGTTTCTGACAAGAAATTTTATTTAATAAAATGTAACGTTCTTATTCTTGGCTTTTATTTGAATTTATTTATAATGCAAATTTTGTGATTTGAAATAGACTTATTTGTTTCGCGGCTTATACACAGGCAATTACGGTACATAAAGTGACCTATTATTTTGATCTTTGAGCTGACATTTCTTAACCCGGCATTACACGCGCGAGAAAAGCGAACGCGATTACTCGCGCTAGGTATGTCATTCTCATTGCGGTTTCTTCCAATTTTCTACAATATAATTTACATAAAACATTAAACACCAGAAATAGAGAAGATAAAATACAGTTTTAAACATATATTAAACATGTTGCTTACATTTATTCTGTACATTTCCTGCAGATACATGCCATATGTTCCATAAATACATGTTTTTGAGATTTTTTACAAACAAATTTAGTTTTTCTATCCTTCTTAGCTCTGCATTCAGCATATCTTTTATATGTTGTTTTTGCCTTCTAAGCAATTTTTTCAGTGTCTTCATTGTTTCTCAGTTTTACTTTTAGACTTTATGGGAACATTGCTTGATGGCTTCTAATCTGCAATAAGTTGGTATCCCAAGGTTTTCAAAAATGAAGTTAGGGTTCGGTGCTGAGTCGGTGGTTTCTTAGTGGTTAACAAAATAATTCGTCCATTTATCGCAGCAGCGTTCAACATTTAATAAAACATCGCCATAGACCAACGATTTTTTTTAGCTGTTGAATATGTTTCAGCCAGTTCATTTACTATATTGACAGCTCCTTTCGTTAAATTGTAGTAAATTATTATTTCCGGTTTCTTAGATTATCCAATAGTGAGATTTACTGCACCATCATTATGCATTGTTGAAAGCAGAAGAAACTCAAACATCGGAGAGTAGACATCCCTCTTCTTTGTATTAAAAATATTGGAGGAATTGCTTTCTTATTTTTTCTCGAATTTCCAACAAATGCTATTTTTTTCAAACGTTCTTGTGAAAGTGGATAAGAAGTGTACTAGTTATCCACTGTCAGATTTCTTCCTAAATCATACAGAAGTTTTATCAATCTTTTCATGACATAACTGGGAATTATTTGGGCAATATTCTACTGAAATTTTTCATATTTTCTGGTAAGCAAATTCCCCATATTTGAATCCAGTTGATAATCTGGGAGGTTATCTGGTATAACAAGTAAAGCGGAATGATAGACATCTTAGCAATCTCAGAGATCTCGGGGAAGAATTCATGACAGAAAGGCTTCAAATCGATGTAAATATCATCCACAAGCTTATTCATTTATTCCACGGTGCATTTCACCTGTTATTCGAGCAACAGATTTATATATAGTTTATACATGGATGTGTCTAATTTTTTTGTTCGGGTGTGTATAAAAATGACGTTTAAGAAATCGATGCCGCTGTATTAGGATACATAAATATTAGTTAAATATAAAAATATTTATTTTAAATGTTTGACTTTTAAATACATTTAGTACAACGCTTACTATGTGAAAAAGTATGAGATACGCCCCCATGGATTGGGAGATTATACAGTTATTTTTTTAATTCATATTTTTCACGCAATATCTACATCTGCAATTTAAATGATTCTGGTATTTTTTATTTGTTAGATCTCAGTTTATTATTGTGAGATAATGGATAATCTATAAGCACGTGTTCTTTTACAATGCTGTGATTGAATTAAGAAAATCCTTTAACCTCATACTTTTCTTAGCTGCTTTTATCCAAGAAACTAAAATAAACTTTCAATAAGAAAGAAAAATCGTGCATAAAGCATAGCTTATGAAACACTTTCCAACACATTCAAAATAATGTAACAAAAGTTCACCGTTTAATATTGTGAAAGATGATGCCTGATTAAGCAGATTAGAAAACCCATAACGCAACTGAAAACACAATTTAAACAATTCTTATCTACAATTAGAAAATTATCTTCAATCTTTTGTGCAGCCCTGTATATGATCTATAGATTTACTAACAGAGAATTATATTCAAAATATTAGTTAAATTTAAAAATGTACACCAAATTCACTTCCAGCAATTAAGCTCAAATACGACACTGTAACCGAATTATTTTGTGTGTCCCTGTAAATGAACCATAAATGCTAAGAAAACCATATTCTATAGTAAGCATCTTATATTAAACCTCTATGATGTATATCAATTTCAATGTATTTGAAATAGAGTAACATCGTTAAAATACACTGCAAACATTTTATACCCATTAACCCCTTGGGGACGAGCGACACGTATACGTGACGCATAAGATGCTCAGAATCCTCAATTACTCCCACCAGTTATTTTTTATTGTAAGATTTGAATTATTAAATCTTATCATTTCTGAGATTCAATTAGGCGAAAATTTCTGTTTTGAAAAACCGGTGGCAAAAGATTGAAAATTCTGTAAAGGACGATCGTTGCGAAGGGGTTAACCATAATGTAACGGAATAATTTTGCTTGCCGCTGTAAACGAACTATTAGTGCTACACACGTCATTTTCAATACCGAACATATCATATTAAAACCTCAATTACATATACAAATTGCATGTCAATCAGAGTCTATTTACGCGAGTTAGAGCGCGGCCAGGCAGTCAGCCAGATGGACAGATAAACCGAATTCATAAACACATTTCAACTTTGTTGGAAAATGTTATTAATGGTGTTACCATTTAAAAATTAAAGATAGTGCATTTTTGTGTGCGTTCGTAATTATGTAAATACGTAGCACCTACAGTGTTGGCCAAAATTGTGGACACTTTTTGGGAAAAATGCTTTTTTGAAGTTTGATGGATCATAACACCAAATATTTCTTAGTAATACCTTAAAAGCTATATACCACTGGAAAGATAATTTAATCAAAATATTATGCAATACAGTTTGTTGAATTGTAATTATTTTATCAAACGTTATAGCTCAATAATCAGGAAAAAAAAAACAGTAAAACCTGGTTAGGTTGATGATAATTATTTTTTCTTTTCATGAATGTAGTCAATGCATATGAATGTTTGGAGTGACAGGCAGATTCCATTTTATTTGGTAATGTATCAATCTAAGCTAGGGTAGAGTTTTTAAAAATATGCCATATTTTGGTACGTATAGGCGGACTTTTATTGCTATTTTTATGATTGCTATGAAGTTGCTAAAGTTCTTTGCTATCTTTAAATTTTTGAGCTAGTAAAGCATAATAAGATTAAGCAAACATCATAAAGAGTTGATTAGTTAACCAGAAACCAATGTCTAACAATATTTTAAAGTGTAGAATGCTATGGTTATGATGAAATTGAAAGTAAAATTCGAAGTAAATTCACAAAGGATTGTCTAAGTCCCGTAAAACAAGACAGATAAAGGCAGAAAAAGGTGAAGGAGAGCAACTAGCAGTAGAAGAGTAAGCTCCGTGTGTACAGATCACAGAAAACAATCAACTCCGTGTATGCAACATGAAATGGATCACTACAATGGAGAGCTGAATCAAAGTACAGTTCTGGTCAGCGTGCAGTATTTTGGTCTAAATTCTAGAATTCCATAAATAAAATAATAATAATTATCCAAATAACATGACCGTACTATATCTCTGTGCGGCAAACATGACTTTTATTTCAGTTTAATATTTTTAACCTTTATTTGCTTTATGAATTTTTTTCATGAAATTCTAGCATTTAGACCAAAATGCTGCACTCTCTGCAGAACTACCGTAATTTCCGGCGTATAATCTGCAGCTCAAAGAGTCGTTTTTCGACCCAGAAATTGTATTCAATAATTGTAGTTAAATATTTACAGCGATCTTTTAAGTTACATTTTATAAAATAATATTTCTGGGTCGAAAAACGACTGTTTGAGCTGCGGATTATACGCCGGAAATTACGGTATACCGTAATTTCCGGCGCCCTGCTGTGGTATTTCCGACAGCCCTGCTGTGGTATATCATTCATACCACTGAATTTTTAATTACAAGCTGCCAAATGACAGCCAGATTTTTTTAACTGTCTCTATTGTATTATGCGTGAAAAAACAAGTTAGTTGTTTTCGAATCAATTTTTTCAGACATTCTGATGCATTTAATTCCTTCCAACATTTTAGAAACATAATTTCTTTGCACCTGAAATGGTTAATACAAGCCTCAAAAGAACTTTAAAAGCCGCATAATTTACTTTTAAAAACAAACCCGTATTATTCTCTTTTTTTCTTAAACTTTGGTTTTTAAAGCGTTCTCTAAACTATTGTGTTTTAGTAGAATAAAGAACACTCTTTTCGTATTCGTTTGTTGTCCATTTAATCCTACAATAAGCCCCAGTTCACTCGAATTATCTCTTTTTTTAAACTGATATCTTTACTTTCAAGATGACTTTTTTTTTTTTCAAATTCAAAGGTTAATATAATCTTCCATAACTTTTGAATTAATGAACATAAAATAAAAGTAATACAAAAGGATGTGAAATTTATACATAATTTTCTGTTAGATCATGTAATTTTTGTGAAATGATCTGTATTTTCCTTTTAATTAAATACGTTAACACTTAATGGATGGGTCATTTAAATTTACGTTTTTCCATTCTGAATTTCTATAAGAGGCCAGGTAAAATTACGTGAAAACACGAGTTTCCGATATATGTAATTCCGCTCACAGGCGGTACATTTGCATTTCATGTGGTTTATTATTTCTAAAAAAAAAACATACTTAAAGTTCGTATTTTTACAATTAGAGTACTATACACTTAAATACTTCGATTAGAAAAAATACCATTAGCATATACATTCATTTATAATATAAACACAAACAGAGACAATATTTTTATTAAATAATATAACATGAAAGTATAATGCCCATAGGCGGGGAATCCTGGTTTAAAATACGAAAACTATCCATCCACAATATGTTAAAAAATGCCCGAAAACAGAAAAAGACAGAGAAAAAAAACTACCCGTCTATTAAGTTATAAAATATGCTGAAAAATTGGTCAAAATGCCAGTTTTTGAAAAAAATTATCTTATAAAAGGAAAGAACAGCAGGGATTTTTCATATGGGCTATTACTACTACCAAACACGTCATGAAAAAAAATCTGTCTCTGATCTTTTTTCCGTCCTGAATTTTAGAAACTTAAATTTTGTAAATATTTTTTAAATCAACATTTTTTACAGCTTGCTACTCAAGGGGGAAAACTGACATTCATATGCGAATTGTCAAAAAAACACCTCTGTATATAATCCCTTATAATCAGAAATTTTGAAAGAATAAATTTTATGCAATTACGAAATGTCTGCCATTAAACAAAACAATATAGGGAGAGTGGAGATGAAAAGGACACTCAAAGTTTCAGGAAGAAAATAAAATGTTAAAAGTTTCAATTTAGGCTAAATAGATGGCGATACTTGTTCTATCTTAATCAAGAACTCCTTGTCATAGTATCAGACCTCTCAATCAGCAAGTTGCCTTTGACCGCTATACTTGTCCTGCTACTAGCGCCATCAATCGTCAGTAATAGTATTTACGACACGAAATCACACGAAATTTTTTCACAGCTCCATTTGTTCTATGCATTTGCTTATGAACTAGTAGTTTTCCTACCACTAAAATTTTATAGTAAATTTTATCTTATTAAATTGACAAGATCGTGTGATTACATGACGAAAAAAATTCTATTAAATTTTAGTGGTAAGAAAAAAGCGTAAGAGTTGGCAGCTATGCGGTAGCAGACCAGATAGATTTTTCTATACCAGATAGATTTTTCTATAGATTTTTCTATACCAGATAGATTTTTCTATAGATTTTTCTATTATATTTTTGGATACCAGCTTTTTAGTAGAGACAATTTTGTTTTGTTTGATCGGAGAATTCTGGGATTTAAAAGAACAACATTTTCTCTAAAAATATACTGGTGTTCAAAAAGCCCGAAACATTGCAACTGTGCGGTAGTATCCACCAGGCGGCGATACTTTCCGGAGAAAGTCAATTAATAAGTTGGCAATTACCGCGGACATTTTCTCCCATAGACTTTCTCCGGATTGTCAAATCTGATCTATGATAAGGGAGTCTTTATCTTAATAATCCTTATAACTAATGTCAGACATTTTAGCTTTGTAGGTGATGAAAGCAAAACCTGTTTTTGATATCAAAAAGTGAGTTTTGACGTTGCTTTGCTTTTTTCTCTTAATAAAGTAACATTGTGTTTAACATTATAATATTTATGTTATTTAGCACTGTAAAATATGCACTTTATGTGAATAGCAGTATATATTGTTAGATAAATGCTGCAATGCATGAATACCATTTGAATTTCGCTAGGTAGACATGGGGTTGAAAGGGACAGTAAAAGAGGGGTTGAAAGGGACACCCTAGTTGTTTATAATTATTTTAACAAAATATTATTTACGTTTCGTAACATTTAAGTTATGGTTTTTAGTTTTGTATGTAGAAAGAATGTATACATTATTATGTAGCACAAAAGTATACGAATATTACAATAACGCATACCTTCTATTTAGGATTTTTTTTCTTTTTCCAGAAATCGTCAAAAAGTCAATATGCCTCGAAAATATGAAAGGAAGAGTGAGAAAAACCGAACAACTGAAGAAACAATGAGGGCTTCTGTAGCTGAAATAGTGATAAAAGAAGCATCTGTAAGATCAACAGCTAAGAAATGCGGCATTGCAAAGTCCTGTTTAGCAAGAATTGTTCTAAAATTTAAGAATGCACAAGCAAATGAATTTCAATATGCCCCATTAATTAGTAATAGAAAAGTTTTTAGTGAAGCTCAAGAAATATAATTAGCTTCATATTTGCTCCAAGCATCTAATATGAACTATCTATGGTTTAACAACTGTGCAAACAAGAAAATTGGCATATGAGTATTCAATTGCTTTGACGTGGTCAACTTGTCACACTTTTGTGTTTTTTATCTGCATCAGGTAACACTTTTCCACCAGCATCGTTTTCCCAAGGAATGATTTCAGAGAGTTCATGCTCGGAGGTGCCCCATTCCAAAGACATGGACTTGTTCATCAAAGTGTATGGATGACCACAGAAATTTTTTAAAAGCTATTATACATTTCGCTAAATATTCTAGTTGTTCCAAAACTGATCCTGCGCTTCTATTACTTGACAATCATGAAAGCCATATTACTATTAAGACAATACAATTTGCGAAAAATAATGGAATAATTATGTTGACATTCACTTCGCACTGTAGCCATAAACTCCAGCCGCTAGACAAAACTATTTTTGGACATGTAAAATCATCATATAATGCTGCTGTCAATGATTGGATGACCAACAACCCAGGAAAAAAAATAAAAATTTATAATGTTATTTTTTACGTTGAACGTGGTAGAAAAGCACTATATAGTGCTCTATCTTGAAGTAACATCTTGTTCGGATTTTCTAAATCAGGAATTTATCCATTTAACTCACACATTTTCACTGAGGATGATTTTTTAGAAGCCGACGTCACTGACAGACCTAATCCTCAAGATGCAGACCCTCTATCTTTGCAAAATGGTGGAAATTTGAACCATATCAACCTACCACCTACTACGCCTTCTGTTCCAGCAATTTCCATTACAGATGCAGGGTACAGATGCAGGCATCTATTCCATATAATACAGAAAACCCCATTAACCTACCATCCACTTCTTTTTTCTACTCCAGAAATTCAGAACGAGTTCAAAGTTGTGTCACCTCAAATGATAAGACGGTTTCCAAAGGCCAGAAAACCATCTACTAACAAACGTCGAAAGGGATAAGAGTTTTAACTGATACTCCCGAAAAACAAAAACAAAGTGGGAGAAGAATGTATTTTAAAGACATCTAAGAATCATAAAATTTCTTTTAAGTCCAGCAGAAGTCCTAAATGTGAACGTCACCCCATTCAATCTAAAGAAGACAAGTTCAATGACAGTGAAGTAGAAATGACATTTTTAGATTTCCTAGATAGTCCCAGTAGCGATATACCAAACGGTGATATACCGTAATTTCCGGCGTATAATCCGCGGATCAAACAATTATATTTCGACACAGAAATTTTATTTAATAATTGAAGCCAAATATTTACAGCAATCTGCAAAGTTACATTTTATAAAATAAAATTTCTGGGTTGAAACATGATTGTTAGACCCGCGGATTACATGCCAGAAATTACGGTAGGTTCAACCGCTGATAATTTAAACGTTGATGATTTCGTTTTAGTGCGGTTTAAAGGAAAAAGATTGGAAATAATATATGCTGGAAAACTTACCAGAAAAGTCACTCGTAATAAATTGCAAGTAATTTTTTGAGGAAAAAAAGAGAATCAAACCTCTTTGTATTTCTTAATACTATTGACCTAAGTGATGTGAATATTAATGATATTGTGAAGAAACTACCTAAACCCACAACTGTTGGAAAGCCAGCTGAAGCTAAATCTTTCTTAACGTTTTCGACTAATTTATGTTTGTTTTATGTCAAGTAGGCCTAAACATGTTATTTTTCTTGTTTTGTTTTATCGTAGGTTGCATTAAGTTTTTTTATACTTGTTTATTATTATATTTATTTTTGAATAATGTAATCTCTCATAAAAAATAAAAAATTTCATAAAATAGTTTTAATTATGCGTGTCCTTTTCGGCCCCTACAATGGGGTTAAAAGGGACATTTCTCCCAATTTATAAAAATACGTATATATTTTAAATTACTGTACTTGAGAAAATGTTGTTTTACTGGGTGTCAAAGCGTGTTCAGACGACAATTTGGCGCAAAAATGAAACTGGTATATTATAGCGTCATTATTTTAGAAGCTTGTAAAGACAAAATGTCCCTTTCATCCCCCATCTCCTTACTATTCGGAATTTCTGATATGAATTTGGAATTACCAAATGAAAAATTAGGCCTAACTGACAACCCAGATTCCTACTGGTTTATGGGATATGGAAAGTGTTGCCAACTTCCCCCCCTTTTCATTAAAAGAAACTACAGTCCCACCAGAAATTTTGTATAGTAAATAAATTATTTGATTTAATGACAGACATTCCGTCATTAAATAAAAAAAAAATCTAACTAGAAAATCTGGTGTTCTGGCCGTTTTTTTAAAAATAAAACAAAGTTGGCAACAGTAGATATAAAGTCTTAAAATTGAAAAAAATGATAGTCAGCCACACCATTAAACACTAAAACACCGGGCGATCTCATGCTGACATAGTTGGGCAGTCAGAGAAAGGAATTATTAAATAAAAATCACTTTATATAAGGCCGTTCTCAAGTCCAAACTGGCTATTTTATGACATATTTTTTAACCCCTTAACCCCTTGAAGGGCACCGGAATATTTTATAAACCACTTACTTTTAATCCCAAAATGCCACAATGACACCAGAATTTTATAATCAAATTTTGAATTTATAAGGTACATGACGAAAAGCTTCTGCTTATTTTAAAACAAATTCTTTCATGAATCCTGGTGTCAATCAATCATTTCAATATTTTAGCTACAAGAGTACTTTGGCCCTGAAGGGGTTAACTGTGGGAGGTATTTTGACACCACTTTTCCGTACTAAATTATTTACTTTGAGTAATCGAAAATGGTCTGCCGATTAATAAAGCGAAGGTTGCGTTAAATAAATACTGGTGTGCAAAAGCTTTTAGTAACAAAACAAGCAAACTGTTCTTGCCCGAACTGAGTTCGGGCTACACAGTTAAGCGGTTAATTAATTTTTGTTTGGAAACGCATGAAATTAGCAGATATTCTTATTCAGAAACTTTATAATCGAAAGACGTTTTCCATTTTTTGATAAAGACAGAAGATCTTTCAGGAAATACTGTTAAAGTCGACGTTTTGAACAGAATACACGCCACGGCGCCGCGAGCAAGGAGAAAAACGTGTTGTCACGTGACACGAATCGCTTATAATTCGAAGAGTAATTTATTTATAAAAAAATGGAAAACTCATTTCGATTCCAAATTGCTTTAATAGTCTGGCCTGCCAATTTTATAACTTTTTGTTTAAAAATTAATCAGAAAACGTGTCAGAAAGTTTCGCGTTGTTGAGAAGATTAATTGAGAACCACATTGTTTGCAGAATTACTGCGATTAAATAAAGCCACAATTTTTGTAGGAATATACCGGTAACTGTAATCTCCTTTGGATTCGTCACTGTGTCGAAATGACACTCCATAACTACCATCATTTATGCTTTTAAAATACCATTATATTTAATTGTAAAATTTGCCTTATTTAATCGAGAAAATCTAACTATTAAATGAACCTAAATTTTATTTTCAAAAATAGTGGTAAGAAAAAAGCGCAAATGGTGACGCCTATGTACCAGCTGGCTTTCTAGTATTATCTAGTGTTAAAGGCAAAGTACGCACATTTCTTACCAGGAAACCACGCCGTTAGTGTAATAATGAAAAAAATATAAATAAGAAGCAATCGAAAGAGCATAGTGAAACGTGGTTTTTGACGTATAAATTATTTGCCATTGTCTCCGCGTTATCGAGATATAAAGTCTTAAATTTTGCTAATTTATTAATTTAATTGGATGGAAGGAGGAGTCCTTACGTTTTCAACGTAACAACATCATCAAACTCCAATCAATTGTACATGTCACTTGTCCAGTTTAGTGCACCGGAATACTCCGACATGATTCAGTATGCTGGGTACAAGTCTGCATTAGTGCAAACTGTGCCACTTCCATTTGAAACGTCCTTACAATTTCCTTTTTTGCAGGAGGTGGAACATTGTATTCATTGCAATAGAGACTAAAATTAAGTTCATGAAATGTTCTTGGTGCCACTATTTCCTATGCTTCAATCCATCCTTTTTTGGTTCAGTACCATATTTTTCAATAGAATTTTTGTGGGCTTCTCTCATTTTCATATTACTATATCTAAATATGTTTTGAATTTTATATTAATATTATTATTAAAATTTCTGAATCAGAACCACGCCTATTCTCCCATAAATTAGCAGTCTTTAAGACTTTATATTTCGATAACGAGGAGAAGAGAGCAAATGGTTTATGTGTTAGAAAACACATTTCACTATGCTCTTTCGATTGCTGCTTACTTAGATTTTTTTTTGAATATCACACTATGGCGTGGTTTCCAGTTAGAATTTCTAAAGAGTCTGCTACCACTATTTTAGACGATAAAACTTTGTCAAATACTTTTTATTCAGATTAGAAATCTTAGTGCATTTCATCGAAGGGTTTTTGAAATTTTCAGAAAATAAATACGACGAAAAATTCTGTACGAAAAATTGTTATAGAACTGTACGCTCCTTGTAAAAGTTTAATCCCTTGAAGGGCAATGGGATATATTTCATAACACCTAATTTTAATCAATATTCCCACCAGAATTTTACTTTTATAACTTTGGTGCAATTAAGCTAAAAAAGTACCTTTCCTCATTTTCAGGTGAATTTTTTTCGAAAATTGTGGTGTGACTTCAACATTAGAGAAATACAATCGCTTGTCCCCTTAAAGCGTTAAAATTCATAAGACGTTCTTGCCTACACATTTTATTCCTGCATTAGTATATTAATTTAATATATGAGGTTATCGGAATTTAAATTAATATGTCCATATCATAAGAGTCCGCAAAACCTCCCTTTCTGAACATATTATTGTCACAAAATCACTAAAAAAATTACGCAATAAATTATTTTATTTCATTTTGGAGGTTGATTGTATGAATGCGGTTTTTTAAGTATGAAAACCAAGTTTTGGAAAATCGTTGATGCTGTATTAAGGCAAATAAATGTTTCTTGAGTATAAAAATATTTACTATAAAAGTTAATGTTTTATGCATTTGAAGTACAGAGTTACATTATGTATAAAAGTTTGAGACAAGCCCACACATGTACGCGTGGATTTGGCGTTTAACAATAATAACCTTCGTGCATTCAGTATTCTAATAATAGAATGAAAACTCTTGGCAAGATATTTTTATGCTTCTTGAACTTTCAATTGTAACTAAGGCAATAATAAATATTAAATAAGTAATTAAATAAGCAAAATTTACTTATCGGATATAATGGAATCAACTTTTTGTGACACGTAACAACCATGTAAGTGTGCAAATACCCATTTATAACTAGTTAACCAAATGTTGGATTACAACACTAAATACAAGTGTCGTTCTTTTTAATCTCTTATCGAGCCACTAAACAGCCAGGCGAGTGATAAGTGATTAGAATGTGCGGTGGGCGATTGCCCATCTCCCTAACCTCTGCTAATACCGACGCCATCTCGTCGTT
Source organism: Maratus michaelseni (assembly GCA_963931845.1). Classification (NCBI taxonomy): domain Eukaryota; kingdom Metazoa; phylum Arthropoda; class Arachnida; order Araneae; family Salticidae; genus Maratus; species Maratus michaelseni. The sequence goes on from OZ007599.1 coordinate 112,646,507, forward strand.
TTGAACTGAGCGGTAGGCACATAAACATGGCCGGTACGATTGATACTCTCACCAAGTGCGTGTTACGTAGTGTTATCAGCTTTCTTCAAGAAGAAGGGAATGGTGTAGCAGAAATTCACCGAAGAATGACGCAAGTGTATCGGGAAAACTTTCTGAGTGAAACTACAGTACTGCTGTAACCAAACAGCTGCTAAAGCAGTTTAAATGGGACGAGTTTGATCACCCACTGTATAGCCCATACTTAGCGCCGAAGGATTTCAATCTCTTCACTGAATTAAAGAACTGGCTAGGAGGCAAAAGCTTCCAGGCGAGTGATTAGCTTCAAGCCATCGTTAAGGATCATCTCTCATCACTGGCGGCAACGTTCTTCGAAAAAGGGATTGGAAAGCTCGTCCATCGATATGACAATTGCCTCAAACTGCATGGCTATTATGAAGAAAAATAACTATGTTTGTACATAATCTTTGGTAATACATTCATTTTGTTCTTTACTTTTGTCTTTTTTATGGTTCATCAGAGGTTGAAAAAAACAACACCCGTGCGAAATGAAAATATTTAGTTTCGCACCAGAAATTTCTTCATGAAATAAATAAAATAGCATTCACAGAGAAATAAGCTAAATAAAAAAGTTAAATAGTTATAAATTTTAAAAAAAGCGTGAAATATTTTTATAAAACATGAATAAAGCTACCGGTACTTTTGTCTCAATTTATTCAGAAACGAAATTTAAATGATCATGAAAATCTGTTACCTATCTGTCAACAACCAATACAAAGAAATAAATAACAAATGATCTAAAGTAAAGTGAGATTTTCACAAAATACTTGTACAAGTATAACATATTTTATAGGGTCTATTTCATTTATTTGGTATTATACGAAAATGTATTTTTATATTTATTTACGTTTAAGTGATAAGAAATAAGGAAAAGGGTGCATTTTATTCTTTGCAACGAAAATTGTGTTTTGTACTTAACCGATTTAAATATATTCGATTCAATAGAAATAAAACCCTGAAAAGACGGCAAAATCAATTCAGGTATTTCAAAGAAATTGAAAGTAGAATTACATAAAAATTTCTCTTCCGTTGACTCAGCATTAAACGAACAAGGCTGTTTTTTCTGAAGAAATACAAAAAACTGGATTGTCTAAAATAATGCTACTTTTATGAGCAGGAAAAGGAAAGTTAAAGAGAATTTTTAAAAATATTTTTATTAACTTATTTATTTATTTTGTAATTTTATCTAACGATATTATAATACAAAATATTATATTTAAGAATTTGTTTTAAGTAAAAAATGTCTTAGAGATTCTTCAAATGTTTCATTGGCAGTTTTAACACAATGTTGATGGGACGAACAAACATCCATTAAAAGTGGTTTATTGATAGAGCTTACAGAGTTATGGAAAATAAATTTTTTTAATAATTTAATAACTTTTCAAAAATTTAATTTTCCAAAAAGATATAATATAGGAAAATAAATTTATATGTCACAAGCGAAAATGAAATTAGATTTAAAACAAAAATAAATAATAATTATTTAGTAAAAAGCAGGTAAAGCATTCCCAATCTCCCCTATAAAAAGTTGTTCATTTCGTTGTTAACTTTAAAAATTGAACGTTAAATTTTATTGCAATATAATATTATTTAAAAACTAATTATGAGTTATTATATATTGTAATTCGTAATAAAATTATTAATATGAATTATAAGTGGTTATCGTGTAAATAATTTTATGTAACATAACACTTTCAAGTACGGCATGTTTAACCCTTAAATGTCTAGTGTATCAAATTTGTAACACTTTTTAGTTAACTTTTAATAAATAAATCAAGTTCTTCGCAATCACTATATTTATATCGAAATACTAATCCTGTAAAAATCACATAAACATGCTACTAAATAAAGTTAAAAATATATCTTAAAATTTCTGGTGTCGAATCCTTAACCCTTAAATGCATGAATTTTTCTTTTAGAATTGTGTGTTTTTTTTAAAACTTATATTAAGGATTGCACACCAGAAATTTTAAGATGTATTTTTAACTTTCTTAGTAGCATATTTATGTGATTTTTACAATATTAATATTTCAATATAAATATGGTGGTTGCGAAGAACTTGATTTATTTATTAAAAGTTAAATAAAAAGTGTCGCAAATTTGATACTCTAGGCACTTAAGGGTCAAGGCTTTTTATTTGTAAGCCCAGATTAAGGACGTTAATTTTGCATTATTGCCTTATGTGGCAAAAAATTCTATATTTTCGATTTTGTGTTACATGTTACATATGGATATATATAATAATGTTATTGGTTCAAATTGATGTATTTCCATGCATAGTCCATTAATTGTATAAATACGATTATTGTGTATATTTTAAAAATAATGTGACATATAAAATGCAAAAGTAGGTGCCGTAGTATGCTTATAGTTGACGTTACAGATATCCAAATAGTGTGAGTTTATGTTAGCAGTCGTAAATGTGTCAACATGAATATATATATTAGATTAGGTGTCTTCAATCTTTTTGCATGTGTGTCGTTTATTCCAGAAATTCCGGAAGATAATATTTGTCTTCATAGATCGCAAATTTTTATCATGAAATAAGGCAAATTAAAAAAAATAGTCAGGCAAATTAAATACTGTTTTTCTAAAATAGTAAAAGCTTCGTGTTTCACAGGTCACAGGTTGAAGACCCTATGTTAGATGTTTTGTTTTCTTTAAACATTAATCTTTATATCTTGGTTTAGTTTTATTCAGTATTTGGAATTCTGCCACGCAAAATTAAGATGAATTGATTTTTATGACTCGTTTAAAGAAAGAATACGATTCAAAGTTGGGTGAACTTAAAGAATGCATTGTTTTTACAAGAGGATGATAGATGGAAAGATTTTTTACCCTCGAATTTGACAAACTAGAATAAAACCTTAACATCAATCATTGAGATGTTTTTACTAAAAGAACCTTCACATTGTTTTCTAGTATTTCTGAATTTACAAATTTTTGCCAGAACTTTTTAAAACTCCGACACATATAATTTTACATTATTTTTTTTTATCGTAAGATGTAAATACATTTTTATTTATATATCTCCAGAGCGGGTGACATTTTACTCAAGTTTTATGAAAATATTTTACTGCAGAATTTTTATTTAAAACTGTTTAATTTATTTAATTTGTTTTGTGTGGAATTTGTATTTAACTTATTTTATGAAAAAATTTTTGATTGAAATCAAATTATATTAATTTAGTAGCGGTCAAAATGATCCCCAGTGGTCATTCTAATGTTAACGTACATACATTTATTTATTTATTCATTTATTTATTGGAGCTATTCTGCTTGTAAAAAAAGAAACCAACCGTTAAGAAGTTATATTTTAGAAAACATAAATATATATATATATATTTAACAATTTAAGGGGTCTTGTACCTTTTAATCTTACCGAAAATCAACAAAAACTTTCAAACTTTGAAATAGTGTATCTGCAAAACTTTTTTGTGTATAAGCATGAAATTTTGACTATTGATGAAGCAGATTGTGCTTTTTGATATAATACCATTAGAAACTGACTAGTCTTTTACAGAATTTGAACATTCTTGAAAATAAAGTTGCTCTTTTTTTTATTCCGTAAGTTATTGCGCGCATGATATATAGAGAACGTATGATTGGATTTTTATGAAATTTGATATAGAAAATAAGCACATATGTATTTTAAAAATGACCTACTCTTAGGTCAAAATTATTACATTAACCATGTAAAAAAATACTTTTGTAAAAAATTTCAAAATTTTACATTTTTAAGGAATAAAAATAATCATAATTAAAAATCTTATCATTGTAAATATTTGAAAGTAGATCATTTTAAACACACATATGCGCTTATTATCTAAATCAAATTTTATAACAATCCCTGCATACGTTCTCAAGATATCATGTGCGCAATGACGGAGTAAAAAAAAAAGAGCTATTTTAATTTCAACAATGCACAAAGTCAAATATTCAGCAAAATATTAGTCAGTTTCTAATAGTATTATATTAAACAGCACAATCTATTTAATTAATACTCAAAACTTTATGTTTATGCATATAAAGATTTTTAAAATACACTAATTCAAACTTTGATTGTTTTTTTTTTCGAATTTCGCCGCGCTCAAAAGGTACAAAACCCCTTAAAGGAAATAATTACTAGTAAAATCTTTTTAGCTAACCCTACTGTAAAAAAGTGTAAAAACAAGCCTACTTGTTACTTCCAGTGTTGCCAGAGTGCTACTTTTTTAAAAATGAGATTTCTTTATTACCACCAGTTCCTTGATATAGTAAAATTCGCATTAGTTAATGGCAAAATAAATAAAGTGAAAACAAATGATTAAACCATTTAAAAAAAGTGGTGCCAATCAAGAAAAGTGAATTAAAAAAAATAGTAGCCCACTTGCAACACTGGTTTCTTCCATTAAACACTTACTTTTGTCTTAAATATTTTAGTTCATCTGCTGGGTTAGAGCACTGAATACTGGACAAGAGGTGGCGAAATCGAATACCAATTCAGGCATAGATTTGTGTAGTGGGTGAGATTCCACTTTAAACGGAGATACTAGTCTGATTAGCGTCGCGTGTAAAACATTACAGCTGTGTCCCCAACCAACCAACATTACATTAAAATAATAATAAACGTGTTTCATGAATTTAATATGTTATTCAATTGCCTTAGGTATTGCCATAAGTGCGATACAGAAATTTCAATACTGTTAACTCAGCATGTACAGGGTGTTACAAAAATAATCCCCCGACCCGCATAGCATGCATGGTCACAGTGACGTCATCGTGACGTCACAGTGAGTCACGTACGTCACGTCACATCTGTGACCAAAATAATACCACTCAGTGACGTCACATTGTGACTAAAATGTGAATTATTTGGAAACCTTAAAAAATTTGCAAGAACACTACAAAATATGTTATTCAATGTAAAATAATATGTTTCTGACAATTTTTTTAATTTTTGTGATGTCACTGTGACGTTACTGCAAATCACAAACACTACGTCACCTGTGTTATCAAAATACCCCCATGTTGTGAAGTCACAGTTTGACCAAAATGTGAATTTTTAATATATTTTAAAATGATGAGAAATATATATTATTCAGGAATGCTTTAATGCACTTAAAGGGTCTGATTCTGACTGATTTTTATGATCCCTAGAAAATTAACCTACATTGATTAATTTATTTACTGACCTACAGGAAAATGCTTTATAAATAGGTAAATTTCAATCAATATGCAATTATAAATTATAATACAAACATAATGCGGCATGTACTCCATGAACAATTTTTTTTTTAAATTAAGGCAGTTTCTCATTTGCTTTTCATATTAATTAACAACTTTTGTAAAACTGAGAGCAACAATCTATAATATAGAGCGCAAGCTATCCAAGAGTAACAATGACGTCATGTTAACAGCGGCAACAACTGAACAGTAAATTTCGCTTTTACAGTGATTTTTTTAACTTCTAAATATTGCACAATTTCAATTTTTAACCGTCGAATAGGAAAAAAAATGCTCTTTCAAATGCAATATGTTTCAAAACTGTACCTCAATTTACTATTATTTGTTGTTTTAAAAATAATTTTAAATCTTCTTTTTTAAAATCTTTCTATTGCGTGCATTCCGATTAAAACATATTAAAACACTTCCATTTCAATAACAATTGTTACAATAATAATTTCCCAAATTTCAGCGTTTGTTTCCGACTAATATTCAACATCAAAATTAAAAATTTCATTTAAAAAAACATAAATTCATATTTTTTAAAACACAAATTTAATAGACATGAAATCATGTTACTTCTGCTGAAACTATTAGAATAATAGTAATAATAATAATAATAAGTGTATTGGGCGATATCTTCGACTATTAATTCCTGACATGCGACTAATACGAAAGTATCGGTAATGAATTTATTAGAATTTTCAATTAATATTTACACACACACATACACACACACACACACATACACACACACACACACATATATATATATATATATATATATATATATATATATATATATATATATATATATGTCTGCTATATTCTATAAACAGAGTAACCCAGGTTTCTTCCCCTAGTTTTATCAATTGTAAATTACACTTAATACCGGAAACGGCTGAAAATAATATACAGATGGGGTAATTAAAGATTTGTTTGTGTGAGGGGAGGTGGGTTGTGAAAAACAGATGCTTTATTATAATAAAATCACTGGTATACTTCCGATAATAATTGTTTTTTCTTTAGTGTTTAAGTAGATTGAGTACCTCTTCCAATATATATTTTGCTGTTTGTTTCATACTTTGTAAATAAATTTAACATTTTCCGAATATAAAATGAAATTTTAAAAAAATTATGCAAAATGTATGATTTAAATAATTATTCACGTCTTCGTTTTTCATTTACCACAAATTTCTTTAAAAAAATATTGTTATTTTGCAATCTGTTTCTTCTACAGGACATTAATAAAGAAAAAAGGAAATTTTGAAAAAGGGAAAATGCCCCCCCCCCCCAACCTTTTACTTTTTTAGGATCACATTTTGCAATTATTACGCTCTATGCAAATTTTACTTTTTTTATGATTTGCATTCTTGTCCATTAAAATATTTTTTATGTACTTTAAAAATTTAAACAATGTTTTATTTGATACGCCATAAATATTGATATTTTTTTACAACTTACAAAAAAAAACTATACAAGTATTATTATTGTGAAACTAATCGTAAAAAAACGTAAAATGCTTATAAAAAATAAATCTTCAAATAAGAAATTTTAATTGGAGAGACTATAAAAAAAAAAAAAAACATTCTGCCTTTTTAACCTTCTACTCTAACATCAACTATATAAGAAGAAAAAAAAAGAAAAAAGATCATCTGCCCTGCTATAAAATGCGCGCAGATGTTTTAAACGTTTTTCAAAAATATCGTCTGCTTTTTTAACCTCAGAATAAGAGACGCACAACAGTGTATTTAATCTTTGGTAGTCAGTTCGTTGGACAATACGCGTGTTATGAGCGTGTATAATTTCTACGTATTTAAAATTAAAAACCTGCACAGGATTCCGCAAATACAATTTTTATACGAATTTTCTTTCCATGAAAAGTACAATTCCTTTGCGTGGTTAAATTTGCTTTCCGCCAATGTTATTGTACTTCATTTGGAGGAATTTTGCCTTCTCAAGAAATTTTCGCTATTTTTACGTCAAAATAGAAGATTGAAGATCACAAAGAAAAAGAGGTATAGAAAAATATTATTTTCCCTGTTAGCTTTGCATTAAGTTATATCGTTTTCAGTTACTTTCATGTAGTATTTTACAAAAGTTAAATACTTCGGTTTAACATTTATCAGTTTAATAAAGTTTATTAAATTTAATGTTTATTTTGTTAAAATAAGTAACAATATGTCAACGATTTTAATCAGATAATTACTTTCACTAAATTCATTTCCTGAGTCATTTTATAGTTATAAATTTCAAAAACATCTGTACACTATTATAACAGAATTATTATTAAAGGGAAATGTTCTTTATAATTATCACCTAATCCTGTAAAAAAAAAATAATAATAAACCAATGTGTGGTTCCATTTTATGTTGTTATCTGAATTTATATATTTTTTCACATTAAAAACTGGTTAAATATTTGAAACTATGTTTATAATTTATTATTTTATTGGGTTATGTAACTATGATTATCTACATTTCAAATGGACTTTATATCTAAAATTTTGGCCAAACTTTATTCTAAAACTTTTACGGTAGATATTTTTAAATCAGCTTGTTAGAACAAGCTGATTTATGATGAACAACAGATTATTGTGATTATTGCCTAGTCACGAAACATCGACCCAGATAGATCTTTCTTCGCCATCATATGATAAATTATATGTGTCACTATCGATGCATTTATTACAATTCCATAAATAATTGACAATCAATTAGTAACATTATATATTTATAACCAAAACATTGTTTTTATAAGCATGTTTTTTACTGCAGTTGCATACCTCTAAACATACCAAAAGTCAAAGTTATTTTCAGCGGGGTTAATAAGATGATTTTCTTTATAACTGCTACCTTTCAACGCATGTAGTTAATATAAAGTGTTTATAGAATCCTCAACATACGAAGATACTGAGTTAATTTTTAATATCAAAGTTTTATTTATCATTTAAACAGTTTCATACCTTTATTAATAAAATGAACTTTGTTGAATTTAAAAGTCTGAAGATGTCCAAAAATAGATTTTTTACAAAGGTAAGTTCGTACACTTTACAATTTTGTATTAAAAATTAACAATATTTATGAGAAGAAACTATATAATTTTCTGTTTATTGTAAATATGAAAAAGTATCTTTTAGTAAAAAAATTTTATTTTTATGATTTAATTTTTTTTTTACTTGCTTAAAATGATGTATTCTAACATCAGAGTAAATATTTTTCAAACCGATGTTGTTGAGTCACAAAGGGTTAAAATATAGTTATAAAATAAAGGTTCCATGTATGATAACGTATTTTGATCTATAAGTTAAATTTTTGGTTTTCTCTTTCAAAAATAGCAACTTTTATGAAATATTTTTCAAAATATATTTCTTAAAAAATTAAAACATACAGTTATTTTTCTTTTAAATATGATTTAAAACCTGGACCCCGATGTGAATATTATGGGAGAATACATTGTTCGAACATTTTCACTAGTTAAATATATAAGATACTGTTTAAAAACTATTGAAATAGTTAATAAAAAATACCCTTTAAAATTTCAAGGGTTAAAAACCTTATCACAGTCAAAATATCGATTATTTTATTATTATCTCAAATTAACGATCTAAACTTTTTATACACGTGGTTTAAAATGTCAAAACTGTATTTTTAATACATACACGATTGCCATTCAAGGGTTTTTCACTCATGAAAACTATATAAATGACTTTTTCTCAATATTGATTTTTTTTTCATTCTTATATTTTTTAAGTTCTTTACTTCCTTTATTATTTCAGTTTATTATTTTTTATACATATTCTTTATTATGTATGTAATAAAACCTTGCATGGAATTAGTATTACAGATTTTTTTGTTTTCTATATATGAAATCACATGAAGAAGAGTTAAATTCCATAGTTCCTCACAATATAGAATAATAATAAATTTATATAAAATCTAATATTAATTGAAATAAAAATCCATGCACAGTGTTCTATAACATATTTTAGTAATTGTAAAAAATTATAATAATAATAATAATAAGTAAAGTAAATAAATTTAAAAAATGTCAATACTTGTAAAAATAGCAGGTATTTAAAGCATTAATTTATTTTAATTTTGTAAACATTTTTAATAAATGTATAGTTTTTTTTTCAAAATGTGCTTTTTACTGACTATTAAAATATACTGCAATAACAATTGTTATCAAAATTCTTAAATTTAAAAATAATACTGAAAAGTACCGTTTCCCATTTATAGCAAAATCACATAGTACTTATTTGCTTTATTTAAAAACATTTCTCTAAAATTTTTAAATACCGAGCTGAAAATGCAAAAAATGTTGCATTTATATTATAGAACAACATAATTTTAATACATTTCACCACTTTTATATAATAAATTTGAAAATCTGCAAATCCACCTTTTTCTATTTAATGCGAACCCAAATCATTACCAATGGTAATGATTTGGGTTCGTTTGAAATCGGGTTGTCTCACTCGATTGCAGGATTTTAATAAAATCGTCTCAAAATCGCGTTACCCGACCTGATAGGGTATTCATATAAGAATCGGAGCCCAAGCAAAACTAAATAGACAGAATAAAATAAAATAATTAATTTAAAACCCCGACTTAAGTCCTGCATCGGGTTGGTTATTCCGATTTTACCCGCACCCGACATGGCGTTCAGCTTGAGCCGAGTAAGAATAGCGATAATTGTTGTTGTTGTTGTTATTCTGTTTGTGTTAAATTCATTGTAATTTTTTTTCGGCTTCGGGTTGATTTCGGGTTGAGATTTTATTATTGCAGCTCGGGTTTGGATTAATCTGAAAAACTAGAATAAAATAATAACTTGATCTAAAGAAAAAATAGAATATTCTTTCAAATCTGTAGAAAAAAAAAGAAAAGAAAAGAAAGTGAATAAATTAAAATAAAAAAAAATAACCGATCCGTAATTTTCCTCATCGAATATGGGTAAAATATGGTCACTCGACCCGATGAAGAATCGTCACAATTGTCACAAACCTGCAGCCAAAAAAAAATATATATATATATCTGAACTTTACGAGTCGGATTCGGGTAAAATCTGGTCACCCAATCCGATGCAGAATCGTCACAAATGTCACAAACGTCTAGCAAAAAAAATGTCGATCCGAACAATCCGGATCGGATTCGGGGAAAATTTGGTCACCCTATCCGATGCAGATTCGTCACACTTTTCACATTGAAGTCGCACCGTGACTTCACAAAGTAGTCAAATTGTGAGGTCACAAAAAGCCTTGAAAACGCCCATAACGACTTGACATTTAGGTCACAGTGACTAAACATCGACGTCACGTGACGTCACGACGACGGTCACAAAGTAACAATGTGACTTCACATTGATGTCGTCGTGACGTCACCATGCCTTACGGGGAGTTGAAATGCGTATATGTTGCAAAGTATTGAACATAGACACTTAAGATTAATTTTATATAGCTTGGATAATCATAAATGTTTTAAAAAACCAAATTAAAGGTGCTTAGTATGCCCACATTTTGATGCACGCCGTATGTCTTTACGGTAGACAATAAGTCCCAAACATTTGCGAGCATGTCTGCATCCAAGGCTTCCACGGCTGCTGTTATGGGTATTTTCAGTTCGGCTAATGTAGCTGAAAGTGGGGCACATAAATGCAGTCTTTAAGATACCCCCACAAGAAGAAATCGAAAAACTGTGAGGTCCAATCTTGGAGGTCACCCACCAGTGGCTGAGAGGTTCTGCTCTCAAAGCTGGTAGACGGGAGGTGATGGGTTCAAACCCCTGTTGCGCTCGTCGACCTAACCGTTCGGAGTTTTCAGTGGTTTTCTTCGAACCTTGCCATATATACAGGTTAGGATCCCTTAGAAAGACCCACGGAGGTCACTCACCCCTAGGGTCAATATCCCTCGTGTAGATAATCGACCGTCATAAAATCAACCAATCGATCTTGGAGGCCAGTCAAACACTAAATTGGGAAGCGAAAAGAGGGAGTTAGCTCTACCTGTCGGCAACTACATGAAATTCGAGATTTCCCTCTTTCTACCTATACATTATTCGACCAAAACTGATTGAAAGCTGAATACGTATGTTTTTTAAATCGAATGATTCGTTTTGAAACACCCCGATTATTAAGAAAAACGTCCACTTGGCCATAATTTTATGCTTAAAATTTTGGGTCCATTTTATTTTTAACAATGATCTTGGATTATAACTATTGTTTATACGAGATGTAATCTTCCAAACTGGGCGAAAATGTAATGGCTAGGATTCGAAACCGGGATCCATTGGCTGAAGCTGCCAAGGCTCTAGCAACTGAACAATCACGGACGAATATGGCTGAACTTATTTACCCAGTTAACTTTAATGACCATAACATCTGGTCTGATATCTGAATCAGCACAACAGAATAAATCACAGATAATGGGACCTCCAGTAAACGCTGGAAACGTGATTACACTAGATTAATTTTTGACACATTTTTTCAAATTGGTAAAGAAATCATATGCAAGTAATTTTCCCAACTCAGCGAGAAAGTCCGGGCCAGGATTCAAAACCGGGATCCCTTGACTGATGCTATTATCATTAACGCCGACTTATTTTACACTTCTTTTAATACTTCGATACCAGTTGACACTAGTTTTCCCATACTGTTATTTTAACTGATTGAATTTCTCATAGTTTCACATTAGATAATATGAATTTTTTTTACTAAGATACTGGTGTTCACACTTAACAATTTTGTATCACTTAAATGGTAACTTTTCGTACCAACTGGCATTAATGAGTTAAGGTTAATTGGGTGAATAAGTTCAGCAATATTCATCCGGGATTGCTCTGTTGGTAGAACATTCGGCCAAGGGATCCCGGGTTCGAATCCTGGACCGGACTTTTTCGCTCATTTGGGAAGAATACATCTCATATGATTTCTTTACCAATTTGAATGATTGTGTCAAAAATTAATCTAGTATAACTAGTGTTGCCGGATGTCTCGAGTTTCAGGTGCTCCAAGACTCGTTCCGCGGAAGCACTGCGCGAGACACCAAATGTCACTATTTTTCATGATGCAAAAATTCTTCTAAATTCCTTTTAGTACCATACTATTCGTTAGTATGTATCAGGAGGAACTTAATACAGTAGCAACTGTGAAATCAGAGCCTGTCTATAACGAAACATTTTTATGATTCTGCTGAAAGGAATACCGTACAAATCTTTATGCTAAGACTGAATAGTTTTTCTTTCCCTAACTATTCTGTTGTTAAATTTAATGTTCTTTGTTTAATAAAACCTCTGAAAACGGAACCTTTTTATAACAGAATCCTGTTTTAAATGTAAAAATGGCGTAGTTTTTTCCGAAGGAATACAATACAATTATAACGGGTCAATCGGAAATCTCACCAAAAAAGGAATTTTGCTTCGGTTTCTAGCGATTCTGCTTTCACAAATTTGTCTCTATAATATTATTGAGTTTATGTAGCACAGTTGTACCTACTAAAACGAAATCTCAAGTGACAGGGAGAATATTTCATTTAAGAACATGATTCCGTCAGAACTGGTATAATTCTATGGTATAATTTTTTACGTTTAAAATAGGATTCCGCTATGAACAGGCTGCATTTTCACAGGATTTACTCTATTTTTATGTCCAGATTTAGAAGTTGCTTTCCCGCTTTCTTTATCTCCCTGTCACAATTTTGTGACAGTATACCTGGCAACACTAATTATCATGTACCGTAATTTCCGGCCTATAATCCGCGGATTAAACAATTACGCTTCAACCCAGAAATTTTATTTTATATAATGCAACTTACCAGATCGTTGTAAATATTTGGCTTCAATTATTAAATAAAATTTCTGTGTCTAAATATGATTGTTTGATCCGCGGATTATACGCCGGAAATTACGGCATAATCTTATGTAAAATCTTTGAACATTACCTTCATTACTGACCCCTTGAAGGACTGTGGTACATTTTTATGCCACTTAATTTTAACCCCTTAATCGTCGTGCCCGAGACATTCACGGGCAGCGTAGGTTACGCCTGTTTTATTCAGATTGTTTGATTCCCACCAATTTTTTTTAAATAGTATTATTTTATCTGTCTATTAAATAAGACGAACATTTCTACTTAAAAAAATTGGTGGTAATCAAGCAATCTGAATTTTTAAAAAGTAGCCTACACTTAAAGGGTACGACGATTAAGGGGTTAATTCCCAAATTCCACAATGACACCAGTATTTTGTAATGCAATTTTTCATTTATAATATACGCGAAAAACAGACATATAGAAAAAGAGTGCAGTAGTTCAGGCGAGGCCTTGCTATCAAATGGACGAAGGTATGTGGCTGCTTCTGCTATCTATCGGCATCAAAGCCATTAAATAACAAACCTAGTCAGATGGTGTTAAATTTGTTAGCGACACACTAGCGCCAAACCTCTGCTGCGGAAGGAGGACAAAACAGAAGTGGGTCGCAGAGAAACGATACGATTTATTTATATCGATATTTTATACGATTTTTATCGATGCTTTGTTTTTGCACTTCCTTTAAGAGCTTGCTAATTATTGGGATCTTTTACATTAAAGCTAAAACTATAATGAAAAAAAAATGTGGAAATTTACTGGATTAATATTTCTATATAAATATAGTGGTGGCGAAGAAGTTGATTTATTTATTAAAAGTTAAATAAAAAGTGATGGAAATTTACATCACTATGCAATTAACCCTTTCCGGCACAGACAAATTATGTTCGTAAAATGTGAAATTACTGACTGACGCCGGAATTTACAAACGACTTTCTTAGAAAATATGAACTCCTTATTTTAAGCTTTAATTTTAGAAGCAAAATCTTATTAAAATATTCTTGGTGCCGAATGCAGCACTCCCAACCGCTAGATGGCGCTATTTTCAACTTGCGAAAAGTTTCCCATTTATCTGACTGGGCTTATTATTTAATGGCTTTGTTCAGCATGGAATGAAATCATACTACTGTCCGACCACGTATTGTGTGGAATATTATCAAGGGGAAAATAAGGACGAATCCAAATGCAGACGTCTCGCAGGGAGAAATAAGAAATATAACTATTGGAGAGGCAATTGTCCACCGGTAACTTTTAATAGAATTATTCGTCTTATTTTAACGATTTATTACAGCAGAATTTCTATCCGGAAATTTTCTATTCCATTTTACTGGTGGGAGTTTGCCCCTGCAGTAATCAGGATTAAGTTGTTACCCCTAATAACTAGTCGATTCTTCCATTTCCGCCTTCAAACCGGATGTTTACCTTTCTATCTAATCGGTGGTACAACAGTAACATACCGGCCAACATCGCACTATACTTCCGTACAATGTAGGTTAATTTAACCCTTTCCGGCACAGACAAAGTCTGTTCGTAAAATGAAAAATTACTGACTGACACTGGAATTTACAAACGACTTTTTTAGAAAATATGAACTTCTTATTTTAAGCTTTCATTGTAGTAACAAAATTTTATTAAATATTCTTGGTGTCGAATGCAAGTTTGGAATTAAAATTAGGTGTGCCCGGTGTGGGACCAATGTGCCGGAAAGGGTTAAACGAGGTTAAACTCGTTTCAAACCAGAATTTTCTTTTAACCTGTTAACCAGGGAATAAACGTATTTTCAACTAGTTTCACAATGGGGACATTTTTCTTCATAGTGATAAGTAATATCATCAGGACCTGATTAAGAACGAGGCACACTTCCACCAGTACAAAACACTTCCTTATTCATGGCAGTAGTTTTCCTTGAATAGGGCGTTTTAGTAAGAGGAAAATTTCTGTTAAATTTTACTGGTGCAAGTGTTCAAAATATTATGGCAATTTCCATTGCAAGAGCCTTAAGTTGGTGTATAAAGAAATCCAGTTAACCCTCCATCCGCGGATAACGCTCCTATCGCGTTTCACTTATTCTATATAATTCCGAGGGGTACGCTATTTTGGCGTTGCCTACAATTTTTATAGTACTTAAGCATCGGGAGACTCTAGTTCTTCGTTAATCTATTTTCTTTTATTTAGAAAAAGGGAGATACATTTACAAATTATAATACATATATCATTTCATATACTAGGTCATTCGGAAAGTTCTGCGGTTTTTGAAACATTTTAAATCCCTAAATGTCACATTCCCACCGGAATTTTGAAATAAAACTTTGTTTTTCATAATGTACATGAAGAAACTGCTTTTACTTATTTAGAAATAATTTTTGTTTTAAATTCCGGTGACATTCAATCCTTATAACTATTATAAGTGGCGAATGAAAATAGGTCGCGGTTTTATATAAGAAAATGGAAACATCGCCCACGGTTAGATGGTTAACAGGTTAAGAAATGCAATCAAATATGTTCCACGTAAGAACATGACACTAGATATATGTTACTTTTTCAGTTATACATTCTGGTTAGAAACGTTCTCAACCTGTATCAAATTGACTCATATTGTACAAAAGTTCAGTTGAAAGTTGGCAGGTATGTACTGACAAGGGGAACACCAAACATGGTGCGGACAGATTTTGATTATTTTAAAGTATGTTGTAGAGTTCTTAAACCTAGCTATGCTCGATAATATGTTCTTTAAATAGATCTTAGAGTTTGTGAAATCGGAGGTCAAACTTGAGCATATGTTTCAAATACCTATAATTTACTTCTTTCAGCGAGGACTTCGTGGCGTCGAGGTAACCTGCACGCTTCCTAATTGAACAGCTAGGATTTTGTCCTACCTTCTGACATTTTTTATTTTTTTTAATAATTTTACATGTTTGCCATGTTACAACTTTTAAACATATTTATAAACTGCTGATACTTTGAAAGTTTTGATATTTTTCTAAAAAATATACAGTTATGTTTTTTGATTGTTTTCATGAAATTTAATATTTTTCTATAATTTTTAAACTAACATCTATGCTGACGAAAATACAAACTGATTTATGTCTAGAGTCTTTTTAAAAATTATTATTCTTTACCTTTTTATATTTTTATATTTTAAGCACAATTATGAAATAACTAATAATATTATATTCTACGATTTCTATAATATACGGCTTCGTGTATGTAATTGACTAGAAAAAAATAACAAAATAAAATATCTTTTTAATATTTCATTTGTTCTAAAAATTTTAAATTTGTTAAATGGTGAAATTACAAAAATGACTATCATTACTGACATCGGCATTTTATTTTAGATGCATTAATCAATTAATCGGGTGCATGCAATTAATCAGGTGACACATATCATAAAAATATTCAAAACGGCAGGAATATATTCGTGCGGAAAATATCCGTATATATAGTATAACTTCTTACCTTGTAATGGTTTACAAAAGAAGCTAAAGCTAAAATATATCAATAAAAAGAAATTTTTATTTATTCTGAAAGTATTGGAGAAGAGCAGCAGACGTTTTCTTTAAAAAATATGTTTATATGTATCATAAATTTTGTGACATCTGCAGACATTTTTTTTTAATTTTCAGTTGATATTTTTTTATCAATTGTTAGAATGAAAAAAATATTTTGAATATTATGAATTACAATATTTTGAATCTAATTTGTCAATTTTTATTCGTACCAAGGAAAAATGATGCTACGTCTGATCTTTACAGATAAATGTATATAGAGGGCTTTAAAAAATTGTACAACTAGTAAAAATTTACATATGAACGTTCCTTCTTTAATATTTTATTACGCTTTTGAAGATATACTGTAGAAATTATTTAGTCATAAATATGTTTGAGCTATTTGACATCAAAAATATTATATAAAATTTATATAAAATAATAATAAATTTTCATTTAAAATTCCATAAAGAAAAAAAAATATATTATTAAAACTACAGGGCTTCAAAATGGTACACTTTTTGAATACCGATATTTGCTTAAAAAAAAAATATTTTTAGATTTTTCTTGCAAATTTTGCAGAAACCATCTTCGGAGGTAATTTTTTGCGGAAATGTTGTAGAAATCTACCATGAAATCTCCTGTTTAAAATTATTGGTATTCAGTTGGCGGACCATTTGGAAACCCTGAAACTCTGCTTAAAATATAAAAAAACAAATAATAATAGTTTAAAAAAAATCTAGACATAAATTAGTTTGGATTTTTATCATGAGATATGTCAGTCTAAAAATGACAGAAAAAAATGAATTGTCATGAAAAAATCAAAAACTTTGTTGTAATTTATAATTATGCTTAAAAGTTGTAACATGTTAAAAATATAAAATTATTTTAACTCGGGAGATGTCGCGCATACCCAGATAATGAATGGTTTTTACATTGTCACCAATAAATACAATTAATAATCGTCACCTTATTCAGTCTGAGACAATTGTTACAAATTAGATGATAATGTATATTGTAGATTACTTTTCAAAAAATAATGGTGACAATTGTAAAAACCGTACACACCCTGGGGTATGCCATACCCGTGCGACTGCTCTCAGGTTAAAAAGAAAAAAATGTCAGAAGATAGGGAAAAACCCTAGCTGTATTATTAAGAAGCGCGCATGACACCTCGACGACACGAAGTACTCCATGAAAAAAGCGAATTATAAGTATTTGAAACATACGATGAACGTTGACCTCCAATTTCTCAAAATCTAAGGCTCATTTGCTACGGCCTATATCTCTCGTTTAACTAACCGGCCGTAATAACTCAACCAAGCCAACTAAGGCCCATTTGAAGAAAATCATTCACCAGCATATTTTGGAGTAGGAACTTGAACACGTATATTAAAAATCCTCAAAAATCTGTGTGCAACATGTTTGGTGGTACCCTTGTAAGTTGAAGAGTAAATTTCTAGTACTGTACTGATTAACCCCTTCTCGAGGAGCGTCCTTTACAGAATTTTTAATCTTTTACCACCGGTTTTTCAAAACAGAAATTTTCGCCTAACTGAATCCCAGAAATGCTAAGATTTAATAAGGCAAAGCTTGCAATAAAAAATAACTGGTTGGAATAATCGATGATTCTGCCCATCTTGTGCGTCACGTATACGTGTCGCTCGTCTCCAAGGGGTTAGATTATTTTAATGATTTAATTATAACGGTTTAAAAAGTTCTAAATGTTAAATTTAGATTATTTTTTTAATGTATTTTTAAAAATTTAAATTATTATTTGTTTAAATGCAAATGTAAGGGTATTTTTCTTTATTTTACATAACGCTCTCTTAGTTGATTATTTATCAGAATCAATTTAAATAAATGGTGCATTTTTTCTTAAACTTAAGAATGGTTATAAGAATTGTTTTAAATAAATTGTACTATAATTATCAAAATTATTTACTGATTATTTTATTCAAATATAAAATAAGAAATTTTATTAGAGATTTACTAGTTTATGGTGTCATATAATAAACGGAAAGCTTTAAGTGTAGTCAAAGAAAGAACATATAACTGTTGTTATTTTTTAAGAACACTGTGAAGAGTTTTTTAATTCATTATTTTTGGATCTCGTTAAGAAACAAGAATAGTTAAATTTAAAGAAACCTCGAGGATCTTATTTTTCATAAGATTCTGAATATATACTTGATAAAAAAGAAAATGAAAGAAAAATAAAATATTAATTTTAGCTATAAATTCCTTTTAAAAAATGTAGCTATTTGAACATGTAGATGATTTTTATAAATACTATAGTACAATTTATTCAAAACAATTCTCATAACTATTCATAATTTTTTTTTAATTTAATGAAGAAAATAAATAAATTTTATGTAAAAAAATAGCACCGTTTAATTAAATTTTGGTAAATAATCAGCTAAGAGTGTTACATAAAATAAATAAATATACAGGGTGTTCCGTTAAAGGGGTCCAATATTAATAGGGGTAATAGAGGAGATCACACGGAGCATAAATCAGTATATAATGCCTGGCCGGATCTCAATAATTTTCAAGTTACAGCAAATAGAATGAAAAATCGGAAATTTGTAAAAAAACCCTCATTGCTAAACTATCGATAATGCTACATAAAAACGAAGCACATATTTAGAAAGAGCAGAAAAAATCCTACGAAATGACATAAGTTGTTTTAGAATATTGAGAATTAATGGCGAGTTACAAGCTCTGAAACAGTGAAAAAATACAAAATCAAATATTTAGCAAAATAGTTAATCGTTAATTCAAAAAATGCAACTCTACCTACATCAAGGAAAATGTTATAAAATTTGGTCCATTCCGAAAGCTTTCGAAGAAGCTGACAATAAACCATATCAGTTTAATTGTATGGGAGAAATCAAGCAGTTCCCTAGTTACAACTCTGTACTGTTGCACGCTCGGAAAGAGCGAAACTCCACCCATGACGATTGTAAACACCCCGTTTTAATATCTTTCAATTATACATTTCTGATCAACCTCTATCAATACCCTTTCATTATTCAGTCTGGTCAAGTGAATGACATATTGTGCAGCTCTCGCCTTGTCTTAAAGCAAACTCCGTGACTGCTGCGTTTCCTCCATGAACTTTCAGGATGATGAAGAAGAAGTACTTTTTATGCAAATTTTCTATGTGTATAGGAAGAAAAGTGTAATAAAACAGCAGTCATCAGTGGGCGTTATGTTAAAGGGAGGCTGTTGTAAGTGGGATTGTAGTAAGTTGATGTATAATAATTATGCCGGAATACTCTAACGAAGAATATGCGGACATGCATCTGATGTACGGTCAAGCTCATGGAAATGCATGTCTAGCACAGCGCATGTACCGTGAGCAATTTCCAAGGAGACGTTGCCCAAGTTCGAAACTCTTCATAAAAATCTATAGACGATTACGGGAGACTGGATCGTTTAATACAGCAAGCATTGATGCAGGGAAACCTCGACATGTACGAACACCTGCAATGGAAGAAGATGTACTGAATATTTTTAAAGATAACCCCTCCACGAGTACACGAGCTGCTGCGTCTGAAGTCGGTGTTTCTCACCAAAGTGTGTGGCGTGTTCTGCGTGCAGAAAACATGCACCCCTTTCATGTGCAGCGGGTACAACTGTTATCAGTAACAGATTGTGCTCAGCGGACAGAATTCGTACGCTGGTTGCTTAATGTAACAGAAAATAATCCACAATTTCTGGAAAATATTTTATTTACTGATGAAGCAACATTTACGAGAGAGGGCGTGGTAAACACGCACAATATGCACACATGGTCATATACAAATCCGCACACTGTTTTCCCGTCGAACGCACAACAAAAGTTCAGTGTGAACATATGGGCAGGTGTCCTCGGCGATTATCTCATAGGACCATATTTACTCCCAGATGTAATCAATGGCAGTACGTACTTGGTTTTCCTACGGGATATCTTACCGCAGTTACTGCAAAATGTGCCAGCAACATTGCGCCACAATATGTGGTTTATGCACGATGGCGCACCGGCACATTTTTTCATAGGTGTTCGCAATCACCTCAATTCAACATATCCTGGGAAATGGATTGGACGCAGTGGACCTGTTGCTTGGCCTGCACGCTCTCCAGACCTCAATCCGTTAGACTTTTTTGTTTGGGGACACCTTAAATCGCTGGTGTATGAAACGCCTGTGGATACACCGGAGGATTTACTAGCGCGAATCGTTGTCGCTGCAGGAGACATTCCCAACTCCGTCGGAGTTTTTCGGCGTGTTCGCCAATCTTTACGACGTCGCTGTCGGCTGTGCGATTCTGTTAATGGGCGCAACTTCGAACACCTATTATAATAATGTCCGTTCGTCTGCCTTCCGACATTGAACTGTGCAGCGCAGGCCAGAAGACTATGCTTCACATATGTCATAAAGTACGTGGAATGTAATTCTTTATTTGTCATTTTTCTTTTATTTTCAACACTTTTTGGCACAGTATTTTGTAAGTCACAGACTGTGGTGTACTCAAATTGTAAATTACAAAGTTTGTATGAATTAATTTAAAATTTAGTGTCTTTTTTAAATTTATAATTAATAAAATTATTATGCTATTTGTTATTATTATTTCCTATCATAAATTATGATGCACATATACATACAATAATTGTCCATGTAAAACATGTACTGAAACTTCTTGCATTGTTACAAATCGCAATATTTTTAATTATTTCCGAATTTTCACCACCAGTTTAATTTTAAGGAATTTAACTTAAGCTTTATATCAATAAAAGACCACTTTAAGATGTAGACTATTATTGTAAAGTTATTTTGGTTCATTCAACTCTTGAATAATTAAAAATGTTGCATCTCAGAAGAAGCATGATCGAAAATGTATAGTTGAGAGTAATTAAAAAGGCGGTGTTTCCAATCGTGATGGGCGGAGTTTAACCTTTGCTAGTGTCAAAGAAAGCGGAGTTGTAACTAAGAAACTGATTAATTTCTCTCACACAATTAAACCGATATGGTTCATTGTAAGCTTTTTCGAAAGTTTTCGGAATGGACCAAATTTTACTACATTTTCCTTGTTGTAGCTAGAGTTGTCTTTTTGGAATTAACGATTAACTATTTTGATGTATATTGGATTTTGTACTTTTTTCACTGTTTCAGGGCTTGTAACTCGTCAATAAATATTGCTATTTTAATACAATTGATGTCATTTTGTAGGTTTTTTTCTGCTCTTTCTAAATATGTGCTTCGTTTTTATGTAACGTTATCGATAGTTTAGCAATGAGGGTTCTTTTACAATTTTCCGAATTTTCATTCTATTTGCTGTAACTTGAAAACTATTGAGATCCGACCAGGCTTTATATACTGATTTATGCTCCATGTGATCTCCTCTATTACCCCTATTAATATTGGACCCCTTTAACGGAACACCCTGTATATCGTAAGTTTCGGTCTATAATCTACGGATCAAACAATTCTGTTTCAACCCAGAAATTTTTTTCAATAATTAAATTCAAATGTTTACAATGATCTAGTAATTTACATTTTATAAAATAAAATTTCTGGGTTGAAACAGAATTGTTTGATTCGCGGATTACAGGACGGTAATTTCGGTATATACTCTTATATTTGGATTTAAAAAAAATACGATGTATAATGTTTAATTTCATAAAAAAAGAAATCCAAATCTTGGATCTATTTTGTATTCCTATAAATTAATTCATTATCCCTTTCAGGGACAAAGTAATTTGGTTTCTAAGATATTGAAATTATTAAACGACATCAGTATTTTCGAAAAAAATTTACTTGAAAATAAGTAAAAGCTTAGCTTCACGTACATTATAAAAGCAAAATTTTATTCCAAAAATCTTTCGCCAATTAAAAGTAGTAACTGGGATATATAATATCCCACCTCTTTTCAAGGGGTTATAATTTAATACAATCAGTATGTTACACGAATATAATCCTTGCACTTATTATGGTTTCATTCCATGCCAGTAGATGACAGAAGCAGCGACCTATCTTCCTATCGTTGAAAACAAGTCTTTACCTGAAATATTGCACTCTCTCCGCTAGACGCTTATATAAAAAAAAAAAATTTACTTATTTTCAAGTAAAGGGCATAGCCGGATCAACATAGACAACATGCATTTCAGTCAGTTTTCCTGATCTTTTTACTGGATGTGTCTACCTATCTGACAATAAATTTCACCTATTTTCCCCATATAAGTGCCGATATTTTATGGGATGAAATTTTTTTTTTTTTTTAATTCAAATAATGTTTTTTCAAAAATTACAACACCGAATTTCATGCTAGTAAGATAGGTTAAAGGGATACTAAACATTCATTACTGGGAATTTTTGTATAACTTTCTGTTAATAAAAACTGTGCGAAATAACGATAAGAAAATTAAAAAATAAATCAATTTTAACTTATATTTCTTCGAAAATCACAATTATATATTTTTTAATTTCTCAGGTGTTCCCGTATAATATATATAAATATATATAAATATCGACATTCTGTTGTGGGTAACACATATAAATATTTGCAAATATACGTGTAAAAATGCATATGTGCATGTATAGTTCAAAATTGCTTTGCAATTCTATGTTTTAAGTCGGCTAAATTTCAAATATCCCATTGATAAATGCTGATTTTTAACTTCTTGAAGGTCGGTGGTACATTATACATACCACTAAATTTTAATCTGAAAATGCCACAATGACAAATGAATTTTGGAATTAAATTTTCCATTTAAAACGTAAATGCGGAATAGCTTTTACATATTTTCGAATAAATTTGTACATAAATCCTGGTGTCAATCAATCATTTCAATGTAAGTAACAGACGTTCTGTGCCTCTGAATGAGTTAAAAAGCCCCACAGCCAAAGGCCACAGTCAGTTAGATCGAGTGAACAGGCAAAACAAGATGTTTGGAATGACTTGCTTATCACTCTGTCGTCCGAAGAGCTTTGCCACAGAAGATTTTGAACAGGTAAAGCAATGTGAGGTAGTGCCATATCATACCTAAAGATGTTGGTATCCAAAGAAATGTTCAGCTATAATCGCTCAAGTACGAATCAATGGAATTGACAAATCCTGAAAAGGGAGTAGCTTCAACTATAACCGGTTCCTCAGGGCCTGATTACTGTACCACCAGTATATTTGTATAGAAATTTCCTCCTTATTTAAAAGCCTTATCCAGGAAATATTACTGTCATAATTAAAGTAAAAATATTTATTCGTTTTCACTTGTGGAAGTTTACCCTGGTTACAGCGCCTAGAATACATAGTGCGTAAAACGGCTACAAAATAGTACTAAAAAATTGAATCCGATAAATGTAGAACATCGCAGCGACATCTTCTAGCAGTCGGGTAAACAGGATGGAGGTCCAGATGGTTTTGGATACCACTAATTTTATAAAAATATTTTTGCCTTTTCTAATCGGAGTTTTTTCTGCGATATTGAAGGCGACAAAATATTACTGGTTTCCAGAGCATTTGAAACCCCATCTTAGGTTATGCCACAATCTGCTAGCTCTTTTAAACGCAAACATTGTATAAGAATCGAACTGAGAAAACGTTTCAGCTGGTGGTAAATATTTAAAATAATTAAATTATACCCTATTTCCTTTGACTTGGATAGTGATTTTCATAACCTTTGAAACTATGAATGATATTGATCATATCCAGAAAACGTGATACGCATTCTTTTGTGCCTGGTTGCAGTACTCGATACAGGACAGCAAACTAGAAACTATCCCTATTTAGCATACCAAAGGATGTATCTCTGCTAGAAGAGTGGAAAAGATTAATTCCCTGATATGATAAAAAACTAACTTCAAAATCAGTTACATCTGAAATACATATTTACAAGTAGATTTTATTAACAGAATTTATGTTCATCCTGTCAATAGTGAAACGGTTACTTTTGCTAGAGGTAAATCTGTTTTTAAAGCAGATATCGCTGCGAACGCCCTATTAATGTACTGCATCTTTGCACGTTTATCGGCTACAAAGTTTTAGCACTTTTTAAAGCATTACTAGTTTGGCTTCTTTTTTAATTCCGAAATTTCGCATTTATAACAGAAATTCCCTATAATGTTCTTTTCCTTACTTAATGACAGAGATTTCGTGACTTCTTAAAGTAAAAATTCTTGTTTCAGAATTCCTGGTTTGAATTTGAAAATTTTGAATTAATAAACGGTAAAATCGTTTTCCACACTATGTATTCTAGGCGCTGTACCCTGTTGGTAGTCAGGTTCTGTTGTTCCGCCATTTTGTGACAATATAAAAAATACCCCTATCAAAACCAGTTAATTTTATTACCACAGCAGCAAACTCCCACTATTAAATTCGATTAGACATTTTTGCCTTATTTACACAGTTAATATGGCCAGCCAGTTCTCGATGTCTAAGGAATTCCCTTTACAAAATTTGAAGTACTGGTCTAAAATTGTCCGGTAGGTGGTACTGGCGTGACGTAGTAAGAAAGGAAATTTCGGAAATTACATGCATGTATTTTTCGAATTTTTATAGTTTTTTTTATATTTATTTCTACTTTCTGCAACAATATAAACAAAATGCACAATAGCTTTTTTTTTCCTAAAAATAATCATTTACTAAAAAACCTTACCTTGTATACCTTACAACAAAGAGACTAGATAAAAAAATTAATTAGAAGGCGTTTTTTCCCTTTTCTTTAGTAAATAAATAGCTTAATTTCATTAAAGCACCACAGCACCCATAAAGTGAAATTTTGCTTAGCTGTCAAATATTTTTTTTTTAGAAAAAAAAAATCTTTTTTCGTTTAAGTTTCATATAAGAAAATATCCCTTGTTGAAAATCTATATTAGTTACGAAAGAGTAGTTTATAAATATAAAAAACACCTTTGTTATTAATCTAGGGTGAGGACTGGGGGTTTTATCTGCAAAGATTTTGAAACATTATTATTCTTTAACAAGTTAGGCAAACATCGGCGCCCGCAAAGAGGATCAGGACAGAGAAATAACCCTTACCTGAATTTTAAAATTTTATTAGTTTTTTTTTTCTGTTATGATTTTGAAAACAATAGTAAAATTTATTTTTCTTATATGATTAAAATATATATAAACACTAAGATGTAAATGAATTAAGAATTTTTATCAGTTGGTCACAGGATCCCTGCAACTCTAGAGGAATGGAAGATTGTTGAATATCTTTGCGACATTACTATCCTCAAATGTAAAAGTTTTATGAAAGAAAAAGTGTTTCCTTTTACACATGGCGTCCTTTTCACTTATAGAAACATATTGCTTTCTGCGGTTAGAATTGAAGCTATGAATAAAAAGGAGGACATATAGTGTAATATCTAAACAGTTTCGAGTAAGGTACTGGATTGTTCGGAAAGTTCCTTCCGTTTGGGAAAACCAATTCGTACCGGAAAATTCTGCCCGTCAATTGTTAGACATTAGATATCAAAATTAATGCCCAATAATTAAATGATAGAATTTTTCAATACGAATTGGTTTTCCCAAAATCCAGAAACTTTCCGAACAATCCAATAACGGAGGATGTCGTCACAATATTGCAGCTGTTGCTTGTTTACATCAAATCAACTAGGCCCAAAGCCATTAAATAATAAGCCCAGTCAGATAAATAGGAAACTTTTCGCAAGTTGAAAATAGCGCCATCTAGCGGATGGGATGCTGAAACGATCAGGGCCTGTTTACCAATGGGGCGCACTTCCACCAGTAAAAAAGAAAAAAAAATGTCCTTATTCATGGCTGTATTTTCGCATGAATAGGGCGTTTTAATACGACAAAAAAGTCTATTAAATTTTACTGGTGGAAGTGTGCCCCGTCAGGGCCCTGGAAACGATTCGCGGATGGTGGTTTGTCGTGAAGGAATGGCAACACAATGACGGGGTAAGTGTTTTGTTTTTCGATTTTGCATATTCAAATTTTTTATTTTTATTTTACTGTTTCTTTATTTAACATTGGTTAAATAAACCATATATAAATCAATTTTTTCTCATGTAAGATTAATTTAACCCTTAATTGCATAGTGATGTAAATTTCCATCACTTTTTATTTAACTTTTAATAAATAAATCAACTTCTTCGCCACCAATATATTTATATAGAAATATTAATCCAGTAAATTTCCCAATTTTTTTTTCATTATAGTTTTAGCTTTAATGTAAAAGATCCCAATAATTAGCAAGCTTTTAAAGGAAGTGCAAAAACAAAACATCGGTACAAACGATAAAAATCGTATAAAATATCGATATAAATAAATCGTATCGTTTCTCTGCGACGCACTTCTGTTTCGCCTTCCTTCCGCAGCAGATGAAGTGGCGCTAGTGTGCCGCTAACAAATTTAACTCTATCTGACTGGGCTTATTATTTAATGGCTTTGACTAGGCCTGATTAAATTTCTCTTCTAACTGCCATTAGTAAATTTGAATAAAAACTTTTGTGTTATTTAAACACGTTATTCACGAAACATGTCTGTCATACATAAGGCAAAAATTTCTATTATTCTTTACTGGTGCAAGTTTTTCCCGCCAGTATTGTAATCACTTTCAATGACATTGCCAAGAAATTTTTTATGTTGTTACAATATGGTGGAAACACAGGGCCTGAATTCCGCTGGGGCAAACTACAACAAGCCGTTGTTAGTATTTCTGAGAGGAACTCCTGGAACGCCTGGCCTAATTTTGGTGCCGTGACGACACAACATGACAAATGCGCAAAACCCATATCGTGAAAAGTTCTCTCGCTGGGAGGCCGGTAAGTTGGAGAAAGAAGCCGAGTATGGATATCTCTTTTCTATTGAACTCAAAATTGTAGGTAAAATCGCTAACCTTTTGATTATGGGCCAGGACAGGTGACTATTTTTATATTGAATTGTACCACAATTTACAAAACATTTCTTTGTGGTAGATTTCTCTTGAAAATATCCTAGTGTATGTGTAGGCAGAGATTATTCTTTAAAATGTAGTACGAATGGAATAGAAAAGAAGTCGCTGGGATCCAGCCCCCTGTATAAAACTTCCACCTTAGTGGAGATTTGTCAAATGGAAGCTACACCCTTTTGCCCAGTGCCTTCCGGACATTGTCTGATATTACTGTCGGTCAGGGAATATGCCATAACATCATACCAGTGTTACCAGTGGGCTACTTTTTTTAATTCAGTTTTCGTAATTGCCATCAGTGTTTTTGAGAAAGTAAAACTCGTCTTATTTAATGACAGATTAAATAAGGCGAAAACAAGGGGAATTATACCATTTCAAAAAAGTAGTGCAAATCAAGCAATCTTAATTTTAAAAAAAGTAACCCACTGACAACACTGCACCATACTAGCAAATAACTTTCAATCAGTATGTTTCTTGTTATTTTCATAATTATATCACTTATGATTATATTTAAACAAGTAATAATTTTTAATATTTGTATATTGTTTCATTTAACCCCTTGAAAGACGGAGTATATTATACATGGTGTACCAGATAAGATGTTATAAACTTCGAGGGGATGTAGGGTACACCTAGACCACTCGGAATCAAATAGGAATGCCTGGTCGGAAACGCCTTCCTGACCCAGTAAGGGGTATCATTTTAAGAATTATTTTACGAAAAGGTTCGTAAAATGATGAAATGATTGACTGATACCAGAATTTACAAACGAACTTCTTCGAAAGGAAAAACTTGTATTATTAAGTATTCCGTATAAACGCAAAATTTTATTAAAATATTCTTGTTGTCATACGCAAGTGTGGAATTAAAATTAAGTGGCCTCGCCGTGGGAACACTGCGCTTGAAAGAGTTAACACTCTATCGAAAAAATTTGCGCTAAGAACACTTCCCGTCTTATCCGCTGGCACCACTTATGCAATACCAGGACCCACAGTGGCCAGTAGGCTACTATTTTTTCATTTAAATTTCTTGATTGGCACCACTTTTTTAAAATCATATTATTCGCCTTATTTAAAGACATATTAATCAAGGGATTAATGAGGGAAATTTTATCATTTCCAAAAAGTGGTACCAATCAAGAAATCTCAATTAAAATAAGTATCCCAATGGCAACACTGCTAGGGCCAACGATCATCTTTCTCTAATCCAACTTTTACATTGGCCCCACTGGGTCAGGAAGGCGCTTCCGACTCGGCATTAATATGTGATTTCGAGGCGTCTAGGTGTACCCTACCTCCTCTCGAAGCTTGTAACATCTTAACTGGGACACCCTGTATATACCACTTAATTTTAATCCCTAAATGCCACAATGGCACCAGAATTTTGGAATAAAGTTTTACTTTTATAAAGTAAGTGGAGAAAAACTTTTACCTATATTCGAGTAATATTGTTCGCGAATTCTAGTGTCATTCAATCATTTCAAGATTTTAAAAACAGAAATATTTTCCCCCTGAAAAGGTTAAAGGAATAAATATATATGATATAATTTCCTTAACTTAATAGTACATATTTTAAGAAACCTTAATTCGAAAGTATTTTGAAAGATAATTCATTTAATAAACTTACTACATTCTGTTTCACAATGTAATGAAATGCTATCTACTTGCAATAAAGAACTGAAAACAAGGACTAAATAACAATTCATCGTTTAACTTATTTTGAAATAAAGTACACGATTAAACTATTGAATAGATTTCATTGTTATAAGTTGTATGTAATTGTATTCCCCTGACATTTAATTTCATTACATAAATGCTAATTAATAAACGAATACATCCACTGTTGTAATTTAATTTTGTAATGCGGTCAGTTGTATTATTATGCCAAGGGGACAAATTGGGTATCTCTGGAAATATAGCTACATTTGAAGGCATATATTTATTAGAATATTAATACAGAATTTCACTATATCTTACTGATCTGAAATATTTCAAGAAAGAATGAAAAAGGAAAAAATATAATGACATGTTATATATAATGAAAATACTTTACATAAATCTGACACTTGTGTTTATTTTTTTAAACTAATTTGACTACCAATGTTTTAGAAAAGCATTAATCATCAAAAGAATAGTTATCTACAATGGAAGCTCACACCACATTTTTTTAAAGTAATACTTACCAGATTTATAAACGAGGAATGTCTAGCTAAATACATTGTTGACTTATCACGAGTTAACTCGTGTTTAGCCAAGCATCATTGACAATGGGTGTGACTCTTACCTTACAGAAAATGCATTTATGTTATTTAAACCATGTTTTTAACACTTTCCAACACAGTTGAAAAGTGTTTCAGAATTCCGTTTGTCTGCCTTTACGCGCCCATAGTTGCCAACCTCCCGATTTTTTTAATACCAGTAAAATCTTACAAAAATTTTCGCTTTATTAAATGGCAGAAATTATACGATTCAAGAACACAAATATTTTTTCATAAAAATTCTGGTGTGGAAAAAATCGGGAGGTTGGCAACTATCGCTCTAACTTGCGTAAAAAATTAGGATTGTCATGCAATTGATATATGTTATTGAGGTTTACTATGGAACGTTCGGTATTGAAAATGATGTGTGTAGAACTTATAGTTTTTTTACAGGGACACTCAAAGGAATGTCATTATATTACAGTCTATGGGGAAAATTATATGTCGTTTATTTTAATGCTGTTAAAATATTTCAAAAATATTGAAATTTATATATATCACTGAGGTGCACTACAAGAGGCTTACTATGGAATAGGATGTGCATAGCACTTATAGTTCCTTTACAGGGACACTCAAAAGAATTCCGTTACATTACGGTTTATGAAGGAAAATCGTTTGGGGTTTATTTTAATAACGTTTCACTATTTCAAACATTTTGAAATCGATATAGTATATCCCTAAGGTGCATTGAAAGAGGCTATTATAGAATATTTTGTGTGTACCATCCATCGTTAATTTACAGGAACACACAAAAAAGTTCGTAACTATATGTTAATAAGAATTTCTGGAAGTGAGTTTTCAGTTGCTGAATGCGTTTTTAAATTTAACTAATTTTTATATATTACTTGTTATGTATAAATTCTATAGATCATATACAGGGCAGTACAAAAGTCCTCGAGTACATTTCTGTTTATAAACGGAAATTCCATAAGGGGAATTTTAAAGTCTGCTACATGTTTCCCAATTGAACTAAAATTTACCATTCTATGTATCGTATATACAGATCTATAGATCATATACAGGGCTGCACAAAAGAATTCGGACATTTTTCCGCATATTGTTGGTAGTTCCTGAAATTGTGTTTTTAAATATGTTATGCATTTTCGAAAATGATTTTTCTTTCTTGTTTTAGATTGTAAAACGGTTTATATTGAATCCGTACATATTGAATGATATTTACTGATGCACAAGATTGAAAAACCTATCTATAAAACCATGTAATGAAAGACTTTCAGAAGTGGACGGAGCTTGTACTCTTTTAAATTCAATACTTCATAAAAAATATCCGGTCAACAAAGGGTTAAATCGCGAAAACTGTGTTAAACCTTTGAATACGGGTCGAGACATGTACGTAGCAGTCGACTATATTTTATTCTACTCGTATAACGTTTTTAAAATGTTACTCTGTCAGACAATCCTATCATGATATTTTCAAGAGATAATTTACAAGGATTTATTTTTTTTTGTGTAAATTGCGGTATGATTGAATATAAAAATTGTGGGAGGTCTTTGCCCATAATCAAAGTTTTAAGAAAAAGTGATGAAACCTGATGATGAAGTACTCCTGGCATTATGCGTATGGCTGTTGGACACGAGAACGTCGTCATTTAAGAGAAATCGTGCTTTGCTCTTATAAGTATGAATAGCTGCCAACATTCCGATTATTTTCAATCGAGCAATTATATTTTAACCTTTTCCACTCCACTGACACTTATACGGTGACATACTAAGTTTAATCCCCAAATGTCACATTGGTTTATGAAGGAAAATCGTTTGGGGTTTATTTTAATAACGTTTCACTGTTTCAAACATTTCGAAATTCATATAGTATATCACTAAGGTGGGTTGAAAGAGGCTTACTATAGAATATTTTTATGTACAATCCATCGTTAATTTACAGGGACACACAAAAAAGTTCGGAACTGTACGTTAACAAGAATTGCTGGAAGTGAGTTTTTAGTTGCTGAATGCGTTTTAAATTTAACCCATTTTTATATATTACTTGGATATACCGGAGTTTTCGATCGAATGTATTTAAAAATAAAAAAATGCATTCGTTCATATAAATAACAAACCGAAAAGTTTATTTCAAAATTTCGGTGCTATTGTGGCACTTGGGATTAAATTTAGTATGACACCAAAAGGTTAAATCAGAAAAAGTATTTTATAAAATATGTCTTTTTTCAGTTAAGTACGTATTTGATTTCATTTATTAAGTAAAATTTTTTGTTCAAAATATATTTATTTGAATTTTTAAAAACCAGACAACCGTGTGGCCAGTTGGACATGGTTTTGTATTTAGAACGCTACCACTTTCAAAGAATAATAATATTCGCCATACATAATGCAAGATTAAAACTGGTAGGGGGCGAACAGTGTTACTACAATTATTTAACCCCTTCAGGGGCAAAGTACTCTTGTAGCTAAAATATTGAAATGATTGTTTGACACCAGGATTCACGAACGAATTTATATTTAAAATAAGTAAAAGTTTTTCCTCATGTATTTTATAAATCCAAAATTTGGTTATAAAATTCTGGTGTCATTGTGGCATTTTGGGATTAAAATTAAGTGGTATATATAATATACCGGTGCCCCTCAAGTGTTTAATAGAAGTTTTCGCCTTATTTAATCTCAGAAAACTATCTTAAATTTTGCCTTAAAGAACATGGTTACAATGTAATTTATTTAAATGCTATTTAGAATTTATCTGAACAGAAATATTAGCGGGAGCCTTCTTGGAAATTCTGAGGCATGTAAGCATCTTGGTATTGCTTTCGAAAACAGTGGTAATATTTGAATAGAAAACTCCCCCTAAAAGACAACATTCGCTATAAAAAGATTTTGTCATACCTATTACATATTAGAGAGATTGTGTAAATAGATAAAAACACCACATCCTGCACCAGGGAGTAATTGGCGCGAATGTGCTTATGATATTGATATAATTTGAAGTGAATTCAAGAGCCATGGACTTTTTGGCACTGCTTTTGCAAGAAGTGGATTTGATCCTTCCAAGCGCCTGTCCATATTTTTATGTTTGTCAAAAATAAGTTAAATTGGCTGTAACCAAAATTATTTTTTGTAGAATTAATTTTTCCGAGATATCTAACATATGAAAAACATTTTTGGACCAAAATGCGAAATATATTATTGATATTTTATATAACTTTGATATTTTGAGGAGTTTTATAAAAATACAGGATAACACTAACAGGCAGAGATAGTGCTGCAATAAATAATAAATTAACGATTAAAAAATAATAATTATATTTTTAATCCGAGTTAATGATTGACCAATTAAATTTGTTACAATCCAATTTAAAAATTTAAGTTTAATGGTTAAATTAGAATGAATCGCTTTCTTTGATTATGATTAACCATTTGATTACAGGGTTGGGACATACGTCAGTCCAGCGACTCTTTTTTGTTCTAATTGTACAATTTTATGAAAAACAATGCCTGCCATACACTTATACAAGAATGACTTCAAGAGAAATTTACCGCAAAGAACTTTTTTTTATAAATTGTGGTACGATGAATATAAAAACACTCGCTATTCCTGGCCCGGAATCAAAACGGGTAAATAAATCATTAAAAGAACTAGTTAATTTTATTAGTAATGTATGAGTAACTCTTTGACTATAAATTTATTTTTTTAATATAAATTACTGCAACTGCGACAATACTTTTTAATTCTATTAGTATTTCTCTTTCAAAATAATAATTTTTGCCATACACATCTAGATCAATTTCAAGGAAAATGTTTGATAAAGAATTATTTTTGGTAATAGTGTTACGAATTAAATGCAAAAAAAGTCGCTTGTGGCAGCACTGCTATCACTTCGTGGGACGCATATATCACGTCGTAATTAAAAGGTTAAAAAAAATATGTTATTTATCTAGATCTGAATAGGAAATTCGATATCTTTCTCTCTCTGCCCACTTATCGTTCTTACTTGAGTAATATGCATGAATAGCACAGAAATTTATCCAAGCTACTCTGGTTCACAAACTCATGTTTTCCCAATGAAAATAATATGCGCATCATTCATAGTTCGTTTGATGTAAGAGTCTCCAACCTTTTGGCATGAAAATCGTTTTGCCACTACAAATTTCGGAAATCAATCTTCGTTATATATAATCGCAAAATTTCTGTCAATAAATAAGGATTTTTTCTATTCTGAAATAGTGATAACTTGGTGACCGCATGCTACAGATTGAAACCCCTAGTTTTAAAACATTTTGCCCGCGAAGACTACTAATAGGCGGTTTTGATACAGGAGAAATTTTATTGTATTACTTTCTTTGGAACAATTATCCACTTGAAATATTTCAATTGCAAATGTTAAAGAAATTTACTCGGAAGTTTATACGTTTGGTGATTCTGGTGCGAACAATGCAATTTCACCTTTTCGCATCGAGTCCTGTTATTCCTTTAATTACGTGTCAGTACTGGCGACTATTAGGCAGCTTTCAATACAAAAAAGTATAAAGCTACCTATTGCAGCCGTTCGGAGGAAAGCAGTTCCGGAAAATTTCGATATATTTTCACCCATCATGACCCCCAGACCCCAAAACCACCCTCCATTCAAATGTTGATTTATATATATAGATATATCCATATATATATATATATATATATATATATATATATATATATATATATATATATGGATATATATATATATATATATATATATATCCATATATATATATATATATCTGAGCTATGTCATACAATAACGTTCGTATTTATAAATCGATTTTTATGAAACTAATTTTATGTATTAAGCTCACTAATGTCTCGACCGAGTTCGTTGGCCAGCTTGGTCCGCCATTTTGTTTTAAGATGGCGGCCACTTAAATATTTAAAACTAAAATAAATATACAAAAAATTAAAAATTCAAATTTATTTTTTAATTAAGTGTTAGGCCTTGATACAAGGATTCCAGGGCATTTTTTGGTTTACCTCTATCTTAAAAAATGGCTGAGATAGAGCAGTTTGAAATTCTAGGGTGGCTGACATTTTGAAACAAAACAGCACATTAGCGCGATTCCTCGCAAATTATTTTATTTCATTGTTGTAATAATTTTCCCAATCATACGCATAAAACTATATATTCATATCCGTTAGCGCCAAATTCTCGCCAAAATTGGCGACATTTGGCGAAATATCGCCAAATTTGTCGACCAAAATAAGTCTTCATGAATGAAGCCAATTTGGCTATTGCTCAATAATTTGGCCAATTTCTTATTCAAATTCAGTATTAACGAATCTTTTGTAACCGTTTCTTTGCATTTTAACTTGCTGTTTTCGTGTAACATTAGCTAAAATTTTAAAACGAAGATATAGGAAAGCTACCTTTTCCACCCAGTACAGGCCGGAAGGACTTTTTTAATATTCAGTCGTACTACAATTTGCAAAATTGTGGACGGAATTTCCTAGAAGTCTGGCACGACAATTAATGATAAGAAAATTTCTATTTAATTTTTAACATATGGAATTCCTAACCACGTTGTTTATACGCAGAAACTGCTGTTTTTTTTTTTTTTTTTTTTTTTTTTTTTTTTTTTTTTTTTTTTTTTTTTTTCAGTTAAATAAGGAGAAAAACTGTTACAAATTTATGATAGGAGCATGCGGACCCTCTAGTATAGAAAGTATAATAGTTTACGCAATAATATTTTGTAATTAGGGAAATGATTTATGTACCATCTATACCCAAAGAGCGTACAGACCTTAGTAATTTTGGCTTCTCTAATTCAGATTTAAAAAAAAATATTTAATATGTATGTCGCAGAATTTGTAATGGCCCTGTTTAAACCTTTGGATACGGGTCGGGACATATGCGGCCCAGTGGACTATTTTTTATTCCATCTGTACCACTTTTTTGAAAATTAATCTCTGTCATACACTTATACTGGGATATGTTCAAGGTAATTGTACCAGAAAGAATATTTTGTATAAATTTTGGAATGATTGACAAAAAAAATAGTCGCCAGTCTTGGCCTGTAATCAAAGGGTTGATCGCAAAATTTGTAATACTTTTCTGAGATTAACTAGGATAAAAAATTGTAGTTACAGTTTGTGGTAAAAGTGTACGCACCCTGTATATAATCCTGTAATCTTTGAGTTTAACAGCAAAGAGCATACTTATTTGAAAAAATATCCGATTCAGTTTTGGCAGTCCACTAATTTTTGTTTTATTTCATATTGATTCATTGATACAATTTTCTTGAAAGGGAAATATTCGTCTTAAACAGGGAGAAATCTCCCACACCCAGGATATGTTTCGTCATATGACTTCGGCACCAACAAATACAAGAAATAATCGTCATCTTATATAATGAGAGACAATTTTTACAAATTCTGCGATTAAAGTATTCCGAATATTGCTTTTAGAAAAATAGTTGTGTCACACAGTTGCAAAAACCCTACGCATCCTGGTTTCGTCCTACCCGGCGCGACTAATCCCGGGTTATTTTCACATCATTGAATCTGTCATTAAATAAGGCGACTATTAGTGTTTCAAAAACCTGGCAGGAGTCAAGGAATATAGATTTTTTTTAAAAAGTAGTAGACTCTCAACGCTAGTAATATCGTATCTTAACAACAACTCTTACTTTTTTAAAAGAGGAATTAGCGCTTCTTTATGGGAATGTGTAAGCAATAAACAAGGTACAAAAGATATAGAATATCCAAATAAATGGAATTGATGTGTAGTTTTCTGATGAGTTGTTAAGCATTGAAAGGATACCTTTAGACACAATTAATAAATACCTTTTTTTTCATAATTTTTTTTCATGTTTTACGATATCGTGTAAAAAATGTAAGCCATTTGACGGTGAACCAGTGTTCATACGATATATTTTTGTGCACTGCTATTTCTTAATGGTAATCTTTGACATGCTTATTGAATATTTTTACTTTCTTCTATGTTTAATAGAAGAAAACATTGTAAATAAAAAAAATCGACTTCGGTTTTCAGCGGATTTACACGTTTTAACGGTCAGAGATCCCGAAACACATGTTTATAGTCTGACCGTTTGTGTGTCTGTGTGTCAATCTGTCTGTTCGTGTGTCTGTGTGTCTGCCCTCATTATATCCTCGAAAAGTGTATGAAGTAATGCATAGAATTGAACTAAATATTTTTATAGTTTTGCGACTATGGCCATCAGGTCCTTCTTGAATTTGAAGATATCCCACCCAAAGGGAGCACTGCAATAGCGAATTTTGTGCCATTTTCATTATAGCATCATCAACAAGTGTTTAAAGTTACACATAGAATTGAAAGAAATTTAATGTACATGTTTTGATTATTGCCTGTAGGTCCCAAGTGAATTTTGGGCTATTCTGACGGAAGGAGGCGCTATGATAGCGATTTTTGTGCGATTTTTTGTAGCTCTGTTGTAAATAGTATGCTCGTGCAGTGAAGGTAACCCGGCACTTTACAAGCGGACCGGATACTGACGTACAAAGGAATAACGAAAAATATTGATTTAATTGGCGCTGTGATAGCGAATTTTGACGAATTAACATGTATGAGATAGAAGAAAATTTTGGGATTGGCACATCCGACTTGTTTGGAATTGAAAAGTGATGATGGTTACTACTCGGAAATAGTGGTACACAAAATAACGATCCTACCCTGAATGAGGAGGTGAGATTTTTCTAACAGTAAAAGGGTTAATGTTGTATACGCCTACGATAAATACTCACCTTCTATTTCGCAAATCAAACTTCGTCCTGTGAAATTCCATTGTCCTCGAAATTTTGCAATTATAATACAGTATTTTTCCAGTCTTAGCACTGTCTGTTGTCTAATATTCCAGATGCGCAATATTTGGAAATTAATAATAATTCTTCCACTACACATAATTGCTGTAGCATTTCCAGTATTTTGCATAAATATTATTAATTACCAGCTTAATTACCAAATAAAACCATGCATCATATTTTTTTTTTTACTTTAGATAACAAATAATGTGACAAAAGTAAAAGAAAATGTATAATTATTCCGCTCATTACTTGCATTTATTTTGTCAGATTACTGAGAAATAGTTTTGAGCATAATAATTGTTAAATGCGTGAATACATTTGGATTACATTCTACTTTTTGGTATTTTTCGGAAATTTCACAATTGGAGAATTTATCATTTTTATGTCAATATGCGTAAAAACACAAAAAAAGAAATTTGTATATCTTCCTGCGCTTTTTCGTTCTCGATTGTCAGGAAAACTTACTAGGTTAGCATTTTCTTAAATTCAGAATTTCCATTCATACTAGAAGTTCATAATTATAGATTTGATTTATTTTATTACAGACAATTCGTGATTACATACAGTAAACTTCTTCTTTCAGAATTTCCGGCATGAATTAGTAATTTCTGAAATAAACAAGAACGAAAAATGTTTCTTTTTTCATAGATTATGAAACACTTTCCAACACTAACAGAATATTGTTAAGAAATATCATATTTTCATACAATGAAATGATATATTAAAAAAAATTTAAAAAACGCACAACGCAGAAATATATATATTTTTTTTACAATTGCTTTTCATACTCATGCAAATTCCTCTGTCCAGTCCTTTATATGATCTATAGAATTTATACACATCAGGTAATATACTAAAGTTTAGGCAAGTTCTAAATATACATCAGAGCTGCAAAAGCACTTCCAGCAATTATCGATGATAGTACATTCTGCACCCGAATAATTTTGAATGTCTCTATAAATGAACAATACGTGCTAAGAAATCTATACTCTATGAAGAGCATTTTGTAGTACACCTCAGAGATCCATATCAGTTTTATTATGTTTGAAGTATCGTAACATCATTAAAATACACCACAAACGCATTTTCCCTATAGATCATATTGTAATGGAATTTTCTTGTGCACCCCATTAAAAGAAGTGTAAAAGTTACTTATTCTGTACTCCACATGGATTCAATTTTTATGAGTGAAAATGCAAGTTCTCATTTAAAAATCATGCCATACGAAATAGAATTTAACTAAATGCTACGACATTTGGTTGAATGTTTTGCATTTTTTCAGCATTGACAAAGAAATCATAACTTTTTCTGTTACACGCGCCAAAGAAAACGTGAATTCTGATTCATAAAGCTGAAGGATTTTACTATGATTGAGTCAAAGTAACGTCATTGTTTCTGATTGTCGTTTTAACGATTTGTGGGCGCGAATGCACAGAACTCAGTTAGTGCGATCGCCATATTTTTATGATATTGCATCTTCATTTCTTTACCTCATGCTTAACACGGTTTGTTATGAAAATGATCCGTTATCAAATAAAAAACAATATATTGGCAAAGGAATTATAAAACAGATTACAGCAATACATTTAAACGAACAATAGGACTATTAATAACAACGAATGATTCCGGCTTGCCTACTGTTTGTCGTAGAGTTTGACCGTCAAGAGCTTTAGCAAAGCTATTAGAGGTATAGTGTGATAGTTAATATATTAATGCTCATTTCAAATATAGAAATTATCAATGTCTGCTTGACGACATGAAATGATTGTTTTCTCGCTCAGTTCGATTTTGTGCAGTTTTGGCATGCGCTTTTCTGGTTGAAAATTATTTATATTATTACATATAGCACTAATTAGCTAGGGTAGATGTCCGTGGGTTTAAAAGCAGTGTTCTTCAGGCAAGGTGACTAAACAACATGTTTTGGTTTTTCCTTCAACGAGAACAATAATTCGGATCACTTTCATTTTCAAACTAACTCTGAAGCATCCCCCCACAGTAAAATGGTAAAATGTTGCCAATGTTTTACAACATCGATCCATCCGTAGTTTTAAACGGAATTTAAATGCAAATGAAATAAGTTCAACACCAGAAAAAATAATAAGTTCGTAAAATTAATCTGCTTATTATGGCTTCTAACCGTACGACCAGGCATTGTGCCATCCCATGTCTGAGTACTGTTTCTTGCATATGCATTGTACGTTAGCAATGCATTTACTTTAAGTCAAGCTATAATAAGTAAGATTCAGATGCTGTGTGCTATTGACAGTCCACTATTAATTTTTAATTAACTCTTTTATATTCTCCTTATTTAATTACAAATCAAATAAGGTGAAAATAAGGCTAATTCTGCTATTAACAAAAGTAGTAGCAATCTGAATTTTAAAATATTGTGACAGGCAAGAGTGTCGCGATAGGAATATAAAAATGTATACTTTAGGTACAGCGTCTAGAATGCATAGTGTGGAAAACGGTTTTACCGTTTTTTTTTATTCAAAATTTTCGAATTCAAACCGAAAATTCTCAAACAAGAATTTTTACTTTAAGAAGTCCCGAAATATCTGCCATTAAGTAAAGAAAAGAACAATATAGGGAATTTCTGGTATGAATGCTAAATTGCGGAATTAAAAAAAAAGCCAAACTGTTAGTGCTTTAAAAAGTGCTAAAAATTGTAGCCCATAAACGTGCAACGATGCGGTACAATAATAGGGCGATCACAGCGACATCTGCTTTAAAAATAGATTTACCTCTAGCAAAAATAACCGTTTCACTATTGACAACATGAACATAATTTCTGTTAATAAAATCTTCTTGTGTATATTTCAGTGTATAAGTGTATATTTCAGATGTAACTGATTTTGAAGTTAGTTTTTTATCTTATCAGGGAATTAATCTTTTCCACTCTTCTAGCATATATTCATACTTTGGTATGATAAATAGGGTTAGATTCTAGTTTACTGTCTTGTATCGAGTACTGCAACCAGGCACAAAGGAATGCGCATCACGTTTTTTGGCCATGATCCATATCATTCATATTTTCAAAGCTTATGAAAATCACTATCCCAGTTAAAAGAAATGGGGTATAATTTAATTATTTAAAATATTTATCAGCAGCTGAAACGTTTTCTCAGTTCGATTCTTATACAATTTTAGCGTTGAAAAGAGCTAGCAGACAGTGGCAGAGCCAGAGAGGGGGCGGGTCCAAATGCTCTGGAAACCAGTAATATTATAAAGTTTTCTTCGCCTTAAATATCGAAGAAAATTCTCCGATTTGAAAATGCAAAAATATTTTTATAAAATTAGTGGCATCAAAACCATCTGGACCTCCACCCTGTCTACGCCACTGCAAGAAGATGTCATTGCGATCGACCGGTTATCATTCAGTATTGTTCTACATTTATCGGATTCAATTTTTTAGTACTATTTTGCAGCCATTTTCCACACTATGTATTCTAGGCGCTGTACTTTAGGCGCTAGTGGTGACGAATCTACGTGCCAGTCAGCCAATTGTCATCACTACTTCCATATAAATCTTCGACATATTTCATGACAGAAACTCTGCGATTAAAAAGACGACAATTATTATTAGGAAATAGCGGTAAGATTTGCATGGGAGTCCGCCACTCATGTTCCAAGCGAAAAAACATGTTAATGTGTGTCTGGTATTCACTCATTTGTTGGCTTCCTGGCAAATGTATTTCATAAACGCTGAAATTAAAATCTACAAAATTTATCATAAAAGAAATATAGTTGAAACGGAAAACTGTGAAAAGAATATGCTATTGTAGATGCCTTGGTTCATTAATTTTCTGTATTTCAGTAAGAAAATCTCTTTCAAGCGCATAAAATTATCCTATTATCTGCATAAATCTGTGGTGGCAAACTCGCGTGTTATAAGAAATTGCCATCACAATTGATGAATAGTAAATATCGCTTTATTTAATTTCAAAAATTCTGTTACTAGTAAATAAGATAAAAATGTCTATACTGGAATGGTCGTGGCAGTTGTCTCGCTGGCACACGAGTTCCCTAAGTATTTGGTTTTAACGCCTTGTGAATGGTGGTAATATATTATATATCCTTCATAAATTTGATACCCAAATGCCACTGTGGCACCAAAAATTTGGAATAAAAATTTTCTTGTTTAATATACGTGAAAAAAGTTTTTCTTCTCAATAATTTTTTTTTCGTAAATCCCGGCGTCATATAATCATTTCAATATTTTAGCAACTTACTTTACCACTGAAAGGGTTAATAGAAATAATAGGTAATGATGTTTAGAATTGCGCATCAAGTCATCTGAAATAATTCTTTTGCTTGACATCTGAGAATTCTGTAACCAATGATCTGGATGTCGTCAATTATGCATATTTACAAAGGTCTGTCTAAGGAAAATAAATTATAGCGATGACTTAATTGTTACTACGATCATTTTTTTTGCTTGAATAATCATGTGCAATGTTACCAGTAGACTACTATTTTTAAAGTCAGATTGCTTGATTGCCACCACCATTTTGGAGCAGAAATATTCGCCTTATTTAATAGCAGATTAAATAATGCGAGAATAAGGCCAACTACACTATTTTAAAAATGTAGTGGGTAAAAAAAAAATCAGGAAATTTTTGGTTAATAAAATGTGTCTGGTTTCTATGTTGAAATTATTTTTTGACTCTTTTTCAAAGTAAAATTTCTGGTTT
This sequence comes from Maratus michaelseni, assembly GCA_963931845.1. Lineage (NCBI taxonomy): Eukaryota > Metazoa > Arthropoda > Arachnida > Araneae > Salticidae > Maratus > Maratus michaelseni. Next base: position 112,688,742 of record OZ007599.1, read on the forward strand.
ATATAGTGGGTTGGGGTTGGGACTGTCGACTATATTTTATTATTTTTCTTAGCACGTTTTCTAATGAATAATAATCTACCTCGAAGATTAGTACAAATCTAACACTGGTCTACAAAGTAAGTTTTTTCTGCTTTTTTATATAAACGATATATTTTTCACTAATTTTGAGTCACAGAATATGAATTAATCATTAAAATTTTTATGTTAGATTTCTGTGTAACAATATGGCTAGTACATACTTGCCAACCTTTCGTTTTTTTAAATTTAAATCGAAGAAACGCACTTTGAGGCAGTAAAATTGTTTAATTAAATGTATCTAACTTCCATGAAGTAATCATTTGAAATCCCCTTGATTTCATTCATTAAATAAAATTCCCGGTTCGAATATGTTTATTTGAATGGGCGTCTCCCGCTAAAATCGGGAAAAGTTCTCTTCTTTTTCGCTAATATTTTCTGTTCAGTTTCAGGGGCACAAGTTCCAACAGTAGTGTTCTAAAATTGGCGAAATCCTTATATCTCCCAACAAAAAAATACGCCGTTAAAACACTAAATATTTTGAAGTCTCAAGAAAAGATTATATCGAGCTACCCGCATATGTCGTAAACCATATATCATATATTCTAATACGAGCAAATCTTGTATATTCTAATAAGAGCAAATCTTGTGTGTGTGGTAATATATATATATGCAAATTTTATCTTAAAAACGGCTCTAACGATTTTCATGAAATTTTGTATCCTACCGTTTTGGGGCACCAGAAAACCATTGAGCTGGGTCACATGTTTGAGAAAATTCGATTAGTGGGTCATTTTGGATCACCATGGTTCAGGGTCCAGCTAATAGTATCTAAAAAACGGTTCAAACGATTTTGAATAAATTTTGTATCCTACCATTTTCGGGCATGTGAAGACTATTGGGTCGGGTCACATGTTCGAGAACTTTCAATTAGTGGGTCATTTTTGGGTCAACGCGGGTCAAGTTAATTTTATCTAAAAAACGGCTCTGACGATTTTGATTAAATTTTATATTCTACGAGTTTCGGGCACGAGAAGACTGTTGGGCTAGGTCACATGTTCGAGAAAATTCGATTGGTGGGTCATTTTGGTTATGGGTCATTATGGGTCAAGCTAGTTTTATCTTAAAAACGACTCAGAGGATTTTAACTAAATTTAGTATCCTACAGTTTTAGGGAACGAGAAGACTATTGGGCTAGGTTACATGTTTGAGAAATTTCGATTAGTGAGTCATTAACAAGCTAATTTTTATCTTAAAAACATCTCAGACGATTTTAACTAAATTTTGTATCATACGGTTTTGGGGCACGTGAAAATCATTGGGCTAGGTCACATGCTCGAGAAAATCCGATGAGTGGGTCATTTTTGGGTCACAGTGGGTCAATCTAATTTTATATAAAAAACGGCTCAGGCTATTTTGACTAAATTTTTTATCCTACGGGTTTCTGGCACGAGAAGACAATTGGGCTTGTTCACATGTTCGAGAAATTTTGATTAGTGGGTCTTTGTGGTCATGGGTCATGATATTTGAATTCAAAGATAATTTTGACCGAGCATAGTTATGTCTTCCCTGCTCGTATGGTATAACTAAACATGAGGAGTGTCTAACTGTGGCCCGCCGGATATCACTAAAACTTTTTAGTAATATTTTCCTTATCTAATCATCGAATTTCTGCGATTCAAGTGGTGCAGAGTTGCCAAGTCTCCGGCTTTTGGACACCAGTATTTTAGTACAGAGAATGTTGTTTTAAGTACTCGGAACATTCTGCGATTTAAAAGAACAACATTATCTCTAAAATAATACTGGTGTGCAAAAAGCCGGAGACTTGGCAACTTTGAGTGGTGGACTATTTCTTTTAAATATTAGTGGTATCTGGCGGGCCACAGTTTGACTACCCTGCTTTACATCAAGGGCAAACTATTACCTTTAAAGTTCCGTAATCGATTCAGCGAGTTGAATATGATAGGTATAGTACATTTTTATGAAAAAAATAATTTTGAGGTACCCAGGGTTCGTACGCTTTTACCACAATTTTTAATAGAATTTTTGCGCCTTATTATAATGCAGAAAGTCATTACAAATCCTGCAACTAAACGGGGCCTCTACAATATCTTCGATTGAAAAATCAAATAGAAAAATTCAATTAAAAATATGTTGTAATAGCGTACGAACCCTGGTACCGAGTGCGCCAAAAGTTCATCAAAAATTTAAAAATTCATTAAAATGAAACAAATGATTCAAAAATATGGCTGTTTGCAGGAATGGGATTAGAGGGATATCGGAACTTTTTTAATAACAAAAAATGTATTGTTCAACAATTCCCGATAGATGGTGCTGCATGCATAATATGAAGCAGACTTTTGCAAATCCGGCTGTCAATATAATCACTTAATACCCACAAATTCTTCATTCGATGCCAGCACTATACTATTGTTAACAGATCGAGCGCTGTGGGTTAAAAGCCTTTACAAGAACGGAAAATCGGCAACTGGCACATTGCAAAAATTCTGTACGGCAAAATCACTGAAGGCAAGAAAAGGACCCGTCTCATGTACTAGGATATTCTGCTTGTCAGAGACTTCGCAGAAATGGTCTTTGACTATAAGCCTAATTTGCGTACATCTGCTTCATATTATGCATGCCAGCGCCATCTATAGGTAATTTTTTAACCACAACCTTTTTCGTTATTAAAAAAATCCGATCTCCCTCTAATGCTTTTCCTGTAAACCACAATTTTTTAGCATTATTTGATTCTTTTTAATGATTTTTTGAAATTTTAACGAACATTTGGCGATCCCGGTATACCTGTGTTAGTGATTTGAAATAGTGGTAGACAAAATAGTAAAAATAGTCGCCCGTGGCAAAACAGAAAATATATTTATTCGACTTGAAAAAAGCAGTTTGTCAGTTGTGTTCTACGTATTTTTATTAAATGCGCTGACTGCGACCCTGAATTGTTTTACAAAAATATTTGCCTTGGTATGTATTTTCAGCCTTTTCAGTTCTGATACACTCTGTATATAATGTGGCCACATTCTTCTTTTCTTAACTCATAGGAAGAAATTTTCTAAAGTCGCTTACACATTTTTTACAAATTTTTAATGAAAATTTATATTTAGTTTAAAAATCAGTTTCTGAATTTCTGGCGTGTACTCCGCTTTCAAAATAAATATGCTTGAAAAATAAATTTTATTTCACCCTATACTGTCATCATTATTTTTTCTTTTGGATATATTTTCATACAAAAATTAAAGCTAGATACCACTACTTTTAAATAACAAAGACTTGATTTTTACTATCTTATCACACAGAATGTTTTGATTAAAAAAGCGAAGATTACAATTCTAAATTAGTGGTAGCCTGGTCTTGCAAAGATTTATAGAGAATAAATTTTTTATTGGTTCACCTATGCAGTGTAGAGCTAATAAAATAAGTAAGAGCCGTATAGGAAGCTCATAATCTCATTAAAGAAAATTTCAGGGTCTAATCATACTTATTGGATTTGCGGATTATATGGCGAAAATTACGAAAATGCAATATTTTTGTTACTAACATTTTAAAAATTTTTAAATTAATAAGAAATATACCAGAAAGCATAATATGTTTATAAACTTAATGTAAACAAAATGGATGATAATCGTTGACTAGGTATTATGATGCCGAAGGTTAAAACATTGTTTCTAGCTCGCGTGTTGCGAAATGGCAACGCGGCTGTTTTGATGAAGTTTTATTGAAATTATTCCATTGGTAAGTGTTTCATGATGTATATATTGTCAACAAGGGCGATCAGATTTCGAGTTAATCAAAGAGCTAGCTCTCGCGAGAGTTGTGTTGACAGCGGGCTACTACATTTTAATTCAGTTTTCTTGATTTCCACCGGTTTTTTGAGAAAGAAAAATTCGCCTTATTAAATGAAAGATTAAATAAGGCAAAAACAAGGCGAATTACACCATTTCAAAAAAGTGGTGCCAATGAAGCAATCTGAATTTTAGAAAAGGAGCCCACTGGCAATACTGCGCAAGAGAGAAAGCTATAACTCACTCACATTAACCCTCCAACCGCGGGTAATGCTCCTATCGCGTTTCACTTATTCTGTACAATTCCGCCGGTAATGCTATTTTGACGTTCCCTATAATTTGTATAGTACTTAAGCATCGGGAGATTCTATTTCTTCGTTGAATCTATCTTCTTTTATTTAGAAATTGCGAGATTCATTTACAAATTATAATATATGTATCATTTCATTTATTAGTTCATTCTGAAAGTTCTGCGGTTTTTGAAATATTTTGAATCCATAAATTCCACATTCCTACCGGAATTCTGAAATAAAACTTTGTTTTTATAATGTACATGAAGAAACTTCTTTTATTTATTTGGAAATAAATCTGTTTGTAAATTCCGGTGACATTCAATGCATATAACTATTATAAGTGACGAATAAAAATAGGCCGCGGTTTTATATAAGAAAATGGAAACATCGCCCGTGGCTAGTGGTTAAACAATTTTACTGTTTCAAAGTATGTTTCTTCGATTAAAAAAAAAAAACGAAATGTTGGCAAGTATGTACTAGCCATATTGTTCTAGCTCCCTTGCCAAAGCATTTTTCCCCTATTTCATCTATATTCAGGAAATGCTCTCTTAACATTCACTTTCTGATCATTTAACACTAGAACGACCGTGAGCGGTCATTTTGACCGTTGCCAAAGGAATATATTGCGATTCGAAACAGAAATTACTTTTTAAAATAATTTAAATATAAGACTCACAGAAATATGCTAAATAAATAAGTTAAATAGTTTTAAATAAAAATTCTGGTGTGAAATAATTTTATAAAATTCGAGTAAAATTTCCGGTCGTTCTAGTGTTAACCACTGTTTGATCTCATATGATTTTTGATACTGATCGAGTTGAAACACACCCTTTGATGACACTGACCTCATCCCGAAGACCGATCCGCAATCAGAAGATTTTTTTTAATGAATAAATGGATTTTATTTTAAGAGCTGATCATATGAGAGCTAGATTGCGATCTCTCAATCAGAAGAGCTCACTTTTTGGGATGCATAAATGAACATGGTTTCAGGATTAGTTAAGAAGAGCCGCCACTCAATAAATTCCACTTCAGTGATCGCTTGAACCAAGGACGGTTTCAGATAGCAAATCTCGAAGGGATATATAGCTGCCATCGTTTACGCTTTTTACTTACCACTAAAATATAATAGCGAATTTTACCTTATTTAATCGTCGAAATCTGTGATTATATAAGGTAAAAATTTGAATTCATTTTTAGTGGTGTAGAAAAAGAGTAAAAGTTAGCAGCTATGGGTAATAACATTAAAATTTTCTGACAATTCGAAATATTTTGCATGGACAATGGTCGCCAACAGAACAAAACCCATGGAGAGTAATATTTTGAAACATATATTCCCGAAGACCGCAGATTGGGTGTTTTTTTTCTTTTTTTTTTTTTTTAATAAAGAATATAAACATGAAAAAAGGTAAACTAAAAAAATCAGAATTCCCCGCACAACACTATTTTTAAATATTATATCAACATAAACGCAATACAGAAATGTGACAAATAAGAAATATATAAAAATCAAAAAAGGTACTTCTACCTATTTTTTTAAATTAGAGAATTGAAACTTTTCTTCTTTTTTTAGCCAGGGAAGAAGGGGCAGTAATAAAGGAAACCAAATTAAAAGTTTCTATATGAAGACATTATAAGATTGTATACATTGGAGATTTATAAGTGAAGACAAATTTTAAAAACATGAATATAACAAAAGTCCTTGCAAATAAATAAGAAAATTATCTTTCAAAATTTAGAGTGGCAAACTAATTTCAGGCAAAAAGATTGAAGACCCCTAAATATATATGGTTAACGACATCCTACGCCTCTTTTATTTCATTATAAAATGATATAAGAAACTGTTTTCGTTTTTTTTCTTAAAAAGGGTCAAATGATTTATAGCAATGAAAAGCAGACATAAAAATAATATTTATTTTATTTCTTTAGAAAGTATGACATGAACCTATAATGACATCATTAATGAAGAGAAATATGCTTAAATATTTTCTTTGACCTTTAGATATTAAACATTCAAATGATAATTGATTCGTGTGGTATTTTTTTTAATGTACAGTCGGCTAAAAAAGAAACACCCAATACATTTTAAAGAAGCCGCCCTCAGAATCCATAACGGTCCCGTGGCAGCCACAGAAATCTAGCACAAACGTCTGGCGTATGAAATCTGGCAAATGCTACCTGTCGATAAGTTGGATCTTTGTTATACAGGCAGTACATATGGTTAAATGCTCAACCACGTCATACACATAATAATCAATAGAATTGCAATCAACGGTAGTTAAAGGTCAAACGTTGGGATCAGGACATACCTTTAACCCTTTAATGGATGAAGCACTTCAATTGATAAAATGTTGAAATAAATGATTGATTATAAACAAATTTATTTATATATAAGAAAAATCGATATTTCATATATATATATATATATATATATATATATATATATATATATATATATATATATATATATATATAATAAATAGAAAACATTTCTATTAAAATTCTGCTGTCATTGTAATTTCGTAATTAAAATTTTGTGGTTTCCTAGGGAAACCAATGAACGTTAAATGGTTAAGGCATGGGTCTTCAACCTTTTATGTCTGAAAATCGTCTATCTCCACAAATTTCGAAATGTAATATTCCCCTTATTTAAACTCAAAGTTTCACCCTTATCACTCCAGCGGGCTACTTTTTAAAAATGCAGATTTCTTAATTGGCACCACTTTTTTAAATGACATAATTCGCCTTATTTAATCTGTCTTTAAAATAATGTGATCATTGCTTCCTCAAAAAACTGATGGCAAACAAGAAAACTGAATTAAAAATGTATCCCACTGGCAACACTGCTCACCTCGTTGTTGCGCTTCGTAGCTCCGCGGGGCTAAAAAAGTAATACCTCCTTAAACAAAATTATCCAATGTATAAAATTGATTTAAGACAATGAATACATTTTTCAAAGCACTCTCCCGTATGTGAACCCAGAGGATTAGAGGGGCTTTACCTGGACTATAAAAACTTTTACATCCAATTAATGGACTATAAAAACTTTTACATCCATTTTAGGGACTATAAAAACTCTTACATCCAATTTATGGACTATGAAAACTTTTACATCCAATTTATGGACTGTAAAAACTCTTACACTCTATAGTCTAATTCAAGGCTGTCCAACCCGGCGCCCGCTATTTACCAGAAAATTCTTACAGAAACATTTTCCTTATATATTCTCTTATAGGAGATTGAATAAGTGACCATAAGGCAACTATTTCTATAAGAATTTTCTGGTGAAAAGCGGGCGCCAGGGTGGACAGCCCTGGTCTAATTTACGGACTATAAAAACTCTTAAATGTAATTTATGCACAGTATTTAAAAAAAGAAAATGTATTATACTAAGTTAAAACCTAATGGCCTAAACCTCATTTGTATTTTTTTTTTAATAAACTTGCCAAGCAGGGCTAGTAGAGCTCAAGCCATATGGTAGGCTCCCCTGCTTGGTTGAATCTGAATCTGAATCTGAACCTGAGCTTAAGCCGAAAGGTAGGCCACCCCGCCCGGTTTGACCTTGACCTTGCACTTCGTATCTGTTTTCCGGTGTTCATGTTCAGGGAGCACCGGGTAGCTTCCGACACGAATGATCATGATACATGTTACACTTTTCCAATATTCTGATGGCTTCCATTCTTCCCTCTCCTTTCCTTTTCTCATCTGTTGTGTATCTGAAACCAAAGACAATAAACATATATAGAATATGTCATATTCAGGGCTCCCACTAGGTCTTTTTTTATTACACTTTTGTCAAAGAAAATTCTTTTTTTCAAATTTATTTTCAAAATTTTGTTGAAACCATCCTGAAGATTATTTGCATCGAAAATGTAAAAACCTACGACGGAACACTTACCTGACAAATATCGGGTATTTAAAAAACGGACCAGTGAAAAACCTGCACAAATTTCACAAACACTCTTATTTTTATACTATTTATAAACTGCTAAATTTAGCCCTAACACCTTTTTAATGAGGATTGTTGACATAACCGAGGGATGCGTACAGTTCTACGGCAATTTATGAATATAATTTTTCCCTTATTTAATTTCAGAAATATATTACAAATTCTTCGATTTTTCTAAACGCCTAAAGAATAAGGAAAATATATATTAATTCATCATTTCTTATCTGAAATACTGGTGCCATACTTTCCTCGGGAATTCTAAGGAATGTACACACCGTCTCTAAAAGTAACTTTATACTTTTGCACGGCCCCTGAATACTAGGCCTACGCGCTGATACAAAAAAGGCGGCTGACGCAGGCGGACTGTTTTAGGCGTTTGTATGGTCCCTTGAATTCGGACACCAGTATTTTCTAAATGTTTTCTTTGACTTATTTAATCTCCGAAAAGTATGGCTGAGAAAACTTTTAGATATTATTGGTATTAGAATTCAAGGGACCGTACAAATGCAGAATAAAATCCGCCAACGACAGCCGTCATTTTTTATATCAGCGCAAAGGCTTTGTATTCGGGGGGTGGTGACTTTTTTCATTGCTACAAGTTTTATTACATGTAAATTATGGTTACATGAAAATGATTAACTGCATTATTTTGTGAAAATGTTACAAGAGGCTGATTGGTAATCTTTTAACAATTCTGTATTATATAAATTTGTAGGTAATAAAAAAGTAAAACATACTAGTGGTAACAACTGCATTCAACTTTACATTAATTTAGTGAACATTAAAACTTAACATACACACTACGTACACACGACAACATTGAAATATACCCATCACATTTGTATTAAAAAGATCTATAACTGGGGTTTTCAAAACCACAACCGCATGTCATAGAGCTAAAAATAATTTTGTAGACTATACATTAACTAATTTAATTGCAAAATTTGAATTAATTTATTTCGATTAAGTAAGATGAAAATTATTTGTATGTCTGCGGTCCGCGAATAAGTTATTGGAAACCCTTGTTCTACACGAAAGTGTCCTGAAACTTATGCCATTATGAAATTTCTAGGATTAGTAACACATTTGTCAAACATATTGGCATATTTAGAAAAAAAATTGAGAGTCAGTAAATCTTGGATCGGCATTCCGCGGGACGCTTATTACCGCTATTTATGAACAAATGTCTTCGTCTGTATATTAACCGATTGAATAAAGATCAGTGCACTATTTGGAAAAAATTGTAACAAGCGGACAGCCCATTTGTACGATTAAATTAAGCAAAAATTACAATTCCAAGCTGCGTGCATTTTCCCACAATTTTTAATGGAATATTTTTCCTTATTTAATAGTACAAATCCTTCATATAAACGAGATATAGTCTACAATTTAAATTAAAAAAAAATTCTAATGAAAAATAGTTGCGCTCAGTGGCGTAGCGTCAGGGGGGGGGGGGGCACGATCATTTTACTACCAGTATAATTATATACTACATTTGGCCTTATTTAATCTTTGAACGGTATGAATTAAAGAAGACCAAATATAGTATATAAAAATACTGGTAGTAAAGTGATCTGTGCCCCCCTTGACGCTACGCCTCTGGTTGCGCTAGACTCCTCTGAAATAGCAAAAAGTGTACGAACCTTGCAATTCAAACGCAAAATAAGTGTAAAGATCGCAATAAAAAAATCACGAAAAATTCCAAAAGTGCTTTACGAAATCCGAATAAACTTTATTGAAAAGAGAAGTAAATTTACTATATTCGGCTAAAAGATATAAAAACGTTTTCTTTTACTAAAGTGGGAAAATCGTAGCGAATTTCGAAAAAATTGCTGAAAATCGCAAAAAGAAATCTCTAAAATTTCAAAAATCGCAGAGGACAAAATTTACTAACGTAATTTCCGGCCTATAAACTGTGGATCAAACAATCCAGTTTCGACCCAGAGATTTTATTTAATAAAATGTAACTTCTTGGATCGCTGTAAATATTTGACTTCAATTATTAAATAAAATTTCCGGGTCTAAACATTATGCATTAAACCACGTATTATAGGCCAGAAATTACGGTATATTGAGCTAAATCACCGCCCCCTGAATACTAGGCCTGCGCGCTTTCAAAAAAGGCGGCTGTCGCAGATGGATATTTTTTTCAGCTTTTGTACAGTCCCTCGAACTTGAACACCAATAATATCTAAAAGTTATTATTGACTTATTCGATCTCAGAAAAACAAGGCGAAGAAAACTTTTAGAAATTATTGGTGTCGAAAAACCGTTCAAACGCTGAAAAAAAATCCGCCTGCGACAGCCGCCATTTTTGTCAGCGCGCACGCCTAGTATTCAGGGGGAGGAGGCTAAACGATTAAAAAGTGATTATTTTTGCGTATGTCGAAAAATCTCCGAGAAGCGCAATAAATAAATAAATAAATAAATAAAAATGCGAAAAGTTCTAAAAAAGCTGTACGACTTCCGAATTAACATTAATGAAAAGAGAGCAAAATTTAATATATTAAGCTAAAATAATGAAACCGTATTTAATTTTAGTAATGGGAAAAAATACCGTTGAAAAAAATTAAAAATCGCAGAGGAGGAAGTTTACTATAGCGGGCAAAGATACTGAAACCGTAATTATTTCTAGAATGTCAAAAATTCGCCACGGTACGCCAAAAATATCTAAAATTGCATTGAAAAATCGTTTAAAATTCGAAACTCGAGGAATTCAATATGTACTATATTAGGCTGAAAGATTAAAACCGATTCTTTTATTAATGCCAAAAAATCGGCACGGAACTAAAAATAATTGCTAAAATCCGCATTGAAAATTGAATTAAAATTCGCAAATACTTCAAAAATCGTGAAGAAAAAAATTTGCTATATTAGGCTAAAGTTTTGAAACCAAATTATTTTTTCGAATGTTAAAAAATCGCAGCCTAATGCGAAGAAACGCTAAAAATCGCATTAAACAATTAAAAATGTCCCACAAACTTCTTTCTTTATTAATATAGATTTTTCAAACATGCCGGCAGATTGAAAAAAAATCGAGTCTCATTAAATCATCTATAGGCATTCAAATGGATTGCTGTTACAACTTTTTCTGAACAGTAGTCTTCGTCTTTATATAAATCGATTAAGTAAGGTTGGATTAAATAAAGTTCACTATTTGGAAAAAGTGGTAACAAGCGGGCCACCGATTTCTGCGAATAAACTGAACAAACATTACAACTCCAAGATGAACAGTTTCACAAAAAAATGTAATAGAATTTGTTGCTTTATTTAATTGCATAAAAATATCATAAATCCTGCAATTAAATGACGCGGCAACAAATTCTGCAATTTTAATTTTAAAAAGAATTTTTCTAATCAAAAAGTCCTTCCGGCCTGTACCGGGAGGAAAAGGTAACTTTCATAGTCCATGTTTTAAAAAATTCAACTCATTTAACACAAACACCCGAAGCAAAAATGCTTGGAACCCGATTATAGAATATTCAATCCCGGTTTTCGTTAATACTGAATTTGAATGTGAATTTCAGCATGAGAGTTACAGCATAACGAAAATCAGATTGTTTGAAAATGTCAGCCACCCTAGAAATTAAAACTGCCATATCTCAGACATTTTTTAAGATAAAGCCAAAACAAAAAATGTTCCGGAATTCTTGTATCACGATCTAACACTTAACGGAAACAACTTTTTCAATTTATAATTTTTTATACACCTTTTTGAATTTTTTAATTTTTTTAAAAAAATTAACATGCCGCCACTTTAAAATAAGATGGCGCATGAAACTGGCCAGCGAACTCGGTCGAGAGCTTGGTATGTTCTGTACAAATGATCAGTCACATTCATATCGGTTGATAAATACGAAAGTTATAGCATAACACATATCAAATTCTTTTAAAATTTCAGCCACCCTAGAGATTCAAACTACCATATCTCAGCCGTTTTGTAATATATAGCCAAAACAAAAAATGTTCCAAAATCCTTGTATCACGTTCTAACACTTGACAGAAGCAATTTGTTCAATTTATAATTTTTTGTACACCTTTTGAATTTTTTTAAAATTTGAAATTTTTTAACTAACCGCCATTTTGAAACAAGATGGCGAATGAAGCTGGCCACTGACCTCGGTCGAGACCTTGGTATGTCCTATACACATACTCAGTCACATCCGAATCGGTTCATAAATAAGAGAGTTACAGCATGACATACGTCAGATATATATTATATATATATATATTAGAAATGCTCCTATATCTGGTTACTGATTTGCACCAATATCCTTTTTAATCTAATTGTATTTCGTACTTTATGATTAAATTTCACTGTTTTTATCTCTTTATTATGGGTAAGGTTTCTTTCCTTTTTAATATTGTTTTTATTTTTTGAACTTTAAGATTTTTTCGCAGGTTTTATTCTTTGTTTATGATGTGGTAGTCCCAAAATCATATTATTTAGCAATGTTATGGCTAATATGATGATGAAACCACACATTTTATTTGTGGAATTTAGGCATTAGGGACTTGATAATTCTGTCTAAATTCCACAAATTTCATTCATTCAATCAAATTTTAATTTAATTTCTTCTTCTTTTAAATAAGTATATGGTATATATATTCAGAGTGTTGGGGAGCACTATCGTTGTCAATTAATTATTACATACTAATTCATAATTTCATAGTTTATGTTGGTGTTACGGTAATGTTCCATTAATGGTTATATATATATATATATATATATATATATATATTAACGAAAGCAACCTAAAATAGTAGCGCCAGACTCCTTGGAAATTCCAAGGAGTATGTACGCATTATGTAATTCAGAAATACAGGCACCATAATTTCTGGTATATAACCGCGGCTCAAATAAATCGAACCAGAAATTTTATTTAATAAAATGTAACTTATTTCTACTTCGTTATTTGTCTTTATTTAATAAAAGAATCTTTCTAGTTCGAACCGATTTATTTACGCCGTGGCGCAGTGAGGCGTTTTGATGATCTAGGTGGAGAAAAATATTGCGTTTAATTAGTTTTTTGCTGTTTCTTCGAATGTATCCCAAATAAAATACTCAAACAGTGATAAATATTTGATTTATTTAACAAATTATAATAATATTGTAATAATATTATAATAATATCCTCAAATTAAAATAATTGTGTACTGAAGTTTAATCTACACATGTATTCAAAGATTCAGCTGAATAGGATAATTAAAAGTATTTTAAAATTGACTTGCAAGATTTGAACGGAACATATATACATACACTGCAAGTTAATATAAAGCTTGTTTTAATTAATAAAAACTTAATGATTTGCAGGAGTTTTCTTAAGTTCATAATACTTTAGGAATGACACTTTGATTTTAAAAAATGCTTATTGCTTAATAATACTTAAATACTGTGTTAAAGGTCAAGATAAAGTTTGTAAACAATAACATGGATCATCCAGAATCACAACTTCCTAAAACAGCGGTTAAGCGTATTTAACCCGTGAGCACACGCACCCCTTTCCATTACGTTACTACACACGCGGAATAAATTTTACCCCAATGGGTTTTCTTGTGTCAATTTCCCCCTGGTTTGATTATAAGCAAAAATTTATATTTTGAAATAAACTGTAAATCAATAAAGAACATAATTTAACTTAAAATAAGAGGGTTTTTTTATATTTAAAGAAAAAAAATAAAAATAAAAATAAAACATAAAATCTAGCACTAAGATTTTTTTCTGCATATCATTATATACAAAGCTTTTACAATCCAAATTCAGCCATAAAAATACAAAAAAATATAAAACTGATATATAGAAACTGTATGTGCAAGAGTTGTTAACATTTAAAAAAAAAATTATATTATTATTTGCACACTATATTTTTTACATAAACATTTGCATTAACATTTTCCTATCATTATGGGTTACGTTATAACACGCGTGGGTAAATTTCCTCCCACGTGACATTTTTATAACAAAAGAATGGAAAATCTCACAACCGGAGGTAAATTCTTTTTCGCCACATCTTGATATATTTCAGCTTGAAAGGTACTATATAAAGCTCAAAATGATCACGAATGATTTTCGCACATTTTTAAGTAATAGTTGTAAGCTGGGGTAGATTTTATCCCAGCGCGTGTGCTAACGGGTTAACGGCGCTTATTTTCAAACAACAATGGGTTAAATCTTACATATACAAGCATTTGACGTATGTCCAGTAAACTCGTGCTTTCAAATAAAACAGAATAGTCATGACGTGCTTTGGAACTTACAGTAAACAAGTGCAACCGTTGAAAATCCCTCAAACCAACTGCGCAAACGGCTTCTTTACGGTCTTAGTTAATCGACACCTCGGATTTTTTCGACAAAACTCGTACGGATCTAGACAAAAGAGACATTTAGCTACCAGTACACGCGGTCTTGTTAAATTCCGAGATTATCAGAAAAACGAATTTTGTCCACCTAGATCATCAACCCCCACTGTGCGCGTGTTACATATAAAAAAAATTACGGTAATCAAGTAGCTTGTTATTATCAAACCCTGCACTAAAAAAAACAATGAAAATTTTTGAAATCTGAGAATGTGTGGTAATTTATTTATTTACTGAAACCAGGAAACGGAAAGTAAAATCTCTTTACTTCTTTAACGCTTTATTTAAAGAAAAGCCTTATAATATATAAACATATCAAACATAAGAATTCTAAACAAGAGCAAACAAACTAAAAAAGCATAAGTAATTTTTATTTTTCAGCTGGAATGCTTCCAGTAATTGAATCTATGTATCTTTCATTATCCATATTTGTCCACTAATTAGAGAGTGTGAAGATGGAAATTTGCGCTAAAATTATATTTGTTTCTTTCATCTTTACGAAAAAAGACAGAACAGCGACAATATGAAAAAAAGAAATATGTATTATAAGTGTATCGAAAGTTTTTATTATATTTCAAGATATATTATTGAAGGAAATCTAGTACTCAAACTATAACTAGGATAAATAAAACTTGTTTCTTGTTAATTTTATTGCAATCTTTTACGCAGTATGAAGTACATCATTGTTATAATATTTTTGTGGATATTTTTATCATTCACGTTTAATGAAATGATTCATCCAACGGAATGGAGAAATTAAATTTAGCGTATAGTGATGAAATAGGAGAGATTCAATTTTTAAAAACACGAAAAAACTGAATACAAAAACCAGAGTATATCAAATAAAACATTTTTGAATAAAACATCTTTGAATAATAATATGTCTGTTCAGATACTATTGAAAGTATGGAATATTACCAGAATTTACCAAATAAATGTATGGAAATAAGTAAAAGCAGTTGCTTTCGTACGTTATAAAAGCAAAGTTTTATTCCAAAATTTCGTTGAGAATGAGGCATTTGTGTATTCAAAATATATCAAAAAACCGTAGAACATTCCGGATGAGCTAATAGAAATAAAATGTGCCCCGTAACACTCACATTGTCTCTGATTTTTTAAATTAAATCCATATTTTCAATATATATATATATATACAGGATGATAATAAAAAAAACTATCCCGATATATGAGTCCTTAACTATCACACCGTTCACAGAAACTGAGTGAAATTTTGGTTTTAAGTATTTTGAGGTATGCGCTCAAGAATCGTATGAAAAACAACAGTTAAATTCTAACAGATACGGTTACAGTGACAAAATTTTGAAAATTTCAAATAGCAACACCTATTTTTTTTTTTTATTGGAATGTGATCTTCATAGTGAAAACCCATAAAAAGCGTTGGAACGGTACCTGTAGCACGAAAATTGCCGGCGCTAGACAGATTAAGAAGAAAAGTGAAAACAACGAATAAGGACAGAGAATCAACAGAAAACAAAACATTTTATTGTGTTTCACAAATTTTCCACGTCACGCACGAAGACACGTTGCATGCGGCAGATGGTGGATAGCACTGAATAATAAAATGTTCTACTTTCTGTTACTTCTCTGTTCTTTATTGGTTGTTTTCACTTTTCTTCTTAGTCTCTCTACCGCGCCGGCACTTTTCGTGTTACAGGTACCGTTTCAACGCTTTTTATGGTTTTTCACTATGAAGATCACATTTTAAAAAAAAATTAGGTGTTGTCATTTGAAATTTTCAAAATTTTGTCACTGTAACCGTAACTGTTAGAGTTTAACTGTTGTTTTTCATACGATTCTTGAGCGCATACCTCAAAATACTTAAAACCAAAATTTCAGTCAGTTTCTGTGAACGGTGTGATAGTTAAGGACTCATATATCGGGATAGTTTTTTTATAATCACCCTGTATATATATATATATAATGGGGAGTTAATTTATTCATATTGAGTTGTCCGGAAAGTTCGTGCCGATAGGGAAAATCAATTGGTACCGGAAATTTCTATCATTTTATAATTAGATATTGATTCCTATATATGATGTCTAATAATTAACGGGTAGAATTTTCCAGTACGAATTGAGTTTTCCAACCGGAACTAACTTTGCGGACAACCCAATATTTTAATTTCTATTATCACATAAAATACTATACATTAAACGGTGAAAATCCTTAACCCTCTGAGCGTTTTGAAAAAGGGTAAAATTGTAATGTTGTTTTCTCTGCATTTTGTTTTATATGCTAAAAAAATATGATTCTTTCAGCATTATAAATAAAACTTAACTACAAATATGAATGTAACCCTTGAGAGTATTAATCATTCTTCAATGTTTTGAAAATTCATTAAATCTATAGAATTATATTATCTTAAACATTGCATATATTGCAGTGAAACCTGGAGCTTAGTAAACGGAATATTACGTTCCACACGCTTAGAGGGTTAAATACAAACTTAAATTAGACAAGTTGTGGAAAGTCATTCAGAACTTAAATTGGTGAAATTGTGAGCAATTTAAAGGTTTGTTAGCATTTTAAACATTTTAAACAAAAGCATTTTCCCGCAAGCCGCGCATCTGATAATTTGTTATAATAAAAATATCCCTTTATAAATCGCCCAAGTGGTTAAGATGCTATCCAAAGAAAGAATTTAATGGGGCAGTGTTCGCGGATTCGAAACCTACGCTGTCTCGACAGAGCAACTGTGCAAGTCTTTCGGATCCTTTCTTGTGTGAGAAAAGAACGATAGTTCGGGTCACGTACCGTTCAAATGTTCTCCTTAACGCATCCTTCCTAGAAAAGTTGAACGAATTTAGCCGGTGATAAATAAAATCATTGCCCCCATCAGAATTAAATACATTGCTTTTTTTCATTGAACAACGTTCTTAAACCTCAGGGGAAGAGGTATGCTTTACTAATATGCCTTATTCAATTAAAATAGTCCACGTTTAAATATCGTCGCTACCATGTCAAACTATCGAATATGAAAAAATGCATTTTTCATTACTTTAAACACATTGACGGACAGTAGGAACAAGTGAAGTTCGAAAATTGACACTGGGCTTCTACTTGTACGCCGGTAAATGCACATTTGTGCTGCTATAGCCGTCATGCCACATAGTGAACTTCGCTTTGACGGCTATAGCCGCAAGTGTCCGTCAACGTGTTAAAAATGAGCAGATTGTCACAATTATATTAGAATTATTTGCCTAGTAAAAATAGTAATAAAATTTCTCTGAAGAACAAGGTTGCCATTTTGGCCTTCCTTTTTTATTCACAGTTGACGAATTCATACCGGAAATTTTGAGAAGATATATTTTACTTCATGTAATCACGAAATGTTTATCATTAAATAATGGATAAATTTCCAATTTAAATTTCTGGTATTGATTCAAAAGTTCTGAATAAAAAAGGAGGCGAAACTGGCAACCCTACTAAAAAATACTATAAATATTTAGTGGTGACAAACGGCTCATTTTTAAAAGTAATGAAAAATGCATTTTTTCACATTCGATAGTTTGACATAGTAGCTACGATATGTTGATCATTACATTACGCAAATTCTGGTATTCATATCCCTTAAATCCACTGAATTTCGTGAGGCGTACGAATCCTGATGGAGTATAAATAAAGTATAATAATTTTTAGCAAATTTAATTATGAAAAATCATTAATAATTCATTATAAATTGCTTTTTAAATGCTTTTAAATTAATTTTTATTTACAATTTCTATTTACTTGAGACAGATCTTGAGTAAAGATAATAAATTAATATATATATATATATATATATATATATATATATATATATATGTTCAACAAATACCGTTGATCTAAAAAAAATAACAGAAAGTACTTTTAAATCCAGAATTCTCTCATATAAAAATATAATATAATATCATCATTAGAAGTTAATTTTCCGATCATATAAATGAGAAAGCATTTAAAATATCATGATTTAAGTTCTTATTACGTTACTTATGAGCAACGTACATTTAACTCTGGCTAAGCTGCGCAGAACTTCACGGAACTCATTTAGAACAAACGATATATCATTTCATTCTGCAGGAGTTTGAGTAGGATATATTGTTTACCAAAAACATTTAGTGGATTAATACCATGTAAGTACATTTTAAGTATTTTAAAATTTCCTCAATGCTTTAACTATGTTTTTTATGTATTTAAAAATTGCTATATAATTCCTAAATAAATTAATGTTCTACATTGCAGGAGAAGAAAATACAAACTTATTTTGATTGGAATGCATAGTTAAATTTTTACTTATTTTTTTTAAATCTATATTGAAATTAATTATTTTTTATTTACAGTTTGTTTTTAAGCTAAAATCTTCAGAAAATATATTGCAGTTAAATGTAAATTTTGCGATTGTTATCTTTAAATACACACAATTGTTTAAATTTCAGTAAGCAATAAAAATGATTCATGCTATATAATTGAATTGAAATAACAGTTGTTATTCAGTTTACAACAGCATTATGAAATAAATTAATGAATGGTGTTTGATATTCTTAAAAAATATATCTGAAAAATTTAATAAATGTATTATTTCGTGTTTTATTTCAAGTATTTAACTGTAATGTTATTTTTAAATGTTCTTATTTGTTAACATTACAATATGATTATAACCTTCAAGCAAATACTATATTATTTTATCTAGTTTTTTATTTTCCTCGATCGTCATGTTCAACTCATTTCTTCCTCTGTAAAATGATCAAATTGTAAAAAATTATGCGTTAATTCTTATTGACATGAAGACATTATAGTTTGAAAAAAAAAGAATGAACACCCTTTCGTTGTAAATACGTAAGTAATGTAAAATTTAGAAATATGTCCATAGTTTTAATATTGACTATTTTATGTAAATAATACTGAATTAAAACAAGTGGTACGATATGGGCACAATGGAACAGGTGTGTGAGTAATGAATTAGCTCGAAACCACTGGGGTTATCAGATGAATTAAAAACCCTAGTCCTGATTGAGTCCGCTGACTAAAGTGTTTAACTTAATTAAAATTACTTTTAAATTTTCCGGTCGAATCTTCTTTGATAATTCCAGCAGTTTGAAGAAATAAAAGGGTGGGGACTTGGTATTTTCTTACATTTAGACTGTAATAAATATTTTAACAATTTTAGGGACAAAGTACATATGTTTCTAAAATGTTAAAAGCACTGAGTCACACCGGGATTTAACATAAAATTTATTTCCAAATATGTAAAAGCTTTTCTTCACATATATTGTAAAAGTAAAATTTGATTCCAAAATTCCGGTGTTGAGGCGTTTGGAAACTAAAATTAAGTAGGATATATTATATCCCGCTGGCCTTCAAAGAGTTTTAAAAAATCATTGTTTAAGCTTTAATTATTGTTTAAAATAAAATGCTTTACAGCAATGATGCAGCGAGAATTTTTTGTTACATAGACAAGAAAACAAAGCTAAATTTTCTGGTAATTTGTTATTGCTATTTAAAAATTGTATCATATTTCTGAAAGTGAAAACCTCTATAGGTGCATCGCACACTGTTTCCTGGCAAGGGAATAAAGATCATTCACCACATTTGGAAATGAAATGTTCATTTATTCATCATAAGGCATATGCAATCCGATAGTTTTCTTGGGCAGTGAATTAATCTTATCCATCACGCTTGGAAGGGAAACTGTTATTTATGCAGCAAAACCCGTGACGTCAATTTAAACTAATCAATTTTGTCAGATTTTATTTATGTATGGTAGTACTTAAGAATTGACATATACACTATATGGCCATTAATGACCGGCAACTTTCAATTTTACACATTTTGTGGAATAGTTAAAAATGTACTTGTCAGATTCTTCTGGAATTTAAGAATTAAAAAGAACAGGTTTGTCTTCATATTTATCAACGTCGATTTGATAAGGAGTATAATTAGTGGGCCAAAAAAATTAAAGAAAAAAGTAATACTTGGGATCATTCTGTAAAATAAAATGCACGAAATGATCTATCGCTACAAAATATACATAGGCAGACATTGTACAATATGTGTATTCATTTGTGTTAGAATAGCATGTATATTAATAGAGATATAGCGATTTTTTTTTTAATTAAAAAAAATTCTTGCATGCTTTTTGCTTATAACATACAGGGTTTTTAACCAAATTTAACGCCAGTTTCAGAAAAATTGACAAAATATAGTAGAAACAATATAGTGCAATTGAAATGTAAATATATTAAATATTTAAGGAAATATGGGCAGTTGTATAAAATATTTTTTATCTGCGCATGCGCGAACGATAAAAAGGAACTTTTTGCATAATTTTATTGTCAACTCTATGGAACAACTTGTTAAAAAAAATCAGTAAAATATCGTAAAAATTCAGAGAGATATCGGCGTTAGAGTGAGCTGTTTTTTAGTTTCTCACTAAAATTCGCTAAATGATAAGGGATTGTCCACAAATTGTCATGTTTAATTTTTATACCATATTTCATTTTTACTTACCCATCATACGTAGTATAGGGTAAGTCTTGTAATCGTTTTGAAAATCGAAAATTTTTTTTTTGACGGATTTACACGTTTCAGACACTGGAGATTCCGAAAAAAAAAATTTTAGAAAAAAAAAATTGCCGTCCGTCTGTGTGTCTGTAAACGCTCTATTTCCCGAAACAATTGAGATAGAGACTTGCAATTTGGTATGTACTTAGCATGTAATAATGGGAAGAAGCCTATTTCATTTCAATAACCTCGATTAACCGGAAGTATTTTTTTCGGACTCTCGAAATATTCGTTCATAAAAGGTATATAAAAATTTTCGAAATTGTTTATTTTAAGAAATGAATATAAAAGACAATAAAAAAACATAAATTTTGCTTAAAGCATGAAGTCCATCGGATAGTTAGTTGCCGAGATATTTGTAATCCTATTTACCACACTCTTCGATTTTTCATGACCCTGTATTTCATCCAAATTTCACTTTAAAGATATATTTTAATTTGAAATTTGATGCTTAATCAGATGCAATAAACCGCAAGTTAATAGGATTATTATTTTTGGAGTTATAAGGAAAAACCTTTTTAAAGCAATTCAGTAATCAAGCCTTTAAAGTTTATGACGTCATCAAGCCACGATTTTATTTGAATTGCAATGCATTTTATAAGTAGTTTACACATTTTTATTTTAATATTTTACATTATGCATATCCATGATGGGTAAGTATTACGGGGGCCCCCACCGACTAGTTTATTGATACTTTAATTCGCCTTGGAAAACTTTATTGCACCAGGTTATAATACTTTTGTAATGGATCCTTTGATTTTGATAATTCTTTCTTTGTTCAAATAAGCTCGTTAGGGTAGTTTTTCAAAGAGAACTAAAGTATCATTAAAAATTGGAAAATAGTATAAAATAAAAAATGACAATTTGTGGAAAATCCCTTATAATTCAGCGAGTTTTAGTGAGAAACTAAAAAACAGCTCACTCTAACGCCGATATCTCTTTGAATTTTTACGATATTTGACTGATTTTTTTAATAAGTTGCTCCATAGAGTTGACTATTAAATTATGCAAAAAGTTCCTTGTTATCGTTCGCGCATGCGCAGATAAAAATTATTTTATACAACTGCCCATATTTCCTTACATATTTAATATATTTATATTCCAATTGCACTATATTGTTTCTACTACATTTTGTCAATTTTTCTGCAACTGGTGTTAAATTTGGTTTAAAACCCTGTATGTTATAAGCAAAAAACATGCAAGAATTTTTTAATTTTTTTTTAAAAAATCGCTATATTTCTATTAATATACATGCTAGTCTTACACAAATAAATACACATATTGTACAATGTCTGCCTATGTATATTCTGTAGCGATAGATCATTTCGTGCATTTTATTTTACAGAGTGATCCCAAGTATTATTTTTTTTCTTTAATTTTTTTTGGTCCCCTATTTGTCCTCTTCATCAAATCAACAATGATAAATATGAAGTCAAGCCTGTTCTTTTGGATCCTAAAATTCCAGAAGAATCTGACAAGTATATTTTTAAATGTTCGACAAAATGTCTAAAATTGAAAGTTGCCGGTCATTAATGGCCATATAGTGTATTTATATACACACACACGAGTGCCGTCCTGCGGTAAATTGTCGCTAAGCTTTTAACAATATTTAGTGAAATATCTCCAAATTTAGCGTCAATAAGTTGCAATAAGCCTGTCAAAATTTCTGATAACTGGCTAATGTCGCGAAATTCTCGTTAAAATCCGATTTTGACCATAACTAAAAACCTTTCTTATTTCAGGTCCATGTCAAAGTGACACATTCTATATTTATGTACAGTAATACTTATGTATTGACGTATATTTACATACACACACGCACAAGTGAAAATCCACGATAAACTGCAGCCAAGCTTGGCGGTATTTAACGAATTATTTTCAAATTTGGCGACAGAAATATGTTGCCATAAAAATGTCCAAATTACCGATAACTTACTAATGTCATAAAAATATCATTGAAATCCGATTTTTACCGTAATAATCTTTCATAATCCGAGTCCATGTGAAAGTAACGCATTTTAGAGGCAGTGTTTTGACAGACAATTAACACCATTCTTGTTACCAGGGTTGCATTTTTGAGGAAAAATTAGTCATACGAATTGTAATTTTAATTACATCACTTTTTAATAATTGTACTTTGTTTGCCATAATAATTAATATATTTTTCTAGATAATTTAATATTATGAGTGTGGATAATGCCATGCATAATATATAAATACATATGATTGTATAAATATTTGAATATTGCCTTTTTTAGATTGGTAAATTGAAGATTGATCAAATTGAAATACCAAGTTCGACGATGAATTGAAACAAGAAATAGAATTACCGCGCTTCAATATAATATATTCAACGTTATACAGGGCGTATATGAAATGCTTCAACAAACTTAGAGGGATGATAGTGCTCATGAAGACGAACAAAAAATGCAATGGAACATGGGGTCGCAAATGACGTATAACCATTTCAGGGCAGTGGTATGTTTATGAAACCACTTAATTTTAATTCCAAAACGCCGCAATGGTAACAGAATTTTTCTAAAATCTTTTCCATTTAATCTGTATGTGAAATATAGCCTTTTTCTTATTTACAAACAAATTTTTTTGTAAAATCCGGTGCCAGTCATTTATTTCAACATTTTAGTACTAAAAGTACTTTGCCCCTGAAAGGCTTAAAGGATGAAAATCGAGAAAATGCGTCTGAAAATGGACTGGCACCGGAATTTACAAAAAAAAAATTGTTTGTAAATAAGAAAAAGGCTATATTTCACATACATAATAAATGGAAAAGATTTTAGCAAAATTCTGGTTCCATTGTGGCGTTTTGGAATTAAAATTAAGTGATTTCATAAACATACCACTGCCAAACGTCATTTGCGACCCCATGTTCCATTGCATTTTTGTTCGTCTTCATGAGTCTTCAATATATCGTCAATATATCATCCCTCTAAGTTTGTTGAAGCATTTCAGATACACCCTGTATATATATATATATATATATATATATTGAATGCCTAAGGGAGGCCACTCGGCCCAGCACAGCCAGGCCGTAGAGCGTTAGCACCTCCCCCGGGATGTTCCCCGGCACGCGGGGATTCGTTGTGGGTGATTCCAGCGGAAGGGAAGGTGCGCCGAGACCGCACGCGCAAACGGCTCAAACAACAACAAAAAATAAAAGAAAGAAAGAAAGAAAGAAAATACAAACTAGGCCAAAGGCTGGCACTGGCAGGACAAGCCTAAGCGCGACAAGAGGCAGGCAAGAAAGCTAAAAAGAAAAAGAAACTGGAAAAAGCCTGAACCGCTGGAGCCTGCACTCCCTGGCGACAGACGCAGTGATGAAGAACTTGTAGGTGAACAGCCCTTAACGCTCCTGCGTCATGACACACAGTTCGCGGCCACGGCGGTCCTTGGATAATAATGATGCGCCGGAATCTGAGAAGCTCAGTTCCCACGCGACAGATGGCGCCACCAGTTGTTGCGTTGGAGAGATGAGGCGGCTTCTAAAGACTGCGTGGGGAGCAATGCAAGGTGCTGTTTGTTTGTTTATTGATAACATACATCTGACTTGTGTGCTTGACATCAAGTGCCCGCTTATAAATCATCGTCAATATACAGGGACGAGATAGCCACAAGGAAATTTACAACACCAGAGGGTTACATCCGGAAGCTCCACAAGGTGTGTGCAATGGAGCTGGTGGGAGTCGAAACCGCCGACCGGACTCCTACGCTCTCAAGCGATTAGTGGAATGGTGCCTTAACCAATCGGCCACGGACGTCCCCAGCAAGGTGCTCACACACTGACAAGGTACAGCCAAAATAAGGAAAAAGTCAGGAGAAGGAGGGTATATATATATATATATATAACGTTGAATCGACTATCGTAATTTCGCGCGTATACGCCGAACCTCAGATAATTCGATTTCCTACCTGATTTTATTTTACATAAAATGTGATTTACCGTAATTTCCGGCGTATAATCCGCAGCTCAAAGAGTCGTTTTTCGTCCCAGAAATATTATTTTATAAAATGTAACTTAAAATATCGCTGTAAATATTTAACTACAATTATTGAATAAAATTTCTGGGTCGAAAAACGACTCTTTGAGCTGCGGATTATACGCCGGAAATTACGGTACTTCTGCTTAGCACATATTTTACTTCTTATTTTCAATAAAATGTCTGGTTTGAAAAAGACTTAACTAGGGTGCGGCGCATACGCGCGAAATTACGGTAAGTTATATAAGTTTTTATTTGGCCGTGCATTTTTAAGCACACACAAAACTTTTTTATTCTAAATAAAATATTGAAATTTCTAGTTTTTTTTCCCCCAAAGTCTATTCAGGTTTGATACTTTCTATATTCTTTATTATGTATTTTAGAAGGCTTGAATACTTAATGTTTTTATTTTTCGCCTAAAAATATAATCAAAAATTTACTTCGTATTTTATCTTACAAAACCTTAAAAAGTTCATGATTTAACATTTTGTAGCTAAACATTTTCTTTCATTTTTCTTAATGAGAAAAAATTCAGCGTACATCATTAAATTTCCCTGAATATTTTAAGTAAAATTTATTAAAATATTCAAAGGTAGAAAATATTCTCTATTCTTCGGATGTACTTAATTCTGTTATCATTTTTTTTGCATCAAATATTCATAAGAAATAAATACTGAAATTTCTATTACGATTTTTATTTTCTTGGGAAGAATTAGTTAAAAAAAATCCAATTTCTTTTACTTAGCAAAGTAATATAATATGCCATTAGATTAAGAAGAACAAAACTGAAATGCGAGCAAAATATTATGGTAATTTATATTTGAAAATATACATTTTTATTAAAATCTAAATATTTTCGTAGTGCTAACGAATTAATTATCTATTGGAAAGAAAATATCTCGTCTAAATTTGCACATCGCTATTTATTAGGAAATTGCCCATATACAGATCTGCCAGGTTTTACGTTTTTTTCTTATCAGTAAAATTTAACAATAATTTTTTGCTTATTTAATCACCAACATTCTTGGAAAAATAAGGCAAAAAATACATTAAAAAATTAGTAGAAACAAAAAAGCGCAAAAATTTACAACTATGCATGTATATTTCTAAATGTGTTTGGTTGTCCAGAAAATTTGTGCCGGTTGGAAAAATCAATTCGTACCGGAAAATTCTATTAATCAATGTTTAGATATTAATTCCAACATCTAATGAATAATAATTAAGGGACAGAATTTTCCGGTACGAATTGATTTTCCTTACAAGCAGGAATTTTCCGGACAACCCGAAACTTTTTAAACTTATCCATTAAACTTTTTTTTTATAATTAAAGAAAATATTTAGAATATCGCGAAAGCAAACAATGTAGCAATTTTGACAACATGAAGTTGCTTTGATGAATAACTTTTCAAATAGAAAACAAATGATTTAAAACATGAGAAATAAGCAGCTTTTAGAATTTATTTTTCCGGTAAGCTGAGATCTTTTTATTTATGCAGATGACTCAATAATTTTATCGTTTTAAATGCAAAACAAGCTTTTCTGCATTGACGATAAAAAAATATGAATAAATTCCTAAAAATAAAAAAATAAAAAAAATAACTGTAGAGAAGATTTGTTTTCCTTTCATAGTTTTGTTATAAAAGATAAAATTGGTGACGGAACAGTGATGCACCAGGGAACCACCTAAAACCTCTAAATTTAAATATTATTATTCGTCTCATTTAAGAACATAACTTCTGAGATTTTTTTAAAGGTGAAGAATACCATTAAAATTTAGTGGTGCCAATCATCTAAATGGTGCGCCACAGTTCCATCACTGTATACTACATAAAAATATTCTTTGCGTAACTTTATTTATTAAAACGTAAAAATATTGAAAATATGAAATTTCATGGACAAATACTATAAATGAAAATAATATTTATGAAAAACTAACATGAAAATTAATACAGTATTTTTTACATAATGCATATTGCTAAATTCCTTTTTAAGAAGACAAATTACCGTAATTTTCGGCCTATAATCCACGGATCAAACAATCATATTTTGACCCAGAAATTTTGTTTAATAATTTAAGTGAAATATTTACAGCGATCCAGTAAGTTACATTTTATACGATAAAATTTCTGTGTCGAAAAATGATTGTTTGATAGTATTTTTTACATAATGCATATTGCTACTACATAATGCTAAATCCCTTTTTAAGAAGGCAAGTAACCGTAATTTACGGCCTATAATCCACGGATCAAACAATCATATTTTGACCCAGAAATTTTGTTTAATAATTTAAGTGAAATATTTACAGCGGTCCACTAAGTTACATTTTATACGATAAAATTTCTGTGTCGAAAAATTATTGTTTGATAGTATTTTTTACATAATGCATATTGCTACTACATAATGCTAAATCCCTTTTAAAAAAGGCAGGTTACCGTAATTTCCGGCCTATAATCCACGGATCAAACAATCATATTTCGACCCAGAAATTTTGTTTAATAATTTAAGTGAAATATTTACAGCGATCCAGTAAGTTACATTTTATACAATGAAATTTCTGTCTCGAAAAATGATTGTTTGATCCGCAGATTATACGCAGGAAATTACGGTATTTGATTTTGAAAAGTTCAGTTTACTAATCTCAGAGACTTTCTTTTAAGAAACGTTTATTTTAACCTTTTGAATACAGCAATAGCCAAAATCATCCCAAAGCTCTGAAACCCACAATAGCCCTGGATAACTGAAAGGATTTTCATTCCCCTCAAATGGATCCGGGTGCTATCAAGGGGGTGGTCTCTCTCAGTGATAGATGGGGTAATGTTTTGGCATTTTTAGACAGCACAGAAAGATAAACAAGATTGTTTTCAGTAACTGGAGCAATGATAAACAGAGGGGTGTAACACCTGTCGAAATTTGAAAAGGCAGTAGGTCATTTCCACTACTTACCTAGTGAAAAAGAGGGCGACGAAAGAGGAAGTATTTCGGGCTATTTTGTTGGGATTCTAAGGTCATTCAGTTTTTTAAAGCTTGGGATTTAACCCCTTGAGGGACAAAATACTCATATAGCTAAAAAATTGAAATGACTGGTTGACACCAGGTTTCACGAACGAATTTATTTTAAAATAAGTAAAAGCTTTTCCTCATGTACCTCATAAATTCAAAATTTAATTATAAAATTCTGGTGACATTGTGGCATTTTGGGATTAAAAGTAAGTAGTATATATAATATGCTGGTGCCCTTCAAGGGGTTAAAGTGTTAAAGTACTTATATGATGGATATACTTCTGAGGTATATAAAATTAACTATGCAGATTTTATTTATTTTAATTTATTGTTGCAAAAAGTAAAGATTTTGTTTCTTAATTTCCCTCCTTAATAATTTTTAATGAATTTTCAGCTGTCTTCTGAGACTTCATAATTTTATAAGTTTTTTCATGCTTTGAAAAGAAAATTATACAGTCTTTCTCAAAAGTTCAGGTACAACCATAAAATGCCATTTATTAAGTAACAATACAAAATTAAACAAAAACATTTTATTTACTTATTAGATTCTGTAAAATAGCTCAAAAAAATCTTATCAAAATGAATAAATAGGCACATTATCTAAACTTTGATAAAATATCATAAAAATCTGTAAATATACACAGGGTTCGTACGCTTTTACCACAATTTTTAATAGAATTTTTCGGCTTCTTTAAATGCATAAAAGCGTTAAAAATTCTGCAATTAAACGAGACTTCTGCAATTTCTGCTATTTAAACATTAAATAGAAAAAATATTTAAAAAAATTGTGGTACAATCACGCGAACCCTTGAGTCAATTATTTACAGGAAGAAAAATACTAAATTTGCACACCGCTATTTATGAGGGAATAGCCCATATCCAGAGCTGCCAGCTTTGCTTTTACGCTTTTTTCTTACCAGTAAATTTTAATAGCAAATTTCTTTATTTATACACACTAATTCTTGGAATGTACAAGGCAAAAATTATATTAAAAATTTGTGGTAACAGAAAATCGCAACAGTCGGTAACTGTGGATATATTAGGTTGATGCAAATCTTATATCGTATTTTACTATCTTTAAAACAGGTAAAAATTTTAATACCTGATATTTTTACCTATCAATTAAAAATCAAGCAGATATAATAATATTATCAAGTATTAAAATTTTACCGGTATTAGAGGTATTAAAATTAGTTATTAATATACAGAACTTCTGCATCAACTAAATGCCAACTAACTACTATATTTCAAAACATACTTTTAAAATTATCCATTAAAGTTTTTAATACTTAAGGAAAATATTTAGATTATCCTGAAAGCAAACAATGTAGCATTTTTGACATTAAGTTGCTTTGATGAATAACTTTTTAAATAGAAAACAAATGAATTAAAACATGAGAAGTAAGCAGATTTAAGAATTTATTTTTCCAATAAGCTGAGATCTTTTTATTTATGCAGATAAGTCAATAATTTTATCGTTTTAAATGCAAATCAAGAATTTCAACATTGACGATAGAAAAATATCAATAAATTCATGAAAATTTAATAAAAAAAGTAACTATGGAGAAGATTTATTATTTTTTTTTTTAGTTTTGTTATACTACATAGAAATATTATTTACTGAAAGATATTTATTAAAATGGGAAAAAAATAACAAAAATATGAAATTTTACGGATTTGTAATATAAATGAAAATAATATTTATGAAATACTAACACAAAAATTAATATAGAATTTTTGACATAATGCATATTGCATAATGCGAAATACTCTTTTAAGACTGCAAGATATTTAGTTTTGAAAAGTTCAGTTTACTTATATGAGAAACTTTCATTTAAGAATTTGTTTTTATAAAGAACTTATTATAAAGTCGTTTGTAGAACCTAGATTGAATTCTTAAACAGAAATAATTTAATAGTTGAAGTCTGCAGTAGAGAAACAAACGGATTTCCATGTCTGTCTGCTTCTCTCTCGCGTCTTTACTGTCGTAAATATCATCCGATTACTTTCAAATATGGTGGATATTGTCGCTACCATATCAAACTTACGAAGGTGAAAAAATGCATTTTCCATTACTTTTAAAAATGGGCCGATTGTCAGCACTAAATTTTAATAGTATTCTTTATCAGGGTTTGGCATCCTTTTTTTATTCAGAAATTTCGAATCCATACCAGAAATTCCAAATGAACTTTTTTGCTTTATTTAATGATAGATATTTCGTGATTACTTAACGTAAAAATTCAAAAATTAAAGTAAAAGTAAATTTTCTCAAAATTTTCGGTATGAATTCGGCATTTCTGAATAAAAAGAGAAAGCCAAACTGGCAACCCTGTTCTTCACAGAAACTTTACTAGTATTTTTACTAGGCAAAGAATTTTAATAAAATTTAGTGGTGACAAATCGGCCCATTTTTAAAAGTAATGAAAAATGCATTTTTCATATTCGATAGAACTATCGAATGTGAAAAAATGCATGTTTCATTGAATGATGTAGCATGAAATGATGTAGTTTCTTTGCAGTTTTTGCTATGATAGGCGGCGATTAACAAAAAGTTGTCCTTAAACCAATATTCACTCACAATGGAAATAAGATTAACTAAATTTCAAAACTCAGTTACGTACAGAACGCTGGCTGCTCAAATCACTATCGAATCGAAGAGAAAGCAAGGTTTTGGCTGCAAAACAAAATTTAAATCGAAACTTTGAACACTGCCTAACGTCACTAAAATTAGCAACCCGGGGTTGCTGAGCACGTTTATTTGACTATAAGTTAAATGCACTCTTATCCAACTGACAAGTTTTACTCAGCTATATGCTACTTTTCTCATCACAAACTTTCATGCACGTGTTGAAAGAATCACTCCAAAGTAGGGCTGGGCGATATATCGATAAAATCAATAAAACCGATATAAAATGCATACCGTGATACCGATTTCAAAAAATCCTACCCAACGGTATATCGCAAATATCATAAATTTGACGAAAACCATAAAAACCACGATATTAAATCTCTTCCTCGTCTTCGAGTATTCATGAATACGAACTGTGTGAGCTCCCCCAGCCTAAACCATGATACACCGGATACAGCCTAACCATGATACAGCCATGATACTAAACCATGATACAGCCATGATACTAAACCATGATACAGCCATGATACTAAACCATGATACAGCCATGATACTAAACCATGATACAGCCTAAACCATGATACTAACGGTGTGGATTCTCGCAGCTGATATGGTTTTTGAAAAGAGGAAGGGTGATTTTCTCCAGCTCTGAGCGCATGCGTGGGATATCGCCTATTCTTTCATTTCATTATGATATTCAGTGGCACCGGTGTGGATGAATATTCGAAGTTATTGAATGATGCGTAAATTTAGGGCGATAAAGAAAGGAAGTATTTTATTTGCAACAGTTGATTTAATGAGACAAATGAGCAAAGAATAATTCAGACATGTTTTTATTTGTTTTTTATAATTATTATTTTATGAAAAAAATATTAATTCCTTAGTAGTATTTATTAATGCATATTCTAGGCAGGGTAAAGAAGGATTTTTAAAAATGCAACTATTTTTACTTCTATACCGTGAGTTTTTTTCTCCCCAGAATTTATTTTAAAAATCGCGTTCGCGTGACAGAGAGAGAGAGAGAGATATGAGTACTATTTGGTATTTGATTGCCTCTGTATATATGACCACTGGTCACTGCCAAAAATCATTTGACGGTAATTTTGCATTTAAAATTTTAAAACCATTAACCATTATTATATTTTATTTGCAACGGTGGAAATGAATATCATGCAATTTTAATTTTAATCAAATAAAATATGTGGAAATGTTTCTTCCCTATTTTTATGCGATTTACCCCCCCCCCCCCCTTCTTCACAAATGAGATATTAAAAAACAGTTTAGGCGATGGCGCGGCAAACAAGAAAAAGATAATATATATTTATTTCTTCATAATTTTAGTTGTAAAATATTAATGTACTATCTGATAAAAAAATAATCGAACATGCAGATTATTCATTTTTTAATTATTTTTCCTATTTCCATCCATTTTTAAAATTTTCTTCGTGTTTTTTAGGTGCGTTCGTAATTATATAAATACGTAGCACCTATTGTCGTCGTCTGGTCCGGCCGTCTGTCTGTCCGCCTGTCCGCATATAACAACGCAAAAACTACCCAAACGAATGGTTTGAAATTTGAAATTTAAGATATATTATCTTTTCAGAATTTTGTCGAGACATTTCAAATTTTATGAAAATCGAATCAAAACTTAGCAGATATTAATAAAAATATTTATTAAGATATTTGATTTTTTTTTTAAATCGGTGCTTTCTTGTTATAGGAGTTTCCGAAGTTTAATTGTCAAGCGATCGAGATACTTATTTTATAACAGAAATGAATCAACAGACGATGTAATTCATTTCACAGAATTAAAAATCATCAAGATCGGAATATTTATATAATAACTAGCTATAGTACGAACGCACCTCATTTGTCACGTTTGACGTACAATTTCCAACTTGTTTCCATTATCATGAAAAAATGTGCTTGATGACCATATAATACTCTAACCAGTCTTGAATTCCGATATTTTTCTCTAGGAGGTATTTCGAAGGTTCGGGATGGCGGGTAGCTGTGTGTGTGTGGTGGGGGGGGGGATTATCATGGGCGCCTGCAAGGGAGGACAATTGCCTCTCCCTGAATTTTGAAATTTAAATCTGTATTTTTTTATGTTGAATAAAATATATAATTTACTTATCCCCAAGTAGCATGATTAATTGCGTACTGACAGAAGAAAGAACTATGAAATTTTGGTCACCGGGGATCTGCCCGCTAAAACTCTCATGGAACAAAGTTTTTATTATTATTATTATTATTATTATTTTTTTTTTGAGTTTATGTGTTGAAAAATTATCTCATCTGACGAAAAAGAGATGTAAAAAAATTTGATATTTTTTATTTGTTAAATTTCTGTATTGCATGTTGAGGACTAGCAGCACAACTGTTTCAATATCTTACACCCCCTGTGTTTCGTCGGCGTCCATGGCATCAGCGTGTGTCTGAGAGGGGGCGGAGAGATTTGCACTTTCGTGACATCAATTTACCGAAAATGTGGAGACTCTAGGGACTCAGTATCACTCCTGAATTTCTCACTGACTGTAATGTTAAAGTAAAACAATTTTTGTTGAAATATTTCACATGATAGATAATGTTTCTCTGAAGTGTTTATTTCAGTTATTTGGGATTTTGAATATATCAGTACAGGAAATTGCTGATTGTTTTAATGTAATATATGCTGTTAAATTTATTATATTATAAATTGAGTGGAGGAGGGTGTGAAGCGAACCAATAATTACGACAACCGAAAATTTTTGTTTGAATTGTAATAATCAGTCTCATTACTTTGTTAGAGATTTCACAAGAAGGTAAAATTTCATAAAGTGCAAATTGGCGAATAATTTAGTAAAACTTATTTTATATTATTTATAGATTTTTTTATGCAAGTAATGCTCTTTAAAAGATGTTATATATAGCAATTGTTTTAATAATGGAATATGGAAGTATTTAAAATTTCCATGTTTGGTGCCAGCTGCGGTTTTACTAGCCCGTGTCCCTTGAAGGGGAAATTTTTATTCATTGCTACGAATGATATCGTTTAAATATATTTAAGTTTTAACCAAATTTTTTGTCTATTTCCCGCTAGTTTGATTATAGCGACTGAAACGGTTTCCTATTTTCGCTTTCGTCTAAAGCCAGCCCTATTGTGGAAATAAGAGTAAAACTGATTTTTAGGTAGATTTCGTAAGAAATACTACCTATTATATTCTCCCCTAAGTTGGTATTTTTGAAACATTTTTGCAGATCTACGCCGATCATGACTCCCAAAACCCAAAACCACCCCCCAATTCAAAACTGTATCTATCTATCTATCTATCTATGTCACTTTTTTATGGACACGATAACTGCAATAATTCTGCACGAATCTCTTTCAAACTGATACATAAAATCAAGGGGCATAAAATCTCGGTCAAGCTCGTTAATGGGCAAAATCGAACCAGGAGGGGGAGTGCTTTTTGTGAAAACAGAAAAAAAACCCATAACCTTAATTATGATTCTTAATATTATCTCAGACTTTTATATTGACAAGTTTTTTTTTTCATAAGACCAACCCTTATAGCAAAAAAAAAAAAAAAAAAAAAAAAAAATCCCTGCCGGCTCCGCCTGCAAACAAGTTGGGAAACAAGTCTGGAAACAAGTAAGATTGTGGGCGGTCCCAACTGCGGCATCATGGCAAAAAGGTCATTTCTTTTGCAATTCCCATCAAACAGGCGCCCCGCGGTCTGCGTCTTTGAAATCTACCTGTGCCTGTAGGCCAAGCCGTTAGAGATTTTTTTCTTTCTTTCTTCTTCTCAAAATATTCTTTTATTTATTCTGTATATTTAGTTTTAATATCACGATATATCGCCATATCGCGATATTTAGCTGACGATATACCACGATATTGAAATTGAGATATCGCCCAGCCCTACTCCAAAGCTAGACGCTGGTCTGATGCTCCGGAGCGGCAGGACTGAACTCCGCTGATACAAACTTTGACTTCTCTTTTTATACTCCGAAGATTGACCAACGAAGCCTAATTTGCATAAACTCACAGCTAAAAGCACTATCTGCAGATTCCAACAGCTGCAAACACACGTCGGAAAATTCAAGAAAAAAAAAGCACACATGTTGCTGTTAATGTTGAAAAAACGTTCACATTCAACAAGAAAAATCCTTTTCTAAGAAAGTTGCTAGTCCACTACGACACAGAACTGCAAAGAAAAATTTTAAATAATCCAGGTTTTATAAGCATTTAAATAAATGTAGAAAAGATCCCAAGAAGCTCAGAGCAAATAACCATTTTATTCAAAATTACTTCCTGCAATTATTGTAATATTTGTACTTGTAATTGTATGTCATAAATTTCAAATATTTCTTAATTAATGCACAAAATGTATTATTACAAACACAAACATTTCGTCTTATTTAAAATTTAGACGTTATAATGTAACTTATATATTTTTAGAAAGTATAAAAGCTAATTTATAAAACTTGGATTGCCTAATTTCTCATTCAAACTTCAAAAAACTATATCTTTACATTTTCATTATTACTGAACCCGAATAAAAATCTATTTGTTATGAATTAAAGTATTAAAAACGTATATATTTTACTTTGACTGTGTATTACTTAAGTCACTATATAAATAGATCCGTGATAAAGAGTAATTATTTGAACATTCAGAAATTTTTATTTACTTTGAACAAAAGTATACAGGAAACTTTAATTTCCCATTCGATTTTAATGGAACTTGCGGTTTAAAACTTGCGGTTAAAGATATAACTTAAGGAAATTTTATTTGAAATGTATAATGGAAAAATATAATTCTAAACAATATAGCGATGTTTTTAAATTGAAAATTAAATTATATACTTACAAAATGCAAAGTAAAGAATCGAATTGTTAGTAGAATTTACAAATTACTTTGATATTCTTTAATGCAATTATTTAGTTTAATATATCGTTAAAAATTCTATATAAAGTTCATTTGATATTATGTAAATACGTTAATCAAATAAGTCACATTGTGTCAAATTTGACGTTATGAGATATTTTTCTGCATTTGGTAAAAGTTAAAAAAATTAAATAGAAATTGAAAATTTTCGATTTTCATTGTAATGTTTATCAATTTTTAAGCAATTTCTGAAACAGAGCTTCTGTGTTTGGTTGCTATGTATGTGTGTGGGTATGTATTAATTTCCCCAACAACCACGTAATGGATTTTAATGTAACTTTTACAATGCAATACCAGTATACCAGGGAAGGTTTTATGCTAAAATGATTCATTGTATGGTGTATAGTTTTTATACAGGGACATGCTAACTATTTAAATATAGGTTTGTCTATTGCGTTTCAAAACTCAGCGATGAGATTTTATAAATTGTTAGAGGTGTAATGCGAGAAATAAATTGTTAGAATGGATTTCGGACAAACTATTGAGCGATGGGAAAATACAGTGCCTCTCTAAATAAGAAAGTAAAGACATACGAGCCATAAAATGGGATGAGTCAGGAAGATTTTGTCGAAATCCTGGTGATGAGCACATAGAGTGCCTTTCTATTATATACAGGGTGTTTCAGTAGCAGATCGACAAACTTGCAGGAGTTGTAGGGAGCACAGAGACGACTCGGAATCACATTACAATGCACGGACGAAAATGCCGTAGTTGTGAGCTATGGTTCAAAGAAGCAGAGAAAAGGAACAGAAACAGAATGATGTCGAAAGCACGACTAAACTTCGTCTTGTAAAGCGGTACAATTTCACGTTGCTATCTGTCATGTGAGGCTGAGTGCATCCGGTTTGTTGTAACAGTGTAACGTGATCACGTCGTAACTCGCAAAGGTTGAACATCGAACGAACATAAAATTGAATGTATTACTCTTACTGGACTTGTTATTTGGAAGTGATGAAGCGTTTCATAGCCCGAGTACTCAGGATTCGTCATTCCAAAAGCGATGCAGTTGGTCGTTCTTGCAATAGAACGTAAGAGCAAACTCTTCGATTAAAGTGCGGAAGTTTCTAGCTTTTAAAGAGTTCGTTGTGCTCATCCATCCGCCTTACTCCCCAGATTTATCCCCCTGTGACTATTTCTTGTTCCCAAGTTAAAATTGCACTTAAAGGGGACAACCTCGAGTGACTGCGACCGAGTATTTGACGCACATTGCAAAGGTGGACTTCCAGAAGTGTTTGATGACTACTACACTCGTTGTAAAAAGTGTGTTGAGTCCAGCGGGGATTATTTCAAATAAACAGAGGTCAACATTTTCATTTCGGTTCTGAATTTTTTATTTATAGGATCAGCCCGGGAAATTTCAGTACACACTGTGTATCATTTAATTTTTATAGTCCAATAAAACAGATTAATTGTAGCATTGTTTGATGTTTGAGCTAAATATTTTGTACATTTCGCAGTTGCTTACTTTAACTAAATAAATTGTTATGCGTTTAATATAGAAACATTATTCCCATAGGCGCCAAAAATTATTGATTTTGAATATCGCAAATTACGAATAGTAATTTCTGGTATATTTAATCGTAGATATTAGTGATTAAATAAGTCCAATATTATTATTTTTAAAAAAATGGTATTAAAAATCCATAAAGTTGGTAACATATCGCCGAACGTTATAATTTAAAAACAAATAATATTGAGAATTAAAATATTTCTCATTTTCACTTCTAATGTTAAAATGTCAAAGGACATTATATCCTATACGAGAGCTAAGAGCAAATGTAAAGAAGGAAATGTGAAGAAGTAAATTTAATCCATGCTTGTTAATTTCTGAATTTATCTGTACTTTTATTATCTTTCCTTTAGCATTTTACTACGTTTAAACATATATATGTAAAATTTCACAACAATATAATTTGAAAAAGAGGAATATATGTTCAAGTAAATAAATACATTTAAAAGAAACTATTTTTTAATAATAAAGATTATTGAATACATGTTAGATAAGATGAGTTGGGAAAATGTATCCGAAAAAAAATTTCATAGAAAATTTCTCCCATGTCTATCTATCAGAAA
This sequence comes from Maratus michaelseni, assembly GCA_963931845.1. NCBI lineage: Eukaryota > Metazoa > Arthropoda > Arachnida > Araneae > Salticidae > Maratus > Maratus michaelseni. The sequence continues at coordinate 112,726,344 of OZ007599.1, forward strand.
ATATAAGACAATAAAAAAGTTTGATACAAAAGGAATAACTGTAATTTAAAAACAACTTTTATTTCTGGTTGCGTTGCTACTTTGAAATTCTATCATTGTACATTGTATTAGTTTTCATTTCAAGTTAGGGATTATGTTTTTATATTTGTAAAATGAAACATTGTAAAAAAACTGTTTCAAATAAAATATTTTTCGTAGTAAGTTTCTTAGTAATGTTTAATTTTATTCAAAATTTACTATATAATTTATAGTAGTACAAAAATTTGTAGAAATAAGTGCAACATTTTCGTAAGATACTTATTCGGAATGTTCTCAAATAAATCGTTATAATACATATTATGATAACGATAATCATACGTGGAATTTCAAGATAATCATATACGGGAATATTGTTTATCTACGTAATTCAAAGGTCCTACCGAATATTGATGAGCTTTCCCAAACCACTTAAATAGACATAGGATATAACAGAATTATAATATATTTCTAACGGTTCTAAGTAACTGGAAATTCGATACACCTAGCACAAACAAATATGCCAATCGAATTCTGAAGAATTCTTGATAAATTTGTATGTGATGTATATCATATCACGAATTTTATATAAAAATATTTTGATGAGTTGTCCAAAAAATTAAATAATAATAATAATAATAATAATTCAGATAAAATTAATTTTGGAAATTCGCTACAAATGACTTTAAAATGATTTGAATATACTCCGTATTTTATTACCCTAGCAAATTATCTGTATATGTTAAAAATCGTATTTTTGTTTTCATTGTAAGAATGTCTTCTGAATTCCCGGTCGCGTGCAGTTCATATAAAATTATATTATAAAAGTGCATAATGGGGGGGGGGGGGCTCTTAGAAATTCAAAAACAGTTTCCAAATACAGGAAAACAACGGATTTCGAAGGATTAGTACGGATTCGTCGAAAAATGTTGTACTGAATAAAAAATCATGTTTTAAGCATTGATTATGAAACATTTTCAAACAAATACAGAATACTAAAATAAAACTTCCCTGTTTAATAAAGTGTACGATGATGTCTATGTAAACTAGTCGTTAGGGGCAACCGTAAGACTTACTCATCATGGATATGCATAACATAAAATATGAAAGCAAAACATGTGTAAACTATTTATAAAATGCATTGCAATTCGAATACAATCCTGATTTGATGACGCCATAAACATTAAAGTCTCTATTACTGAATTGCGTAAAAGAAACATACTTATAACTCCAAAAATTATAATCATATTAACTAAGAGTTTACTGCATTGGATTAAGCGTCTCATTTCTAATTAAAATATATCTTTGAATTGAAATTTGAATGAAAGACGGAACATGAAAAGTCGAAATGTGTGGAAAATATGATTACAAATATCTCGGCAACTCATTATCCGATCGACTTCATTCTTTATGAAAAATTCATGTTTTTTTAATGTCTTTTATATTCCTCCTTAAAACAAAAAAAATCGAAAAATTTTCTATACCTTTTATCAAAACGAATAATTCAAGAGTCCGAAAAAGAAGTTCCGGATAATCGAGGTTACTGAAATTCTATAAGCTTCTTTTCATTATTACATACTAGGCACATACCAAATTTCAAGTCTGTATGTCAATTTGTTCATGAGATAGAACGTTTACAGACACACAGACGTCTAATTTTTTCCTAAAAATATGTTTTTCGGAATCTCCAGTGTCTGAAACGTGTAAATCCGTCAATTTTTTTCTCCATTTTTAAAATAGTCACTATACTTACGCTATACAACGTATGATGAGTAAGTAATAATCAGTGAAACACATAACACATTTGAAAACCTAATTTCAGCAATTCATATCAACAGTAGTTTGACCGATACGGAAGGAAACTATCCGAACACTTTTGTGCAGTCTTGTATATGGTCTATTGATTTTTATACATACTACATAGCATTCTAAAATTCACTTTGGTTAGGAAACGCATTAACACAGTTGAGAATTCCCTTTCAACAATTTCCATTTATAAACGGAAATGTACTGGAGATGATTAGTACAGTCCTGTATGTGATCTACAGAATATATACACACCAAGTAATATAAAAAAATGTTAAATTTAAAAACGCGTTCCACAACTGAAAACGCACTTTCAGCAATTATTGTCTTTAGAGAGAACTGTAACCGAATTTTTTTGTGTGTCCCTGGAAATGAACGATGAATGTTACGCCCAATGTATTCTATTGTAAGCATTATGCATTTCGCCTCAATGATATATATATATCAATGTCACTATTTTTAAAATAGCGTAATATTATTAAAATACAGCACAAAAGATATTTCAAAATGGACCCGAATGGAACGAAATTCTTTAAGTAACCCTGTGAAAGAACAAAAAATGCTACGCCTATATTCTACAGTACGCATCTTGTAATGCACCTCAGGTATACCTATATATAAATTTTGATATGTTTGAAATAGTGTAAAATGATTAATATACACCCTAAATGATTTTTATCTATAGACGGTAATATTACGAAATTCTTTTGAGTGTCCCTGTAGACGGACTATACATGCTACAAACTTCATTTTCAATACCAAACATGCCATTGTAAACCTCAATAACATATATCAATAAAAAGTAAAATTTTCAGTGCAAATTCACCTTGTTTAATAATTAAAATTCATAAAGATACCACTAAATGTAAATATATTGCTTGAAGGTACGTAAAAACATACATAAAAACATTTAAAAGCACATTAAAGTCCTTTTAAAAATCAAAACGTTGTCAACCGAACTTACTCGGTCATCATCAGTGAAAACCTAATAGTTAAGTTGGGTTGTTGTCTCTTCGCGTTTTCTAGCTTGCCCGAAAAAAACTATTTTACTTCAAGGGATTTCAATCAATTCGATAATTCAATCAATTTCATGGAATTCTGAGTATATTTACACAAGTTAGAGCACGGACAAACAGACGGCAGACAGACAGACATACCGAATTCATAAACACTTTTCAACTATGTTGAAAATCCTAACGCTAAATTAACTGAGGAAACACAATGATTTTCTTTGCAAAGTAGTGGACAATTATTTTAAATTTATTAGAGGTAAAAGAACAAAATAAATTAGAGGTAAAATTTATTTATACTACGCTAAAATTTAGATTGTTTAGGAAACACATTAGCACAGTTAAAAAATTACCTTTCAACAATTTCCATCAGTAAACGGAATTGTACTGGAAATGTTTTTTGTAGCCCTGTATACGATCTATATAATATATACACATATCTGATAGCATTTGTAAATTTGCTGCATTATGTCAATTGTATAAAAATAAATGCGTTGACAGCCGTAACCTTCAGAAAATGCGCGATGAAAATGAAAATTGAACCGACATTCACAGTTTTCGCTTTCGGTTTAGGCCAGTCATACTCACGCTGCGAACCATGGTCATCATGTGTCCCGACGACCTTTCACGTGCGGCCCCAGGCAAAAACTTTTTTTATCCATATTTATAAAACATTTAAATACATAAATAATGCATTTAAGACCTCCATTATTGTTTTATATATTTTCATGCGAAGACAAAATTTGCATTGTTTTTTATAGTATAAATATATGTCATTTGCTTAGTTAAAAATTTTACATATAGTCCTAATTTTGTTACAGAAGTACATATGTGTTAAAACTTCACGACTAATAAAATATTATTTAAAAATAACTAAATTTTCATTCTCATATTCTTCACATTTCTCATTATATCTTTTCACATTTTAAAAAGCTAAAAAGTTTTTGCATTGAGCAAAAATCTGATTTATTAAAGAAAATCGGATTTTTACATCTTTTGGACTTGGAAATTTGGCATTATTAAATTATTGATTATATCGTTTTATATTGATTATGTAGCTAATCCTATTTATTTTATTTTTTTACACTGGTTTATTATTATAATTTTGTTGTCTTATTATTATTATTATTATTATTACATTATTATGTAACTGTGTGTTTTGTGGCTAACCAAACAAAGCAAACTTAAGTTTGCGGTGCAAACAGAAAAAAGTTGAGTATGACTGATTTAGGCTATTCATGTACGCGGAATATCATTATCTACTAAATAGTCGATGCTAAAACACTTTCTAATGGACATTTTTCACTATATCTTCAATAGTTTTCTCAGGAAAGGTCCATTGAAAAGCGTTGGACATATTTCGAAAAATCATAACTCGAATATAAATTGAGAAAAAAAAATTTCCTTGCAAAGTACTCGAAAAGTCTCCGAGATTTGTTACTTCTAACCGTTTTGAAACTGCGACATTCGGGCGATGTGCTAAATGATGCGCGGTGAAAGAAGTCTTCGTGTTGTCCAACCATTTTCGATGGCCTTTATATACTCAAAATATGAATCAATTAAAATTTAACATTTATTAAATAAATTCAGTTCCCAGCTTCCACTATATTTAAATAAAAATATCCGCCTTATGCATTCACAGAATTCTACTATTAAATAAAGTGAAGAATTATTCTTTAATATTTGTTGTATCAAATTCTAAATATTAATATTAAAAAACATGTTTCCAAAAGTAAAAATCGTGCAGTGTATGGTTACAATAATACATTGTGTCCCAAAAATGACAGATGGATTTTAAAAGTCAATAAAAAAACGGAACGCGATAAAAATATATCGTGTGCGGCCTTATGTTTGGGGAAAATGAGAATTGTATCCCACCAATGTGCAAATTTAGTCAACATTTTCGACAAAAGATGGCGCTGCAGGTGTGCAAGAGCTAGAGATCATATATTAGAGAGAGATTGGACATTGACGAAATGTCCGCCATATAAGTTCCAAAGCAGGTGGAACGCTGTAGAACGCAATGTATTTTCAGGACTCTCTGAAGGCATATAAAATGATTTTTCAATGATTTTAATACGATAAACGTGGTAGACGGTGATGAAAATAAATTGTGTTGTACTGCGTTCCACCTGCTTTGGAACTGACATGGACATTTCGTCAATGTCCAATCTCCCAGGGCTGAATAAAAATTAAATTTGTCACATCTTCATTCCGCAATTTCTTATGCAATCTCTTAGTGATTGCTTTAGATTCACTATTGAAAATGGTTTATTCCTTGGTACAGTGGATATTTCTTGTTTTAGAGTATCACCGATATTTTACAGCGCCAACTTTTGGTGAAAATATTAACTAAATTTGCAAATTGGTGGGATAAAGTTCCCTGGTTTTCCAAACGTAAGGCCTCAAACGATGCATTTCTATCGTGTCATTTTTTTTTTTTTATCGACTTTTAAAATTCATCAGTCGGTTTTGGGACACACTTTATAAATAAATCATTACCAGTATACCCATACTAGAGTTTCGCACTGTAATCTTTGAGGTTATTTACTGATACGTTTTTCATTAATTTTTAATCAAACAACGTATTTTAATAAAATGGAAGTGTACTATATCAAAAATCTATTCAAACATCTTCCGTGTGAAACCTCACTCATTGAGGTGCGATTTGAATGTGCACATAGAAAGAGATTTTAATAACATAAATAATATATAGGACAATTTTTGAAACAGTAAGGAAACTATTCTGATTTGGTATAAAGAATAATTTGTAGAAATAGAAAATACAATAAATACCATACTACCAAAAAATAAATAATTTTTTTCTGTCTCAATTTATTGATCCATTCTGTTGAAATAGAGAATTGACCATAATGATTGATAAATTGTAATAAATTATTGTATTAATGTCATATAAGTACCTTTTAATTACTCTGTAAATCGAACGATGGGAAACTATTCAAAACTTTCAAATTCCAGCAAAATGAAAAACCAACATGCTGTATTTTCATTTAAACCGTGTAAATGTTTATACACTAAAAGGAAAATTTCAAAAGATATTTTGTCAAAAACATTCACTTGTCTGGAATATATTGTCTGATACACAGGATTTTATCTGTCAGATTCGAAAAAAATGCGTTTGAGTAAGTGACATTGCGTTTTATATTAAATGGTAAGGAATAACGTGTTTTGCATATATTTTTAACCCTTTCCGGCACAGACATAGTCTGTTCGTAAAATGAGAAATTTCTGACTGGCACCGGAATTTACAAACGACTTTTTTAGAGAATATGAACTCCTTATTTTAAGCTTTCATTATAGAAACAAAATTTTATTAAAATATTCTTGGTGCCAAATGCAAGTTTGGAATTAAAATTAGGTGTGCCCGGAGTGGGACCACTGAGCCGGAGAGGGTTAAATGTTATATTTAAACTTTAATATCAAAATATGAATTTCGTGTTTTACATGAATAACTGTATCACGGCCGATAAAGTGTTACACTTAAAATATTCTTGGCTGCATCAAGTACATGTAATTGAAGTGCAGCAGATTAGCTTGTGTCTATGAATTTTAAAAACTTTTCGTCATTGAAGAGTAAGTACTAAAAATATATATAACTAATATTGAACAACACAAGAAAGTTTAGACTATATGAGTCAATATTATTCAGTCAACAAAGGAGTAATGTAAAGTTCCCGAATGCCGACACATTATGGTAATTATTTTACCTATTCCAAGATGCATTTGTAATTTTCCATAAAAGAAGATCCTAATAAGTTCAAAATGTTGATAAATATGTCGTCTATAAAATGAACTAATAACATTTAAAAAATTGATAGGGTTTCGAATGTTAATATTTAAAATTCAAAAGTGTGTTTTTGCTCTTAATTCCGACACTTTCAAAGAGGGATGATCCTAATGCCGACACCGAACATACCTAATGTCGACACTCGAAAGAAAAATTGAAAAATCCACCGAAAACACTTTATTAACAAATATTTGACACATTACATGCGCAATAACGCCATATATAAGAAAAATAAGAGTAACTAAAAATATACTGGCAATACAATGACTACATTTCAATCTACTGACATTCAGTTCGGAAACATGGTACCTCTTAGTACTACCCCCAAAAGCAAGAGGAGGGGAGAGTTTACATATAGTTAGTCAGCGGATATAATGACCAGAGTTTTTCTACCATTTGAAAATGCAGTTTTAAGCCTGTTCAGGCACGTAGGGGCAGCACTTCTGCCTTATCGTCATAAAATATATTTTTTAATTTGACATGCGTGCTTTCTAGTCGTATTATCTAATTTATTTTTACTATTACTAATCAAAGCAATCACAAAATCACCAACTTTGACTAAATAAACTGGTTGGTTCTCAACAACAGGAACATCTTGAACAACAGAGGCTTCTTCGAAAATAGAGGCATCGTCAAAAACATAGGCATCTTCCAAAACAGAAGAATTTTCTAAAACAGAGGAGCCCCACAAGTGGCTGAGAGGTTTTGCTTTCAAAGCTGGTCAACGGGAGGTGCTGGGTTCAAAATCTCTGTCGCGCTTGTCGACCTAACCTTTCGTAGTTTCCCTTGGTTTTCTTCTAACCTTGCCGTAAATACGGGTTAGGATCCCTTAGAAAGATCCCCACGCCGGCCTATATCGCTAGCGCAGATAATCGGCCGTAACAAATAACCAACCAAAAAAGAGAAATTTTCCAGAACAGGGGAATCTTTTAAAACAGAAGAATCTGTAAAGAGTGTCGCCATTAGGAACCAACTTGATATCAGGGTTCCTAATGTTGACAGGGGCCTAACATCTAAATCTTATATGATATGAGCGATTTCAATACTGAACTATGAATTTACAATATTCATTTAGTTTAAATAACACAATGTTACTAGTTATACTGCTAGTTACTTAACGAAAAACCGTAACTACTCAACTTACTTCCTTAGCCAAACTGGTAAGCAAAAACACGTCATCCATCGAAATTTCGACACACGTCTGATGTTTCTAGTGTCCCACCAAATCCGAACAAACCTGCCAACCTCGAAACTGAATAATGGTTTGACATAATGGCGCCAATTTCAAATTTATACGATCATTTAAAGCCTTATTTTTTTAAGTTGATTTTAAGGTGTCCGCATTAGGAGGGGTGTCCGCATTCGGTTACTTAACAATAAATTGGAAACTTTTTTTCGCTGAGTTTTTGCTTAAAAACTTCAAACAACTAAAATATTGAACATTTGTTTTATTCAAATAGGCATTAATATATGTTGGCGTTTCTTAGATTCTCAAAGAGAATTTCTTTTGTTTGTCTATAATATTGTATGCTTGTATCTAATATTGCATGTATACATTTGTATTGCAAATATTTTTCTTTTAAAGCCATCGAAAATTTCATAGAACGAGTGCTAGAGAAAACAAATATGTCAGATATCACTTTAAATATCGGACTTAATAGTGCTCGGATGTTCGATTATCATTTTAAAAAAAACTAAATTTTTAATTGTATCTCTTTGCTTGAAATTTAGTTTGTAATTATATATACTACGTAATGCATATATTCTGCTAATAAAAATTTTATCATATTATTTCCTATTGTTTTAAAGGAAATAATTTTAATGAAAACAATTCTTTTCAAAATTAATAGGTTCTTGCGTAAGATATGAGTCAATAAATGTTTTGAAGTAAACATTTTTTGTTTCAATGATTTTGACCAGGCCTATCCTGCCTAGCGAAAACTACTATTTTTTAAAAATATTTTCACATTATTTAATTGCAGGATTTCTGTGATTAAGGTGAAAATTACTAAAAAAATCTGTGGTACAATGTTAAACCTTTTTCTGCGAAATTATAGAGAATCTACTGGTGATCTGTTATCTTACGTCTTATGTAAAAATACAGAAATTAAAGAAACAGAGATTCTGTTAAATAACAGAGAGATTATTCGGTAAATTTACAGTAGATTCTGTAACTTTACATCTACAGGGTGTTTTTTTTTTTTAACTGACGCTATTCAGAGCCGCCTGTAGCTCGTTCTAATAACTGGATTGATACAAAATTTTGTGAATGGACTAAGAAAACCATAGGAAAAAAGATTCCAACAAAAAAAAATTAGTTCCAATCACCACCGATAGGGGGAAATGTGGCGCTGTGGTAATTTATGCAACTGAGAATTAGCATAAAATACGGGCAATAAATGCAAATGCAAATTTTTACTTACGCAAGCGACAGTAGCGCCAATAGTTTAAGTTATAAATGCATGCGAAAAACACCGAGAAACAATTTCAGCTCAGGTTGAAAATGAATCTCACGTTACCGCAGCGCGCGTTACTTGTGAAGTTCTGTTATTGTAACCAGTGCAATGCACCAGCCGCTCTTCGTTTACTTAGAACACGCCATAAACTGCGCAAAGGACCTATATCTGTTAATGTATTGAAAGCAATGATTCTGAAATTCGAAGAAACAGGCTCGCTAGCAGTTCGGTCAGGCAGAGGACGTAAACCGATGACAGAAAAAGTGATAATGGATGTTTCAACTGCAATCAACGAAAGGGAAAGTGTAAATGAGGAATAAAACATGGCATTTTATCCAAATTATTAATTTTGTCTGTTTCTGATGTTTTTTTCAATGTACAGCGCCACATTTCCCCCTATCGGCGGTGATTGGAACTAATTTTTTTTTTTGGAATCTTTTTTCCCATGGTTTTCTTAGTCCATTCACAAAATTTTGTATCAATCCAGTTATTAGAACGAGCTACAGGTGGCTCTGAATAGCGTCAGTAAAAAAAAAAAACACCCTGTATAAAAAAAAGTCAAGACTGTAAATTTACATTAATAAAAATTACAAAGACCTCTGTAAATTTACATTTGGAATGTAAAAAGAATGTAAATTTACATTCTTTGAAATACCTAAAACTGAAAATTTACATTCACTTAAATTCACAAAACTACATTTATTACACTAAAATTTATATTAAAATTTATATCTATTAAAATACCAAACATCATGCAAACTTAGATGCTTAAATTTCAATATTACTTGAATTTACATAAGGAACTAAATTTGTTAATGACTTATTGAAATAGTAAAAGCCAAGTATAAGAATACATGCCTTTGAACTAAACTGGATTTTTTAAAGACTATCGATAAATGTGTATTAAATTTTACCAAATATCAGCTTTGAAATATGTATAAATTTTTAAAAAATTCACAGTTATTTTGATTTGCAAAAAATTGAAATGTTACATATTTCAAAGCTAAAGGTATGTAACTAGTTTTTCTTTTTCCATTTTCATGATGTAGGAAATTTAACAGTTAACAATGAAATATTAAAAAAAATCGTTTTATACTAAATTAATATTACAATTTTTCCTAAATACCCTTTGTACATAACTATATAGCACTCAAATCAATCAACACATCAATCTCCAAATTGTTCGATTTGCACATGTACACAGTGTTTAATTCATAAATTTTTCTCGGGGGGGGGGGCTGAATTCAACACTGTATATAAATATTTTTTAACGTGTCCATTAAAACAAAAATATTGCTTAAAATTTTGTGTTTTTTTGTCCGGCTTTTACTTCAATGTTTCAAAAACTGAATTTAATGTCTGTACTATAATTAAAAAAAATTGTTTTTATGGAAATTGCAATAGCAGTTTGAATTTTTTTTTAATAATCATGAATGTTTTGAAACTAATATTGGAATTGGCTTTTTCCACGGAATATGTGACTTGTGCAAAAAAGAAAAATAAGCAAAATTGGTTCATTTTATGCTTACTCAGTTATACTATCCCCACCAAACACACTTGTTAAACATTTTTAATGACTCAATGTGAAAAAAAATACTCATTCGACATCTTACATATGGGAAGAATTTGTATCGAATTCCTTTACCTGGTTTTTAAACTGCTTAACGAACACGGATAATTTCTTTAGTTGCCAGTTTGACATTTAATTCTAACTAATTAATTACATAATTCATTTATCTTTAAAATGTTAAAAAACTACGCATGAATTTTATATTAATCAACATTTTTAAATAGTCAGATTTTTCACCATTAAAAAAATAAAAATATGTACTATGAATTTAATAATGTAAAAATGTGTTGAGTGCATTTTTGGTGCAGAAATAAAATGGCAAAAAAACTTTGTAGTAATGGTAAAATTTATCAAATTCTTAAATCCTTATATTTCATTTTAATTTTTTTTTATTACTACCATAACATTTATTTGCATAAACAATTTGCAAGATTTTAAATTTATAAAAACTTTATTAATCTTTAATAAAAGATAATTTTATCGAATGCCATTTAATTTGCGTTAAAAAAAATCAGGAAAATTGTTGTAAATATTTTTTTTAACGTGAATGCTTATTTTAATCATTATTTTGCTGCAAAACTCTTTAAAAAATCAGTTTATTTTAATCATAACTTAAAACAAACAATTCAAAACTGACTAAAACAAATTACTACTTGCTGAACAGATCTATATGTTCAGCAGATAAAAATTTCAACAAATTTCCCGATTTTTTTTAAACACAATTAAATTAAATGGCATTCAATCAAATTATATTTCATAAATTTAAAATCATGCAAATTGTTTAGGAAAATAAAAGTTATGGTAGTAATTCAAACAGATCTCCTGTGATGTACTTGCATCACATATTACTTAAACCAGGGTTTGAATAATAGTTAATACTAGTCTCGTACATTCTCAAAAATGATTTTTTTTAATCTTCATAGTTTACAGTTTTAGATATTTACTTTTGTATATCTTCAACTATGAAAATTATTATGCTTAATTTTTTTTTATATCTAATTCATTTTGATATACACGAAATATCGATGGAAAGATTAGGCGATACTTCTGTTACTAAAATGTAAAAATGATTGACACCAAGATTTACAAACAATCTTATTTGAAAATAGTTAACAGCTTTTCGTTACGTAAGATATAAACAAGCGTCTACACCGCGCCCCATCACAACGGCTCTTATCACAAATGCTCCTGAGAAATTCCCTTTGCTCCGAGAACTTCCCTTTTTGAAAGGAAAACACGGTAGCTTGCTCAGCTGTTTTCCCCTATTCCATATTTTGCGCACACTAAACTACACGTGGTCTAAAGTTTAAAATAAAAAAAACGAGTTTAAATAAAGAATCCCGACGATAGTACAAATAAATCCAAAAGGAAAAATAAACTTATTTTATTCTAAGATTCCTCCGGATTTTTCAATTTTTAAGGATTTTTAACGATTTTATAGCGTTTTAAAGCAAATTTTTAACATCCAAAAAACAATTTTTAACATTAAAAAAAAACATCACTAGACACACGAAACTCGCTTTGCAGCAATCTCTAGAATGCACGAAATTCATTCAAGCCGCGGTCAATAACTTGTGTATGTACGCTTCGCGTACATTAACCGAAAAAAAACATCACTGGACGCATGAAACTCGCTGCACAGCATTCTCTAGAATGTACGAAATTCATTTATAACCAAATTTCATATTTATTTCCATTTTGTTTCAAACTTTCCATTGCTTATATGTTGAAAAATGGAAACTTTACATTTTTCTTATTCAAATTATTTTTTATAACTCAAATAAATACTGAAAAATAAAATGGAAAGTTTAAATTTTTTTTATTTAAATTATTTTTTATAACTCAAATAAATACTGAAAAATAAAACTTTCCGCCGCTGGGATTCGAACTCAAGATCACAGAACTGAAGAGAAATGACATACCACAGAGCTATTGGCACTCATTTTGAAATGGCTTAGAACAGAATTTTAAAGTATCAGACAAGCACGCATGTGCGCAGAGTGATCCGTTTTTGAAATCGAGACTGCGCGCTGTGCTAGGGAATTTCTCGGGAGCATTTGTGATAAGAGCCGTTGTGATGGGGCGCGGTGTAGACGCTAGTAAGATATAAAGGCAAAATTTTCTTGGAAAATTCTGGTGCCAACGTGGCATTTGGTAATTAAAGTAAAAAATCTTATTGCTCAATTATCAATGGTAATTGTTATTTTGTAATTCACATATATGTAAGGTTTTACGTCAGCGTAATCAAAGTTCACCTGAATCTTCTTTAAAAATCATATACATACTCACTAATTTTCAAGCAAATTACTTTTAGATTGATTTTCTTAAAAAACACTTTGGGAAAAATTAAAAAAAAAATCTTTAAGAGATTTATAACGAATGGAATTAAAGAAGGAAAAGAAATACATTAGTAAAATATTGAAAGTATAATTTTATTACAGGATATGTACAGTAATAAAAGTTTACTCCTCCAACATTTGATTGAATTCATTTATATGATTCATTAGAGTCAGTAGTGTAGGTCTCATACTCCACTGCCTGTGATCCTCCTTTTCTTTTTGAAAATGTGTTGCTTTTTTCTGGATTCATTTTCATGATTACCCTAGAAAAAATGAAAAACAAAAATCAGTTTTGCACGAAAATAAAAATTGACATATCTTAAAAACACAAAACATATAATACTTAAAGTTAACAGATAGATATCTCAGAATAGCCCTCGGTTTTTGATTAGCCTGGATTCGAATGAAATGTCCCAAATTGTCCTTTTTTTATTAATTAGTATACGGGGTGATTAAAAAAGATGAAGTCAGTAGCGAGTCCTTAAATATTGTCCTTAAATATGCTGGGTGATTACGCACGATGATTCTATTGTTGTAATTTCATACTCAACAGCTTAGAGGAAAATCCGTCGTTCCTTTGTGACTTGTCTCTAGACAGACGTGTCAACGTTTACACGGAGTGGCATTGTGAACGTGCACAATGTGCATTACTGTTCTCTGGAAAAAAAAAACACATCGCCCGCACATTACGACACATGGTACGCTGATCAACGAACGGGTGGTTTTGGTATATGGAAACCCAGATTGTTAGCCACATCTTCTATGATGGGACCTTAACCGGCAGTCGTTACCTGCACCTGTTACAAAACACGGTACGTGACTGGTATGAAGAGCTGCCACATCGACATGCATGCCGGGTATAAGTTTCAACATGATGGGGCCCCTACGCATAAAGTATCAAACATCCGTGCGTCCACCGAATTCCGTCAACAGATCATTGGATATAGTGGTCCAGTAGAGTGACCACCGCGTTCGCCGGATTTAACTCCCACGGACTTCTACCTATAGGATTACATCAACGCACAGGTCGATGTGACTGAGCCTACGTCTCTGTTTTATCTGAATCAGTGCATCATCCTTGCTTGTCGCATAGTTACACCTGCTATGCTCCAATGTGTCCATGACTCAAGACTGTCACGCATTCAATTGTGCATTGCCACCAATGGATAATACTTTGAGAAGTATCTCTAGTAGATTCCGGCGTTTGATGCATTCATTTTATATAGTAGGCCGTTTTCTGATGTGATAGTAAATTGATTTTTATTTTTCTGCTTAATTTTAATATTTCAATCTTCGCTTTGTATACGACCACTAAAAGTCAGCTAAAAATTTTAGATGAAATAACCCTCTTTGGTGATACCCCGATTTGACGATACTGGCTAAAGTTGGTTTCGCCGTAAAAAGGACATTGTACCCTGATTTCGATCTTTAATTACTTAATTCATTTTTTAACTGATCATTCAATAGAAGACAAAATCATGTGCAAAAATCTCAAAATTTGAAATTTAACAACTGTGTCAATTTTTGTAGTACAGAAGTCAAACATTTTGTGTTGTATCTGTTATGATATGTGTAAACTTTTACTAAATATAACTATAGGGATTGGGGGACCGTATAAAAAGTTAGATTTCGTAATTTTTATAAAATTAATTTTTTACTTTAAACAATACCACAACATGCATATTTACTTCATTTGAAACGTTTTTGTAAACCAACTATATGTCTACGACCAACGATTGAGACATTAATGGTTGGCAATAGATAACATATTGCACCCTGTATATAGGGAAGACTGATACACACTGGACCTATGGGCACAGTGGACCAGCCCTTAATATTTTATTTATTTAATTTTCCTAAGCGTCTCTTCTATCATTTTAGACAACAGCACTGGATTGGTTATTTATGGTCTTCAGAGAACATGTTTAGCTCAGAGTGAACCATTTTATCCTGATTGGTTGTTTTGAGCTTCTAAAAATAAAATTTTACATATCATATTTTTTGTTTTTTTAGTAATTAAATGTTGTAGATAAATAACATGAAACAGCTATTTTGAAAGGTAAGATACTTGTTTTTATTTAACTTTAAAGTTAATGTGTTTAAAATATACCTATAAACAATATTTATATGATTATTTATTGAACTTCAACATGGTTTACAGTGGACCACCCAATGCTGGGGCAGAGTGGTCCACAATCCTTTCTGCTCTTGTAATGCAGAATGTTCAAAATATTTATATTGTTTTAAAATATTTAAAAGAAAGCTGTAAAAGAAAGTAAACAAATAAAAATAAGAATTTATTTAACATAGTAAGAAATATTTTGTTTTGTATTTACTGCCTCTTAAAAATATAACTGTAGCCTAATTGATGATGATTCTATTCAAATAAGATTCATGAGATGCAAATTGAATGGAAGTCAGTTTATTTATCAAGAAACTGTGGGTGAATCTGTTGTTGATGTCAATGATTTCGTAATGTTGCTATCAGGTGCAACAGTATTTCAGGAAAATTTCAGACTCAATATTACTCATAAGTATTTTAGAATTTCATTGGTAAATTTTAATGTGCGCTGACTTTTTTTACACTTAAGTAATAATTTCATCTAAATTGCAATTGTTCCTGTATTAATCTGTTATTATTTTCAAAATATAAGACATTTTTTGATTTTTTTTTTGTTTGGTTTTGTTTGGTTTTGTATTTTTTTTCTTTTGCTAATTTATATTATTATGTTATTTTTGAGGTAAAGGAGAATTAAAGAAAAATTAGAAGAATGAAAAATAGATTTATATTGTATTTCAGATAATATCCAATGGTGGTTCACTGTGCCCCGGTAGGTGAACCAGTGCCTTACTTCCGGGGCACACTGGTCCACTTTACGAGTGTATATATATATTTTAATATATTGAAAACTATGTTCTAAGAAAAATCTGATGTGATGTAAAAATGTTTAAGGAACAAAAATATTTTCCGGAGATCAGTCTGTCCGTTAAAGAGAAAAAAAAATCTGAAAAAAGTGGTCCACTGTGTATCAGTCTCCCCTATATATGTAAAGATAAAAAATTTTAAACAGTTAAGTATATATTCTGTATATTTCTATAAATGAAGTATTGTGTATATTTCAGTAAGTTAAGTATATTTTGTATATTTCAATAAGTGAAGTATATTGTGTATGTTTCAATAAGTGAAGTACATTGTGTATATTTCAAACTTTTTGACCAGTATTTTAGTTTAAACTGCATTACTTTTTTTTCTAATTTTGTAAAAATGTTTTAGTAAGATTTTTGGGTACTTTTCCCGAGAAATACACACACATATATATGTGTGTGTATATATGTATATGTACATATACATAATATATTTCACTGGCGTCCGGAAATCGAAAAGTACCGATTTTTGTTAAAAAGTGAGAAAAATACTATAAAGATTAAAACAGTTTAGTTTTTATGCAAATGTTTGCAGGGAAATAATTATGCAACACTGATTTGCAGTTACAAATTTCAGTTTTCGCAAATTACTTAACAGTAGAAATCCTCTCCCTCTCCCCACTTTTCGTCCACACACTCTCACAAAATACTTTTTAGCATATTAGCTCATATGCTAAAGGAAATATTTGCCAGATTAAACCCTATATTTGACTGAAAAATCTATTATTTATAACCATGGTGTAAACGAGCATAACATATCTGAATGTGCGATAAAATAGAAGGCAATGAAAAAATTCAGAAAAGTAAATTACTTGCTAATGTGTTACAATCATTTTCAAAATGTTAATTTACAGCTGTATATTACAACTTCCTCAACAAAATAACAACATATAAATGTATTATACTTTTTAAAAAGTATGCTTAACGTATAACTGTTTATTATTTTTATTATTTACCTTGGAAAAAAACGATATATCGAGGTAGTAATAGTAATAGTTCCATTTTATCCACACTTTACGATGTTCACATTTCAAAATTATGTAACAGCATAAAATGATTTAGCATAGTTTCATAATTTTTACAAACATATTTTGCAGATTTTGAACCTTGTAAAGCACTTATTTTTTTAAAGCCGTACACTTATAAAAATTTATATGCTTGTACAGTGACGCATAAATGTTTTAATAATTTGAAAAAGAAATTTTTGGTACATGAGCGAGCTACAAATGTTACGATAAATGAGATTTTTTCAAATGTTTGCTTTCACAAATGGCATTGAAATTAATGTTCAATTTTTAATACTCATATATATATTTTCTCTTTATTAAGATGTTATGTAAGATTGTTATGAAGTATTTGATATTTGTAAATGTGTAAAAACCGTTCATAAAAAATAGGCATGTAGTTCATTTTTATTTATTTATTTATTTATTTATTTATTTATTTTTTTTTGGGGGGGGGGGAGGGGGTTACAAAAATTACACAAACTACAAACTTAAAATAATATTAGGTACACAAAACAGATAAAATTTCTAAATGAAAATCTGATGCACACAAGTTAAAAATACAAATTTAAGTGAAATGTTTCTATATATTTATGTTTTTGAACAGTGACGCAATTTGTATTAAATAAAAATGTATGATCTAATAATTGATCATAACATTTTCCACTTATAGAGACATTTCATTATAGTATTTGAAAGTAAAATTGAATTTTTTTTTTTTAATTTAGCCAAATATTCGTTCACCATTTATTATCTTACATCCATTTATTATCTCACCGATTTTATTATCTTACTGAATATTAGTTGTTTTTTAGCCTCAGTAAATTTAAAATTTCATTTCAGTGTAGCTATTATTAATTGTTACAGACTTTTTTATTAACATGTATCGATGCTAATTATATAAGAAAATCACTCATTATCAGCCAGACCAGTGGCTGAGAGGTTCTGCTCTCGAAGCTGGTAGACGGGAGGTGCTGGGTTCGTTCCCAATCGCGCCCGTCGGCCTAATCGTTCGGAGTTTTCGTGGTTTTCTTCGAGCCGTGGATTTATCCATGCGTAAATACGGGTTAGGCTCCCTTAGAAAGACCCCCCACGAAGGGCACTCCCCCCGGGCCTATATCCCAAGTGTAGATAATTGGCCGTCAATAATCAACCCAACCCAACCCACTCATTATCATTAAACTAAACATGTATATGACTCAAAGTGTTATAACAGAACACTTAAAAACTTATAAAAAGTTTTTAATATAATTATCGACTTGTTTATTTATGATTTTTGATCTTGAAATTTTTTTTAATCGGTTATATAATCGAAGTCGCCAAACTTCGGGGATTTTTTCCTTTAATGGTAACCTGGCTATGATGCTTTGCTTGTATTAATTTATTGGTTTGGCGCAGATTTGAAAAACGTGCCAATCAAAAGGCCGCCAAATATCCGTGCGTGATTGTAACACATCTATTCTAAAGATTTTTATAAAATTTTATGAGTCCTGTTGTTTCCTGGGCCCGACTTAGACTATCTGGGGCCCCGGGGCAAGCATCATTCTAGGGGAGGGGCTTCTATCCATCCATGGAAACTGTTCAGGAATTATGTTGAAGTGACTAGTATTAAAGTTCATACCTATTGTATGTATACATAAATTTCTAACCAAGTATTATTTACATCTGTATGCAGGGTATCACAAGAAAGATGGTCACAACTTTAACAGATGACAGAACACTGTTTTATTGTATAGGAATATAACGACACATGTGAGCTTTTGAAGTGTAAATACAGGTCTTTCAGACACTCTTGGTTATTTGTTATAATATAAAATTTTCTACCACATTATAAAATTTAATTTTTGTATTGCACCAGCATTCATTTGGATGATTCCATAATATGGAAAGACAAGTGCAACATGCACTTATACTAATAGCAACAAATTTCAACACTTGTTATGTTGTAATTTCATTCCTCATGCTGTAAAGTACTTTAGAATTAAATTTAATAACAATAGTTTTCTGATGATGTAGATTGTTCCTTTTGGGGGAAGAGGGGACATGGGGCACAGGAAACAGAGGGTGGAAGTAGAGGCTTTCACTCTCGATTTAGTAGGACTTACACTCCCTTCCTAAATCTTTGAAAATGTAAGAATTTTGGTCACTTTTGGTTAATTTTAACCATTTTGCATCTTTTAAACAAAAATCCTGATTTAGCCCAGAGGGGGTCCCTCTCAAATGGGGGGCCCGTGGCAGCTGCCCCGAATGCCCCTGCATGTCAGGCCCTGGTTGCATCACTTTGAAGCATATACATCTTTAGTTTAATCTTTGTATAGATCCTGCAAGAATTCTTTGGATTACAAAAATAAAATCTAGTTTTATGAATCAACATATTAACATAAAATATAAAATACACAAAAATAATATTTAGAAATTATCTTACCTAAATTGTAAATTCAGATTTAAATAAATATTTATTATTTAAATAATCATAAAGACAGCTTTAGATCTTGTTTTGAAAAAAGCAGGTTCATCAACAAACATGGTCGAGCTTCAAACAACTGCAAAGTGATAGTCGATAAAAATTCCCGCTAAGTCCGCAGAGACGAATTTTCCCTCTCTAAAATATTCTAAATTAAAAAAAAAAAAAAACAATTTTTAAGCCAAATTTTCTTCTTTAATATTTCTAATAAAAATGTAAATGAATTTTAAAAGTGTGTATTTTGAATTATAGGTTATAACAAAGATAAAAATATCTTTAAATAAAGGCATGGAAATCCCTACAGGGAATTTGATATCAGAAAAAGGAAATGTCTGTAAAATGATGACGAAAAAACTCAATCGAATGCATTTAACCGGGAACTGGTGTACGTTTAGAGAGATTCTCGTTTTTAGGTGCGTTCGTAATTATATAAATAAGTAGCACCTATTGTCGTCGTTTGGTCCGGCCCTCTGTCTGCCCGTCTGTCCGCATATAACAACGCAAATCTACCCAACCGAATGGTTTGAAATTTAAGATATATTATCTTTGCAGAATTTTGTAGCGATATTTCAAATTTTATGAAAATCGAATCAAAACTTTTGAAGATATTAATGAAAATATTTATTAAGAAATTTGAATTTAAAAAAAAATCGGTGCTTTCTTGCTTCCGAGGTTTAATCGTCAAGCGACTGAGATGCTCATTTTATTACAGGTATTAATCTGCAGATGATATAATTCATTTCACAGAATTAAAAATCATCAATATCTGAATATTTATATAACTAGCTATAGTACGAACGCACCTCATTTGTCGCGTTTGACGTACAATTTCCAACTTGTTATCTGCATTTTAATGAAATTTTTAAGAGTGTATTCCACGGCTCCAGTATGGACAGGTCAACTCTCGTACGTCGCCGTAGTCAAAGGATTAATCTTTTTATCCGTGGCGCATTCAGGGTGTGTGCAAGGGTACTCAGATTTCGAAATAGTAATCTTTGTTCTATTTAATCGCAGAAATTCTGTTTCAGAATAATGCAAAAATTATTATTCGAAAATATTGGTACCCTGTCCTGCTTGCGCACACACCCTAGACACGCCACTTTTTTATGTATGGAAGTATTTAGTTTTCTCGTAAAAGTAATGTTTGCGTTTTTATTTGCAACTTTTAAGAAAATTCCAACAGAACAAAATTTTAAAATATAAATTTTCGACTCTATATTCTGCATACTTTTAATTCCTTTTAAAATTAATATTACTTCACATTTAAGTAAAAGGTTTTATTACTGGCACATCTGTATAATTTAAAGGACGACGAAATCCTTTTGTTAATAAATTCGGTTAAATTTAATTCAATTATTCTAAATACAATTAGTTACAGTCAGTGAATCTTTAAATAAAATTTTCAAATAAATATATTTCTTTAATTCCCTGTTTATAGAAGTTTCATCGTATGTTCATTTTTATGAATATCTGAAAGTTTTCTCCTTTGAAAAGTACTTAATATTGTCTACAGAAATTTACACTTGAAATAAACTTTTTTTAAAGAGAAAAAGTCTCATACGAATGAGTGCACATAACTTTCTCTGTATCTTCATTTTTTATTTGTTTTATTTATTTTTATTCATTAGTGCTTAACTTAAGCATTCTTATGAAAACTGGATTTTAGTCATCATGAAATCGAAATAAATCTTTTGCATTATTTTTTTTTCTTTTATATGAAACATAACTTATACATTTCTTTTAACCAATGCACATGATTTTACTGTATTTTTTATTTAAAGTTTGATTTGAAAATAAGTAATTTAAATTCATTATCTTCGTTTCCTTTTATTTCAAAGCATTATATTTTTAAGAATGCTTCAGAAAATATTACAAGCTATTATTCTTATAAGCTGCTGAACATTTCAGTTTTTCTAGAAACCCTATATCAAAATAGTTGTCTTCTTTTAAATGCAAATTTCTGTCAATAAATTGTGTGAATATTTCTATTCAAAAGTAGGGGTACTCAAAAACTTCAATGATTGAAAGCTATGTATTTTTATTGCGGGGAAAAGTTAAAGATTAGTGTTTTGATGTATTAGAAGTTTTCATGTATGAGAAGTGGGAATTAATTTTATGAAATAAAATGGGGCTTCACAAATTCGTTATATTCCATATGTGATTGGATACTCATACAATGTATTTGAAAAAGATTTATGAAAAACTGGTTTAAAAATTACCATTCGAAAATAGTGGTCGAAAGATTGCTATTCAGAAATAGTGGTAACCCCCCCCCCCCACCCTTGCACAATCACTCTAGGTCCGCCACTTTTTTATGTATGGATGTACTTAGTTTTATTGTAAAAATTATGTTTGTTTTTTTATTCGTAACTGTGAAAATAATTCCTAGAGAAAAGCGCTTGACAAAATATTATTTTATATGCATAATAGTATTATACACACATTCCTCCTAAAATCATTTATTTCACATTTAAGTGAAGGGTTTTATTACAGGCTGATCTGTATAATTTTAAGCATGAAAAATTTGTTTTGGTAATAAATATGGGTAAATTTAATTCAATTATTCTAAACATAGTTAGTTACAATGCGTGAATTTTTAAATAACTTTTTTGTATAACTACATGTCTTTAATTCTCTGTTTATACAAGTTTCAACATATGTTCAATTTTATCAATTTCTGAAATTTTCTCTTCTAAAAGGTACTTAAAATTGTCTACAGAAATGTAAACTTGAAATAAAACTTTTTTATAAGAGAAAACGTCTCGTACGATTGGTTGCATGTAAAATCAAATCTTATGTTTTAGATAGATTTAATCTGTACCGGAATAACGATAGCTCTAACTCTATTGCATTTTCACTACCTTTTAGCTCACTGGCTATCAAAGCCTTAGAGCTACTGTGCCCGCAGATTCTGTATGTACGTACGTATGTACGTAACGTGATAACTCTTGATAGAAATATCCGATTTGCTTCAAAATTTGTATATAGGTTCATTCTGATAAGGCGCGTGCTTGATTAGATTTGGAGGTTCATTGGCTATGTATAAAAGGGGGAACGGGGGTTAATCAACCGCCTTAATTTAGATAAATGGGTTTTTCTTGCGGAATTACCCGATTTTCTTGAAATTTTGTATATAGATTCATTGTGATAAGGCGCTTCCCTGATTAGTTTGGGGGGTTGATTGGTTACGTATAAAGGGAGAGAACAGGAGGCTAATCACCCCTTAATTTATTGTCGATTTCTTTATTTTTCGAGGGCATTATTCTTTGATATAACTGCATAATATACAATTAGTGTGAATAGCCTGTGAGCTCAATGCCATCAGTTTAACTGGGTACTTTTCTTTTTATTTATATATGTACTTTACATATTTCAATGACAATATTTTTTTCTACTTTTAGTGACTTTTGCAATGTTTTCACTTGAATCTTTTGTGATGTTTAATGAATTCCGATAAATTATCCAATAACGTTTCCAGTTAAATGTCGTATTTCCCGAGTCTGAAAATGAAATATATAAGTGTTCTTGCTTTTGATTCGCCTGTTTTTCTCTATGTACGCCTGTCTGTGTGCCTGTCCACGCGTTACATTTCGCGTAAATCCTTTCGTATGGATTTACACCAAATTTATATGCGATATAAAGGTTCACTAGAGAGTGTTCCCTATTTCAAATGGTGAGTATAGCATTAATCGTTCGTTTACAGGGGCACACAAAAGAATACGCATACATTATGGTCTATTGTCCATAATTGATTAAAGTACATTTTATTGAAAGTATATTAATCAAAACATTACTAAATTGATATAGGTTGTTGCTATCCAGTACAATAAGCTCATTGTTGAAATGCAGTACAAATTGTGCTCGTCGAATTCATTGTCCATTACATTGTCCATTATTCAAACTTATTCGAAGGAATTACTATAATTGTGTGACATTTTCATGTTGACGTTGCTATATGTACCTTGCATAATGAAATTAATATACACGACTGAGGTACGCGGTAACATAATCCGTATGAAAAATTGTGCATGTAACTTTTTTTTCTTTTACTGGGCCGAACAAAGTATTTAGGTGCATTATCATTAATGATTGATAATTGCTGGGTATGTGTTTTAGTTGTGATATGCGTTTTCAACCTTAACCAAATTTGTATATATTATATTGCATAAACAAATTGTATAGATCATATACAGGGCTGCCGAAAAGGTTTCGATGTAATTACCTTCCATAGACGAGAATTGAAAATAATGCATTTAGAACAGAGCTACGCGTTTTTCAGCTGAACTAAATTTTAGTATAATATGGTGTAATTATAATATAAATTCAAATACAGGCTGCACCCATGTAATTATTATCGGAAAATCATTTTCATTCGTGTTAGTCATTTTTAAACTGAATTAAATTTCACACAATATTTGGTATTAATAAAAATCTTCAGATCATATATAGGGATTCACAGAAGAATTAAAATATATTACAGATAAGGATGGCATTTGCTGAAAATGGAAAATGGTTTTTCAACTGCGTTAGATGTTTTTAAAATTGTTTATATAGAGATCTCTTTTCGTGGCATAATTACAGCGCCTAGAATACATAGTGTGGAAACCGGCTATCCTTGAAATGCTTTAAAAAGTGCTAAAAATTTGTAGCCTATAAATGTGCAACGGTGCTCTTACGATAATATTGCAACCAGAGACAAAACAATGCGTATCACGTTTTTTAGCCATGCTTTCATAATTTAAAAAAAGCTTATACAAATCATTAAGTCAGAGGAGAAAAGGATATAATTTAAGTATTTAAAATACTTACCATCAGCCGAAACATTCGAATACAATGTTTACGTTGAGAAGATGGCGCTGCGATCCCATCGTTATCTTTTCAACAATGTTGCACATTTATTGGATTCAATTTTTTAGTACTATTTTGTAGCAGATTTCCACACTATTTATTCTAGGCGCTGTAGCATAATTAAATGAAATTTCTTAACAATATCCTTCTGGTGTTGGAGGGTATTCCATAATCTATGGGCGATGCATTATTTTCATTCTTTTTTTACAAGTGATGCAATATAACAGAGTTGGGCAAGTTTCTAATTGCAATTATCTGCAATGTAATTACAATTCAATTGTATGTAAATGATTATACACTCACTGTCAAATGTTAAGCACGCATTGGAAAATATCAATTTTCTGAAGCCAATCTGAATGAGAGGCATTTCAATTTGCTGCGGAGTTAGATGGAAGTATACAAATATGTTATGCAACAGCCAATCACAGTTTCGTGTCGAAAAATTTGCAAAAAAAATGCAGTCGTATAGGAAGCCAGCATTGTAAATGCTAACAGGAGTTGCATGTAAGTGCTGATAAAAAGTGTTTAGAACTTTCGTGCGTTTTGTATTCAAGATAGACGTGCTTATATAGCTTCCAGAAGACGACTGGAGGATTCGGAGCGTTGGCGTACCGTCGCACGCATTGAAGTGGGATAATCAATCGCAGATGTTGCTATTTTCTTCGGCGTTCATTATTCCGTAATTTCAAGATTATGAAAACAATTCCTAACCAGCCAAGCAGTTCACCGAAGACATGTGGCTGGTCGTCTAAGGGTTACAACTCCACGATCTATCAATATATCACTGTTGTAGCCAAGCGGAATCGAAGAGCGACCTCCATACCTGTGACATCTATGGTTGCAGCGTCCATTGCTGAGACGATATCTCCCACTACTGTGCGCCGAAGGCTGCACATGAATGGATTATATGCCCGGGCACCCCGAGTTTGCGTTCCTCCGTCCAATCCAGAGGGGCACTTTTAAATTGGTTTCGGCAATGTATCAATTAGACTGTGTATGATTGAGGCAATATTATGTTCACGGATAAGTCGAAATTTGCCTTGAAAGCAGACGACAAGCGTGTAAGGGTCTGGAGAGATGTAGGCACACGCAATCGGTCCAAGAACATCACCGAACATGACGAATTCCGAGGTGGAAGCATAGTGGTATGGGCAGGGATTTTGTTCGGATATTATATATCTTTAAACGTGGTTCTATGACGGCTGTCCTGTATCGGGAAGAAGTCCTAGACCCCACTATGAGATTGTGTGGTGCAGCAGTTGGTCTTGCATTCGTTTTAACGGAAGATAATGCACGTACACCTAGAGCTGTCGTCGTCGAAGTCTACTTGGAGAGTGAGTGGATTGAGAATATAGAGTGGCCGGCGTAATTTCCCGACCTTAACCCCATTTAAAATCTTTGGGATGCCCTCGACCATGCTGTGAGTACTCTTTTCCCATCCCCAGGCACTTTCACAGCAGTTTGCAAGCTGCTTTAAAAAAGGAATGGCTATTAACTGACTCTAAGTTGGTTGATCACCTCATGGAAAGTATGGGCGCACGTTGTAAACTTTGTATGCAGGTAAGGGGTGCTTATATTCTATATTAATGACAGTTCTGCTTGTTTGTTTTGGATTTAAACATGTTTTTGTTAGTGATTCGAATATGAATTCATGATATAACTTATGAAAATTCAATATTGTTTTCATCTTTAAATGTAGTTTTTTGTTTTTTTCATGCATAAACATGTTTGCTAATTTCTTGCCGCATTTCGTGTCATTCCAAGCAGTACTTGTCGATTTGTCTACATTTATACGCTGCGTGCTTAAAGTTTGGCAGTTAGTGAGGTTCAAGCAAATAACCAATTAATAATCACATTCATGCAAATAAATTTCGACAAATAGTGGGATAGGGAGCAGTTCCGTCTACAGTGCTACAAGAATTTTTTACGACATCTAATTGTAACTATAATTAATTACATACAATCAAATTGAAATTATACAAATTTGCCCAACTCTGCAATACTGATTTCGAATTAAAATAACTAAGGCCTTAATAAAGATAAACCATTTATTTTTACACTGTTAGATTGGAAAAATCTGACAGTTTTTTTTTTACATTACTTAGAAAACTTCAATATGAGCTCACCTGTTTCTCGGCAAACACCTAACTGGTAATCGATCTCCTTCCAGGTATACTCAATCATGCCAAGGGTTACAGTCGCTATTTCTGCGTAAATTATCTCCCTTAATTGCTGCAGATACCGAATTTGTTTGGTATAAACAATGTTTTTGAGATGTTTTTACCATGATTGCTGTGAACTGACTGATGAGTGAAATGGTATCGCGTCCCGAAGTAGCGTCGGCGCATGCGCGCAGTCACGTGAAGGTCAACGCAATCACCACTACCAAAACTCATTCAGATGTTCTACAATTTCACGTTGGTTTCGTACCGATAGATTGTATATCTCTCGTGCAATTTATTTTTTAAATTAGAGACAGCTTTTTCGATGACCCTTATAACTTACAGTATGCCTGAAAGTTTTCTGCCTGAATATTTCTTAAAATGTTATTTATACGCTGCGTGCTTAAAGTTTGGCAGTTAGTGAGGTTACACACATTCAAGCACATAAATTTCCACAAAGTGGGATAGGGAGCGGTTCCGTCTACAGTGCTACAAGAATTTTTTACGACATGTAATTGTAACTATAATTAATTACATACAATCAAATTGTAATTATACAAATTTGCCCAACTCTGCAATACTGATTTCGAATTAAAATAACTAAGGTCTTAATAAAGATAAACCATTTATTTTTACACTGTTAGATTGGAAAAATCTGACAGTTTTTTTTTTACATTACTTAGAAAGGTTCAATATGAGCTCACCTGTTTCTCGGCAAACACCTAAGTGGTAAACGATCTCCTTCCAGGTATACTCAATCATGCCAAGGGTTACAGTTGCTATTTCTGCGTAAATTATCTCCCTTAATTACTGCAGATACCGAATTTGTTTGGTATAAACAATGTTTTTGAGATGTTTTTACCATGATTGCTGTGAACTGACTGATGAGTGAAATGGTATCGCGTCCCGAAGTGGCGTCGGCGCATGCGCGCAGTCACGTGAAGGTCAACGCAATCACCACTACCAAAACTCATTCAGATGTTCTACAATTTCACGTTGGTTTCGTACCGATAGATTGTATATCTCTCGTGCAATTTATTTTTTAAATTAGAGACAGCTTTTTCGATGACCCTTATAACTTACAGTATGCCTGAAAGTTTTCTGCCTGAAATTTCTTAAAATGTTATTTATACGCTGCGTGCTTAAAGTTTGGCAGTTAGTGAGGTTACACACATTCAAGCACATAAATTTCCACAAAGTGGGATAGGGAGCGGTTCCGTCTACAGTGCTACAAGAATTTTTTACGACATGTAATTGTAACTATAATTAATTACATACAATCAAATTGTAATTATACAAATTTGCCCAACTCTGCAATACTGATTTCGAATTAAAATAACTAAGGTCTTAATAAAGATAAACCATTTATTTTTACACTGTTAGATTGGAAAAATCTGACAGTTTTTTTTTTTTACATTACTTAGAAAGGTTCAATATGAGCTCACCTGTTTCTCGGCAAACACCTAAGTGGTAATCGATCTCCTTCCAGGTATACTCAATCATGCCAAGGGTTACAGTTGCTATTTCTGCGTAAATTATCTCCCTTAATTACTGCAGATACCGAATTTGTTTGGTATAAACAATGTTTTTGAGATGTTTTTACCATGATTGCTGTGAACTGACTGATGAGTGAAATGGTATCGCGTCCCGAAGTGGCGTCGGCGCATGCGCGCAGTCACGTGAAGGTCAACGCAATCACCACTACCAAAACTCATTCAGATGTTCTACAATTTCACGTTGGTTTCGTACCGATAGATTGTATATCTCTCGAGCAATTTATTTTTTAAATTAGAGACAGCTTTTTCGATGACCCTTATAACTTACAGTATGCCTGAAAGTTTTCTGCCTGAATATTTCTTAAAATGTTATTTCAGAATGAATCAGGAATATTTAATGTTTGAATTCTGGAACATTTAGTAATTATTTTACTAAGCTAAAAGAAAAATAAAGAAACTTTATCTATATTTTAATATGAATAAATTTATTAATATTTATTAGGATTTACATTGTTTTTTCAGACGAACAAATTTTATCAATTAATATTCTGTATTTCGATATAGATTTCGTTTTATAAGCGTGACATAAACGAAGCTAACAGAGCATTTAATTCTTACGTTTTAATATTAACTATTTTAATCTTCGAAATAATTAGCTTCAAGATAATTATCACCAATTAGGGAATAATTGTGTTAATATTAGATAACGAAATATATTTTCTGGTAACAAACAACTCATTAAATATTAATTGCTGGACTCTCCTAAAATTTAAATAATTAAGGGAACGAATTACAAATTACAAAAGCTGAAAACTATATTTCGATTTCTATAATAAAAAGAAATTAGAATTTAAAACATATTTCCAAATTATTTTAATTTCACTTCTAAAACTATAGAGAATTTCTGTACTAAAAGTTGTGTAAAATAATATAGTTTGACCTTGAGTTATTCACAAATAAATAATGATAATTGATCATTGAGTGAGTTTTTGCGATTTCAAAATTTATTTTGTTTTTGCATTAAAACACGAATAAGGAAATTATTTCATCTAGTATATGCATCATGGCGCATTGTAGGGTTTATCATTAATATTTTGTATTAACCCTCTGAGCGTTTTGAAAAAAGGTAAAATTGTAATGTTGTTTTCTCTGTATTTTGTTTTAAATGCTAAAAAAATATGATTCTTTCGGCATTATAAATAAAACTTAATTACAAATATGAATGTAACCCTTGAGAGTATTAATCATTCTTCAATGTTTTGAAAATTCATTAAATCTATAGAATTATATTATCTTAAACATTGCATATATTGCAGTGAAACCTGGAGCTTAGTGAACGGAATATTACGTTCCACACGCTTAGAGGGTTAATTCGACTTTAGTTTTTTTTTTTTTTTTTAACTTACATCTTTTGTACACAATAATAATTTTTATGTATTATTGTTTATATAATATATTGAGATATATATTTGAATCAATTTTTACGAATCACATGCCACATGAGTATAAATGTATCTTTCACACCGTCTAATAAAAGCAAGGAAAATTTGCCAGTGGAGTACCTAGTATTTTATTTCAGAAGAGTCTGCACTGACATAATATTATGCGGAGTTACAGAAATTGGCTAAATTAAGGCTACAAAGCATTTTTACGTGAAAGTTGTTTTACACTACTATTTCCGAAAGCAATTTTTTGCCTTATTTAATCCCAAATATTTCTGTCGTTAAATAAATCAAATTATTATATTCTAAAATAGCAGTAGCTAGAACTAAAAATTTATAAGAATTGATTTTTTTCCAACTGGGTGAAGAAATACCCAGGCCAGCCGAAGAACCAAACACCTTTGACTTAAATTGCCAATGATCTACTAATTGAGCTACCTGGACCAACAATCGGCGGGCAGATTTAATAGAGAATACTTCTGGATACAATCTGCACTGTGTCGCATTCCGACATCTGAAACACTTTTGAGAAACAAAAAAGTGAAAAACTGGGAGAATCGATCAATCCACCATACTTTCAATCTGTAAAAACTCGGGAACTAATTGATCCATTTTAACAAAGCCATTATAAAGGATGTGTCAAAAAAATGTATACACACTTTGAATGATTATAACTCCGGTTTTTATTCACATATAATTAATATTTAAATTGCAAAAGAATCTACGTAAAATGTATAACTTTTCCTCCTACCGCAGATGATAATAATCATTACCGTTCTGGTCAATAGGCTGCTTATAGATGTTGGACTATTGATTCACAAGCTTCAACACATTTCATTTGGTGTTGTGGCGCATTCTTTCTCAATTTGCGATTCCGGAACGTTATCTATGAACATCCATTCGTTTCAAATTTATGTTTTACCCTATGAATTGTAAGTCGCATAAATGGATCTGCCTAAAACGCCCTGCGATATTGTTTTTGAACTTCTGCTACATTTTCATACTTACAGGATTATTTTAAAATAAATTTACTTTTTTATAAATTAATTCTTGGCCCACTCATTATTTCCAATTAATTACACTTTAAAAAGGAAGAAAAATTAGAAAGTTATGATCCGTTAAACAGTGTATGTATACATTTTTCTGACGCACCCTGTATATTAACCATCCTACACTGTTGAAATTTTACTAAACCTTGATAAAAACATTTTACACCAGAATATTTATTAAAAAATATTTAACATATTTATTTAGCTTAGTTCCTCGTGGCTTTTATTTAACTTACTTTATAAAGAAATTACTGGTTTGAATCGAATGAATTAAATTATAGAAACGGGACGACTCGATCCATTCATGGTAGGAATATTCAGCCTGACAGATAAATGAGAGACATTTTACAATTTAAAAATAGCGCCCTCTTACGACTGACAGTATTTTTGCATGCTAGGAAACGAAAAGATTACACGAGAAAAATCACAAAGAGAAATTGTCACATATTAATAAAGATAAATATGGAAAACTAGTTCAAGTGTGGACCGTGGAGTAAAAATCCACCCAGTTGTAAAGTCTGTGAGATATATTATGCAACCAATGAACCATGAACATAGAACTATATCAGGACTCGTAGCGAAATAGCCTTTTCAAGAAGATAAACGTTCTTCGAAAATTTTCTCAAATAGGTGGCGGATGTGTAGGACAGCTTCTTCATACGTCACCAGTTCATCTGCTTCATGAAATCGTTTGTTGACCACGACCTACACGGCGAGCCGAGCGTTTTGCACCAATCGCCGTGCAAAAATGATTCACTCCATGTGACATTTTAAACGTCATGCCATATATAACGTAGGTCGCGGATTGACAGCCATCGTCTAGCTATTTGGTATCCTATATACGGATTCGGTTTGTTGTTGTACGAGGGCAGTTTGATATATCCGTGACTTTAAAAAAGGTGGCGGTCTGATCGCACTATAATAATTATTTTTTCAATTTATTATTATCTGCGGCAACATTCGTGCAATTTGCAGACGATATTTTAAATACATTGGGCTCTATTAGATTCAAAAGCAAACGATTGGCGAGTTTGTTTTAATTATGGAGAAAAAAGAATTTCGTGTTTTGATAAAACACTATTTTATGCGCGGTAAAACAATTACCGAAACTTAAGAAAAGTTGAAAAAATATTATGGGGACTCTGCTCCATCACATGGTATGGTTCACAAGTGGTTAACAGAATTCCGTTGTGGCCGTACGAGCACAACAGATGCAGAACGTTCTGGACGTCCAATTGAGATCACGACTGAAGAAATGGTCAACAAAATCCATGATATCGTGTTAAAAGACCGCCGTGTGAAAGTGCGTGAGATAGATAAGAAGATAAAAATTTCAAATGAACGTGTATTTAATATCTTGCATGAACATTTGGGCATGAAAAAGTCATCAGCAAGATGGGTGCCGCGATTGCTGACAGTGGATCAAAAGCGGACTCGTGTAACCATTTCAAAGCAATGTTTGGACAAGTTCGAGCGCAATTCAAGCGAATTTTTGCGGCGTTATGTTACAGTTGATGAAACATGATACATTACTACACACCAGAAATGAAAGAACAGTCTAAAGAGTGGACTTCTTCTAATGAACGTGCTCAGAAAAAGGCAAAAACTGTTCCATCGGCCGGAAAGATTATGGCCACAGTTTTCTGGGACTCAAACGGCGTAATCTTCAATGACTATCTGGAAACAGGAAAAACGATTACCGGACAGTATTATGCTGATTTATTTGACCGCTTTAATGCAAAATTGAAAGAAAAGTGGCCCCATTTGTACAAGAAAAAAGTGCTTTTTCATCACGACAATGTGCCAGCGCACTCGGTCTGCAATCGCAGCCGCTAAATTGGTTGAATTACGATAGGAATTGCTCCCTCATCCACCCTACTCTCCTGACTTGGCCCCCAGTGACTTTTTTCTTTTTCCAAATTTAAAAAAATGGCTTGGTGGAAAGAGATTTTCTTCAAATTCTGAGATCATTAATGCCACAGCCTATTTTGAGGAGCTTGAGAAATCTTATTTTTTGGAAGGATTAAAAAAGTTAGAACATCGTTGAAAAAAGTGTATCATTATGGAAGGAGATTATGTTGAAAAATAAACTGCATTTTGGTATTTATATTGGTTTTTCCATTTCAAAGTCACGGACTTATCAAACTGCCCTCGTGAGTGGCGCTACCTTAGCAGGAATTCTCGCCGGCTGAGTAGAGCCGTGCGCGTTGCTGTGCAGTTGCTATTTAGTTCTAGAGTTTCAAAAAACAGTTTATTCCGAGGTTTATTTCCAATAGACCTGGTTTATTCCCAGGTTTATACCCAAGAGACCTGCTTTATTCCCAAAAAACCAAGTTTATTCCGAAAAAACCAAGTTTATTCCCAAAAGAACCCCGGTTTATTTCCACGTTTAAACCGTGTTTTTTCAAGTCTTTGAAACTCTATTTAGATCCAAAGTCGCGACACGATATTAATACTATTGCGTTAGAAGTCCTTCCCTAGTTCTATGTTCATGCTATGAACATTGCAGAGAGACTTTTTTATTAAAACCAGTTAGTTATCAAAATAGTTACCAAAACGTTCAATAGGTGCAGTGGAGTCTGTCTATAAAATATGAAATATAGTCACAAAATACACTCGCAAAACATTTTTCACATATTTTTTTCTGAAACTAATCTACTGATATTTCTCATTTTTATTTCAACCTATATATTCTAAAAATTGTTCTTTTCCTTTTACGTGCCTTTTAGTTTCCTTTTATTCGCAAGGCCTGAATAATTAAATATTCGTTTAATCTTCCTTCAAAAAATATAATCTAAAATTTACCTCGTAGCTAATCTCTGAAAGAATAAAAACATTCGTGATTTAACATTTTCCTGTTAAAAAATGTATTTTATTTTGTTTACTAAAAAGAAAAAGAAAATCAGAGTACTTTATTAAATTTCCCTCAATGCTTAAAGTGAAATATATTAAAATATTCAAAAAGTAATTTAAAAAAAAAACAAAATTCTTCACAAGCACTTAATTTTCGTTATCATTTTTTTTTCTATCAAATGTTCATAAAAAAAAGAATAAATAAACAGTAAAATTTCTATTACGAATTTTCTTTCCTCAAAGGAAAAAAAAATCTGTATTGTTCTGTTTAACAAAATCAAAATATAAATACCAGGTTAAGAAGTAATATTTAAAATGAATGCAGATTTTTTTTTAAAGCAATTTATTAGAATATGCTAGATATTTATTTTTACTAAAACCTGCAGATTATCGTACTATTAACAAATCAATAATACGTAGGAAGCAGTGGCGGCTAGTGATTGCCTTTATTTGGGGCACTAAATGCATGGTTACAAAATTTATTACTTTCTTACCACTATTTTTTAAAAGAAATATTTGCCTTATTTTTTTAAAGAATTTTCTGCCATTAAAAGAAAGAAAAGATTTATTTAAAAAAATAATAGCAATAAAAGAATAAAATTTTCCGCCATGCATTTAGTACCCCAAAATCAGCCAGCCACGAGCCGCCACTGGTACGAATGAATATATTTCTTTTAAATTCGGCACTGTTATTTTTATGGTAGAATGACTCTTATATATTTCTAAAAATATTAAGCAAATAAGGTGGTTTAATAGAGTCCTGCATCGGGTCGGATAACACGATTATACTGGAACCTAACCCAACCGGTGGTTCTGTTTGAAGCAATTTTTTTTTTTTTTTTTTTGCTTCGTATCGGGTTGTTATTTGACTCTTACGAGTCAGATTCGAGTTGAACCGGTATTTAAAAAAAAGTCTAAAATACTTTTCAGATTAAAAAAAAACTATATGTTCGAACATTAATGAGCACATGCAATGTGCATTTTCGAACATAAAAAAGGTATATTAGAAATATAATTGTAGACTCTTTTCATATATTAGTATTAAATATGGATTACTGTTTTTCCATTTTGGGATCAAGTCGGGTTTCAGGTTGACTTAAAACAGAATTTACGGGTTCGAGATGGATATACGCAGGGGTCGCAGCGTCCTATATATATTTTTTTAATATTTGATACCACTATTTTCAAACTATAAATATCATGGTAGATTTCTTTAAAATTTGCAATAGAAGGGTATTGTGAATATTATATTTTGAAAATAGTGGTGGGCATTATTAAAAAATATATAGGACGCTGCGACCCCTGATATACGCGATAAGCGCGGGACTCTAGCGAGTAGATTTTTGCCCCCACCCCACTCCTCCCTCGATACGATCAATATTTGTTCTGTTTTGGTAAATATTTTGATTGTTTTAATAGAATTTTGAATCACAGAAACTCAACAGAGTAAAATAAATCTAAAAAGTAATTCCGTAAAGAAAAATAAACAACAATGCAATGAACAAGAAACGAAAGGAAATTCCGCCAAATGATGCTAAATGATTTTACAAGATTAATTAGTACTCTGTCTAGTTTGTATTTTAAGGAATAAACAAAACGGCGTTCAAACTCTATTGCGTGCATCTCGGTTACAGAAGATTAA
This sequence comes from Maratus michaelseni, assembly GCA_963931845.1. Classification (NCBI taxonomy): domain Eukaryota; kingdom Metazoa; phylum Arthropoda; class Arachnida; order Araneae; family Salticidae; genus Maratus; species Maratus michaelseni. The sequence goes on from OZ007599.1 coordinate 112,761,233, forward strand.
CCGATTTTTACTTAACACAATATATATAATTTAGCATTTGTCTTCGGCTAATCGAATGAATTTAGAAATAAGTGTTTTTCTTAAAATCACATACAGGCACTCCAGATATATATATTAGTATTAATATGTACCAGAAGTTGAAATCTTCTTTTTATAAATTCAGTAATTGTCTGTCATTAAATAAAAAGAAACTACTATTAAAACTGTTTGGTTGGAATTTTGCTAAAACGGATCATGACGCGTCGACCAACGTATAGCCCGTTGTTTCAGAAATACGGGGTTCGCAACGTTCCTAAATTTTTCTCCATTTGCTGTATTTCAAATCAGAAATCATCGTGATGTACTCAGTAAATATCTAGAATTGAAGTCTACAATAAAAATATCATTTTAAAATACTGGTAGAAATATGAGAAAATTTTAGGAACGGTGCGAGCACTGGAAATACATACCACGACCGGGAAAATAACGTGTTAACGCTATATTTTTTAAATATTGAAATTATTGATTCACACCAGAATTTAAAATTGGTTTTGTTAGCAAAATATAAATATTTATTTTCACGTGCATTCTAAAAGGAAAATTTTACTTAAAGATTGTTAGTGCCGTTGGTAGATTCGAATTCGATTATAGCGTTTGCACTGTGCAAACGGCGCACTTGAAAGGTTTAAAATACTTTTCAAGATAAAAGAATTTTATTATTGTAGTACAAGATTGTCAAACTTCGGCCCGCAAGGTATGTATTGCATTACAATTTTAGAAAAGAAAACTTCTCCTTGTTTAGTTACGAATTTTCGGCATTTCAATACCACTATAGAAGTTTTTGTAAATATTGGGGCCAATGAAACTTTGAGGGCTACAGTTCGACATCCCAGTTGTAATAAATTCATGGAGCGTACAGTTTTAACACAATTTTCGAATAGAGTTCTTCGCAAGAAAATATTAATCGAAAAATATTAGAAATTCTGCATTTAATCGCAGAAATATTTTTTATTTAAAGAAAAGATTTTTGATCTAAAATACTTGTACTATACTCCATGGAATTTATATTTTCTTGTATATTATTTAAAACATACTATTATAAGCACTTTTTTATTTCCTCTTATTATAATCGTATTCGCGTATTTTACAATTATGAGAAAAATGTATTATTTAATTTTTATTGGTGACTTGGATTATGTCGAAAATGAATATAATCTATGAAATTAATAAAAGGCATTGCCTCCCGGGTATTTCAAATCAGATAACACTTAAAATTTTATTAAGTAAAATAAGTTAATTACTAATCATATAGGAACAAGATACAGTTTATCAATCGATTTTCTGGTTCAAATTATGTTTATTTGACTTTATAAAGAAAGAAAAGTTGGAAGCTATGATATAATAGGATTGTCAATTTCGCTTTTACTTAATTTAGAAATTCCATATTCATACCAAAAATATCGTTTTTTTTTTTTTTTTTTTTTTTTTTTTTAATGACTTAAATGTTGAGATTACCTAAAGTCAAAGCCGTTATATAACAAACCTGCGCAGATGAATGGAAGAAACTTTGCAAGTTGAAAAGATGAAAAAAATGCCCTCTTACGACTGACTGATAGAACTTTTGAAATATAAAAAGGTTATACTGGAAAAATCACAAAGAAAAATTGCCCAATATTAATCCAGTTAAATAAGTGTAAATTAAATTAACTGTGGATCCTCGATTGAAATCACACGCAGCATAAATTCAGTCAAAAGAATATGGAACTTATGAATTACTTGTAGCAAACCTTTTTTCTGCAAACTTTTGCTTTGACAACTCGCCGCAAGAGAGGTAAGTGACGCTCATATGCGCGAAGAAAATTTGCACATTGTGCTTCTGGAACGCAATTCTGTTTCGTCGGCCGGCCGCATGAGAGGAAAGTAGTGCTAATGTGCGCTAACAAATTTACCACGTACTGGGTTGGGTTGATTATTGACGGCCAATTATCTACACTTAGGATATAGGCCCGTGGGGAGTGCCCTTCGTGGGGGTCTTTCTAAGGGAACCTAACCCGTATTTAAGCATGGATAAATAAAAGGCTTGAAGAAAACCTCGAAAACTCCGAAGGATTAGGCCGACGGGCGCGATTGGGATCGAACCCAGCACCTCCCGTCTACCAGCTTCGAGAGCAGAACCTCTCAGCCACTGGTGGGGCTTTACCACGTACTGCATACGCTCTAAGTATACACTGAGAAATATGACACTTTCAAATCTGAGTAAATCGATGTTTTCATTTTGTTATGAAACATTTTGTTTCAAATATGACGACCTAATGCTTTCAATTCTGAAATACCAGAAATACTATATTGAATATTGCAACATGAAGAATATTGAAACATGGACATACTCAAAACTGAACTCATAGACGTCAGTTCATAATCATTTTTGAAACATGGACATACTCAAAAATGATTTAGAATCAGTTCAAACTCATTTTTAAAACACGGAAAGACTCAAAAATGAGCACATAGAAGTCAGTTTATACTCATTTTTGAAACATGGACATACTCAAATATGAGCACATGATGTATTATTCTTGAGTGTGTGCATGTTTTCAGAAATGAGTATATACATGTTTCAAACTTGAGTAATTTTGATTTGGAGCTATTTTAACTATGTCACATACTCAGATTTGAGTATTTTTTTCTTCAGTTTTGAAAATGTCGTTTTTAGAGTGTAAATCACTCTGCCTGGGGTAGATATTCTTCCTTTGTAATTTCCAGTAAGAATTCGGAATTCCGAAATAAAAGAAAAGACCCTGGCAACCCTAATAATAGGCTATATATCATACTGCAAATGTTTACACTTTTCTGTTACCACTCTTTTTAGGTGCGTTCGTAATTATATAAATATGTAGCCCTATTGTCGTCGCTTGGTCCGTCCGTCTGTCCGTCCGTCTGTCTGTCTGTCCGTCTGTCTGTCCGTCCGTCCGCATATAACAACGCAAAAACTACCCAACCGAATGGTTTGCAATTTAAAATATATTATCTTTGCAGAATTTTGTCGACACATTTCAAATTTTATTAAAATCGAATCAAAACTTTAGGAGATATTAATAAAAATATTTATTAAGAAATTTGAATTTTTTTTTTAAATCGGTGCTTTTTTGTTATAGGAGCTTCCGAAGTTCAATCGTCAAGCGACCGAGATACTTATTTTATGACAGAAATTAATCTGCAGACGATATAATTCATTTCACAGAATTAAAAATCAGAAAATATCTGAATATTTATGTAACTAGTTATAGTACGAACGCACCTCATTTGTCACGTTTGACGTACAATTTCCAACTTGTATTATATTTATTGTCTTTATATTAGAAACATCTAAAATATAGCACTATATATACTTTTTATAAATTTTAATATAACATCAATATTGTCAATACACGTGCGATTTTTATGTATGCAACGATGGGGCTCTCGTTCCTTTTTAGGTGCGTTCGTAATTATATAAATACGTAGCACCTATTGTCGTCGTCTGGTCCGTCCGTCTGTCTGTCCGTCCGTCCGCATATAACAACGCAGAAACTACCCAACCGAATGGTTTGAAATTTAAGATATATTATCTTTGCAGAATTTTGTCGAGACATTTCATTTTTTTAAAAATCGAATCAAAACTTTAGGAGATATTAATAAAAACATTTATTAAGAAATTTGATTTTTTTTTTAAATCGGTGCTTTATTTTCATAGAAGCTTTCGAAGTTTAATCGTCAAGCAACCGAGATACTTATTTTATTACAGAAATTAATCCGCAGACGATATAATTCATTTCACAGAATTAAAAATCATCAAGATCTGAATATTTATATAACTAGCTATAGTACGAACGCACCTCGTTTGTAACATTTGACGTACAATTTCCAACTTGTTATATGTAAATTTTGCTTTATATAATCACCGAAAATTGCGAATAAATAAGCTAATTTTTTTTCAACAATAGTGGTGAGAAAAAATCCTAAAAGTTAGCAGCTATGTATGTATACAAATATCGCAGCAAAAAAAAATATTTTAACCCTTTGAAGGGAGATGGGAAATAATACAGGGTGCGTCTGAAATATTTATACATACACTGTTTAACGGGTCATAAATTTCTAATTTTTCTTTCTTTTCAAAGTGAATAATTAGAAATAATGAATGGACAAAGATTAACTTTTGAAAAAAGAAATTGTTTTAAAAATACTATTGTAAGTATGAAAATGTAGCAGAAGCACAAAAACAATATCGCAGGGAGTTTCAGGCTGATCCACCTAAGCGACTTACAACTCATCGGACAAAAGATAAATTTGAAACGAATGGATGTTCATAGACAACCTTCCGGAATCGCAATTGAGCAAGAATGCACCAGAAACACCAAGTGAAATGTTTAAGTTTGTGAATCAATAGCCCGTCGTTAAAAATAGTTTATTCACAAGAACGATAATAATCTTGAACATCTGCATACCCTCTGACCGCCGAGCAAAAGGGCAAAATTGTGATGTTGTTTTCTCTTTAATTTTTTTTAATTCTAAAAAAACATGGTATTTCAAATATGATATAAACTAGTCGTTGGGGGCCACCGTAATACTTACCCGTCATGGATATGCATAATGTAAAATATTAAAATTAAAATGTGTAAACTACTTATAAAGTGCATTGCAATTCAAATAAAATCGTGGCTTGATGACGTCACAAACTTTAAAGTCTTGATTACTGAATTGCTTGAAAGAAACATCCTTATAACTCCAAAAATAATAATCCTATTAACTAGCAGTTTATTGCATCTGATTAAGCGTCAAATTTCCAATTAAAATATATCGTTGAAGTGAAATTTGGATGAAATACAGGGTCATGAAAAATCGAAGAGTGTGGAAAATAGGATTCCAAATATCTCGGCAACTAATTATCCGATCAACTTCATGCTTTATGTAAAATTTATGTCTTTTTATTGTCTTTTATATTCATTTCTTAAAATAAACAATTTCGAAAATTTTTATATACCTTTCATCAGAACGAATATTTCGAGAGTCCGAAAAAAATTGTTCCGGTTAATCGAGGTTATTGAAATGAAATAGGCTTCTTCCCATTATTACATACTAAGTACATACCAAATTGCAAGTCTCTATCTCAATTTGTTCGGGAGATAGATCGTTTACAGACACACAGACACACACACAGACACACAGACGGACGGCAAAAATTTTTTTCTAAAAATATGTTTTTCGGAATCTCCAGTGTCTGAAACGTGTAAATCCGTCAAAAAAAAATTTCGATTTTCAAAACGATTACAAGACTTACCCTATACTACGTATGATGGGTAAGTAAAAACTTCGTTAAGTATATATAAGTATAATCATTGAGACTATTAATCATTACTTAATGTTTTAAAAATACATTACATTTGTAGAATTATATTAGTTTAAATAATGCTATCATTGCAGTGAAACCTATAGCATAGTGAACGTATATATCAGTTCACGGCGGTGGGAAAGTTAGGAGGAAAATTTATACATTTTATGCAGATTCTTTTGCAATTAAAATATTAAATATATGTGAATAAAAACGGAAGTTATAATCATTTAAAATGTGTATATATTTGTCTGACGCACCCTGTATATCCCACTCAATATTAATTACCAAATGCCACATTGACACCAGAATTTGAAAGAAAATTTTAATTTTATAATGAACGTGAAGAAAATCTTTTATTTATTTTCAAATAAATTTGTTTCTAAATTCTAGTGTCAATCAATCATTTCAATATTTTAGCCACAGAAGTACTTTGCCCTTGAAAGGCTTAACATATTTCGATAAAAAATAAAATCCAGACGTTTTTCGCAGTGTTTTTTTGCTAGCTGAAACGATTTTGCTTAAAATGAATGATAAATCGTTACAGGAGTTGCGCTTTTGAGATAACCTAATGCCCAATTTAATGATTTGGTTATATGCAGTTCGCAGCTTTATCTTGGGACTACTTTAGAAGATCAATGGCAACATTAAGAGTTCTCCAAGGCGTTTAAATGAGCAATTATAATTGTTGTTAAGTATTTGGTCTTTCTTTTCGATTCACTTGACCTATAATATAATTGTTATTCTGAGAAATTTATACCAAGTAACCATTACATCTAAGTAAAAAATGCACTTTGCTAAATCGAAATATACGAAGGGTATTGTATTAAAACTGTATAAATTGTGTTTTATTAAGCGTTTGATAACGGGTCAAGACTGGTGACTATTTTTATACGTGCCACAATTTACAGAAATTTTCTTTGCAGTAAATTTCTATTGAAAATAGCCTAGTATAAGTGTATGGCAGAGATTATATAAAAGTGGTACGAATAGATTAAAAAATACTCTACTGGTATGTATATGTCTCGACTCGTAGCAAAGGGTTAAATATATTTAAAAATTTTAGCGCCTATTTATATGCGTAGGAGCCAATTTTTTTCTGTTTTTTTACTTACCACTAAAATTTAATAGTATATTTTTCTTTATTTTATCGCCTAAATCTGCCATTAAATAAGACAAAGTATTTCCTGCGTATAATCCGCGGATCACACAATCGTGTTTAAACCCAGAAATTTTATTTTTTTAAATGTAACTTACTAAATCGCTGTAAATATTTGACTTCAATTATTAAATCAATTTTTTGGGTCAAATCATGGTTGTTTGAGTCACGGATAAAACGCCGGAAATTACGGTACATTAAATTTCAGCTAACAAAAAAAGCGGAAATGTTCGTAGCTGTGCATATGTAAATCTGTGTGATTCTGCTATTTTCAAACAATAATATTCATGGTAGATGTTTTTAACATATGCAATAGAAGTCTTCTACGAAAATTAGTATTTAGACGTAGCCTTAGAAAAAATATGGGAAGCTGCGAACCTTGTAAATGTATGTGAGTAAAATATATATGGCAGAAGTAAAAAGAATTTTAATGAACTTAAAAAAAAAAATTACGCAAGAATATACCTAGCAAAAAGTATATACAAATAAAAGATCAGTTTCACTATATTTATGATACAAAATAATTAAATTAAAATTAAATATAAAAAGAAATATATTAAATAGTAATTTATATAAATCTTCTCAAGTGTGCAGTTTTTTAAACATTCAAGAATTCTTTAAAATAATTAAAAATAGAGGCCTTAGCCTCTTGTAAGTTATACCGACTATTTAATATAACGATTTAAATCTATACCAATATTATATAACCGATTACCTTTTTTCTATAACTAACCGATTGTAAGTTATTAAAATATGGATCTTCAAACTTTCTGTCTGAAAGTATTTAGCCGCACACATTCCGAAAGTTAAACTTCGCCTTATTTAATCACGAAGTTTCTGTCATTAATGAAGCATAGTTTTATGATGTTAGCTTGGTGTCTCGCGGGTCACAGGTTGAAGACCCCCTAATTTAATACTAAATATATTCGCACAGAAGTATAAATAAAACGATGATAAATAATGGAAAATAAAGTGTGAATATTTATTTTCTTAACAAAATTTAAACTGAAGAACATTCATATGAAGTATACCTTATGAGTAATTCATATCTAAAGTATTTTGAAACAAAAAAACGAATTTTTATACACGATTTTAGATTTATACGATAAGAAAACACTCAAGTCAAAAATTATTCCCTGTGTTCATACTATATCATAAAATGTTTACATAGAGCTAGTTGTAAATATTTATCAACTTCTTAAAGAAAAGTAACTAACACATGTATGGATGAGAATATACTCCTCTTATTTTAACCTAAATATAAAAAAATATTTATTGAAAAAAGTCTTTTGATGAAAAAGAATAAACTTTCGTAAAAAATACATTGGAAGTAAAAGTTTTGAGTTTTATTTTTAAGTCTTTATAAACATTATTTTCTTAAAGAAATTATAATTTAATTAGGTTTCAGTTTTTCTCGTTTATATTTATTACATATATACACAGTTCACAATTTTTCGCTTCTAGATTACCACTGAAATTTAATAGAAAATTTTCAATAATTCATTCGCAAATTTTAGTAATTAAACCCTTGCCTGTGACGCCCGAACTCAGTTCGGGCAACACAACTGCCCAAATTTTGGAATGCCCGATCTGAGTTCGGGCAAGAGAAAAATTGGTGTTTCAATTCCGTGAAGCCCGAACTCATTTCGTTCAATGCTTAAAAACAATGCAAAGAAACTTTTAACTTGCGAAAAATTTATATACCTGTCAAACATATTGTGGTTTGAATGAAATTTGGAAAGAACTGCAAAATTACAAGAATCCGACAAATGGCACGAAACTGCCAAACTTTTCGCGGAAATGTATCGCCATCTATTGGGAAAATGGTAAATTACATATTATGCATTGGACGAACCGAGTTCAGGCTTCACGTAATTAAAATACAATTTTTCTCTTGCCCGAACTCAGGTCGGGAATTCTGAAATTGATACATTTGCATTGCCCGAACTCAGTTCGGACATCACAGGCAAGGGGTTAAAGAGAATTTTTTTTCATTTTTGGCTTGTTTTTCTCAAATATATTCCACAAGCAAGGGGTTAAATAAGGCTAAATTTACTATTCAATTTTAGAGGTACGAAAAAAGCTTTAAAGTTGGAAGGTATGTATAAAGGGGAAAACAGGGTAAAACCAGGCACTTTACGACTTTTCTTTGTTGACAAAAATCTAGGAAGGCAAAAAAATTGGAACACCTCACAAAAGTGTTTGGGAACATTTGGGCTATTGAAAAACCACACTTGTTGTCATCTGAAAATAATTCTCTACTTACGAAAAGGCGTTTTCTAGGGCCATCTGAAGCAGCTCCGAATTTTGGTGGCGGGGTACAGCTGGGTACTAATCATCAATCGAATTTTTACACGTCCAGTAGCAAAACGATTTATTGTAAAACATTTTAAATCAAACTTTAAAAGATATATACCTTTTAGCGGTTAGCAGCTTTTTTTTCAGATTTTCAAGCAATTTTTAAAGTTTCATGTATTGTTTTTCTCAGCTTTTACTTCTCGTATCCGCTGCACTCCTCATGTGCCCACTCTTTGCAGACTATACGTTATATCCATATTTCACAACCTATTGACTGAAGAAAGAATTTATTGCAAAATTAAATGCAAAACCTCGGGTACACGGTTTTGCCCGAAGAGACGGCCAAAAATGAACATGGTTGATCTCCTGGATAGCCGGGCGTACACACTTCTACTGTAGGCATCTAAATTTTGTCATAAAGCTATAGAAAACCGTGGTTTACCTACTTATATCGATCCGCCAGCCTGGATTTGTTTGAGGCAGAAATAATGGTGGAAAATTAAAACTTTTGAGAGGATTTATTTCCAAAAGCACTGCACGACACAAAGATTAACTCACTCCAAAAGCCGATGGTACACTGCTAGGGAACGCTGAGGGAATTAGTTAAGAGGGTGCTGTCCACAGGGCAGTACCCATCAGCGTAAAATCAGGTTAACCGGATTCACCCTATTCTCTCCTATGTACTATTTGATTTTCAAATGAAATGTCTATCATTTTTTTTTTTAATTTTGACGCATAAGACGCAATACATTACATCCTGTGTATTCCTACTTTTTAAAATGTGTTAGAATGAATTTATAATATTTCAATCTTTCTGAAATTTTATTATGTTACTCGAAAAGTGAACATGAATCCAGTCTGCTAGAATGGAGACCCCGTGGTACACCCTGTTGGGCGCGAGACGGTCCGATATACCACTACTTACGCATAGTATTCTTCCTCTTATTTAACAGCAGTAAAATTTTGTTCGTTTAAATAAGGCGAAGATTGCTATTCTAAAATACTTGTGTAACATTTCTTCGGCCTCACTCTAAGTACACCACTGCAGATATCAGTGGACAAAAGCGTAGGAGTAGCCAACACACCAGTGGGAAACCATTTCTGATTAACAAATTGTGGAAGGATTTTTAATTAACTTATACAACTTTAGTTAATTTTTCTTATTTCCTTCATCACCTAATATTTTAAATATTTATTCTTTTAATATTAAGTTGTTGGGAAAGTTCCTTCCGTTTGGAAAAACAAATTCGTACTGGAAAATTTTGCCCGTCAATTATTAGACATTAGATATCGGAAATAATCTCTAATAATTAAATGATAGAATTTTCCGGTACGAACCAACTTTCTCAAACGGAAAGAACATTCCGAACAACCCAATACATTACTAAGTTACTTTTTAATTTTCATCTTTTAAAATAATGTTTCCTAGCTTTTAACTTCCTAGCTTTTAACATTTATATTAAACCTTTATACTTTTAATTTAAATTAAACGTTTATACTTTTAACCTAACATTTATATTAAAATAATAGAATTTTTTTAGTATTGTAAAATTGTGTTTTATTAACACTTTCCAACTTAATTGAAAAGTGTTTATGACTTCGGTCTGGCTGGCCGTCTGTCATGCTCCGTCTGTCCGTGCTCTAACTCACGTAAATAAACTCGGATTGCCCTGAAATTCTTGTATGATTTTGTCGTTCACTTAGCATGATCCCTATTCAAAATGAAGTGTGTAGCACTTATAGTTTTATATAGGGGCATTCAAAAGTATTCCATTCCATTACAGTCAATGGGAAAAAATCGTTTCAAATGCATTTTGATGATGCTACGCTATTTGAAACACGATGAAATTGATATGCAATTATGAAGCGCACTACAACATGCTTTTAGTAGAAAATGTGGTGGGAACCGTATGGTTAATGAAAATTTTAATTATTTTGTTTGTCTGTCTACCGATGTTGTATTTCCTTAAAATTTTTTTTAAAAATAACAATTTTTATGATTCGTCGCTACCATGTCAAACTATCGAATATGAAAAAATGCAGTTTTCATTACTTTTAAAAGTGGTCCGATTGTCACCACTAAATTTTATTAGAATTCTTCGCCTAATAAAAATGCTAATAAAATTTCTGTGAAGAACAGGGTTACCAGTTTGGCCTCATTTTTTATTCAGAGATGCCGAATTCATACCGGAAATTCTGATAGAAAAATTTTTACTTTAAGTAATCATGAAATATTCAGTTATTATATAAAGCAAAAATTTCTATTTTAAATTTCTGGTATGGATTCGAAATTTCTGAATGGAAAAAGAGGCCAAGCTGGAAACCCCGTAATGTTGCAACCCTGAAACTCTATTAAATTTTAGTGGTGGCAATCGGCTCATTTTTAAAAGCAATGAAAAATGCAGTTTTTCGCATTCGATAGTTTGACATGGTAGCGACGATATGATAAATAAAATGAAGCATTTCCGTCTCATATCCTACGCGAAATCAGATTAATACGTTTCTAAGCATCCACTGAAGTGTAGGAAGTAGGCCGACAACCTTTTTATTTTTTATTTGCTGAATTTTCTGTGTTAATAGTGTCAAAAAAGGGCACTCGGTGAATATTTAAATAAAAAAAAAAAAGTAAGATATGAGAAGGCAAGTAGGCGTATGGTCAGTTTGAACAGACGAGAAGTCGAATATAAAAATTGGGGCTGTCGAAATTACTTCCTTGTGATACGGCTCCTAATTTTATCATATAGATAATCCATCGCCTAAAATGCAATGCAGGCATTATAATCCCTTTTTATGAATACTTATGAAATGTAAACAATAATTTTACCATATTTTAAATAAAAATCGTGGTGAAAGGAACTTTAGAGATAACATAAGACTCATAACCAGGCGTATCAAACTATAGCACCGTGATGCCCCTCACTTTAACAGTAAATTCGCCTTATATATTTGAAGAATTTTTGCGATTAAATAACGCGAAGAAAACTTTAAGAGGTAATGGTATACCTCGGGCACAATTTAACACCCTTTCTATAAAATACTGTGTAAAAATTTCATTTATGTGATATTTAATACAACAGCAACAAAAAATAATTTCAATTAGACAAAAAGTATCTCCACACATTTTTAACAATATAAATTATGCAAAATATACTTCACGTTAACAGTTAATTTTCATGAAGACGGAAATGTCTCATTTTACATTCGGGAATGTCATTCATTTATTTATTTAATGTGATTTACTAATATTATTATTATGTAAATATTTAATTGTGGTTACTCAGACTGAAGGTTTACTTGCTCTCCTACACCCCACCCCTCCTTAAAAAAAACAGCGTTTAAATCAGCCCTGTATCTTCTGTGTTGATAGCATTGACGAGATTCTCTGAGTATGGTTGAATAATATCAATACTATCAACAAAGAAGAAGCAGGAATGATTTAAAGTTTTTTTGTTGTAAGTACAATTAACTCTATCCAGGGTCCGACTACCCAATTTTATGATAGATTTAATATATTTACTCATTCTAAAATAATATTGTGAATACTTTATTTTACTTGTCCCATAACTGAACAGTATTTCTAGTATTTTTACAATGCATCATTGTGTTTGGTGATAGAAATCTATATTCAACATAATCAAAATAACAATTTAAAAAATACCGAAGAACACACCATAATCTCTGAATTGTAAAAATTGAATTTCAGGATCACTTTTGCATGCAATAATATAGTATTCGTCTACCATGCTGTTACTTATGAATGGGAGATATATTATAAGTAGCCTTCTTAGTACCAAGCTTTTCAAACAACAATATTCGTGGTAGATTTTTACTACAGGGCAATACAAATCTTTCACAAATTTTATTGTTTGGAAATACTTATATATGGCTCTGAATGTTCCTATTATTTTCTACATCTGTTACCGCTATTTGAAAACAATTATTTATGTGTTACATCAGGGTTCGTACACTCTTACCACAATTTTTTAATAGAAATTTTCTATTTAATGTTTAAATAGCAGAAATTGTAGATTTCTCGTTTAATTCCAGGATTTGTAATACTTTTCTGCATTTAAATAAGGTGAAAAATTCTATTAAATATTTGTGGTAAAGCGTAAGAAACCTTTACATTTCTATTCCAGATGTTTAGCATCGTTGCGAGCCCTGAGTTATAGTGCGAAAAAGGCACTGGAACTCTTAAAATATTCCAGGAGACTTCCACATTCCTCTTGATAATGAAATGACGTGATCAGGACTTTCTGGAGAAGGGACTTTAAAATTCCCGATGATCCCTCCTCGGCACGGCGTACAGAGTGGCCTTATTGGACAGGTGTGATTGATTGATTGATTTTACGACGGCCGATTATTTACTCGAGGGATATAGGCCCTGTGCCCTCCGAGGGGGTCTCTCTAAGAAATCCTAACCCATATTTACGGCAAGGTTCGAAGGAAACTACGGAAAACTCTGAACGGTTAGGTCGACGAGCACGACAGGGGTTTCAACCCAGCATCTCCCGTCTACCAGCTTTGAGAGCAGAATCTCTCAGCCACTGGTGGGGCTATTGGAAAAGTGTGTCAAACTGCGCCCCGTGAGATCTGGATGGTAGCACAAATTTCGAAAAGAAAACTTTGTCTTTCTTAATCAAGGAATTTTGGCATTTAAATAACAGGAAAACACTTTCTTTCTTTTACTTTCTTTTACGTGTCTTTGAAAACACTGGTACCAATGAAACTCCACTGCCCGTGTCCACGGAGGATATAATCCTGAATAGGTACTTATACTGGATTAATTTTTAACGCAATTATTCAATTTAGTAAAGAAATCGTATGAGTTTTAAATTACAACTCGTGTGATTTCTTAACCAATTTGAATAACTGTGTTAAAAATTAATCTTGTGTAATCACGTATCCAGCGTTTACGAGAGTTACATTATCTGGGATTTATACTGTTGAGCAGATTCAGATATCAGACCAGATGCTATGATAAATAAGGTTAACTGGGTGAATTAGGACATCCAGATTCGACAGGAATGGCTTCGTTGGTGGGGCATTAGCAGCTTCAGCCAAGAGATCCCAGGTTCGAATCCTGGCCCGGACATTTTTTGCCCAGTTGGTAAATTACAACTTATAGGTACTTATACTTAGAAATCATTTTATAAGTTAATAGGTTTTATTTAATCAAATGAATTAAATTCGAATTCTTCCTGTTTGGAATCGATTTGTTAATGAATTAAATTTATATTTCTAATTATTCGATTTATTTTCTTTTTCATTTATTGTGCATCAGATAGTTCTTATTATTTTTAATGACTTTTGAATATTTAATTTATTTTAACTTTTAAAATATAATTAGATTTTAATTAAATATTTTTAATTAATGAATTAAATTTAATATTTTAATTAATTAATATTTTTTATTCGACTTCAAACATATTTTTATTAATATTTTATTTTATAAAAATTACCATATACGTTTGTCATTTTTATTATTCTGACATTTTTATTAATCAATGAATTAATTTAATTTATTTCAATTAATAAAATAAAACATTTTTAAATTCATTTTTTATTTTACTTTATAATTTATTTTTAAATATATTTTTGATATATTAATTATTTTTATCTGATAATGTTCACACACACACACACACATATAAACATCAAACATTTCTTCAGAGCCTTGAGCCAGTGTATTTTTCATTAAATAAGACTTCCGATTAGGGAAATAATTTTCTCTTTAGCATTATTTTGAAATTAGGATCGCTGGGAGAAATTCTAATTCGTGGGAATTCTAGGAAATATTTGTTCATTTATTTAGCAGGGAAAGTGGAGACTGACATTGAATAGCCCTCTTCTCAGCCCTAATCACTTTTGTCAGCTGAAGAATTTCTGTGCTTGTTGGATTGCGTGTGCAATCCTTGCAGCAGAAAAATTGTCATGTTGATGCGAAACTTAACCGCAAAAATTTTTTATCTTTAGATCTGATCCAAAGATGACTAAATAAACATTTTTCTCGGTACAAAGAAATAAGAAATCTTTAAAAACTTTGCTGAACAAAAAAATAATACTTTTAGAGGATGTTGCTTGTTTGAAATTCTCCACAATAGTTCATCCAGAATCTAATAAAGCTGATATTTTAAAGCAAAGCGCGCCTTCTTTTAGGCGTTTTAAATATTCAGAAATATTTGTTTTATTAACTAGAAATATATTATAGTTCAAGAAATGTTCAAGGACATTTTCAGAAATAAATTTTATCAAGAATTCTATATAATGAATTTTCTTTATAGAGAAATTTTTCCTATGATCTTAAAGGTTCATTAAAAGGAGATTCGACTATAAACTAGCTTTATTTATTATGATAAGAAAATAAATAAATTTTGTTACAGGATCGGAGCGATATTATTAACTGTTTATTTCTTTCATATTTTGATAGATTATATATGTATATAAGAAATAACTATTTTTTAAGTATTGAAATAAAAACTATATATATCATTGACATTTTAAACAAGAGTTTCATATAAGGATTTAAAATCAAATCACATTTAAGTTCTTTTAATTAATTATTTATGCGCAATTTTTCTAGTTATGGACTCAAAATTTTATTGAGTATTTATTAATTGATATGTATTTACGTTTGATTTGTAGTAAAAGTTACAAAACTCCAGCTAGATAAAGCACAATAAATAATGTCTTTTATCTACGACTTTAATGAGAGGAAAAAGGAAATGCTGAAGTATCCTATAAAGTATTCTTAAGAGCCTACACTAATAATGCGAAAAAACGCTCAATCTAATGTTAAGTCTATGGGAAGGTTCTTGCGCGATTTCTCGCTCGCATTTTAATATTTTTAAATGATTTTTTTGCATAGAATAGCTGAGGTCGATCTCTAACGTTGTTAGTTTTTACTTTTTTGATTTTGGTTACAGTTTTTTTGTAAGTGGACATTTTCAACTTTGGAACCGGTTGGAACCGGTTCTGAAAGTGAAAGTACCCTTATTTAAAAGAACTGGAACCAAAATTGAAAAAGTAAAAACTAACAACGTTAGAGATCGACTTCAGCTATCCTATGCAAAAAAATCATTTAAAAATATTAAAATGCGAGCGAGAAATCGCGCAAGAACCTTCCCATAGACTTAACATTAGCTTGTTCGTTTTTTCGCATGACTGATGTAGGCTCTTAAGCAGCGACCCGATATCGTATTTTACAGACCAAGTGTCAAGTGTCTAAAAATGCAAAGTTTCAAATCCGGAGAAAGGAACGGCTATGCCCGAAACATTTTAACAATTTATTTCGAATAACTGGTGGTGCACGCTAATAAATTTGATACACATCTCGTACTATTTGTAAATATGAATCAGTAGGATCAATTGGTGTAATTATGAACATGAGGTAATTCAGAACAAGCTCGACTAAACTCATGTGAGAGTAGCTGATACTAAAATGAAGTAAAAATCAGGGGTTTACAACCCTGTTGACAGAATGGGAGCATTGTCGCTGTTTCTGCTTCACCATTGATACCCTTGCTCGCGCATATAAAATTCATTATCAGTTAAAAGTGATAAATAGTTTTATTAGTACCTGTGAATATATTTCGTTTCTATCAGATAAAATCAAGGTAAGTTTTTGTTCTTAATCAATAATTGTAAGTTATAATAACTCTACTGGAATATCACCAAGTGTTTGCTCCAACTCCTTTTCAAGTATCTACATAACCATGTTAATAATTTCTCTACACTTTTTGCAATATGGGATAATTATGAACAGCATTTTTTAAGTGATTTGGTTTCATATTAGATCGTTTTAAGACTCATATGAAGTCATAACTGTTTCAACGATGGAAACTTTAATTTTCCTCAGGAACTTTTGTTCAAGTATTTAAAGTTTAATACGTCTAAATATCAGAAAATAATCCGGTAATCATTATAACGGAGAGCCGATAGTTCGTTTGGAAATAATTCAATTTAAAAATATATATCAGTAAGCACCCCCCATTTTTGGAATGTTTTTCGTTTAAAAATATAAATTTAAAACACATTTGAAAGTGCGTAGCATGCCTGGTACACGTGGCTGATGGCAGTGGATCTACTAACTCTAGGTTTGTTTGGATAGATTTTCAGTTAAAATTATAAAATCACACAAATTAGAGGTTGTACGCTGCCGAAGGCAGTGGGCTTCTCAACATCAGGTTTGTTTGGAAAGATTTTCGTTTAAAAATAAAAAATGACTGAACGTTAATTTTAGGTATATTGAATGTTATCACGGTCTCGGGCAACGCCGAGCGTGTCAGATAGGTGTAGAATAATAGGGTAAGAACTTGTTATTGAACAAAAGTTGCTTATGAACTTGTTATTTTTTTGTATTATACCATCCCGACACAAGAATGGATGTTCACAATTACCCCGTAAGCTTTGGGGGAAATTATGAACATCTGGATAAATTGTGAACATGCAATTTTATGTATTTAATTAACATCTCACAGCATCAATAACTAATTGTAATTGAAGTAAAAGAGTGAAACAATGCTTTATGTCGGTTTTACAAGATTTTACAGGGATTATGTGCTCCTTAAAGCTGTCAGTATTTGAAACTAGTCAATTTTTTCACAATTACCCAATTGACCCTATGCATAATTAATATTTAGATTAAAAAAACAAAAACATTGTGAGTATTTATTTCTAAAAGCATTAAATAATGTATTATTAAATGGTAATAGTTTTACCATTAAAATAATAATACTAAATAAAAAAATTAATATTCACAAAATTATTTATTCGGTTTTGTTGTTTGTTTGTGTGCATGTATGTGTGCGTCTTTGTTCCAACTGATTTTTCTAATTTCTTGTAATTGTTTGCTATCTCAACATCTTGTTGGGTATCTCAATGAACTTCCTAGGATTTTAAAAATCGAACATTTACTGTTCTTACGGAGCTCCTGCTGCAGTAATTTCCCATCTTCCTAGCCTCTTGGGGGATGAAGCGCATTTAATCCCAAACCTCCTTAAGATGTTCTAGGGATGAATATGTTCTATATGGGTGAAAAATCACCTGTGGGATCCTTGTAATTTTTATGACAGCAAATATTCAACCGTACTTATGAAGTACAAAGTCATTACAATGGTGTACTTTAAAATAAGGATGACAAAATGTGTTTTGCCCTCCACTTTTAAACTACAACTTTTGAGTAGTAACCCTCGCAACATTTAATCGCAGAATCGAGCGAAAACTTGATATCATTGTCCTAAAATCACTAGTTTTAAATTTAGCGAGTATTATTATTAACTAGGAATGTTATATTTTATGCAATTTTAAGTCTCACCGTTTATTGTAACATAAATTATGCGTTATTCGAATTAATGTCGTTATTTTCATCATATTAATCTTATAATACATTTGCTATTTTTTCTCTAATTGAAATGGTAGTAAAAACTTTAAGGGCATCAATTCTTATAGTTATATAAAGTACATAGATATCGTAGTGTTGTCTTCTTTGGCTACCACTGATTCCAAATTATAATTTTCTTGGTATATTTGCCTTGATCAGGGCTCTCAAATTGTCCGCTAACTGAATACCAATATTTTTTAACAGAAAATTTCATGGTAGGTTTCTACAACATATCCGCAAAAACTTGCCTCCGAAGGTGGTTCCTGCAAAATTTGCAAGAAAAATAAAAAAATAAACTTTTTCTAAGAAAATACCAGGATTCAATAAGCGGATCATTTGGGAGCCTTGCTTGATAATGTTGTAGAAATCTATCGCGAAGTTTAATATTTGGAAATAGTGGTGACTAAAAAAGAGATCGTTTTGAGGATTGAATAAAACTATATCCGTATTTTGAAGATAGGAATGTTTTTTTCAACTATGTATATCATAATCAATTTCTGAGTATGATAGTTGAGATTTATTCCAACAGAGTGAAAAATGACAAGGCCAGGACTCAAACTTGGGTACTTTGGCTTGATATACAGGAGTTTCCATGTTACATCACACTTTCATTATGTAAATACTATAGTTATGATTCGGAAGAATGGAATTAGCGCTGCAGTTCGCAGCCATGTACAAAAGTAAGAGTGAATTATGCCAGCCAGGATATCGTTCGGGTAGCTCAGTAGAAAGGGCATTGGCACGGCATGCCAAGGTACCCAGATTCGAGTCCTGGCAAGGACATTTTTTACACTGTTGGAATAAATCTCAAATACGATACTCCAACCATTGCTTTTGATTATCCGTATTTTTTATAGTCATTGAACAAGACAGTTGAGTGTCATTTTAATGGAGATAAAAATGAAAGCGTTGGATGAAAAAAGAGCGCAAAAACTGCATGAACAACATAGCTTCACAATATTTAAGTAATTTTTTTTTATTTTAAATAATGTGCAAGAATTACAGATTTAAAAAAGCAAAACAGTACGTATTTTTTAGGTACAGCAAAAGTTTGCTTACACTGAAATTAGAATAAGTGAATAAATAAATAAATAAACATAGAAATACTTGTAAATTAAAAAAAAAACCAATAACAAAAAAGTAGAGCAAAATCTAACGCAACCCATGCGATGGAGGAATTTTCATCGAAAATATTTTCGTATTCTCAATTTTTTGCTGATTTTGTATGAAAAATGCATTTTCTTTGGCACTAGATTCTTTATTTTGTACAAATTATTCAAACTGTGCAAAATCTTTAATATTTTTTCTGAATACCGGATAGAATATGATTTTCTTTTGGAGAATATGTTATGGCTTTTTTCATTTAAATTGATAGACGAATAAATCACATATAGTGGTTATTTAAATGAATATTATTGGGGTTCATAGAAACAAATGTACAGCTTTTTATTTTTAATTATTTTATATTAGAGCGTTCCATATCAGTTCTTTCCTTACACAAGCATTGAATTTTTAAAAATGTTTTATTTCAAGATTGCGTTACACTTTACTTTTTTTCAATTATTATTTGTTAAACTATTCTCCCGCAGAATACATACATACCGAGTGCTCCAAAAGTTCGTTAAATTTTTTTAAAAATCATTAAAAAGAAGCAAAAAATGCTGAAAAATTGCGTTTTGCAGGACTGGAGGGAGATCGGAATTTTTTATAACAACAACAAAAGAAATTGGTGAAAAAAATTACCGATAGATGGCGCTGTATGGAGAATAGGGAAACAGATTTACGCAAATCAGGCTTTCAATGAAACCCCTCAATGCAGACGACATTCTTCATTCGATGTCAGCAGTAAACATATAAATCGCTGTTGTTTAAACACTTTTACAAGAATGGGGAATCGGCAACTGGCGCATTACGAATTCTGCACGGCGAAATGACTGAACACGAGATAAGGGCCTGCAGCATGTGCTGGGATAATGAATCTTGTCAAACGCTTCGCTAAAATCGGTCTTCTACTATAAGTCTAATTTGCATACATCTGATTCATATTATGCATGCCAGCGCCATCTATTGGTAACTTTTTTAACAACAACTTTTTTTTGTTATTAAAAAAAATCCAATCTCCCTCTGATACCATTCCTGCAAACCGCAAATTTTTAGCATCATTTGTTTCTTTTTAAGGAATTTGTAAAGTTTTAACGAACTTTTAGCGCATCCGGTATTTGTTTCTAAATATATGAGGTATCCCTTCTTATCGTTGACCAATAGCTACTTCCAAAGCAGTTAGTTTTAGAGACATAGTTTGGAAAAAGGTTTCAAATGTTGTTCTTCATCATAATATACTCCATTTACTAAAAAACAGTTATTTTGTAAAAACTTTCTAATTTTAAATATTCGTAGGGTCTGTAGTTCGGATAAATTATACTTATGAAAAAATCATAAAATAATTGAATTTTTATGTGACTAAAAATGATGGAGTTATGATAGTTTGAGTTTTGTGAATTTTTGCGTTTTCGGGCACTAAAATGGTGTTTTTCCAATTTAAAGGCTGCTACTGGCGACATTTTTTTATTATTATTTTCCTTAACACCATTTCAAAACAATAATCTTCGTGCTAGATTTGCATTAATCTTCGAGACTGATTATTATTTTTTAAAAATATTGGTAGAAAAATATTTAAAAAAAATAGTCTCCAGTGTTCTCTCCAGTTAGTCTCCCTGCGTTTTTTATGCCGAAAATTAATAAAAGTCCAAGTATCATAACTCGGTATGTTTTGATTTTGTTTGTATATGATTCCAAGTTACATTCAGATCACGGATATTTAAGATTTATTTAACTCTTGCCTTAATATTTATGGGACTCGTACTTCTAGACGAATATCGTTTGAATATCAGGATTACCGTATAATTATTCTCGCATCCTTTTTTTTTTCAGAAAATCAATACAAATTCCGAGATTAAGTAATGAGAATATAACTATTCTGTAATATTGATATTCAAACGACATTCATTACGGAGTAGGAAGGGTTGACTTATGCGTAAGTATGTAAGGTAACCGTAAAAATATATATCACAAAAGTAATTTTGAAATAAAATATCAAAGCAATTTCAACTAACTTTTCATTAATCCACATCAGGGTCACCACTTTCGCTTCTTTTGACATTCAGAAATTTAGATTTTATACAGGAAATTCCGAAAGAAGAATTTTTACTTTATGTAATCACAAAATGTCTGTTATTAAATAAAGAAAAAAAATACTATTCGAATTTTGTGCTTTGATATCGGAAGTTCTGGATAGAAAAGGGGGTCAAGCTGACAACCCTGATAAACACTCTAACACAATTACTGTCAGTAATGCTACAAGTTTTCCCCCGTAATTAGTACAAAAAAGCCTATTAAATCGGCACAGACTTTTACTGTATGTAACAGGATTTCTCCATCCACTCAAGGAAACAAGGATTGCCAGTTTGGTCTAGTTTTTATTCGGAAAAACTGAATTCATACCAGAAATTTTGAATAGTAATTTTTGACTTATTTAATGATATACAGTTCGTTATTACTTATAGTAAAAGTTCTTCTTTCAGAATTTCCGGTATGAATTCAGAAATTTTGAATAAATCAAGAGGCCAAACTGGCCAGTGTTGCCAGTGGGCTACTTTTTTAAAATTCAGATTTCTTGATTGGCACCACTTATTTAAATTGTTGTAATTCGCTTTGTTTTCACCTTATTTAATTTGTCACCATAGGTAAGGTAAAATTTACTATTTCGAAAAACTGGTTTTAATCAAGAAATCTGAATTTAAGTAAAGAAGCCCACTGCCAACACTGACTCTGACAGTAATAGAAACAAGCGTGTATAGCCCCTGCACTTTTGCTTTTGGCTACGATTTCAAAAAATGGATCACTCTGCTGCGCGCATGCGCATTGCTCTAGACAGTTTCAACGAGAACCATATTAATTTTATTCCATTCCGCGGCAGTTTTTTTTTTTTTTAATTCGTAAAAGGATTTAGATTTAAAACATTTATCGTAATATAACTAAATATTTTCTTTCACAATTTTCATTTTTTTTTTTTTTTTTTTTTTTTTTTTTTTTTTTTTTAGCATTCTTAAAGAAATTTAATTTCAGACTTTTACTAAAATACATTTTTTTTTCCTCCGGATTTTTCAATTTTTAAGGATTTTTAACGATTTTATAGCGTTTTAAAGCGAATTTTTAACATCCAAAAAACAATTTTTAACATTAAAAAAAACATCACTGCACACACGAAACTCGCTTTGCAGCAATCTCTAGAACGCACGTAATTCATTCAAGCCGCGGTCAATAACTTGTGTATGTACGCTTAGCGTACATTAACCGAAAAAAAACATCACTGGACGCATGAAACTCCCTTTGCAGCAATCTCTAGAATGCACGAAATTCATTCAAGCCGCGGTCAATATTCTGTGTATGTACGCTTCGCGTACATTAACCAAAAAAAAACATCACTGGACGCATAAAACTCGCTGTACAGCATTCTCTAGAATGTACGAAATTCATTTATAACCAAATTTCATATTTATTTCCATTTTGTTTCAAACTTTCCATCGCTTATATGTTGAAAAATGGAAACTTTACATTTTTTTTATTCAAATTATTTTTTATAACTCAAATGAATACTGAAAGATAAAACTTACATTTTTTTTATTCAAATTATTTTTTATAACTCAAATAAATACTGAAAAATAAAACTTTCCGCCGCTGGGATTCGAACTCAAGACCACAGAACGGAAGAGAAATGACATACCACAGAGCTATACGCACTCATTTTGAAATGGTTTAGAACAAAATTTTAAAGTATCAGACAAGCACGCATGCGCGCAGCAGAGTGATCCGTTTTTTGAAACCGTAGCCAAAAGCAAAAGTGCAGGTGCCGGACGCTACTGTAATAGAATTGTGCAACAAAAGTTTTCGACTTTACTTATATCAGAGGAATCTTGCTCTGTTATAACCAACTTCTTTGTACGAAACCATTTTCCTCTTCCTTTGTGGAATTTCTGGTATAATTGCAACTGCTGAAAAAAGTTCTTTATACAGGAATACTAGCACTTTTCTTTACAGTAATTCTGGTATCTTAAAATTTTGTTGCAATCAAATGTGAAGAATCTTATATAGTCAAATCCATGCGTACGTGTGTGGGCATGTTTCATACTTTTACACATAAAATAGTTAAAAGTTATAAATCATAAACTTTTATATTAAATAATCTTATACTTAAGAAACATTTATTTACTTTAATAAAGCAGCAACGATTATCTAAAACTTCATTTCCATACTTAAAACAAATACTTTTTTAATGTTGCGGTGTTACATCCATGTGACATATGCTATACATGAAAATTCTCCGTTTCAGATATGAAAATTATATTTTAGAAATATATACTTCTATATTAATATAGATAAATGTTGATTAAGTATGAAAATATTTAATTTTAAAGTTTGAGCTTTAAAACTTTTTAGTGCAAAACTAATTTCTATGAAAAAGTTTGAACGTCACATGGATTGACCGATGACTTTAAAAATTTCTAAAAGCCAGTGAAAACTATATCTTTGCTCAATAACAGAGAAAATCTGTACTTTAGATAAAATGGAGATATTCTGTGTAAAATACAGTAGAATATTGGTTAAAACAACGGGTATTTTTTACCCTATAATGCACAGTGCTCCATATCGTAGCTACCATGTCAAATTATCGAATATAAAAATATGCACTTTTTATTACTTTTAAAAATGGGCCGATTGTCACCACTAAATTTTTTTAGAATTCTTCGCCTATTAAAAATATTAATAAAATTTTTGTGAGCAACAGGGTTGCCAGTTTGGCTTTCTTTTTTTTATTCAGATAAGCCGAATTCATACCGGAAATTTTGAGAAAAAAAAACTAATTTACGTAATCTCGAAATGTCTGTCAAAGAATAAAGCAAAAATATCTATTTGAAATTTCTGGTATGTATTCGAAATTTCTGAATATCAAAGGAGGCCAGACTGGCAAGAATACTAATAAAATTTAGTGGTGACAACTTTTTAAAAGTAATGAAAAATAATTTTTTCACATTCGATAGTTTGATAGGGTAGCGACGATATGTGAATCAATTAAAATTTAATTTTACAACAAGAACACCCAGCAGGAGTCAATTCTACTTCAACCAGCTGATTAAATGTCGATTTGAACCAGAAATTTCTTTATAAAATAAGTTAAGTATATACCTCGCTGAAATAAGTAAAAAAAAAAGAAAAAAAAAGAGTTAAATGTTTTAAATAAAAATTCTGGTGTAAAATAATTTTATGAAATTTGAGTAAAATTTTAGGGCGTTCAATAGTTAATACATAAATTCAGTTGCAAGCAACCACTGTATTTAAATAAAACTATTCACCTTATGTAAAATCAGATATCTGCTATTAATTAAGGCGAATAATTTCTGTTTACAATTTTTGATATCTAACACTAAATATGAGTATAAAAACATACTTCCAAAAAAAATTGTGCAGTGAAGGGTTAATTGTGTACGATTTGCTTTCAATTGCGGAAAAGTAATTGTATTATTAATAATGCCTATTTTTTATTTTCATATTACGCGCAAGTTGGCGTATTTTATAAAGGATGTTTTAGACACAAAACTTTTTGTCACAACCCTGTATTCTAATCCACGTTGATTTTCATCTACGTTGTCTCTTTATTAATATGAAAGGGACGACAGACGTAAATGGTGCATGGTCAGAATGGGATTTATTGCTCGAATTTAAGAAACACATTTTCTATAATTTTGCAACACTCATCTTGACAATTTTCATTAGACGAGTGAGAAATATCATAATCTTAGCGCTAAGGTATATTCAAGTTTTTGTCCAAAATCATCTCCACCAATGAGTTACCATTTAAAAAATATTGGTACAAATTTTAATATGCAGCATTCATACCATCATCCTTGCATCAGATTTAATACTAGATATTGTTAAAAATCGCTTGGTAGCCGTGTTTTTTATTCCATAATTTGCAAACATGGCTGGGAGAGTGAACTTTTTTAAATACACTATATTGCCAAAGGTGACCGGTCACTTGCGATTTTAGACGTTTTGTTAACTATCTAGTAAAATACACGAGGAATTAGCCTGAAACTGCAGGTGTGTAAACAGTATAGTATAGGTTATATATTTCCGCGAAGATTTTTTCACGAAACCCCATAGGGGACTGTCAACAAATTGAAAAAGAACGAATATCTTTTGGATTACCTTGCAAAAACTAATGTAGCAAAAGCGTTCAAACTCGAGATTATTAATAAGTTGCTTATTGTAATATACTGTGTTCATTTTTATGAGGATAGCCTGTATACTTGTAGAGAAATTAAGGTTTTTATAAAAACAGTCCCAAATGTTGCCAAGTTTTTTGCTTAAAATTTTCAGAGCTCTTAATATAAAAAAAGTTGTTTTGAGAAAATATATCAAACAACATTGTACATAACACTTTGCAATCAGAATTAAAAAATAATAAAAATTAATTGAAAAATGAGCATGTTTACTAAAAAATGTTTCACAGCGCATGCGCGCATGCAATCAAAATATAATATGCATAATGTAATAGCTAAGTATATACAGCAACTTTTGTGAAAGTCTCAATATCATAGCTTGAAAATTCTGAAAATTATCGTCGATAGAATAAGCTCGAAATCCGTTGTTCCCCAAAAGAAGCAAGTATTTGTTGATTAGTGCCAAGATAACGTACACAATATTGCACGTACTACTAAATTTGGATACAATCCTATGATTTTGAAACTTTCACAAAAGTAGCTCTATATACTTGACTAATACATTATGCACATTATATTTTGATTGCATTCGCGCATGCACAGGGAAACATTTTTTAGTAAACCTGCTCAGTTTTCATCCAATTTTTATTATTTTTTAATTCTGATTGCAGAGTATTATGTACAATGTTGTTTGACATGTTTTCTCAAAATAACTTTTTTTTATATTAAGAACGCTGCAAATTATAAGCCAAAAAACTTAGCGAAATTTGGGACTGTTTTTATAAAAACCTTAATTTCTCTACGAGTATACATGCTATCCTCATAAAAATGAACACAGTATATTACAATAAATCACTTTTTAATAATTTCGAGTTTGAACGCTTTTGCTACATTAGTTTTTACAGCGTAATCCAAAAGATATTCGTTCTTTTTTAATTTGTTGACAGTCCCCTATGGGGTTTCGGGAAAAAAATCTTCGCAGAAATATATAACCTATACTATACTGTTTACACACCTGCAGTTTCAGGTTAATTCATCATGTATTTTTCTAGATAGTTAACAAAACGTCTAAAATCGCAAGTGACCGGTCACCTTTGGCAATATAGTGTATAACGGTACAAGCAGTGGCGGACCCAGAGAAAAGAAGGCATCAATACCACTACTTTGAAAAAATTTTCTTATTTAACAGAATAATTCTGCGTTTAAATAACACAACAATTTTTTTTCAAAATAAAGGTAACCATGACTTCCCCCCCACACACACACACACACACGCGGTAATATGTATGTTGTGAAAAATAATTTTTTGCAATAAATATTTTATTGCAAAAATGCCATTCTAGATAAAAATATTGCCTTTAACATTTAAATATATATATCTAGATACAACAAACGAAGAAGAATTTTTTAAAAAATGTTATTACGTAATTTAATTCTTTTTTCATAAATGACGATTACGTATCTTCATACAATTGCTGAGGAAAAAGTCTTTACTGAAAAGAAATATATACATATATAATATATATATATATATTACTAAACTTAACTACACAAGTTTGCTAGAATGTTGTTCCTAAAATTATAACATTTTACTTTTAAGGTAAGTATGTTTCTTCATTAATTATACCTGTGCTAAAGTAAATTGTCATTAAAATACTAAACTTTCGCTTTCAAAATATTTTAGTGAATATTTAAATGATATAATTTATTCCCTTTGAGAGCTAACTCTCGTTAATCTCTTTCAGCGAGTGGTTCGTTATTTTAATTGCCATACACATTTTCTTTTAATTTATGAAATGTTATATTTTCTCCTGATAAAAAGTGTAAGAGAAAATGCATCGGTTTTTATAGTTAAATGGATTTTTTAAGCATATATCTTTAGAAACTATGTCGTTTTAAAAATAAATATGCTGCAATATTTTACTTAATTTAAATTCCATTAGAGGAAGAATAGGCTGTGTTTTCCGATATTAAAAAATATATTTAAAGTGAAAAAAAAGTTTTACAGGGTTCGTATGCTGTTACCACAATTTTTAATAGAATTTTTCTCCTTATTTCAGTGAAGAAAAGTATTACAAATCCTGCAATTAAACTAGACGTTTGCAATATCTGCTTATTTAAATATTAAATAAAAAATTTCTATTAAAAAATTGTGGCAAAATTGTACGAACCCTGTTTATAACTAAATAAAATTGCTGTTTACTGCACAACTATTTAAATTACGGTATCATTACTCCATTATTATCGAACACGATTAAATATTTTTTTTAATTTCGCTCCGTTTGTCTGCAGTCTGTCCGTACGTCTGTCTGGGCTTTAACTCGCATAAATATGCTCGGATTGCCACGAAAATTTTACATGTCATTGATGTTTACAATAGAATGTTTGGTACTGAAAATGAAGTGTCTGTCAGACATGAGGCGTCAAAGTTGACGCCTTGTATAATAGCACATTTAGTAAGATCACACACGGAGGGAAATCCTTCCTCGGTCTATATCACTAGCGCATATAATCGGCCGAGACAAACGCGTCCACCAGCATATAGGTTGGTTATTATATTTATATAGATTGGAAGTTAACCCATTTGATACGAATGGTAGGATTTCCAGCCAACATATATATTCAAGATTCGTACCACTCATTTCAAAAAGTAATATTTGTTTATTTAATAACAGAAATTTCGATTAAATTAGCAGATGTTTCCTAGTTTAAAATTGTGGTATTCAAACACTAGTTTTTGCTTCTATATCAGAAGCATATAATTCAAAAGCTAGACCAATTCATTTTGCTACTCATTTGTAACTCTCCTCTTTTACATATAGTCTTTGTTTTGAACATAAAGTTTAATTAGACTTTGTGTTGTCCCATGAACCTTTATATCATTTGATTCTGCTGTTTCCAACTGGCAAGTTTTCATGCCAGGCAAGAAACAGCAAATAAATCAACAGAAAATGCCAAATGCGTCATTACTAATGTATGCCGAAGAAATAGTTGTATGTTTAAGGGGGATGCTCCATGTGTGGGTATGTCATGGTACAACCATTTAGCGTATTTTATTGAACGTGGCGTGGCGCAAATTTAATTTAATTGCTGTAACATGGCTTATTTTGGTATCTATTTCAAAGGATTATATAATAAATTGCAAAATAAAATATCTATTCTGTTAAGTTTGCAGCATATTTTAGAGGTTATTATTCAAATATATTTAAGTTATGTTATTTGACAGTTTATTGTGGGACATGTAAAATTTTTAAAACGAGTAATGCACGTCTTTTTACGTTTGTTTGTTTCAGTTATTTTTTGTATTTTTTTGGTAAAATAAATTGATTTGATGAATTTAATTCTTTTTCAAAATATTCGGTACATGTTTTCTAAATATTTTGTACATGTGCAAACAGTTCTGTATAGATAACTCCTCTTATACCCCTGCGCCATTTAAAACCACCATCACATTGTTGTCAACATCGCTATTGTTTCATGGCAAGCTTGGCGACACACCAACTTATGGAACTTTAGCGATGTTTAAAATGCAAGGATTCTCAAAACAAATTCTTTAACAAATAGATTAAAATACTGTGGAAGATAAAAAGTTACTTACACTTGAACTGGTAAACGATAGAACATAAAGTTTCCTTAATTTGTATTAGAGAGCTGAGCGGGACAGGTTATACCCGACCCGAACCCGAAATTTCTACTTAAGGTCAATCCGAAACCCGATAAAATAATTTCGTCAAAAGGTAAATCGAACCGAAGACCAAAATCACAGAAAATTAATCCATAATTTAATAAAACTGTGAAAAAATAATTTAAAATCATATCTGTAGTATATGTTTTATCTTTCATGACAAAAAAAACTAATATATTTGCATATATATAGGCTCATTCATATTCAAATATATAGTTTCTGATCTCAGACAGTATTTTGACATTCTTTTGAAACATCGGGATAACACCAGTGGCGACTCGTCAGGGGGTGCTGCATCATTTTAATACCAATATTTTCGTAAACAAAATTTCGCCTTATTGATTTTGACAACGCTTTACAATTACCTAACGTCAAATTTAGTATTCGAAAAAACTGGCAGTAAAGTGATGCAGCACCCCCTGACGAGCCGCAACTGGATAACACAACATACAAATATCAAAACTTAACCCAAAACCGAAACAAATCCAAAAATTAGCGTCAACCCGACCCATCCCGATCCACAGGTCGGGTGTGGTTTGTGTAAGTCTGGTTCGAAGCAAGACTGTAACTTGTATACAGTAACAGATATAAACATTTTTTTGCCTTTTTTATTTAATTTATTTTCGTTTTAGATTAAAAAAAAGTAAACATAATTTATAAACATGCATTTTATAATTTACACAGATTTTTATTGTTCTAAATTATATAAGATAAATTTAATAAAATGTTTAAATACCTAAATTTGTTTAAATATATTTTAATGTAGATGACATAATAAGTGAGTAAGTAATTTTAACGTATCTTTTGATAACATACTGCAACGTGAACGTTTTCCCGCATTTAAAGCAGCCATAAAATATATCGATTCCTGAACTGCTATTTACGTAGAAAAAATATAAATGTTAATGCTACATTATTTTTCAAGCTCAGCAAAGAAAACTCACCATATTGATAAATATTTCCGAAAAACAAAAATTAAACTTTGCGAAGAAAATATACAATGTCATTTTCACGTTTTTTGAAAATGCTGAAGTAAGCGAAAGCATTGTTGATTTAAATGTCCCCGAAAGCGATTCGACTCAAATTTATATGGATTGCGAAATACTGCCATTAGAATCTTTTGAAAAATATATGTGTATTTGATGGTACAAATACAAACCCTCATTTTTTTGAATGCGTTGGGAATTATTGATGGAGACAAATGTTCCTCAGGAATATTTCTTTTTAAAGCTGTTTGAAATTTTTGTTAGCCCCATCTTCAATATGTCTTTGTTGTTTGACAGAAAAAAAAAATAAAAGAATTTATTGCTGACAATGTATGCTATTTTAATACTAGAACGGCCAAAGCGGTCAAATTGACCGATACCAAATAAATTTCGATTCAAACTTGAAATTTCTTCATAAAATAAATTAAATAACTTCTACACTGAAATAAGTTTAATAAATAAATTAAATTGTCATAGACAAAAATTCTGGAGTAAAATATTTTTATAAAACCGGAGTAAAATTTAATGCCGTTTTAGTTTTAAAATGGCTTTATTTTCGCTAAAAAAAAGCTAAGAAATTGTTTTTAAATATAAAAATATTTCTCGTAAGCTTGTGTTAACTACCGCCGTTTTCGAAAAAAATCTTCACTGTATTTAATCGCAGAATTTGGAGACTAAACAAGATAAATTTTACTATTAGAAAATTTTTTCTCAAATTACTTCGAATTAATAAGACAAAAAAAAAAAAAAAAAAAAAAAAAAAAAAAAAAAAAAACTCTTTGGAAATAGTGGTTCTCAAAAGTAAGCACCTAACCCTGGTACTTTTAAAACATTTAATCCATTTTTTAGATCCTACTACTGGCACTAGCATTTGCGAAATCGTAATTAAATTTTAAAGAAAAAATTAGTATAGCATTCGTTGTTAAAGGCACTGCAAAAAATATGTTGATTATATAGAATAAAAACTATTTATTTTACAGGAAATCTACAAAATCCAGACTTTCTGTTATTTAAAATACTATATCCCGTAAAATAAACAATTTTTTAGACTTTCTGGCTGATAGATTTACTTACAACGTTATAGAAATCTTATGGACATCAATAAGTGAACAAGAGTAGTAATATTTAATATATACATGCAATTTTTTTGCAACCGCAAATATGGAGAAATTAACATATAAATGCTGCATGAAGAAAAAACACTTTATAAGCAGTATTGACAATTCAGCAGATGTTTTCATTCAGAAAGCTACCACTTTTTTCTGAATAGCAATACTCGGCTTAGTTGTTAAATTCCTCAAGTAACTGATGAATTTTGAAGAGTAATTGTAGGGATTATCATTACAGATTATTCATGGAGGTTTACTGGGTTATACCCAAACACCTTAAATGAATCATGTTCAATTCCAATGGAATATTCACTTTTTCAAAAGTAGTAACCTTAACTTTAACTGAATCCATTTTTGTCGATGTTTTGTTTCGTAAGGTGATGTTAGTACTGATGAGGCTGTGCGATGTCATTGAGAAACGTCTATTTTATTTAATTTTTTTAATAATTTTACTTATTTATTTTAATTTAAATGTTTTAAATGTAGCAAAGTCTGTCTAATGTATCATAGTTAATTTTATATATAGATTTCATTCAGACGTTAAAATGTATGTATATTTTTACGTTTTTAATATTCCAAATAACACGGCGGGATATCCGTAGCCCGTGGAATACTGCTTAAAGATCCCTAATCTAAAGGGTTTTTCCAATAAATTTAACTCATTCGCTGCCAACCACGAGTATACTCGTGCTTGTAAAGCGCAAAAAATTTATATTTATAAAAATATTTATTTTTACAATATAAATATTTATATTTATATTATAACCATTATTATAACCATTATTATAACCATATTTATATATAACCATTAATGAAACATTACCGAAACACCAACAAAAACTATGAAATTATGAATTAGAATGTAATAATTAATTGACAACAATAGTGTTCCCCCAACACTCTAAATATATATTCCATATACATAGTGAAAAAAAAAGAAAAAAAAAGAAGAAGAAGAAATTAAATTAAAAATTGAAATTTGTGAAATTTAGACAGAATCTTAAGGTCCCAAATGCCTAAATTACCACAAATAAAATGTGTGGTTTCATCATCATATTAGCCATAACATTGCTAATGAATAGGATTTTGGGACTACCACACCAAAGTAGAGAAATGAACTGTGAAAAAATCATAAAGTTCAAAAAATAAAAACAATATCAAAAAGGAAAGAAACCTTACCCATAAAAAAGAGAAAAAAACTGTGTAATATAATCATAATCTTCAAAATACAACAAGATTAAAAAGGATATAGGGAAAAGAAAACAACAGTTACCTGATAGAATACATGATCCAAACGGGACTCAACACAGAACACAGGCAATGAATTGGATATATATATATATATATATATATATATAATAATTATAATATATTATAATAATCAAAATATTTACATTTATACGCAAAATATGTATCAACGCAAACACCTATATCAGACTTGACAATAAGAATAAACTTACAAAATTTGAGCTGGCAGCGAACAGGTTAAGGTTAAAATATTTATGAAATCCTGTTCTCATTCTTTAAGATATGCAATTAATGATCTTTCGTCTGTCTCATAAAGGAAATATAAAAATTTTCAGCAGCAAATAAATATCGTTAAAGGAAATATATAAATTATATCTTTGATGCTTAATTTCAGCAAATTGTGAAGCTCTCGTAAGTAAGGTTATTATTTTCAACAAAAAGTTTTTCTCTGAAATTTATAATAGCTCCGCATAAGAATGTCATTAAAACAACGATGTTCGTTCATGATCTTTTCAGATTAGCCTGTAGAATATTTTAATTAATGCAATTCACCATGAAACAGCGGCTAATTTAATTTCTTCCGATTATGATATTTTTGAGGTGCAAATCACTTTCTCTTCGCACCTTTAATATGTACTAAAGATTTCTTTCGTGTTCATGAAAAAGAAAAAAAAAACTCATGTTTCAATGAAGTTTAGTTAGCTTCTTTTTTAAAGCAAGATTATTTTCACGATATTTTAAAAGAAGATATTAACTTTATAAAAATAGAGTTAAAAGATGAAAAAAGATTTAATGCCGTAATCTTTTTTGTGTTATTCTTATTTCAATGAAAATTTAACAAAATGTGTAATTTTTTCATTTTATTTCAAGTTATTAAACTATATTTAAATGTATATCACTTACATTACAAATTAAAATGTAATAAATTAATATAGAAGAATATCATACTTACAAGTGCCCCGTATTTTGAGTACCACTATTTCAGAATAGTAATTGTCGTCTTACTTAATCGCTCAAATTCTGTCATTAAATAAAACAAATATTTCTGTACTGATACAGTAGTACTTAATATTTGAGAGATTTGGCATGTATGGCATATAATTAAAAGCATGACATGCTCTTGCTGAATTTTTTCTTAATTGTATACTTCCCATTTTATTTTGAGTACTACTGATATAGAATATTAATTATCGTCTTAGTTAATCGCTAAATTTCTGTCATGAAATAAAAAAGATATTTCTATATGGATACAGTAGTACTCAATATTTGGTAGGCTTGGCATGTATGACATACAATTAAAACCATGACACATTCTTGCTGAATTTTCTTTTAATTGTATATTTCCTGTTTTATTTTGAGTACCACTATTTCAGAATAGTAATTATCGTCTTACTAAATCGCCACATTTCTCTCATTAAATAAAAAAATGTTTCTACATGGATACAGTGGTACTCAATATTTGGGAAACTTGGCACATATGACATACAATTAAAAGCATGACACGCTCTTGCTAAATTTTCTCTCAGTCGCATACTTCCTGTTTTGTTTTAATTAAAAGTTCACGTGTAAATTGACATCTAATCAGAAATATAACGATGTGTGGAGTTTCACATTTCTATCACATAGACGTTATTAGTCAGTTTTAAGGAAAAACATTTAACAAAATATAATTAACTACATTATATAATATCTTTTGAAATAATAACAAAACATTTGCATATCTATATAAAATGTACTAACATGTAGAAATTTGTTTATAATTTGCTAAAATAAACTTTCATATGGAACGTAAATAAAAATCTAAATAACAGTTATCAATTAATTTAACACCAAAACTACCGACGCGGGTTAATAGTCATAACTGAAAAATTCTACAAGTGTTCGTCATATTTTTTTAAAAATAAGTTCATAAACATTTCTAACTCTTTCTAAGACAGTGAGAAGTATTTACCACACTTAATTTTAACACTTTTTATACAAGGTGTGTATTTTAAGTAATGAGACTGGCCGCTGGACCGCGCGCCAGTCGCTACAGCGCAATCTCCACGGGCGGGAATTGTGTTGGAAGATCTAAGCTAAGCAACGCACCGTGACAAGCCCTTGGGGACGGGAGAGCAACTGATCTTAGCTCCTAACACGCGCATGCGCATACGACAGTTCGCTCTTCAACCGCTGCGTATACTTTCTACGCATCATCATCAGGACGCTGCTGGCGTAGCGTCTTTCTCAAATCTTTACTTCCGCTCTGGTTGCCATGGTAATAGAATAAATCACCGAAATGAAGTTTGCTAATGCGCGATATCTCGTGTACTGGCCGGAGCGCCATCTATTGTCAGCAATCGAAGTTCAGCAAATCGAAAACTTTTTTTTTACTTAAGCTGCATTTAAAAATAAATTCTGTGATGTTTTTTTACGAGTTTTTTAATTAACAAAACAGAAAACGAACTATTTTATGAGTTTGTAAAATATTTATATTAAATTTTACAAACTGTAAATTATATATATATTTTTTTCCACTGTATTATTAAAAAGGAACTAAAAATATTCATTCTCATTCAAAACAAGCCTGGAACTCAGATATATCTTTTTTTTCTTTTACATTTTATTGTACTTGGATATCCGGGTTTTATCACGCAATTCTCGTAAATATTTAATAGAATAACTTTTTCTTTTTCTAATTAAAACAAATGATGCGGTGTTTTTATATGCTTTTATTTATTTTTTAAAATAAATAAAATATGAAAACCAGGACTATTCAGTTTAAGAATTCGTTAAATATTCATAATAAATTTTACAAACTGTCAAAAATTATAAATATATATATATATTGTTTCCCAGCTGATTTATGTAAAATGAGCAAAAAATATCAATTCCTATTCAAAACAAGTATCGGGATAAGGTAAGTTTTATTGGCATTAATTTTATTGCACTCAACTATTTAAAGCGATTAAGACAATAGCTAGATTTAAAATATATATATGCCTACTCCAAATGTACCGTAATTTCCGGCGTATAATCCGCAGCTCAAAGAGTCGTTTTTCGACCCAGAAATTTTATTCAATAATTGTAGTTAAATATTTACAGCGATCTTTTAAGTTACATTTTATGAAATAATATTTCTGGGTCGAAAAACGACTCTTTGAGCTGCGGATTATACGCCGGAAATTACGGTAAAATAAATTTGAAACTTGTAGCAATTGGGTCATTGCACGCTAATTGGGCCCTAGGCTCCCAAATTTAGCATGTAATTTGCAGATAGAGCTGATATTTTATACTATTAGAGTAGGATAATAATAAATATATTTATCTAAATATTTATATACATACTCCTATCTATACTTTGAGGCATTAAAAATGCTCAAATTTTTGTGACAAAAAAGGAGAGGGGACCCTGGAAAAGAGAAATAGTGTTTCATATATTGCTGGATTATTGTAATTTTATTCTTATATTAAATGTAATATAAATACAGCTTTTTCTGTAAATTAATACACGTGTATAATATAAATTATTTTCTACATTCAAGACTTGTTGTCAATAACTTCCCATTTGAAATATACTTTTTTTATTTTTAAATCAAAACATAACTTGATGTCTATGTATTTATTGCATATGATCAAGATATTTTGAAAAATTAAAAAACTTTTGTGCCTGTGAGTGTATATTTAAATAAAGATTACACAAGAAAAATTATATATCTTTATTTAGGAAACAAATATTTATTTAACAGAAACATTTAACAAACATTTATTTAACAAACACAAATACGAAAAAAAGAAAAGTGCCCAGTTAAACTGATGGCATCTAGTTCACAGGCTATTCACACTAAATGTATATTATACACATATTTCAAAGAATAATGCCCCTCGAAAAAGAAAGAGATCGACAATAAATTAAGGGGGAGGGGGATTAGCCCCCCATTTCCGCCTTTATACTTAACCAATGAACCCCCAAAACTAATCAGGGAAGCGCCTTACCACAATGAATCTATATACAATATTTGAAGCAAATTGGGTAATTCTGCATGAAAAACCCATTTATCTAAATTAAAGGGGGATTAACCCCCCCCCCCCCCCGTTCTCCTTTGTACTTAACCAATGAACCCCAAAACTAATCAGGGGAGCGCCTTATAACAATGAACCTATAAACCAAATGTTAATCAAATCGGATAGTTTGGCATGAAAAACACATTTATTTAAATTAAGGGGATTCAGTATCAACAAAATTTTATATTTTATACAGCAAAGTTTTAAACACAAAAGTTTTTTTTTTTTTTTTTTTTTTTTTTTGAAAATTTTGAACATAAATGCAAGCTTGTCTACTTTTTTATTCCCTAATAGGTAGTGCAGTTTAAACTGAACAAAACCAAAATAGATTATTTCCTAATGAAGCTGTAAATAATTTTCTAAATGAGACAGTTTATCTTACAGTGACTGTTCTGAATTAATAATGTTCACATAATGGTTGGTTCTACATTTAAAAATTAAGTTTCAAACATAAAGCTTGGAAAAGATATTAGTTTTCAACTTTGCCTAAAAATATCACTACTTTGTCTAAGTCAATAACAGTTTAGAAATTCACTTACACTTGTATTGACTGAAAATTTCATGCACAAAAGTGCTTAATGTTTACATATACTTAAAGAATTGTGTAGTTTTCATTTTATACAAGTTTTAACAATACACATTTAAAAGTTAATGTAATTTAGTAGATGTGTCAAGAAAAAGAAAATATAACTGAAAGAAATCAAATATTTTGCAACTGAAAAGAGAAAATAAAAATGGAAACTTATTAAAGCTTTAAATTAAAATTTGGTGCAAGTTGTTTTGTAAACAAAAGAAACATAACATGTTTATTTGCAAACATCAGATTTTAATGAAAGTTTTGTACTAGAACGATGAATGCAGGTACAAAAACAATATTTAGATGTAGACTATGCAATACAACAATCGTACTGTAATAAGCTAAGACTTTGATTTGAATTGCTACTATTCTTAAGCATGTAAATGATTGTAAACAAAAACTATACTCATTCACCTCCTAGTTATAAAGGTATTATTATGTAAACATTGCTTAGTGAAAAACTGACAGACAGCACCAATGTATTGTATTAAGTGATAAATTACTAATGATAGAAGAAAATATAAAAGCTGAATAAGACTTTTAATTATGCAGAAATATGTAAACATTACGTAGCACAAGATTGTGAAAATTTACCTATGAAAGTTTTATTAAATGGTTATTTACGGTATGTTAATCATACCGTATTTATTAATAATGATACTTGAAATGTTTAACTGAAAATACCAAGAAACGTAGTAACTACAGAAATTGAAAACGTTAAAGGCCTTTAATTTAAACAGCCGAACCAAAGCATCCCCAAATTCAGTTAAAGGTTTCTTACCAACTGGCCTTTAACCCTTCTTTACATCAGTTTTTCATTTACAATTGTGTTTTTTTATACATACATTAAATATTAGACACCAGAAATTTTAAGATAGATTTTTAACCCTTAACCGGAAACGTACCGTCTGTGAGACGGTTGCGTCTACATATCTACCCTTTATGCAAAAGTGAATTTATCCTCAATCTTATCACGCCATCTAATCATTACGCTATTGGCCCTCTCCCCCCCGACCCATTTGCAACACCTGAGCTTAGTTAGTTGTTGAAATAAAAAATATTTTCTTTTCGACGCAGTCTGTCAGACGGTGTGTTTCCGTTTATGTAATTTTTTGCTTTGGGATATCGAGATGGCGGAGCCGTCAAAGCAGGTACGCTTTGGTGATAAAGACTTTGAAGAGACTATTTTGCGATGGTTTTATGAAGTAAGAAGTGACATAAGTGTTGTTGAAAGTATTTCAGATGATGAATATATAAATTCTGATCACGAAAGTGATTCAACATTGTCAGAAAATTCTAATGAAAGCGAAAATGAAGATATAAGAAATGATGAAAAATTAGCAGACGCAGATACGAAATATATATATGGAAAAAATCGGTACCGATGGTCTGTTTCAGATGTTTGCCTCTCGTCAAGAACAAAAAAACATAATATTATAAAAGTGCCAGTTTTAAGAGGAAAAGCTTGAGATCTCTGAGAAAAGCTAGATCCATTCTCTGTCTGGCAGTTGTTGTTTACAAATGACATGTTACTGCATATAGTGAAATGGACAAACCATAAAATAATTCAAATGCGAATGAAATATGATACTTTGACAAGTAATATATGAAAGAAAGTAATATGGAGATACGACTAGGAAATCCCCAATTACCCCGGGAATTGCGCTTTATAATAGCTCGCATTCTGCAAAAACCTCTTGAAAATGTGCCCCAGGTAGATGAGGACTTAATACTTCTCAAAGGCAAAGCATGTTTTTTGTATCACAGAACTAATCATAGAATGACAAAATACCTGTGTGTACAGTGCCGGAAGCCTGTATGCCTGCAATGCTCGAAACCTAAATGCAATGATTGCATAAAAAATGCTGATATTTAGAACATGCTGCAATATTTACTATTAAATGTTTTGTTAATTTTACTGTCTAATATATTTTTTAATTCATATTCTACTAATATATATAAAAATAGTTGCATTTATTTCATCATTTTGTCGAAATTGTAACTATTTGAATAATAGTGTGTAATTTTGAAATATTTCCTCTATTCGACATTCAAAACTTATTTTTATGCTGTTATATTAAAAATTTGTTCCTGTTAATGCATTACTGTTAAAGAATAAACGTGTAAGTTCACTATTTAGTAAATTATTATGAGTTGTTTTCTTTTTAAAATTTTATAGCAATTTTTAAAATTTAGCAGTCTCACAGACGGCACGTTTCTGTTTGTGTTCTGAATTTTCACGTTTCCGGTTAAGGGTTAACTTTCTTCAGCAACATAGTTCACGGGAAATTTACTGCATTAATATTTCTATATAAATATAGTGGTGGCGAAGAAGTTGATTTATTTATTAAAAGTTAAATAAACAGTGATGGAAATTTACATCACTATGCAATTAAGGGTTAATAGAGCAAAGCAAGACCCAGTTGTCGCTTTCAGCTCTTCCCTGCTCTCGCTCTGACTATGTGACTCTCCAATGCGCATGCGCGTATTGTGTGCCAAGATCATTTGCTCTCCCGTTCCCAAGGGCTTGTCGCACCGTGTGTCAGTTAGTTCCGAGCTATGACGGGGTGTGTATCGCTAGTGAAACGGTGTGATTATGTGAATTTTGGTCACGGAGGCGGTGGTACACAAAGAGTTCGTCCCTGCAGGACAAAGCATCAACGCCGCTTTCTACAAAAAAGTGCTTGAGAGACTGCACCAGAACGTCAAGTGGAGGCGACCAGCGATCAGCGACCGATGGAAGCTCAATTACGACAACACGCCGGCCCACACCGCCTTTGTAGTGACATTTTACCTGACCCGAATCGGGGTTTCAACGTTGCCAAATCTGACGTTGCCAGCCCAGATCTGAGTCCGTCCGACTTATTTTTGTTCACCAAGGTGAAATCTCCCTTGAAATGAACCAGTTTTGGAAACGTTGCATCCATCCAAGTGGCCGTGAACAAAACTCCGAAAGACATATCGGAAACTGACTTCCAAGGACGTTCGAAGCGTGAAAATCTTGCTGGCAGCACTGCATAACGCAAGGGGAGACTACTTTGAAGACATTTAAGTTGCTGTAACGATCGAATCAATAAAACATTGATTCCAGACCCTGTCTCATTACTTAAAATGCAGACCTTGTATCAAGTGTTTCATATTTGCAACATACTCAAAAGTCAATGCTACGTGTACAGTGAAAGACGATTTTACTTATTGCTGCTATCTTCTCACGCAGCATTTAATCTAACTTGTTCATAGAATTCTAAACATACCGCGATACTGAGATAATTTTTCTTACCAAAATTTTTTTATCATTTGAGCAGTTTTACATTGTTATTGCTAAAACGAACTTCGTAAATTTTGTAAAATAAAAAAGGATGCAGATGTCCAAATATAGATTTTTTTCAAAGGTAAGTTCATACAATTTACAATTCTGTATTAGAAATTGACAATATTTATGAGAAGTATGAGGGAAGAGATTTCTCCTACTTTTTGCATACCAGTATAATCTTAGAGAAAATGTTATTCTGTTAAATCGGAGAATGTTCCGATTAAATTAAAAAAAGAATCTCTAAGATTATACTGGTATGCGAAAAGTCGGAGAAATTTTATCCCTGGAAGTATGTAATTTTTTGTTTATTGCCAATATTAAAAAGTACCTTTTAGTTAATATATATATTTTTTATGTTCTAATTTTTGTAAATAATTTTAAAAATAATTTTTACATGCTGAAAATATTGTATTCTAACATCTGAGTGAACATTTTTCAAATCGGAGTTGTTGAGTTACAAAGGGCAAAAATTGCCATATATGTACCAGATTTTTTAAATAAAATTTTGCATTATTAATTGCGAAAAGCATTTAATCACTGCTAAACATATATTTTCTTAAATTCTGGTGACATTCAATTATTTCAACATTCTAGCAACAATAATTAATTTGTCTTACAAAAGTTTATCATAGATAAATCTGCAATTAAATAGTGTGAAGAATACTATTTTAAAAAGCGATGTTAAACAGTCGTAAAAATTTTTACCTATGTACACGTGGCCAAATAACATTTTGCAATGGGTTTAGCGTTAAGCTTTTACATTTATTTGACAGGATTTCCTATCAACATATATATTTCCGTGATTCGCACCATTATTGCCAAAATACAATCCTTACCATATTTAATGACAGTAGTTGGTGAATTATCTTTTAGTGACACATACGCAGAGATTAAAAAAAAGTATTTTTTTGTAGTTGAAAATGTATAATTCAGTTAATTCAAATTTCCCAGCCATAGCATAACGAGTAAACACAAAATTTTATGTAGATAAGCATAATTTTATTTTAAACCACTTATTAACATCTGAATGTTTCAAATGTGTATAAGTGATTTTATTTTAAAATCTGTTTCTTACATAATCTTAAAAAGAATATTTAATAATTTTCATAGGCACATGCATGATTTTATTAAATACCATTACCAACTGTTTCAAAAATATATAAGTGATTTTATTTTAAAAGCTATTTCTTACATATCTTAATAAATATTTAAAATAATTCATACGCACATGTGTAATTTATTAAATAACATTTACAAAAGTTTAGAACATATACAAATAATTTTATTTTAAATATTTTTCTTACATATCTTAATAAGAATACCTAAAACTTTCATTTACATATGAATGATTTTATTAAATACCACTTACAAAAGTTTTAACCCTATATATATATAAATTATTTTACTCAAAAGCCTGTTTCTTATATATCTGCATAAAAATACGTAAAAAAAAAAAACTCAAACACACATGCTTGACTTTATTAAATACCAGTTGCATTAAATTGTTGGCGAAATCTGTTTTAAGTTGGGTTTCCATGTATTGACGTACAGGCATAGACCGGATGGTTACATCACTAAGGAAATGTGTATACTGCAGAAGTAAGCAGTCGAATTTCATGTTTCAAACCTTTATTATATAATCAGGAACTACCAAGCAGGAAAAATGCTCCAGCAAATCTGATTAAAATTATTACCTAATCATCTGTATGTGACAGTCGGAGTTTCATTTTCTTTACATGATGAGATCTTAGAATTAATACCATGATATTACCGAAGAAATTATGTTATTATGGGTACAAAAGATCTTATTAGGTACGGTACAAATATCACTGGGTTTGAACATGACAATCATCAGGGAAACTGGACGTCTCGAAAAGCTTCGAAAAAACTTCGAACTCTCCAACTTCTGAAAAAAAAACACTCTCTCTCTTTTTCTGTCTGTCTCTCGTATTTTGCCGCACGTGCAAATTTAAGTTACTCTAGCGCAAAGTGACAATCAAATCCTCTGAGTTCCCTTCTCCAATCATAATCACTTTAAGATGGACTTATTAAAAATTCTGGTGTACTAATCTTGAGTTGATTTTACTTTCGTAGCGTGAAACTATTTTTCTAGAACAATCTATAGCCTCGAACTCAAGTACACGACTTGATTAATATATTAAATACAACACGCTTTGATCTCGAGAATGCCGGCTAAAAATAGATTTTGGATTGCCACACCATAATTTTAGGTTACGCTAGAGAAAAACAGAAAAGAAAAAAATGAATTTATTGATGCGGAATAAAACTAGAATATTAAAGCATTGAAATATTATAATAGACATTTTGATATTTTAATAAAAGAATGATTTTTAATAAATAGGATTTTTTGAACGGGATAATTTAGGAATTATGACATTTTAGCAATTAGATAAAGAATTTAGTGTACAAGGGAAGTAATAGTAAATTTTAATAGGGATTTAAATAGTAAAACGGTTTTATTTAAGGAATATAAGTAGTTAGCGCCATTTTTAGATTTAAGCAATTTGGGATAAATATTATTAGGTGGATTAATGTCTTATACCTTTCCATATGGAGATTGATAGATTAGTTTAAGAAAAGGTTTTAATTTAATAAGCCGGTATAATATATTAAATATTATTAAAAGTAAAATTTACATAGAATAATGTTAACCTTGGTGAAACAAAAATTTACATTTTGTAATATGCATTTATATATAACTACATATAATAATACTTATATATATATATATATAATTATTTAAATGAACAAAATCGATTTTATTCAAAAATTTACAAAGCAAATATTCTTTTCGAACTTATTTTTAAAATATAAAAAAAGTAATTTTCATATTTATTAGAAATGAAAAAAAAAAAATAGCTTCACATTAATTTTTTAAAAACTTTGTAAAATCAGATATTGAAATTTTAATTTTATAATTTTCATACTTTTACACAAAAAAATAATAATATTCGCGCTTCTACATTTAAAAAATATTATTTCCTTAGTTGTACAATAAAGATATAATATTTATGCTTTCACATCTAACAACCCTATTAAAAATACCTATTATTTATATTTGTATACTCTACAAAAGCAAAGTGTTGAATTCCCATGTGGCAGTATCACATAACGAAAAAATCTCTCTGAGATTC
Organism: Maratus michaelseni; assembly: GCA_963931845.1. Lineage (NCBI taxonomy): Eukaryota > Metazoa > Arthropoda > Arachnida > Araneae > Salticidae > Maratus > Maratus michaelseni. The sequence goes on from OZ007599.1 coordinate 112,804,816, forward strand.
ACTGCACACTTCAAAATGGTCTAACTACATCAACCTAAATTAAATGGATCACTTAATGCTAACAGCACACAGTAGAAGTGCTAACTTATGCTGTAAAAGACGGATACCACGACAGCAATTCTTATCTGAAAACTTTCCCCTGTCACATAACAACATTTCAATTTCTTTCATTTTTAAATCACCATCGGTATGGTGGTTAAGTCAATCATCTCCCAAGATAACTCTCTCTGGTTCAAACCACGGTGAGGCAGCAAAGAAAAAAATATATTTTTTTAAATATTAGTCAATAGATCACACAAAATACTTCAGCAATAATCGATAAGATGCCAGCAACAAATAAAGATGATAGAAAAGAAACGTAAAACTAGAACAGATGGCAGTATTTAATAGTTACAAAAGGAGAGTTCTGAAGTCATCTTCTTCACCCCGTAACGCGCCGAGTGATGTTGAACTGCTGTCTTAGTCCTCAGATTATACTCTTTTCTTAGATTACGATATACCGTATTTAAGTGCGATTGTTACAAGTGTGATATTTTTCAGGAATGAAATCGAACTATTTCAAGGCGTTTTAATGTTTAACCCCTTCAGGGGCAACATACTCTTGTAGATAAAATATTTAAATGATTGATTGACACCAGGATTTACGAACGAATTTATTTTAAAATAAGTAAAAGCTTTTCCTCATGTACTTTATAAATTCAAAATTTTCTTATAAAATTCTGGTGTCATTGTGGCATTTTGGAATTAAAGTTTATATATAATATACCGGTGCCCTTCAAGGGGTTAAAGTGTCTATAAAGATTTCTGGCACTGGTAGCCACTTTACTGTCGCAATGTTTAAAAAAAATTGCGTTTATCAGTTTCTTACCATTTCATAAAAAAAAAACCATGCTCTTGCTACGAATAAAGTGGCAGAATCTTACTTATCCCGCCACTCCATTCTACCGTATTTCTCATCCCAAACCCACCCCAAGCCTCATATTTGAAAAACTTACATTCTTATGTTTTGGTTTTTATTTTTTTCTCTTTTGTTTATTTATTATTTTGCTATACTCTTTGTTTAATTTGTTAACTTGAACCACAGAACCACAGTTTAACACTTATTTACTGCCACAGAAAATTTTGCATTACTACTATGAGCAGTCTTTGTAACCACTTGATCGAAAGATGAATAAAATGCTGAATTAACTCATAGAATACAGTTTCTATATTGACAAAATGCATTGATATAACAGCTTTCAGCTAAAGTCGATGATAATACAGACGTGGTTAAAAATTTAAATAGAAATTAATTCTTTTACAATAGACGTAGCTAGCAAAACTTTTTATTTTCAAGTACCATTGTTTTTTAACTGAAATATTTGTTTTAGTTAATAACAGAAAATAGCAATTAAACAATATATTAAACAAATTATTATTCGAAAACAGTGGTTGCATAAAATGGGAAAATTGGCTGCTATGAGTGCCAGTTTTTCTCTGTTCAAAATTTCTGTTACAAGAAATAGTTTCACCACCAATCAAAAAATTATTACTAACTTTCCAGCTGTTCAATTGCTAAGTTCTGTGCTGAACTGTTTATCTTTAATTCTTCAGAATTTCCGAAAATTCTAGCAGATATTCGTGTTCCCAGATCCAGATATCTTCTAAAAACCTAGCCCTATGGGTTACTTGCGCTTCTAAAAACATAGGAGCACTGGTGAAAATTTTCAGAAGCTTCCCGTAAGGCATGGTGACATCACGGCGACGTCACTGTGAAGTCACACTATGACTTTGTGACAGTCGTCGTGACGTCACGTGACGTCGATGTGAAGTCACTTTGACGTAAATGCGAGGTCGTTATGGCCGTTTTCAAGGCTTTCTGTGACCTCACAATGTGACTACTTTGTGAAGTCACCGTGCGACTTCAATGTGAAAAATGTGACGAATCTGCATCGGATAGGGTGACCAGATTTTACCCGAATCCTATACGGATTGTTCGGATAAAAAAATTTTTATGGTTCAAGTTTGTGACGACACTGCACCGGGTCGGGTGACCAGATTTTACCCGAATACAATCCAGAAACTTCGGATCGATCTTTTTGGATTTGTTTGGCTACAGAATAGATTTGGATTAGTTGTCGTGTGACCTGATTTTCGTGAACCCGATCTGACCCGAGTCGGGTATAATGTTTTTACTGTAAGTCTTGTTCAGAATAGAATCTTGCATACGACCAAGTAACCAGATTTTATCAGAAATTGTGTTACGATACAATTTCTGATGTCGGCTCGGATCTAGAGTCATGCACGAATCCGGTTATATACTTCTTGAACATGATTGAATGTCTACTTGAACATGAATGATGGTTGACCGAACTATATTTACATTCAACCCGTAATCTTACCCTAACCCAACAACAACAACAACAAAAATTCTGTAGGCCCACAACCCGACCGAACCTGATAAATGATTTCGCATAGATTCGGATAACAAGATTTCACCAAATACGGATAAGATCGACGATAAGGATTGGATCGGCAATCATTTTTTTTTATGCAACTCGTATTCAAATTAAAACTTTGCATCTGATTGGGAAACCGGCTAATGTAGCCGTTAAAGAAGAAAATTATAAATGTAAAAAACGCATACTAATATAAAAATAATAGATGAATCCAATAAAAATTATAATAAAATTAAATATTTTAATAATATGAAATTCTATTGTGCAAATAACCACTTTTAAAAATAACTTCGACTTCCATTTGTTTTATGTAACCACCAAAAATGTTGACAATAATTAAAACTATGCTATTTTGCTTTTAAGTATTGAAGTTTTTAAATGTGTATACTTTGCCATATTTCCCCTCGTTCAGTATCACGAAACTTTCTGACACATTTATGAACAAATTTTAAAACGCTTGGCACTTGCATTCCTGATTATTAAAGCGATTTGGAATGAATAGCGTTTTCCATTTTTAGATAAATGAAATGCTTAAGAGCAATTTTGGTCACGTTTTTTCCGTTTCTGACGCTGCGCGTCGGAAATTCGATTCAAAGCACCGACTTTGATAGTGTTTTCTGAAACATCTTTTGTCAAAAATGGAAAATGCCATTCTATTACATATATTCTGAATAAGAACACCTGCCAATTTCATGTGTTTCCGAATAAAAATGAATTCAGAAATTAGTTATTTTGGATTTGATTACAAATTTAATGAAAATAAAAGTATAGATTTTTAAATAAGCATTGTGAAAAATTTAGATTAGGAATCCATTTAAATAATAGATCTACTATTGTGCGATATTATTAAATAATAAACATTGTATCAAGCAATAAAACATTTTTCGAAGCAAATGAAATTTAAAACTTCGGATCATAAACGCAAAGAAAAAAAAAATATTTTTTTTTTCTTTACAAATTATTTTATTTATAGTTTTTGATAGAATACTAAATGCAGAGCTTAAATATCAATTTTTACTATAGAAAAAATTCGATAACATAACTGGAAAAATTACCTTAACTGAATAGCTGTTTTATTGTTTCATCAATATTCATTATTTTTGTGCACCTAATATTGACATATCTTGACAACTAAATTTGTAATGAGTTAAATTGTCGCAATTATTTCAAATATACCAGAAAATTATTTCTCAAAACCTCCACTAGCTAAGAAATTTTCAAATTGTAAATCAAATATTAATAGTTTTAAAAATTGCAATGTTTTTAATTACAATGAATAACTATGAAAATTGAACTGAGAAACGCAAAATATAAATACATTCCTCGTTATAAATAACACTTTACATTTAGAATATATATTGTTAGTAAATACTTTAAGCTTTTTTCCAAACTCTCTATTTAAAACGAGATTTAAAACATTAAAGATAAAATTTTATACAAGTGATTAAAAAAAAAGATTTAAACATCTTAACATTTAAATAATGCACTATTAATGTACCATTACTAAATATGCACTATTAACAAAACTGCGAAGACATTAAAAGTTACCTGCTAATCTATAAGTAAAACCACCAGTTCTAGGGATTAAGTTTTAATGGTCGTTGACTGCTTCCTTTTCATTGAAAAATGAGACTCAAATCCACTGCTTTAATTTTCAAAGTGTCCAGCTTAGGTGTGTTCATAGATCTGAGATATCAAATATCACGCAGACCTTAATAACGCACCCAGCTAGACATAAGGATAGGTTAAAATGGATGATTCACTTTAAAACGTTAATTTACTTTCACGGTATAAATTCCACAATATACTTCCACAAACTAAAAAGAACACCACACACTCTAATCCGCCGATGAAAATAATCGTCTGCCCTCAACATCTGCGATCATGATCTGCGCAGTAATGTTTACCACAAAGTAACATCTAGCAGGTGTTTCCAGAAAAAGAATAGAAAGAAAACAGTTAAATAAAGACATTTCAAATGCTTTATAGTTTATATGGCTGACAAATAACTTCTAATAAAACTATAATATTCTGTTTTTATATGAGACAGTTTAATATTCTTGGAAATAAGCTGTGAAAATTTAAATTATTATATATTTTTTAATCAGTTGCATTTGTTTTAGGCGTCCAAAGTAAACATAAATTTTAAATAAAAATGGATTTAACAGTCTTTATAAAATAATTACGACATAAATATAAATACTATTCTGTAATCAGATTTCCTAAATACGATTTTTTCATTTTTTACACTCTATTGAAAAGAGCAATATATTTAACAGAGGTGATATCTTATTAAGCACTGACCAGTTTTGGAATAAATTGCTATAGGAATGACATATACTTTATGACATATTTTTAATTCGTTTTTGTTCGGAAACGCATGAAATTGGCTTTTGTTTTTATTCAGAAACTCTGTAATTGAAAGACGTTTTCCATTTTTTAGTAAAATCAGAAGATCTTTCAGAAAAGAATGTCAAAGTCAGCGTTTTGAACCAAATACCCGACGTAACAGGGAAAGAAAAGAGAAAAACCAGTCGTCACGTGACACGAATGGCTTATAACTCGATAAGTAATTTATTTATCAAAAAATGGAAAACTCATTTCGATTCCAAATTGCTTCCATAGTCAGTCCTGCCCATTTTATGCCTTTGCGTTTAAAATTGAGTCAGAAATTATGTCAGAAAGTCTCGCGTTGTGGAGCAGGTCAGTTGAGAACCACCTTAAATATTCAGTACAAGAAAAATCTTGAACGCGTTCGACGGTCACCCCGAGCACCCCCGATGTCGAACTCGCAAAAATGGTGTCCTTACTTTTTAAACAGAAAGCTGATGATTGGGTTGAGTGGCCCCTCAAAATAATAAGAGATTGGAGATTTTTAAAATATTTTTAGTATCACAAAATTAGCAAATGAGTTCTATGCGGTGGTAGGAAAAAAAATTAAATGTTTGTATTTAAAATGCTAACAAATCTCTAAATCGCTAACAGTTTTATTAGAATGGGAGATCTATTTCTGAATTACTTTCCGCCAAAACTTTCCTACGTTACTAAATTTCTATTTAAGGATTTTTACCTGTGTATTATATAGTATATTTTGTTAAATTTCATGAAAATGGCAATGAAAATTGTAAAAAAATATCTGCCTCATGTATGTAGACAAATATTTATTTATTATTTTATTTTGGAAATACAATATATTTAAATAATGTGTGACAATGTTTTTATTAATGATTTAGGTACATGACATAATTCAATTCTATATTTTATGAGTTTTTTTCCAAATTCTCTCTCCGATCACACCGTGAAGTCACAGAGTGTTGGTATTTTGGTCATAGGTTTTACGTGACTTATGTGACTTGCAGTGATGTCATTGCAACGTCACAAAAATTTTTAAAGCTGTCAAAAAGTAATTTTCTTCATGCCATAAGATGTTCTAAAGTTTATTTTAAGTTTTCTTTAGATCTTCAAGACGTTCACATTTTGATCACAGTGTGACGTTACAAAGTGGTGTCATTTTGGTCACAGATATGACGTGACGTACGTGACTTACAGTGACGTCACAATGACGTCACTGTGACTGTGCATGCTCTGTGGGTTGTGTGCTTTATAAAGAGAACTGTAATCAGACTAGAAATTCTATGCATTTTATTAACTTGAATAAAACGTGGTAACATTATTAGGGTATATTTTCAAAATTACTTTCACTAATTTTTTTTTTTTAAATGTGTAGTTTTTATATGTTTTAAAATAAAGGATTTGGATAATCAGGGTGCATTCAAAAGTTAGTTTAAAGGTTTTTTGCCTTATGTAATCACAGAAAAATATTACGAATTCTGCTATTAGCCGAAGGGATTACGAATTACGTAATTTAATTACTAAATATAATTTTTTTTTATCATGAGTATCGGTGGCAGAATCCTTGGAAATTCCAAAGAGTGTATGCACCTTGTGTAATTAAATTTAAGTACAAAAAACTTTATGAAATTCCCTTCTCAGTTTTTAAGATAGATAATTAATGAACTTTTGTCACTGTTATGGAGAAAAAGCACATCTTTCTGCATCATGTATTATTAAAGGCGAGAAATAAATTATTTCTTTGACGCTTAATTTCAGCAATTTGTAAGGGTGTGGTAATTGAGCTTCTTACTTTCAAGTTAATTTTTTTTTTCGCTGAGATTTATAACGGCTTCGTATGATAGTGTCATTAAAAATTCTATGTTCATTCATGATTTTTTCGCTAAATCTTGTCTGAAGAATACCTTAATTGACGGAATTTTGCCCATAATATAAAAGCGTCTTGCTTAATTTCTTCTGATTATGATATTCGGAAAAATAAATCACTTTCACTTCGCACCTTTAATGAACAATCATTTTTTTTTTTAGGGTTAATGGCAAGGAAGGAAAAATCATGTTTTAATGAAGTTGGTGGGATTGTTTTTAATAGAAGTTTATGGTAAAGACATTTTTTACCGTTAATAATTTTATAAATATAGAAATAGAAATTGGAGAAACCGTTATACACCTAAACGTAATGAATATTTTTGGGGGTTATTCCTAATTTAAAGAAAAATAATTCGAAAGTAAGTAATTCGAAAATAGGTAATTCGAAAATAAAAAAAAAATATATAATAATTAAATATATAGATTGAAAGTTATTGAAGCATAATTAAAGTTTTTCAAAGCATAAAAAAATAATTTGTTATAAACATGATACACTGCTCAAAACAATTAAAGGATATTTGAAGTTTTATATAAAATAAAGATATAAACGAAATTTTTTTTGCCGAAAATAGAAGAAGAGAATCACAAATGCAAATTTTTCTGGTTTTCAAACTGTGGAGTATGCAAATTTTGAGTTCGACGTCAAAAACGTCGCTTCAGCGGCAGCGAATGAAATTTGACTTTCAACTGGATAAAAGAGAATGAAGACAAGGATGATCGGCATTCAGTGATTGCTTTGTTTCGATGAGTACGATGTCTCAGCGAAGTCATTTGGCAGATTCAGAAGCTTGGAGAATTGTTGATAGGTTAGAAGGGGGCCAAACTCAAGCCGAAGGAGCGCAAGCCATTGGAGTGTCACAAAGTGTCATTTCCAGGATCTGGAACCGTTTTTTGGAGAGTGGATGTGCAGGCCGAAGACCAGGGCATGGTCGTAGACGGGCAACAACGCCCAATGAAGATCGGTATTTAGCGTTAACAGCTCGGAGACACCGAAACATGAACGCTACTCTTCTCCAACAACACCTTCGCTCGGCTACAGGCACCACGATTTCAACTCAGACTGTCCGAAACCGACTCCATGCTGTAGGTCTGTATGCTCGCCGACCGATGGTATGTGTTAGATTAACATCAAGGCGTCGTCGCGACCGCAGGGAGTGGGCAACCGAGCATGTCAACTGGAGGAGAAATGAATGGAGCAATATTCTGTTTTCTGACGAGTCCCGTTTTTCTGTGCATCCGGATAATAGGCGTATTTTCATCTGGAGGGACCGTGGCAGTAGGAATAATCCTGCGTTCGTGCACGAAAGTGCAGATTTGGCGGTGGAGGAGTGTTGGTGTATGGTGGCATCTCCATTGACGGGCGCACTGACTTCTACATCATTCGAGATGGAGCTCTGACTGGTCGCCGATATAGGGATGAGATCCTCAGACCTATTGTAGTCCCTTACGCTGCAGCAATCGGAGATAACTTCATTTTAATGGACGATAACTGCAGGCCACATCGTGCAAACCTGGTGGAGGATTTCCTTTTCGAGGAAAGAATCGTTCGAATGGAATGGCCAGCGTGTTCTCCAGACATGAATCCAATCGAGCACGTTTGGGACGCTCTAGGAAGACGAGTTTCTGGCCGCCAACAACCCCCACAAACTCTCCAAGAACTGGAAAGAGCTCTTCTGGAAGAGTGGGGCAGAATGCCACAACTCGTCATTAATAGCCTCATTGAGTCCATGCCTCAAAGGTGTTCAACGTTGCTGGCCGCCCGTGGAAACCATACCCCCTACTGAAAATGATTTTCTTTGAAGAAAACACCTTTTCTTATTCTTTTTTTCTCATATGCACAAATTGTGTTTTTTTCCTTTTGTACACAAATGCGCAATAAAATGCATTTTTTTCTGCCAAACATGTGTAATTTATTTTCATATAACCTACTATGTCTGTCGACTATGTATCAATCAGCTAAAAAGATTCCCAGATACAAAATCCACCTAAAACTGCAATATCCTTTAATTGTTTTGAGCAGTGTATATAATGTAATACAAAATATATATGCTATAACTGAATGTCAAACGAGCGGTAAATTTCCTATTTTGTATGAATATTTAAATTTATAAACAATAAAAATATTATGCTACATGAGCTAAAATCTAATAAGTGTGATTTCACAATCCTCAGAATGTCTCTAGGCATTTCTTTGCACTATAAAATCTCATTTCATGATAAAATAATTATCTGTGATTGTTCTGCAATATTATATTACTTATACTGTGAAAATCTGTCTTTCTAATCTTTAAAATGAAATTTAAATAGCTCAAAAGTAACTAATTTCCGATATCCTCAACCCATAACTTGATCATTAAAACCACCAACAAACAATAATTATTAAAAATTTTAAAAAACCCATGCATTTATTATAAATTTAAATCTCATGGAGCATAATAATGTAATTGCTATATCTGTGAAATGTGGAATACTTATTTTGTTGGGTTTAAAGTTTTGTCCCTCACTTTTTGGTGACTACTGTGAAGGTGTATAAATTCCTCACATTTCCACAAGATGGTAGTATGCATTCAGTATTGTTTCCAGTTGGGGAGTACATGCTGCACTTCAAAAGTCGCCATTGCTTGCTGTTTGATCATAAAAAAGATTTTCTGGGATGAAAAGAATGGGGAAATTGTAAGCGTACATTTAATAACCCTCACTACTGTCCTCATTGTTAATTTAAACATGGATATTTACAGATTTACACGTAGATTAGATATGTCTTCGAAAATAGTGCATACAACATTCCAAACATGTTCTTGGAAAATTTGCAAAAAATGTCACTACTGTCCCCGTCACTTATGTCCCTTACGATTTATGTTTTGTCTGATAAAAACTGCCATAACATTTTCCAAGGAAGTTTGTGCCATTCTACTCATTATTATTCTGCAATATACCAGTGGTTATTAAAAAATCAAATTGAGCATAATATGAGACTTTTAAAAGTCAGATAGCAGCAGAAAATCACTAGCCAGAAATCACACTTACGATATTTAGGTCCGTATCAGGGTTCCTACAATTACAAGCGTCTAGTCCCTGCACTTTGGCTACGATTTCAAAAAATGGATCGTGCTGCGTCATGCGCATTGCTCTAGACCGTTTCAACGAGAACCATATTAATTTTATTCCATTTCGCGGCAGTTTTTTTAAATTCGTAAAATTATTTTGATTTAAAACATTTAGCGTAATATAACTAAATATTTTCTTTCACAATTTTCATTATTTTTAGTTTTTTTTTTTTTTTTTTTTTAACATTCTTAAAGAAATTCAATTTCAGACTTTTACTAAAATACATTTTTTTTTTCATCCGGATTTTTCAATTTTTAAGGATTTTTAACCGTTTTATAGCAAAGCGAATTTTTAACATAAAAAAAAAAAAAAAAAAAAAATTAACATTAAAAAAACATCACTGGACGCACGAAACTCGCTTTGCAGACATCTCTAGAATGCACGAAATTCATTCCGGCCGCGGTCAATAACTTGTATATGTACGCTTCGCGTACATTAACCGAAAAAAAACATCACTGGACGCATGAAACTCGCTGTACAGCATTCTCTAGAATGTACAAAATTCATTTATAACCAAATTTCTTATTTATTTCCATTTTGTTTTAAACTTTCCTTCTCTTACATATTGAAAATGGAAATTTTACATTTTTTTAATTCAAATTATTTTTTATAACTCAAATAAATACTGAAAAAAAAATTTCCGCCGCTGGGATTCCATCTCAAGACCACAGAACGGAAGAGAAATGACATACCACAGAGCTATACGCACTCATTTTGAAATGGCTTAGAACAAAATTTTAAAGTATCAGACGAGAACGCATGTAGGCAGAGTGATCCGTTTTTTTTTAAATCGTAGCCAAAGTGCAGGGACTAGACGCTATACTACAATTTCAGGGTAAAGTATTTTCTTCTAGAAAAACTAAACTCGATTTATGTAATTGCAAGATTCCATAAGTCAATTTTGTGTGTAAGTAAATTCTGGTATTTTTTTTTTTACTAAGCTCAGGAAAATACCCTGACCTGTAGGACCCCTGTATATGTAGATTTTAAATTTTAGAAAAACGGGAATAACTAATATGCTTTATGGTAAAATATCAAGGAAAACATTAATGAAATTCGTTACTTACTTTATTTTTAAATCATAACGTAATGGTATTTTAAATAACTATACATATTTGGGTTCAAATTTAAGGGAGGGACCATACAAAAGCTGAAAATAAATCCACCTACGACAACCGCCATTTTGTTGTCAGTGCGTAGGCGTAGTATTCATGGGGTGGTGTGTCGGTACTGAAACGTCTTTCTTCGCCTGAGAGCCTTCTTTTATACAGCGTGTTCCTTAGCTTCGCGTCAATCGGCGTTGGGTTACGAAAACGCCTACCGTCAATGATCGTCATTAGTACAGCCTCCTTATGGCAAGCCCCGTAAGAAGAATTATTATTCCTCTACTCGTTATTCAGATGAAAATGCAAGAAAAGGTATCAGAGATGGCAAGCGATTCTTGAGAAAAGAATAACAAAAAGAGTATAACAGAAATCGTCGGAGAGACGCTAAGTTAGACTTCAGTGAGCAGATTGAGAAGAAATATCTACGAAGATGTTGACTAATTAAAAATTACTCTATGGAATTCATCAACTAAATAGCGGTCGAAGAAATAAATTAACAAATTCAGCAGTAATTTTTGTGGATGAAAATGCTGAAGAGGTACACGAAAATGAATTGAGTTTGCCAAGAACCTCTTCTACCCTTAATGATATTATGAAATAAAATTGAGCCTCCTATACGTCTTAAGAAGAAAAGCTATAATCTATTTGATTATGATTCTAGAAAGAAGTTATGATGCAGAGCTGACTGAATCTCAAAACCCAAATCTCCCAAGTGTGAACTACAGTCTATTAACACGTGATTTATGAACAATAATGGACTAAAATATACAGTGGTGGCCAAAAGTTTGAACATTTTTTGAAAGTTTCATGTTTTTCAAATTTGTGTGCTTGTAGAATATATTAATTTTCACTTAAATACAAACGTTTATATATCAAATTGAAGGTAATTTTATGTAAAATTTAATAATAAAAACAGTATTGCAATATCTGTATTACAAAAAAAGTTATGCTCATTTTAGTATAACAAACAAACACAAAACGTTTTGAATAAGGACGTGTTTTGAAAAGAAAAACGTACTAGCCAATCACAAACACTGTTCTGAGGACCAATCAAATGTCTGTAACTATAGTTTAGGTTATTTGGATGGTAAAAGAGTTATTGTTGTGGAAATATTTTGCGGAATGATGCATACTAGTACAATTAAATAGAGTATTGCTGTTTTTGAATATTCAAAGTCCTTTTTTAATTAAACTAATTTTAAACAATGTTATCAACAAAAAGAACTAATTGGACATCTAAAAAAAGAAGCCGAATTGTCATATTGAGAGAAAATGGCCTCTCTTATGCTGAAATTGTAAGACAAGTTCGTGGTTCAGTGACTTGTTCTGGCGTACGAAAGTTCTGTTTACGTTATGAAAAAACGAAATCAGTGGAAAATAAGGCCAAATCACGCCGAAAAAAATGCACAAGTGCTACTTCCTATAGAAAAATTAAACGGCTATGCCTTCAAGATAGAAAATTTTCATCAGATGCCATTAGATGTGAAATGAATGCAGCGGGTATTGCAGTAAGTTCAACAATAATAAGAAGAAAGTTATCAGGATTTGGACTACAAGCTAGAATTTCAAGGAAAAAACCATATTTAAATCAAAATCAACGCGAAAAACGAGTTAAGTGGGCAAAAGAACACATTAAATGGTCAGAAAATCAATGGAAACAAGTAATCTGGAGCGATGAAAGTAAAATTTCGCTCTTTGGTAGTGATGGTAGAAAATACGTGAGGCGTAGAGTAGGAGAAGCACTGCATCCTGATTGCATTGAAGCAACTACAAAAAACCCAACAAATGTCATGATTTGGGCATGTATGTCTGCAGATGGTGTGGGCCGAATTCAAGTGATTGATGGCATCCTGAATGCCAAAAAATACATTGGAACTGTCCTGGAACCAAAATTGATACCTTCTATCAGGGATCTCTTCCCCAACAACACACCATATATTTTTCAGCAGGATTCAGCTCCATGCCACACAGCAAAAGTACGCAAAGCATGGTTTCAAAATAAAGGCATATAGATATATTACCATGGCCAGGAAACAGCCCTGATCTCAATCCGATTGAAAATTTGTGGCGACGTTTGAAAATTCTTGTACGAAAAAAACGTCCATCCAATAAAAGACAACTTATTGAAGCTATAAATGATTCTTGGCACCATGTGATTACGAAAGATGAACTCCAAACACTCGTTCACTCGATGAAAAGACGCTGTGAAGCTGTCTTAAAAAATAAGGGTTATCCTACTAAGTATTGATTGTGTTAGTATCACTTTAAAAAAATGCAAATCTAAGATAGATCTTACTATTAGTTGCATAACTTTTTTTGTAATACAGATATGGTAATACTGTTTTTATTATTAAATTCTACATTAAATTACCTTCAATTTGATATATAAACGTTTGTATTTAAGTGAAAATTAATATATTCTACAAGCACACAAAGTTGAAAAACATGAAACTTTCAAAAAATGTCCACACTTTTGGCCACCACTGTATATGATCAATATTAAATATAAAAAAACTTTATGTCTTAGTGTCATTGATCATCATAATATAATAAATATTAGCATAGTTGCCAACTTTTATGCATTTTTTTCTTACCATTAAAATTAAAAGTTAAATTTGTCTTATTTAATCGACGAAATTTGCGATTAAATAAGTCAAAATTTTCTTTTGGTAACAAAAAATCGTAAAAGTTGACATCTAAGGTAGTAACCGTGTAGTGACTATGGTGATAAAGTAGCCATAGCAAATATCTCATAAAAGGACTTCAAGTGTCGGATGGGGGGAGAATTAGCTTTACTTATTCCTATCTCAATATCTCAATAACTATTCTCTAATAATTTATATATATATATATATATATATATATATATATAATTTTATTATCATACTAGCTAACTCACCAGGTGTTGCCCGGGACGACTTAATTGTATCTGAATTAATATGCTCTGAAGTTCTGAGATATTTCAGTTTTAAAATTTGATCAAATACTCAAATCAAGACATATAACATAAAGTTTTTAGCCAATGTCTTGGTAACATTTGAGATATACTGAGTAACAATATGGTATTACATTGATGTTATTACTATTACGTTTTTTGTAAATTAGTTATCTTCATTGGGGGCATAAATATTAGGGGCAAAAACGAAACCTGTTACATATGCTGTCACCAAGTGATATTAGAAACAAATTATATGTAGGATATTATAATTTACAATATTAAGGAACACATTACAGGGTTAGATTTATTTCACCAAAAATGTGGCTTGGCACTTCTTTCCCCGACCCCTCAATTGTACTTAAAGAAGTAATCAGACGTATTGATTTTGTGCTTTAATAAAAATATCTTCTAGTTACAAATGAGTTAGTGCAGGGAGGGTGGTCGAACCTGCGTGCTATCAGGCAAAATGTCACCACTAATTCTGAGTAGAAATCACTTTATTTAATAACAGAAATTCTCTGATTAATTAAGGCGAAAATTAGTGTTCGGAAAAATTAGTTGCAGTTAGCCTGCTGGTATGAAAGTTTCCCACTCCTATCTTATTATAATTTTAACAAGAACGAAAAATCATGCGTAAAGCATAGATTATGTAACACTTTCCAACTCTTCCAAAATAATTTTACAAATCATTACCGTTTATTAAGGTGAGAGATATTATCTAAGTAAACAATTTGGAAAACGCATAACATATTTAAAAACCCAATTTCGTGAATTATTAACAATATTCGGAAAAATATCCGAATTCTTTTGTGCAGCCCTTTATATAATCTATAGATTTTTATATATGTTACAAAGAACGCTAAATTTTAGTTCAAATAGGAAACGCGTAGCACAGTTTAAAATTTCCCTATTGGAATTTCCCTCAGTAAACGTAAATGTATTCCAGAACTTTTGTGCTGCCTTGTATATGATTTATAGAATTTATACACACCAAGTAATACAAAAATATTAGTTAAATTCAAAAACGCGTTAAGCAACTGAAAAAGAACTTCCAGCAATTACGGTTAACAGACAGTACCAAATTATTTTGTGTGTCCCTGTAAATGAACGATAAATGCTATACTCTAAATTTTCTATAGTAAGCTTCTTGTAATGCACCTTCGTCACTATATCAATTTCAATTCGTTTGAAATATTTAAACATCCTTAAAATAAACCACAAGCAATTTTTTTCCATATACCGTAATGCAACGGAATTCTTTTGAGTGTCCCTGTAAAACAAATTTAAGTGCTATACACACCATATTCTATAGTAAGCCTCTGGTAGTGCACCTCAGTGATACATATCAATTTCAGTGTGTTTCAAATTGTATAACATCATTTAAATAAACCGCAAATTATTTTTCCCCGAAGAACGTGATGTAACGGAATTCTTTTGAGTGTCGCTGTAAAAAAAACTATAAGTGCTACACACTTTATATTCAATTCCGAACATGCCATAGTAAACTTCAATAAGATATATCAATTGCATGACTATACATATATATTTACGTGAATTAGAGCACGGAGAGACAGACAAGCCGAATTCATAAACACTTTTCAACAATGTTGGAAAGTGTTAAAAATTCAGATTTATCAAGTTATTTTTAGAACATTGAAATCATTTAACGAAATTAACTGAATACGATGTGTGTATTTCGATTGCTAAAACAAAAATGTTCTCAAAAAAAATTATTTTAAATCTGTTAATTTCAATTAAACCAATAAATCATCTGTTCTAATAAGCCAATCTGCAACTATCATGGGAGAGTTTGTCACATCTGAACTATTATGGAGAAGTGCTACATTATTGTGAGTGACAGAATATTAATTGCTTTATGAATTTTAGAGCTGTTACATCAGAACTAGTCAATATCAAATGTTTCCTCGAATCTGTGTGCCAATTTGTTAAACTTCGTAGCACAATTGTCTATGCATTTAATACTTACCGTAATTTCTGGAGTATAATCCGCGTATGAAACTACACTTGCTTAGACCAGGATTGCTAGTTTGTATTCCTTTATTATTCAGAAATTACGAATTCATACCGAAATAATATTAAATTTATTTAATAACGAAATGTCTGTTATTAAATAAAGAAAAAAAATACTATTCTTAATTTCTTGTTTGAATTCGGTATTTCAAAATAAAAGAAAGAGACAAAACTGACAACTCTGGCTTAGACTAGTGATGGGCATAATGAATGATTTTTTCATTCGAATGAATCATTCGGTCATGCGCAAAAGCATATTTGCTAAAATTCGTATTTTTTAAGTCAGTCACTACAGTAGATTATGTAAGCAAAAAGGAAGGAAAAGTACAGCTGCCAAAATTTGTATTCTATTTAACGAAAGACATTTTAATTTTATCTGCCTTTTTATCAAATTATAATTAACCTCCTGAGACCCCGCGTTCATCCTATTGGACATATTTATTTTTCGCATAAAATATTTAATTTCAGTTGGAACTTGTAAAAACTTACTGTCCATTATAATGGATAGTCTAATTCGGCTATCTGTATACAGAAAGAGTAAAAAAATCGCAAGAAAATTTGCATTTTAAGCATTTGAAAATGGCGGCTAACAGGTGAGAGATTGTTGAAGGTAAGTATACAGTATTATCTCAAATTTCATATATATTTTTTAATTTTTTTTAGATTAATTCAGCATATATCTAATTTTAAATGTTGTATTAATGAGATTAAACCGTAGTTTAAGTATGTGAATGTATACTTTGGAGAGTAAACACATGTTTTCATCGATGTCCATTGTATTGGACGTTGGGTCTTCATCAGTTGTTTATATTCATACTGGGATTTTTTTTAACCTTCCTACCCTGTTGAAAAAAAGTTACGTTTTACCTGAATGGGTCGATTAGACCCAGTTTAGTGTACATTTATTCTAGCTCAAAACAAGTATTTTTATCTAGCTTTATTTCATATATTATTTTTGTATTCACTATTAGAGACAACAAAAGTTATAATTCTCTAAATAAAAGTGATAATTTTTTTTTCATGATGGTGGAAGGGGGGGGGGGAGGGTTCCAAAGCTTGCAAAACCCCTGAATATGAACAATTTATATAAAATAAATATCGAATATAATAAATATAAATTATGTACTAGTACATACCGTTTTTTTATGTAGGTGGAGGGGATTTACACCATTCAGTTTTGTTGCAACTAATAAAGGAGGATGGAGACTCCGCCGTTTCACCTTCTGTATCGGAAACATCTGTTTTTTCATCAACCTCTTCGATGGATAAAGGATCAGATTCATCTGTTTCAATCAAATCATTATCACTCCCTTTATCAGATTCATCACTAGGGAGCTCTTGCCAAAGCTTTCTGATTTCATCATCAGTAAGACCGCGCTTATTACGTGCCATATTGCATAAAAAATGGCTAAATACTCCAAAACAAGAAAAACATTACTTGCGTATATCAGTATGGTAGCGCCATCTATCGATCATTATTCGAAATACATACTATTTAATTGTTTTCCATGCATTTATACGCGATTAGTGGTATGGGTCGATTAGACCCATTCAGGTAATATGTGACTTTTTTTATTTTGGCTAAAAAAAATAATTCCTGAAGTCTGAAAAAATTATAAACCGAAGATATTTATCTGTTTGAGGAATACTTAAAATATAAGAGCATTTATTTAAAACCCGAGGGAGCTATCATGAAACAAAAAATAGAAATGGGTCGATTAGACCCATTCAGGGTAGGAAGGTTAATACTGAAAGGAAAGATTGGTTTTTACTGAAAATTCCATACTGTATTAAAAAAATAAATAAATACAGAAATAGATTATATACATTTATATTGGTAATTAAATAATTAATTAAATATTGTCCTAGAAGTGTATAATTCTAAAGATAAAATGCTTGTTCTAAATGAGTACATTGGTTAATTTGTTTTTCAATGGAACGTGTTTTTGTCGCAGTACTTAGTAAATAAAGATATTTATAAATAAGCTTTTCTTTTAATATGTTCTTATTTTCTTATTCATTGCAAGATTTTTGTATCGTTTTTCTGTTAGTATGTTGTATCTAATTAAATTAATTAACTTAATCAAATTAAAGTAACCAAATTTAAATAAAAAATTAATTAAAGATAACATTGTAAGCTTATAAATAAACTCATTTTTATTTCTTTTAAATTTCCGCTTGGCATTCAATTGCCAATTGTGGTAGTTGTGCCACTAATTATTATCATTATGCTAAGGGTTGTTGTTGAGATAAATTTAAAACAAAATTCTAATTGAAAATGATTTAAATTTTACTAAATTGACATAATTTTTTTTTTATTTGATGATGTAAAAATTGAAATTATGGGATGCTTAGAAGTGATGGATGAGTAATAGAAACACACTTCTGACGACAGAAAAGTTTGCTTTGAAAGTAATAGACGTTTTCACTATAAATCTGATTTTGGAGGCCTGTGGTTTTTTTTTTTTTTTTAGCGATATTTGGAAACTGGCGTTATTTAGATCTAGAGAAAGTTTTTGAAACAATTTTGGAAGCAATAAAATAAATTACGACGTGTCAGATCTTGACATTAGTGATGAAGGTAAGAAGGAGGAAAAGAACAAAGAAACTGGATTTATGCCTATTCATCCAATTATTATACTCAATTTATATTTTAGTGTGAAACAGCTTTTGAGAAAATTGAAGTTGAATTATCCAAGTCATGACGAAAACGCAAGCCCAACTCTTTTCTACCTAGCAAACCGCGCGCAATCGCAAAAAATCAGACGGAAGTACGAGTTTCTCAGTTCTAAAAAGAGTATAAAACAGTTACCTAAAATAATGGACAAATAAATACATTATGAGGCAAAATCAAATTTTATTTAAAAAACAAAACAAAAAAACTGAATTTGTATGCATTAAATGCAACTTGTATATCTGTTTAACTACCAAAAATAATTGCTTTGCAGAAGCACATTCATAAAATGATGAATTTTAAGTTCATCTATTTATTTTTTGTGTGTAAATAATTTTTTTATAATAATAATAATTATTATTTAGTGTCTAATTAAATTTTTTATCCTTAATTTATATCTAATTAAATTTTGTGTCATTATTTTTTGTCCAATATTAAGAATTTTCCATTCAGATTCATGTGATTCAATAATATGTTTTTCACAAGACGAAGACCCAACGACAATTTTATTGGACATGCTAAAAAACTATATAGATATATTTATTTTAAATACCGTAATTTCCGGCGTATAAGCCGCAGCTCAAAGAGTCGTTTTTCGACCCAGAAATTTTATTCAATAATTGTAGTTAAATATTTACAGCGATCTTTTAAGTTACATTTTATAAAATAATATTTCTGGGTCGAAAAACGACTCTTTGAGCTGCGGCTTATACGCCGGAAATTACGGTAAATGGACATATTTATTGATTTCTTAGTCTCAAAAGAAGCAATAATCTGAATTATGATAAAATTTGCACAAAAAAATCGAGCTTGGGGCCTCAAGAGGTTAAAATCAAAAACTTCTGCTTTGTATTTAAAAATCTCTGGTAGTATTTGAATAAAATGCTTTTAAGTTTGACACATATGCTTCTGCGCATACCCGAATGGTAATCCGAATATCAAAATCATTTATTCTTCCCATCACTAGCTTAGACCTTGAAATTATATGGAATTTTTCAAGTAAAATATGCATCTCGATCCAGTAAATCACATTTTACTAAATACAATTTCTGAGTCTAAACATATTTATTTGATCCGCGGATTATATGCCGGAATTACGATACATGGTTAATACTAACTTATACGTCGCTAGCCGAAATTATGGTCTTTTCTATTTATGTTTTAGATTAAATATAACATATAATTTTTCGCTGTATGGTATTTAATTCCCTTTTTTCTATTAAATCATCGTTAAATTTTCTTTTAAATGATAAATATTTGCATTAACTTAAATGTTTCATTTTTTAAAAACAGGATTAGTACAGTCCATACTTTGAGTACCGCTATCTCGGAATAGTAATCGCAAAACTTTATTTCCAATTAAAAATTTCAATGGATGATGCTAGTGGAAACGTGATGGTCTCCTTTCATTACAAAGGTACCCTAAAGTTTAAAATAATTTCAAATAAAATTGCACATTAATCATCATTGTTAATAAGAAATATTGAAAGTTGTGTTATAGGTCTCTTTTAAAGTATCCATTCACATTATTTAGTTTTACAACCCGAATTTATCCGTCACTGCCAAAATGCACCTGTATCGCTTTTCTAAGTTTCCAATAAAGGTGAGACAGATTAACTTTCTATATGACTACCAAGTCATTAAATTTTATATCTCTTTTCGGAATTTTCCACTCATATCATTGTTGTAATTGACACGCATATCCCCTTGATCAACGTTTCCAGACTTATTGATTGAATGATAGAATTTTTGCGTTATTTGTCATCTTCATACAGGAGTTTTTTTTTGTTAAATACTGTTCAGGAGCAGCTGTCAAAAGTGTTCCAATAAAAAAAAATGTCCTTGAGTGAGAGCATTGATATCATTACGATCTACTGAAATAGTAGGTAGTGTTAGATTAAGTTAAGTTAATTTAGACAAGCTTCTGCTTGACAAAGTTAAGTTAAGAACTCCTCGTACGTCAAAATTTGCTTCTCAACAGTTATTTCAAGCTATTGCTTCATATATTTTATCTTTGCCACCTAAAGACCGTAGTGATAAAGCGATCCTGGAGGATTAAACTTCCACTGTATGATTTCAGATACAATCCTATTCTTTAGTTTCACTTTATAATGAGTAGAAATTATTTTTCATATAATATTGTCATCACCCACGAAATTGATACCGCAATCACTATTTCGTGAGGCATTCCTCCTTCAAGATGAGAATCGTTGCAGTACAGCTAAAAATGCCCCACTTGTGAGATCATTAAACCAATTCCACGCAAGCATATTTCTTAGTCAAGCAAACGAAAACACGTGCATAATATTTGACTGGTCTTATTTCTCTCCCATTTCTAATTTCCACAGAGAATTCTCCAGCAAAATCTACACATATTTTCGAAAATTCTGCTGAGAACAACAACTCTGCATTCTGGTAAATGAACAAGTATTCGAGATGTGGTTTTGGCTCTAATTCTGCAACATATTATACATTTCCAGATACATTACTTTATTTCAGATATTTCATTTACAATCGAGTATTTTTTTTTTTCTAATTCTCCACCTGAAGATGTTTTTCTTGATAATGTTATATTATCAATTTCATAACATCATTATTTCTAGGTAGTACAATAAGATGTTTGCAATTTTCAGAAATTTCATCATTATTAGGTCTTCTACCGACTCTCAGTATTTTCATTTAAAGATGTGTGATAATTTTACCCTGCTTCCAAGAGTTTAATTACCTGGGAAAATTCTACAGACTGTATCTTTTTAATGAATAAGTCAGTGACACGTTTTAATTCTTCCGTACTCAGCTCAGAATTCCAAATTCTCTTTTATTAGAGAGTGAATTTTGGACAAATCTTAAACATCCGGCTATAATTCTTTATAGTTTAGTCCATCAAGAGAAATTAGTTAATACACAGTATATACTAGTGTATAAGCCGACCCCAAAATATGCCTGATGAAAACATGTTTAATACCAGTATTTTACAATAATGTTCTTCGTCTTATATAATTCACAATTAAATGAGATAAAGCAGGGCGTAGAAAATTATTCTGAATTACTGGTGCTAAACTTGTTTGCATCTCGGTTTTGGGGGTCGGCTTATACACGAGTATATACGGTATTTAAATTTTCCGTGTCTTTACTGCATTTACAATAACTAAATCATCATTTACCTCGCCCACTTCCTCCATAATAATTTCATCTTTACACGTATTTGGGACCACTAAATTTCATCTTTTATTAACCAGATTGGTCCTTTGTACCATTTTTTGCGGTCAGTTAATTCCTTCGAAGAGTATCCTCTAGTTAATAGCTCAGCAGGATATCAGAGTATCTACAGGGATGAAGATTTCCTATTTCTTGTACTTTTGAAACGGATTACAAACAAATTGCTTGTACTGTAATTTCCGGCCTATAATCCGCGGATCAAGCAATCAAGTACGATCCAGAAATTGTATTTAATAAAATGTAACTTAGTGGGTTGCTGTAAATATTTGACTTCATTACTAAATGTTATTTCTGGGTCAAAACATAATTGTTCGATCCGCGGATTACAGGACGGATATTACGGTATCTTGATCGAATCATCCCTAGATCGAATAAAAGACCATTTATTCAATCTGTTCAATAGGTATAATTTTTAATAGAAAACAATTCTCAAAAATATTCTCTCATCCAAACTTTAATTAATGCACCTAATATTAACATTCTTAGAAGGGTGATTTCCTTTAAAGGTGCAATCCTCAAACTTTTGGATTTCAATTAGCTTCGTAATAAAAGTATTTAAAACTAAAAAATTTACATTAAATATATTTAGAATTAACCAACATTTACCTATCTATATTAATATAGAAGCATCGATTTCTTTTTATATTTAAACAAAATAGAAAAATCATTTAGGCATAGATTATGAAACACTTTCCTATACAGACTATGCTAACAGACTATAATTTTGAAATTTTACTTTCTCACACAATGGAAAATAATGTAAAAAGACATTTAAAAAAACGCATACCTTAGTAAAAATCCATTTGCTGTCCATATCAGATAATGTGTGCGAATGCCTTTGTGCAGCCCTGTATAGGGCCTATAAAATTTAAACACAACACGTAATACACTAAAAATTAGATAAGTTTAAAAATACACACCAATGCAGAAAAACACTTCCGCCTATTGTCGATCGAAGTCAATCCTTTAACTGAAATCTTTTGTGCATCTCTGTAAATAAGCGACAAATGCTAGGTACTCCATAATCTAGAGAAAATTTGTTGTAGTGCAACTTAGTGATTCTTGTAAATTTCATAACGTTTCAAGTGTCATATTATCATTAAAATGCTCCTGAAACGATTTTTCCCCATAGATCATAATGTAATGGAATTTTTTGTGCATCTCTGTAAATGAACCATAAATGCTACATATTCTATATTCTTTAGAAAGCATGCTGTAGTGCACCTCAATGATCCTGTTTAATTTCATTATGTTTAAAATATCGTAACATCAATTAAATGCACCGCAAACGATTTTTCTCCATAGACCATAATGTAACGAAAATCTTTTGTGTGACCCTGTAAACGAACTATAAATGTTATACTTCATTTTCCGTACCGTGCATTCTATAGTTAACATGAATACTATATAAAATTTAGGTGGCAATCTGATTATATTTACGAGAGTCAGACAGACAATCCGAATCAATCACTTTTCAACTACTGTGGAACTGGGTTGAGACGTTTTTCAAGGGACTGGATAAAAGTCGCGTGTTAAGCGGGATAGCGTATTAAACGTGATTTGCAAAATGCTGTATAGACCGGGAGGCGGCAGCACAGACAATCACCTCATCGAGTTCACGGCTGAAATTCCAGAATTAGTTAAAATTCGATTCGCATATTAAAACGCAATCGGTCTGCCAAGTCATATCTTGATGGAAAACACCCGAAACCCCAATTTTAGCGGTTGGCTCGTAGGTTTACCGTTGTGTTTTCCTACTCCCAGTCCCCCATGTTTTCATACCTTTGGGTGCAAGAAAACACAATAGTAAATCTACGAGTCAACCGCTAAAATCGGGTTTTAAAGTGTTTTCCACCAAGATAAGACTGGGCAGACCGATTGCGTTTTAATATGCGAATCGAGTTTTAACTAATTCTGGAATTTCAGCCGTGAACTCGATGAGGTGATTGTCTGTGCTTCTGCCTCCCGGTCTAGTAGAAAGCGATTTTATTTACACATCTAATCGTCTAAATGAACTTTAGAGATTTAGTTTACATGTTTACGGTCGAAATTTGGGTCTTTTACGTTTATTTATATTAAAATTTAACTGTATTCAAGTTTAACTCTACGCTTTTTATATAAGACTGACTAGAATAAAAAATTAAAATAAAAATTGAATCAAATATGGCTTTACCGTCGTTTAATGCGTTGCAACCCAAAATAATACATCAAAAATAATTTTCCTGCTAGTCTAATTTTTTTTAACACAAACTCAAAATAATAAATCTTTGCAGAACAACCCAGTTATTAAAATCATATTTAGTACTTGGGATAATGAGTAATATTATAATTAGCCCTTAATTTTTTATATAATAAGGTAAGAAAATATCCTTAGTAATCTTTATTTAAAAAAAAAATTAGTTTGGCAAAAAGTAAACAAAATATAAAATACATTTACAACCACAGTCGCATTTTTTCAGTCTTTACGAGTTTAAGCCTTTTTTTCCCGGTCTTTGTTCAACATCTGGCTTTCGTAAAATGCCATCTACTTCGATCGACGCGCATCGCAATTATTATAACATGCATTATAACACATAGCAGTAATATAACATACATCAAAGACTAACAATGAATATAATGATCTCTAAGAATAATAGTTTTTATGACGCATCTGAGCAAGACCTTGAACGGGGTTCGTAAGCTGTTACCCCAATTTTTAATCGAATTTTTCTATTTAGCATTTAAATAGCAGGAATTGCTGACGCCACGCTTAATTGAACAGGGCCAAAATTTTTTAATATAATTTTTCGCCTTATTTAAATGCAGTAAAGTATTACAAATCCTGCAATTAAACGAAGCATCTGCAATTTCTGCTATTTAAATATTAAATAGAAATTTTCTATTAAAAAATTATGGTACAAGCGTTCTAACGTTTTTTCAGGATTTGTAATACTTTTCTGCGTTTAAATATGGCGAAAAATTCTATTAATTAACATATATTGAACATATTTAGTGATTTCTAGTCTCAAAAGGACCAATAACTTTAATTATGATAAAATTTGCGCAAAAAATACGAGCTTGGGTCTCAAGAGGATATAAATACGTAGTACCTATAGTCGTCGTCTAGTCCGTTCGTCCGTCTGTCAAATCACATATAACAGCGCAAAAACTACCCAATCGAATCGTTTGAAATTTAATATTCGTCGGTACCATGTCAAACTATCAAATGAGAAAAAATTATTTTCCATTACTTTTAAAAATGGGACGATTGACATCACTAAATTTTATTGGAATTCCTCGCCAAGTAAGAAAAAAATTTCTGTGAAGAACAGGGTTGGCAGTTTGGCTTTTTTATAGATTGAGAGATGCCGAATTCATACCGGAAATTTTGGGAGACTAATTTTTACTTTAAGTAGTCACGAGATGTCTGTCATTAAATAAAGCAAAAATTTCTGCTTGAATTTTCTGGTATCAATTCGAAATTTCTGAATAAAAAAGACGCCAAACTGGTAACCCTTCTGAAGAATATTATTAAAATTTAGTGGTTGCAATCGGCCTATTTTTAAAAGTACCAAAAATGCATTTTTGCACATTCGATAGTTTGAGATGGTAGCAACGATATTATCGTTGCAGAATTTTGCCGAGTCATTTTAAATTTTATGAAAATCGAATCAAAACTTAAAAAGATATTAAGAAAAGTTTTCTTCATTCTATTACCGTAATTTCCGGCGTATAAGCCGCAGCTCAAAGAGTCGTTTTTCGACCCAGAAATATTATTTTATAAAATGTAACTTAAAAGATCGCTGTAAATATTTAACTACAATTATTGAATAAAATTTCTGGGTCGAAAAACGACTCTTTGAGCTGCGGCTTATACGCCGGAAATTACGGTAAATCATATCTTAGATAATCTATATAATAAAAGCGCAAGTCATATGACTGAATAAAACAAATACGGCCAAACCACTTCTTTTTTCATATGCCAGGCGGCCATTTTATTCACAATTATTTTTTTAAATGAAATTGCATAAAAGTTCCATTTTACAAAGATCGTTCAAAAAAATTGTTTGTTTGAGAGATGAGTTACATTAAAAAATGCATAGATTCTGAGATAACTTCAGTGGAAATTAGGTTAACAGCCGAATATCTCAATCCATTAGAGTAAATAAACACAAGAGATTCGTTCATTATGAGTCATAAAAATATTAAACCATGGAGGTAATCATTCGCAAAGCAAGATCTCCATGGTGAATTTTGCAGAGCTGTTTGGTGTAGAAAAACAAATTCGCATTTGTAAACGTGGCATACGTAATAATGAAAAAATGACGTGCTCATTCCGCTCATAGCAGACGATATTCATTTCACTGAAATAATAAGGATGATTTTTTTACATTGTGAATCTAGTTATAAAACGAACGCACCTCATATGTCACGTTTAACGTTCAATTTGCAGCTTGTTAAATTCAGATACCTTGATTTCCACCAATTTTTTGAAGTAGAAACATTCGCCTTGTTAAATGGCAAATTAACTAATGCGAAGATAAGGGGAATTATACTACTTAAAAAAAGTGGTGGCAAACAAGGAATCTGAATTTTAAAAAAAGTAGCCCACTGGCAACACTGTCTGTGAGACGTAAAGATCAACCAGTCATCCAAATCTGTTTCTGGTTTGGATATTCGCAGAGCAAACTCTTCATTGTTTTAAGAATGTTGATTAAGAATATTGATTGTTTTACAAATCGCAAGGAGTTTAATTTTTCCGTGCCGTCATTTCTTCCGACAAACACTCAATCTTTACTACAACTTCCCACCAGTTTTTATGTTCCTTTTCATAGTGAATGTTTTGTCAGGAAATATCTGTTTACTTTGAATATCAGTACAAATTTGACCAAATTGAAGATATCACATTCATTATATACAGGGTGATTTTTTTTTAAAGTTGTGAAAGTAAAACCCTATAACAAAAGAACCACTGATTCAAATAACAGGAAATATTACTAGTGTGTTCCCAAAGCAATTGGCATATTTTAGACGTGGTTAAAAAAAAACTTAAAATACCGCCGACAGATGGCACTGTATATGCAGCAAAGTTGTGATATGAGCTAGTGCACGACACACATACAGTGGCGATAAAAGCGTGAAGCACGTACATCTCGTGTTCATTATTCCAGGGATATCCTGGCAATGACTGTGCCATTGACGGACCGTGCGTTGTTAGTGAAACTGCATTACCAGAATCAAGACCTCCTTATCATAGTATCAGACCTCTCAATCAGCAAGTTTCCTATGACCGCTATACTTGTCCTGCTACTAGCGCCATCAATCGTCAGTAATAGGAGTATTTACGACACGAAATAACACGAAATTTTTTCACAGCTCCATTTGTTCTATGCATTTGCTTATGAACTAGTATCGGTAGCATAGCTGCCAACTTTTACGCTTCTTTCTGCACCACTAAAATTTTATAGTAAATTTTATCTTATTAAATTGACAATATTGTGTGATTACATGACGAAAAAAATTCTATTAAATTTTAGTGGTAAGAAAAAAGCGTAAAAGTTGGCAGCTATGCGGTAGCAGAGCTGCTAGATTTTTCTATAGATTTTTCTATTCTCTTTTTGGATACCAGTTTTTTAGTACAGACAATTTTGTTTTGTTTGATCGGAGAATTCTGGGATTTAAAAGAACAACATTTTCTCTAAAAATATACTGGTGTTCAAAAAGCCAGAGCCTTGGCAACTCTGCGGTAGTATCCACCAGGCGGCGATACTTTCCGGAGAAAGTCAATTAATAAGTTGGCAATTACCGCGGACATTTTCTCCCATAGACTTTCTCCGGATTGTCAAGTCTGATCTATGATAAGGGAGTCTTGACCAGAATAATGACAGCGCAGCAACTGCTCTAGAGATTTAGAACACTTATGAACTTAAGAAAAGGTCCAATGACGATAGAATATTTACGGAAGTTGGTTTTGAAATTTGAACAGACTGCTTCACTGAGCCTAAAACCCGGTAATGGAAGGAAACCAGTTGATGTTAACGCACAGCGCCATCATTTTAAGTTTTTTAACTACGCCTAAAAAAATCCCATTGCTTTGGGAGCATACTGGTGAAATTTCTGGGTCATTTGGATCAATGGTTCTTTTGTTATAGAGTTTTACTTATACAACTTTATAAAAATCACTCTGTACTTTCGCAATTTATGGAAGCACGTTGGTTTACTAACATTGAAAATCTTCGTGTTCACAGCTGCCGCTTCCCAAGAAATATGCTTGCATACGATTTTTCAATCGGTTCAACTGTGCACTTTAAATTTTTTGTGGAGAATCTTTGCTATCTGTGTTTCACTACTGCCCATTAAGAGCCTTACACTAGTCACGGGAAGAAACACTCAAGCTATAGTTAAGTCTATGGGAAGGTTCTTGATAGATTTCTCGCTCGCATTTTAATATTTTTAAATGATTTTTTTTCCATAAGATAGCTGAGGCCGGTCCCTAACGTTGTTAGTTTTTACTTTTTTAATTTTAGTTACAGTTTTTTTTTATAAGCGGACACTTTCAATTTCAGAACCGGTTGGAAACGGTTCTGAAAGTGAAAATACCCTTATATAAAAAAAAACTGGAACCAAATTCGAAAAAGTAAAAACTAACAACGTTAGGGATTGGCTTCAGCTTTTAACACGTTTTTAAATTTAACTTATTTGTTGTCTATTACTTGGTATGTATAAATTCCATAGATCGTATACAGGGCAGTAGAAAACATCTCGAGTACAATTTCTTTTATTAACGGAAATTCCAGAAGGATAATTTTAAACTGTGCTACACGTCTCCTAAGTGAACTAAAATTTAGCATTCTATGTAGTATATATACAAATCTGTAGATCATATACAGGACTGCACGAAAGAATTCGGATATTTTTCCGCATATTATTGACAACTCCTGAAATTGTGTTTTTAAATATTTTATGTTTTTTTCCAAAATTTCTTACTTAGATATAATCTTTCACCTTAGTAAACGGTAAAGATTTGTAAAATTATTTTAGAAGTGTTGGAAAGTGTTACATAATCTATTCTTGAAGCATGATTTTTAGTTCCTCTTTGTATTTAACATCGTGTTTAGCTCACAGGCTATCAAAGCCTGAGAGCTAATGTGCCCGCCTGTTCTGTAGGTATGTACGTATGTATGTATGTACGTAACGCGATAAACTCTTGCTAGAAATAACCGTTTTGCTTCAAACTTTGTTTATGGGTTCATTGTGATAAGGCGCTTCCCTGATTAGTTTTGGGGGTTCATTGGTTAAGTATAAAAGAGGGGAACGGGGGGGGGCTAACCCCCCTTAATTTAGATAAATGGGTTTTTCATGCAGAATTATCCCATTTTCTTCAAATTTTGTATATAGGTTCATTTTGATAATGCTGATAATAGTTAGTAATGATTCTGTTAATAGTTTTCGGGGTTTATTGGTTAAGTGTAAAGGGGGAAAGGGGGATAATCCATCCCCCCCTTAATTTAGATAAATGGGTTTTTCATGCAGAATTATCCGATTTTCTTCAAATTTTGTATATATATATTCATTGTAATTAGAGGCTTCCCTGATTAGTTTAAGGGGTTCATTAGTTAACTATGAGTGGGGTGACGGGGGATGACCCCCCTTTATATATTGTCGATTTCTTTATTTTTCGAGGGGCTTATTTCAAATTCTTTGAAATAAGAGTATAATATACAACGAGCAGGGAAGACCGAGCTATGCTCGGTCAAAATTAAATTTGAGTTCAAATATCATGACCCATGACCAAAATGACCCACTAATTGAATTTTCTCGAACATGTGACTTAGCCCAGCAGTCTTCTCGTGCCGGAAAACCATAGGATGCAAAATTTAGTGTAAATTGAGCCGCTTTTCAGATATTGACCCACAATGACCCAGAAATGACCCACTAATCGAATTTTCTCGAACATGTGACCTAGTCTAATGATTTTCGCGTGCCCGAAACTCGTAAAATACAAAATTTAATCAAAATCGTTAGAGCCGTTTTTTAGATAAAATTAATTTGACCCGCTTTGACCCAAAAATGACCCCCTAATCGAAAGTTTTCGAACATGTGACCCAGCCCAATAGTCTTCTCGTGCCCGAAAATAGTCGGATACAAAATTTCGTCAAAATCGTTTGGACCGTTTTTTAGATACAATTAGCTTGACCATGACCCAAAATGACCCAAAATGACCCACTAATTGAATTTTCTCGAACATGTGACCTAGCCCAACAGTCTTCTCGTGCCCGAAAACCATTGGATGCAAAATTTAGTGTAAATTGAGCCGCTTTTTAGATCTTGACCCACAATGACCCAGAAATGACCCACTAATCGAATTTTCTCGGACATGCGACCTAGCCCAATGCTTTTATCGTGCTCGAAACTCGTAGGACACAAAATTTAATCAAAATCGTTAGAGCCGTTTTTTAGATAAAATTAATTTGACCCGCGTTGACCCAAAAATGACACACTAATCGAAAGTTCTCGAACGTGTGACCCAGCCCAATTGACTTCTCATGCCCGAAAATGGTCGGATACAAAATTTCGTCAAAATCGTTTAAACCGTTTTTTAGATACAATTAGCTAGACCATGACCCAAAATGACCCAAAATGACCCACTAATCGAATTTTCTCGAGCATGTGACCTAGCCCAATGGTTTTCTGGTGCTCCAAAACGGTAGGATACGAACTTTCGTCAAAATCGTTAGAGCCGTTTTTAAGATAATTTTTGCATAATATATGTATATATATATATATATATATAACCACCCACAAGATTTGCTCGTATTAGAATGTATGATTCGTATGAATAGCCTGTGAGCTCAATGCCCTCAGTTTAACTGGGCAGTTTTCTTTTTATTAGACTCATATATTTTTATAATGTCTAATATATCTAACACAGATAATGCCTTCCTTTTGATCCTATGACTATTCTCTGTATTAACAGAAAATTTGCTAAACACACACAATCAGAGATGACTTCACTCCACGAAGCTCGTTGTACAAGTAACTCACCGAATAAAAGATGCGAATAAAACTCATGAATAAAACATGGAGCAAGCAGGTATCAGGAAAATATAACGAAGAAAAGAATTGGAAATGAAAGAAAGTTTCCGTTTCTCTTCAAATGCGTATAAAAGCACAGAGTACTATGGGAAGCTTTATTTCCTACTGTATACGAGAAGTAAAAGCAAGAATAGCAACGTACACTGCACAAAGAAGGAAGAATAAGTAATAAAAAGCGACAAAAATTTGTTTATTCTATCTCTATTTCTCTATGAAAACATACACGAAGGGAGAGACATAATATATTAGATCGAGGAATCAAAGAAGAATTGCAGTGTTGTTAATTTAGCTGGATTTTTTTATTCAAATACCTACCACTATTTGCTAGTAGTAATGTAAGACTTATCAATATGTCATTAAATAAGACGAATGTTACTATTCGTAAATAGTGGTACTTATCTGAATAAAACAATCCCGTTAAATTGGCAACACTGGAGAAAACAGGAGAAATGGCCTATGAATTTGCGTATAGAGCGAGGTTTTTTTTTTCCTTGAGGGACCGAAACTTTATCGCGTTTTAAGTGGGATCGCATATGCATTAGTCTTACAGGCGATGAACAAGGAACTGGAAAAAATTCGCGTGTTAAGCAGGATTCCGTATTAACTGTGAGCGTTTTAAACAGATCGGAGTGTTTGTTGGAAAGTGTTGTAAAGAGCACAGAAAAAAAATATATATTTAGGACAATACATTTAAAACAATATCCAACTTATAATATTACTTTTCTTTTCTTCACTAACAATAGAACAGTGTTTTAAATCATATTCTTTAGAATCAAAAATTATACTGTTATTATTTACGTGTGTTTAAATGCAGTTGTGAGTGGATTTCAGCTTTTGCTACTATCACTTTAATATCGCCATATTTTATCTTTATTGCTTTGAAAAACTGAAATGGTATTACTTTCTTTATTATTAGGAGAATAAACATTTTTCAGATTCTGAATATCAATCTTAAGAAGTTTTAGTCGTTCCTTAAAATTAAATTCTGATTATGAATTTTGTTTTCTGCTAAATTCCAAAGTGAGGTTTCCTGGTTATAATTTTAATAATATCTGGTATAAAGACGGCCATAAGAACCATAAACTACATTAACCCTTTCAGGCACAGTGGTCTCACTCCTGGCACACCTAATTTTAATTCCAAACTTGAATTTGGCACCAAGAATATTTTAATAAAATTTTGCTTCTACAATGAAAGCATAAAATAAGGAGTTCTTATTTTCTAAAAAAGTCGTTTGTAAATTCCGATGTCAGTCAGTAATTTCGAATTTTACGAACAGAATTTGTCTGTGCCAAAAAGGGTTAAGAGTTTCTAAAGATCTGATGCTAACACTAAACATACCCCAGCAAACAGTCATCGTCTGGCGCGAAATGAAAAAAAATTATATTCTAACCAGAGATTTACTCACAAAACAAATAAAATGTAAATCGCACAGAAATAGCATATATAAATTCCCGGAAAGTTTAGTGTTAATTTCCAGTTCATCATACAGTTTATTCAAAGTGTAAACATTCGATAATCTCTTAACGCATTACCGACGGTATGTTTTTTGTGAAATCTGGGTTTTAAGACAGTAGTAGCTACCCCCTCTTCTGAAAGTCTTTCCTAAATTTGTTTCCTAGATAGGATTCTCAAGTTAATGCATCATTAAATGTCTTTCAATGTATTGATTTAATATAAAATGTCTTTCAACGCATTGATTTATAATATTATGATAAGTAGATAAATATATAAATATAATATATAAATATAGTATATTATATATATATATATATATATATATATATATATATATATCAAAAATATAATATATAATTAATATAATATAATATAATATATTAATTATATATCATTACCTTATTAAACCCCCGTCGTGCTCGTCGACCTAACCGTTCCGGGTTTTCCGTGGTTGTCTTCGAACCTTACCGTAAATACGGGTTAGGATCCCATAGAAACATCCCCCTAAGGAGTATATCCCTCGTGTAGATAATCGGCCGTTATAAAATCAACCAACCAATCAATCATTACCTTATTAATACCTTAATACTTCCTTAGTCAATGATATTTTAAAAAATAAAAACGAGATTTCTCGTTTCCCGTCGGTAATTTGAAAAATCTCTCAAGACTCAAGAGTTTCCTCATTCGTGCATTTATGTTAAGGTCGGTTTGACCAAATCTTTCCTTTGAAAAATTAATAATTCCATGTTTTTGTGTCGCTTCAAGTATTGAAATTTTTTTTTTGTTAAATTAGCCACATACTATGACGGAAACCTGCAGTCGTGTTGACCTGTACCAAAATATCCGGGCTGGATGTGCAGCATCCTAACTTCCAGTAGAAAGAAACAAATATTAAAATCTCAGTTTCTTCTTTCAAAAAAAGTCTATAGCTAAAAGCCGTCGGCTCAAATGTTTGAATTTTTAAAAAATAAAATAATTGCGCTATTTTGAAATAAAAATCATTTTTCATCAATCGTACGTGCTCCCACATTTTGCTCATATTTTTTTAAATAATTGATAGATCACTTTAAGTATTTCTGTCCATTCTGCTATATACTATAAGGATTTAATTTCTGTCAGAAAAAATCGATTTTTTTACAGTTGAGAACGTATGTAACACATTAAAGCAAAAAATATAATTTTCTACAAAAATATAATTTACCTCAGTCAATGCCATATCACTAATGTAACTTAACGCAAACCCTCCACACAGGGACAACTAAATTTATCCACCGAGGTTATAGTGTAATTTCTGTGAATAAAAGATTAAAATTGACTCCAAATATAGAGCCGGTTTCTCGGGTCTAAGAACTATTTATTTATGCTTAATTTTGGAAGTTTAACACGTTGACGGACACTTGCGTCTATAGCCGTCAAAGCGAAGTTCACTATGTGGCATGACAGCTATAGCCGTCCAAAACGAAACGGTCGTTTTTAGACACTACGGCTATAGCAGAACAAATGTGCCTTTACCGGCGTACAAGTAGAAGCCCAGTGTCATGTATTGGAAACAATTTTTTAGGTTGAAGTTAGTTTTCCTCCTGTTATACGAGTTGCAGCTTCAGTATGCACGTGCAGGGTGGCTAGTGGTCAGGGAAAAATACAGTAAAAAAATGATTAGTACCAGTAGATTCTTATAGAAAAATTCAAATTGATTATTCGATCGAATAATCAACATAAATTTTTCTATAAGAATATACTGGTGTTTATCACATTTTTTTTACTGTATTTTTCCCTGACCACTAGCCACTCTGACGTGGTTGTGAAGGGAGTATTGCAACCTAATTAAAGGTGCTGAATTAATCCAAATTAAGTTTTTTTAAGCAGAAAGAGTAAAACTATACTCTAATTTTTTAAAAATTACAAAAACATGTAGTGTCAATTTTCGAACTTCACTTGTTCCTACTGTTCGTCAATGTGTTAACATTCAATTTACATGCGTTACTCTGCACATACAAAATTTCGAAAAACACACTTTCCTTTTTGATAGAAGTTTTATTATTTTGTATTCTACTTTGGTTTTAAATCTTATTATATTTTCTTCGTGTTCCTGTGTTGTAATAATTTCTTTTCCAGTTAATCCTCTTTACTGATAAGCCTTTCAATCTCATTGTCGTATTTTTCAAAGTTCAGATTTACTACTTAACATGTTCAAGTAATTCTCTTAAATTTAATATAGTAGTTTCATTAACCTCTGGGTTTTAAATTGTTTCTACATTAATTAAAAACTTATTCGTATCACAACAGGTAATTTGCCGCAACACGCAAGTTGTTCAACGCAACTGCGTGCTACAAAGCGTAATTTTTTTCAAACTCATTATTCTTACCTAAGATATGTTCTTTATAACTATCTAAAATTCATTTTCAGCTACAAAAACTTTTATCAGTTCAAAGTCTTAATTAATTCATTCTCATAATATTTAAAATACTCAAGGATTACATCTATACGAAAAATATTTTTAATCAGTTCCAAATAAAATCTTCATTTATTCCACTTTCGTTTCACTGTGTGAGAGTTTTCCTGCATTTGCATAACAAATATACTTGTAAATTCTATGATATACAGTTTTTAATCGCAGTTTATTGCCGTAATCAGTGTTCGTACGTTCTTAACCCCTTCGCGACGAGTGTCCTTTACAGAATTTTTAATCTTTTACCACCGGTTTTTCAAAACAAAAATTTCCGCCTAATTGAATCGCAAAAATACCAAGATTTAATGAGGCAAATCTTACAGTAAAAAATAACGGGTGGGAAAAATCGAGGATTCTGAGTATCTTATGCGTCACTTATACATGTCGCTCGTCCCCAAGGGGTTAACAGAATTTTTTAATAAAATGTTTCGCCTTATTTCAATGCAGAAAACCATTACGAATCCTGTAATTAATCGAGGCGTCTGCAATTTCTGCTAACTATATGTTAAAGAGAAATTTTCTATTAAAAATTGTGGTAAAAGCGTACGAACCCAGTATAATACCTTTTATATCCCTCATTCTATATACGGCTGAAAACAGAAGTCTGTTGAAAATATTTTTATCTACAATCATTTTAGCATGATTTTTAGAAACGAACATTACGGTTAAAGGGTGTTACAGTACACGGGCGTTACGGTTAAAGGGTTAAAATTAAAAGCATGCATATAGATGATAGTATGTATAAATAAAATAAAGTAAAAGTTTACGTTTAAGTCTATGATAAGACTTCATACTTAAAAACGTTAGACGAAAATGAAATACACAAAGTGACTTTCAAGTGTGTTGTTGTACATGCTAAGGTTTTAAGATTATGGCTGGGCGAGACTATTTACATCGAGTTGCTGTTTTTATGAGATATATGTATTTTATTAAAATTCTGGTTTTTAAATATGCTTTTAAAATAGTGTAGTCTAACTACGACTACAGCGCCTAGAATACATAGTGTGGAAAACGGCTACAAAATAGTACTAAAAAAATGAATCCGATAAATGTAGAACGATACAGAAAAGATAACGGGTCGATCTCAGCGACATCTTCTAGCAGAGGCGTAGACAGGGTGGAGGTCCAGAAGGTTTGGATACCACTAATTTTATAAAAATATTTTTTTCTTATCTAATCGGAGAATTTTCTGCTATATTGAATGCGAAGAAAATATTTAATATTACTGGTTTCCAGAGCATTTGGACCCCCCTCTATGGCTACGCCACTATCTGCTAGCTCTTTTCAACGAAACATTGTATAAGAATCGAACTGAGAAAACGTTTCAGCTGGTGGTAAATATTTTATATAATTATATTATACCCTATTTCCTTTGTATAGGGATTTTCATAAGCATTGAAAGTATGAATGATATTGATAATGGCCAAAACACGTGATACGCATTCTTTTGTGCCTGGTTGCAGTACTCGATACAAGACAGCAAACAAGAAACTATCCCTATCTGGCATACCAAAGGATTAATCTCTGCTAGAAGAGTGGACAAGATTAATTCCCTGATATGATAAAGAACTAACTTCAAAATCAGTTACATCTGAAATATACATTTACAAGAAGATTTTATTAACAGAAATTATGTTCATGTTGTCAATAGTGAAACATCTACTTTTGCTAGAGGTAAGTCTAGTTTTAAAGCATAAGTCGCTGCGATCGCCCTATTATTGTACCGCATCGTTGCACGTTTAACGGCTGCAATGTTTTTGGCACTTTTTAAAGCATTACCAGTTTGGCTTTTTTTTTATTCCATAATTTCGCATTCATACCAGAAATTCCCTATAATATTCTTTTCGTTACTTAATGGCAGATATTGCGTTCAGAATTTTCGGCATGATTTCGAAAATTTTGAATTAAAAAACGGTAAAACCGTTTTCCACACTATGTATTCTAAGCGCTGCACAGGGTTCGTACGGCTCCTGGAATTTTGCGACCAAGAAATTCTTCTGTACCTGTATTTTCTTACAGAAAATCTTTCCTTGAGAGAAGGCGAAGTGCCACGAATTTAGCCTAGATTTCTTTTCTATACAGAAAATACTGATGAAACTCCTGGAAAAATCTCTGATCCGTACGAACCCTGGCTGTAGTATAACCCCACTGTATTAATACAAATCTATTAGGTGAAATTCATCACGAGTAAATTCCAAAAGCTAAATATTTCTCAATCATTCGTTTTCTACTAATATTGTTTTATTATTTTTATTATTTTTCAATCGTAATTTCTGGTGTATAATCCGCGCATGAAACAAAAATGTATATACACAGAATTTTTTTTTAATTAAAATGTAAAGTTTCCCCCCAGCTTTAATTATAAGCCAAGGGGGAAAAGAGACAGAGGAAGGCCGCAAAAAAGATGGATTGAGGCCGGAACAGGCTTATAGCCTGAAACCATGTTTTGAGATGATGATGATGATGAAAAGGTAAAGTACCAGATCGCGGTATATATTCTATTTTAATTCTTTAGTAAAATTTCTACATGTTTTTATTTTATTTGCGTCTATACGCCTCAAATTATGGTACCTTTGGCAAAAAGTTTTCTAAAACCAATAGTCATACTAAGATGTTTTTAAATAATAAAATTTCTGAAACAAAATAATTTTGGATTTCCGTGTCTATATCGAAGGTATATTTAACCCTACTACTACCAGGTTTTCAATTTTAATGAGCGCTGTTAGTTTTGCATGATTTGAACCAGAAATTGAATTCGATTAATGTTTTATTTTATTAAAAATTAATATTATTTAACCCATTTGCATCATTAGTGAATATATGCGTCCATTTCATGAATTTATTTTTCATTCGGAAATTCCGAATGTGTACCAGGAATTATGAAAAAAGAATTTGTACTACCATTAAATGAAGCAAAAATTAATATTAAGAATTTATCGTATGAATTCGAAAAATCTGAATAAAAAACGAATTACAGAAAAAAATGCTTAGATCAAAATCATTATTGCGCACATTGCCCAAAAATAGCGCCCTAGTGAGACTGGTTGTTTTTTGCATGCTGAAACATGAAAAGACAAACCAGAAAAAAACAAAGGGAAATTGAGAAATATTAATCGAGACGTTGATGCGTAAATAGGTCAAACGTGGACCATGAATTAATAACGAACGTTTCTGTAACGTCAGATGTATAGATCACCTTAAACGACCAATAAAGAAACCCACGAATTACTAGCAGTATAGCAAGCATGGTGGCTATGACGTCATTGCAAGTTACAGTGGTCAAGTCCTATCTGTGACAAAAATGCCACGCCTCAGTGACGACACATTGTGAATAAAATGTGAGTTTCTCTGAAAACTTAAAAAAGAAGAATTCTTAGAAAAATGTTATTCATTGTGACATTTATCATTTCGTCTTTTTTTTTATTTCTGTGACAACAATGTGACATCATTGCAAGTCACGTACATTAAATGAGTATTGTGACAAAAAAAACATATTGTAAAGCCTTACGTTAGAGTGACAAAAAAAACATATTGTGAAGTCTCGTTGTGACCAAAATGTGAATTTTAAAAATCTTTGAAAATGACAGGAAACATTTAACAATGAATTCTACATGCAGTAAAAAAGAAAGAAAAAGAAAAATGCACCAAATCAGCACAATGATGGGTGTCAGATAAAATCTGGTCTAAAACCCAATGCAAGATCAGAATCTTGCCTATCGACGACAAAAAACAAACAGCCGATCTAATCACGTCGTGTTGGGTTTGAGTAAAATGCGGTCCCCGACCCAATGCAGAATCATAACAAAAGTCACCCTTTTTCACAAATTAGTCACATTGTGACTTAAAAACTTTGTCGCTTTTGACACATATTCGTCACAAAGGTAATGGCAAAATCGTCACAAATCACACACTCTTCACAAATTTGTCGCACCTTGACTTTACAAAGTGGTCACAATGTGTCGTCACAAACGAGCTCTAAAACGACCATAACGACTTCATATTCACGTCAATATGACTTCTCATCGCCGTCACGTGACGTTATATCGATGACCACAAATTCACAGTGTTATTTCACAGTGACGTCGCCTTGAGGTCACCATCCCTTACTGTTAGCAACTGTTTATTTTGCGCCGATCTTAAGTTTTGACAACCTGCCGCAGAAGAGGAAAATGGCGCTCCTGTATGTGAATTAAATTGACATATGGTGCGCATCCAGCAAAGCCATTAAATAATAAGCCCAGTCAGATAGTGTTAAATTTGTTAGCAGGGACACTAGCGCCACTTCATCTGCTGCGGAAGGAAGGCGAAACAGAAGTGCGTCGCAGAGAAACGATACGATTTATTTATATCGATATTTTATACGATTTTTATCGTTTGTATCGATGTTTTGTTTTTGCACTTCCTTTAAAAGCTTGCTAATTATTGGGATCTTTTACATTAAAGCTAAAACTATAATGAAAAAAAAATGGGGAAATTTACTATATTAATATTTCTATATAAATATAGTGGTGGTGAAGAAGTTGATTTATTTATTAAAATTTAAATAAAAAGTGATGGAAATTTACATCACTATGCAATTAACCCTTTCCGGCAAAGACAAATTCTGTTCGTAAAATGTGAAATTACTGACTGACACCGGAATTTACAAACGACTTTCATAGAAAATATGAACTCCTTATTTTAAGCTTTAATTTTAGAAGCAAAATTTTATTAAAATATTCTTGGTGCCGAATGCAAGCATCCCATCCACTAGATGGCGCTATTTTCAACTTGCGAAAAGTTTCCCATTTATCTGACTGGGCTTATTATTTAATGGCTTTGGCATCCAGCGCTTTGGTTTTGACAACCGGCCGCAGGAGAGAAAAATCGCGCTAGAGAGCGCTAAGAACTATAACATGTAAGGCGCACGCTCGAAGTAAGACGCTCTAAGCACGCTCTCGCTTAGATGCAAATGGGTTAAGAACATACATTAGTCACGAGCAGAAACACTAAAGCTAATTTTAAGTTTATGGGAAGGTTCTTTACAGATT
Organism: Maratus michaelseni; assembly: GCA_963931845.1. NCBI lineage: Eukaryota > Metazoa > Arthropoda > Arachnida > Araneae > Salticidae > Maratus > Maratus michaelseni. Next base: position 112,844,561 of record OZ007599.1, read on the forward strand.
TCTCGCTCGCATTTTAATATTTTAAATGATTCTTTTTCCATAGAATAGCTGAGGTCGAACTCTAACGTTGTTAGTTTTTGCTTTTTCGAGGTTCCAGTTTCGTTTGCTTGGTTCCAGCTTGTTTATATAAAGGTACTTACACTTTCAGAACCGGTTCCAATCGGATCCAAAATGAAAAATATCCGCTTATAAAAAATCCTGCAATAAAATTCGAAAAAGTACAAATTAAGTACGTTAGAGATCTACCTCAGCTATCCTATGCAAAAAAAAACATTTTAAAATATTAAAATGCGAGCGAGAAACCTGTAAAGAACCTTCTCATAGACTTAACATTAGCTTTCGCGTTTCTTCGTATGACTACTGTAGGTTCTTGATTTTCTACTTCCCATCTATCTTATTTTATTTATTATGTTTTTGTTGTTTTTTCTGGTTTGAAACAGGAAAAACTAAAAACCAAAATGTATCAAAAAAGAACCTAATGGTAATAGGACTGTTAAAATGTGTAATAGATAACGCGATAAAGCAGTTTTCTATGTAGTGCATTTTTCCTCTCTTGATACTTTAAAATATGCATCTAAAGCACGACTTACATTTAAAAAGAGGTAAAGTATTTTTGATATTCTTATATTTATGATTATTAAAATTTTTTTCATGCACATCGATGCAAAATGTTTCTGGATAAAAAGTAACTTTTTAAAGTAAAATAATTTTAGAAAATAATTTTTGAAAATAATTTTTTTGAAAATAATTTTAGGCCACAAAATGAACATTTAGTGATACGCTTATATTATACTTGTAGGATAAAACGTTTGTAGACACTGGAAAAACTCCCACTCAGAATGAAATAAAGTAAAAATAATTCAAATTCGCATGTTATTGTGTGAATAAATATTAATGGTTTATATGGGAAAACTTCAGCAGTAATAATAAAAAAAACTATTTTAAAATTCCACACATGCTTTTTTTTTTCATTTTTTGCGTAATTTACACTTTTTAGAAATGTAAAAAAAGTAAGTTGAATGCTAATGACAAGCAAAAATTGTGTTCAATTGAAAATAAACCATGTGACCTTATATTTTGCTTTCGTTTTAAAAACAATAAATGTTTTTGTTTTATGTTTTGCGAATATTAAATTTATTTTTGAACAAAAACAATAAACTTTTAAATTTAATAATGTATATATATATTAATATATATATATATATATTAATTATATATATATATATTAATATATATATATATATATATATATTCATAATAACCTTTAAGGCCTGGTGATGTCACGGTGACGTCACTGCGAAGTAACACTGTGACTTTGTGACATTCTATGTGACGTCACGTGACGTCAATGAGAAGTCATACTGACATGAATGTGAAGTCGCTATGTCCGTTTCAGTGCTCGTTTGTTACGACACCTTGTGACCACTTTCTAAAGTCACGGTGTGACAAATTTGTGAAAAGTATGTCATTTGCGACAATTTTGCCACTAACTTTGTGACGAATCTGTGACGAAATCGACAAGATTTTGAAGTTACAATGTGACTAATTTGTGAAAAGAGTGACGATTTTACTTCGGGGCAGGGGACCACATTTTACCCAAACCCAACACGACGTGTTGTGGTCGGCTGTTTCTTTTCAATAAGCAAGTTTCTGATCCTACATCGGGTCGGGAAACCAGATTTTACCAGAAACCCATCCCGACCTTATTGTGCCGGCTGGTGTTTTTATATTTAATTTTTATAATTTTAATTTCCTGTAGAATTTTTTGTTAAATGTTTCCTTTCATTTTCAAAGATTTTTAAAATTCACATGTTGGTCACAATGAGACTTCACAAAATGGTTTTTTTTGTCACTATGGGCCTTCACAATATGGTGTTTTTTTTGCCACAATCCGCATTTGGAGTACGTGACCTGCAATAACGTCATAGTATTGTCACAGAAATTTAAAAAAATGACAAAATGATAAATGTCACAATGAATAGCATGTTTCCAAATATTTTTTCTTTTTCTTTTAATTTTCGGATAAGTTCACATTTTAGTTAAAATGTGTCGTCACTGAGGGGTGGCATTTTTGCTCAGATGTTACGTGACCACAGTGACTTGCAGTGACGTAACAGTGCCATGACTGTCACCATGGTTGCTTTACGGAAAAGGGTTAGATGCAGCGAAAGCTGTCAATTTTATAACTTTTTTGTTGCCTCTAAAATTTTACCCCTTTTGAATCGCGGTTTTCCTTCGAAATCAGAGGCTAAACATGGCACAGTTTTCTTTTAGGATGCGAATAAATAGACCAAAATTTATTTTTAAATTCTAATGGTAAGAAACAAATCGTAAACGTTAGCAGCTATTTAATTTGAAAAATTGCAAGTTTTTATATCCTGTGATACAAAGAAATAGTAAAATTTCCTTAAAATCTCTTTTGATATTTATGGTATTTTTTTAATGATTAATGGCGATATTTCATTCAGTTTTTTTCTTTTTTTATTCTTGTGCATTTTAATATTGGAGCATTAGAGTAATCTATCTTTTGCAAACAATTTCTAAAGTTTGACAATTAATATCTGTCAATAATGAGAATTAATAGCTTCAAATTAATCTCAATATGCTTTTAATCCTCTTTTAAAATTTCTAATATTTATTAAATATATCAAAAAACTGTCATAACTAGAAAATATGCGCTCATGAAGTGCATTCGTTTAGTCTTTATTTTACGTGTAACATTTGCCAATATTTTTGGGTTAATACATTCAAAGTTCATATTAAATAATAATTTTTTAATCTTTCTTGTATTTTTTGTAACACTTCGTAGGGATAATCAGAAAAAAATATATATTAGATTTTTTTTACGAGTTTTGATAATATTTATAGTATTTTATTTTATCGATCCTCGGATTTGTAATTTTCAAGATGAACAGAAATCCTAGGAGAATGGGGTTGTCCGACGAATTTTTTATTAAGAAGCTTGTATTTACAGGGTTCACCAATGGCCCGCTTTTCCAATACCAGTATTTCTGAGCAAAATTTTTCTTTTTAGATTTTTCGTGCAACTTTTGCAACAAGAAGATTATTTATATTGCAAATAATACTACAAAATATTTTCTTAGAAAATACTGTTATTATAAACGCGGACCATTTAGGAACCAAAAAATGCCTGTTTGAAAAACAATGGCAATCATCATATGAAAAAGATTATTATATATTTCATCTTTTTACAGCGTCATAATTCTGAAAAGCAATAACTATTTTTTAAATATTTCTTATTACTATAAAAACTATGCCAATCCTCTCCATTTCAAGGTTGTTTGACCGACAAAAATATACAAATATATTACCACCGGAAATTTTATTTAATTAAATGAAACTGTTTACTGTACGATCGTTTTTAATTTCGCTTAGTAAGCAAAGTTTTTGGTGCGAAACCTATGTATTTGTTAAAGCTATAGACCATCAGCATATTAAGGCTGGAATAAAGAGTGATGACTCCATGGATATTTATTTTTCTTATCATTTGTGAGCAGATTTGAACAATTTTTTTCGTACATGATAAGTCCGTTTATCCTTTGTGTAACTCACTATTTACTTTTCGTTGTAGGTGATGATGATGTGCTGATAATTTAAGAAAATGGCAACCTTCGTGGAAATCAAGTTGATACAGCGATCCGTCATAGAATATCTGACAGCTGAGAGTTCCGAGCCCATCCAAATTCACCACCAAATGACAGCTGTTTACGAAGAGGCCACTGCCCCCTGAATACTAGTCTTACCCGCGGTCATAGGCGACATTGTTTCAGCATTTTTAAGGTCCCTTAAATTTTAACACAAATAATGTCTAAAATTCTTCTCATCCTTCTTTATCTGAGATTAAATAAGTCAAAGCAAACTTTTAGAAAATACTGTTGTCCAATTTCAAGGGACTGTGCAACCGCATAAAAAAATCAGCCTAAGATAGTCGCCATTTTTTGTGTCAGCCTGTAGGCCTAGTATTCAGGGGGCGGTGGAGAGGCTACTGTTGACGTCAGTACAGTGAGACTGTAGGTTAAAGACATAAATTTGGCTAGCTTCATCATGGTTAATCATCTCCGTAGTGGAAGACCGCCACAGATGGCGAGCATCAAAATCGTGTTGATGAAATGACGACGAGGTTAAAACTCACATTCGGTCCTGCTATCGACAACAACTACCAGCTTTTTTCTCCGACGTGGTTTCCCGACTCGTCACGCGTTGGTTCAAGTGCGTGAAGAGGAATGGGTGACTACGTTGAAAAGTAAATAGGGCATGTGGATAAAATGAGTTATGATGTACAAAAAAAGGATTCAAATCTATTCACAAATCAAAAAGTTATAGCCATGGAGGCATTTAATTTCGACTTACAAATGGAAAATGTTCTTTTCGGAGAGTAAATTGCAAAATTCAACTTCATGTATTTATTATCATCGCAAATAGAGGAAAATCAGCATTAAGTAATAGAAAAGGTTTATAATATGCTTCTGTCTTCTGCTTATCAGCCAAAGTGACTTCTTAAAGAAAATAAGGACTGTAGGTCTATTCTTCGGTAAGGACAAATATCTACAGTTTCTTCTATATTTTAACACTTGAACGGCCATAGCGCGATAGAACCATGTGTACGGGTGTATACCGTAATTTCCGGAGTATAATCCGCAACTCAAAGAGTCGTTTTTCGACCCAGAAATTTTATTCAATAATTGTAGTTAAATATTTACAGCGATCTTCTAAGTTACATTTTATAAAATAATATTTCTGGGTCGAAAAACGACTCTTTGAGCTGCGGATTATACGCCGGAAATTACGGTACTTGTCCGACACTTTTACACTTAAAACGCCTTTGTACTAAATAAGTTTAAAATGGTCAAACATTTAAATTAATTTTTTTCATACTTTTCCAAGATTTTTACCTTAGCAAAGCATCGACGATTTTCTAAAAAGTTATTTTCATATTTAAAAAAATAGTTTGTATTTGTTATTAATGCCACACCCGCAACGCCTAAAAACAGCGTTGTTTAACATTTTCCAACCTAGTTGAAAAGTGTTAATGACTTCAGTTAGTCTGGTGGTCTGGCCGTCTGACCGTCTGTCCGTGCTTTAACTCCCTTAAACATGCTTGGATTGCCCTGAAATTTTTGTATGTTATTGTCGTTTACTATAGCATGTTCCTTATTTCAACTGAAGTGTGTAGCAGTTGTAGTTTTTTTTTCCAGGGACAGTCAAATGTATTCCGTTACATTTTAGTCAATGGTAAATAATCGTTTCAAGTGCATTTTGATGACGCTACGTCATTTAAAACACGATGAAATTGATATATAATTATGAAACGCGTTAAAACATGATTTTTGTAGAATATGGGGTGCAAAGTATTTACTATTCATTTATAGGATCAAACAAAATAATTTTGTTACACATCGTTCTATAGGGAAAAATCGTTTGCAGTGTAATTTAGCATATTTCGCTATTTCAAACATAATGAAAATTATATGCATTTACTGTGGTGCACTATAAATTGCTCTCTTGTGTTCATTGCGTTTATTTACAGGGACACACAAAATATATTGGTTAAAGTACTTGTGCGATATTTACAGTCTATGCGTGATAAGTACGTTTTTTAACTTTGGTTTGCGTTTTTAAGTTTAATTAATTTTGTCATAGTGCGTGTGTTTTTATAAACTTGGTTAATCATATACAGTGCTACACAAGGGAATTCGTAAATATTACAGACTATGGAATTGAATTGCTTAAGGGTAGTTTTTAATTTTGTTTACGCATTTTCCTAATGAACTGTATTTAGTAAACTAATAGAAGTTTGTGGAATATAAATAAATTCGTATACATGGCTATTAAAAAAAAAGATACATTGTCGCTTACGGTTGGTAATTGCTGCGAGTGAATTTTAAGTTGCTTTTTAGCTTAATATGTGGTGTGTACAAAAGTCTTCAGATAATATACAGGGCTGTACAAAAGATTTCGAGTACATTTCCATCGATTGGTGAAAATTGCTAAATGTGAATATTCTAACTGAACTATTTTTTTTCGTACCATAAATCCACATCAACTGATAACATACAAGGGTGCACAAAACAATTCAACTACTTTTTTGACACTGGAAGATCATTTCGTCTGCTTTGTTGACACTGGAAGGTAATTTCGAAAACTGTTTTTTTCAATGCGTTATATGTTTTCTAATGTGTTTAATTACATATCTTCTTTCACCTTATTTAACGGTTACAGTTTTCTGGCTGTGTTAGAAAGTGTTTCATTATCTATGCTTGACGCATGATTTTTCTTTCTGGTTTATTTTCAAAATGATGCCCTAGAAAATCGTTGCTGCTGTATTAAAGTGAATAAATGTTGGTTTAGCATAAAAAAATTAATTTAAGAGTTTGGTTTTCAATCCTTTATGTAAAAATCCAAATTAGTAGGAACAGTGTCAGAAACGCCCTCGTGCAGTGTTGCCAGTCGGCTACTTTTTTTTAATTCGGTTTTCTTGCTTGTCACCAGTTTTTTGAGAAAGTAAAATTTGCCTTATTTAATTACACATTAAATAAGGCGAAATATACCATTTCAAAAAAGTGGTGCCTATCAAGTAATCTGAATTTCAAAAAAGTAGCCCACCGGTAGCACTGCCCTCATGGATTGAGAAAGTGGTAAATTTGATCAGAAACAAATAAATATATTTCGATTTGAAGCAGAACATTCTTCATAAATTGAGTTAAATATATTCCACACAGAGAAACGTTAAATAATTAATTGAAATAGTATTAAATAAAAACACTCGTTTAAAGTATTTTTATATGACTTAAGTAAAATTTCCTACAGTTCCAATGTTAATTAATAATAAAAAAAACGTACGTATACCTAGTGAAAGTCTTATAAAGACCTATAAAATATTAATAAGAGTAGATTCCTAGACGCTTCAGATATGCGAATCCATATTACAGCCAGTTTCCTCGGTAAGGAGGGGGGGGGGGCGGGGGGGAGCCTCCCTAACCAAACGTTCCCGAATGCTGTTACACTTGGCAAATTTAAAAACTTTTATTTGGCAATTTTGTTTAACTTTAATAAAAACTACAATATACTTTCTATTTCTGATAGACTTGGCAAAAGTTATAAATCTAATAGGGAATATTATTAAACTTTTTACAAATAAGAACTATATTACATTTTCTAATTGTGGTAACTTGGCAAAATTATAAAACTAGTTGGCAAACTTGTTGAATTGGCGAAAACTATTTATTTTTGCTTCTCAATGAGTTGGCAAATACTGAAATTTGACTTGGCAATTTAAGGTCCTCTCCCCCCTCAATAAAAAGTCTTAGCGATGGCCCTGATTACAGCTTCTTCCACTAGGTGTCTTTTGAGTTACGCTTTAAAAACTACAATCAGTGCAATCAGTTTTGCAACCATTAAAAATGAATTTAACGTTAGGGGTTCGAAATTTTACATCTTTATTACTCCTATACATGTTGATCGGATGACAGTCGAAGCTTAATTTATACATAGAATTACCGTAATTTCCGGCGTATAATCCGCGGATCAAACGGACATACTTGGACCGAAAAATTTTATTTAATAAAATGTACAAAGGGCATTCCATAAAAACTGAGAGGGATTTTATTTATTCCGAAGGTTATTTCTACAGGGTTTGTACGCTTTTATCACAATTTTTAATAGAATTTTTTGCCTTATTTAAAGGCAGAAAAGTATTACAAGTCCTGCAATTAAACGAGGTGTCTACAATTTCTGATATTTAAATATTAAATAGAAAATTCTATTAAAAATTGTTGTAAAAGCGTACGAATACTGTTCTATTGTAAATTTTGTGAAAATGTACCACGAAAGTATTCTTTCCAAATAATGGAAATCAAAAACCGATCTCTTGGCCATTGACAGTCCTGGTATTCAAATATTAAGTTTCTTAAAAATGGCAAACTTATTAAATTTTAAATTTTAATACTATTTATGTATTATAATGTATGTAGTAATGGAAACAACTCTTTATGCTTTCTTTTAAACAATAAATTTAAGTTATACATAGCTACTAACATTTATGCTTTTATGTTACAACTAACATTTAATATTAGGTTGACGCAAAAGTTCTGTCGTATTTAAATAACTTTAATTTCAGCAAAATTGATAAGCCTGCAAATTTTATTATACGTGCTTGCTTTGAACTGATAGGAAAAATTATCCGGTATCAAATTTTTACTGGTGTTTAAGGTATTAAAATTAGGTATTAAAATACGACAGGACTTTTGCATCAACCTAATAGAAATGTTTGACTTATTTCATCAAAAATTTCGGCGATTCACCCATTGAAGGGCACCGGTATTTTATATATACCACTTAATTTTAATTCCAAAATGCCACACTGACACCAGAATTTTATAACCAAATTTTGAATTTATAAGGTACATGAGGAAAAGCTTTTACTTATTTTAAAATAAATTCGTTCGTGAATCCTGGTGTCATTCAATCATTTCAGTATTTTAGCTACAAGAGTACTTTGCCCCTGAAGGGGTTAAATAAGGCGAAATTATGTTTTAATTTTATTGGTAAGAAAGATGCGTGATTGTTGGCTGCTATGGTTATATTAGTGAATATCATCAGATGTCGTCAATTTGATGTGCGACATTCGACATATTGTCCAATATTGTTAGGAGATTGTCCAATAATTTTGAGCTACCTGAGACATATATATATATATATGTTCCACTATTTAATATTGTTATTACTTCTTATAAAACTATTTCGTATTTCTATTCGACTTTCACATTTTTAGAAATTTTTATTAAAATCTTTGTTACATCTAGTTCAAATATATTTCAAATCTAGCAGTGGTATATCGAAGATGCGAAATTTAATCGTAAAAATTAAGCACTATGAGTACTGCTGAATCTTCCTTTAACTTTGCAGACATATCTCAGAACATTCAGGAAATATCTTTAAGCCGTGCGTTGAAGGACTTTCAGTACTCTGACCGTTATATGTTATGTCGTTACGTATGAATGATTTCTGCATTCATTTTCATACGTATAAGTCTTTTAAAATAGAATAACGTATATTTTATGCTCTGCTCATAAACAGTGTCTGTCAGTATTTATTTTTATTGGTAACATGGTGTTTTCTCTTATATCTATATATTTAAAACGCTAAGCGATTTCTTTTGACAATCCGTGAGAACAAACTACCGCATCAAATAACATCATTCTTTTTTTTAAATGAAAGATATTTGGACACAGATTTGTTATCGTGCATTCGTTTGTTCGAAAATTTAATTAATTAGCCGTAATTTTCAATTAAATTTTTACTTCTGCTAATGACGTCATAATCGGATAACGCCCACTGTTGCGAGGCACAAAGTTTATTATCTAAGCTCTATGGTTGAGAAGATAAAAGAGGAATAATATTAAAAGCACGTGTAATTTAGGCCGAATTTTTTAATTTGCAAGTTAAATTTCGGTAAAAATATTTATCCGCGTGTTTTATAAGCGAAAAAAAATTCATACTATTGTAACGTCACGGGAATATTGTCTATTGGGTTTATTTTATCATTATGCATTATAACTTTGTTGATGCCATTTTTTCATTACAGTTAAATACAAAATATATTTTTATTTGTATACATGGTATTTAAGCATTAAAGTAACATATATAAAGTGCGTGTGAAAAGTTTGCGCTGGTGAAAATGACATAATGCTTAGCTTGAAATGCATTTTAACATTGATAAAACTAAAGAGAAAAATGTATGTGATTGTGTCAACATGTCAACATGTGTAATTTTAACTGATTTTTTCCATTCTTAATTATAATGTTTAGAATTGGAGCCGTCATTGATTGCTTCATCTTTATTGCATACGTTGATTACATGTTACCAATTACCCTTTTTTTAATTATAGGTTAGAAAATTTCCTATTTTAATAAAAAAAAAAATCACAAAAGAAAAGGATTTCTGGAAATTTGAAATTATTAAAAATAGTGTTATGGTTAAAAAACACTTGAAATAATGATTGTAATTGTAGCTAGAATAAACAATGTAAGACTAATATTTCATAGGAATTATTTTGGTTGGTTTATTATAAGTTCATTTAACAGTTCCTTATTAGCGCAAAGTCCTATTCCTTTCACTGTGAATTTCTCTTTCGATGTCAAAAAATAGTTTTCTACTTTGGACGGCAGCCAAATACAGTGGCAATTCTTAAAAATGTACAACGGTTGTGACAACAAACGGCGCTATCGCTTTAGCTTTCATCGGGTTTACATCACTTCTAAATACTACAAATTTCTATTTTTTACTACATTTTACAATTTTAATTCTTACATCATCAATTAGAAAAATAGCCTTCAAAGGAAATTTATTTGAAAACTGCCGCTTAATTTAACGATTTTTTAAATAATTTTCAAGCATGAAAAGTTTTTCAATTATTTCTTATGAATGACCGCCAGTTTGCTTCAATAATGTAAAATAGCCCCTGGGAAAGTTGCCACTATTGAAAGTAGATTTCCCTAATCATCATAAAAAGTGAATAATAATAATAATAAACACAGTGATAAATCATAAAATCAGATTATCCCTAAGATAGAGCATTTTGGCGCTAAACAAAAATCTGTCCACAAAAACTATTTTCAGTTTATGTTGAACATAAAATTGATATGTTGAATTCGTTGATGTATATGTTCCAGCAAATATCAGAATATGCTAGGAATAGCATTTTTTTTGCATGTACAAATAAATTACACTTGAAAACATTAAAAATCTCCCTCATCTGCAAATTGATTTATTACTGTAAAAAAGTTCTTCATCTTTACATAAAAAATGATTAGCTTAAAATAATGGATGCGTTTTAGAAGATATGGATTTGTAACGAACAATGATTAAAGAGGACATTTTAAAACTTTTAATTTAAACATTTTAAAACTTTAACATCGAATTTCGACGGTGCTTTTGGGCAGGTGCAATGCACATGCACATAGGAGTTCATTCGGTTGCATTATCACAGTGGGAGGGGGGAGATGTGTGATTTATTTACTATGTTCTTTTATTTACTGAATATGAGATGAACGTAGGAATATACTTTTTGTATGATACTTCATAGGTCCATGAAATTTTTTTCTTGCTGTGGGGAATTTGGCGGTACTGTGAAACGGATTTGCATTACACAGTTGTTTACGGATTGTTTGTTTGGAGTTTGCACCGGAAATAGTACTGTATTTGACTGCGGGGGGGGGGGGGAAACTTTTAAAATATAATATTTGAAAAACTGTTTCATACGCACCCCTTCTAAGAAGCTTATTTTACTGATATTGTTATAGTATTTTTTTTTTCTCGTCAAGTATTGACGGGTTCCATCTAGTATTTATTTCATTTTGGAATGAAAACGTTCCTTTTAGTAAGTAAGTGAAGAAAAGCTTTTATTTATTTTAAAATAAATTTGTTTGTAAATTCAGCTCTCACTCAATCAGTTCTGTATTTTACGAATAGAATTACTTTTCCCCAGATAGGCTGAAACAGAAATACTAGTGCAAGACTATTTCGTAGCGTTGCCAGTGGGTTTCTGTTTTTTAAATTCAGATTGCTTGATTGCCATCACTTTTTTGAAGTAGAAATATTCGCCTTATTTAACTCTTTGCCTGTGGAATATATTTGAGAAAAACGTGCCAAAAATGAAATTTATTTTTCTCTTTACCCCTTGCTTGTGACGCCCGAACTCAGTTCGGGAAGAGCAAAGGTGCCAATTTTGGTTCCGACATGAGTTCGAGTAAGAAAAAAATCGGTGTTTCAGTTCCGTGAAACCCGAAATCAGTTCATCCAATGCATAATATGTAATTTATCATTTTCCCAATAGATGGCGATACTTTCCCGCGAACAATTCGGCAGTTTCGCTCCATTTGTAGAATTTTTGTAATTTTGCAGTTCTTTCCAAATTTCATTCAAGCCAAATTATGTTTGACACGCAGGCATGCAAACTTTTCGCAAGTTAAAATATTTTTTGCATTTTCTTTAAGCGTATGACGAACTGAGTTCGGGCTTCACGAAATTGAAACACCGATTTTTCTCTTGCCCGAACTCATGTAGGGCAAGAGAAATTGGCGTCTTTGCGTTGCCCGAACTGAGTTCGGGCAAGTTTCACAGGCAAGTGGTTAATGACAGATTAAATAATTCGAAAGTAAGGACAATTATAATATTTTTTAAAAAGTTGTTGCAAGTAAACAATCTCAATAAAAAAAAGTAATCCACTGGCAACACTGGTCTTTGGAAGTTTCAAGGCAGTGGACTACATTTTTAATTCAGATTGCTACCACTCTATTGAAATGGTATAATTCGCCTTGTTTTCGCCTTATATAATCTGTCATTAAATAACACTAATTTTACTGTATCATAAAATTGATGACAATCATGAAAACTTAATAAAAAAATAGTCCACTGTTTCAAGGAGTATACGCGCCTTGCAAATATGATGCACAACATTATAAACATTTGTATTATAATTACGCAGTTTATAGGGAAAAGGTGAAAATTATTTTCATAAGAAAATGACAATTTTATAGAAATATTTTACAGTATGAGTACTTTTGAATATAATTTTTCACCTTATTTATTCGTGGAAAAATATTACAAATTCTTCTATTAATCGCAGAAAGATTTTATTCTGAACTAAAAATATTAAGCAATGTATTCTTATCGAAAACCGTGGTCTCATACTCCTTGTAAATACTAAAGAGTGTATGGACCTTAAATTTATCACAATAATGAATCAGATTATTTTTATAAATGAAAAGAATAAACATTAAAAATCATAAATATAAATTCGTATTTGTACGTACGAATTTACCAGATTTTTAAATAGACTTTTTTGTCTTATTCAATCACAGAATATTTTCTACAAACTCGGTTATTAAAAAAAGCTATTACATATTTCAACTTTAAATAGAAATTGTTTTATGTGAAATAGTTATACCATACTGCTTGGAAATTTTAATTAGTGTTTGCACCTTCTAATACTGAGAATTATCTTGTGAGTGAAATACATTCTACTATAGATGTTATTATTAGAAAAGCTGAACTAATTTTGGACTTTATCACGTAACCACTTTACCTGAACCTTAGTTCATTTAAATAATAATTGATGGAAGCACAAATAACTTAAATTTAAGTGGTTGAGAAAAAATGAACAAGGGAATGTCCTTATAAAATAACACCAAAAAATGTACACTATTTGAAGAGTAATCCGAAAGACAAATTAATGTCTTTATGAAAGACAATACCAGGGTTGTCCAGCCGGCGACGAGCTGCGATTAAATAAGACGAAAATTTATATTAGGAAACAGTCATATGGTTGGACAATGGAGTTAATGGAGTTAAAAATAAAAAGAAGGAGACAGTTGGAGTAGTGTCTATACAGGATGCGAGTGAAATAAAAGAATGTGGCTGTTGTTTGTTTACATCGGATCAGGGCAAACTCCTACCAGTAAACAAAATAGAATTATTTTTCTTATTTATGACAGAAATTCTAGGTTAGGTCGACGAGCGCGACAGGGGTTTGAAGCCAGCACCTCACGCCTACCATCTTTGAGAGCAGAACCTCTCAGCCACTGGTAGGGCCAATGAAACTGCGATTGAATCCATGTACCAGAAAGTTTTGCGCGAATGTTTTCATAGACTGAATATTTTATTCCTTTTACGGAAAGCTTGGGTTATATACAGTCAAATAAACAATATAATTTTTTAAGGATCATGGAATTCAATTTTATGATGTCTTCTGCACACATCATGGCTTAGCCTGGAATGTACAAATCATTGACTTTGAGGTTAAATTGTTAATTTGTTAGCACGGGCTTGTCAATGAGAGGGTTAAAAGTGAAATTTTTGCATTAATCTTACGGGCGATGATCAAGGGACCGGGAAAAATTCCCGTATTAAGCAGGATCATGTATTAACTGTGAGCGTTTTAACGGGATCCGACTGTTGGTTGGAAAGTATTAAAAAGAGAATTTTTATGTGTTATGGGTGTCACATGGATGTCACACACACAACATGAAATACCGTAATTTCCGGCGTATAATCCGCAGCTCAAAGAGTCGTTTTTCGACCCAGAAATGTTATTTTATAAAATGTAACTTTAAAGATCGCTGTAAATATTTAACTACAATTATTGAATAAAATTTCTGGGTCGAAAAACGACTCTTTGAGCTGCGGATTATACGCCGGAAATTACGGTAAATATTTTGTCTATGTATGAAAGTGATGTTTTAGATAATCGTCGCTGCTTTATTATTTTCAATGCAAATAGTGGTGCTCAATTTTTTATGTACTCAATGTATTGTGTACTCATCAATGCTTAGACTGGAATGTACAAATTGTTGAAATGTGGGAATGTTGAAATTGTTAATTTGTTAGCTTGTCACTGAGAGGATTAAAAGGGAAATTGGCGCTATGGCTTAGTCCATTAAAAATTTAGTGGCGAATCAGTAAAATCACCTCTCTCTGTAAACATATTCGAACGATTTTTACGGGATGAAAACGAATTAATGTTGGTTATAATTTTTCAACTGAGAGAAAAAGCATGTAGGCCAGGATTCGAACCAGGGACCTTTTGTTCGAAGCTGCCAAAGCTCTGCCAACTGAGGTGGACAAATCTGGCAGACACACAATTCACGCAGAAATTTTATTTATTATGACATTTGGTCTGATATCTGAATAAATCTCAAGTAATAGAACTCCAGGAAAAGTTGAATCGAACGATTTTTACGGGATGAAAACGAATTAATGTTGGTTATAATTTTTCAATACCTACCTTTTTTAAACCTCGTATGATTGATTTACCAGATTTATTTATTTACCGTGTTAAAATTAATCATGTATAAAAAATATGTTTAAGTAAGTAAGACATCATTTTTTTCAATGAAGATTTGATCACGAGAGCAATTAAGGGACCAACAACAAACTAAAGAAGAATATAATATTCGGTGTCACCCTGTAAAATAAAATGCAGAAAATAATCTGTCACTGCAGCAGATAAGTATTTGAATATTGTACAAAATTTTCTGTTCATTTGTATAAAAATAGCACGTATATTCATGGAGTTATAACTATTTCTATGAAAAATTAATTTAAGTTTTTTTTTAATTATTATTATGTGAGTTTCAAATATTTTGAAAATTTGTAGCGATATCGGCGATATAGTGGACTGAATTTAGGTTGCGTTCGTTTAGTAGCCGGATGACGAAGGATACCAGACAAATTGCCATTTTTTATTACGGTAATTTCCAACCGATAATCCGCGGATCTAACAATCTGGTGGTTTTCCAAGAAGAAATAAATCACCAATAATAATGAGAATTAAAAAAATTAGAAATTAACAATGACAATTTGTAGAAAATTCTATATCATCCAGCTTCTTTTAGAAAGCAAATGAAATTCAGCTATCACTATCGCCGATATCTTTCAAAAATGTCACTCATTTTTACTCGTCTTTTATAAGAGTTATTTTATAGAGTTGACTACCAAATCAAGAAAAAAAAACTTTGTTATGGTTTGTCCATGCCCGTTAAAATTTATGTCATACAAAGGGTCACATTTCACCCAATATTTAATATATTTATATTCTAATTGTACTATGTTGTTTCTACTGTTCTTTTACAAGTTTTCTGTAAGTTGAGTTAAATTTAGTTGAAAATCCTGTATGCTATAAAGAAAACAATTCTGAAAATTTCTTGAATTTTTTAAAGAACCTTTATATATTCATAGATATGCGTGCTATTCTTACACAAATGAATACAAATGTTGTATAATATCAACATAGTCAGTTGCTGCTGTTGCAGATTATTTCGAGGATTTTACTTTACCATGGTATTCAAAATAAAATTGTTTCTTCAATTTGTGGTTGGTCCTGCAATATGCCTCGTGATTAAACCTTCTCTGAAAAATATGAAGTCATTAATTTTTTTATGTTCCCAAAGTTTCTGAAGAATTCGTCCAGTATTTTTCTAGATATTCAACAAAATGAGTAAAATCGTAAGTGTTCGGGGATTTTGGACAGTATTGTGTATACATAAACATTTTAATATGGTGAATATTTTATTGCAAAATCTGCTTCACAAATATTATTTATGCTGAATAAATATATTTTACGAGGCTTCTAGATTTACCAAAAAAGTACACTGCTTAGAATTTGCCAAATTTCATCCAATATTTAATACATGTCCGCATGTCTCGTAAAAATACTTCTATTCCTAAAATGTTGAAATGATTGATTGACATCAGAATTTAGAAACAAATTTATTCGAAATTAAGTAAATATTTTCTTCATGTACTTGATAAAAGGGAATTTTTCATTCCAAAATTCTGGTGCCAATGTAGCATTTAAGGGTTAAAATTAAGTCACTTTTCGTACAACACCAATGTCGTGTCGCCGCACGGCGAAGTGCTAATATATGCATATTCTCATTGTACTATGAGGGTTATACTATACTTTATCAAGTTGTCTAAAAATGGCATTAAATTTGGTGCAAAACCTAAACGATATATCTGTGACCTTATATGTGAATGATGCTATTAAAAAATTCTGGTAAAAATTTACGCAACTTGGTAACGTTTTAAAAAATGTGGGTAAGTGTGATCGAAGATCGCTCAAAGGGTTTCGTTTTGTATTCCTTTCCAAACACTTTATCCTTTCTTTAATAAAACCAAATAAATTTCATATTTAAAAAAAAATTATGTTTTTTTATAAAGTAAAAATTTACCGGTCTATTTTTCTCGTTTTTTCGAAAATCTGAACCGGTATAATAGTATCTGTCATGTGAACTAAATGCGATATTTAAAAAAATAATAATTTCAAAATTAAACATGTTTTATACCTTCAAAATATTAAAATATGCGAATATTTCCATAATCGGATTTTTATCATGATTCAATACGTTCCTCAAATTCATATATTTACTATTCTCTATTACCCATATTGATACTCGCCTTGTATTATTCTGAAACATTTGAAAAATCCGTTAAACTTCCAATATGACGTCAGATTAATTTTCTTTTTAATTCTCTAATGACGTGATATTAATCTGCTTTCCGTACATACACATATTCATACTCCTTGTATTATTGAGAAATCTTTGAAAAATTCTGTTTTATTACCAATATGACGTCATATTAATTTTTTTTCAACTGGTAACACTTTTTATTTCATTTTCATTTTTCACGTGGAAATCTTTCAACAGAAAATGAATTATTGTAGAAAGAATTTTATTGTGGATTTTTAATTGTTGGCAACAGCTATAACGAAAAATGATTAAATTTAATAGGAAAAGGCTGTTAGAATTTTGGTTTTTTATCTCTCTATATTAAAATAATAAGATTTTTTCAAATTTTAGCTTCATAGTAGCTATTTAGCTATACTTACACAAATTTTCATGCCTGTAAGTTATAAGGGTTTCTGAGAACGGCTCTGTGACGGACAGACAACAGAGCGGGCGTAATAGGGTTTCGTGAGATGAACGAAGCCCTAAAAAATAACCTTTCGACTCCACTGACACCTATTCGGTGACATACTCAGTTTACCTGAAATGATTGATTGACTCCAGTATTTTTGAATGAAAAGTTTCCTTTTATTAAGGGCCCCACCAGTGGCTGAGAGGTTGTGCTCTCGAAGCTGGTAGACGGGAGGTGCTGGGTTCGATCCCAATCGCGCCCGTCGGCCTAATCGTTCGGAGTTTTCGTGGTTTTCTTCGAGCCGTGGATTTATCCATGCGTAAATACGGATTAGGTTCCCTTAGAAAGACCCCCACGAAGGGCACTCCCCCCGGGCCTATATCCCTAGTGCAGATAATTGGCCGTCAATAATCAACCCAACCCTTTTATTAAGTACGGGATTAAAAGCTTTTACTAATTTCTCGATAAATTTGTTTTTAAATTCTGGTGTCAATCAATCATTTCTGGTTAACCTTAGTATATCACTGTATAGGTGTCAGTGGAGTGCAAAAGGTTAATAACATTATAACTAGGGGTTAAAATCCTTAATTTTAACCAGTCAGCACACGCGCCCCTTTCCATTGCGTTACTACACGCGTGGGATAAATTTTACCCCAATGGGTTTTCTTGTGTCAATTTCCCCCCGGTTTGATTATAATCAAAAATTTATATTTTGAAATAAACTGTAAATCAATAAAGAACATAATTTAACTTAAAATAAGAGGTTTTTTCATATTTAAAGAAAAAAAGAAAAAAAAACATAAAATCTAGCACTATTTTTTCCTGCATATCATTACATACAAAGCTTTTACAGTCCAAATTCAGCCATAAAAATACAAAAAAATATAAAACTGATATATAGAAACTGTATGTTCAAGAGTTGTTAACGTTTAAAAGAAAAACTATATTATTATTTGCACATTATATTTCTTACATAATCATTTACATTAATATTTTCCTATCATTATGGGTTACGTTATAACACGCGTTGGGTAAATTTCCTCCCACGTGACATTTTTATAACAAAAGAATGAAAAATCTCACAACCGGAGGTAAATTCTTTTTGGCCACATCTTGATATCTTTCAGCTTGAAAGGTACTATAAAGCTCAGAATGATAACGAACGATTTTCGCACATTTTTAAGTACTAGTTGTGAACTGGGGTAGATTTTATCTCAGCGCGTGTGCTGACGGGTTAAGAAAAAATGGAATTTTAAAATATTTTGTTCTTGATTTAACATTTAGGCCGTTACGAACGCGCTCAGTATGTAAATCTGAGTCTATTTCTCAACGTTAGAGATGCGCTGCACACGTCTATATGAATTTTTCAAAGTTATTGTTTCTTTAATCAATAGATGGCAGAACTAAATGGTATTCGAATACAATTTCTTCCGATAAGAAGTAGGTTTTAAGGTGATTGTTTTGAGAATACTTACAGTACAGAGTGGTCAAGATAAAAGAGACCAGGTAAATATAAGTACAAATACCTACTAATTTTCATTTAAAAGTAGTGGATACAAAATATTATGAATAACAGCATACTGAACATTCAATCGTTCACAGGAGGTGTTGTTATTGATAATATTCTGTATTTACTACTTTTAAAGAAAAATTAGTAAGCATTTGTACTTCTGTATACCAGGCCTTTTTTATCTTGGGCACTCTGTATAACATGGCGTCAACTCCGGATCTGCGAAAGCTAAATGCTATTAAAACGGGCTTTCAAGTAATTTCGAAAGTGGTTATTGAGATTTATTGGATCACTAAAGTGATGATAGATTTAGAAATGCATCATTTTGCATTCTAAATTCAGAGAGTGGTAATGACTCATGTGATGTCGATGACGCCAGACAATGAACAAAATAAAAAATATACTAGACTGCAGGAATTTTCTGAACACAAGAATTTGTACATTATTAAATTTATATATATATATGTGTGTGTATTTCTAAAGATTTTATGTTTTATTTATTTGGTACCATTTACTTTGATTTATATAACTTAATTATATTATTCAATTCGCGTTTTCGAAAGTTCTTTCGAAACACACATAAAAAAAAAAAAAAAAAAAAAAAAAAAAAAAAAAAAAAAAACACTGGTGAAAAAACCGAAACGAAAAGACTCAACGGCCTAAGGGATAAGAGAAAAAATTTCTGATTATTGTAAAATCGGAAGGTACAAAAGTATTTCGAAAGAAAGAATAAAATAGTTTAAGAAATTAATTATTTCTTTGACTCAGCTCCACCAATTTGTCAGATGTGAAAAACCTCCCATTTATTTTCAAGGTAACCATTTCTCTTCATTAATTATGAAAACGCAACATAAAATGTCATTAAAACTGAAAAACACTTTCTTTCAAAATATTTTTGTGAATTTTTTATTAGATAATTTATTCTCAGTGCGAAAAAGCGCTTGTTAACTTCTTTTAGCAAGTTATTCATTACATTAATTGCTGTTACAGTTTATTTTTAATTTACGAAATTTGGCATTTTTCCTAAAAATTAATTATGACTGTAAAAATATCATTTTTAATAATTTTACGAGTTTTTCTACTAAGAGTTGGTGATTAACATTGAAGTTGTAAAAATGACGTAAACTACAGTTAAAGTAAGTTACGTTTTTAGAAAAGAAATCTTTTCCTTCTTAAAAGTATTGAAACGTAAAATAACTAAATTAACATTCTAGGAATTTCTGTGTTTTTACACATAAAAAAACAGCCATGTAAAATAAGTATATCTACCTACTAACTGTTCCACAAATCATCGAATAAAAATGTGACTTATACTAATCGATTAGTAATAACGACTACTAATTAATGCTATACTTAAATTTTGCTTAGATGGTCGTCTGCAAATAGAAATTCTAAAAAAAAATAAAATTAAAATTAATCCGAAAAGTCTGGAAACGGTCGAATAATTTGAGAAATATACATTGGATTGAAAAACAGAAAAATACATGTTCAATATTTTAAAAAAATCTATTTAGGGATATCAAAGTTTTCCCCCAACTCTGCCTCCTAGAAGGAAAGGTTGGCAACTTTAAAATCTTAAATGGTAAGCCCACTTTTTATTGCCGATTCGGATTCTACGGGTAAAAATACGTAACTTATATATTTAACATTTTCTTCGGATAATCGTAGATGGCGCTGTATTAGTGTAAAATGCAATGAGAATTGTTACCATTGAAAAGTATGGAAATGGTCGAATAAGTCGAGAAACATACATCGGATTGAAAAACGGAAAAAAAACATGTTCAATATTTTAGAAAAATCTATTTATGTATATAAAAGTTGCCCCTTTTCTAAAATATGAAGCACATATTTTTCGTTTTTCAATCCTATGTATATTTCTCGAGTTATTTGACCGTTTGCAGACTTTTCAATGGAAAAAATTCTCTCTGCATTTTACTCCATTGCAGTGCCATCTACGATTTTCCAAAGAAAATGTCAAATACAAAAGTTACGTATTATTTCCCGTAGAATCTGAATCTGCAATAAAAAAAGGGGGGGGGGTTATCATTTAAGTTTTCAAAGTTCCCCCCCTTTTTCGGGAGGGGCAAATTTGATATCCCTAAATAGATTTTTCAAAAATATTGAACATGCATTTTTTCGTTTTTCAATCCGATGTATATTTCTCGAGTTATTCGACCGTTTTCAGACTTTTCCGACACCCTGTATATTAACACCTAATTTTGATATCATATTTGGATTATTTCGTAAATATTTCTTCCGGTTACCAAACGTGAAGTCATTTAGTCAAGTCGGTTGGGACTGTAAATTATGTCTTCTTTCAATTTATGTTTACAAAAGAAATAAGCTAACGTAGGTCTTCGTTATATTGAAATAGTACCAAACTTTGACATTTTGAACGCGAACACGTAATTTTGATATAATATTTAGCTTTTGCGGCAAGTTTTACCATAGGATGCAAAACAAGACATCATTCGGTCAAGTAGTTTATTAGTAAGTGTGAATGTTTAAAATTTTGAAACTCCAAATGTTAAATGCATTTTCAAGGCTCCCAAATGGTCCGCTTTTTTAATACCGGTAATTTTATGTTTAGATTTTTATTGCAAATTTTACGGAATCCACCTTCGGAGTTAAATTTTTGCGGGAATGTTGTTGAAACCTACCATGAAATTTTCTATTAAAAAATATTGTTGAAACCTACCATGAAATTTTCTATTAAAAAATATTGATATTTTGTTGGTGGGCCATTTGGAAGCCCTGATTTTTAAACGTTGTAAAAGAGATCGCAAGTTTTTTATAAAAAAATCAAAAACTGCTCAGTTGAATTGTGTTGTAATTTTGAATTCGCATATTTGAAACATTTGAAAATCGTTTTCTTTTAAAATTTATCATGTTACAATTCATATTAAAAAATAATTTCCAAGTACTCTTATTTTTGGTGGATAATCCGTGGACGTAACAAACCTGTTCAGACCCCAAAATATTTTTTAATTGAAATCAAATAAGTATTTAAGATAAGTTAAACTTTATCAAACACACTTTCTCGGTCAAAACAGTTTTGTTTAATCCATGGATTATGCGCCGAAAAATACGATTTCGAAATTAGGTTTAGTGAAATATATGAATTGTTATCTATGTATTTTGTAACGTGAATAAACTAATGGGCTTCTATTATGCGAATCCAAAGTACAACTAATTCCGCCAAATAGATTTTAAGAAACTACCCGCTTTTACAGACTATTGCAACGACAAAAATGAATTTAACAATGGCAGCTCCAAACTTTCAACCTGCAAAATTCTTAAGCCACTTGTCCCAGTGACTTCACGTTTGTTATCCGAAGGTAAATTTTAATGTTGAATCCGAATGTCAAATCAAAATAATGTGTTTCCATTGTTAATTTTAATGTTTGTTACAATTTTTATATATAGACTAGTATATAATCCCGTCAAAAATGACAGATTGTTGATCTGCGTTTCTTTTTCATAAGACTTCATACAAACAAACAGCACGAAGACTTTATTATTGAAAGGTTTGTACTGTAAAAAAGTACAATTTAAAAATGACAAATGATTTCTACAAATAAAAATTATGAGGATATACTATATATACAGGGTGTTCCGTTAAAGGGGTCCAATATTAATAGGGGTAATAGAGGAGATCACACGGAGCATAAATCAGTATATAATGCCTGGCCGGATCTCAATAATTTTCAAGTTACAGCAAATAGAATGAAAAATCGGAAATTTGTAAAAAAACCCTCATTGCTAAACTATCGATAATGCTACATAAAGACGAAGCACATATTTAGAAAGAGCAGAAAAAATCCTACGAAATGACATAAGTTGTTTTAGAATATTGAGAATTAATGGCGAGTTACAAGCTCTGAAACAGTGAAAAAATACAAAATCAAATATTTAGCAAAATAGTTAATCGTTAATTCCAAAAATGCAACTCTACCTACATCAAGGAAAATGTTATAAAATTTGGTCCATTCCGAAAGCTTTCGAAGAAGCTGACAATAAACCATATCAGTTTAATTGTATGGGAGAAATCAAGCAGTTCCCTAGTTACAACTCTGTACTGTTGCACGCTCGGAAAGAGCGAAACTCCACCCATGACGATTGTAAACACCCCATTTTAATATCTTTCAATTATACATTTCTGATCAACCTCTATCAATACCCTTTCATTATTCAGTCTGGTCAAGTGAATGACATATTGTGCAGCTCTCGCCTTGTCTTAAAACAAACTCCGTGACTGCTGCGTTTCCTCCATGAACTTTCAGGATGATGAAGAAGAAGTACTTTTTATGCAAATTTTCTATGTGTATAGGAAGAAAAGTGTAATAAAACAGCAGTCATCAGTGGGCGTTATGTTAAAGGGAGGCTGTTGTAAGTGGGATTGTAGTAAGTTGAAGTATAATAATTATGCCGGAATACTCTAACGAAGAATATGCGGACATGCATCTGATGTACGGGCAAGCTCATGGAAATGCATGTCTAGCACAGCGCATGTACCGTGAGCAATTTCCAAGGAGACGTTGCCCAAGTTCGAAACTCTTCATAAAAATCGATAAACGATTACGGGAGACTGGATCGTTTAATACAGCAAGCATTGATGCAGGGAAACCTCGACATGTACGAACACCTGCAATGGAAGAAGATGTACTGAATATTTTTACAGATAACCCCTCCACGAGTACACGAGCTGCTGCGTCTGAAGTCGGTGTTTCTCACCAAAGTGTGTGGCGTGTTCTGCGTGCAGAAAACATGCACCCCTTTCATGTGCAGCGGGTACAACTGTTATCAGTAACAGATTGTGCTCAGCGGACAGAATTCGTACGCTGGTTGCTTAATGTAACAGAAAATAATCCACAATTTCTGGAAAATATTTTATTTACTGATGAAGCAACATTTACGAGAGAGGGCGTGGTAAACACGCACAATATGCACACATGGTCATATACAAATCCGCACACTGTTTTCCCGTCGAACGCACAACAAAAGTTCAGTGTGAACATATGGGCAGGTGTCCTCGGCGATTATCTCATAGGACCATATTTACTCCCAGATGTACTCAATGGCAGTACGTACTTGGTTTTCCTACGGGATATCTTACCGCAGTTACTGCAAAATGTGCCAGCAACATTGCGCCACAATATGTGGTTTATGCACGATGGCGCACCGGCACATTTTTTCATAGGTGTTCGCAATCACCTCAATTCAACATATCCTGGGAAATGGATTGGACGCAGTGGACCTGTTGCTTGGCCTACACGCTCTCCAGACCTCAATCCGTTAGACTTTTTTGTTTGGGGACACCTTAAATCACTGGTGTATGAAACGCCTGTGGATACACCGGAGGATTTAATAGCGCGAATCGTTGTCGCTGCAGGAGACATTCCCAACTCCGTCGGAGTTTTTCGGCGTGTTCGCCAATCTTTACGACGTCGCTGTCGGCTGTGCGATTCTGTTAATGGGCGCAACTTCGAACACCTATTATAATAATGTCCGTTCGTCTGCCTTCCGACATTGAACTGTGCAGCGCAGGCCAGAAAACTATGCTTCACATATGTCATAAAGTACGTGGAATGTAATTCTTTATTTGTCATTTTTCTTTTATTTTCAACACTTTTTGGCACAGTATTTTGTAAGTCACAGACTGTGGTGTACTCAAATTGTAAATTACAAAGTTTGTATGAATTAATTTAAAATTTAGTGTCTTTTTTAAATTTATAATTAATAAAATTATTATGCTATTTGTTATTATTATTTTCTATCATAAATTATGATGCACATATACATACAATAATTGTCCATGTAAAACATGTACTGAAACTTCTTGCATAGCTACAAATCGCAATATTTTTAATTATTTCCGAATTTTCACCACCAGTTTAATTTTAAGGAATTTAACTTAAGCTTTATATCAATAAAAGACCACGTTAAAATGTAGACTATTATTGTAAAGTTATTTTGGTTCATTCAACTCTTGAATAATTAAAAATGTTGCATCTCAGAAGAAGCATGATCGAAAATGTATAGTTGAGAGTAATTAAAAAGGCGGTGTTTCCAATCGTGATGGGCGGAGTTTAACCTTTGCTAGTGTCAAAGAAAGCGGAGTTGTAACTAAGAAACTGATTAATTTCTCTCACACAATTAAACCGATATGGTTCATTGTAAGCTTTTTCGAAAGTTTTCGGAATGGACCAAATTTTACTACATTTTCCTTGTTGTAGCTAGAGTTGTCTTTTTGGAATTAACGATTAACTATTTTGATGTATATTGGATTTTGTACTTTTTTCACTGTTTCAGGGCTTGTAACTCGTCAATAAATATTGCTATTTTAATACAATTGATGTCATTTTGTAGGGTTTTTTCTGCTCTTTCTAAATATGTGCTTCGTTTTTATGTAGCATTATCGATAGTTTAGCAATGAGGGTTCTTTTACAATTTTCCGAATTTTCATTCTATTTGCTGTAACTTGAAAACTATTGAGATCCGACCAGGCTTTATATACTGATTTATGCTCCATGTGATCTCCTCTATTACCCCTATTAATATTGGACCCCTTTAACGGAACACCCTGTATATATATATTACTCAGTATTAAATTTCGGAAGTAGTTCAACGATTGGACAAAACATTCAAATTAAATATTAACAAATAATCCATGTGCGAAAGTTTTTGTAAAAAAGTGTTATCAATGAGTTTCTAAGCCGATTGACTCACCACATAACTCATTGTTTGATTACATAAGCAAAATTAAATGCAAATTACGTTGTACTATGTATTCCTTATATTTTAATTACGTTTGATAAGAAAGAATCATTTTACAGAATATGACCCCTTATCTGGAATTCCAAAATCCGAAGTCAGCAAAAAAATTTCGAAAATTTTCTAAATTTGTATATTTTTACAAAAATTTTAGAATTTTTGAAATCTTTCGAAAATTTTACCGATTTCTATTTTTTTTCAGTCCATTGTGTTTCAGTGTGTAATCTCTAAAATATTGTTACTTCGGTAACGGGTGAACACGCCGCCCCCCCCCCTTCTTCCCGAAATTAGAAACAAATCCTTTTCACTCAAATTTTAGTTTAAAATTAATTTATATTACGATTCGTTTGAAACAAAAAATAGTTATATATTTATTTCATCAAGGGTGATTCTGTTCCGAATTTTTCTAAAAATTTAAGGCATTCGGTTTCGAAAATTTTAGTCTTCAGTCCAAAGATTCGAACATAACAAAATCTTGAATTTTGAGCGATCGTCGCCGAAAAAAAAAATTATGTCTATCGTTCGAAGAAAAAGTAGACAATTTCTTTAAAGGATTGCGGAAACAACTTGAATTTTGTCAAAGGATTGAAAAAAACGCAAATTTCGTGGCAGAATTGCGAAAAAACGCTAATTTTATTAACAAATCGCCGAAAATACGCGATTTCCGACAAAGACTTGCGAAGAAAACGCAAATTTCTTTCAAGGACTTCGAAAAAATGTAAAATTTCTTCAAGGGATCACAAAAAAAACACCAATTTGGTTAAAAGATCGGCAAAAAAAAAAAAACGCGAATTTGTTAAATAATCGCGGAAAAACATGAATTTCTCCAAAGGATCGCGAAAAAAAAACGCAAATTTTTTCAAAGCACTGCAGAAAAATGTCTAATTTCGTTAAGGAATCGCGGAAAAAGTCGAATTTCGTCAAAGGATCGAAGGAAAAAAAAAAACCCGCTAATTTCGTCAAAGAATCTCAGAAAAAAAAACTCGAATTTTGTCAAAGGATCGTAAATAAAAGGTAAATTTCGTCAAAGAATAGCAAAAAAAGAAAATTTCCTCAAAAAATCGCAGAAAAATGCAAATTTCTTCAAAGGAGCGCAAAAAGAAAACGCAAATTTCTTCAAAGAACCACCAAAAAATTCTATTTCGTCAAAGGATCGTAGAAGAAAAACGCAAATTTTGTCAATGAATAGCAGAAAAAAATGCAAATTTTGTCAAAGAATCCCGAAAAAAAAGCATGAATTTTGTCAAATAATCGTGAACTTCAAGAGAACCCAAAATCCGGAAAATTCCAAAACTCGGAAAGCCTTTTGTCCAAAAAAAGTTATGCCAGAGGATTTCACATAATAGGTTCTGTACTGGATTTAAGATGGAAGCAAAATTTCAAAATACGCCAGTAGATGGCGCCAATGTACTGGATTGATCACTCAAATTCTCCGTACGAAAGAATTCACCGCTATTTCTGAAAAGAAAAGTACTGACAGAAAAAATATATACAGAAATGTTGATATACGTGTTTTATATGAAATAGTTTTTGAAGGTTTTAAACAAAATTAAAATATTTAAAAGCTCTAATATGCTTTTACAAATATTTTAACAGCAGAATCGGATGAAGCATAGATTTTTCATTAAGCCTAACATGGTGTTTAACTATGGTCGATTCGCAGATCAGAGTGGTCGAGTCCGGAGCCGTTACAGACATTTTCTTGCCTTCGATTTTTATTATAAGTAAGACAACACTTTAAGCGAATTTCAACTATAGAATTTATTAACAGACGTTCCAAATCGATTCCAGTCTGTTGCAGTTTTATACAATAATTTGTGGCAGAGTTTGCATGTTGGTAACCTTTTTTTTTTCACTACTCAGTAGCGGCACGTCATGTGGTTCGCAATCACTTTAGTACCAGTATTTTAAGAAAATAAATTTCTCCTTATTTAATTGTATAACATTCTACCATTATGTAATTTCAAATTCAATATACAAATGTATCTCCGTGAGAACAAACATTTTAACCCTTTTTATCCTGATGGTACTTATAAGTACCACTTTAACCCCTTCGCGACGAGCGTCTTTTACAGAATTTTTAATCTGTACCACCGGTTTTTCAAATGAGAAATTTTCACCTAATTGAATCGCAAAAATGCTATGATTAGATAAGGAAAACTTTACAAAAAAAAAAAAAAAAAAAAAAAAAACTGGTTTGGAATAATTGAGTATTCTGAGCATCTAAAAAGTAGCTGGAAAATTAATTCAGGATATAAAGGGTTAAATCAGATGAATTAAGTTAAAGTTAGTCACTTGAATTTAATATGAGCAACCTCTACATTTATTCTTTCCTAATTCCATGAGGATTTAACAAAAATACATGAAGTATATTCTTTTCCGGGCTGATTTTATCCAAGGAGCTCAAATAGTGTGTCAAAAGTGGGTGTTACCATTTGAAAATTTGTGTATTTTATAATGCAGAGTCATTATACATTTCAAAAATTGTATTCATATTCCGAAAGAAAACAATATTTTGAGTATAAAAACACCTTTGGTATGATTTTATAATAAACGGTCTGCGAATAAAAGCAAGTATATCAATTTTTTATACTGTCTGGATTGTACAATTCAAATATGGAGAGTTTTATGTAACTTTTTGAAAGTTATTAGCAAAAAGAATTTTTTATGCATAAATTGTTCTCTTGAGCAAAGAGAAAAAAAATCTTTCAGCAGAGATTATTATTAAGAAGAAGAAATCAATTATTTCTTTGGTCATTAATTTCAGCAAGTTGGAGAATGAAGATCTTATTTTCAAGATAACCTTTTCATTACAAAAATTAAACAGTTTCTTACGAAGATGTCATTAGAAGGAGTATCACAAAAATAGCCTAAAGAATAGTTTAATTGTTATCTCTTCTCGTAGTGAAGTAGCTCTTTCATTTCTTCTGATTATAATAATCACTTTTATATTACTTTTCTCACATTTGATTAGCATTCGAGTTTTTTTAGGGTAGGGGGGGGGGTGGAGGGCAGATTAATGAACAAAATGAGGATATCATGTTTTGATGAAGTTAAAGATTTTCCCTTTTGCATGTATGGTAATATGCATAATGTATAATTTTAATAAAAACTGTATAAATGTAATAAAAAATATCAAATATCTGAAATAATGTAAAATTTATAAGTAAATAATATGTGTAACGAAAAATACAGTGCTGAAGTAATATGTATAACTGTAATAAAAACATATAATTAGATAATATATATGCAATTATATATATGTATAATATTATATTGTATGTATTGGGTTGTTCGGAAAGTTCTCTCCGTTTGGGAAAGTTAGTTCATACCGGAAAATTCTATCATTTAATTATTAGATATGAATTCCTATATCTGATATCTAATAATTGACGGGCAGAATTTTCCGGTACGAATTGGTTTTCCCAAACGGAAGGAACTTAATAATATATATTTGCATAGTAATAGGTATAACTATTTATAATGTTTATTATATTAAAAATAAAACATAAATTTAAAAAATATATATATTGTGAAATTATAAAACCTATTTCATACTTTAACTAATCACTTAATTATAATATTGGACCATAGAAACCATTTATTCCGGATTTTGAAAAATCCATATTTACAAATTCTAATAACGGATATTGTGTCATTCAATATCAAATTTCTGGTTGCATAACGCGCACTTTCCTTTCTTTAAATGTACTTCAACCCTTTATAGTTTTTATAATGTATGTTACGCTTTCGTGAGTACTTTATTGACGCAGTTATACATATATGGATGGATTAAAATTTAAACTTTAATAAATAAGTTCATTTCCGAACTACCACTATATTTAAATAAAAATATTCGCTTTGTGTAATCACAATAGTGTACTATTAAATAAGTATTGCACACTAAAACTTGTGGTCTTAAACCCTATTTATGAGTAAAGAAAAACATACTTCTAAAATAAAAACTCACGCAGTGTAATGTTAAAAATAGACTCGTCGTATACACAGGGTTCGTATGGGATCCTGGAATTTTCAGGACAATTACCAGTATATTCTTATAGAAAAACTCCCTTTATGTAATTGCACTATTATATAAGGTGAGTTTTTCTATAAGAAAATACTGGTAATTACCCTGAAAATTCCAGGAGTCTGTACGAACTCTGATACAGGGTGCGTAGAGATTTACAATATTTTTTCAATATTATATTTTGCTTTATTTAATCGCAAAAATATTGCAAAATAGATGATTAAACGTGGTGATTACAAATTCTGCAATTCAAATTATAAATAGAAATTGTCTAAGTTTTAATAGTGGTGCAAGACTCTGAAAATTCCATGGAGAGTACGCACCTTAGTCTTACATAATGGAGATACAGATTGATTTTTTTGGAAATCCTTTAGGTTCTCTTAAGTTTGTGTAATTACACTTCCGTGAATACTTTATTCTAGTTTTCTTATTATTTTAAAAAAACTAAAATTTACCTGTGTTTTAATTTTTTCAAATAATTTAAGGAAACAGAGATTCGTATGTTTTCTGGTCCGTTCAATGGTTGAACGTTTGCTATGAGTTTCGAGATAGCTATGGTCACTTTCCTCGAATTTCAAGTCTGTGACATCTAACTTACCAATAATATTTACTTTCGCCCCCTGAATACTAGACGTACGCGCTGACATAAAAATGTCGACTGTCGTAGACTTTTTTTTTATTTTGCACGTTCCCTGGTGTTTTAATACCAGTAAAATCTAAAATTATTCCTTTTTACTATTACTTTTTTACTTTACTGTCCAAGGGGGACTGATCAGACCATAGACTAACATACAAGATAGGACAATTTCAGCAAAATCTGTAATAGAAGCAATGATAATGTCACTAGTGATAAGGGGGAAAAACTAACAAGATTCCGAAATTTATCTATGTATATGAAATCTGTTTATGCTCTATGTTTTTAATATCTATTCTTTATTCTTCGAGGAGGGCCATTCCCTTCAAATTGACCATTGTTTATGTTTCTTTTTAAACGACTTTAATTTTATTCTTTCTTTTATTATTCTTGAAACAACAGTTCTTTTTAAAACTTTTTTAGTATGTCTAAACATGTTAAAGTATGTGAAGCAGTATCTTGTCTATATAAAATGGGCGTTCAAAGATTTCGTTTGTCGCATTTTCTACCAAGTTGAAAACGGAAACATGTGACATTTAAACAAGAACGAAAAATCATGCGTCAAGCATAGATTATGTAACACTTTCCAACGCTTCCAAAATAATTTTTCAAATCATACCGTTTAATAAGCGAAAAGATAACATATAAGTAAATAATTTGGAAAACGCATAACATATTTAAAAACATAATTTCAGGAATTTCCAACGTATACAATATTCGGAAAAATATCCGAATACTTTTATTAAGCACTGTATAGGATCTATAGATCATATATTCTAATACGAGCAAATCTTGTGTGTGGTTATATATATATATATATATATATATGCAAAAATTATCTTAAAAACGGTTCTAACGATTTTGACGAAATTTCGTATCCTACCGTTTTGGGGCACCAGAAAACCATTGGGCTAGGTCACATGTTCGAGAAAATTCGATTAGTGGGTCATTTTGGGTCATGGTCCAGCTAATTGTATCTAAAAAACGCTTCAAACGATTTTGACGAAATTTTGTATCCGACCATTTTCGGACACGAGAAGACTATTGGGCTGGGTCACATGTTCGAGAACTTTCGATTAGTGGGTCATTTTTGGGTCAACGCGGATCAAATTAATTTTATCTAAAAAACGGCTCTAACGATTTTGATTAAATTTTGTGTCCTACGAGTTTCGAGCACGATAAAATCATTGGGCTAGGTCACATGTCCGAGAAAATTCCATTAGTGGGTCATTTCTGGGTCATTGTGGGTCAAGATCTAAAAAGCGGCTCAATTTACACTAAATTTGCATCCAGTGGTTTTCGGGCACGAGAAGACTGTTGGGCTAGGTCACATGTTTGAGAAAATTCAATTAGTGGTTCATTTTGGGTCATTTTGGGTCATGGTCAAGCTAATTGTATCTAAAAAACGGTTCAAACGATTTTGACGAAATTTTGTATCCGACTATTTTCGGGCACGAGAAGACTATTGGGCTGGGTCACATGTTCGAGAACTTTCGATTAGTGGGTCATTTTTGGGTCAAAGCGGGTCAAATTAGTTTTATCTAAAAACGGCTCTAACGATTTTGATTAAATTTTGTATCCTACGAGTTTCGGGCACGCGAAAATCATTGGGCTACGTCACATGTTCGAGAAAATTCGATTAGTGGGTCATTTCTGGATCATTGTGGGTCAAGATCTAAAAAGCGGCTCAATTTACACTAAATTTTGCATCCAATGGTTTTCGAGCACGAGAAGACTGTTGGGCTAGGTCACATGTTCGAGAAAATTCAATTAGTGGGTCATTTTGGTCATGGTTCATTATGGGTCAAGCTATTTTATCTTAAAAACGGTTCAGAAGATTTGAAATAAATTTAGCACCCTACAGGTTTAGGGAACAAGAGACTATTAGGCTAGGTCACATGTTCGAGAAATTTCGATTAGTGGGTCATTTTGGTCATGGGTCATTATGGGTCACGCTATTTTATCTTAAAAACGGTTCAGAAGATTTGAAATAAATTTAGCACCCTACAGGTTTAGGGAACAAGAGACTATTAGGCTAGGTCACATGTTCGAGAAATTTCGATTAGTGGGTCATTTTGGTCATGGGTCATTATGGGTCAAGCTATTGTATCTTAAAAACGGCGTAGACTATTTACACTAAATTTTGCATCCTATGGTTATCGGGCACGAGAAGACTGGTGGGCTAAGTCACATGTTCGAGAAAATTCAATTAGTGGGTCATTTTGGTCATGGGTCATGATATTTGAACTCAAATTTAATTTTGACCGAGCATAGCTCGGTCTTCCCTGCTCGTTTGTATATATACTACATAGGATGCTAAATTTTAGTTCAGTTAGGAAACGCGTAGCACAGTTTAAAATTCTCCGTCTAGAGTTTCTGTCAATAAACGGAAATATGTTCGCGAACTTTTGTGCTTCCCTGTATAGGATCTACAGAATTTATACACACCACGTAATAGACAAAAAGCGAGTTAAAATTAAAATCGCGTTCAGTAACTTAAAACGCTTTTCCAGGAATTATTGTTAACAAACAGTAGAGAATTATTTTGTGTGTCCCTGTAAATGAACGATGACTGCTATACACACAATATTCTATAGTAAGCCTCTTGTAATACACCTTAGTGATATATATAAATTTCAATGCGTTTAAAATAGTGAAACATTATTTAAATAAACCGCAAATGATTTTTCCCCATAGACCGCAATGTAACGGAAATCTTTTGAGTGTCCCTGTAAAAAAACTATAAGGGCTACACACTTCCGTTGAAATAGGGAACATGCTATAGATAACGACAATAACATATAAAAATTGCAGAGCAATCCGATCCTATTTACGGGAGTTAGAGCACGGACAGACGGCAGACGGCAGACGGCCATACGGCCAGACAAACCGAAGTCATAAACACTTTTCAACTAGATTGGAAAGTGTTAAAAAAGAAAAATCATAATTAGATAGACTTTCAAAAGCAGAAACATTCCGTATATTTGAGAAGTTTCTACCCCATTGTCACTACAGGCACTGCGATCGTCATCGCGTTACCATTACTATGATAGTGTCCTATCTTGTATGTTAATTTATGGCTCAGAAAAGTAACCATGTCTGTAAAACACAGATGTCCCCCAGGACTCTTTATTTGGGTTTAAAAAATACAACATCCCTCCGGTAAGCGTGACAGAAAGCTGGGTGGTGAACAATAGATAAATGAATATAAAGGAAACACTATTTGTAAAAAAGACAATAATGCAACATAATACCGCTGCCTGAGAATAAAAAGCTCCGAAACGACAATGGGTTGGGATTAAAGGGGAATCCGTGTCCCTGGCTCAGTGATGTATTAAAGTAGAAATGTAACATAAAAAGTTAAAGAGTGTGTTTAAGCTTTGAGAGAAAAGCCAGACGCGATAAAATATTAGCCAGCCAACTGTCTGGAAAAACAGTAGGATGGCGAACATGCCAATGAGCTTTTGAAGGACAATTATAGAAGTAAAGTTTAGAGGCAAGAGCGAAATCACCACACACAGAAAGAGGATAAAAGGCCATTTTGAACTTAAAGAAAACCAACTTAAATAAAGGTGAAGAAAACTTTAAGAAAAAACTGGTGTCCGAATTCAAGGGACCGTACAAACGGGTTAAAAAAATTGCTTATGACATCCGCCATTTATGTTTCTACGCGTAGGCCTACAATGTAAAAAAATATATCTCAAATTGACAGAAAAAAACTGTCAGTTTTAGCGCCAGTGGAAAACCGTTTAATTTACAGAAAATATCTGTATATTTTCATTAAAATAGTTTTTTTCTGTAAAAATTACAATATTTTTCTGTCAAAATTACAGATTTTTTAACAGTGTATTCACAGGGCGATGTGAAAAGCAAAAAATTTATTTTGGTAGAGATTTTACCCACTGTGTGTATCCGCTTAGAGCACAATATACTCAAGCGCAGGATTGACAAGGTCTACTACTTAACCGTTTGAGTGCTATGAAGCACGATAGCGCCACAATGTATCTGCGGATCAAACAAATTTTGTTTCAACCCAGAAATTTTATTCAATAATTGAAATCATTTAATTTTTATTCAGCAGTTGACATACTTACAGCGATCTAGTGAGTTACATTTTATAAGATAAAATTTCTGGGTTGAAACACAATTTGTTTGATCCGCAGATACATTGCGGCGCTATCGCGCTTCATAGCACTCAAACGGTTAAATCTTTAAATACCAGTATTTAAAAATTATCAGTAAAAATCTGTGCACAAGTGTGCGATAACGAAAATAATTTTGCGCAGGATGTAACCATTTTTGGTTGTCCTTATTTTTACAGTTTGCTTATACAAAGTGAACTTGAATCGCTTGTGGTCTTTACTCCACCTTTTAAAACGATTCCAGTTTTGGCAAAATATCAAAATCGCAGAAAATGGATATAAATATCATCTATGGTAGATATATTTTGCGCCGTATTCTGTCGTGCTGTTGTAATAAATTTTAAATTGTGTGTGATTTAACTTATGATCTTTAAAGTTTCCATTTTTAAATGTGATGAAATCTCTTAAGAGTTTCATATAAAATTTACTTATAATTTAGATTATTGTTTATTACATAATATATTTGCTATTTTAACTCTTTCATACAAATTCCAAACTCTCCTTATACAACTTTTAATTATTATTTAATAAATTTCTTTTGCTTTTACTACAATTATTTTGGTATTCCTACTCAAAACTTGACGCCTGTAGATTCATTTATACTTTAAAGAGCAATATAAAACTAACGCAAGTATCTAATTAAAAATATTCGGGAACGGATAATAGCGAAATCTATCATATCAATTTTGTATTAGCAGTAAAGTAAAAAAAAATCCTATTTTTTAATTAAAAGATATTTTTAAAATATACAGAAAGCATTTTTTATAAAATTCATACACGAATTAATATAGGTTTTAAAAACATTTTTCAGTAGGTAAGCGTTCCGTGTTGCTAGTCCACTTTTTTATTATTCAGATTACTTTATTGCTACGATTTTTTTAATTAGGTATATTCGCCTTATTTAATGAGAGACTATATAACGCACAGATAAGCCGAATTATACTATCTTTAAAAAGTGGTAGCAATCGAGTAATCTAAATTTAAAAAAATAGCGTAGTGGCAGCATCGTAAGCGGTTACAATTTAATTACCTTTTATGTAGTAAGTGTTATTTTTAAATACGTCTAAAAATAATTATTAATGCTTTATTAAGTGTATAATTTTATAAAGTGCCAAGAACTCTTTTAACAGAATAAAATTGCTCTTGTGTATTTAAAAACATAAAATGGAACAGGAACTTATTTAAAACCTTTTAATTTGCATGAAAATATATTGATTTAAAACATGTTAGGGCTTTTTTAGGAGATTAAATAAGATAACTTCATTTCTTAGAAAATATTTAAAATTACTTTCATGTTCAATTGAAAAGTGGAAGGATTTGTGTAGATTTTTAAAATTGTTAGCATAAAGTGTGCTTGAAATTCTTATGTATAAAAGGTTGCTAAAATTTCGTTCTAGATGTCTGCGATACATAATTAATATTGTGTGTTAATGAATAAAAATTACATCCTTAACAGAGAATATAATTAAGGACAAGAAATTAATTATTTCTTTGATGAGTACTTACAGCAAGTCTGGTAAATGGGTATCTTAATTTCAAGGTAACTTTTTCATCGGAGAATTTTAATAGATTTTTATGAATATCTCATTAAAAATGCTGTATTCTTTTGTGGAGTGTCACAAAGAATATCCTAAAGAATATATAATTGTTACCTCTTTTAATTGTAAGATAGTACCTCTTTTAATGTCTTCTGACTGTGACATTGAAAAATGTAAATCACTTTTATGTTCGGTTATTTTTCAAGCTTTAATGAACAATCAAGTTCATTATTTTCCATTAATGACGAGAAAGTCATGAAGAGACGCGAATGTTTTAATGACGTTATAGATTTTTCCCATTATATGTATGTTTTCCGAATATAAAAATGAGATAGAAAGTTTGTAAATATTCAATCAGTGTTCTTTAAAGCAGTATTTATTTCTATTAAAAGCTTTTTCACATTTTAGCGATCCAATTAATTAGATAAAATATTAAATTTTACGCAAGGTGCATGCGGATAGTATACCTCTTTTAATTTATTCTGACTGTGATACTCAAAAATGTAAATCACTTTTATGTTAGGTTATTTTTCTAGCTTTAGTGAACAATCAAGTTCATTATTTTCCATTAATGACGAGAATGTCATGAAGAGACGTGAATGTTTTAATGACGTTATAGATTTTTCCCATTATAGGTATGTTCTCCGAATATAAAAATGAGATATAAAGTTTGTAAATATTCAACCAGTGTTCTTTAAAGCAGTATTCCTTTCTATAAAACCTTTTTAACTTTTTAGCGATCCAATTAATTAGATAAAATATTAAATATTAAATAAGGTGCGTACAGATAGTATACCTCTTTTAAATTATTCTGACTGTGATACTCAAAAATGTAAATCACTTTTATGTTAGGTTATTTTTCTAGCTTTAGTGAACAATCTAGTTCATTCTTTTCGGTTAATGAAGAGAAACGCATGTTTTAATGAAGTTGTAGATTTTTCCCATTTAATAAATGTTCACCCAATTTAAAAATAAAATATAAAGTTTGTAAATATTCAAGTAGTGTTCTTTAAAGCAGTATTTCTTTCTATAAAAACCTTTTTCACATTTTAGCGATCCAATTAATTAGATAAAATATTAAATTTTACGCAAGGTGCGTACAGGTAGTACATCTTTTAATTTCTTCGGACTGTGATATTAAAAAAATGTAAATCACTTTTATGTTAGGTTATTTTTTCAAGCTTTAGCGAACAATCAAGTTTATTCCTTTCAGTTAATGACGAGAAAGTCATGACGAGAAACGTATGTTTTAATGACATTATAGATTTTCCCATTATATGTATGTTCTCCGAATTTGAAATAAAATATAAAATTTGTAAATATTCAAACAGTGTTCTTTAAAGCAGTATTTCTTTCTGTATATTTTTTTTCACTTTTCAGCCATTGAGTTAATTACAGGGTCATCCAGAAAGTTCTGCGGTTTTTCAAGACGAAGCACGGGTTTGTCTAGTTATTTTGCTACTACTGACAAGGAATGACCTTGAATGACCCAGATATGTACATTTGGTCTTTTCTGCTTGTGCTGTATAGTTCTTGCTTGTGTTATGGCATAATGTTTGATTTAGTGCAGTGTTAAGAATGGAGAACAATAATGTTAATTTTCGTCATATTATGCTTTTTTATTTCAAGAAAGGTAAAAATACTAGTCAGACTGCTCGTAAAATTTGAGCTCTATGTAGATAAATTGCTCTTTAAGATGACACAGTTGGTGGTTTGAGAAGTTTAAGTGCGGAAATTTCAGTATAGAAGATGATGCGCGCTTTGGGCGACCGTCATCTATAAAGGAGGACCTCCTAAAGTAGCTATCGCTGAAAATCCACGTTGCACAGTTCTGGAGCTATCACACAGACTAAATATCCAAAAACAAAACTACAGTGCATGATCAATTGATAGCTTCTTTTATAATAGGCCCTAATTTACAGATGATTGTCGTCCAGAGCGGCTATCATCGTCGAGGATAAAACTTCCGCATTTAAACTTTTCAAACCACCATCAAATTTCGTCATCTAAAACAATACTTTGTCCATATACAGAACAAATTTTACGAACAGTCTGACTAGCATTTTTACCTTTCCTGAAATAAAAGAGAATAATATGACGAAACTTAACTTTTTGGTTCTCCATTCTTAGCACTGCACTGAAACAAAACTTTTGCCACAACAAAAGCGAGAATTAAGCAGCGCAAGCAGAAGAGACCGTATTGTACATTTCTGGGTTATTCAAGGTCCCTCCTTATCAGCATTAAAATTACTAAAGGAAACCGTGCTTCGGTTTTTGAAAAACCACTGGACTTTTCGGATTACACAGTTATTATTTAAAACCAGTATATAAAAAATTAAATATTAGGCGAGGTGCGTAGAATTCTTGGAATTTCAAAGGAGTCTGCCACCACTATTTCACATTAGAAAATTTATATTTAATATAGCAGCAGAATTCGTAATCACCGCGATTAATTTTAGAATATGTAGTATATTTATGAGATTAAATAAGGAGAAAAATTCTATTAAAAAGTTATGGTAATGCTATACGCTACTTGATTTTAAGTTATATTATATTTCTTTAAATTTTCTAATTTTATCTGAGTTAGCTTGCTTATCGTTTCCTTAGTAAGCAATGTGCTAAAATGTTTCATACTACAAAAGCAGGCGTGGTTATATTCCGATAGTATGAAAACCACTAATTTTCGTATAGTAATGTTCGATTTAATTAATCAAAGAATACTGCGATAAAATAAGGTGAAAAAATTGTTGGACAAAAATTACAAGATCACACCTATCTCTGCAGAAGGGTTACAGCAACATCGAAAAAATCGGATACCAGTATTTCAGAATAGCAATATTAACATTTTTAATTACAGACATTATTTGTATAAATAAAGCGAAACTTACAGGAGTATAAACTAGTTTATTTTATGGATACTAGTATTTCCGAGTAATAATATTTGCTCTAGTAAACCCTTTGTACGGCGGTGGCTATTTTTTGGACCACTATTTTTTAATTATTAAGTTCCACATTGGCACCAGAATTTCGGAATGAAAATTAGAGCCTTTTGATAAGTACGTGAAAGAAAAGCCCCCCCCCCCCCCTTTTTTTAAATTTTTTTTCAATTAAATTTGTTTGTAAATTCTGGTGTCTGTCAATCATTTCAGAATTATACAAATAGAAATACTCTGCACCAGAAAGGGTTAATCACAGAAATTCTGTGATTAAATAAAGTGAATAATACTATAATAAGATACTAACATTTGAAAAAATTATAGCTCTGTAGTTTTAAAATCTCTTATTTATATTACACTAAAATATTTATAATATGTTTCATAGAATTAAACACTCATCGTAATAGTCAATTATTTTATATAATAAAAAACAGTTTTCTGTAACAAAAACCCTATTTTGTTGAAAAAAAGATATTTCCTTTATTCTCTAAATATATAACATTTATCAAATACATCAAAAGTAGAAATATTTTTAATGAAAGTTTCAGATATTTTAAGTCCATTAAACATGATTTTAAAATCGATTAGTGAAGGTAATTTTCTCTTTTTTTGGAACGTATCTCCATTGGGAAAGGTAAGATTTTAGATAAAGTAGTTTCACTTTAGCAACTTGCAAGGAAAAAACTCTAAATATATCAGATATATATATCTATAGATATATAGATATATAGATATATACGATATTTTTTAACGACCCATTAAATGCTCACATATTAGAAAAAAAGTATTCTCCAAAAAACTTTTACCGTAAAGCAGATAAATTTAAAATTTAAAAAAAAAATGTTCTTAATGAATGATTTTTATTTACTTCATTTAAGCAAAATTTTTAAATGCCTAATATATAACTTTTTTAAATAAATAAAAATATTAATGATATTAAATTGCATTTTTTTTTCAAAATAATTACTTGTAATTAAATTCATTGACACATTCCAGAAAGGGATTATGACAGATTAAATAAGGCGAAAGCAAGGAGAATTATAACATTTAAAAAAAAAGCATCAATCAAGCAATCTGACTTTAAAATGTAGCCCACTGGTAACACTGCACTTGTGTCAAGAAAAGCCATCTGATTCCACGAGACGAAGATGTTGCCACTTTAAAAAACTTAAAATATGTGTTATTTGTGGTAAAATTAAGATAAATTTAACTTCTCTGAAAAAGAAAATAATGACCTCAAGGAGAGCAAGGAGATATTTTATTATTTTTGTTCTTAAAGAATTTTCTAAGATGTTACTATTATTATTTTTTATTCAAAGATTAAGTTTTAAAGAACTGTATTTAAAACTGACAATAGATCTTCTGCTTTTGTTGATATGAATACGCCTATTAATATTGATAAATCCAATATTAAGGATGCAATGCATTGTACCACGGCGCGTGGTGACCTATTCATTAAAATTCATATAACCAGTGTTCGAAGCGTTCCTATAGTTTTCTAATTTTGCTACCACTATTTTGAAACAATCGAGCCCGCTTACGATGAGATCAGATGTAGCGAAGTATCGGTGAATAGTTTTTTTCCCTCAGGGATGAGAGTCCCCGAATGTCTGATTTTTATCACTAAATTTTAATAGTATTTTCCACGGTAATGAATTTCAGAAATTCTGTCCTTAAATAAGGTGATAAATACTGTTAAAATTTAGTAGTGACAATCGGGCATTCGAGTCGGAGCGCTCTCATTCCTTGTTCCGGTGCCGTTGGATCTACAATATCTTAACCCCTTCAGCGTCGCTATGTATTTGTGTAGGCTACTTTTTTTAAATTTCAAATTGTTCGGTTGCCACCACTTTTTTGAAGTAGAAATATTCACCTTATTTAATGACTGATAAAATGATGCGAGAATAAAGCTAATTTCACTCTTTTAAAAAACTGGTGGGAATCAAAGAATCTGAATTTAAAAAAGGTAGAATACACAGCCCGTGAATATCACGGGAGCGAGAATTAAGGGGTTAATAATATTAAATAGATTGTTTACAACGAACAACTGAAAACGTCATTATCAGATATTACGAAGTTTTTTGTTCCAGTACAAAACAAAAGCAGGGCCTGATTACCAACGGGTCACACTTCCACCAGTAAAAAAGAATAGAATATTTTTCCTTATTCATGGCAGTAATTTTGAATGAATAGGGAGTTTTAATAAGACAAAAATTTCTGTTAAATTGTACTGGTGGAACCAATTGTACTGGTGGTTAAATTGTACTGGTCGATAATCAGGCCCAGAACAAAAGCTGCATTATTTCACTGTCTGGTCTGTTCAAAAATGTGATATAGACAAAAAAAATCTTTAGAAACACAGGGAGGGATCCCTGCTTTTTCTTGGAATGTGAGTTTTGGCATTTGGACCAAAATGTGATATCCGAAGAGCAAAGACTTGAGAAAAGAAGGGACGGATCCCTGTCTTTTCTAGGAATGTGGAGCATTCTTTGCGGTAAATGCAAATCTTTGTGGTAAATTTCACCCCTGGGAGAGAAACAATAGTCAACATTTCGTTTTTAACCATAAATTGTACGTATAAGGAGGCAGTTGCTGAGAATTTTAGTTGCTTTTCGGTACACGGACTGAGAAGGTAGCTTTTTTAAAAGTATTTTTAAACTATGGAAGTTAAAAAAAGAATGTATTTGTCTCCAGAAGACTAAAATCGAAATGATAAGTCTGGTTGATTGACTTAGATTGAAAAAGTGTGAAATTCAGGTAGGTTTCCATCTATTTGAAGAAATTGCTTAAAGTAAATTTTTAACTGTTTTATTCATTTGCTTACCGTAATTTCCGGCCTGTAATCCGTGGATCAAACAATTCTATTCCAAACCAGAAATTTTATTCAATAATTGAAGTCAAATATTTAATGCGATCTAGTAAGTTACATTTAATGAAATAAAGTTTCTGAGTTGAAACAGATTTGTTTGATCTGCGGATTATAGGCAGAAAATTACGGTACTAAAGTAATTTTAATCATACTTTGTAGACTTTAAATAAACCTTTGGATCGTATACAAGGTTGTACAGTCAAATTGGTGTATTTTTTTTAGCTATGTATGATAATTGCTGAAATCTGGTTTGCAAATGTGTATGTGTTTTCTAAAAATATTTACTTACGTATCTTATTTACCTTATGAAACAACGAATTTTTTAAAAGTATTGTGGAAATGATCGAAAGTTGATGAAAAGTATTTCATAAGCTATGCTTTTCGCATGAATTTTTCTTCTTGTATTTTATTAAAACAGAAATTAAATTTACGAAATTTGTATTTAACCACAAAAGAGCGTTTATACTTGCAGCGTGCGAAGTACGTATTAAAATTGTTAGCCCACACTAGCGCCACTTTCTAGTGAAAGCAAATGAGCGTTGCAGGAAAACCAGTTACTACTATTTCATAA
Organism: Maratus michaelseni; assembly: GCA_963931845.1. NCBI lineage: Eukaryota > Metazoa > Arthropoda > Arachnida > Araneae > Salticidae > Maratus > Maratus michaelseni. Next base: position 112,887,002 of record OZ007599.1, read on the forward strand.
GCTTCTTATCGTTTGAATCAGCGTTTTGTTTTCGTGTTTATCGCTTTCTTATTATTGAAGTTTTTATATTAATACTAAAACCTTATCAAAAATAAAAATAAAAATATTTATATAAGCGAACTGGCTTACACTATTTCGTAGATCTTAACATTGTGGTAACAAGAATAAATATAGTATTTCTTTTATAAATTAATATTTACAGTCTGAAGCCCGAGTGCGCGATTTTCAACTTACTAAATTTCTTCCACTCATCTGCGAATGTTTAATATATAAGTGCTTTGAACCACATCACCACCCTCTGAATACAAGGCCTGCGCGCTGAAACAAAAATGGCGACTGTCATAGGTGTGTTTTTTGCAGCGTTTGTATAGTCCTTAGAAATTAGATACCGGTATTTCCTGAAAGATTTCTTCGTCTTTATTTAACACTAGAACTACCACGAGCCGTCATTTTGACGGTTACCAAATGAATATATTCCGATTCGAACACGGAAAAAAAAAATATATGAAACTCATAGAAATACGTTCAATGAATACGTTAAGTAGTTTTAACTAAAATTTCTGGTGTGAAATAGTTTTAAAAAACTTGAGTAAAATTTCCGGTATCTCTAGTGTTAACTTTTACAATTTACCGCGTGTAGGTGACCACACCCATATAAATATTATATGACCACTACCCGTAATTGCAAAAAGAAAAATATCCGAAAAAACCCTGTTGTAACATGCAAAAGAAATGAAGCCCAAACGACTGATATCGTATAACACCAAAGCCATTAAATAATAAGCCCAGTCAGATAGTGTTAAATTTGTTAGCGACACACTAGCGCCAAACCTCTGCTGCGGAAGGAGGACAAAACAGAAGTGGGTCGCAGAGAAACGATACGATTTATTTATATCGATATTTTATACGATTTCTATCGATGTTTTGTTTTTGCACTTCCTTTAAAAGATTGCTAATTATTGGGATATTTTACATTAGAACTAAAACTATAATGAAAAAAAAAATGTGGAAATTTACTGGATTAATATTTCTATATAAATATAGTGGTGGCAAAGAAGTTGATTTATTTATTAAAAGTTAAATAAAAAGTGATGGAAATTTACATCACTATGCAATTAACCCTTTCCGGCACAGACAAATTATGTTCGTAAAATGTGAAATTACTGACTGACACCGGAATTTACAAACGACTTTCTTAGAAAATATGAACTCCTTATTTTAAGCTTTAATTTTAGAAGCAAAATTTTATTAAAATATTCTTGGTGCCGAAGGCAGCACTCCCAACCGCTAGATGGCGCTATTTTCAACTTGCGAAAAGTTTCCCATTTATCTGACTGGGCTTATTATTTAATGGCTTTGTATAACACTACTCGCAACACATATTTTCGCCGTTACAAGATTTCGTGAGCATTGTATGAAGATTTACGGAAAGTACTTGTTTGGAAAATTATTTTTTCAAATGTCTTGCATATTAATACCGGTACAGAAATAATTATCTGTATATGATGCATAGGGTCATTGTAAATGTGCAACAGAGTTGGGCAAATTTGCAATCTGATTAATCTGTAATCTGATTACAATATAATTGCATGTAACAGATTATAATTTCAATTACATGTAATCATAATCTGGATTTGAAATTTAATTAGGATTGTAATCATAACTATAATGCTATGATTATGATTATGGTGTAATTATAATTATAATTGAGAACTTATAGTTACAATTACGTGTAATTTCAATGGCACATTTACAATATGTACCATAAAAGACAATTTTTATCAGACACAGTAGAAATTTGATACAACAAGAACGAAAAATCATGCTTCCGACATCGATTATAAAACACTTTCTAGCATGAACAGAATATTATTCAGAAATTTTTAATTTTATTAATTAATACCCGCAACCCTAAATATGTACGATGAAAGACAGTTTTTATCACACACAATAAGAACGAAAAATTACGCAGCTGGCATAGATTATGAAACACTTTCCCACATAAACAGAATATAAATCAGAAATTTTAAATTGTTATTAATACCCGCAACACTAAATATGTACCACAGAAGCAATTTTTATCACACACAGTAGAAATATGATACAACAAGATCGAAAAATCATGCATCCGACATATATTATGAAACATTTTCTCCACACATTCTACATTTTCTATCCTTCTATATATAAAAAAAAGTAATGTTTTTGAAATGGAACAATGAAAATCTGCGTAGATACCGCAAAACGTATCTGATTGGTCAGAGCTTTATGACTTTTCTTAGGGGGAATTAACATGAAAGTAGAGAATTTAGATAGGATGGGCACTATTGAGGGGGGGGGTTACCAAGGGATAGGGACCCGGGTCTGTCGCCAAGTTTGGCGCCAACTTGGCGATATAACGCCAAATTTGTCGGCCAAAATTAGCTGCCAACTTGGCGCTATTTTCAGTATTTGGCCAAATTTTCATAGACTCCCATTGAAATCCAATAGCTTTTACTTGCTTGCAAAAAATCAACAAATTGAGATACTGCAATGCAACAAAAATTAATATTAGCTTATGAATAGAGCTTAATTGAACTATTTATATTATTTTTAAGCACAAACACTAACTATTTACAATATTTGTAACACTATATATACAATTGGTACTTGTTAGTTATCCTGTCGACCAAATTACTGTCGCCAAATTCATATATATTAAACGAGCAATGGATTTTCCCAATTATTCATATATATTAAACGAGCAAGGGATTTTCCCGAATATGAATGATATCGTAATCAACTGGGAAGATTTTCACGAGACTTGTCCCCTATACTAAATCGAGCACGAGAAAAAGATCTAGCTAGGTTCCGAATACAAGAAAATTCGTTTTTACAGGGTAAAACAAACTCAGCGCTGAAAATGTTTTTTGTTATAAATGGAAAAATACTCAAACGATTTACACGAAACGTGTTGCCTATACTAATTCGAGCACGAGAAATCCATCTAGCTAGGTTTCGAATTCGGGAAAGGTCATTTTGATCGATTAAAACAAACTCAGCACTTGTATTGTAAGTATTTGACAAATCTAGGACTATTCAAGATATTGAAATCTAATCATAAAGAAAAGTATTTGAAACTTATTTTGTAAATAAATTTGTTTTATTTCAATTTTTTTATCTTTTTCTTTCATAAATAATTGAGGTGATAGGCTGGATTTGTTTGGTGAAGGATGAAGCTGATTTTTAACACTTTCCAACCTAGTTGAAAAGTGTTTATGACTTCGGTGTGTCTGGCCGTCTACCCGTCTGCCGTCTGTCCGTGCTCTAACTCCCGTAAATATGCTCGGATTGACCTGCAATTTTTATATGTTATTGTCGTTATATACAGCATGTTCCGTATTTCATCTGAAGTGTGTAGCACTTATAGTTTTTTTACAGGGACACTCAAAAGAATTCTGTTATATTACGGTCTATGGGGAAAAATCATTTGCGGTTTATTTTAATGATGTTCCACAATTCCAAACACAGTGTAATTGATATATATCACTAAGGTACATTACAAGAAGCTTAATATGGAATATGGTGTGCATAACACTTATAGTTACAATACAGGGACAGTCAAAAGAAATCCGTTACATTACGTCTATGGAGAAAAATCGTTTGCGGTTTAATTAAATAATGTTTCACTATTTTAAACGCATTAAAATTTATATCTATCACTAAGGTGCATTACAAGAGGCTTACTACAGAATAGTGTGTGTATAGCAGTCATCGTTCATTTACAGGGACACACAAAAGAATTCTCTACTGTCTGTTAAAAATAATTCCTGGAAGTGCGTTTTAAGTTGCTGAACGCGATTTTGAATTTAACTCACTTTTTGTCTATTATTTGGTGTTTATAAATTCTGTAGATCATATACAGGGCAGCACAAAAGTTCGCGAACACATTTCCGTTTATTGACAGAAACTCCAGAAGGAGAATTTTAAACTGTGCTACGCGTTTCCTAACTAAACTAAAATTTAGCATCCTATGCAGTATATATACAAATCTATGGATCATATACAGGGCTGAATAAAAGTATTCGGATATTTTTCCGAATATTGTATATGTTGGAAATTCCTAAAATTATGTTTTTAAATATGTTATGCGTTTTCCAAATTGTTTACTTAGATGTTATCTTTCAGCTTACTAAACGGTAATGATTTGTAAAATTATTTTGGAATCGTTGAAAAGTGTTCATAATCTATGATTGACGCATGATTTTTCGTTCTTCTTATAATAAATTTAGGTTTCATTTAAATTACAAGAACAATTACGTAGTGGAATCTAAAAATTGAATGCATAGAAAATACAGGATCGTGAGGCGATCCAGAATGGAAGAATGGAAACGCGAAACGATTACGTCTGGGTTTGGCTAGGGCACGATTACGCGGGGGGTTGGTGAGCGTAGCGAGCAGGGGGGCCGGGCCCCTCTAGTATTATTAAAAATTTTAATTTTTTATTAATAACTGCAACCCTCTATATGTACCATAAAAGACAGTTTCTATCACACACAGTATAAATTTGATACAGAAATAATGAAAAATCATGCATCTGGCATAGACTATGAAACACTTTCCAACATGAACAGAATATTATTTCAGAATGCTATTTAACAGAATGCTAATTTTCTCTTAAGAGCGGTTCAGACGATTTGAACTAAATTTTGTATCCTACAGATTTTGGGCACGAGAAAATCATTGGACTAAGTCACATGCTCGAGAAAATCCGATTAGTGGGTCATTTTTGTGTCACTATGGTTCAAGCTATTTTTATCTAAAAAGCGTCTCAGACTATTTTGACTAAATTTTATATCCTACGGGTTTCGAGAACGAGAAGACTATTGGGCTAGGTCACATGTTCGAGAAATTTCGATTGTTGGTCATGTTGGTTGATCATGTAGTTGATCATATTGGTGATTGATCATTATGGGTCAAGCTATTTTTATCTTAAAAAGTGTTGGCGACATTGGCGAGATTTGGCGGGAAAATTTACTTTTAAGATTACCAATGCCAAAACACTTGCTTGGCGCCAAATGGAAAAAAATCGCCAAATTTGGCAATTTTGGCGACATTTGGCAAAAAAAATAACTTTCAGAATTTGAAGGAATTTTCTAGAAATTCCCAATAGGAGATGAGATTCATGATTCAACCAATCAGAGTCCATAGAACGTTCTCGAAAACAGAATTAAACCAATCAGTGTACATAGAACTTTCTAAACACATGCTTGGCACTAAATGAAAGAATGTCGCCAAACTTGGCGATATTTTGGCGATATTAGGCGAAAAAGCTGGCTTTCAGAATCTGAAGGAGTTTTCTAGAAATTCCCAATAGTAGCCGAGATACATGATCGAACCAATCAGAGTCCACAGAACGTTCTCGAAAACAGAATTCAACCAATCAATTTACATATGATAGGGGAAATTGACTTTTAAGTTTTTCAATGCCAAAACACATGCTTGGAGCCTCAAAGCTAATTTTGACTGAGCATAGCTAGGTCAACTGTATATGCAAGGCTGCGTAAAAGGCTTCGCATATTTTTCCGACTTGCTGAAAATGGGTTTTCAAATGCGATATGCGTTTTCCACATTGTTTACTTAAACATTTTTCTTTACCTTAGTTTTATACAGTGAAGTTTTGTTACAGTATTCTGAATGTCTTGGAAAGTGTTTCTCATCAAGTATCAGTGATGGCAGTTCAAGAATTCGAAGCAAATAATAATATTCTAGAACGTTTTCATGTTTTGACGAACACGCTTATACATTATGCATAACAATTAATAGTTCAGTATATTGGTTTGGTAAAAATTATGCGGTATGAGAGAAATATTCAAGCAATCCTTGTCAGTCAATTGAAAACGTCCTCTACAAGGCGTTAAAGTTAAGCAACTTTAGTTAAAATTTGTTTTTTGTCAGTCGTAAAAAATAGTAATAACATAAACATTTAGAAGTTGCCATAGGGGACATTTAGTTCTTCGGATATCGCTTTTTAAGCCTGAATATGTGTAATATGTAACGTATATGCGAATGTCGACTACCAAAACACACTTCTCAGAATGTTTTTCAGTATTCGATGAATCTGCATTACGCTTGATTTTGTGTTATTTTTAAATGATATGTCTTGTCCAGTGGTCAAATGTAGTGTGCTACAAGTGGCAAAACCACACTGGTTGCAATTTTCCACCTCAAAATTTGTAGTGTAGAATGCTATTTTTTGAAAAAAATTATGTAGCGAGTAGGGTGTCAACGATTTTAATCAGATGATTGAAATCAGTGATTAAATCATGACTTAAATCAATTGACTTTTTTTTTAATAAAAATCATTGATTAAAATCCTAAATTTTGTACATGTTTAAAATTGCATAAAAAGTAATAAAATCTAAGTTGGACATAATTTGGAAAATTTCTGTGGGTATTTTTCCTTTATAAATAAACAAAAAAAGCATTATATAATTGTTTTTAATCTTAATTCCTTAGGCTTGTAAAAAATTAAAAAGTTCTTCCGGTCTATACCGGGAGGAAAAGGTAGCTTTCCAAATCTTCGTTTTAAAATTTTAGCTAATGTTACTCGAAAAAAGCAAGCTAAAATGCAAAGAAACCGTTTACAAAAGATTCGTTAATACTGAATTTGAATAAGAAATTCGCCAAATTATTGAGCTATAGCCAAATTGGCTTCATTTATGAAAACTTATTTTGGTCGCCAAATTTGGCGATATTTCGCCAAATGTCGCCAAGTTAGGCGAGAATATGGCGCTAACGGATATGAATATATAGTTTTATGCGTATGATTGGGGAAATTATTACAACAATGAAAGAAAATAATTTGCGAGTATTCGCATTAATGTGCTGTTTTGTTTCAAAATGTCAGCCACCCTAGAATTTCAAACTACTCTATCTCAGCCATTTTTTAAGATAGAGGTAAACCAAAAAATCCTCTGGAATCCTCGTATCAAGGCCTAACACTTAATTAAAAAATAAATTTGAATTTTTAACTTTTTTGTATATTTATTTTAGTTTTAAAATTTTAAGTGGCCGCCATCTTGAAACAAAATGGCGGACCAAGCTGGCCAACGAACTCGGTCGAGACATTGGTGAGCTTAATACACACAATTAGTTTCATCAAAATTGATTTATAAATACGAGAGTTATCGTATGACATAGGTCAGATATATATATATATATATATATATATATATGGATATATCTATATATATATAAATCAACATTTGAACGGAGGGTGGTTTTGGGGTCTGGGGGTCATGATCGGTGAAAATATATCGAAATTTTCCGGAACTGCTTTCCTCCGAACGGCTGCAATAGGTAGCTTTATACTTTTAGGTAGCTTTCAATACAAAAAAGCATAAAGCCACCTATTGCAGCCGTTCGGAAGAAAGCAATTCCGGAAAAAATTCATGAATTTTCAGCGATCATGACCCCCAGACCCTAAAACCACCCGCCGTTCAAATGTTGATTTATATATATATGTATATATAACCCAACATCTTTCATTGTTGTAATTATTTTCCCAATCATACGCATAAAACTTCATGTTCATATCCGTTAGCGCCAAATTCTCGCCAAACTTGGCGACATTTGGCGAAATACCTCCAAATTTGGCGACCGAAATTAGTCTTTATAAATGAAGCCAACTTGGCTATAGTTGACTAATTTGGCAAATTTCTTATTCAAATGCAGTATTAACGAATGTTCTGTAATTGGGTTCCTTGCATTTTAGCTTGCTGTTTTCGTGTAACATTAGCTAAAATTTTAAAACGAAGACATAGGAAAGCTACCTTTTCCTCCCGGTACAGGCCGGAAGGACTTTTTTTTTAATTTCATTTTTACTGTTAAACTCATGTACACCAAATAAAAAAAAAAATAGTTGGGGATTGAAAATAATGCAATACTTTAATTTTTTAACTTGAAACACTGAATGTTAATAATCCCCACTGAGTGGTAATAATGCTGTTATTTAATATTTTGAGAATTTTAGATAAAGCTGGCTATTCTTATTAGGTAGCTTTCAATACAAAAAAGTATAAAGCTATTGCAGCCGTTCGGAGGAAAGCAGTTCCAGAAAATTTCGGTATATTTTCACCGATCATGACCCCCAGACCCCAAAACCACCCTCCGTTCAAATGTTGATTTATATTATATATATATATATATATATATATATATATATCTGACCTATGTCAACCGATAACTCTCGTATTTATAAATCTATTTTGATAAAACTAATTGTGTGTATTAAGCTCACCAATGTCTCAACCGAGTTCGTTGGCCAGCTTGGTCCGCCATTTTATTTCAAGATGGCGGCCACTTAAAAATTTAAAACTAAAATAAATATACTCAAAAGTTAAAAATTCAAATTTATTTTTTAATTAAGTGTTAGGTCTTCATACAAGGATTCCAGAGCATTTTTTGGTTTACCTCTATCTTAAAAAATGGCTGAGATAGAGCAGTTTGAAATTCTAGGGTGGCTGACATTTTGAAACAAAACAGCACATAAACGCGATTACTCGCAAATTATTTTCTTTCATTGTTGTAATAATTTTCCCAATCATACGCATAAAACTATATATTCATATCCGTTAGCGCCATATTCTCGCCAAACTTGGCGACATTTGGCAAAATATCGCCAAATTTGGCGACCAAAATAAGTCTTGATAAATGAAGCCAATTTGAATATTGCTCAATAATTTGGTGAATTTCTTATTCAAATTCAGTATTAACTAATCTTTTGTAAACGTTTTATTTGCATTTTAACTTGCTGTTTTCGTGTAACATTAGCTAAAATTTTAAAACGAAGATATAGGAAAGATACTTTTTCCTCCACGTACAGGCCGGAAGGACATGCTTTTGATCCTTTTTTAAGTAAAAACAGGTATATCGATGATACAAAAACGATTTTTCTATATGTGTAACCTGATAGAAAGAATAAACACACCAAGCCCATGAATTCTTTTTTTCTCCATGAAATTTTGTTTTGCAATCATAAAAACATTTAGTTGAGAATTTATACATACAAATTTTAAAGGTAAAGCTATGTACTCAAAAATCTGTCAATTTTGAATATTACACAAAAATCTGTGTTTTGTATATTACGCAGAAATGTGTGTAAGAATAGATTATTACACAGAAATCTGTGTATTTGCATGTTACACAAGAAACTGTGTATTTTAGAAGTTACACAAAATATGTGTAGTTTGCATAATACACAAAAATATGTGTAATCACGGAATATTACACATTTGCATGTTTAAGAATATTACACAGAAATATGTGTATTTTTGTGCAATTTACACATTAAAGTGTATATTTCAAGAGTTATCAGATCACTTTTATTCGCTTAGTGTTATCATCAAATTACATACTAAAATGTGTTTTTTTACACATTAGGCGTGTATTTTGGCAATTTACACAACATTTTACACACATAGAAAAATCGTTTTTGTATCATCTATACACCTGTTTTTATGTGTAAATTTACATATATATTTTTTAGAGTGTAATCAATATTATGTTTAACACAGATTAACAATTAACTAACTATAAAAAAAACTGTAGCATTCCTAATGTGAGCAATCTCTGTGACTGATTGATCTAAATATGAATAAAAGACTCTTTAAACCTTTAAATGGATAGCATACTTTTTCTGCACCATCTGTAAAGGACTATTCTAATCAAAATTCACCTTTTCCGAAGTCATTGCATATAGTACTATCAATCCAATGCAAAAAGAAATATCCCTAGTATCTAGTTAAAGTGATAGTCTCTATGAAAATCTAAACAAGTACGAATAATCATGTGTCATCAAGTATATATTATAAAACACTTTCCAACCCGTTCCAACACAACAAAACTTCAGAGTTTACTAAGTAAACTTATAAAATGCATAACACATTTAAAAACCCAATTTCTGCAATTACTACCTATAGTCAAAGAAAATATTCAAATTATTTTCTGCAGCCCTGTATATGATCTATGTATTCTATGGACACCATATTCAACAGTAAGAACCTTATAGGACACTTCATTGATAGGTAGCAATTTGAAAATGTTTAAAACTGTGTAACAGCATTAAAATACGCCGCAAACGATTTGTCCCGATAGACCTTAATGTAGCAGAATTTTCTTGAGTGTCCCTGTAAAGGAACGATACATTCTATGCACACGATATTTTACAGTAAGCGCCTTGTAGTGCACTTCAGTAATATGTGTCAATTTGAATCTGATTAAAATAGTGTAACATAATTAAAATACGACGCCGTAAACGATTTTCCCCATAGACCGTAGTGTAAAGGAATTCTTTTGAATGTCCCTGTAAAAAAACATAAATTCTACATACTTAATTTTCAATACCAAAGATGAAATAGTAAACACCAATAATGAACTTATATATACATATATCAATTACAAGGCAATCCGAGCATATTTACGCAATGGACAGACGGCAGACCAACCGAATTTATAAAAACTTTTCAACTATGTTGGAAAGTGTTAAAAATCAGCTGTCTCTGAGACCATTAACAGTAGTTAAAGGTTAAAATTTCAGACTACAATCATCTTTTCACGTCTGTATATTCATAATTCAATAAAAGAAATATACCATGCCAAAAAATCGAGAAAAGGGATGAACAAGCCATCAAGGATCTTCAAGAAATAAGGTTAGTTTCAATGAAATCAAATAAAGTAAAGTGTGATCCTTTTTTAATTAAATCACTTTACTCTAACTTTAACTTCACCAGGAATTTATCATTAACTAAACCTGAGCAAACAATTAAATAATAATAATAAAAATATTTATTATAGTTACTAATTTGATAATGTGATATTTTCTCTTTTTCTATAATAAATAAATAAGTTTCGTAAGAGTTTTATATTGAAGCTTATTTGCATAGAAATTTCTTCACTTAGGAATAACTAAAAACCATAACCCACAAAACAGACTCGTTCAGGCAGCACTGGAATCGCACATGTTAATTAAACAAAGTAAACATTCTTCGTTTTAAAATGCATTTAAAATAAACCAGAGGGCCCGTGCGAGGATTTCGCACTGAAATCTAATATTTTTTAGGTACTGCTCTATTATCCCGTCGACCACTTTTCATAACAAAAAACTATCGCCAAACTGTAAGACTAAACACCAAAAATGCAGTCCCATTTACTTGATATCAGAAGCATTATACGTGTTTGTTACGTCATCAAGTGGTTTCTAACTCGACATTTGCGTGTATTTTTCATTATGTTTCACTGATTTAATAGTTATTTCATTAATTAAAATAACAATTGTGTCCTTAAATTCTTATATTTTATTTATTTATTCATTTTGATATTCCAATGGCAACGTTCTCCCGTTTATTTGGCGATAGTTTTTTGTTATGAAAAGTGGTCGACGGGATAATAGAGAAGAACCATTTTTTATCAAGATGTAATTTTTCTTAGATGAAGGTTTAAACTTCTAAAGAAAAAGTAAGGATAAAAATATCTGCAAACATTTAGTTTTTTAATCAAGCCAGAATATCATCTAATTTATTCCATCAAAGTTATAGTAAAAACTGATCCAAGATTGCAAAATGCACGCGCGAGAAAAAAAAATAACAATCGTATTTTAACTGCATTATAGGATGACGTCATCCGCTTCAGGAAAAAAACATGGGACATAGAAATATAAATCTAAACATTTCAATTTCAATTTCGCTTTTTAATCATAATTATAGAATAAACCGTGCGGTGTTTTTTATTATAATTGCTGAGCGTCATATAATGTGGTATTTTTTTTTTTTTGGCAACAATATTTTGAGGAAAACCTTTCATTTCTTTTATGAAAACAATGCCGATTTAATGTCTAATTATCAGCAAATTTTAATCAAAAACATGTTTTAACGAAATGTTAAGTGTGCTATGTCAGAAGCCTGTTCAAAATCCTTTCATATGCTATCTCATTCGTCGTTCTGCGTTTTGTATTTTCTGAGAAAAAGGGATGTTGACAGGAGAAATAATATATATGATTAAGGAGTTTTTCCATTCTGAAAAAAATTTACATTTTAAAATTTAATCGAAATAATTATTATTATGAAAAGATTAAATATAAAGAAATATAGCTAGTACATTTAGCCCAATCAGACTTTCGCCCTCCTCCTCCCTCTTTTCAAGTCAGGTTAGGAGCACATTTAGGATTATGCTAAACTTATAGTTACCTTAATAAAACCATGCAAATTGAAATTTCAGAGACATTGATATTTTATTTACAGTTACATTTAATCAATAACATTTCTAAATTTCTTTCTGGAAAATAGACTTAATTAAACCACATAAAAAAAATTAAACCAATTTACAAAATTTAAAAAATGAAGCAGTAACATACTTTGTTTTAATGTTGAAGCAAACATTTTGCTTCTTAGATATAAAATAGTTTCTAGGTGTTTATGGACATTCTTCGTAATATTTAAGATTGGCTTTTAAAACTACTCGTTTTTCAAACATTTCGTCCGAAAGCCTATTAGCTTTACAATAATTCGTAATAGTTGCATAAGAAAATAATCTTTCTACAGATGCCGACGAGGGCAGCGGTGTATTGTATTTTATGAAGATGTTTTTAATCTCTTTATAAGAGTTCAATATACTTAGATTTTTCTTTTCCTCCAGACAGAAATGCGCATACAATAATGTGGCTTTTCTTTTAGGGTCTTGTTTTGCTTCTTCATGATCAGAATCAATGGTAAAAAAGTCATCTTTTTCTTCACTATCAACAGAACTCAGCACATCCAGATTTTCGTTTGTTCTGATTTCTTTTGTCAATTTGCTAATAAATAGCGTTTTAATTTTTATATAAGCTGGTTCACTAATGCAAGACTGCCATTTAAATTTTACAAAACTCGGATGACATAAAGCTGCTATTGCAGCTTTTTCTGCTTGAGGTGATGAAATATTAAAGAACTCACTAAATCTATTTTCTATACTTTCTAAATAAACTTCGGCCAAAGGTCGACAATATATAAAGTCTTCATTCAATGATTTTCGTAATTTATATCGTAATGACAACAAAGTTGGTAATAAAATACCAAAATAAGTTTCTTTTTCACTTTGAAGAATATCTAAAGCCCCGGCAATGTCTTTACTACATTTCACATATTCTTCTATATATGTAAAGTCCTGGTCTTTCAATGAAGTTATCAAATTCAGTTCTTGCTCAAAATAGCCGATTTTTCTTTGATGGTATTTTCATTGTATCAAATAAACTATTCCATCGTGTTTCATTTGGTCGACTAAGAGTATGTCCCAAAATGGAAATGATAATTTCTGAAGATTTAGGCCGACATGCTGCTTTCCACAAACTATTACATTTTTTTATCACTTGTTCGTGTATTTTTGAAATTTCTGTGTCATGGCCTTCCAGAATTTTGCTACAGTCAGCAGTTACACACAAATTGAGTGTGTGAGATGCACACCTAAAGTGTAATGGTAAACAATCACTCGAATTAATTACATCTTCTACATCATCATTTATGCTAGACGCAGTGTCAGAATCATAATCACTACTAGATGAATTATATTTTGTATCTAAATCATCATCATCTTCTAAAATACATTTTTCTTCAATTCCAAATATTTTAAATGCTTTCACAAAATTCCTTGCATTATCAGTAATAGCAGCTATTACTTTATTGGAATTCAATCCGAATTTTTTTTGGATGTTCATAAGATTTTCAAAAATTTTGTCATAACTATGAATGCCTTTGAATCTTTCACAAGCCATGGCTCTAGACATTCTTTTTAATGTAACTGGATGAATCCAATGTGCTGTCACTCCTAGGAAACTTCTCCGTCGCCCTGACCATATGTCTGTGGTTATGCAAACGAAATCTATATCTTCCAAGTCACGTTTAATATTTGCTACTTGTTCATTGTAATATATTCCAATTTTTCGTCCAAGTGCCCTCCGACTCATTATGTTCAAAGATTTTGAACTATAATTGAGGTTTTTCAGTAGATTTTGGAAATATATATTATCAATGTTTCTTAGCGAAATCATAGAATCAATGAAATAGTTTACAATATCTTTGTCAAAATTGTGTTGCAAATATACTATGTTTTGACTTGATTGTCCAGAAATACTTGATTTTCGTTGTTTTTTTGTTTCCTGTAAATAAGCACGATATTCTTCAAAATAAGTGTTTCCATGCTTCCTTTTAAGGTGGGTAACAAAATTGGAAGTGCAATTATTTGAGTCTTTTACTTCAATATTACACTTAGTGCATTTCGCTATAATTCTATCACACGAAGATTTATTTTCAATTTTCTCGAAAAAACGTCCATCTAAAATAGTCGGTTTCTTTTTACATGTAGTGCCGGAAGTACCAGCATGGTGAACAGTTTGTAAATCACTACTGTCTGATTGAAATGAACTAATTTCTTCCATAATTTATTACGAAGCACTAAGCTCTCATTCGATTTTTACAAATTTTATAACATCATTTAATAAAGTTCATTCACATGGATCAAAATTATAAAGACATTATATTATAACGTGGCTCATGAAAAGGTTCACGTAACTACCACTCGACAGAAATAATGTTTATAACTTGACAGCAGTAAATTGCATGTGAGTCACGTGATTTTGAAAACAGCGCTTTATAAGTTGACAATTTGAACGGTGTTTTTCTAAATCTGATGCATCTTTTTTACTTGATTTCGGTAGATAAAATTTGGTGTTTTTATTTTGTTCCATTTCACACATTTTTTGCTGATAGAATTAATTAAATCAATTACATGATATTTTGTTGATAATATTTATTTTAATTATTTCAAAGGAATGATATAAGAAAAGGGAGATAAGAAATAGTTGCAAATGACGTCACAAATAAACCATTGGAGGTACAATGTTTGAGGGCAGTTGCGATTGGTGCCGTGACGATCATGGGTGTTACTGGAGGTCGGACGCGCAGTTGCGATTGGCGGATTAGAAGATCATCAGTTGATTGCAGTCTCCCTATTAGACTGACAAAGTGTGTCGTTATATAGAGCAAATTGTCAAACAAACAAACTGTCATTAAAATACACTATTCGTCGCTAACATGTCACACTATCGAATGTGAAAAAATGCATTTTTCATATTCTGTGCCATTCTCTTACACTGTGCATGACATGTACACAAAAGAATTCAACACAAAATAAAGTCAACACAAAAGAATTCGTAAGCATTACTTTGAAAGGGCGTGAATTGTTTAAAGATAGTTTTTAATTGAGTTATGTAATTTTGAGTTGAATTATATTTAGTACTCTAAGAGATGTTTGTAGAGTATAAATAAATTCATAATATACAGTGCTACGCAAGGAATTGGATACATTGCTGGCTATGGATAGTAATTTCTAGAAGTGTGTTTTTAATAGTGTAATGCGTTTCTTTGCTTGAATTAAATTTTACTATATTATGTGACATGTATAAAAATCTGTAAATAATATACAGGGTTGTACAAAATAATTCTAGTACGCTTCCGTTTATTGTCAAAAATTGCTAAATGTAGACAGTGCCAACTGTGTTATGCTTTTTGTAACTAAACTAAATTTTCGCATACTATCTAGATTACATATACCAATCTATAGATCATTTACAAAGCTTCACAGATCCATTCGTCTATTTTTGGGCTATGGACGGTAATTGCTATGTAATAATTATTTTTATGAAATGCCTTTTACTAAATTACTTACTTAAATATCTTCTCTCACTTTATTAAATGCTAAAGTTTCGTTATAGTATTCTGGAATTGTTGGAAAGTATTGCGTAATCTATGCTTGACGCAAGATTTCTCTTGCTTTTTTTATTTCTACTTTATTTTCTGTAAATGGTAGAAACTCGGGGATTCTAATGTTGCGAGAAAATAACAGAACCGATCTATAGGTTAGTTATAACAGGAAAATACAATTGACAAATAGCATGACTTTTGAAATATATCGTCGTTAAAATAATGCATTTTCAATGGCTAAAATCTTCAGCATTTTTTCTATAACTGCATGAAAAGACACTTACTTTTCGAATGTTAATTTTGTGATTTTCATTTAATCTAACGTGTAAAAATAATTTCCCCTATAATATAACAATTTTAATGAAATTTATATTATTTTCTACTTTATTTTATGTTGTATTTTTTATTATTTAATAAACTTTAGTAATGGACCATATTTATATTCCATCAAATTAAAAGTCGTCTGTGGTAGATACTGTTTTGCATCTCTAAAATAAGATTATTTTTTTCTTTTTGGTTGCGTAAAGTTAATTTTTCACGACTTCAATAAAACTAATAACTTAACAAGAAAGAACTAGTATGCTGTGGCCTTACATTTTCTTTATATAAATCAAATCGTCTGAAATCAAAGTTAAATGCAAACTGTTCGTTCTTAAGATATAGCTACTACGGAAACCGTGAAAAAAAGAACCTAGCAGCGACACCTGTTGCACGGTATATAAACAAACTAATAAGGATCTATTTATGTCAAGGTCTACCCAGCTCGAAAAAGTTTGCAAAAAAGTGCAAAAAAAAGTGCACAGAATCCGAGCGTATTTGGCACCTCGGCGTATGTATAAAAAGTGCAAAATTAATTGTGCATATAAAGTGCAAACAGAATTGTGCACAAAATGTATATAATCAGAGGTGCCAAATACGCTCAGATTTTGTGCACTTTTTCTGCATACCAAATAATCCCTAAATGTTGCACTTTTATACACAATCAGAGGTGCCAAATGCGCTTAGATTTTGTGCACTTTTTCTGCATACCAAATAATCCCTAAATTGTGCACTTTTTATATACAATGTGAAGTGCCAAATACGCACAGATTTTGTGCACTTTTTATTTTACACATTTTTTGCATACCAAATAATCCCTAAATTGTGCATTTTTTATGCATAATCAGAGCCTCTGATTACGCATAAAAATGCACAATTTAGGGATTTTTCGGTATGAAAAAAATGTGTAAAATAAAAAGTGCACAAAATCTGAGCGTATTTGGCACCTCAGATTTTGTGCATTTTTTAAAATAGCTTTTTGCATATCGAACATTTTAAGCATATATTTATATCAAGATTCAGCTTACTGTGAAATTTACAGTTATTATCACCATAGTAATAAACCCACTTTTGGAAAGATGCATAATTATAAATAGGATTATAAATAATAACTTTATCAGACATGGTAAAAGTTCGCCAACATGGGGAAAAAGAAAATAAGCTTAAATGTAAATATGTAAATTTTATAATTAGAAATGACATTGCATACAGTAAAAAAAAAAAAAAAAACGTGTTCAATATTGTTAAAACCCAATAAGAGAAAATTATTACACTTACTTGAAAAGAGCTGCACTAAATTCTAGTTGTTGGTTGAAAATGTTTTAACTAATGTATTTGCACTAAACATTTGACATTTGATTAACATACATCTGACCTGTGTGCTTGGCATCAAGCGCCCGCTTATAAATCATGGTCAATGTATACAGGGACGTGATAGCACACAGAAGGAAATTTACAACACACAGAAATACACCCGGAAGCTCCACAAAGAGTGTGCAACGGAGCCCCCGGGATTCGAACCCGGATTCGAACCCGCTCCCACCTACACTCGCAAGCGATTAGTGGTGTGATGCCTTGACCACTCAGCTACGGTAGGCCCTATTTGCACTTAGAAAAAGGTATTAAAAAATCAACGTTACTTATTTTTTTTTAATTTACAACACAAGTGCAATCAGCTTTTTCTCATCATTTCACTTCCAATGCAGTCATTGCAAATTTTAACCGTTGCAACCGGATACAATAATTCTTCTGACCGCAGAGGGCTTTGATGGACGACCGCTGAAATCTAGCTGCTGTTGGGAAAAAGCGAAAGAAAACACGGCACACACACAAAAAAAATTACCATTGCGGTACAGCCGCTGCGTTTATTTGAAATCACAACATAAATAATAAACTAATGGTACTTGTTCCGGTAATGTAATGTATCCACCAGTAAATGTTCGGGACTTGTAATGGTACTTGTTATATGTTATAAAATAAATATACTTGAAATTTTCTTGTATTTTCTGTAATAAATATATAGCATTTTCATTGTTGAGTTACAGTCAGTTTTACAATGTTCAAATAGATATTTTACTTAAATTGCGCTTCTGTATCTTTGGATGATTTTCTTTTATCAAATCAATTGCAAGCTGTATCCCGTTTGTTTCCTGTGTAAAAAAAAGGGAAAAAAATTCAATCATGCAGAAATATGCAAACTGAACTACTTTACAGACATTACATAAATATAAAAATTCAATATTAGATTTTATTAAGTAGTTTGTTTTTCTACAGGAAAAAATAATAGTTAAAATTGATTCACTTATTTTCATGCGTAATATACGGCCAAACTGGCAAATGTTGTTCTTATAAACAATTTCCCAAATCTCAAACTTGAAATTTAGTATCTATACTATTAAAAATGCATACTGTATCTGAGCATATAAGAGAGCATACTGTATCTGATGCATACATAAGATTTGCGATGATCTTCGCAAAATCATAACTGCAACCTTGGTATAATTGTAATTGTTAGGGTCGATGTAACAAGAAAGTACCCAAATTTCTAAACAGCATAATTAAATTGAACGCTTTAAGGGGACACATATCCTTTAAAATTTTGAAAAAATCGATTTTTTGTTTTTTAATTCATTTGATAGCTAATTTTTTTCTGAACAATTTGCCACAAACCGCATTAAAATATTCGTAAAATTACTCTCGTTATAGTAAAAAATGTAAATCAGCTTTGGTCCGTTTCACGCGAATTAAAGATCCACTTGAGTCAGCTGATTCTGTCATCATGGCGGTGTGTTTGTTTACGTTTTAAAAGCTGCAGATTTTGCTTCTCCTCTTATCGCAAACTCCATGAATTATTAATTCTTTTGGAGAAACAGAAGGACGGAAACATCTCTACTCCCGGCTTTCGTAATATCTGCAGTTGAAAGTTTATTTACATGTGCTTTTCAGCGTTATAATTCGATTCCGTTTCATTTGAGAGTAAGCTTTTTGTTCAGAGTGTATTTTACTAGTTTTATATTATTAATTTATTTTACTAGTTTATTTTCGTTCATTATTGTGTCCGAGAATGTGAAGCGAGAGTCTGGGACTCGTCCTAAAAAACGAAATATTTCTGGCAATCATTTTACTAATGTGAAAACTCATCAACACATTAGTGCATCAAGCAAAAAATTAAAGTTGGATGTTTTACCTCCTGCACAACAAAGTGTTTTTAGAACACCTAATTTTGAAGGATACAGATTGTTTGATATAAATTTATTGATTAATTTTATACAACAAAACTTATCTTGTAAATTCTGTAAGGGTAATATTATGCTAAGTGAGTCGTCACTGTTTGGACTGTCATCTAAATTTGAAATGACATGTAAGTGTTCTGTAAAAACTTTCAGAAATTGCACAATGTTAGGCAGTAACAAAAATATTCCTGAAATCAATAGAAGGTTTACATATTCTATGAGAATGATTGGACAAGGCAGAGCAGGAATGGAGACTTTTTACTGTGGCATGGATCTCCCACCACCTATTGCTCAAAAATCATACTTTGTCATTGTAAATAAAATATTGAAAGTGACATCAGAAACTGCAGAAATGTCGATGAAGAAAGCAGCCCAGACTGAAGCTATATTGTCAAATTCTTCTTTGTCCGTTACTGTAAGTGGTGATGGTACATGGAAGACTCGTGGTCATACATCACTTACAGGTGTGTGTACGATAATTGGAGCCTAAAGTGGGAAAGTATTTGACACTGAGGTGATGTCCTCGTATTGTAAAGAGTGTGAATATTCTGAAGAACACGAATGTAATCGAAACCATTTTGTTTCTGCAGGAAAGATGGAAGTTGACGGTATGGTTAGAATATTTTTAAGATCCGAAGAAACACGTGGTGTAAAATATTTGAAACACATCGGGGACGGTGACACAAAAACACTTCCTTCAGTGTGTAATGCAAAACCTTATGGGAATGTAACTATCGAAAAAAGTCGAATGTGTTGGACACGTTCAGAAGCGTATGGGGACCCGTCTAAGAAAGCTGAAGCAAGAAAAGAAAAAAATTGAGTGATGGAAAAACACTGGGTTGTAAAGGGCGATTAACTGACAACCTTATTGATGAAATAACAAGCTACTATGGCAATGCCATCAGAGAACATAAAGATTCTTTGATTGAAATGCGTAAAGCAATTTGGGCGATATTTTATCACAAAATATCATCAAATGATAATCTAATTCATTATTTTTTCCCAAAAAATGTCTACACCTGGTGTAAGTACAATAAATCACGTTTAGAAGGCATTTCATACAATCATAAATCCCCTATCCCTTCTGTGGTAATGGAAGCAATCAAACCAGTGTTTAATGATCTGTCACAGCCGTCACTTTTAAAACGTTGTTTGGGAGAGCGAACACAAAACCCAAATGAAAGCTTGAATGCCATGATTTGGAAATTTTGCCCCAAAACTACAGGATCGGGGAAAACAATTGTACATATTGCAACAAACGAAGCTACAATATTGTTTAATGAAGATTTTGAAGGACGGCATGACATAATGGATTCATTGCAATTACTTCGTAGCAATTTTTCGATTCATGGATTTGAAAGCATAGATAATAAACGTATAGCTTCTTCAGAGAGAAAAGCAAGTATGCAAACAAAAGAGCAAAGGAAATTGAGATAACGTTCTAAAACAGCAAAAGTCGAATCGCTAAAAAATATTGAAGGTGAAATGTATTCTGCAGGTAGATTTTAAAAATTAAGTAAGTAAGGTAAACAACAAATTGTAAGATATTCAACTTTCCAAGATAATTTAATTTTTAAATAAGTTACCAGTGATCATTTATATCCTATAGTAATTTTAATACTTGTATAAGATTATATTACCAATATGAATAGTTCATTTACAAAAAGAAAAAAAAAACGACAAAAAAGAAAAACGATAACTTTAACGATTACATTAAAAATATTGGTACTTTCCAGTTAGCCGGGCGCCAGTGATACATATACATGTATATATATACACATATATGATACACACACATTTATATATACACATATATGATATGTATACATACATCTATGTATATACACATATATGTATGTACATACATACATATTTATATATGTACATATATCACTGGCGCCTGGCTAACCGAAAAGTACCAAAATATTTTCACCTTTTTTCGCCCTAATATTAGACTTTTCAAGATTATTTATATTAATTTAAATTGTAAATGAGTTTTTAATATAACATTAATATTTAATTTGAATTTTCTCATGTTATATACCGACTAATAATTTCACGTTTTGGAGCTTATAATAAATTTTATACATGTGTAATGATCTTAATTATTTCATATGTTTATCCTACAACAATATAGAAATTTTAAATAGCAATAGCTGTATGTACACAGTGGTGATATACAGAAATTTTAATACAGCATTTATGTTTAAATTAATTTTCCTCAAAATCGTTATTTTTCTACTTACGCGCAAAACTCCAAATGTATCAAAGGTAATGATTCGAAACTTTATATATATCTTTACTAGATCATTTTCTTCAAATTGAACTAAAATCTAAGAAATTTAACAAAAATTATTGAATGTATGGGCATTCAAGTGACAAAAATGATCAAAATTTTCATTTTTTTTTTTTTTTTTTATCAAAAAACTTTAGAAATTTTTTGTTTATTTATTAGATTATAGTTCATTTTATTTTTGTAATGTTTTTAAACTTATATTAACAGCTTCAAAGTTCTAGAGTGTATAGATATTTTTAAATCATGCGCGCAAGTTGTATACTTTTGCATTAATTGAAAAATATCTTCATATTTGGAGCAGTTAATTTTGAAGTAAAAGGTTGTACTTTATTATTTTGCTATATTAATTTTAATATGAACAGAAATTATAATTTGTTTTAAAATAATATATATCTTGCAGTAATTTAAGTACAAAAGTAAGATTTAAATCTCAATCTCAAATGTTGTGCCGTTCTCGAGTTTTGTGAAATGTTTTTAACATTTGAACGTGATATTAAATTTTAAACCTTGGTAATAAATCTAATTGTTACAAATATGTATTTTATAAGAATATATCAACATTAAATAACAGTATTTGAGTTGTTTATACCTTGAAAATGTTTTTAAATACAAAAGTAAAATTTAAGTAGCAATCTCAAATGTCGTGCCGTTCTCGAGTTTCGTGAACATTTTTCAACATTTGAAGGTGATATTAAATTTTAAACATAGGTAATAAATCTAATTCTTACAAATATGTATTTTATAGAAATATATCAACTTTAAAAAACAATATTTCAGTTTTTTATACCTTAAAAATGTTTTTAATGTAACATTAATATTTAATTTGAATTTTCTCATGTTATATACAGACTAATAATTTCACGTTTTGGAGCTCATAATAAATTTTATGCATATGTAATCATCTTAATTCCTGCACATGTTTATCCTACAACAATATAGAAATTTTAAATAACAATAGCTGCATTGTACGTGTTATTTAAGAATTTTTAATGCAACATATATGTTTAAATTGATTTTCCTCAAAAACGATATTTTTTTACTTGCGCGCATGATAACTCGAAATGTATCAAAGGTAATGATTCGAAACTTTATATATATCTTTACTAGATCATTTTCTTCAAATTGAACTAAAATCTAAGAAATTAACAAAAATTATTGAATGTATGGGCATTCGAGTGACAAAAATGATAATTTTTTTTTTTTTTAAATATAAAAAAAAATAGAAATTTTTTGTTTATTCATTAGATTTTAGTTCATTTTATTTTTGTAATGTTTTTAAACTTATATTAAAAGTTTCAAAGCTCTAGAGTGTATAGATCTTTTAAAATCATGCGCGCAAGCTATACACTTTTTCATTAATTAAAAAAAAAACAGACATTAAGGAATAATTATTATTAATTAATTATACAGTGTTTAATGCAAATTATATATTATATTGCATGGAGAAAGTATTACAGTATTAAAAAAAACTGAGGTATTTAGTGTAAAAATGAGTTCATGGGGGCCACTTTAAATATTTGTCTCCGAAATCAAATTTTTCATCTGTTTAAAGGGTATGTGCAACCTTAATAAAATATTTATAATGTAAAGCTTTATTAAATTATAAAATCATACTTACATGTGATGGACTGACTGTATTCAACCACATTTTTAGCTCGGCTTTCTTTTTTCTCATCTATCAGCTATTTGATATAAATCCGCAATTTTCACACTCTGGAAGAGATGTAATACAAAAAAATCAATAACAATCCAGTAAAAATTGGCTTATAATTGATTTCACTTAGGGCCTTTAAAATTGTTTCAGAGGGGGCTAAAATTTCAAGCTTCTGATGCTAACATTTAAAAAAAAATTAAACTAACTTGACTTGATTACATTGTGTGTAATGCTTTAACTTGACATGTTAATAGTAATATAAATTTATTTTATAAGCTTTTAAAATTTTCCAGATTACATTTTAAGAATTACAGATTACAAACATATTCTACAACATATTTTTCAACAATTATACATCCTACGAAGGAAATCCATATAGAGCGGTATTTTTTCCTATTCCTTTAGATTCCAGTTTCAGAGGTTTCATCGAATAAATATTTGACAAAGCTGATTACATAGTTCAATATTATGTATTTTATGATTATGTATTTTTAATTTTAAAATAAGGTGGCTATTAGAAACTTAAATTTATTTTGGGAAGAAGGAGGGGGAGGGGCATCAAAAACCATGTTTACTTCCTGTGAAGTTAGTTTTGGCCTCGAACGAGCGTTCATTCAGCAGAGTTCCCCCCCCCCCCCCCCCAATTTTGACAAACAAAACCAAAGCATATTTTTGTATTTTTTAAATAATTTTTTTCATTTATTTTGAATTGTTTTTGTATGTTAATGAAATAAAAAATGAGTTTTTGTAAATTGATTGCACTTTTGAAATAGTTCAGAGAATGCTCTGTTAATTATAATCTAAATAATGTATTTTAATTTAACATAACAAGAATTACGATTGCGAAAAATGGCCACTAAGTTAAAAAAAAGTCTACCAATTTCTGGCTACAAACTAGAAAATTCAATTTTCAAATTCAATTCTTTTAAAAATAAAAGAACATTTATTGAATTTTACATTTAAAGAAATAAAATTGCATTTTGATATAAAAGGATATGCGTACAAATATTCGTTTTAACTTGTTTTTGTTATTATATATGTATTACTTTATGCAGTTTAACCCTTAACTCCTGTTACAAAAAGAGTCGCATACTATACTGTGAGTGGTTTCAGAGACCGCTTGATTGAAAGATGAATAAAAGGCTTGATTAACGCATAGGATACTGCATCTGTTACAAACTTTATGTACATGACTATTATAATTAAAATTTACCTATTCAGAAGTCTTTAGCAATAATACTAAGGCTTCAAACAAAACAAAATTTTACGAGTAACTATAGCAGGGTTCATACAGACTGGAGAAAAGAATCGAAGAAGTCAAGGAAAATTCTAAGGAGAATAAGAATTTTAAAGAACTTAGCATATTTTTTCATGCATGCCATGCGTCGTGCAACTTGCACACCCACCCTAATTTTTAATATCTCATTTAGGGAGAAAATGTATTTTATTCAAAGGAAATCTAATAACTAGTGCTAAAATTTTACAAAGTATTCATAATGCATTGCTTATTGGTTTCGTAAATTTGAATACAAAAGTGAAAGGGAACTATTTTATGAAGTGACCAATGGCCATATATATATATATATATATACAGGACAGTAAATCTCAAATTCTCATCATATATCACATGCACCTAGGTTTTAAAAGTAAATTTTGAATGGAAAAAACATGCAGTATGTACAAACCAAACCAAACAAAACAAAAAAAATATACAATTTAATTTTTTAGAATGGCAGTAATTACTTGAACTTTACTTTTATAAACATGAGAAGACTTTTATTTTACTTCCTTCAATCATTATTCAACACTAAATTATATTTTGTTATAATTTAAGAAGTATTTTGTTTTGTTTATTTAAGGAGTTCTAAGTAGGGGAGACTGGTACACAGTGGACCACTTTTTAGTTAATTTTTTTTTCTCTTTAACGGACAAGCCGATCTGCATGAAAATATTTTTGAATATTCCTTAAACCTTTATGCATTCATCATAATTTTCTCAGAACATAGTTTCCAATACATTTAAAAACAAATAAAATTTATGGGCATCCAAAAAGTGGACCAGTGTGCCCCATAAATGGGGAACACTGGTCCACCCACTGGGGCACAGTGGACAGCTATTAGGTATTATCTGAAATGCAATATAAATCTATTTTTCATTAATCTAATTCTTCTTTATTTCCCCTTTACCCGCAAAATAACATAGTAAAATAAATTTACAAGTAACATTTTGAAACAAAAAATTAATTATATTTTGAAAATAATAACAGATTAATACAGGAACAATTGCAATTTAGTTGAAGGCATTACTTAAGTACAAAAAAATCAGCGCATATTAAAATTTGCAAATGAAATTTCAAAATACTTATGAGTAAGATTGATCCAGGTATTTTCCTGAAATACTTTTGGGTCTGAGAGCAACATTATGAAATCATTGACATCAACAACGATTCATCTACAGTTTCGGGAAAAATAAACTGATATCTATTCAATTTGTGTCTCATGAATCTTACTTTAACAGAATCATCACCAATTAGACTTAGTTATATATATTTATCAAAGGCAGTAAATACAAAACAAAATATTTCTTATTATGTTAAATAAATTGTTATTTTTCTTTGTTTACTTTATTTTACAGTTAAATAACTACTTTAAAACAATAATTCTTTATAGAAAATAAGCAATTATTAAATTTTTTGAACATTCTGCATTACTGGAGCAGAGTGGATTGTGCCCCAGGAGTGGGTGGTCCACTGTGCCCCATGTTGAAGTTCAATAAATAATCATATTAATATTGTTTATAGCTTTCTTTTAAACATATCAACTTTAAAGTTTAAAACAAGTATCTTAGCTTAGCAAAAAATGTGTTTTATCTTATTTATCTACAACCTTTAATTGCTAAAAATATGAAAATATGATGATGAAAAATTTTACTTTTAGAAGCTCAAAACAACCAATCAGGATAAAATAGTTCCATCTGAGCTAAACATATTTTCTGAAGCTATAAATAATCAGTGCAGTGCTGTTGTCTATTAGGATAGAAGAGAAGCTTAAAAAATTAAAAATAATAAAATATTAGGGGGTGGTCTACTGTGCCCATAGGTCCAGTGTGTACCAGTCTCCCCTACTCCTTGCAAACTTCTAAGGAGTTTCTAAGTAGTCTAAATAGTCTTTATGAACCCTGCTATAGTTAAAACTGAAAATAAAAAGTTACTGTGAAAATTGAAAAAAGAAGTGGTCTGCGAGACCGCTATATATAAGCAGCTAAGGACGTTAAATTTAAGTATTTTTTTAGTACGCTACATATTTATGTAACTGACGGCTAAAAATATTTAAAAGTAACGATTATCTTTTTTATAAAAGTATTTTTTATACATAAAAATTAGCTGAATTGAAATGGCAAGAGGAAACAAACTACTTGTTTTTTTTTTCTCAATAGCCGAGTAAGCCTATCGTTATAACTACAATTAGGGTGGTTTTATACAAATCAATATTCATTTACAATACGTACGATATTTATTATAGAAACTTACAACATAAAATTGAATAACTTACCTATTTTCTGCTAAACAAAAATCATCAGTCGGTGAAAAAGATAAGTCTTCATAACTTCTTATTTATAAAAAAAATTGTTTACGCGGCTATCAACTTAATTATACTAACAACAACAGAGGGAAAGGACAGGCATCGCGCCATACCGCGCAGACGCAGACTAAATATATCCTCGGCACCTCTATTTATCATCGTGCCTGTCATCAAGGCAGTCACCGACCGTTCAAAAAATTAGCAGTGGTTAATCGTCTTCAAAGGCGACTAATTATCGCATTTCAAAATTATAATAAATATATATGCTTTTTATAATTTAAATCATTTTGACTGTCTCTGGGAGATATAGAATATCTTACTTGTTCATTCGACAGGGGTAAAATTGTAAAATTTCAAATTAAATATTTTTTTTTTTTTTTTTTTTTTTTTTGAAAATTTACGGAGAGGAAAATTTTGAGGTACTCCACCGTTAAGTTTGTAATTTAAAAAAAAAAAAATAATTTTATCAATTTTTTTAAAAATAATTTACAGTAAAATATGTGTCTTAAAGCTATATTTTTCTTCATAATATCTATAAAATATGAACATATGTATATACGTCCAATTCTTCCAAACTCAACATACGTCCCGGGAGGGGGGGAGGGTTACAACCTCCCTCCCCCTGGTTGCGCCGATGATGTTTTACGTGAACTATGAATATTAAACATTTATCTTGCATTTTGTTTTGCATTTTAAACATTTATTTGCAAATTTTAAGAACCTGTACATTTGGTTAGTAATTATTATTAAAAAATGTTGAGAAAAAATGTAATCTTATATTATTACAGTCAAATTTCAGGTCATAGAGCAACAGAAAGTGTGAAATATTTTTTACACTCTCCCCCCTCTCCTTCACATCCCTCAAAGGGTGAGGCGGAAATATTGGTGGAAGAGGGCACAATCTGTGACGTAGAAATGCACTTTTTAGGGAATATTGTGTTGTAATAGGAAAAACGTGCACATTTGAAAAAAATTACAGATTTTGAATTGGTAACATATGCATAGAATAATCAAAACTTGGAATATACAAAGTTTTACATCCATAAAAAATAAAGACTTTTGTGCATAAAAAATGCACACTTTTTGCGAACACGGAGTATGCAGTTATTTTATGCAAAAAATGTGCACACTTTCTGAAAACAAAAAAGATGCATTTTTTTGTATGTATAAAAAGTGCATATAATTTGCACACAAAGTGTACACTTTTTGAAATATTCAAAAATTTTCACTTTTTTTGCACAAATTGTGTACTATTGATACTTTTTTGCATAAAAAGTGCAAATATTTTCTAGCTGGGTAACAGAATATGAAATTTTCGAAATTCCGTGAATTAATTCTTTAAGATATATCTATGGCAGAAAATTTGAAAAGTGCGCTATATAGAAGCGCCACCTGTTGGGCGATTTACACCAAACCTTAATCAGCAGCAATTTATGTCAACGTCTACGTATAACTGAATCTGATGTTTGATGAAAATCCATGTATTAGTTCTTGAGATAGAGCTATTGCGGAAATCATGCAAAATAGGGCATAACAGCGCCACCTGTTGAGCGATTAATACAAAAATTAATGAACACCAATTTATAGAGGTCTAACTGAATCTGGAGTATGTTGAAAATCCGTGAACTAGTTCTTGAGATATAGCTGTCGTGGAAAACATGAAAATTTAAGCATAACAGTGCCACCTGTCAAGCAATTTAGGCTAAAACTGATCAGCACCAATTTATATCAAGGTATAACTGAACCTGAAGTATGAGGAAAATCCGTGCAATAGTTCTTGAGATATATAGCTATCTCGGAAATCATAAAAAATAAGGTATAACAGTGCCACCTGTTGGACGATTTACACCAACAACTAATCAGCGTTAACTTATATCAAGGTCTAACAGAATCTCAAATTTTAGTAAGTTTCGTGCTTTAGTTCTTAAGATAGAATTCCCAGAGCATTTTTGTCAAATACAGACACACAGACAGACATTTTGTAAAAGCAGTCAAATCGTGACATTCTAAAACGCATAAATCCTTCAAAAACGGAATTGGAGTTTTTTTACGAATCGAATACTTTCTTCTTTGCGTCAATCATGCTGCTAAACACTTTCCAGCACTAGAATATTTTAACAAAACTTCGCTGTTTAATAAGGTAAATAAAACACCAAAGTAAACATCTTAGCAAACGCATTATACATAGAGTTGCAAAGGCTAGAAAAAAACCCGGTTTAAACCTGGGAATAAACCGAGTTTTTCAGGAATAAACTTGTTTTTTGGGGAATAAACCAAGCCTTTTGGGAATAAACCTGGGAATAAACCGGGTCTATTGGAAATAAACCTGGGAATAAACCGAAATTTTGCAACTCTAATTACACATGAAAAACCAGATTTCAGGAATTATCCAACCATACCCGGGAAAAATACTCCAATTATATTGTGTAACACTGTATTTGGTATGTATAATGTAGATTTGCATGTATCCTACATTGTACGCTAAAATTTAGTTTAGTGAGAAAATGCATAATAGGTTGAAAATTCACATTCAGCAATTTCTAAAAATAGATGAACACATGCCTGAATTATTTTGTACTATACTCGTGCTATACTAAAGTTAGTTTAACAAAAATAAGGGCTCGATAACAAAAAGAACTTATAACTGGAGTCTAAATTGTCGCAAGGTTCAATCACAAATTTCGTATGGTAAAAGTAATTGTTTTAGAGGTGGTGTGGTAGGGGGGATCTGTCGATTTTTTTTAAGCTTCCCATATTTTTGTGTATACCAAAAAATCTTTACAACTTAAAATACATATAACTCTTGTTTTAATTGCCGTAGCACGTAAAATTTATAAAGGGCTTGCTCATGAGGTGTCATGCCATTTCGGTTTGTCCCTGTAACTCAGACTGTAATCACCGTAAGCCCAACAAACGTTGTACGGTTCAATATCATTATACATTATCAGGATATTCATTACCGTTTTTTTGTCATCACCTAATTTTTATAAAAAGCTGAATATAAGAGGATGTCAAAATTAAACTCGGATCCAAATTAAAGCAGCCCACACAAATTTCTTACGTTAAACGTAATCATTTAGAGAGGATTTATCGATTTCTTATCAAACCCCTCAAATTTTAATATATCATAAGTACAAGTTGCCATGAATCAGTTATAATATGGGATGTATATGTCGCAGCGGTATTACATCTATAAAAATATCCGCAGAACCAACTCCCTTAAAATGTTTACGTTTACCATACGAAATTTGGTTGGACTGCGCAAATTTGTAGCAAGATCTATGTATTTGTGGTTATCATGGCATCATATTCGTGCTATATTAAAATTTAGAGGTTCCTATTAAAAAACGGACATTGTCCCGCCTTTTATAAATATTACGTTTACCATATAAAATATGAGTGTTCTAGGACAAACACAGCTCGAATTATAAATGTTTAAAGTTTTCAGCACTTTATTTAGGTTTGCACTCGGTAGAAATTTCTTAAATCGGTTTATTATTTATGTAATATCGCGATTTAGAGATAAGGTGATTGAAAACCGATGTTACCTTTAAAATATGAAAACTTTTTTTGTCTTGTTATATATATATATATATATATATATACATATATAGTGACGTAATAAGGTCTTAAATCACCCCCTCCACTTGTATTGTATAGTATAAGTAGTTTTTAATTTTCCAAGTAACTTATATAAAATATAGATAATATATAACTTAGATACAAAATATATATTAAGTATTAAAAAAATGTTTAAATGCCCAAAGACCCTCGGGATTTTGCATTTAAAAACTTAATTAGTTATTTTCAGGTTTCATACGGGGTCCTGTAATTTTCGTCAAGTTGTCCAAAATTTTCGTTCAATGTATGAAACATATGGCGAAGTTTTAATTCCTTTAAGGTTTTAGATTGTAATAAAATTGATTAACATAAATGCTGACATTCATATAGTAGATGGAGAAGGATTGAAAATGGGCGATATGAGCCTTGGATGAACCAGTTGCTGAAATTCATGACGTATTTGTGACCATTGGCACCCTGTAGGACTAGTAATACATTATATCTGATTTTTAATGATCAGAAAAGGACAAAAAAGCGGAAAAGTGGAGATGCACAGAAAAAACTCATGAATGTGTCCCC
Organism: Maratus michaelseni; assembly: GCA_963931845.1. Lineage (NCBI taxonomy): Eukaryota > Metazoa > Arthropoda > Arachnida > Araneae > Salticidae > Maratus > Maratus michaelseni. The sequence continues at coordinate 112,917,994 of OZ007599.1, forward strand.
ACTCCCTAAAAAAATAAATCATCTCGAACAACGTCGAAATCAGATGCAAAATACGATCCATGCTAAACACTTTCCAGCACTAGAATATTTTAACAAAACTGCGCTGTTTAATAAGGTAAATAAAACACCAAAGTACACATCTTAGCAAACGCATTACACATGAAAAACCAGATTTCAGGAATTAACCAACCATACCCGGAAAAATATCCCAATTATGTTGTGTAGCACTGTATTTGGTATGTATAATGTAGATTTGTATGTATCCTACATTGTACGCCAAAATTTAGTTTATTAAGAAAATGTATAATAGGTTGAAAATTCACATTCAGCAATTTCTAACAATAGATGAACACATACCTGAATTACTTTGTACTATACTCGTGCTATACTAAAGTTAGTATAATGAAAATAAGGGCTCAATAACAAAAAACACTTATAACTGGAGTCTAAATTGTCGCAAGGTTCAATCACAAATTTCGTATGGTAAAAGTAATTGCTTTAGAGGTGGTGGGGGTGGGCGGGGGGGATCTGTCGATTTTTTTTAAGCTTCTCATATTTCTGTGTATACCAAAAAATCTTTACAACTTAAAATACATATAACTCTTGTTTTAATTGCCGTAGCACGTAAAATTTATAAAGGGCTTGCTCATGAGGGGTCATGCCATTTCGGTTTGTCCCTGTAACTCAGACTGTAATCACCATAAGCCCACCAAACGTTGTACGGTTCAATATCATGAGTATACATTATCAGGATCTATTACCGTTTTTTTTATCATCACCTAATTTTTATAAAAAGCTGAATATAAGAGGCTGAAAAAATTAAATTATAACTCATGATTAAATTGTCACACCGCGCAAAAAAATTGTGTGTTTGAGCAACGTGACATAACTTTATATTAGACATTCTCTTTTTTTTTAATCGGAGCCTCCTAAATTGTAGTATATCATGAATGTAAGAGCCCGATAATCACAAACACATTTAACTCGGATACAAATTAAAGCTGCTCACAAAAATTTCTTACGTTAAACGCAATCATTTAGAGAGGATTTATCGATTTCTTATCAAACCCCTCAAATTTTAATATATCATAAGTACAAGGTGCCATGAACATTAATCAGTTATAATTTGGGCTGTATATGTTGCAGCGGTATTTTATCTATAAAAATATCCGCAGAACCAACTCCCTTAAAATGTTTACGTTTACCATACGAAATTTGTAGCAAGATCTAAGTGATTGTGGTTATCATGGCATCATATTCGCGCTATATTAAAATTTAGGGGTTCCTATTAAAAAACGGACATTGCCCCGCCTTTTATAAATATTACGTTTACCATATAAAATATGAGTGTTCCAGGACGAACACAGCTCGAATTATAAATGATTGAAGTTTTCAGCACTTTATTCAGGTTTGCACTCGATAGAAATTTCTTAAATCGGTTTATTATTTATGTAATATCGCGATATAGAGATAAGGTGATTGAAATCCGATGTTACTTTTAAAATATAACAACCTTTTTTTTTTTTTTTTTTTTTTTTTTTTGTTATATATATATATCTTAAATCACCCCCTCCACTTGTATTGTATAGTATAAGTAGTATAATTTTCAAAGTAACTTACATAAAATATAGATAATACACTATATTTGCAATGATGACCGGTCACTTGCGATTTTAGACGTTTTGTTAAATATCTGGAAAGATACATGAGGAATTATCCTCTAACTTCAGGAGTGTAAACAACATGATAAACGTCATATATTTCCGCGAAGATTTTTTCCCGAAACCCCATAAGGGGTCGTCAACAAATTGAAAAAAAACGAATATATTTTGGATAACCCTGTAAAAACTAATATTGCAAAAGCATTCAAACTGTAGATTATGATTAAGTGGCTTATTGTAATAATTTGGGTTCATTTTTATGAAGATAGCATGTACACTCGAAGAGAAATTCAGGTTTTTATAAAAACAGTCCCAAATTTTACCAAGTTTTTTGCTTATAATTTGCAGAGTTTTTAATATAAAAACAAGTTATTTTCAGAAAATATGAAAAAAAAAATTGTACACAATACCCTGCAATCAGAATTAAAAAATAATAAAAATTGTATGAAAAATGAGAAGTTTTACTAAATATTGTTTCACTGCGGATGCGCAAATTCAATCAAAATATACTGTGCATAATATATTAGCTAAATGTATAGACCAACTTTTGTGAAAGTCTCAAAAACATAGCTTGAAAATTCTGATAGTAATCGTCGATAGAATAAGCTCGAATTTCGCTGTTCTCAAAAGGAAGCAAAAAGATGAGGGGTTGTATCCAAATATACTAGCTTATAAAAGTTGACATAATAAGAATGAAGTGTCTCGCATTCTATATTTCATACAACCCCTCATCTTTTTGCTTCCTTTTGGGTACAGCGAATTTCGAGCTTATTCTATCGACGATTGCTAACAGAATTTTCAAGTTATGTTTTTGAGACTTTCATTAAAGTTAGTCTATATATTTAGCTAATATATTATGTACAGTATATTTTGATTGAATTCGCGCATGCGCAGTGAAACAATATTTAGTAAACCTGCTCATTTTTCATATAATTTTTATTATTTTTTAATTCTGATTGCAGGGTGTTGTGTACAATTTTGTTTGTCTATATTTTCTGAAAATAACTTGTTTTTATATTAAAAACTCTGCAAATTATAAGCAAAAAACTTGGTAAAATTTGGGACTGTTTTTATAAAAACCTTAATTTCTCTTCGAGTATACATGCTATCTTTATAAAAATGAACCCAAATTATTACAATAAGCCACTTAATCATAATCTAAAGTTTGAATGCTTTTGCAATATTAGTTTTTACAGGGTTAGCCAAAAGATATTCGTTTTTCTTCAATTTGGTGATGTCCCTTTATGGGGTTTCGGGAAAAAATCTTCGCGGAAATATATGACGTCTATCACGTTGTTTACACTCCTGAAGTTTCAGGATAATTCCTCATGTATCTTTCCAGATATTTAACAAAACGTCTAAAATCGCAAGTGACCGGTCATCATTGCGAATATAGTGTATATAACTTAGATAACTTATTCTTCGGGTTGCGAGATGAAGGAATTTATTTATTCGGGTGCGGTTTAGTTTACGGTTCGATGAAATTTTTTCTTTGGCTTTCAGGTTCGGATCGGGTTGCGTGGTGACAGAATTTATTTTGTCGGGTTTGGATCGTGTTACGGACCGATAGATTTTATTTTGTCTGATTCGGGTTGGGTTTCGGATTAACTGAAATTTCAAGTTTGGTGTCGGGTTGCATTTCTACGGAAATTTTTTTATCATCTTCGGATCGGATTACGGTTCAATGGAATTCTTTGTTGGGTTTGGTTCGGGTTTCGGGTTAACTTCAATTTTCAGGTTCGGGTCTCCGATACGGCTGCCGTGTCGACTAAAATTATTTTCTCCTTTTGGGATCGGATTATAGTTTGATAGAATTTTTCTGTCGGGTTGATTCCATTTGGATTTTTCAGGTTCTGGTCGGGTACAACACTATATTTGGACAAACAGCTGGTCCTTTTCTAAATAGCCTAAAATTTCATAGACTCATTTTAAGAGAAGACTAGATACTGTTAGAAAAATGAAATGAGCGCCAGAAATATCGATCTACTGTCAAATCCCCAGTTATAAAGATTCTCGATCAAATTTTCTGCCAATTGATTGATCAATTTTACTCTTTTTGCAGTATCTGTATGAGAATCGATTCTAGAACATCGATACTAGAATTTGAGAAAAGATTATTTTTTTATCGATGTTGCTTTATACGACATCGATGTTTATCGATTCTCGATTATTTCAGAATCGCCCATCACTCGACCAGACGACGATTATATAGGTACTACATATTTATATAATTACGAACGCACCTAAAAAGGGCCAAACAATTATGGCACATAAAGCCTGATTTTAATAAGGTAAACGATTGAGTTTACCTAAAGAAATTAGTGTTGTCTACGACAGTTTATCAGTGCTTGAGGTTACGCAGTCCTTATATTTGTGCTATGCTAAAATTTAGCAGATTTAAGTCAAAAGAACTGACAATGTTCTTCTTTATAAAGATTACGTTTACTCTGCAAAATATTTGTGTTCTACTATAATTGCAATTCAAGTTATAAGTGTTTTAAGTTGTCAGCATATTATATTTATAATTAGGACAGAACGATGTCAAAATTTATCATCAATCTAACATCGCGATCTAGTGATGAATCGATTTAACACTGATGTTACCTTATGGATATGGAACCTATTTTTTAATTTATAGTGACGAAATTAGGTCTTAAATCAACCCTTTCCCTGCTTTATATAGTTTACTATTTTTTTAATTTTCCAAGTAATTTTGAAAACGTATATATTTTGCGCATTAAAAAAATTGGATTGCCCAAACACACTTCGTTTTTTGCATTTTAAACTTAATGAACGAATTTAATCAATTTCATAAATTCATTCTTTAAAAAATGATATACAAGAAAACTATCTCATGGTGTCTGATTTCTGAAGGCTGCTACAATCTAAGTTAATTACGGGGTGCTCTCCACCAGCCCTCTTAAATTACACCCCAGTGCTAACAACATACAAACTGTTTTTACTGACACAGTATGAAAAGCTATTGAGGTAAAACAGAAGCAGATTCAATGAATTGAATGTTGAATTTAACCAGTCATTTGCGAAGATGAAAAAAGAAGTTGTGTGAAACAAACGAAAAAAAAAAAAAAAAAAAGATAGGAAAAACAAGTGGATAAATGTGATCGAAGATCGCACAAAGTGTTTCGCTTAATATTCCTTTCAAAATACTTTATCATTTAATTAATAAATTCAAATAAATTTCTTTTTCCAAAAAAAGTCATCTTTTATTATAAAGTAAAAATTTACCAGTCTATTTTTTCGTTTTTTTGAATATATGAACAGGTCCGACAGCGGGCGAATGATATCTGTCATTTGGACTAAATGCGATATATTTTTTGAAAAGTATACATAAAAATACATTTTCGCATTATTATTTACAGCATTGTCTATTAGCATTATATTTCTTTGTTTTATAAAAAAAAAAAAAAATCAGCATTTTATGATAAAATATAATTTCGGTTCTAATACTGTAATCTTTATAAAAATTAGATTTCGGGATTCACCGAAAAAATATATGCATATATATACAAAATTTTCAAATTGGTAAATGCAATATTAAAAAAATCAGCGTTTTTTTCCCTCCCTTCAACAGTTGAGACGAAAAGGGAAGGGCCGGGATGTCTCGCTCATAAATGGCATAAGTCTTCCAATTTCACAACCAGCTGCAAATTTTCTTTTGATTCTGATAAAAATTAAATTCATTAACAAAAAATTAATTCGTAATTTCCGTTCTAATCACGCCAACTTTATAAAAAATAGATTTCTGTCTTCGCAGTAAAAAAAAAAATATGTATAGATGTATTAATTTCAATTCGATAAATGCAATAATAAAAAAAATCTATAGAGCCTGAAAAATGCATAGTCCGCCATCTTTGATCTGCGTGAACAGGTGTCGGATTGTTCGTCTGTGGTTTTCCAATGGAAGGAAATTAAGCGAATTTATTCAAATCGATTTTGAATTGTTATTTACACTTCTAATTGGCGTAATTAAAATATTTTTAGAAATTCTGAAAGCTAATTTTGTGTGTGTGTGTGTCAGAAATTTCACGTTCCCAGGTGGAATAGTTTATGTGAGATAGAGGTGTCTTTGAAAACGTTCAATCTGTTATCGCCATTGAAGTGCAATGACCATGGCAACCCTTTCCCCTCTTCTGGAGTTTCAGATTGCGGTTTGATTAAATTCAACGCTTTAGTTGATTTTTTTTCATTAATGAGGGGTTTTTTAGGGTTTTAATTAATATATTGTGTTAATGAAGATATTTTCAAAGTTTTATGATTATCAGTGTGACAGTAAGTATTCAGCTGTAGGTACAGACAATTTGAAGTCTCTAACTTATACGGTTTCTGATAACGGACACTCTGACGGACAGACAGAGAACCGAGAAGAATAGGGTTTCGTGAGATGAACGAAACCCTAAACACGTGGGTAAGTGTGATCGAAGATCGCACAAAGAGTTTCGTTTAATATTCCTTTCAAAACACTTTATCCTTTCTTTAATAATTCCAAATAAATTTTATTTAGCAACAACAACAAAAAAAGTCATGTTTTTTATAAAGTAAAAATTTACTGGTCTATTTTTCTCGTTTTTTCGAATATCTAAACCGGCCCGATAGCGGGCGAAGCCCGCTATTACACTCTGTCATAATAATATCTGTCATGTGGACTAAATGTGATATATATATAAAAACAATTATATAAAATAGATATTTAAACCTATTGCGTAATCCTCTGTAATCCAGGTCCTACTGCCAAATTGCGTATTTTAGAAAGTGAGACTTTTCATGACAGTTCTTTAAAAGTATCTACATTGATTTTAAATTACATTGTTGCTAGCAAACGTCCATGTTTGGAGCTAACCTTGCCCACAGATTACGGAAGATTAGTTATTTTATATTTTACTAGCTGTTACCCGTGACGTCGTTCACGTTCATTAAAAGAAAAATAAATGCATTAATTAAGAAAAATGTTTCACCCTCGATAATTAAAACTTATGTAACTCCCTTTATAACAAACTCCGTTTTTTCAAATATCTGAACAGGCCCGATAGCGGGCAAAGCCCGCTATTATACTCTGTCATAATAATATCTGTCCTGTGGACTAAATGCGACATTTAAAAATAATAATAATTTCAAAATTAAACATGTTGTACACCTTCAAAATGATAAAATATGCGAATATTTCCATAATCTGGTTTTTATCATGATTCAATACATTCGTCAAACTCATATATTTACTATTTTATATTACTCATATTGATACTCGCTTTGTATTATTCTCAAACATTTGAAAAATCCGTTAAACTTCCAATAGGACGTCAGATTAATTTTCTTTTTAATTCTGTAATGACGTGATATTAATCTGCTCTCTGTACATACACATACTCATACTCCTTGTATTATTGAGAAATCTTTGAAAATTTCCATTTTATTACCAATATGACGTCATATTGATATTTTTTACAATTAGTGAAACTTTTTATTTCATTTTCATTTACACGTGGAAATCTTTCAGTAGAAAATTAATTACAGTAGAAAGAATTTTAGTGTGGATTTTTAACTGTTGACAACTGCTATAACGAAAACTGATTAAATTTAATAAGAAAAGGCTGTTAAATTTTTTTTTATCTCTCTATATTAAAGTAATACGATTTTCTCAGATTTTATTATTTTGAGCTTCATAGTAGGCATTTAGCTATAAGTACACAAATTGTCATGCCTGTAAGTTATATAGCTTCTGAGAACGGCTCTGTGACGGACAGACAACGGAGCGGGAGTAATAGGGTTTCGTGAGATGAACGAAACCCTAAAAAAGATGGATGAACTATATGGCACAGTTTTCTTTTCTTTTCAGGTTTTAGATTAGAATAAATCTTGTTTAACATAAATGCTGACATTCATATAGTGGAGAAGGGTTAAATGTATGAGCTTCGAAACAACCTATTTTTAAAATTCCTAAACTTTTTGTGACCGTTGACACCAGGGGTGTAAAAACTGGGTGCCAATGGGCCAATTACCACCACTAAATTTCTTAGTATTCTTCGCCTAAATTTTATTAGTATACTTCGCCTAAATTTTCTCTTTTTATTAGGCGAATAATACTAAAAATTTAGTGACGGCAATCGGTCCATTGGCACCTACATTTTGCACTTCTGGTTGGCACCCTGTAGAATTAGTAATAAAATATAGCAAAATTTAAATAATCGGAAAATGACAAAATAAAAGGAAAAGTGCGCAGTTAAACTCATGGCATTGAGCTCACAAGCTCTTTACCCTAATTGTATTTTATATTCTTATTTCAAAGAATAATACCTCTCGGAAAATAAAGAAATCGAGAATAAATTGAGGGGGATTAGCCCCCCTACGTTTCTCCCTTTATACTTAACCAATGAACCCCCAAAACTAATCAGGGAAGCGCCTTATCACAATGGAACTATATACAAAATTTGAAATAAATTGGATAATTCTGCATGGAAAACTCATTTATCAAATTAAGGGGGGGGGGATTAGCCACCGTTACCCCCTTTATACTTAACCAATGAACCCCCAAAACTAAGCAGGGAAGCGCCTTATCACAATAAAACTACTATGTACAAAATTTGAAGCAAAACGGATAATTCTGCATGAAAAACACATTTATCTAAATTAATGGGGGATTAGCCCCCGTTCCCCGCCCTTTATACTTAACCAATGAACCCCAAAACTAACTAAAGAAGCATCTTTTTACAATGAACCTATATGCAAAATTTGAAGCAAATCAGATAATTCTACATGAAAAACCCATTTATCTAAATTAAGAGACGGGGGATTAACCCCATTCCCCCTTTATACTTAATAACTGAACCCCCAAAATTAATTAGGAAGAGCCTTGTCACAATGAGCCTATATACAAAATTTGAAGCAAATCGGATATTTCTACCAAGAGTTATCGCGTTAAGTACATACATACGTACACACATACATGCAGAACCTGCGGGCACATTAGCTCTCAGGTTTTGATAGCCTATGTTAGCTAAAAAAAGGAAAAGTGCCCAGTTAATGGCATTGATCTCACAGGCTGTTCACATTAAATGTATATTACACTCTTATTTCAAAGAATAATGCCCTCAAAAAATATAGAAATTGAGAATAAATTATGGGGAGGATTAGCCTCAGTTCACCCCCCCCCCCCTTCATATTTAACAAATCAACCCACAAAACTAATCAGGGAAGTGCCTTATCACAATGAAACTATATAAAAATTTGAAGCAAATTGGATAATTCTTCATGAAAAAACCCATTTATTAAATTAAGGGGGGGTTCCTCCTTTTATATTTAATCAATGAACGACCAAAACTAATCAGGGAAGCGCCTTCTCAGAATGAAACTATATAAAAAATTTTAAGCAAGTTGGATAAAACTTCATGAAAAACCCATTTATCTAAATTAAGGGGGGAATTAGCTCCCCTCCCCCCTTTATACTTAACCAATGAATCCCAAAAACTAAACAGAGAGGAGCCTTATAACAATGAATCTATATACAGAATTTGAAGCAAATTGGATAATTCTGCATGAAAATCACATTTATCTAAATTAAGGGAGGATTAGCCCCCGTCCCCCCCCCTTTATACTTAACTAATGAATCCCCAAAACTAATCAGGAAAGCGCCTTATCACAATGAACGTACATACAAAATTTGAAGCAAATCGGATAATTCTGCATGAAAAACCAATTTATCTAAATTAAGGGGGCGATTTAGCCTCCCGTTCCCCTCTTTATACTTAAACAATGAACCCCCAAAACTATTTAATGAAGCGTCTTATCAGAATGAACGTATATACAACATTTGAAGTTAAATCGGATAAATCTGCACAAAAATCCCATTTATCTAAATTAAAAGGGGGTTAGCCCCCCGTTTTCCCCCTTTATACTTAAACAATGAACCCCCAAAACTAATCAGGGAAGTGTCTTGTCAGAATGAACCTACTTTCAAAATTTGAAACAAATCCGATAATTCTGCATGAAAAACCAATTTATCTAAATTAAGGGGTGATTACTCCCCCGTGTCTCCCCCCTTTATACTTAACCAATGAACCCCCAAAACTAATCAGGGAAGCGCCTTATCAGAATCTTATCAATTATATACAAGATCGCCTTTCAGCGCCTTATCAATTATATACAAAATTTGAAGCGAATCGGATATTTCTATCAAGATTTATTGCGTTACCTGCATAAATTTACGTACATACGGTACATACATACATACATGCGTACATACATACGTACATACAGAACCTGCGGGCACATTTACTCTCAGGCTTTGATAGCCTGTGAGCAACAAACGGAAAATTGCAGTTTCGCCGATCCCTTGAATGTGTGGCTTTCCCCCAGCCCACTTCAATTCCGCTGTAGAAATCGGATTACCCGACCCAATGCAAAACTACGTTTTAAGGTATTTTTAAGTAATTACAAAATAATGATTAATTAGAACTAAAATATTAAAATATTACTCAAACATACAAAAATTAATTTTTCGTCAAAATAATGCATAAAAATACATGCAGAAATTCGAAGAATTTGAATTTTAAATATAAAACTTTATTTTTTTCAACCATAAATACTGAATCACCTTGAATATATTCGTAATTGCAAGAAGTTTAAAATAAAAAATGCGCTGATAAAATATGTCTTCGTGGGCTGGGTGGAAATCTGATAACGAACCCGATGGATGACTTTAAACTATTTTAATCAATTAGAGAATAATAAATAAATGAACATATATATTCCAATATTACCCAAACAAGTGAAAAATTATTTTTCCATCAAAAGAATGCACGAAAACGTAAAAAGAAATTCCATGACTTTCGATATTAAATATAAAACTTTTTTTAAACTATAAACACTAGATTAATTTCAAGAAAATATTACTAATTGCAAACAGGACCAAAAAAAAGCCCTTCCTCCTCCTTTTAAACGATTCCTTTTACCATATGAAATTTGTATGTTCTGCGACAATTTGGATCCTAGATGTAAGTGTGTATAGTTATCGGGCCCTTATATTTACGCTATACTAATAGTTAGGGGCTTCTGTTAAAAACACCAACAACGTCCCCCTCCCCGTTTTAAAGATTACGTTTACCATACAAAATATCAGTGTTCTACGATAATTACAGCTTAAGTTATAATTGTTTTAATTTGCCAGCACCTTATATTTTGGTACACAAAAATATGCGAGGGCTTCTATAAAAAAATCTATAGAGCACCCCCCCCCCCCTTTTCTAAAACGGTTACGTTTATCATACGATATTTGTGTTGGTGTCGATACAGGTTTCGAGTTATATGTGTTTGTGATTATGGGGTACTTATATTCGCACTGTAGTAAAATTCACGTGGTTTTGGATAAAAAAAAAAAAAAAAAGACAATGTCTTTTGTAAAATTATGTCACTTTGTGGGACTGAAATGGCACTGGGACCCAGATGTCAGGATCGAAGTGCTGCGACTTAAACACAAGACCAAAGTGTCGGAACCGAAATGTTGTATGTCCACGGGATGGATTAATTTAATATTCCTTCATTTTTAACATTGCATTTCCAATCGTTAGATTATCTATAAAAAATTAAATACATTATATTAATTAATTAAACCACAGATATTTAAGATCTATAGTTTAAGAATACTGTAAAATCGTTCTTTTGAGAGCGGTAAGTAGTTTTTAACATTTCATAATAGTTTAAAACTCATGTATTTACTTTTTGGGGGGTAAAAACCCTATAAAAAAAAACCTATCTCTTTGTAAAATTATGGAGTATTCACAATAACGAACAGGCTGAAATCGGTATATCTGACTCAACAGAAGTTGAAAAATGCATAGCATATTTGAGAACCCAATTGCAGTAAATACCATTAATAATCGAAAAAATATCCGATTTTTTTTCTGAAGCTCTGCATATTATTAATAGATTTGTATATATACTACATAGCAGTATGCTAAAATTTAATTCGGTTATTAACACGGTTGAAAATTCCCATTCGGGAGTTTCCGTCTATAAAAGTCAGTGTACTAGAGAACTTTTGTGCAGTTCTGTATATGATTTATAGAATTTATACAAACCAAGCAATATAAAAAAATAGTTACATTCAAAAACGCGTGCAACAACTGAAAAAAAACGTATTTCTAGCAATTATTGTTCATAGTCAGTACTGTAACCAAAATTTTTGTGTGTCTCTGTAAATGAACGGTGAATGCTATTATGTACTCCATAATTTTTAGTAAACATCTTGTAATGCACCTCAGCGATATAAATTAAATTCAATATGTTTGAAATACAGTAACATCATTAAAATACACCGCAAGCGATTTTTCCTAATAGGCTGTAATGTAAAAGAATTCTATTGAGTGTCTCTGTAAATTACATGCTACATACTTCATTTTCTATACCAATCATACCACAGTAAACCTCAATAACATATATCAATTGCATGAAAATCCGAGTATATTTACGCGCATTAGAGTACTGATAGACAGACAAACTAAATTCATAAACACTTTTCAACTTTGTTGGAAAGTGTTAAAAATGCAATTAGAATTAGCTCGTAATAGATTGCAGTTTAATTTAAATACATTTTATAGAATTTAATTAAGATTTAGTTGCATTACATTACACGTTAACCAAATTGTATTCTGAACATAACTGACATTAACTCGTAACACATTGCAATTTAATCTAAATTATATTCTTAAAAATGTAATTAGAATACACCTATAATCCATTACAGATTAATTGGATTATACAATTAAAAACGTAATCGGAATTTTCCTATAATGCATTACAGGTTAATTAGATTATACAATTAAAAACGTAATCGAAATTCACCTATAATCCATTACAGGTTAATTGGATTATACAACTAAAAACGTAATCGGAATCATCTTGTAATCCATTACAGGTTAATTGGATTATACAATTGGAAACGTAATCGGAAGTGTCTTTTAATCTAATTACAAATTAATCTAATTACAGATTAATCTAATTATATTTTAAAAGAGAAAATTAGAATTGTCTTGTAATCGATTACACGGTAATCAGATTATGCGATAATCAGATTATATTCAAATTACTTTGTAATGATTACATGATAATCGATTGCATAGTGAGGAGATTATAATATAATTTAATCTGTAATTTGATTACTTTGTAATCAGATTCTGCCCAACACTGATGTGCAATAATTTAGATTTTTCGAAAATTCGTTTAGATATTATATATATATATATATTTTTTTTTTATCAGAATTGGATGGAAAAATTATATTTATTTTTAATTGTTATCCAAATTTACTTATTGCATTAACTATTTGATTGCGTTTTTTGACATTTAAGTCCCAGTGAACTATTTTTTATTCTATTATATTTTATTATATTACAAATTTTGAAAAATAATCTCTGACATACACTTATACTAGGATATTTTAAAAAGAAATCCACCACAAAGATATTGTTTTATAAGTGTGGACCAAACGAAAAAGGAATAGTGGTAATAATTTTGGTTTATTTTTGTATGGGTGTGGTGAAACTTTGTGTAGAGGTAGAGCGGGACTTAAGCAAGGCAACCCCTACTGCGGAAACAGACTTTCCCGGGATAATCATGCAGAAGTGCGTGATATGCGCTGACGGTCAGTCAGCAGTATTGTCCGCAAGCAATCGGTTGTTGTTGTTACTCATCCTTGTATACGGAATGTTTGCGAGTGAAAAAGAGCAACGCAGAGTAATTCGTTATTTAGTTGCAGAAGGAGTTTGATTTCGTGAAGTCCATCGGTGAATGAAGGCAGCGTATGGAGAACATGCACTGACATTGGCTCGTGAGTCGGACGGACATAAGCACTTCTGCGAGGGAATCTGATGAAGTTTCGGCGGACAGTGTTGGAATACCCACCGAATAGTCCGGATGTTGCGTCATATGACTTTCCCATCTTTGGTATAGGTATTGAAGGGTCGCCGTTTTTATTCGGACAGCGTAGTCATGGACAACGTTCTAAACTTGTTCCGATTTCAGCCGAAGAACTTCTATGAGCACGGTATTCACCGCTTGTTGAAACAGTGAGACAAGTTCTTGTGTAGCGTTGGCGATTACGTTTGAAATAAACTACGTCATTTCATTCAGTCGCTTCTGTTCTGTTTTCATTTGATCCACCCTAATAAATTGTGGCACAAGTAAATATGAAAATAGTCGCCATCCCTGGGACGTAATCGGAGGCTAATGGTGTACGACAGCCAGTGTATCGTAGTTGCATTGCCATTTTAGAGAGTTTTCCTATTTAAAATATCTACCAGAATTTTAGAACAGCAATCCTTTCTTTATTTAATGGTAGACATTTTGTCGTTAGAAAGCGAACTTTACTTTTTGAAAATTCTGGTAGATATTTTATTAAAATAAACGCACTTATCCAGATCTTCCCGTTGCATCCATATTTGTAAGAAATTAATGTATGAACAGCAGTTGACGTGTTAATCCACTTTTGCCCATTTTGCATTTATGTAATCATCGTTTTTCCCAAATGACTGGATTTTTTTATGCAGATATTACGAATGCATACCAAAATTTAAAATACTACCGTCATTTCTGGTATATAATCCATGGCTCAAATAAATCGGCTTTGAACCAGAAATTTTATTTATTAAATAAAGTTAAATAAGAACCAAGTAGAAACAAATTATATTTTACTAAATAATATTTCTGATTTGAAACCGATTTATTTGGATCGCGAGTTATATACCAGAAATTACGATAATCTTTGCTTTATTTAACAACGGGAAAAAAATATATTTGTTTTCTGCTGCGGATGTGATATGGATGTCACAACCGTAACACATGAAAAGTATCATTTTTATATATGGAAATGATCTTTACAACAATCGACGTGGCTCTATTACGATATATAAATGTTGTTTAATCAAAAACTCTTATAAAATGAAAGTCCCGCTTTAAATATTTTACATACTTTTCTAAATTACATGTCAAATGTCAAGATGTGAAATCCATGGATTTGACGTTATACAATTTAAATACTTTCTTATATTTTCAACATTTAAAATACAAACTCAAAAAAAATTGCTTTTGATCTCATCTTTCTTTAGAGAAAATATGAATTTGAAATTTAATATTTTTTTAACTCCGCAAACAAAACTTTTATTATTGACAAAGATTTTCGTAAACAAAAAGTAAACATCTAGAAGCAAAATATACGATGCCAGTTTAGTGGCTTGTTCTTTTTCAAAATACTTAAATAATCGATGACATTGCTTATTTAAATGGGCCAGAAGGCAATTCAGTAAACATTTATAGGGATTACGCATAAGTTAATCGTAAGTTCGGTTGAAAAGAGAAAGTAAAAGAGAAAGAACATGTGTGAAGAGTTTCATAAGATAAAGTCAAAACTATTTGTAAGATGTGTAGAGTATTATTAATGTAGACAATGAATACACTGGAAATTGAGAAAACAATAATTGTAGTTTTTAATATTTATAATTATTTTTACAGATTCCGCGCTCGTCTCTCTTTTGAATACCATAATTTCTAAACAATAAACTTCGCGATATATTTTTATTGCAATTGTTGCGGAAACATACGAAGAAAAACTGTTTGAAAAAAGTGGTATTTAAAAATGGGCCGGTGGGAGCCCATTTTTAGCAGGTGGAAACATTTTTTCTTTTATGATTTTTTCTTTTTCTTTTTCTTTTTCTTTTCTTTTTTTTTCTTTTTTTTTTTTTTTTGATTTAGTATGGAGCATTTTTCCTTTTTTATAGAGTTTAGAAAAAAAAAAACATTTTTTTTTAAATACATGACTATTTAACCCTTCTTTGCATGAGTTTTTCTTTTACAATTGTGTTTTTTTATACATATATTTCTGATACCGACACAATTGTGTCGGTATCACATTTGTGAATTGTGTGTGAATTTGTGTGTATCACATTTGTGAAAACACAATTGTGTTTTTTTATACATATATTAAATATTAGACACCAGAAATTTTAATACAGATTTTTAACTTTGTTCAGCAACATAGTTCACGGGAAATTTACTGGATTAATATATCTATATAAATATAGTGGTGTTGAAGAAGTTGATTTATTTATTAAAAGTTAAATAAAAAGTGGTGGAAATTTACGTCACTATGCAATTAAGGGTTCTAAAATTATTATTATTAAATTATTATATTTTACTTACTGTTTTATGCGGAATTTTCCCCTAACAGAGATCGCATTTTTAGATACTGCATAGCTGCCATCCTTTCGGATTTTTTAAAATCAAATAACAAAAAAATTCATTACATTATGTAATTTAATAATTAACCTTACAGAAACAAGAAACATTTCATTAAAAAAAAATCTGGTTTCAGTTTCATTCATTTGACATGAAATTACACATTACTACAATACATTATTAGCTAATTTTGAAAACACTATGCTTTAAAGGATTATATTAATTCTGTGAAAGCTAAAATATATTCACTGTTACCAGCTGGTTGGGGTAATATAAACCTCTCCAATTGGTAGAACTGAATACATTATTTATGCAAAGGTTCAATAGGTACAGTCAGTCATAGGTGCCGACTTCACGCACATGAAATAGACAATGATGCATACGTAAACAACTAATATTTAAAAGACTTTTTTGCACCAAATTAATCTCTATGATTTATTTAACCCTTTCCGGCACAGTGGTCCCACTCCGGGCACACCTAATTTTAATTCTAATCTTGCATTCGACACCAAGAATATTTAATAAAATTTTGTTGCTGCAATGAAATCTTAAAATAAGGAGTTCTTATTTTCTAAAAATGTCGTTTGTAAATTCCGATGTCAGTCAGTAATTTCTCATTTTACGAAAAGACTTTGTCTGTGCCGGAAAGGGTTAAGACAATAATAACATTTTAAATTTATTAGAGGAAGTTTGGCCTCGTTGCCAGTGGGCTCATTTTTTAACATTTAGATTGCTTCATTGGCACCACTTTTTTAAATTCTATAATTTGCCTTGTTTTCGCCTTATTTAATGTGTCATTAAATAAGGCGGATTTTGCTTTCTTAAATAACTGGTGGCAATAAAAAAAAACTGAATTAAAAATAAGTAGTCCACTGACAACACTGCTCGTCATCTTCGTAAAGTCGGTACCTATGCAGTCAGTATATTAAAAAAAGATTCACCTGCTTTTATTTCCAGACACTTTACGATAGAATCGCACCAAAAATGTCAGTAGATTCCGAATATTGTCTTCTCTTAGAATAGGAATGCAATTTTTAAAATAAATATTCAATCGCAGGGGGTCGTCTAAATATTAAAATTTACACCAACTTCGACTTTTCAAATGGTAGCACCCAATTTTTGTACCATATTTGAGATCCTTAGAACAAGACATGTCGGAAAAATTATAGTTTATATACTTTTTACTAAATAGTTACAGAGTTATGTATGAAAATGTGCTAGTGGTACATCCAAAAATTTAGCCAATTTAAATAAAAAGTAAATCGATGTATAAATGTCTAAATGAAACTTTTATCACCCAAATTTTATTTAACATAATTTTTTTGCATAAATTTTCTGGTTGATATTTTCAATTTTGTTATATGTGATTAAACGGTAGCAGAAAATTATCCTTTAAACCTTTCAGAAGTATGTTTTCACTATATGTTATAACATAATGACTAGAATGAACTGCAAACTTACATGTCCATGGTTTTGTAGATGGCCATTCTGTTTATGTAAAATTGTATAGATTATAATTCATATTTTTCTTAAATGAATTTATTAATAATATTCTAACTAAAATAATGATTTTCAGTAAAAAAAAATATCTAGAATATGTTTGGGTCTATTCAATGTGTTTCACCAAAAGCAAAAAAAAAAAAAAAAAGAATAAATAAATAAATAGGATGATTTTTTGCGAGGATATAAATTAAAATTTGTTATGTGAATTTAACATTAGCATCCTAAAATGTTATCTTAACAAAAATAAATAAACTATATATTTTTCCAGGCTGATTTGATCTATGAAACTTAAATAAAGTGTCAAAAGTTGTTGATACAATTTAAAAAATGAAAGGGGTTGCAATTTTTAATATGAAGACGACTCCTATTTCAAAAATTGCATTTATATTCTGAAAGAAGACAATATTCCATATCTAATGACATATTTTGGGGGATTTTTTTCGTAAACGGTTTGAGAACAGAAGCAGGAGTATTTTTTTTATAATGACTGTACATTTACCCCCACCCCTACCCCTGAAAACATTTTCAAAGGTGGCATATCTCGAGTTTCAATTAATGCAAAAATGAACGAAATGTACCGTTTTAATTCCTAGGGTCTTCTTTTTCTTTATAATCGTATGTGGTTTATTATGTCTTAATGCAGTGTGCGTAACATTTTACCACAATTTTTAATAGAATTTCTCGCGTTATTTAATTAGATAAGAATATTGCCGAATCTTGGATTCCATTTGGTGTATACAAATTCTGCGATTTATATATTAAATAGAAAATTTCAGATCTTTAATAGTGGTGGCAGACTTTTTATAAATTCCAAAGAGAGTACAAAGACGCACCTTGTAAGTGGTCGTCTGCAATGTTCAGTGTAGCATAAAACTTGCATTAACTTGATTTTTTCAAAGTTTAACACCCACTGTTCAAACCCTGTTAGAGTTCGTTGGATAAAGACAAACGGAAAAAATATAGTTTATATAGATTTACTTAAATATTCATAAACTTGGAAGAGGTCAAAAGTTGAGAATGCTAATTTTAAATCCATGCTACAAACTTTAATTTATAGCTTACTAAAAAATATCAAATTATTTCTTTTTTCTTTTTTCAGTGAGATGCAATGCTTAGACCCAATCCTATTTCAAGCATTTTATTTTATACACAAACATATTTTTAATTTAGAAAATTATTAATAAATTCAAATTCAAGAAAATTATGAATTATGACATACATTAAATTTTACATAAAATGAACCACAATCATCAGAAACATGGGTGTGTAATTTTATAGCGTATTCCAATTATTATTTGTCGAGATATAGAGAAATTTTACTTTTCGACATTGTAAATCTGCGTGGTACCCACTAATCTTTCTAAAAAGTATTAACACAACGCTAATTACAAAACGGGTTGTTTGCTCTAGTTATTGACAGAAATTCTGAGTTAAATTAAGGTGAAGATACCTATTAAAAAAATTGGTAACTCTGCGACTCGCGTAACGAGTAGTACAAGTTCAAAACGTGCGTACGGGTTATGGTGACTATAATACCAGCTGACTCGCCAAGCATTTTCTTTACCACTTAGACCTATCACCGATTATTGCCCATGTGGCAAGACGTGCCGTGGACAATCATTCTTCTCTTACGGGTAACTAAATGGCAGCGTGAGTCAGCACGAACTGTAGGAGCTTTAGTACAGGTATGAGCGTGACAATTTCAAAAATAATAAATTAGTATTTAAAGGATTTCAAGTCCAAACTTTTAAATTAAATATTTTTATATTTACCGTAATCTTAACTATCGTAATATAACAGCATCGATCTTCTAAATCATTATTTTCATACTTATTTTTTTTCTGTTGTGCGTGCAGTGTTGCTAGTGGGCTACTTTTTTTAAATTCAGATTGCTTGATTGGCACAACTTTTTTGAAATGGTGTAATTCGCCTTGTTTTCACCTTATTTAATCTGGCATTAAACAAGGCGAATTTTACTTCCTCAAAAAACTGGTGGCGATCATGAAAACTGAATTTAATAATAGTAGTCCCCTGGCAGCACTGTGCTGGTGTGACATTTAAGTGACATCTGCAACAAATATAATTTATCTTTTTTAGATATGTAGCTGATGATTCAGAAAATAGTTGTTGTTATATTACGATAGATAAATGGTGGATAAGTATACGCATGTTTAATTTAAATGTTTAGGCTATATACAAATTAATTACAAAACTGATTTACCTGTAAAAGTGTCAGAAACGCTTCATGGATTTGACATACCACTGCTCTTTTGCATATTATTAAAGTACCCACAGAAAAGAAAATCTTCGACAGTTACCGGTAAACATTTACTGAATTTTCATACGTTAAAAATACGTTTAAGGAAGTAAGTTTTACTTTAAAGTAAAGTAATTCAGATCTCTCTTATAACAGTGTTGGCAGTGGGCCACTTTTTTAAAACTCAATTTCCATGATTGCCACCAGTTTTTTGAGAAAGTAAAATTCAACTTATTTAATAACAGATTAAGTAATACAAAAAGAAGGTAAGTTATACCATTTTTAAAATGTGGTGCCGGTTAAGCAATATGAATAAAAAAACGTAGCCCACTGGTAACATTGCCTTATAATTTTCCAGGTGACGTAATTGAATGTTCCTAATACTTCCCCTAGTAATATCTTATAATTATTTTCCAAATTTTATGGATAAACAGCTAACATATTCTATTGCGTAGCTCTATGAAAATTTAAGAAAAAATACATAAAATACAGGGTGGGCCAAAAGTCCCGCATCGTAGATGATTTTTAATTTTTAATTTTTTTTTTTTTTTTTTTTTTTTTTATTTGTAGGTGAAACTGCTGATTGCTGAAGAGCGTGTAGAGTTTGCTGTATGGGGTTACATTAAATCGAAAGTTTACAGTGTGTGAATTGCTACTGAGTGCTATGCCATAACGCCATTGTTAGTGGCCAACATTCTGAGGAACATGAACGATCGCCTGCAGTTGTGTTTTGACAACGGAGGCAATCACATTGAGAACATATTGTAACAATAAAATAACTATGATGCGGGACTTTTGTCCCGCCTTGTATAATGTTTTACGGACTTCCTTGATGAATTGTACTCAAATATGACGTCATAAGAGGTTGTTTTCAATTTAAAAATCAAAGTTAATTCAAATTTAATATATAGTCGACTTATTAAGACAAAATAAACCCCATATGATTATAAAGGAGTTCTTATGAATTAACACCTTTTTTTGTTGCATTAATTCGAACTTGGCCCTCGATCGAATGATTTTGAAGTATTGTACAGTTAAGAAAGCCGAAATTTCTGAAGCTGCTTGTTAGTTTTATTATATTAGGGACAGATGCACGTTTAACAACATATATTTTATGGAAAAATTAACGTATACGAAAAGTTCGATTTATATTTAACTAGACACGCTGTTCATATCATTTTTATGAATTTATGTTAGTTTTCAGGCTTCGTCAGGTTCTTTTTTTAGTACTTGCCAAATCCATGCATAATTCACTCTTTCACACATATAATCGTTGATTTTGTCCATTCAGTAAGTCAAATTTTACTGTTAAATTTGAGTGGTAATGAAAAGTGTAATAGTTTGCAGCTGTGGTATAAACTCCAAACATTTATATTAAATATTTTAAAACCTAAGCAATGTTGCTTAGGTTTAAAAATATTTAATGAGAAAATATATAGAGTTCAACATTTATTAAAGCAAATAAATATTCATTTATTTGCCTTATTAAAGCAGCGAAAAATTTCTAAAACTTTACGTTCATACTGTAAAGGAAAAAAAAAACATAAATATCTTCACTTATCTTTTTCACATCCATGTCATACCAGCAACATATGAAAATTCACTTTTTTGATACGAAAATGATGTTTTATAAATTTATGTTCCTGTATTAGGATATATAAACGTCTGTAATTTAAAAGTTTGAGCTTTAAATCTTTTTTGTACAATACTTATTTTGTAAAAAGTAATAAACGCTCCCATGGATTGAGCATACTACTACTTGCGAATGGCAGTCTTCGCATTTTTTAATCTCAGAACAATATTAACCCTTCTTTGCATTGTGATGGAAATTTCCATCACTGTTTATTTAACTTTTAATAAATAAATCAACTTCTTCGCCACCACTATATTTATATAGAAATATTAATCTACTAAGTTTCCCGTGAACTATGTTGCTGAACAAAGTGAAAAATCTATCTTCAAATTTCTGGTGTCTAATATTTATATATGTATAAAAAAACAATTGTAAAAGAAAAACTCATGCAAAGAAGGGTTAAAAATTTTGCGAATTCATAACGCTAATATTATTAGTGAAAAAGAGTCGTTCTGAAATGAAACAATGTACCTAACCTTAAACAAAAATAAATATTTTCTGTTATCATTGTCACATCCATGTCACACCCACAACCCATGAAAATTCTCTTTTCTGATATGAAAATGATGTTTTAAAAATCTATGCTTCTGTATTAAGATATATAAACGTTTGTTAAATATAAAAATATTTAATTTAAAAGTTTGAGCTGATGTTTTCTTTTTAGTACAAAGCTTATTTGGGTAAAAAGTCTAAGAACGCTGCCATCGATTTAGCGTAGTATTACTTGGTATTATTTAACCCCTTAATCGTCGCGCCCGAGACATTCATGGGCAGCATAGGTTACGCCTGTTTTATTCAGATTGTTTGATTCCCACCAGTTTTATAAAATAGTGTTACTGGCTTTATTCTCGCAATTTTTTTATTTGTCTATTAAACAAGACGAACATTTCTACTTAAAAAAACTGGTGGTAATCAAGCAATCTGAATTTTAAAACAGTAGCCTACACTTAAAGGGCGCGACGATTAAGGGGTTAACCCCTTAATCGTCGTGCCCGAGACATTCACGGGCAGCGTAGGTTACGCCTGTTTTATTCAGATTGTTTGATTCCCACCATTTTTTTAAAATAGTATTATTGGCTTTATTCTTGCATTATTTTATCTGTCTATTAAATAAGACGAACATTTCTACTTAAAAAAATTGGTGGTAATCAAGCAATCTGAATTTTTAAAAAGTAGCCTCCACTTAAAGGGCGCGATGATTAAGGGGTTAATCACAGAACAATATTAAAAATTCTACGAATTTATAACGCTAATACTATTAATTGAAAATTGTCATTCTCTAAAAAAACACTTTACCTAATCAGCTTTACATGCATAGAGTTTTTAAAAAGAGGATTCTAATAAATTAATTATGAAATACTATTTTTTTTTTCACATAAAAAAACACGAAGGTTAAAACACCTTAGAAATTCAAAAGAGTATGGCGCAACATTTTCAGTTCAAATTCTTCGCCTAATATTTTTTTTTCATGTTAGAAAACCTTCTGGAATTAATCTTGATGTTTTTAATATTTTTCTGCTATTCAATAAGGCGACAAAATCTATTAAAAATTGCGGTATAACTGTTCGCACTATAAAACATGCTCCTACTTTCATGTTCAGCATGTTACGGAAATTTTTTTTTATTTCTTCCCTTCATTATTTAAGAAATTAAATAAATAAGTTTCATTTGTTAGAATTTTTTTCAAATTAAATTTGTGTATAAACCTGAAATTACATCTTGCAATATATACCTTTTAAATTTTATTATAAAAAGAGTGTTTCAAATGATTATGATTATTTTTTTTCAAAATTTCATCTTCGATCTTCCTGAAAGATAATTAATGAGCTTTCTTGACTCTTCAGAAAAAAGAAATTAAATCCATCAGCAAAGAATATTATTAAGGTGAAAAAATTAATTATTTCTTTGATGCTTCATTTTAAGAATTTTGACTTATTTGTAATTGGATCGATAACAGGGTTGTCAAATAGTATGTTTTCTGAATTACTGTACTTTCTAGGAAATAATTTCGTGGTATGTTTCTACAACAATTGCAGTAAAAGTGACCTTCGAGGTAAGTTTCTGAGAAATGTTCAAAAACAATTTAAAAAGAAGATACGGGCTATTACTTTCAAGTTAACTTTTTTCTGAAATAATGATAAAAACTTTGCACGTGGAAATCATTAAAAATGCAATACTCTTTTAATTTTTTAAAAATATATAAATGTCTAAACATTAAAAAAAAAATTAGAATACACAGCTTACTTTTTTGTTTATAGCACAGCTACATATATGTAAAAAAAGGTAAAAAAAATATATAAGAATATTTCTAAAACTGTCTAAGTACTGAAATTTACCGCAAATTGAATTTGAAGATTTTCAGAAAACACGTTTAACTTTTCCAGTCTTGAAAAAACTGTGCTTACTCCCATTACATAAAATGATACAAACTTTTATAACTTACATCCCCGGACCTTATTATTCCCTTATTTTTATTTTCAAGCAATATTTTTGCTTTAATTATATTATTTTATTCTTTAGTGTTCAATGTTTTCAGTTGTTATCGTTAATCGCTCCTATTTGATGTACATTATAATAATATGCAGCTTTATTAATTGAAGTAAAAATAATAGTTTAATTACATGGATAACTGCTAGGATATTGGTTATTTAATATCTTTATTTATTGTCATAAGTTAGAAGTAAAGTGGCTAAACTTATTAAGCCTCAGTATATGGCACTTGTTAGCAGGGTTCGTACCGGTACCGTCAATTTTCCAGGTGTCATACCAGTATATTTTTCTAAAAAAATACCTCAACTTCAAACTTGCAAAATTTCACCTTATTTAAGAAGAGATTACCTATATTAAAATACTGGTACCGAATAATTTTCTAGTCTTAAAATCCCAGGACCCGTACGAACCCTGGTTAGGATAGACAAATGACGGGCATAAAGAGTTGTACGTGGTGCGATCCAAAAATTCGGAGACTGCGGCCATTCCTGACAATGAAAGTAAGTACCTAAAGTTAAACCACTGGAAATTGATTCTCCCAACCCTCCCCTACCTGCCCACGTTGGTTTAGTCCATGTCATGTAACCGAACCGCACTCGCAGCTGTTATCTTTCGAAGTTAGTTACCTCACAGAGTAAGACAGAGATCCAACTTCGCCTGAAAAGAGCGACTGCGGCGGATGACTTATAAACTAAATCATCGCTTTGGCGATTTTTTTCGTGATTTCCGTTTAACACGTTCGCTGCCAACTACGAGTATACTCGTAGTGCTATCTACGTTTCTTTAATCTAAAATTAGTTATTCGCACCGAAAATTTCAAAAGAAGAATTTTTATTTTATGTAATCATGAAATGTCTGTAATAAAACAAAGTAAATATTGCTATTAGTTTTTTCTGGTATGAATTTGAACTTTCTAAATAAAATGAAAATTCCGGCATTTTTAGCTTGGCAGCGAACGTGTTAATTGTAACCCTATTCAGCTTGACAGCTTTTGCTGTTGTCATTTGCACAAGTGCAAATTTTCGGCGTTCGCTATTTGATTTTTGAATCTTGATTAATATTTATTATAAAAATTACTCTTTGAAGATCAAATAGGTCATTATAATTCTTCAAAATGTAAGTTATGATTTATTTTCATGTGTTATGTTTGTTCTTGTTTTTCAAGTTCCGTAATGTTTGAAATATTTTATATATATTCAGTGTTGGCAGATTTTTTCCGAAACGTCATGTTAAGGCTCACTGTGGAGACGCGAAAAGTTTTTGGTTTCCATCTGTCTGTTTTCCGTACAAATGGTCCGATTAGGTTGATTTTTAGTTGGTATGTTGGCCGATAAATTTAATAGAATTTAGAAATTAATTGCTTAAAATATTTGAAAATGTTTTTGCATCTGTTCGGGAAATATAAACATCTTATTTTCATATTTTTTACAAATTTTAAAAGCGTTTATTTTTACTTTCCACTTTAATTTATTCGTTGCTGATGAATACCTGTTTATTTTTAAAATTAAAAGAATAAGCAATTCATCAGAATTTTACACTATCGTTGGATAACACCGTGTTTAACCTTCCTACCCTGAATGGGTCGAATAGACCCACTTCTATAATTTATTTAATTCGATTGGAACCCGATTTTTTAGTAAGTTAAATAAATGTAAGTTAAAGTAGTAGTAAAAGTAGTTGTGTAAGTAAAAAAAAGTAAGTTAAATAAATGCTACACAAAACTACGTTAAATAAATATGTTAAATCATTTTCAAAAACAAATACTGGTGTGAAATGTTTTTTATCAACGTTGAGTAAAATTTCAACAGGGTACGAAGGTTAATTTAATGATTCTAATTTCTTGAACATTCGAAGAATTTTATATGCTTATAAATATGCATGCAATTGAAAAAATAATAATTGCGGATTGTACGATGTTAAATAATATCAAAAATAAGATTTAAATAACAAGCAGCAACAAGCAGTCGCCGTTTTTTCCCCTTCCCTCATTTGTCGCCAAGAAAGCGATATATAGCCGTTATTAGAAACCTCTCTTCTGTTATGGGCGTAGTTTCTACGTCATCCGCAGATATCGCCACTGTCTATGTGTAATCCCATGTTAAAAAAGTTACCATTGAAGTCTATGAGAGTTGATTCTCTGTTTAAATCTCCTTACTCTGTGAGTTACCTATGCTATGCAACGTAAGAAGGGTGGCTTTTCTTGAACAGCACTGCACCATTAAGTTCTGTCAGCGCTTAGGTAAAACACGAAAGTATACTTTGGGAGACTTTGGGACTCACCACGATCTAAAAAATTCCGGTGGGATCGGAACAAAAGGAAAGTAATGATGGAGGTATTTTTTGATTCTCAAGGAATTGTGCATTCAGAATTTATTCTTGAGGGCCGAACAGCTAACAAGTAGCATTATTTATGCATTTTACGTCGTTTGAGGAATCCATTCATCTTAAACGGTCTCAGTTCTGGCAGAGTGGCGACTGGTAGTTTCTGCATGACAACGCACCAGCACAGCGATCCCAATTGGTAAAACAGTTCCTCGCCAAAACTCTCACTAATGTACTTCCATATCCCACCTATTCACCGGACTTAGCTCCGTGTGAGTTTTACCTGTTCCATCAAAGAAAAGACATTTACAGGGACGCCGTTTTGTGTCGTCAGATGAGGTGAAAGCAGCATCGCAGGAGGCCTTACGGGAGGTTGCGAAAAATGGCTTCCTGCATTGCTTCCAGAAGTTATACGAACATTGGCTAAAGTGTATCGTTGCGCAAGGTGACTACTTTGAAGGTGGATGTGCTTCGGTGCTGTGAACTATTCAGGATAATATTTTTTACACCTTGTCCCCGAACTTTTGGATCATACTTCGTATGAGGCAGGTACGTATTTGTACAATCATAGATCATGAAATTAAAGAAATAATTCTGTAGTTTGAATATAAGTATAACTTGTACTTAAACAGTATATAAATATTCCATAATGTGAACTGCACAATAACCAAATCGTGTGTGTACAAACACGCTACGTTGTCGAAGTCACTCAACGATTTAATTAACTGTGATTTACCATTTTTCGGTTAATAGATAAAATGCCAGCTATTATGATACCATAACGGTTAGATTTCGATTATTTAACTCTGACGTAAAAATATCACGCCTCCCTTATTTGGTTAATATCATGAATCCAATAGAGTATCCGAGACAGTTTACGGCAATTGTTAACCCTTCTTTGCATGAGTTTTTCTTTTACAATTGTTTTTTTTTATACATATATTAAATATTAGACACCAGAAATTTTAAGATAGATTTTTAACTTTGTTCAGCAACATAGTTCTAGATTATTATAGTTCTAGAAATTCCCTAGATTAATATTTCTATATAAATATAGTGGTGGCGAAGAAGTTGATTTATTTATTAAAAGTTAAATAAACAGTGATGGAAATTTCCATCACAATGCAAAGAAGGGTTAAGATAGACAAATGACATGCGAAATGACATTCGAAAATAATAATACTAAAATAAATGTTGTAATCGGATGCCCATCCTGAAGAGATTAACAGCATGGTTGCAAAATTCGGTGGCTGCTGATTTTGCATTCATATTTGTGGCATTCATTTCTGTTATGTTTCAGGCATCTGTCTGATAACGAGTGTTCTATTCTTAAGTGACATGGTGTAATGGTGTCATTTCTTCCGACACTGATAAAACAACTTGTAAGTGCTATAATTTTATTGTGTCATGCAAAAGGTATCAGAATGTTACAAGAAAATAGACGTGACTGATAAATCTAGCATCAGAACGTAACTTTTATGACACTTCTCTGTTTTCTGGGGATTTGTTTAACCCCTTCAGGGGCAAAGTACTTTTGTAACTAAAATATTGAAATGACTGATTGACACCAGGATTCACGAACGAATTTATTTTAAAATAAGCAAAAGCTTTTCCTCGTGTACCTTATAAATTCAAATTTTGATTATAAAATTCTGGTGTCACTGTCGCATTTTGGAATTAAAATTAAGTGGTATATATAACATACCGGTGCTCTTCAAGGGGTTATATAAATCCATTTTATTACCAGAAAAACAACAAATTTTTATGAAAGAGTAAATTAGTGAACGAGTTGCGGTACACCTTATTAGCTGTATGAGCGTCATTAACTTTGAAAAGCAGTTTCATTAAACTGTAGTGGATAATTATAACATTAACCTCTTTGAAACGGATGCCACGCGTTATTTCCGTCTGGGATTCGTATGGCTTTTATTTTTGATTGCCACTATTTTTAAATAGTATTGAAA
This sequence comes from Maratus michaelseni, assembly GCA_963931845.1. Lineage (NCBI taxonomy): Eukaryota > Metazoa > Arthropoda > Arachnida > Araneae > Salticidae > Maratus > Maratus michaelseni. The sequence continues at coordinate 112,946,062 of OZ007599.1, forward strand.
ACACCATTCCACTATTACATTATTTTTCTATTTGCCACTATTTTTCAATCCACTATTTTTCTTCTCCTTGTCTAATCTCAGAATTTCGGGAAAACATTATCACATTCTATGATGCCGCATCGTTGCACGTTTATCGGCTACAATTTTTTAGCACTTTTTAAAGCATTACCATTTTGGCTTTATTTAAATTCCGAAATTTCGCATTCATACCAGAAATTCCCTATAATGTTAAATTCGTTACTTAATGGCAGATATTTCGTAACGCCTTAAAGTAAAAAATTTTGTTTCAGAATTTCCGGTTTGAATTCGAAAATCTTGAATAGAAAAACGGTAAAACCGTTTTCCACACTATGTATTCTAGGCGCTGTTATCTGGTTTGCCTTTCCTATCTGGATTAATATTTCTCAATTTCTTTTTGTGATTTTTCTAGTTTAAGCCTCTTATTTTCCAGCGTGAAAATCACTATTTGTCGTAAGGAGCACTGTTTGTAACTTATGAAAGGGCTTCCATCCATCTGTTCAGGCTTAATATATAATGACTTTGTCTACCATGGTTTCTTCTTACCAGATTACCGACTGCGCGTTGTAAGACCAGTTAAGAAAACACTAAATGCACTTTGTTGGGATGTGTTGCCTCTTCCGCTGTATTACCCGGAGGTTGCTCTTTGGGATTACCATTTGTTAATCTCTATTGAGTGCACTATTTATGGATGTTCTTATGCTAAATATTGATGAGTAACTAATAGAAACACAACTAGGATTTTTCTATTTCGGATTTCGTTTGTTTCCTGATATATGGACAAATAAGGCAGCTTCTTGATTGAATATATTTTAAATAATTTTTTCTTTTACTTGGACAAGTACCAAGTAACATTTCTTTACTTAAGGGCAAAGTCATATTTATGCAACTAATAAAATTCAATATATGCAGGGCTGCCACTTGCAAGTATGTTTTTTTATTATTTTGTTTACGACTATGTCAAAGCAACAATCTTCGTGCAAATTATTACTAATATTCCAGTAAGATTATATTTGTTTAGAAATATCGGTAAAAAAAACAATAAAAAATAGTTGCCAGCGGCAGCCCTGTATCTCATATATATTTTATTTCAATATTTTAAAACAGTGATTCGATTTTTCTTCTTCTTCAGCTGTTCAGAATTAAATTTATTTCAATCTATTTGCTGTTTTCTATGCATTTGCATGTTTATTAGAATTTTTATTTTACATTACAAAATTTTGATTTACTTTTATTTTTGACAGACTCATTTTGCATTTCTCCAGGGAGAGATGATAGAAAAAGACTTAAAATAAAAAATAATATAATTCAAATTCGTTTTTATGCATGTTTTATGAATTGTTTTTCGTGTATTGCGATGAAAGTATTTCAATCATGAATATAGAAGCATCAGAATAGAAAATCATGCTTGGGTATAACAAAATTGTTTGCAGTTAGATTATTTCTACAACAATTTATTTTCACCCACAGCTTCTAAAAGCTAACAGCAGTTTATTTGTAAAATGAATTGAAGTTTTAATTTGAGAAACAATGATAAATTATTTCTTATGGAAAAAATAAATTTTAACAAATAATTTTTAAAAGTATTCGTAGCGATACAAATTTATGTCTGTTAAAAAATATTAAAATAAATTAAAAAGTAAGAAACTAAATAAAGGTGGAATGTTTTAAGGAAGAGAAAGTTTCGAAGTAAATGTGTTAACCCTTTCCGGCACAGACAAATTCTGTTCGTAAAATGAGAAATTATTGACTGACACCGGAATTTACAAACGACTTTTTCAGAAAATAAGAAATCTTTATTTTAGCTTGCATTTTAGAAACAAAATTTTATTAAAATATTATTGGTGCCGTATGCAAGTTTGGAATTAAAATTCGGTGTCCCCGGAGTGGGACCACTGTGCCGGAAAGGGTTAAATGTATAACTTGACGTTTCATGTATTTTTATAAATACAAATTTTAAAATAAGCTGTATTTCAGAATATATAGTGGATCTTACGTTTTGGTAACGCTATTTCCGAACAGTAATCTGCGGTTTATTTCATAACTGAATTATAAAAATAAATAAGACAAAGGTTACTACTCAGAAGTTGAGTTACACAAAAATAAGCATCGCTACATTACTTGTATTTACTTATTTTGTCGCTCGACGTTTTATGTATTTTTATGAATACATATTAAAAAATACGTGCAATGTAAACACAGGGTTTGTATGCTTTTACCACAATTTTTCTATTTAACATTTAAGTAGCAGAAATTGTAGACGCCTCGTTAATTGCTGGATTTTTAATGCTTTTCGGCATTTAAATAAGGCGAAAAATTTTATTAAAAACTTGTGGTAAAAGCGTACGAATTCTGAAACAGTATTTTAGAATGCACTTTTTGGTAACACTATTTCCGATGAGTAATCTTTGGTTAATTTCCTAGCTTAAATATGAAACTAAATAAGGTAAAGATTATTAATCGAAAATAGCGTTACCCATATATAAGCATCTCTACGGTACTTGTATTTACTTATTTTGTCGCATATATAAACTTCTAACCACACAGCGTTGAACAAATCTTGACGCAAAGCATGATATTACAGATGTTATATTTACACAGTAGTCACATGTTATAAATCAGATGTGATATAACATAATTCTCTTATAACGTACTTCGCTTATAACGTACTCAGAAGCTTGGTCCAAACTGAAATACTATAAATCACATATTATTTTTCTAAATAAATGCGTAAGTAGAATCTCGTTTTCTTTTTTTTCTACTTAATTTTGAGAAATGGTAAATTTTCTGTTTTAAATGTCTATTTGCTATTATGCGCCTTCCTCGTTTACGTTATGTATTGCATGGTATTGGTAATGTTGTTTTAATGTACCACATTTAATGGTCCGATGGCAGTCCATTATAACCGGTGTCTACTGTAGTTTTTGAGAAAATTTACCTTTATTTATGTTTATCACATACGTACACATACCAGAAACACACGTTCACTCCGAAATGATACGCTTTTACTAATGGTACTCTAATGGAAGGTTTTTTTATACTAGTATTTTAGAAGAAATAATTTCGTGCTAGGTTTCTGCAATAAAAATAACTTTCGGTATTGATTTCGACAAAATTTGCAAGAAATCTCAAAAAAGAAATTAACACGTTCGCTACCGAGGACACATATGTGGCGTCGCTTGGTCACTCATTTGACATTCCATTTTTAATCCAAAATTACGAATTAGTACCGGGAATTTCGAAAGAAGATTTTTTATTTCATGTTATCACGAAATGTCTGTCATAAAATAAAGCAAATATTGCTATTATCCTTTTCAGATATGATTTCGAAATTTTCTGAATAAAATAAAATTATGTCAATTTTAACCCGGTAGTGAACGTGTTAAGAAAACAAATTACTATGGTATTCATAAAGTGGACCATTTGGGAGACCTGCATGTGCAGCTTTGGAAAAATGCGTACTCCAGTCCGTGCGAATTCTTCCACATCATTGTATGCAAAAACTGCTGGTACTACCGGAGGGTAAAAAAAAATTCGAAAACCTGTAACCACCTTTTTTAAATTGCCATATTAATCTTATTTATGCAAAAATTTCGGCGTTAGAACATTAAAACTACCATGAGCCGTCATTTTGACGGTTACCAAATGAATATATACCGATTGGAGAAAGAAATTTTTATCTTAAAATAAATTAAATATAAAACTCACAGAAATACGTTAAATGAATAAGATAAGTAGTTTTAAATAAAATTTTTGGTGTGAAATATTTTTAAAAAACTTGAGTAAAATTCCCGGTAGTTCTTGTGTTAAATAAGGCAACGATTAACATTCCATAATTGACAACACTTCGTTTTTAACACTTTCCAACCTAGTTGAAAAGTGTTTATGACTTCGGTTTGTCTGGCCGTCTGCCGTCTGGCCGTCTGCCGTCTGCCGTCTGGCCGTCTGGCCGTGCTCTAACTCCCGTAAATATGCTTGGATTGCCCTGCAATTTTTATATGTTATAATCGTTATCTATAGCATGTTCCCTATTTCAACGGAAGTGTGTAGCACTTATAGTTTTTTTACAGGGACACTCAAAAGAATTCCGTTACATTGCGGTCTATGGGGAAAAATCATTTGCGGTTTATTTAAATAATGTTTCACTATTTTAAACGCATTGAAATTTATATATATCACTAAGGTGCATTAGAAGAAGCTTAATATGGAATAGGGTGTGCATAGCACTTATACTTACTTTACAGGGACAGTCAAAAGAATTCCGTCACATTACCTCTATGGAGAAAAATCGTCTGCGGTTTATTTAAATAATGTTTCCCTATTTTAAACGCATTGAAATTTATATAAGGTTCATTACAAGAGATTTACTACAGTGTGTATATCAGTCATCGTTCATTTACAAGGACACACAAAAGAATTCTCTACTGTATGTTAACAATAATTCCTGGAAGTGCGTTTTAAGTTACTGAACGCGATTTTAATTTTAAATCGCTTTTTGTATATTACGTGGTGTGTATAAATTCTGTAGATCCTATACAGGGAAGCACAAAAGTTCGGGAACGCATTTCCGTATTATTTAACTCCAGACGGAGAATTTTAAACTGTGCTACGTGTTTCCTAACTGAACTAAACTTTAGCATCCTATGTAGTATATATACAAATCTATAGATCCTACACAGGGCTGAATAAAAGTATTCGGATTACTTAGATGTTATCTTTTAGCTTATTAAAGAGTATGATTCGTAAAATTATTTTGGAAGCGTTGGAAAGTGTTACATAATCTATGCTTGACGCATGATTTTTCGTTCTTGTTTATTTTTCATCATATATGCATACGCGTTGCCAGTGGGCTACTGTTTTTCAGATTTCTTGATTGGTATAATTTTTTTTTAAAATAGCATAATTCGCCTTATTTAGTCTGCCATTAAATAAGGCGTATTTTGCTTTCTCAAAAAACTGGTGGCAGTAAAAAAAAAAAAAAAAAAAAAAAAAAAAAAACAGAATTAAAAAAAAAAAAAAAGTAACCCCCTGACAACACTGTATGCATACTTTGGATTAAAAAAATTGAATTTTTTTTTTTTAAACTTCCTTCTATGTGGTGGATATATCATTCCATTTATTAATTGACAATTCTGGTTGAAATTCGTTTATTTGACAAGAAACAAATCGGAAGGTTGGCAGATATGCCATTCAAAAATACTAATCTGGAAAAACAGGAAAGAAAAGTGACCACCATGTACTTAACGATAGGTAATAAGTCTATTATTAAATTTTAAGCAGGGATTATAGCACAAGATAGAATCTATATAAAAAAGCGAGAGTACAAAGCAGGGGTGATTATTGCTATGCAAACTGAGCATGCCCTCTTCCTCAACTCTTCAAATAGTAATCTTTGTTGTATTTTCTAGTAATGTTTTGCAATTAAATAAGGAGAAGTTTACTTTTTGGAAAATTTGTGTTAAACAGCATGCTCTGTTTGAATATCATGGTTCGCCACTCGTACCAATAAGATACAGAATTTTAACAAGCAAGAAAAATCCGCTGCTAAGCATAGATTATGGAACACTTTCCAAAACATTCTGAAAATATAATGAAACTTCACCATTCAATAAGGTGAAAGAGGATAACTGGAAAACGCATAACACATTTAAAAACCCAGTTTAAGCAATTGCCATCGATAGCAATAGCACCAAAGCCATTACACAGGGCGTTGTCTAATTCGACCGACAAATTCAGATCGGTGATTGTAGGCATCATGAGGATGAAAAATTGCCATAGCACATGGGGTCTCAAACCTCGTTTAGTGGGAGACGTCGAGTAAAACAATAGGTAGAAAAACATTTATTTACGTAAAGCAGGATTACAATGCATTACAGTTCAACGACAGAAAGAAGATGACGATACATTTTTATAAGAATTAATCCAAGTTGCGGTCACGAAGTTCATTACACAGCCGACACCGATGGACGAAGGATTGCCGGACGCGTTCAAACATACCCGGTGTGCTGTCGATGTCTACTGAAGGGACGACGAGATCCGTGCTGTCAAACAGTGTTGCCAGTGGGCTACTTTTTATATTCAGATTGCTTTATTGGCACCACTTTTTTGAAATGGTATAATTCGCCTTGTTTTTGCCTTATTTAATATGCCATTAAATAAAACAAATTTTACTTTCGCAAATAACTGGTGACAATCAAGGAAACTGAATATAAAAAGTAGCCCACTGGCAACACTGCTGTCAAATCTTCCAGTGTATCCACAGGTGTCTGATAAACAATCGAATTCAGGTGGCCCCATAAGAAGAAATCTAAGAGATTGAGGTCGGGGATCGTGGAGGCCAAGAAACAGGTCGCCGCATCCAATCCATCTCCTGGGATAAGTAGCGGTGCTTATGCTGGAATGTGTCCAGGTGGTTACGCACCGCAATCGCATGGTGCTGGTTCACTATGCGTCAAATTTTAAATGTTTTTCTACTTTTTATTGTTCCTTTATGTTCCCCTTGACGTCCGGCCTTTCATAACTATTTTTACGATTTTCTCCCGCTAAACCTGGTTAGCAACACCTTGTTCTATGGTAATTTTTCATCCGCTTGATGTTTTTTATCACCCTACAGAATTCGTCGGTCGAATTCGACAACACCCTGTATATTAAAGCCCTCATAGCATGCATGGTCGCAGTGACGTCACTGTGACGTCAATGCGAGTCACAGTTGTCACGATACTTCTGTGACCAAAATGCCACCATTGAGTGAAGTCACATTGTGACTAAAATGTGGACTTCTTTGAAAATTATAAAAAAAAAAAAAACATACAAAGCTATTTCAAACATGTAAGTAAAAGTACATCGTAAAAATACTTTTCTAGGCATTTTTTTAATTTTTGTGACGTTACTTTGACGTCTTTGTAAATCACGCATGTCACGTCACAGCTGCGACCAAAGTACTAACCAAGACCTCCTTATCATAGTATCAGACCTCTCAATCAGCAAGTTGCCTTTGACCGCTATACTTGTCCTGCTACTAGCGCCATCAATCGTCAGTAATAGTATTTACGACACGAAATCACACGAAATTTTTTCACAGCTCCATTTGTTCTATGCATTTGCTTATGAACTAGTAGTTTTCCTACCACTAAAATTTTATAGTAAATTTTATCTTATTAAATTGACAAGATCGTGTGATTACATGACGAAAAAAATTCTATTAAATTTTAGTGGTAAGAAAAAAAGCGTAAGAGTTGGCAGCTATGCGGTAGCAGACCAGCTAGATTTTTCTATTATATTTTTGGATACCAGTTTTTTAGTAGAGACAATTTTGTTTTCTTTGATCGGAGAATTCTGGGATTTAAAAGAGCAACATTTTCTCTAAAAATATACTGGTGTTCAAAAAGCCCGAAACATGGCAACTGTGCGGTAGTATCCACCAGGCGGCGATACTTTCCGGAGAAAGTCAATTAATAAGTTGGCAATTACCGCGGACATTTTCTCCCATAGACTTTCTCCGCATTGTCAAGTCTGATCTATGATAAGGGAGTCTTGGTACTAACATGTTGGGAATTCACACTGTGACAAAAATGTGAATTTAAAAAATCTTTGAAAATGAGAAGAAACATACATAGTGTCATCTTTACGCATTTGAGAGCCTTAGTAATTTATTATGCCTCTTGGAAAGTAATTTATATTCAGTTATTCACATATCTAACTAAAATAAAATTATCAGCATAATATATATATATATAAATCTTTTTAATTATGCAATTGTAAATTATCATAGAAACATACTTATTTATGAAAACTAGAAAATGTGATTTTTTAAATTTATTTTTAAACTTATTTTTTAATTAAAAAAATATAAAAGTTTTATTTTTTAGGAAAAATTAATAATTGTGTTAAAATAACTTCAAAGAATTTTGTCAATTATAAATTACTTGTAATCATCGGAACTGGCAGAAAAATAATATAATGGAGGGAAGTGTTGTTCACTGTGAAGTGCTATTAAAATGTAGACAAAATGTGAATAGAGATAATCCGATATTTTCAGAAAAGCAAAGTTTCTTTTTTGTATGCTAGGGCTTTATTTAAATTGTTTTCGTTTCTTTATGGATGAAGTAGGTTATGAATATCATAAACATATAAAATAAGTAATTTTCTTCTGTTAGAAGGAAAATACTATTTCATTTTATTTTATCTCCAGAATTTTCAATATAATTGTTATAGCTATTCTAGCCCATAATTGGAAAAAAAAATCTCGACATTTTTTAATTTAAAAATTGCATTTAGCAAACTTGACATAAAATAAAGTAAAATAAAATAAACGGAAGTCTTTCATTGTATCATCTGCAAAGCGTTATTTTGAAGCCTGAAAAACAACATATACATATTTAACGGCGGAGGGGGGAAGGAAGAAGAAAACATTTATTCTTTGGTAAGAAATTGGGCAGCTGCTCATTATTTATAATATGGACTTGTCTATCGTCTGCGGTCAAGATAAATTTGAAAAGTGGTTGTTTCATTCGGAAATCGGAAGGATTATTTATTCAAAGTGTTGTAAGCATAAGATGAATTCAAGTTTTGTTTAATTTATTTTCAAATTTTGAAGAATTCTAGCTGGGGAATTTCGTGGTAGCTGTGTTACATATAAGTGTCAGTTATCCGAAATTTCTTGCTGGAAAAGATTCCCTCTAATATGACATCACTAACAATTTGCTAAAAATGGATAAAGGAACACGCGAAGATTTTTTAAATGGATATGCATTAAGATTTGGTAAGTACAAAATATGCTAAAATTAATTTCAATTTGTCTATACTTAAGAGTTATAAATTTACATTGTTTTAAATTAATTATTTGTAATATTTTAAATTCATAATGTAAAACGATATATTCTTATTTTATTATGTTTTAGGACTTAATAGATTTTTAAACATAAATATAAGATTTTGTGAATTTCCATAGATTTGTTTACAGGTATTATTTCTTATTCGTAATGTATTTCATTTTAAAGAGACTTGATCAAAATTATTATTAATAATATATGAAAGGTCTTGCATAAAATATGAGTTTTATTATTAAACATTAGGAATTAATATCTAATATAGAACTTTGCAGCATTACGATAATAACACGATGGCTATTACGTAAGGAAGTACTTGGAAATTTTAAATATTTAATAGAGAAATTTACGTCTGAGGGATTAATGTAAAATAATTATAATTATATTATAGTAATAGGGCACTCTTTCCAGTAACGGGTACTTTTAAGTAACGTCTTTAAGAAATATGTTTTTAATTACTAGTTATCGTTATTATATTCCACTTTTTAAATTCAATGTATGAATGTATCTACAATATGTAACCAATCTCATTGTCACATTTCCACTTGTAAATGTAAATTTAATTGTACTAATAGAAATAAAGCAAAATACTTAAAATTCCAGCAACGAGCATCCACCATTCCAGTACTGGACATCCACTGTGCCAGTAATGGACTTCATATAAAAAAGTAATAGGCAATTGTTTTATAATTGCGTTTCGAATCTGAACTTAATGAAATTATACTAAATAAACACAATATTCGTTTTAAAATACATTTACCAATTAGGATATCAATAATTAATCAAATATTTATGTTAAAAATTAATTGTTCAAGCTAATTGTTGTTATTATCACAAGATGAATACTTTATGTATTTCGATAGCATATTTAAAATACTGAATTTTAGAGAAGTACACTTATTAAGATTACTGAGACAATGATTTTGTATGGAGTTTAATATATACAGTGTCTCACAAAAGTGATGGGACACTTGTGCTTTATAAAAAGAAACTGCAATAAAATAAATAAACAAACATGTGCAAAAATTTTTTGGGTGTGTTTCATATTTAAAGTTAGTAACAATTATTACATAACATACATTTTGTCAAAATATTAAAATATTAATTTAGTAAAAATACAATTGTTCAGAACGGAGCAAAAAATTGCTCACATAAGTGATGGGACACTTACTTTTCCATCAAATATTTATCCAAAAATTTTACTTTTTAAAAGGTTTTAATATTTTGTTGGATTTCCTTTTACTTTTAAAACATGATTTAATCTTTTTGGGATGGATTCGACTATTTTTTTTTTTGTGATTTCTGGAGTGATTTTACCCCATTCTTCTTGAAGCACCGATTTTAGTTGTTGTTTTGAAGAAATGGTGTGTTTGCGAATTCTTGATTCCAATTCTTGCCAAATATTCTCTATGGGATTTAAGTCTGGAGATTGTGGTGGTGTTTTTATTATTTCAGGACAGTTATATAGCAGCCAGAGTCTAACGTTCAGAGCAGTGTGCTTGGGGTCATTGTCCTGGTAGAATTTAAAATCGTTATGAAGGTTCAATTTTCGTGCTGAAGATTTCAAATTTTGCTTTAAAATATCAATATACTTGTACTGATCCATTATACTGTCAATAAAAACAAGATTACCAACTCCAGCGGACGACATACACCCCCATACCATAACTCCTCCTCCACCATGTTTTACTGTTGGTACCAAGTTCTGTTTGCGAAGTTCTTCTCTGGGTTTTCTCCACACCAAAATTCTACCGTCAGAACCAAATATATTAAATTTACTCTCATCAGCAAATATAACTTTATTCCAGTAATCAGAATTCTTATTTATGTTGGATTTTGCGAAAGCTAGTCTGAGTTTTCTATTCTTTTCACTTACGAAGAATTTTTTCCTGGCTACTCTACCGTGATATCCAGCAGATCGAATTACCCTTCTAATAGTTTCAGGATTAACAATTATTCCATATAATGCTTGTAAATCAGCAGCAACTTTTGAAGCACTAATTCTTGGATTTTTTTTAATATTTCGAACGATAATTCGCTTTATTCCATTGGATAGCTTTGATGGTCAGCCAGGTCTTCTTTTATCCTGAATCATATGATTCTTTTTATATCGTTTAATGATATTGAAAACTGTTGAACGACTCAAGTTAACTGTTTCAGCAGTTTTTCTAATAGATTTTCCACGTTCAATATGCAAATTAATAACTAATTTTCGAATTTCAGGCGAAGTTTCTTTTCGTTTAGCATTCATGACTACACAGAGCTAAAAAACACAAAAATTCCAAAACAAACTGGAGAGAAATACTGCAGACGATTTTATAAATTATTGCCAATTGCTTTTAAGTAAAAATAAAACCCCAAAAAATATTTTTATTGCTTATTTCAGACGATTTTTGTTGCATATATAATGGTGTCCCATCACTTATGTGAGCTATTTTTTGCTCCGTTCTAAACATTTGTATTTTTATTAAATTAATATTTTAATATTTTGACAAAATGTATGTTATGTAATAATCTTTACTAAATTTAAGTATGAAACACACCCACAAAAAAAATGTGTACATGTTTTTTTAATTTATTTGATTAGTTTCCTTTTGTAAAGCACAAGTGTCCCATCACTTATGTGAGACACTGTATATGTTACGGTCAATATGATTAATCTGGTCATTAATAATAATAACCGGTATTATTAATAATAATCGACCATTATGTCCGGCCATTATTATTAATAATGACCGGATTAATCATATTGACCGTAACATATATATATATATATATATATATATATATATATATATATATATATATATATATATATATATATATATATATAATGAGAACATTTTTCGGAGTATCAGAATACATGGAATTGTGTTTCCTCTGACAATTCTTAAGGCTGTCTTCAGAGAACTTTCCTACTGCCCTCGCTAATGTTAAACCTATGGGCGAAGGACGCATTCGTATATTTAAAATACCTCCTCAGGAAATTAATATTTTTAACTTCTGTTTTCCGTGTACTCTTCTTAAAGGATGTTTCTTTTTTTTCCCTAGTTATCAAAATATTTCATTGTTCTCAAATCCAAAATAACTAATTTCTGACATATTTCTGAATTCATTTTTATTCGGAAACACATGAAATTGGCAGGTGTTCTTAATCAGAATATATTTAATAGAATGACGTTTTCCATTTTTTGGTAACGGCAGAAGATGTTTCAGAAAACACTAGCAAAGTCGGTGTTTTGAACCGAATTTCCAACGCGCTGCGTCAGAAACGGAAAAAAAAACGTGACCGAAATTGATCTTAAGTATTTCATTTATCTAAAAATGGAAAACGCTATTCCTTCCAAATCGCTTTAATAATCAGGCATGGAAGTGACCTGCGTTTAAATATTAGTTCATAAATGTGTCAGAAAGTTTCGTGATACTGAGCGAGGGGAAATATGGCAAAGTATACACAATTAAAAACTTCAATAACAGCAAAATAGCATAGTTTTAATTATTGTCAATATTTTTGGTGGTTACATAAAACAAATGGAAGTAGAAGTTAATTTTAAAAGTTTTTATTTGCGCAATAGAAGTTCATATTATTGAAATATTCACATATTATTTTTATATTAGTATGCGTTTTTTACATATATAATTTTCTTGCTTAACGACTACATTAGCCGGTTTCCCAATCAGATGCAAAGTTTTAATTTGAATATGAGTTGCACAAAAAAAAATTATTGCCGATCCAATCCTTATCGTCGATTTTATCGTGATTTGGTAAAATTTTGTTATCCGAATCTATGCGAAATCATTTATCAGGTTCGGTCGGGTTGAGGGCCAACAGATTTTTTGTTGTTGTTGTTGTTGGGTTAGAGTAAGAATACGGGTTGAATCGAAATATAATTTCAGTCAACCATCATTCATGTTCAGTCATTTTCAAGAAGTATATAACCGGATTCGTGCATGACTCTAGATCCCATTCGACATATGAAATTGCGTCGTATTACAATTTCTGATAAAATCTGGTTACTCGGTCGTATGCAAGATTCTATTCCGAACAAGACTTACAGTGTTAGGGTAAGAATACGGGTTGAATCGAAATATAATTTCAGTCAACCATCATTCATGTTCAGTCATTTTCAAGAAGTATATAACCGGATTCGTGCATGACTCTAGATCCCATTCGACATATGAAATTGCGTCGTATTACAATTTCTGATAAAATCTGGTTACTCGGTCGTATGCAAGATTCTATTCCGAACAAGACTTACAGTAATAACATTATACCCGACTCGGGTCAGATCGAGTTCACGAAAATCAGGTCACTCGACCACTAAACCAAATCCATTCTGTAGCCAAACAAATCCAAAAAGATCGATCCGAACTTTCTGGATTGGATTCGGGTAAAATCTGGTCACTCGACCCGGTGCAGTGTCGTCACAAACGTCACAAACTTGTAGCATAAAAAAATGTTGAACCGAACAATCCGGATAGGATTCGGGTAAAATCTGGTCACCCTATCCGATGCAGATTCGTCACATTTGACACATTGGAGTCGCACGGTGACTTCACAAAGTAGTCACATTGTGAGGTCACAGAAAGCCTTGAAAACGGCCATAACGACTTCACATTTAGGTCACAGTAACTTCACATCGACGTCACTTGACGTCACGACGACTGTCACAAAGTCACAGTGTGACTTCACAGTGACGTCGCCGTGACGTCAGCATGACTTACGGGAGCTGAGCAGATGAATGGAAGATATTTCGCAAGTTGAAAATAGCACCTTTATTTTAATTTCAGCATAGTGTAGTTCCTGTGTCATCATCAACATCCTTCAATTTGGTGAGATTATCTTCTCCTTTGTGTGACCGTTGAATAATAACTTAAGGGTTTATTCAAATCCAAACTGCTTATTTTGAGACACATTTGTAAATTCATTTTTGCTCTAAAATGCATCCAATTGGCAGGTTCTCTTATTCAGAAACTTTATAATGTCCGTATTGTCTCGATTTTTTGATAAAGGCAGAATATATTTCAAAAAATGCTGTCAAAGTGGACATTTTGAACCGAATTTCCCAAAGCGATAACGCTGGAAACAAAAAAAAATTATCGTACTGTGAAAATAATTGTCTGTAAATCAATTTCTAATTAATTGAACGAAAAATAGAAACATGGAGCCCTTATAAATGTCTTTATAAATCACGCCGCCAAGTTTCCTGTTGTTACTTTTAAAAATGAGTCTGAGAATGTGTCTCAAAATTTTGAGTTGTTGAGCGTGGAAAAATATTTTTTTTTAATACCGCATTAAATAATTTATTTAAGGATTTATTGCCTCTCTAATTCATAAAAATTTTAGTATGATTTTTACATAACTGCAAGAACTTCCACTTATGATCTTACAAAATAGAATAATTTCAACCATCTTCAAAAACAATATCACAACATGTACAGTTCACGCCTTAAATACGAGGGCGAGTCAAATGAAGGTGAGCCAATGCAAATATATGACAAACGGAGTACTTTATTTAAAAGTAGTCTCCATGAGCATTTAGACATTTGTCCCACTGACTAACGACTCTCTTGATTCCCTTCTTATAAATCTCCTTGTGTTGTTGCTTCAAAATGTCTTCAACTGCCTCCTTCACGTCATCGTCCGACACGAATCTGGTTCCTTGAGCTAGTTTTTCAATTTTCCCGGAAAAGTGAAAGTCACAAGGCCAATTCGTCAATGCTTATCCTCCGTTCTTGTCTAATCAGCTGATCAACTTGTGCAATTGTGTTGGGGGTGATTGCACGGTGGCTTTGGCCAGGTCTTGGAGTGTCTTTGAAACTTTCACGTCCTTCTTTGAACCGTTTGCTCCAACGCTTCACAGTGGCCAATGAAATGCAATGTTTGCCGTACACGGCAGCCATACGGCAAATGATTTCGTTTTGAGAAACACCTTCAGATATCAAAAACCTGAACACACCACGCTGTTCATCTTTTGGAGCGTCCATTACGCAATCGTCTTGAACCCAGTGTATGAGAGCATTAAAAAACTTTTATCCTCACACTTCCATGTTACCGTAATTTCCGGCGTATAATCCGCAGATCAAACAATCATGTTTTGACCCAGAAATTTTATTTTGTGAAATGTAACTTGCTAGATCGCCGTAAATATTTGACTTCAATTATGAAATAAAATTTCTGGGTCAAAATAGAATTGTTTGATCCACGGATTATGCGCCGGAAATTACGGTACTTTCGTAAATGACAGATACCTCTCTCCTACGCACAAGCGTCGCAGATAATGGACCGAACCATTAGTGTGCGTGGTGGGTTGGCTCACGTTCATTTGACTCGCCCTCGTATAATCACAAAGTAAGGCGATTTAAACAGAGCCCCAACTTTGCCTGAAAAGAGCGGCTGCAGCGGATGACTTAAAAACTAAATCATTGCGTTGGCGAATTTTATCTTCGTGATTTCCGTTTAGCTGTAACCCTATACTGCTTGGCGTCTTTTGCTGTTGCTATTTGCACATGTGCAAATTTTCGGCGTTCGCTATTTGATTTTTGAATCTTGATTGATACTTATTAGTAAAATTATTCTTTGAAAATGAAAAAGGTCATTGGAATTCTTTAAAATGTTACGAAGAGATACTTGCGTTGTTTGAAGAACAAGACGTCAAAGGATTTTTTTATTCCCAAGGATCGGTAAATTGTGATTTATTTTCATGTGTTATTTTACTTCTTATTTTGAAAGTTCCATAATGTATGAAATATTTTATGTATATTTAGTGTTGGCAGATTTTTAACAAATTTTAACTTTATATTATCGTTAAAATAACTGTCATACCATAAATCTCATTCATGTTATAAAAAATTTCTACATATAAAATTTTATTGATATGCATTTTCTATCGCAATGTAATCATGGTACTAAGTTTTATCCTATACTAGGCGTTCCTTGTTGTATATATTTCTTAGTTAAATAGATAAAAATGTGACACTGTATTGTAGTAATAATATTGAATTGTTTTTGCTGCCGCACAAATTTTTTCATAATAATTTTAAATGCTCGCTGACAAAATAAATCCTTAGCTGGTAATATTTTCGGAAAATTCCCCACTCTTGTCAGAGGTCGATGCAGGATTTTTCCTTGGGACCCATTTTGTGAAACTAAAAGTTATTTTTCTGAGAAATGTATTGTATTTTTGTGAAAAATACATTTTGTAACAAAAGAGGAAATCCAGTTAGCACTCAAATTTGGACAATTATTAATTGATAATAACTTGTTTAAGCCCTTCTACTAAAGTTTTTCTATCTGTTGAATTTGTTTTGTTTATTAATTGCACATTTTAAAATCTAACAAAATAAAAATACTTAATGAATGTTTATATTAAATGGAATTTTGTGAAGGGACCCAAATT
This sequence comes from Maratus michaelseni, assembly GCA_963931845.1. Lineage (NCBI taxonomy): Eukaryota > Metazoa > Arthropoda > Arachnida > Araneae > Salticidae > Maratus > Maratus michaelseni. The sequence continues at coordinate 112,962,308 of OZ007599.1, forward strand.
TTAGTCTGCTTGTTTAAAGTTTTTTTTTTTTAAATATAACTTTTCTAATTACACATAATATATAGGAAATTTATAGGTATCTTGTAATTATTATTACAATAATTATGTGAAATTATGTGAAATTATTATTCCAATTTAAAAAAACTAAAACCGCTGTTGTAATCAGATAGAAAACTATAATGCATTTAAAACTCAATTTTTTATCTGAAGATATGAATATAGCAAAGAACTGAAAATACAGCCAAATACCGACAGCATTTTCTGAAATATTTAGTTTTCGGCGTTATGGCACTTTTGAAGCAAAGATGCAATTTTTTTTGTGGTTGCATATTATTAAGCCAGTTTCAGAAAAACACATGTTGTGCTCCACTGTGTTTGGTAAGTCATTAAAGATAATTGGATCTCAGTTCATATAAATATAGAAAGAAAATTGATAAAAATTGAAGGTAAGCTATATCTCTTTCATTCTTCATTAATCCCTACCAAATAATAAGCTGTCCTTTTATAGGAATATATCCAATTGCAAAAATGTTTCGAATGTTATTGAATTATAAAAAATTTTTTATTGTTTTCTGGCACTAAAACTTGTTTTTAGTTGCGGAAAAAGTTTAAATTTCAAATTATCCCCTTTTTTCAAATAAAAAAATAATTAATTTTATTTTCTGTGAGAGAACCACAAAATATGTCTTTTGAAATAAAAATCCATAGAACCAAGGAACCAAATATAAACTTTTACAAAAATAAATACGTTGACTTTTGAATGGCTTCTAAGATGATTAACAAAAGTATTTGAAAAAGAAAATTGCAATTGAAAGTATCCCTCTAAAATTCACTATTTGGGGATTACTTATTAAACAGCAATAAGAGACACCCTGTATATAATTACAGAAACGTTACAGATTCCTTTTATCTAGAAAAATTAGATGTGTTTCATTTATATATTAACATTAATGGATTATTCAAAAGAAATTAAGATATACATCAATTAAAATAGATCTCATTATCATAATATATATATATATATATATATATATATATATATATATATATATATATATATATATATATATATATATATATATATATGTGTGTGTGTGTGTGTGTGTGTGTGTGTGTATCAATGCTCAAAAGAACCTTTACTAAATCTAAAGTAACTTTTAAAATAATTTATTAAAGCCTTGGAATGTCTTTGAAAACAATACAATTTATTTTAATCATTGATTTATATATTTTTTTCATAGTTTATAAATAAGATTATTTTATTTGGCTTATTTTTAGATCATAATTTATTTTAATGTTCAGAACAAATAATTGACACAAACAGCGCAGAATTATATGTAAATAGACATTTATTTGAAAAATATAAAAATATTAAACCATTAACGCCACAATTATTTTTCTCTTGAAAAATGGAAATATTCCATTTCATACTGGTTTTTTAGAATAGAATTTTTAACTTATTTTAGAAAGAAGTATTTGGTTATTAAATAAAGTGAAATTTTGTTTTCAGAATTGGTGGTGTGCAAACAACAAAATTATTATTATCTATGGTGTTGCATTAATGACACGCTAGGCTTTAATGGGTTAAAGCAAAAATATAAACTGTATTTAAAAAATAAATTTGTTTAAAAAATATATATCCTTCCAAACTTAAAAAAAATACTTTGTTTTACCACAACACTTATTTTAAAATAAAGTTGAATTCCGATTCTTTCGGAACATGTTAAAATAAATATATTTTCGTAAATTTCAAAAGAAGAAGCAACAAGCAGTCGCCGTTTTTGTTTCTTCTTCCCTCATTTGTCGCCAAGAAAGGTATATATCGCGGTATTAGAAACCTCGCTTCTGTTATGGCCATAGTTTCCGCTCATCCGCAGCCATCACTACTGTCTATGCGTAATCCCATGCTATAGAAGTTGCCATTGCAGTGTATGAAAGATGATTTTCTGTTAGATAGCCTTACTCTGTGCGTATAATTGCTCTGACTTGCACCTAGAGCGTATGTAGCACAGTTCTCGAAATAAACAAATGATGCTGATGGAAATGCAGCATTGAAGCCACTAACCAGAAGGGAAATAATTGTATTTACTGTGGAGTGATTTATTTCCGGTAGGTATAGTTTAGTACACGAGAATGAACTTAATTCGAATTAGAAAGATTTAAATCGTCTGATTGGCAATTTATTTTTGCATGCATGTTTTTTAAGACCCAACAACTTAGAGAAAATATTTTATAAATTTAAAACCGTGGCCAAACAAAGATACCAGCTGTGACTCTTCCACCCATCTCAGATTCACGTAATAAACACTAATAGTCTTTTCACCAACAGTCATTTACGTCTATCTTGATCACCTGACAGCTGAGATGAATGAAAATGCCGCGGCCTGTCTGTTTCTTTGGCTGCATTGCAGCTGATATGCGAAACGGATTTACAGTAATTGCCCTGTATGTTCCTAGATTTAAAAATACATGTTTTTCCCACCAGATATATTATTTAATAAAACAAGTAAAATGTGTATCACTTGAAATAAAAGGCAACTTGGCAAATCTCTTCGAATTCTCATGTTACCGTAATTTCCGTTGTATAATCCGCAGCTCAAAGAGTCGTTTTTCGACCCAAAAATATTATTTTATGAAATGTAACTTAAAAGATCGCTGTAAATATTTAACTACAATTATTGAATAAAATTTCTGGGTCGAAAAACGACTCTTTGAGCTGCGGATTATACGCCGGAAATTACGGTACATTTTTTAGAATAAAATTTCCATCCAAGCATATTTGCTTGATACTCTGATTATTTATTGGAAACTAAGATAACATATTTCGAAAAGCTTTTATAGAGAAGGGTTAGCCAGCGGAACAACTGTCACCACCTTTTTGTGAGTAGAAATTTTCGCTTTATAAAATGACAGAAAATCGAGGCTTAAGTAAGGCTAATTACTATTCAGAAATGGCAGTGAAAATTTGCCCTAGGGAGCACAGGTTTGCCACTCCTGTTTTAGTGGCGTCTTCAAGAGCAGGGGTGTAAAAGCTGGGTCCTAACGGTCCGATTGTCACCACTAAATTTTATTACTATTCTTCGCATAAATTTTATCCGCCCGCTTCGCCTGAATCTTATCACAATTCTTATTAGGCGAAGAATACTAAAAATTTAGTGGTGGCAATTGTCCCATAGGCACCACGTTTTTACACCCCTGCTGAAGAGGATGCACTTCCAGTGGGTGACTTAATACTCGTAATAATCTATTGGTTCCGAGAAGTATTGATTGAGATTCTTTGCATTTTAAACATAAAACTAATTCCCAGGCTACCAATTATTTATACCTGAGGTCAAATTTGCACCTATTGTTGAATTATTGGTTGTTTTTTAACTCGCAAGGAAACTTGCAAGTAGGAAACTGCACAATAAAATGAAGTGAAAATTCATGGGATAACAACGCAACTAGTCATTATACTTCACGCTGTAAACATAAAATAAGTGTAAGAGTGGCAGTTTGCACACAGTTCTACCCATAGACCTTACAATAAACTAGACCCCACATTGGAAACCTTTTCGATGACCGACATAAGAGGTGGAGGTTGTAGATTTATTCCGCCAAACTGGTTTTTCTCCCACCAAAATCTACTTGGAGGAATTTCCCCCATTTTCCCGCCGAAACTTTATATTGCGTCTGTGCCTGTCTGTGCTTTTGTTGTTTTTCTAGAGATTGACTAATATTTTAAATTCCACTTCAAAATCTACCTGTGTCTGTAGACAGGATTTTTTTTTCTTTCGGGCTATAAGAGTTGGTCTTATAAAAAAACTTGTCAAAGTTGTAGATACTATTAAGAAGATTAATAATAAATTTAAGCAGATTTGACATCTTGTGAATTGACGAAGTTTTGAATTCTTTTCTTCTTAAACCCTATCCCCCCCCTTGAGGTCATTTTTAATGATATCAAAAATCTGTCATACATAAATTTTCGGCCCTTTTTCTAGAAGTATTAATAACTTTAAACGGATTCGATACGTATCATAATTAAGAAGTTATGGGGATTTTTCTGTTTTCACCCCCCCCCCCTTTGGTTCGATTTGCCCATTATCGAATTTGACCAAGATTTTATGCCCCTTAATTTTGTGTATCAGTTTGGAAGAGATTTGTGCAGAATTATTGAAGTTATCGTGTCCATAAAAAAGTGATCTAGATAGATAGATAAAAGTTTTGAATTGGGGGGTGGTTTTGGGTTCTGGAAGTGATGATCGGCGTAGATCTCCAAAAAATTTTCAGAAATTCCAACATAGGGGAGAATGTAATAGGTAGTATTTCTTACGAAATCTACCTAAAATCATAAAGTAGCCATTTTGTATTTGAGAAGGTTTTATAGCATCTAATTATGACAGCAAGTATTGTTTAGAAGTCAACACCTTCAGTAGTTGCCTGCGGTTATTATTTTCAATAATTGTAAAGAAAAAAAACCACTTGAGAGTTAAACTATAAAATTTTTTATAGCATTCAAAAGTTGCAAATTATTTCTTCTCAGGAACTTATGCAAAATAATAGTTATTTTAACAGAGAAACAATTACACAAGTTCTAACTTAGTAGACAGGAAATATCCTGGAATTTTTATTTTTCATACAAAAAAAAAATTACTGTGCATTTGTATTTTTTTTTTCTATACATCCGTATATGTTATCTATCGATGTTTTCCTTTTGATTAAAAATATTGTAATACATTTATACTTTCAATTAAAAAAAAATATATATGTATATATGAAAGATTGCAAAAATATATCTTTAAATTGGAACATCAAAAGCAAAACAAAAATTCTGGATTGCAGCAAAAATATGTTCTATAGAATATATTGTTAAATAAAGACAGTACGTGATTTCAAGTTTTCAAAACCTATAAAATACATTATCAAATCAAATAATATTTTATAACATGTCACTGCTAACTTTCCACAAATTCTTCACTTTGTAAGAAAAAAAAAGATACTGTAAATACTGTTCGATTTTCTGTTATTTTAATAATGCCTGCAAAATTTAATGCATTTTTAGAATTAAAAAAAATCTGACATTAATTTGTTACATTTCGTGAAATGATTGTGTCAAATTGAAGCTTTCCAAGCAGAAATCTCGAAATAATTTGTGTTATCGTACTTAATATCTTATATCACTAATAAAAAAAATATAATTTAAGTAACATTTATTACAAGGACAGAGCCATTTTATAACATTAAAATAAAATACAGCAGCAAAAACAGAAAAGAAAATCCATCCAGAAGATTAAACAATCTTTTTTTCACCATGGGTGGGACTCTCATAACTTATTTCTATCCTTCCTCTTTGAGATTAAATCCTAGAAGGAGCAACAGTTTCGTTTCGCTTTGGTTTGTTTACGTTTATTTTTATTGCAAGAATGAAATCGAAGTTGCCAAGAAAGCGATCACCGCCAAAACAGACAGTTTTTAAAGCGCCAATCCGAGCTGATCCTGAAACCGGATTTTCAACAATATAACAAAGAAATGTGGTCTCTAGTAGATTATTTCTCTGAGGTTCTACCACAATTTTAGAAAATATTTTTTTCGCCTTATTTAATAGCAGAAAAATATTTGAAATTCCATGATTAATCACAGATTGATTTGAAATCTGTAGAAAAAATATTATCAAAAGATTGTAGGTCTCAAATACGCTTATTTCATGGGGTGTTTTTGACATCCCTCTACAAGATTAGTTTTTAATTAAAGGGTTGAAATCTAATACTTTTAAATTACCGTAATTTCCGGCGTATAATCCGCAGCTCAAAGAGTCGTTTTTCGACCCAGAAATATTATTTCATAAAATGTAACTTAAAAGATCGCTGTAAATATTTAACTACAATTATTGAATAAAATTTCTGGGTCGAAAAACGACTCTTTGAGCTGCGGATTATACGCCGGAAATTACGGTACACACTTTTATACTAAGCCAATATTTTTCTACTCCAATGCAGGAACATTGATTTTCTAGGTCGCCATTATCATACATTAAAAAATTAGTTTTTACGCAATGCGTGTGTCATAGTCCTGTCACACCCACAACAAATCAAAACTATTTTTTTAAATATGAAAATACTGCTAAATAAATTCGGAGCTACTTTAATTAAGGAAAACAGATATCGAAAAGCGTAAACGAATTTAATATAAATGTTTGATCTTTAGATATTTTGGTACAAAGCTGTTTTATGTGTAAAAGCGTCAGACACGCCCACACCCATCCTTTTGGATTCAGCGAATTGTGGTCAGTAGCGTAGCCAGGGTGGGGGTCCAAACGCTCTGGATACCAGTAAAATTTTAAAGTTTGCTTCCCCTTGATTATCGCAGAAAGTTCTCAGATTGTAGAAAGCAAATAAAACTGTACAAAATTAGTGGTATAAAGAGCATCTGGACCCCCCACCCTGGCTACGCCACTGATTGTGGTGTCAGATTTCTCCCAAATTCTAAGGCGTGTTACGTACCTTGAATAGTGGATAATTACAAATATGTGGCTAAATGATTTGCTGTTCCTTTTAGAATCATTGTTTCTGACATAGATGTAAAAAAAAATACAGGATTCCTACTACTGTGATTTTTTTTTACCACTATTTTAAAATACCGATATTATACTTATTTTATTTCAAATTTTTGACTTTAATGGAAGATAATTATTATATTTCGAAATTCGTCGTTTAATTCTGAAAATATATGTTGGTAGTAACTACTGCAGGCGAAACAAATGGGATAACATTAGATTTACGCATAGACATTAAAGGCCCATCGATGATACAAGAGAAAACGGGTTCAATTGCCAGAGTGTATTATTTTTTGCTTATTTACTGCAGGGCTCTCAAATGGCCTACTTTTTGAATACCGCTATTTTCTTAGCAGAATTTTTTTGTTAGATTTTTCTTGCAAATTTTGCAGAAACCACCTTCGGAGGTAATATTTTGCGAAATTGTTGTAGAAACCTACCATGAAACTTTCTGTTAAAAAATATTGGTATTCAGTAGGCGGACCATTTGGGAGCTCTGTTATTGGCTTTTCTTTTCAAACAAAATTTTAAAAAAGCGCAACCACTACACTGCGTAGTTGATAAACTACATAATAGATCATTTTCTCCTGCATATTAACCCTTTAACGTTCATTGATTTCCCCACGAAACCACAAAACTTTAATTACGAAACTCAACACTGACAGCAGAATTTTAATAGAAATGTTTTTCATTTATTATACATGTGAAATATTGCTTTTTTATTATATAAAAATAAATTTGTTCATATTTTCCGGTGTCAATCATTTATTTGAACATCTTAGCAATTGAAGCTCTTTATCCGTTAAAGGGTTAACAGGGAATACTACTCTTAAATCTTAAAATTATTCAACTTTTCAAGAAACAAATATCTGAAAGTGTACAATTTTCTGCGCAATTTTAAATCAAACTACATTAAAAATTCTGTGATTATGCTAATTATGACTAGAAAAATATCTTGTGCTAACAGGCACCTGTTAGCATATAACATAAGACTATTGCAAATATTGTTTTCTTTTGAAATTTATGTATGCATATTTTTGTATATAATATTAAACATATTTTGGTTCAATTCTATGAAAAACTTTTTATATCATTTTAAATTATTATGTAGTTCTGGAGAAATCGTTCTCGAAGTTCTGAAAAACCTGTTTCAGATAAATCATTTTTTAAGTACCTTTTACTAAAACTGGAAAAATTCGAAATACTAATATAATTCTATTTGTAATGAATGAGCTTTTATACTTTGTAAAATTTATTCTTTAAACAATATTGAGAAATTCCATAGATATATTTTATGAATTACTTTTGACCGGCAATTTTCTATAAGAACGGATGTTTTGAAACGATAGAAGTTTTTTTTTCTAAGATAGTTTTAAAAGGTTTTTTTTTTTAAATATTATGAGCGAAGATATGTTTTCCAGGTATAGGCAACAATAAAATGTCACAATGTATGGATTTAATATAAAACTTATTACAAGTGTAGTAAAATATGGCATAACATATGATATAAATACGTATATCTTATATCAAAAACTTACAAACAATTTATGAAAGAAAAATTCCAGAGATTGATTTTTGGAGGGGGGCAGGAAAATTATATGTTTGATTACATATTATTAGAACAAAGTAAAAAATATATCAAACATTTTTTTAAAGTACAGTTTGAATTATTTTAAAATTTGAAAGCTGGAGGAAGGGGGCGGATGACGATAATTGGAAGTTTTGAATAGAAAGGGAAAGTTGAATGATTATTTTTTTTAGTGTAACTAGAAAGTAACAAGTATGGTAGAAAAAATATAAAAAGGAGAATCTTAAAAAATATAAACTGCGTGTGGAAAAATGGAAAGTGTTTTTTTAGGGGAGAGTGGGGGAGGGGAGGAAGGGAAATCTAAAGGACTAATTATTTATTGCTACATTAAAGCAAAAAATAGAGCAGAAAAGTGTAAAAATTTGAAACTTTTTCAACTTTGTCAGCTGCGGTTTGACAAAGGGAGAAAGAAAAAATTTGGGCGAAGGTAATTTCCATGAAATTTCTTAAAAGTGGAAATCTGGCAAAATTATATTGATTCTCGCCGTGGAAAAAAAATATAGTGATGTAAATGGTCCTATAGAGTGTTACCAATTTGTACAAGAAGAAAAAAATCAGATTTTGCAATTTGGCGATTTGGTCGCCTCTTTTCTCGCCAGATGAAGCATTTTGTTGCGATTTGTCACAATGCAGCTGAAGCCTTCATTGCAACAGTAAAATAAGTTTTGAGCCAAACCACGCTCGCTAAAATACACAAATTGCCTGCAGAACTGATAACCGAAGAAACCCTTGTTTCAAAAAACCCGTCGTACCTTAGGTAATTTATTTTGAAAAACGCTGAAGCTTTTTTCACTTTCAAATAATTTATTTCGTAATTTTTCGTGTCATTCAATCATTTCAGCATTTTAGGAAAAGAAATGCTTTGCTCCTGAAAGAGTTAAATCAGAGTTTTCCAACTATGGCCCACATGGTCTTGATAGATCCAGTATTTATGATAAGTAATATTCGCCTTATTTAGTCGCAGGGTGTTGTTTCTGGTGTCGTTTAATCATTTAAGCGAATAGATGTACTTTGACTCTGAAAGGGTTAAGATGAACAAGAAGAAATGTAATTGTACTTATCTTGATAGTTAAAATAAAAGATAGCTTCCGTGATGGTCTAAATTAAGGGTCTTCAACCTGTGGCCCACGGCCATCAAGCTACAACTCGTTTAGACACGAAAAAATTGAATTACTTAATTAATTACAGAAACTTTTCGACTGAATAAGGCTCAGATTACATTTCCTAAATGGCTTTCATGCAAAAATGTTAAAGGAACATAACTTAAATCTTCATAATGTATGGTAGCCAGATATACGGCTTTTTTATGTGTAACAAATAACTATATCTAAAATTTTAGCAAAAGAATGACCGATAACGCAATGAACAAAATCTTAAAGTTTCAACATGGCTCTAACATTTTTTTCAGTTTAGAAAATTAGACTGTTGCATTTTCTGTCTATTTCTAAATCTTTCAATTAATGTGCTTGATATTTTCTATGCATGTATTCCTATGTTAAAATCTACCTTTTTCATGTACACTTGGACATTCATATATATAATGTATATTTTAAACATTTTCATGTGTTGAACATATTTTAAATTTCAATGGCATAAAGACGGATTTCTTTTTTCATATTTGCCCCTACTTTTCATGCAATTAAAACAAAGTAAAATATCTTGAATGTTTGCAAGGTGCGGACACTCTAGGAATTCTGACACCACTATTTGTGGTTAGAAAACTTTATTTAATTTTTAAATCGCAGAATTTGCAATCGGCCCGTTAAATCGCGGAATTCGTAATAAGTTTTCTGAGATAAAATAAGACGATACGAACTATTAAAAAATTGTTGTAGAACTGTACGCAAACAGTGTCCCAAACAAAATTGAATACAGGTTAAAATTAATCACTTTTAAAAGTTTCAGTATTTAATTTTATAACTCTTGTAAATGTGAATTGCATTTATGTGTTTTTACATTAATTACATTACGTTAAAACAACTTGAAAGAAATGCTTTTACATTAAGTCAAAATTTTTTATTTCATTTGTAAACAGGGAAATAATTACGAATTTGCGCATTTGTACATCTAAACATTTTTTAGTAGATTAAATTTATTTTCTAGTATTTATGCCGTTTTAATTATCTTGTACTCTCTTTGCTCCTAATTATCTCTAAACGTAATGAATTAATTAATAATAAAGAAAAAAAACTCTAAATTAAAAAAGAAAAAAAAACATCAGGGCAAAAAAAATAGTTTTTTTCATTCGTACAATTTTTGTTTTATGTTTCTTCTCTTATATATTTTTTGTATTTTTCGGAAATAAAAGACAGGGTATTTTTTTACTGATTGAGAAATATTCATTTTTTTATAATTTATTCATCTTAATATTATTTTCTGCTGTAAATTATGTAGAAAATGCAAATTTTTGCTATACAGTAACAAAATTATAAATTATTGATTTTTATTATTACTCTATTAACACTATTATTACTCTATTTACTCTATGACAGGGTGTACAAAAGTGCTTGACACATTTTAAAATTCAATAAAAAATCAAGGAATTGGCGTACTAAAGTGCGGTTTAGATAAAATGTTTCTTATTATTAAAAATTTTGTTTAAGCTAATAAAAATATCAGTTCAAAATATTTCTGTTGGAGTTCGCTGCTTTACACAGTCGAGGTGACGCTAGATTTGCATGATCCGATGAATGAGATGGGCACTTCCGATGAAAGCAGTAGACGTTCTAAGCCTATCAATTTTTACAGTAGTCCACCTAGTTTTTCAAGATTTTGACATAGACAAGTATATTTATAACTCGCTATAATTGCCTATATATTGGGTCATCATGAAAGTTCTGTGGTATATTTCTGTTGATATAATGTTGAAATGATTGAATGTCACTAGAATTTACAAACAAATTTATTTTAAAATAGGTAAAAAGAGTTTCCTCGCTTACATTATAAAATCAAAGTTTTATTTTAAAATTACGGTGGAAATATTTATGAATTCAAAATATATATAAAAAAAAAAAACGCAGAACTTTCCGGATGAACTTACAGGGTGGTTTTAATATAAATATCTTTATTCGGAGCTGTCTATAGCTTGAAGGAATAACCCGAATGAAACCAAAATCGGTATACTTACTATTCGAGAAGGGAGAAGAAGAATGAAACAAAAAATAGTTGCAATAATCGCCAACAGATGGCGCTACGAGGCCTGTCAGTGCAAACGCCGTTGTGTACCGTGGAGGTGTCGCAAACCTCAATGACATAAAAGATCGCATATCACAACATGTAAGAATCATCACTCCTAATGTATTACATTTCGCAGTTGAGCACGTAGCGCACCGTCTGAATTGTGTCCTCCAGCACAATGACTATGTGGAACCTGAACGTAATCGGCACTGCCATGCGAAAGCGTAACCACATTCACTGGGACACTTTCCAATAAATTAGGTTTGTCACCCGGTTTTACGCCTTAATTCTTTTTTCTTGTATTACAAATTACATTAGACAGTTAAAAGCAACATCTGTCGGTGATTATTGCATTTTTTTATAAATCCATTCTTCTTTCCCCTTCTTTAATAGTAAATGTACCGATTTTGGTTTGATTCGGGTTATTCCTTCAAGCTACAGAAAGCTCCATATAGAGATACTTATATTATAACCACCCGCTATTTATGTGTTTAGATGTTGATGGAGGCTATTCATTAAATTGCAGAACTCTGAAATTAATCCTTTGAAGGGCGGTGATGTATTATTTAAACCACTGAATTTTAATTTCAAAATTCTAAAATTGCATCAGTAGTTTATAATAAATTTTTGCTTTTATAATGTACGCGAAGAAAAGATTATATTTATTTCGAAGTAAGTCTTTCGTAAATTCTGGTATCACTTCAACATAATTACCAGCAGAAGCACTTTGCCCCTGAAAGAGTTGAATAAGGTTAAATTTTCGTTTAAAAAAAGGGTGGAATTTTCCCTAGACGGTAATGATACCCTGTTTACATGATCCCAATTTCCCGTACATAATTAAAATGATAGATACGAAAAATATATTTAGTATTTAAAGAAATTATCGTATAATAAATCAAAATATCTAGTTTCAGAAATTGGAAAAGAAGGACGATTTAATTAACACATCTTAAGCTGGTAGTATTAAACATATAAACAGGAAGCTCCCCCTGTGGGCGTTACTCTAGCATGTTTCATTATATAACAAAAATATTTTCTCTGTTTGTGTTTTTACTATACATGAATGTATATAATGATAGTAATGTTTCTAATCAAAGTATTTATATGCGTAGTAGTCTAATTGTAAAAATACGAATATTGTGTATGTTTTTTCAGATATAATGTAGCAGATAAATTGCAATAGTACCTCCCGTGTGCGCAAAATCATATATCCAAAAGACGTGTTTACACGTTTTTCGCTTAAAATGTGTTAAGTTGTACTAAACAATGAATTTCTCTCTGAGAAACTTCTTGCATTTACAGGGGTGAGATTTCTCCGACTTTTTGCATACCAGTAAAATCTTAGAGAAAATTTTGTTCTGTTAAATCGCAAAATGTTCCCATTAAATTAAAAAAAACATTTTATCTAAGGTTATACTGGTATGCAATAAGTCGAAGAAATCTCATCCCTGCATTTAGATTATTATATAAGCTACGCAAGTCCGCTACCTTTTTATTATTTCGATTTTTTGATTGGTACCACTTTTTTTAATAACATACTTCACCTTATTTTCGTCTTATTTAATCTTTCGTTAAATAAAGCAAATATTATGTTTAAAAATATGGTAGCAATCTGTATTTTAAAAAATTAGTATACTAGCAATACTGTATTACAGAGGTGCCAAGTTCCCACTAATCCATAGCTGCCAACTTTTACGCTTTTTTCCTACCACTAAAATTTTATAGTAAATTTTATCTTATTAAATTGATAAGATCGTATGATTACATAACGAATAAAATTCTGTTAAATTTTAGTGGTAAGAAAAAAGCGTAAAAGTTGGCAGCTGTGCACTAATCTTCCGTAATATGGGAGTTAATTTGACCCAGGTTGAATACGTTTCGCACCAGAATTTTTTTTAATAAATTTAATTAAATAAATTCCACATAGAAACCTTGAATTAAGTAAATAAGGATTTATCAAATAAATTTTTGGTTCAAAACGTTGTTACATGGAGTCAAATCAATCCACATATTGCGGAAGATTAGTGGGAACTTGGCACATCTACTGTATCACATCAACAACATGCTTATATTAAAAGTAAATTAAATATTTCAGTTTTTCGTAGCTGAAAGCTAGTTTATTGATACTACCTACTGTTTGAAAACTTGTTTTGCAGAGTAAAAAAATCAGACTTTTCTGCAAGTCCAGAAAAGTAGGCGGCAGATGTGCAAGTTATTTTCGTACTTCGCCGCTTCTTGAACTCTTCATGCTACCATTGACAGATATACCCACACAATGACTCAGTTAAGAAAAAAAAACCAAATCGGATCAATGTAGGTAGAGGTTAAGAAAGCACAAGGTCAAATAGAGTGACTATTGTTCTAGTTAGCGAAAATGAAAATAAAATAAATTAACATTATTCCGTTTGAAATCATACTCGTCAGGATCAAAACACACACAAGTTATGCATTCAGTGTAAAATTCTGTACTGTATTTATGAAAAAATAATTTTTGATGTGGTATACATCGAAATTCATCTTATTTATAAAACTCTATACATTAACAATTAACGGACGGGTCATGTAAATTTACGTTTTTCCATTGTGACTTCCTAGGACGGGCCACGTAGAATTACATGAAAACATGTCTTTTGAATATATGTAATACCGTGCACTGGCGATACTTTTCCATTTCGTGTGTTACATTATTTCTCAAAAAACATACTCAAAACTTGTATTTATACAATTAGAGTAGTATGCATATAAATACTTCGATTACAAACATTACCATCATTATATACATTCATTTATAATACAAGCACGAACAAAGAAAATATTTTGTCAAATAATGAAACATGCAAGTATAACACCCATAAGCGGGAATTTCTGTTTAAAAGAGGAAAACTGCCCGTCCATAACGTGTTAACCCTTCTTTGCATGAGTTTTTCTTTTACAATTGTGTTTTTTTTATTCATATATTAAATATTAGACACCAGAAATTTTCAGATAGATTTTTAACTTTGTTCAGCAACATAGTTCACGGGAAATTTACTGGATTAATATTTCTATATAAATATAGTGGTGGCGAAGAAGTTGATTTATTTATTAAAAGTTAAATAAACAGTGATGGAAATTTACATCACTATGCAATTAACCCCTTGGGGATGAGCGACACGTATACGGGACGCATAAAGTGCTCAGAATCCTCGATTATTCCCACCAGTAACTTTTTATTGTAAACTTTGCCTTATTTAATGACAGCATTTCTGAGATTCAATTAGGCGAAAATTTCTGTTTTGAAAAACCGGTGGCAAAAGATTAAAAATTCTGTAAAGGACGCTCGTCGCGAACGGATTAAGGGTTAAGCATTTAGTGGCGTATTCAAAGATGGGCAAAAAGTGTCGTCCGGTGTCCCGATTTACGCGGGACAGATTTCTTGATTGGAACCACTTTTTTAAATAGGATAATTCATCTTGTTTTCAGCTTATTTAGTGTTATCAGGTGTCCCGATTTACGCGGAAATTTTTTTTTTATTGGTACCAATTTTTTAAATAGGATAATTCATCTTGTTTTTAGTTTATTTAGTGCTGTCAGGTGTCCTGATTTACGCAGGACAGATTTCTTGATTGGTACCACTTTTCTAAATAGGAAAATTCGTCTTGTTTTCAGCTTATCTGTTGTGTCAATGTGTCATATGAATTTTACTATTTCAAAAAACTGGTGACAATCAAGAAATTTCAATAAAACAATGTAGCGATTTGGCAACACTAGTCACGAAAGTCACTGTAGTACTATTTCCGAATAGTAATCTCTATCTTTTTTTTTTTTATCATAGAAATCCCCTCTCCTGCAGTGACGTTGCCATGTGTGCGTTCCACCGTTTTTTTTTCAGAACATATTTGCTTTATTTAATCGGAAACTTGAAAAGAATTGCATACACTATACACTATATCCACATACTAACAAGGGAACCACTTTCGGTTCTGCTCGGACCCAGCATTGATACCTTGTGCATTTTAAAGCCTTATATTACGAAGTTTGAGAATAGATCAAAATTTTCTCTTAAAATAATATTTTTTCGATTTCACAGCAGCATTTAAATTGCAAATTAGTTAATAATAAGTATAAACTATTGAAAATAGTTTCAAAATTCCTTCAAGAAAATAGAAATTTGATTTTGAAAACTTAAAATATTTTATTTACTTTATTTGGCGTGGAAAAAATTGGCTTAAATCGTTACCGAAGAAGTTTTCCCGGCAAAATTGGCCGAATGCCATAGTCGTCTGCTGTGTGTGATGGATTCGTAACACCATATTTGGTGACTTAACTCACTTTTGGCGTGAAATTAACAATTAAAAATCTAATAACAAAAAATTAAAAGTTAAAAATATACAAAATATGATTTTAACCGAGTAGTTTTATCGGTTTTCAAACTTGTATGTATAGGGCTACAAAATGCACCTGGTCTTGATGCTAGGTGCGAGCTGCACCAAAAGTAGTTCTCTTGTAAGTGTAATCCTCAAATATTACATTGGCACCACAATTTTCGATCAAATTTATTCAAAAATGAGTAAATGCATTTGTTCGTGTAAATAGAAAACCGAAAAATTTGTTTCGAAATTCCGGTGCCAATGTGACATTTGGGGATTAAACTTAGTATGTCAATGGAATGCAAAAGGTTAATAATCTTTGACTGACGTGTGATTTTTTGTTCTTGTTTAACTTTCCTATTGAAATGT
Organism: Maratus michaelseni; assembly: GCA_963931845.1. Classification (NCBI taxonomy): domain Eukaryota; kingdom Metazoa; phylum Arthropoda; class Arachnida; order Araneae; family Salticidae; genus Maratus; species Maratus michaelseni. The sequence continues at coordinate 112,978,323 of OZ007599.1, forward strand.
AGTTTTACTTTTTCAGATTTATATTTATTTTAAAAAAATCAAAACATTTTGATTTATACACAAATGCTATTTCATGAAACAAACTGTTTAACTTGAAAGTATTAATAATAAAATAATAAAGTAATTACAAAAAAAATATGATGAACTCTCACAAGTGATGTACCAGGTGCCGCCATAAGTTCGTTAAAACTTTAAATTCTTTAAAAAGAAACAATGCTAAAAAATTGCGGTTTTCAGGAATGGGATTAGAGGGAGATCGAATTGTTTTTTAATAAAAAAAGAATTGTGGTTCAAAAAATTACCGATCGATGGCGCTAGCATGCATAATATGAAGCAGATTTCTGCAAATCAGGCTGTCTGTAAAACTCCTCAATCCACATAGATTCTTGATTCAATAAATTAATTACAAAAGTATATGATCGACTCTCACAAGTGATGTACCGGATGCGCCATAACTTCGTTAAAACTTTAAATTCAATAAAAAGAATCAAATGATGCTAAAAAATTGTGGTTTGCAGGAATGGGATTAGAGGGATATCGTATTGCTTTTTTAATAAAAAAAAAGAATTGTGGTTCAAAAAATTACCGATAGATGTCGCTGGCATGCATAATATGAAGCAGATTTATTCAAATCAGGCTGACAATAAAACACCTCAATCCACATATATTCTTCATTCAGTGCCAGCAGTATGCTATCGTTATCAGATCAAACGTTGTTGGTTAAGCTCTTTTACAAGAACGGGAATCAGCAACCGGCGCACTGAGAAAATTCCGCACATCAAAAGGTTGAAGACGAGAAAAACGCCCGTTTCATGTGCTGGGATACTGAAACTTGTCAGACGCTTCCAATAAATGTATCGTCCCAAAGTGGAAGGCCCTCCATGACATCTGTTTTACATTATGCATACCAGCGTCATCTATCGGTAATTTTTTGAGCCAGAACTTTGTTTCTCTCCATATTAATAAAAGTAACCACCGCCCCCTCTGTCAATGAAGTTTTTGTGACTTGAAATCTTCCTGGACTAATATTCAGAAAACTATTGTATATAAAAATATGAAAATTGGTAGTTTTGTAGAGAAATGTTCGATAAATACGCTGAAGCAGGCAGCTTTTAAATCGAAGAATTGTTTTAAGGGGTATTTAATATCAAAGTCGGCAAAAATAGTTCACATAATTAAGTTTTACAGGACCAAAAACTATGCATAGGAATTTAATAATATTTTGAAAGAATATGTATGATAAGCTTGCGGTGTGCAGAATGCAATTATTCTTTTATTATTGAATCATTTTTTTCATTTTTTTTTATTTTTTAATCAATATTTCACCCTTTTAATTCCGATTTAATGGATATTTAGAAAAAGTCCATTATTTAAATGTTGCCAATTTGGAAAATAGCGCACAAAATAATACGCTCTTTCAATTAAAAAAGTATTAACACGTGACTATTAAAAGCAGAAATAAAACTTTAAAATAATAATTAAATGATCGCGTGTTAAAAGCAGTTAATGAAAAAAATTACGCCATAAAAAAAATGTGATTGCGCGTGAATATTAAAAAGAGAAATGAAACTGGAACATAATAATTAAATCATTACGTGTTTAACCCTTCTTTGCATGAGTTTTTCTTTTACAATTGTGTTTTTTTATACATACATTAAATATTAGACACCAGAAATTTTAAGATAGATTTTTAACTTTGTTCAGCAACATAGTTCACGGGAAATTTACTGGATTAATATTTCTATATAAATATAGTGGTGGCGAAGAAGTTGATTTATTTATTAAAAGTTAAATAAACAGTGATGAAAATTTACATCACTATGCAATTAAGGGTTAAAGCATTAAATGGGGGAAACTTACGCCATATTTATAATGTACAAATAACAATATTTCCAAACAGTTTCAATTTGAAAATATATTTACACGAGGGATTAATTTATTTCGACAAAATCTTTTACCTATTGTTGCAAATTTTAAAACAGCGTCAATAATAATATTTCCTTTCAATTAAGAAATTATATTTTTACGTTTAATAATAGGAAGAAATCTTCGGGGAAAATTACGTCACATTGAAAACGGTACATTTAAAACATCTTAGTGAAAAGAATTTTCGGTACTTCTCCATTATATGCGGTTGACAACTTTCCATTAAAAAAACTATCGCCAAACTATTCGCCAAACGTTAACGACCAAAAAAAAAAAAAAAAAAAATGGAAGAATGTTGCCACTGGAATCTAAAAAAAAAACAACTAGAAATAAGAAAAAGCCCCACTCACTAAAGTGCCAACTATCAGTAACTTTAAACAATACAATTTATAATACATTAATGAAAAGAGAATAAAGTAATATTAAATATTTATTTATTTACAGTAATTTTCTTAAGATTACAAATTTTACAATAATTTTCCTAAGACGTCAGTGTAAAGGGATCTGTTGTGCGTAACTCTGCATAGTAACATTTTAAACGCTTTTTCTCTTTTAATATCATAGCAGCGCCGCTTACGGACATAATTATTATTTAAATTAGCGAAATAACCAATAAATTGGTAAAATATCATTAAAAATACAAATAAACGTCGAATTAAAAATCATGACAGAATAAACACATGTAATGCATCTGACTGTAATTGAATGTGACGCCACGGTCATACACCTTTCGCCTTAAATCCTATAGTTTGGCGGCAGTTTTTTCTTTCATGGAAAGTGGTCGTTGGGATAATATAGAAGTACCCACTTTTCTTATAGCATCATTATAAAATTACCCGATGCAGCGACATTGTTTAATTAGCCATTTTCGACAAGTTGATTTAAGAATACTTAATTGATCTCATTTAATCAATCACGAAAACCGTTGTTAGATGTTTCTACAGCAGTTGATTGGGCCTTAAAATCCTTTAATCAAAGGAAAATGTATGGAAACCCGATTACAGCAGATCGCCACTGGTCGTTTAATTATACTAATTCCATCTTCCGTAATCGTTTTAGAGTCGATCAAATTAGCGTGTTTTTAGAGTTTGCTGTGTCAGAACGGGGTTGGCGAACGTAGCTCCTAGGGGCAGAGACCCCTAGTGTTATTAAAAAATTCAAATCTCCCTAAAATTCCATTCCTGCAAACCGCATTATTTTAGCATAAATTGTTATTTTTTAATGATTTTTTTAAGTTTTAACGAACTTATGTGTCGAACCCAGTACTTTCAATGAACATCATTGTATATATTAATAATTAAGTGTTTTTTTACAAAAAAACAAATTTTCTTTTGTAAATGTAACCCTTTTCTTATAAATTGAGTGATTGTATATATATAAAAAAATATTATACGAGAATATATTTTCCTCTTATCAAACCACAAGGAAATAAAAATAGCGAAACAAAAAGTGAATGAGATATTTTCTTTTCAAATTCTTCATCCACGTTCTTCGACATAACTTATGCTTTAGACGCACATAAAATATCGGTTTGTATTTCTACCATCAAACAATTCAGAATAGTTTGTTTCTTTTCTGCTATTCGAAGTTTTAAGAAAAAATCCAACTCATAATATTTGAATTTTTACTGAACCGTGTTTTCGAACATTTAAATCAAAAATATGATTGCTTATTTCAGCATTTTGAAAAAGAGAAAGCTAGAAAATAACATTATATATTTTTCTGCTACTTTACCTCTTGTTTATGGATATATTTGTAAATATGTATCGTATCGTTTGCTGCGCTTGAAAAGAAAAATTGCATTTGAATTCATATTCTTTTTTTTACTCAAGAAATATGAAACTGAAAAAGAATATTTTATGTCAATCTTTATGAAACTGTTAAAAAAAGTTAAACAATTAGAATGTGACTAAATGAAAAATTATGTTTTTCAGAAACTACACAATAAAAAAAATATTTTTTTTATCTACAAATTTGTTTGATTTAAAGTGAATAAAACTTTTATTGTTTCTCATAAACTTAAAATAATTTGTGTTACAATGGATGTTAAAGAAGATTAAACATATTTTTAAAATAAGTATTAAATAAAAATAATTTAAGCTTTGTATGTAAATGACATAAATGTTCGATATGATATTTTTAATATTGTTAGTACAGACGAACTTTTTAATTATACTTCTTTAATGTTTTTTGTTAGTCACTCTTAATTGAAAATTTATTTTTTATATTTAAAATAATTCATTTTTGTAAAAAAACTGCGCAGATTTTTTTAGTACGTTTTAAATTCTTCTCCCATGTTTATATTCGTATTTTTTTCATTTAGGAGATAACAGAACAATTGAAAATTGTAATACACACTGTTTGCATTAATAAAATTGATTATGATTCATTTTTAACATTTTGCAATATAGTTGAAAAGTTTTAAATTTCCAATTAAATTTTCAGTAGGACTGAAACTACGCCTTAAATCTTTAAACAGCATTAATAATGCTATTTAAAGATTTACGGCGTAGTTTCAGTCCTACTGAAAATTTAATATCTATATATTATCCGATGCTGGTAATTTATTCGTCTCATGTACGCCACAAATAGTGTGCACATGTTGACATTCCATCTTGCGCTGCGGAGTTCCAGCCTTGCCAACGTATGCACAACGCAAAAGAAGTGCCAGACTGGATGTCGTCTGATGGGTTAGTTGGTAAAGCACTTAATGCGCTGTACCAAGGAATCTGGGTTCGATACATTTTTCACTCAAGTTGGTTGTACGCTGTTATGCAAAGTGAAAAGTAAATTCACATCCTTTGTAGTGCTAGTTGAAAAGGTTTATAAATTCAGTTTGTCTGTCTGTCTGTCCGTGCTCTAAGTGGCATATATATACTCAGATCGTAATGCAATTTTTATATATTATTGAGGTTTACCATGGCATGTTCGGTATTGTAAATGAAGTGTGTAGTATTCTTATTTCGTTTACAGGGACACTAAAAAAAATCCATTACACAACGGTCTGAGGGGAAAAAATTGTTTGCAATGTGTGTTAATGGTGTTGCCCTATTTCAAACATATTGAAATTGATATACATCACTGAGGTCCAAAAAATGGTTGACTATAATCTTTTGGGACGCACTTTAGTAGTGCTAACAAATTTAACATGCACTACATAGGTCTAAGCATAATCGCTCTATGTGTGACTGAACTATCCTATTTCGTAGCTAACAACTTTTGGGTTTTAAATAATACTATGTTTAACACCTACCAACATAGTTGAAAAGTGTTTATGAATTCGGTTTGTCTGTTTGTCTGATGTCTGTCCGTGCTCTAACTCGCGTAAATATACTCGGATAGTCATGCAATTGATATATGTTATTTAGGTTTACTATGGCATGTTCGGTATTTAAAATGAAATATGTAGACCTTATACCCGTGTACAGGGGCATTCAAAAGAATGTCGTTACATTACGGTCTATGGGGGAAAATCGTTTGTGGCGTATTTTTATGTCGTTACATTATTTCAAACATATTCAAATTGATACGTATCACTGAGGTGCACGTTACGCAATTGATCGTTAACGCAAAGAGCGAACCTTCCAAATGAACTGTAGCTTCCTCATATCCGTTTTAATATTTTTACCTTTTTGACCATGTAAGATTCAATGCTTAAATTATTACTGAATTTCTTTCTATCAAATGGAGGGAAGATAGTTCTCTTCTCATAAAAAAAAACTGCGATACTCACAAGTAGAAAGTTTACAGTCTTCGCAGAAATCAGTGGCTATTCCGCTTGCCTCAGCAAACAATACTCCGTTAAGTAAACATTTTAATACTTTCCAATGTGTTTATGAATTTAGTTTGCCTGGCCGTCTGTCTGTCTCTGCTCTAACACGCGTAAATATACTTGTATTGCCATGTAATTGGTATATGTTATTGAGGTTTACCATGGCATGTTTGGTATTGAAATTGTAGTGTGAAACTGATAGAATATGGAATATAAAGCATTTATCATTCATTTACAGGGCCACCCAATAGTATTCGGTTATATATGATTTACGGGGAAAAACTGTTTGCTGCTTACTTTAGTTACTCTAATTAAAATATACTGAAATTGATATGCATTACTGTGGTTTACTACAAGATACTTGTTGTATAATATACTGTGTATATAGTGTATATGTAGAATAGAATGTATAGAATGTATAGAATATAATGTATAATATAGATAACATTTATCGTTCATTTACAGGGACACACAAAAGATCTCGGATACAGTACCGCATACGAAGCATTATCTATAAGCAGTTATTGCTGGAAATGCAGTTTCGGTTATGTATGCATTTAAATAAATTTCTACATACTATGTGGCATGTATAAATGCTGTACATCATATACAGGGACACAACTGATAATACTTCGTTATTATTAGTTTTACACGTTTATCTTTTCTCATTTTGTAGTTAGTTTCATTTACGGTTAGTTTACTGAGACACTCAAAAGTACTCCGTTACATTGCGGTCAATGCGGAAAAATTGTTTTCAGTGCATTTTAATAATGCTGCACTATTTGAAAGAAAATGGAATATTATGCGTCACTGAAGTAAACGACAACATATTTTATACAGAGTATAGAATAAGTAGCAATTATATTTCATTTACAAGAGACACTCAAACGTATTCTCATACTTTACCGTGAATTATGAAAAATCGTTTTCAGTGCATTTTAATGATGTTACAATATTTCAATGAAATTGTTGTGCGGAAGAGGTGTACTACAGCATGTTTTCTATAGGCTATAAAACACGTAGAATTTATAGTTCATTTACAGAGGCACTCAAAGGAATTGGATTACAGCACTGTTATTGTTTATCTAACTTTATCATAGATGGCAGCACCATAGATTGGTCGTGATAATTTGTGATTTTAAATTTCTTCACTTCTGCCCGTATGCATTACGGATTACAATAGCATATCCGATTCTGTTTCTCCCCAGTTCTGTTTTTACACGAACGTCTTTTATGTGAGTAATCACATTTAAACCAATTTTTCTATGAAAAGTATTATTTATTTATTATTTTTTTAACACGATTTGTTGCCACTTAACACGATTAACAAAAAAAAAAACCTTTTTCTTTTTGTTATTCTAATAAAATAAAGTTAGGATAGATTCTTTTAATTAAAATATATATATATATTAGGAACGATGGAGGATAGATGGGAAACAAAATCACTATTAAAGACTATCAGCCAAAACTGCTGTATGTACGTTTCCAGCTGTGATATGTATTTAATAACCTTTTTGTGTTTATGCTGCGTGGAGAAAATATACAGGGTTGCACGAAAGAATCTGCACACTTTACCGGCATTGAACAGCAATTTTTGAAAATGAATTTTAACTGCATTGTGTTTTTTTTAATGTTTATTTACATTTCTCATTTCATTGCACGAACAAAAATTATTTTTTTTAACAGTATAACGATGGTGTTGTAAAGTATTTCATAATCTATGCCGAAATGCATGATTTTTCGTACTTGTTTAAATTTTTATCGAGAATTTCATCACAGTATTTCAGAATAAATTATCTTTTCTCTCTCGTAAGTGACAATAGCAACCTTCATTTAAATTGGGATTTCTGATAAAAAGCAATCTGTTGTATATTCAAATTTCTGAAAATTTACTAATTATAAAGAAATTCTGAAAAAATTGCTATTACAAATTAACTTTTCTGGAAATAGTCATTGAAATCTGATATGGAGTATTCATGCTACTCATGTACAGGGTGTTCGAAAATTCTGGAAACGGTCAAATAACTCGAGAAATATAAATCGGATTGAAAAACGGCAAAATACATGTTCAATATTTTTGAAAAATCTATTTAGGGATATGAAATTTGCCCCCCCTCCAACTTTGCCCCCTCCCGGGGTGGAAGGGGGACAGCTTTGAAATCTTAAATGATGACCCCCATTTTTTATTGCAGATTCGGATTCTACGGGAAATAAATACGTAACTTTTGTATTGAACATTTTATTCGAAATATTGTTGATGGCTCTATAATCGAGTGCAATGATGTGAGAATCGGTACCATTGCAATGTCTGGAAACGCTCCAATAACTCGAGAAATATAAATTGGATTGAAAATCGGAAAGATACGTGTTTAATATTTTAGAAAAATGGCAATTTTGATATCCCTAAATAGATTTTTCAAAACTATTGAACATGCATTTTGCCGTTTTTCAATCCGATGTATATTTCTCGAGTTATTTGACCGTTTCCAGACTTTTCGGACACCCTGTATATCACTCATCAGTTCAAGATTTTTTTAAAACTATTTTATTCTGAGCATTAAAATGATACACAAGTAGAATTGATCATAAAGTACCGATTTTATTATATAACACAACAATCAAAAGATTGTTTCGCAAAGCTTTCCTTTTGTCATCAGCTCAGAAAGGTGCCGTGAGGAGATTCTGACATCTTTTATTTAACAAATTTGCGACTAGCGTTCTCTACGGAATTTTCAATCTTTCAACACATGAGATTTAAAATAGAGATATTTGTATAATTGAATCTCAGAAAATATGTAATTAAATACGGCAAAAATTTTATATACAAATTCTGATTTGAAAAATCATGCATTCTGAGCAAATTTAGGTCACGTATACTGTACACGCGTCACAAAAAGGATAACTCTATTCAGCAAAGAAGTGCTGCATAGAGTGCAGTAACGAAAGGTTTGCGTACCAGTACTGGTACGCGTAGCATAGTTTGGGAAGCCTTGTCTATATTCACTATATCTTTATCTTGATTTATTATTTCTCTAACTATCGGTTCTTTATTAGTGGATCACTCTGTCAATGCATACGTATATTTACTTATTAAAATGTGATAACTTTCTGCGAGTGTTTTAAATCGTAAATTCTAGAATCAATACAATTGCAGATTACGTATCAAATACTGTATATATATATTTCAATAAAATTTAAATTCTCAAATGCATATACGCAAAATGAAAAATATATATATATACATATATGTACGTATGTGTGTATGTATGTGAATAGGGATATTTTTATTGTGATGAAATAATCTTGCAGTGATCACATTATTTTAATAGATTATCTTGCTTAAAATTTTGTTACAAAATACTACATTTAAAATAATGTTATTTACAACTGAAGAAACGAACTTTATTCCTTTAAGATTTTAACGGTCATCTTAAAAAAAGCTGCCAAGAAAGTATATCCTACACTCCTCAGACCCAACATTACAACTAACTTGAACTCTGACTTTAATCGATTACTCACGCACTGCTTTGTAACAAAAATACTAAATCCAAAAATTCCCAGAATGTATAACATAATACGTGGATTAAAAAAAATATATTTGAACGAGAAATCTTATTTACTAAGTCAAACAATTACAGCAAGTGAATAAGTTTTATTGTATAGAAATTCTGCTTTTGATCGCCCCGCATCCGTATTTTCATCATCAACACATTGAGTCAAAAGTTCATAAATTCAGTATTTTATACTATACATTGCTTTGTCTGTACTTCTAAACAGAAGTAACGTCTATGGAAGTTTTAAGAATGTATTTAATAAGAGTTGTAATAGAATTTATCTTCTGTTCCTTATAATCTAAACACATAAACATTTCTTCTGATGTGAATCGCATGTAAAGCAGTTACTTAACTTCATTGTGTTTTATTACCAGGATATAATTAACCATAACTATTATTAAATCATTTTGTTCGTTTAACATATGTTTTTATGATTTTAAAAGGCGTAAAAGTTGGCAACTATACATACGTATTTTCGTCATCAACATATTGAGTCAAAAGTCCATCTATTCAGTCTTTTTTACTATACATTGCTTTGACTGCATTTCTAAAAAGAAGTAAAGTCTATGGAAGTTTTACGAATGTATTTAACAAAAGTTATAATAGAATTTATCTTCTGTTCCTCATAATCTAAACACATAAACATTTCTTTTGATGTGAATCGCATGTAAAGCAATTACTTAACCTCATTGTGTTTTATTACCAGGATCTAATTCAACTCTAAATGTTCCAAGATGATGAGTCCTTTGGGTTAACTCAATGACGGATACAAATAGAAATGCTAAGATATAATTCTATCAACCCCAGTTGCCCTGTCAGCAGTTAAATAAGCAATTTTCCGTGTATTCATTTTCTCCCAGAAATGGGAAATAGTATCTGTTTTAGATATTTAGACGGAAACAATCAATTTATGTTGAAATTAATACAATTTTCTTTTCTTGTGTCTGAATAATTAATATAACTTCTGGTTTATCACAATACTATTCTCACTAATTTACAGATGAAAGTACATCTCAGATAGAATACTGAATAAGAAATTGTTCAATTTGAATTATCTTCGAACTTGATTTGATATTTTAAGAAAGGATCTGTAAATAAAAATTTCCACCTTCTTATGTTAGTTTTTTTTTTTTTTTTATTGAAAAGAAGTTATTTGTTAGTAGAATATATTTCTTTATTTTTTCATATTACAGCTACTGTTTCACAAAAAGAAAAGTATGTTGATAAAATAAAACGAAACGGTATATTTTAATATTTTTGGTATATTTAGTATTTTAATGCTTTATCCATTATTTTTAATGATGAGAGATGAAACAGTCTTGAGTAAGTAACTACCATTAGAAGATCCTATTTCTTCAATTACTATATAACTATACTCTCAGTTTCTTTAATTATTATTATTATTATTTTTTTATATATTGAAAACAATATTGCTATACTATAAATGACCATTAATAGACTTATAAAATATCCTAATTGTATTTCTAATATTATTTTTGCAAGAGTTTGGTGTTATTTTATTAAATTTATCACAGTCATCCTAATTCATATAATTTGTATACAGCATTAAAATATTTCATCGTTTTGTTCATAATTTATTTTAGAAAATGTTTTATTGCCGAACTATTGATAAGCATAGTAGTAGCATCAGAGGACGATAGATCATTTTACTACCAGTAATATTACATACTAAATTTGGATTATTTAATCGTATAACGTTCTAGGATTAAATAAAGACAAATTTAATATATAATAATGATAGTAGTAAAGTGATCGCGTTCCCTGACGCTACGCCAATGTTGATAATTATAGGGTTAATCAAATGAAATTGGAACTGGAGCCACAGAATGCAATGGCATAGTTTATTTCAAACATAATATCTAAAGCTACACAAGCATTTGTCCTGCTGTTTCATCAAACGGTTAATACCTTGCTCATCTGTGCCCTTTGGTTGAAATTAGAACAGGTTTCGAACATCCTTTATGACTTTGCTGTCAGAGTCAAAACGGAGATATTTCAATGCCTTTTTCAGCGTACAAAAGATTGGAAAGTCATATGGCGAAAGATCCGGGCTATACGCAGGGTTTCCAACACTCTGTACGGTAATTTTGCCAGATTTTCTATCGGAAATGCCTTGTCCGTGATACACACGAGTCAATATCAGTGCATGTTTTCCATACACAGCCTTCATTTGCCGATGTACTTCGCGAAATCCCACTCTTTCTGCGCTAAATCTGCGCTGATTTTATTTAATCGCAAACATTCCGCAGACGCAGATGAATAACAACAACAACCGATTGCTGCCGGACGATACTGTTGGCCAACTGCCAGCGCATAACACGTGCTGCTACGTGACTACCTAAGGCAAGTCCATTTCCGCAGTAGGGATTGTCTTCTTTACTTCCCGCTCTTCCGCTACACAATGTTTTACTACCATTCATGCAAAAATCAACGAAATTATAACCACTGTTCCGTTTTCATTTGAACCACCCTTATAGTTTATATGAAAAATTACAACACATTTAAATTATTAAAATTAAATTAAAATTAATTTTTATTACAAAGAAATAATTATATTATATAATTATTACAATATATAATTAACATTATATTCAAATGTAATTTTATAATCTTAAGTCTTCAAAGCTAAGACCATTTAAATCAAGACTTTATAAAATAAAGTCTTAAAGCTCATAAAGTACATTGCCTAGTTAACCTTCCGAAGTACCGGTTTAAATTTTGATGACGAAGCGTGTTTAACCTGCGTAAAATTAAAGCACACTTTACGAAATATGAGTTGGATGTTAGCCAGTATGTGTTCATAGGCGCAGTGTTATCAGTGGGCTACTATTTAAAATTTAATTTACTGGATTTCCATCACTTTGAAAAAATAGTATAATTCCCCTTATTTTCGAATTATTTAATAATGCGAATATTTCTACTTCAAAAAAGTGATGGCAATCAAGTAATCTAATTTTTTTTAATGCAACACTGTCCTGGAAGTGAACGATAAATGGTATGCACAACATATTCTACAACAAATATAACGTAGTAAATCTCATTGATGTACATTACTTTCATTATATTCCCATCAGTGCAACATAATTAAAATGCGCTACAAACAGTTTCCCCCCCGTAGACCATTTTGTAACGGAATTCGTTTGTGTGGCCCTGTAAATGATGAATAAATGCTTAGCATCCCATATTCTACAGAATGCATGTTTTAGTGAACTTCAATAATTCATTTAAATTTCACTATTTTTTAAATGGCGTAACATGATTTAAATGCACTTGAAGCGATTTTTTCCATTGACAGAGCTGCCACTGACGACTATTTTTTAATTCTATCTCGCACCACTTTCTCAAACCAAATTTCTTTTCACATACAACTTGACAACATGAGCAAGAGAAACATAATACAAAATTATATTTTTTAAATAGTGGTGCGACAGAGAATATTAAAATAGTCGCCAGTGGCAGCCCTGCATTGATCGTAATATAGTGCGTAATACTCTTAACTTCATTTCCAATAACGATCGTGCTGTAGTAAACGTCAAAAACCAACAAAAATTGCAGGGCAATTCGAGTATATTTACAAGAGTTAGATCATGGACAGACAAACCAAAGTTATAAACATTTTTTAACTATATTGGAATGTGCTCACAAGAGAATTTTCATGCCATAGCCGAAAAAAAAAATAGAAAACCTTCACTGTCCTATTAAGGCAAATAAATGTTGATTAACCCATTGAATATTTGGTCGGAAATATATGTTCCTGTGGACTATTTTTATTCTATTTGTACCAGTTTTAAAAAAATTGTCTTTTCCAAACACGTATTATAGCATTTTATCAAATGAACCCTACCTGAAAGAAACAGTCTGGAAAATTGTGGCACGATTAAATGCAAAAGCATACGTTAAGCCTGAGCAAATGAATGGAAGAAATTTCGCGAGTTGAAAATATCGTCTTCGTACGGCTGGTATTTCTTTTTGCATGCTGGAAAAGGAAAAAAAACTAACTAGCGTCGACATCCCGACCGTCTAACTTCGGAACCACAAATAGCATCTACAACGAGCCCTGACAATTTTAAATATAGTTATAAGCTGTTTGGTTGAGTGCAAGGTGGCTCAGGAATACGACGTTGCTTCAGGAGCCTTAAATTTGGGTTCGTATCTAGGCAGCGGAAATCTTGAAAAATAAGAAAGTTTATCTTTCAATGCATTCAGTTATAAAAAATATTTTAAAACAAAATTAACTGTGTTTAATTTTTTAAACGTTATATTCCTTATGACTAAGTATACTTATTATTTGTTTTTATATATTAAATAATTTCGTGAGCATGGAGATAAATGAAAAAAAGCGAAATTTCAACAATAATTTCACAATTTAATGAATATTCTGAATTATTTCAATAATTCTAATTTACAAAATTGATAAAACTCTTGCACAAGAATAGTAACAACATTAAAAGCAAGCGGATTGCGCAGCACCCCGTCCCCCTCGGCGGAAAGCATGCATTTCTGCAACTTATTTTATTTGTAGAAATTTTAACAAAAATGTCTGATAATGTGTAAAATTTGATGTAAAAACGTTCCAAGTTTAGAGTGCAGGCAGCAACAGTAGCTACAATGATTCTCAAATCTGTAATCTGATGCTGATTCCATTTTTAGACAGTCGGGGTGTAGACGCTTGTTTTAACCAGAAATATCACAAAATGGATTTGAAAATATTAATCTAAACGACAACAGTTAACTAGTTGAACTGTGAACCCCGAATTTAAAACGCTCACTTTTATCAAGTGATTTGTATGGGTGGACTTAAACAGCGGATAATGGTATAAATGAATAACTTTTTTTAGTTTTTTTGCAATGAACCTCTGTTTTGAGGACAGGAAAGTGGCGCACAAGTATGTGAATGAAATTTGCATTTGCTGTGAATGCAGCTTTGGTTTTAAACACCAACCACAGATGAAAAAATTGGTGTAGTGACCGGTAACAAATTTAACATGTATTGCGTACGTTCTAAGTATAATCGTTCTGGCTCAATGAAAAAATTCACTAGTCCTGCCCTATAATTAAAGGGTTAATTAAAAAAATATTCAATGTAGTCATTTGATCTTTACATACGTTAGTACAAAGATATTTTAGTTGTAAAAGTCTGATACGCCCACACCATTTGGCGCAGAATGTATTGAATGTGCATTTCGTTTGTCTCAACTGCTCTCCTTGCCTTTTTTCATGAACTGGTATTAAATAAATAACCTTTAACCCTTAATTGCATAGTGATGTAAATTTCCATCACTGTTTATTTAACTTTTAATAAATAAATCAACTTCTTCGCCACCACTATATTTATATAGAAATATTAATCCAGTAAATTTCCCGTGAACTATGTTGCTGAACAAACTTAAAAATCTATCTTAAAATTTCTGGTGTCTAATCTATACTAATATTATAAAAGAGTAAAGATTGTTTTTTTGTTTGTTTGTTTGTTTGTTTGTAAGGGGTAATCTCTGGAACTACCGAACCGATTTCAAAAGTTATGGTAGCAAATTGATGGTGACAACCCGTGCTCCAACATAGGCTATATTTTATGTCGGTGACACTACCCCAGGGGGGTGCAGGAGCGAAAAACGTTCTAAAATTGCGATGTTTTCTATACTGAAGCAGCTAGAAATTTGAAATTTGGCGTTGTAGTTACTTATAAGATGTAAATGCTCTCTAAGAACAAAATAAAAAAAATTCGAAATTTAAAAGGGTGAAATGAGCGAAAAGCGTTCTAAAAACATTCTAAATTACAATTTCTATGGAATCTCTAGAACTACCGAACCGATTTGAAATTTGGCGTTGTAGTTACTTATAAGATGTAAATGCTCTCTAAGAACAACAAAAAAAAAAAAAAATTCGAATTTTAAAAGGGTGAAATGAGCGAAAAGCGTTCTAAAAACATTCTAAATTACAATTTCTATGGAATCTCTAGAACTACCGAACCGATTTTAAATTTGGCGTTGTAGTTACTTATACGACGTAAATGCTCTCTAAGAACAAAATAAAAAAAAAATCGAAATTTAAAAGGGTGAAATGAGCGAAAAGCGTTCTAAAAACATTCTAAATTACAATTTCTATGGAATCTCTAGAACTACCGAACCGATTTGAAATTTGGCGTTGTAGTTACTTATAAGATGTAAATGCTCTCTAAGAACAAAAAAAAAAAAAATCGAATTTTAAAAGGGTGAAATGAGCGAAAAGCGTTCTAAAAACATTCTAAATTACAATTTCTATGGAATCTCTAGAACTACCGAACCGATTTGAAATTTGGCGTTGTAGTTACTTATACGATGTAAATGCTCTCTAAGAACAAAATAAAAAAAAAATCGAAATTTAAAAGGGTGAAATGAGCGAAAAGCGTTCTAAAAACATTCTAAATTACAATTTTTATGGAATCTCTAGAACTACCGAACCGATTTGAAATTTGGCGTTGTAGTTACTTATAAGATGTAAATGCTCTCTAAGAACAAAATAAAGTAAAATTCGAAATTTAAAAGGGTGAAATGAGCGAAAAGCGTTCTAAAAACATTCTAAATTACAATTTCTATGGAATCTCTAGAACTACCGAAACGATTTGAAATTTGGCGTTGTAGTTACTTATAAGATGTAAATGCTCTCTAAGAACAAAAAAAAAAAAATTCGAAATTTAAAAGGGTGAAATGAGCGAAAAGCGTTCTAAAAACATTTTAAATTACAATTTCTATGGAATCTCTGGAACTACCGAACCGATTTGAAATTTGGCGTTGTAGTTACTTATAAGATGTAAATGCTCTTGATAAAAAATGATGATAAATTTGGCTGATGGAAAAAGGCTTCATGGTGCAAAATAAAAATAAACTAAAGGGGAACACGAATAAATGTTCAAAAGGGAACACAAGTAAAAATCTTAAACCTGATCGAAATAGTGATTCCGTACCAATAAATGTTGGCCACAATAACAAACCACCTTAGCATCCCGAGCAACAACCTGAAATAGCTGAAAACTAAAAGTACATATTATAAAACACTTCATGCTAATTAAACAAAGAATAATAATACTTTAGAGATTATTCTCGATTAATTTATTTATATATAAAACATATTTTAAGGTTACACAATTAATAAAATATTTATATTTTAAAAGATGCATTCAAATTAATATATTTCACGGTTGTTCACACATCCTACATGTGGGCTAAATAACTGCGTTTAAATTATGAACATTTAAATCTTATATCATCCATGGACAATTAATTTTAATTAAAAAACATAGATACTTAATATTGGTACTGAAGAAAAGCTTGTTCTAGCAGAAAGCACATTTTTACACTGAAAATCATCTTACACTGACGAACAGAAGATTTCTTTTGAAGATTCACGATTATTACACTTTCACTATTTTTTAGATGTCGATCACATACTTAAAATTTGTAGACAGATTTTTCACACACAAACAAAATACACCTCTATTTCTTCACCTTATCACATATTAAAGTAAAACACAGAACTAACTAGGGTGGCTCCTCACACGAGAAAAAATCTCGAATGAATGGGATACCACCCTTCTTTCGCTTGAGACTTTATACCATCCAACACACCGCTCGTTGAAAAAAACACTAGTCATTCAGATGCGTTGCCATTCCGAGTGAAGGAAGCTTGGTCGAAAAATATCCGGTATTACCACTACCTTGCGCGCCGATGGAAGAAGATACAGCGAGAGAAATTCTTCGTATGCAGGCGTTCGCCAGCTGCTGCGAGTTTAGTAGCGATGTTGCGAGATGTTTGTTGGTGCGTTCGCTGATTTATAAAGGCAGATGCGCTGACACGGAAAGACAGTTCTTTTTGCATATTGCGCTGAACTTTAAAGGCTTTTTTGATGACTTGACTGAGTTGTGAAAGGGGTTTTTTAACATCTCCCCCCACCAACAGCAAAAAAAGAGGTGAACACTGTTCTGAAGAATAGTTGATAATTGTTGAAAATTGATGTGAAATGTCCTGGAGTATGCGAAAAAGTCAATTTCACAAATGCATACAGATGAAGAAATGTTCGTGAAAAAATTTTGCAAAAAGTCACTGAAAGTTTCACAAATGCACACAGATGAAGAAATGATGAAGAAATGTTCGTGAGAATTTTGCGAAAAAGTCACTGAAATTTTCACAGCTGCATACAGACTTAAAGAAATGTTCGTGAAAAAAATTAAAATTTTTATACACAATGCTACTGTAATCATTAGAATTGTATACACCACACATTATATGATACAAAAATTCAATAATTATATTTAACCAGCATGAATATGAAAATATTTACAAAAATACACACACACCAATAAATATAAACTACAGAAATACCTAGATTGCTTTAACTTTCTGCAATATATTTTGAGTTGTCACATTCAACATTTTCAAACTACTTTTTATTGTACCATATATTATTCAATTTTCTGAATTAAGTTCAATGAATATTGAAATTTACTTTGTAACTTAAAAAAGATTTCACAGATATTCTAAACAATCATGAAAATACATATGAGGAAATCATTCACATATTTTCCTTTTTGACTCAAATACAAAATTAAAAAGGTAAAGTTTAAAAAAAATATTTCAATAAATGTTATTCACTAGCAAAGTGATCAATTCTACCAGTATATTGAAAACAAACATTGAGAGAGAAGAAATAGAAAAAAAAAATTTAAAAATAGAATTTTGACTTGAGCATAGTATATATATACTTTGAAGTTTCCGAACATACACATATTTCACAAAAATATTAGAATCGCTACTCAATTCTTATTTACCTCAGTTTTGTTACAAATATTATCATTTAATGGTACTTTTGGAAAAATTTTACTGACATGAACTTTTTTTACATATTCATGACCATCTTCATTAATTTTTATCAAATAATTATCATTTCTCAATTTTTTGTCAATTACATGTGGTCCATTATATCTAGGTTGTAATGCAGTATGATGTTTAAAATCTACAAGAAAAACTTCATCACCAGGATTTAAGGAAGGTTTACTTCTGCCCTTCACATATTGTTGGTGATAATTAAAATAACTAGTTTCATTTTCCTTAACTAATTTTCTAGTTTCCTGAAAATGACTTTGTAATTTTGTTAGATATTTACTATATTCTTCAGCAACTTTTGGTTTTTCAAAAATATTTAGAGGTATATTGAGTTCTCTGCCCAAGAATAGTTCAGCCGGTGAAAATTGAGTTACTGCATGCTTAGAGGAATTATAATGAAGTTTAAAAAATAATAGTCTATCTGACCACTCGAATACTTGATCAGAAAGTGCTGCTATGCTGTTTTTCATAGAAAGATGAATTTTCTCGATTAAACCATTACTCTGCGGATAATAGATTGAACTCTTTCTATGCTTAATATCCATAGTCTTAAGATAATCTTCAAATTCATCTGAACGGAAATATGGTCCATTATCAGTCAAAATAGTCCTAGCGATCCCGAATTTGGAAAAATATATATTAAGTTGATTAATTATAGTTTTAGAAGTGGTATTGCTTAGTGGGATAGCCTCAAGATACCTGGAATAATGATCAACTATTGTTAAAATAAAAAATTTGTTGTCATGAGATCTAGGAAGTTTGCCTACAATATCTAAAGCTATTATCTCACCTGGAGCTAAATCAGCTTTTGGAATCATTTTAGTGACAGTATTTTTAGGTTTAGGTTTAACTTTTAAACATCTTTCACAATTGCTACAAAAATTTTTAGTGTCCTTAAACATTCCTTTCCAAGAATAGATTTTGCGAACAAAATTGTAGGTTTTTTGAGTGCCAAAATGAGGAGCATGAGCAACTTCCAAACAATCCTTAATTAAAGATTTTGGAATTAAAATTCTACTGAGATACTTTTTTTTCTTTAACGGCTTCTTGGGGAAAATTTTTACCATTACAATTTTAGTTTCTGAATCAATATA
The DNA here is from genome assembly GCA_963931845.1 of Maratus michaelseni. NCBI lineage: Eukaryota > Metazoa > Arthropoda > Arachnida > Araneae > Salticidae > Maratus > Maratus michaelseni. The sequence goes on from OZ007599.1 coordinate 112,997,549, forward strand.
ATAGTTATTTGCAGTTTCCTCATCATTATCATTTAATTTTTGAATAATTTCCCTAATAAATTCATCATTTTGTTGATTATTTACAATATTATTATGATCTAAATTTGAATTACTTTGAAAAATATTTATATTATTTACATTTAAGGTTTCATCTTTATATGCTCTAGATAAATAATCAGCAGGGTTAATAACACCAGGAATGTGATCTATCTCATAATTAAATTGATCCAGATATAGAAGCCACCTAGCTACAATCTCACTCTGATTGTCCAGTTCCATGTGATATGTTAATGATTTTGCATCGGTATATATGGTAAATTTTTTTCCATATAATTCTTCACGAAAATGCTTGACAGATGCAAATATTGCGTACAATTCTCTTTGGATGGAAGGATATCTAGACTGAGCTGGATTGAATTGTTTTGAAAAAAATTCAACAGGATAAAATTTCTCATTGTATTTTTGCATTAAAATTCCACAAAATGCAACTTTAGAAGCATCAGTTACTAAATACAATGGAAGATCAGAATTAATGTTTTTAAGAAGGGGTTTATTTAGAATTTGATCTTGTAAAATATCAAAAGCTTCCTGACACTCTGAAGTCCAGACAAATGGAACATTTTTACGGGTTAAATTAATAATTGGCTTAGCAATTTCAGCATATTTATAAACCATGTGCCTAAGATAATTTAAACAACCAATATACTGTTGAACTTGCTTTACATTTTTGGGTATGGGAAATTTTGAAACTTTGTTTACATTATCCTCTGAAGGAGAAAAACCATCAGCACTGACATTAAATCCTAAATAAGTTATTTCTTTCTGACAAATCTGAAGCTTTGCAGGGTCTAAAGTTAAGTTGAATTGGATGAGCTTATCGAATACCTTCTGTAACCAGGCTTTAATTTCAGATATGCTGTCTGCAGCGACAATAATGTCATCAAGAAAGAATTGTAAATTTGGTCCCTTTAAGCTAGATAAACATTTAGAAATTAGTGTATGAAAATATGAAGTTGAGTTGCGACTTCCAAAAGGTAGGACTTTTGGCTGGTAGTTACCAATCTCGCAGCAAAATGCTAATTTTTCCCTATCTTTTTCCTGCAATCTTATCTGAAAAAATGCCGACTTCAAATCAAGCACACAATAATACCTTTTGCCAGCAATACTGTGCAGAATTTCTGAAATTTTTGGCAAACATATAGTGTAAGATTCAGTGATGCTATTTAACAGTCTATAATCCACTACCATGCGAAATTTGATTTCTTCAGGAGAGGTGCCTGGAATTGGTTTCTTTTTGACAAATATAACAGGGAAATTATAACTGGAGGAAGAATGTTCAATTAAACCAGCATCTAACAATTTTTTAATCTCTTCTTGTGCAAACTGTTTGGCAATTTTTGGAATAGGGTATGGTTTAGTTTGAATTGGGAAATTGTGCATTAATTTAAATTCGGGTTTGACTGCATCAGTTGAACCAAGAGTTTTATAACTTTTAGAAAATACTTTAAAGTTGTTCATTAATAATTCCAAAATCTCCTTTCTCTCTTTTTCATCTAAATGTTTAAGATTAAAATCAGATTCTGAAAGTTCTGCCTGTCTCAAATTACTAATCTCTTCTAAATTTAAACTATTGATTTGAAAAATTTGGTCCTCAGTGGGTTGGATTTCCTCGTCATCTTCAAACATTTCTACATTTCCTAGTTTTTGACCTTTTCGTATATATGATGCAACATTAGTTTTATTCTCAACAATTGTCAAAATATATTTGTTGTCCTCAACAGTATGCAAAGAATTTTCAATATGGCACTTCTGCGAGACTTTTAATGGGGTTAACATGACTCTTTTAGAATTATGAATACCCTGTGGAAATTCCAATTTAATTATCTCAAATGAATTAGGTTTAATTTTAATGTTATTTATAGCTTTAGCAATTACATTAATTTGAGGTTTATCATTATCCTTAATTACAGTATTTTCTTTAATCTGCGGAGAAGTTTCTTCAAATTCAAAATGGGTTTTGTTGATGGAAAGTCTTTTATTGAATGTGTCAATTAGAATTTTGTTTCTCTGAATGAAGTCATACCCTAAAATTATTTGGTAGTTACAATTCCAGTTACTCTGAGTGACAAAAAATATGTTATGAAACCAACGAGTTTTCATTTTGAACTTTATATTGACTGCTGACAAATATGGGATAGTGGTATTATTAAGGGTCTTAATTTTGACTGCTCTAGAAATATGCTCAACTTTCGCTTGTTGCTTAATTTCTGCTAAGATGCCTGGTTGCACCAGCGAGAGATTTGCACCGGTATCGAGAAGAGCGGGTACCTCTAAATTACCAAATTTAAGCTTAATAATAGGAAGGTGATTTGTATTATTATCAAAATTACACGACATTACATGGAGATTTTCAAGATCTTCACAATTATTTTGAATTGTTACATTATCAAAATTTTGAATTTCATTTACAGAGTTTAAGTTTTCATTTAAATTTGAATTTTCTTCTACAGATTTTAAATTATCATTTACTTCTAAATTTTCCTCACTAGAATTTGAATCTGAATTGTTACTAGATTTTGAATTTTCAATTGATTCTGAATTATTTACAGATTCCAATAGATTTTCATCCCTAACAATTTTATAATTATTGGTCCTTGTAAAATGGGATCTATTTTTACTACAAGAACCATCTATAAGTTTAAATGATTTCTACGCCTATATGGGTGATTTCTACGGTTATTTCTATAATTGCCAAAATTCCTTCCACTGCTGTTACCTCTAGAAATAGGAATATGGTTGGGGTTATGATTGAAATTATTGCTGCGGGAATTTCTACCCTGTGGAAAATACCAACATTTTGTTGTCACATGACTTTTTCCACATATATGACATTGGACTCTTTCATTTTGACTTTGTCGAAAAGAATTGCTAGCATTATTTTCAGATTTTACTCTTTCCAATTCTTCCTTTAACTGTTGAATTTGTTTGTTACCCTCTAACTGGCTTTGCATTATTGAATTTAGTTCAAAGTTTTGACACATATTGTTGTTAATAATGACTTCTTGAGCCTCAAGAGCCTTTTCTACATTAATTGCATGTTTACATGCCTCTAAGTAATTTTTTGGACCTAATTTAAGGATTTCGACCTTAATTTCAGGCCTAACAGCATCCAAAATTTTGTTCAATTTGATGGAATCAATGAATTCATTTGAATCCCTAGTTTGTATATCTATCTTTGATAAATATTTTACTGCATAAGAGTTTATTTCATCAATTAAGCTCTGAATTAACTGATTTGGTTTTTGCCTGATGTTATTAAATTTTGATTGTATCTCATCAAATGGTTGACATCTTTTGAATTTTTTAATTAATAATTCAGCCAATTCATCAAAATTTTGAATGTTAGCTACCTGCGGGGAGTCAATTAGAAATTTTTGGGCAGCATCTCTACAATTTAATTTTAGAATTAAAATTCTTTTATTTACGGGCCAATTTTCTAATACTGCTACATCTCTAACCTGTCCGACAAAATATTCAACATTTTCATCAGAAGTTCCGCTAAAAGTGGGAATGGATGAAGCCAAACTTAAATCTATGATCCCTTTACGAGCCATAGTAAATAACAGAAATAAATGTCAAAATATAGACTTTTAAGGGAGAGGAGGGGGGAAGGGGAACTTAAAATTTACACATTCCTAACATGCAATTACACAATATCAATATTACAATACATATATAAAATCATAAATAGCTTAAGATATATAAATCATGCATTTAAAAAAATCACAGATAAAAATATAATAAATGGTGTGTATATTTTTGTAAAAATATACTCAGGAAGCTATTGTGGAGACCAGATTCTCAACCTATTAAATTTTACTTTTGCACGCGGCACCACCAGGTTCGTATCCTGGTCACGGCACCAAATGATAAAAAATGATGATAAATTTGGCTGATGGAAAAAGGCTTCATGGTGCAAAATAAAAATAAACTAAAGGGGAACACGAATAAATGTTCAAAAGGGAACACAAGTAAAAATCTTAAACCTGATCGAAATAGTGATTCCGTACCAATAAATGTTGGCCACAATAACAAACCACCTTAGCATCCCGAGCAACAACCTGAAATAGCTGAAAACTAAAAGTACATATTATAAAACACTTCATGCTAATTAAACAAAGAATAATAATACTTTAGAGATTATTCTCGATTAATTTATTTATATATAAAACATATTTTAAGGTTACACAATTAATAAAATATTTATATTTTAAAAGATGCATTCAAATTAATATATTTCACGGTTGTTCACACATCCTACATGTGGGCTAAATAACTGCGTTTAAATTATGAACATTTAAATCTTATATCATCCATGGACAATTAATTTTAATTAAAAAACATAGATACTTAATATTGGTACTGAAGAAAAGCTTGTTCTAGCAGAAAGCACATTTTTACACTGAAAATCATCTTACACTGACGAACAGAAGATTTCTTTTGAAGATTCACGATTATTACACTTTCACTATTTTTTAGATGTCGATCACATACTTAAAATTTGTAGACAGATTTTTCACACACAAACAAAATACACCTCTATTTCTTCACCTTATCACATATTAAAGTAAAACACAGAACTAACTAGGGTGGCTCCTCACACGAGAAAAAATCTCGAATGAATGGGATACCACCCTTCTTTCGCTTGAGACTTTATACCATCCAACACACCGCTCGTTGAAAAAAACACTAGTCATTCAGATGCGTTGCCATTCCGAGTGAAGGAAGCTTGGTCGAAAAATATCCGGTATTACCACTACCTTGCGCGCCGATGGAAGAAGATACAGCGAGAGAAATTCTTCGTATGCAGGCGTTCGCCAGCTGCTGCGAGTTTAGTAGCGATGTTGCGAGATGTTTGTTGGTGCGTTCGCTGATTTATAAAGGCAGATGCGCTGACACGGAAAGACAGTTCTTTTTGCATATTGCGCTGAACTTTAAAGGCTTTTTTGATGACTTGACTGAGTTGTGAAAGGGGTTTTTTAACAGCTCTCTAAGAACAAAATAAAAAAAAATCGAAATTTAAAAGGGTGAAATGAGCGAAAAGCGTTCTAAAAACATTCTAAATTACAATTTCTATGGAATCTCTGGAACTACCGAACCGATTTCAAAAGTGATGGTGGCAAATTGATGGTGACAACACCTGCTCCAACATAGGATATATTTTTTGTGGGTGCCACTATCCCCAGGGGGGTGCAGGAGCGAAAAACTTTCTAAAATTGCGATTTTGTTTATACTGAAGGAGCTAGAAATTTGAAATTTGACATTGTAGTTACTTATAAGATGTAAATGCTCTCTAAAAACAAAATAAAAAAAATTGAAATTTAAAAGGGTGAAATGAGCGAAAAGCGTTCTAAAAACATTCTAAATTACAATTTCTATGGAATCTCTAGAACTACCGAACCGATTTTAAAAGTGATGGTGGCAAATTGGTGGTGACAATCCCTGCTCCAACAGCCTCTTTAATAAAAAAAAAAACTATGCGTTTCTGACGACTGGGTTTTTCGCTAATTGTTGCCACAGATTAATCTCGGAAAATGAAACATTTGAAGTTACTGAAATAAAATAGTAGCTCGAAAAGTATTTGTCAGAAAATTGTTAGGCAAGCTGCGTTTGAAAGGTAAAAAATTGTATTTTTCTTGATATAAATTTCAAATCTAATGATTATGCCATTTTTCAAATATTGAATTTGAAAAATTACCAAATTTCACAATGGAGTATCATAGCGAAACCTGCATGCGTAAAAAGATAATGATAAGGGCGACGTGTCCTGGCGTGTATATTGGCTATTGCACGAGTCACAAATTATAGTAGCCTTATTATTCTGTTAAAATATAAAAGTTAATTATGAAATGTCAATATTTTGTTGGATTAAAAGTTCGTTATAAGAAATTGACCAGCGTAGCGGGTGTAGCTTGCTAGTATTTAATATATGTATAAAAAAACACAATTGTAAAAGAAAAACTTATGCAAAGAAGGGTTAATTTCTAAGAAATCGATATGAAAAGTGTTTCCAAATTATTGAATATTTGCGATTACAAAGTCTGCGAAAATGGCAGACGTTTTTAGCATATTCCAACAAAGTTGAAAATTGTAATTTACTTCGGTTTGTCTGTCCATCTTGCCGTATTCGAACTCTCGTAAATATACTGAGATTGCCCTGTAATTTTTATATGTTATTAACGTTTTGTTTAGAACGATCGCTATTGAAAATGAAGTGTGTAGCATTTATAGTTATTTTACAGTGACGGTCAAAAATATTCCGTTACATTACGGTGAATGGAAAAAATCGTTTCAAGTGCATTTTGATGATATTAAATCATTTGAAACATAATGAAATTAATATACAAATATCAAGTGTACTGAGACATGTTTTCTGTAAAATATGCGGTGCAAAGCATTTTTTATTCATTTACAGGGTCATACGCAAGAGTTCTGTTACATAATGTTCTACGAGGGAAATTCGTTTGCAGTATATTTTAAGGTTGTTACACTATTCCAAACATAATGAAATGTTTATGCATTATTGAGATTCACTATAAATTTCTTACTGAAACATATAGTTTGCATTGCATTTATCGTTCATTTACAGGGACACGCAAAATAATTATTTTACAGTACTCTCTATGCGCGATAATTTCTGGAAATGCGTTTTTAACTTTTGTTTGCGATTTTAAGTTTAACTAAATCTTTTCATAATACGTGGTGTGCATCAATTCTATTGATCATATACACATAGCTGCCAACTTTTACGCTTTCTTCCTACCACTAAAATTTTATAGTAAATTTTAGCTTTTTAAACCGCCGAAAACATGTCATTCATTAAGGAAAAATTTTCTATTAATTTTTAGTGGTAGCAAAAAAGCGTAAAGGTTGGCAGCTATGTATACAGGACTACACAAAATAATTCGTGAGTATTACTGACTATGAGAGTGAATAGAACTGTGTTATGCATTTTCCTGCTGCACTATATTTAGTATAGTAATAGAAGTTTGTGGAATACAAATAAATTCATTTACAGGACTACGCACAGAACAAGATACATTGCCGTTTCTAATTGGTAATTTGTGGAATTGTGTTTTAAGTTGTGTTATGAGTTTTCATCTTAATTAAATTTTAGCATTATAGGTAGTGTTTACAAAAATCTAGACAATATACACGGCAATGCAAAAAAAAATCGAGTACACTTCTATCTGTTTCAAAAAAATCCTAAGGGTGAATTTTCTAACCTAACTAAATTAAACATGCTATATATTTTGTGTGCAAATTTATTGATCGTATACAGTGCTACACAAAATAATTAGACTAATCATTTAGAAAAAAGTTATATGTTTTCTAATCTGCTTTGTTCACCCTGTTTATCCTAAAAGTTTCGTTACAGTTTTTTAACTGTGAAAGTAAGAAAGTGTCTCATAATATATGCTTAACGCATGATTTCTCGTTCCTGTTTTATAATGAGCTTATTTCAGAATAATTTATGTTACGTGAAATTTCATTCCATCAAACACTACTAACTGCTGTCGCACTTGAAGACAGATAATCCCAATGGTCAATTTCAGCCATTATAATCCATAGGCAGCCATACTTGCGAATCGTTTAGTGTAGCCCTGTATTTGATCTATAAAATTTATGCACACTACGTAATATGCATAAATTTAGTTAAACTTAAAACACATACAATAATTGAAAACCTACTTTCAGCAATTACAGGACAGTAAATGAGTGATAAATGCTATGCTCATCATATTTTACAGTAAGCATCTTATAGTGAAACTCAACAATATATATCGGTTTCGTTAAGTTTAACATCGTGTAACATCATTAAAATACAATGCAAATCATTTTTCCGCCGTAGACTATTCTATAATGGAAATCTTTCGTGTGACCCTGCAATTGAATTATAAATGCGTTGCACTTCATATTATACAGAATGCTTATTTTAGTTCACCTCATAAAATCGTACCATTTTCATTAAGTTTGAAATTGTGTAACATCAGTAAAATGCTATTCAATCATTTTTTCTTCATTAACCATAATGTAACGGAATGTTTTGAATGTCCCAGTAAACAACATGTAAATGCTACATATTTCAATTTCAATTTTGATCATGCTACGTTAAACCTCAAAAACATGTATCAATTATATGGCAATCCGAGCATATTTACGGTAGCTACACAACACAGCCAGACAGATGGAGACACTAAAAAACCGAAGTCATAAACAATTTTCAATTATGTTGTTAAGTGTTACAAATGTTTTTCATCTATGTTCAGTACACCTGACAATACATCCTGTCATCCGGTATTCCCTAGCTGATTCATCTGCTTATTTTAATCGTGACCAACGAAAAACACTGCCGGTTCATGACTTTTAACCCTTTCCGGCACAGACAAAGTCTGTTCGTAAAATGAGAAATTACTGACTGACACCGGAATTTACAGACGACTTTTTTAGAAAATATGAACTCCTTATTTTAAACTTTCATAGTAGAAACAAAATTTTATTAAAACATTCTTGGTGCCGTCTGCAAGTTTGGAATTAAAATTAGGTGTGCCCGGAGTGGGAACACTGTGCCGTAAACGGTTGAAACGTCACACGGAGTGGATCTTCTTTATACGGCGATTGGCATAAAACGATGGGCGGCGCAGCTTTGTACCAATTGCCGTTTAAAGATTATCCCCTCCTTGTAACGTTTTAAACGACATGAACCGACTGTGTGTATTGTTGGTCGTGGTTTAACAGGAAACGTACATTTGACCAAAAAAAAAAAAAAAAAAAAAAAAAAAAAAAAAAGAAGAAGAAAAAGAAAGAAGAACTCCCCATATATTTTAAAATCTTCAACTTGTCACAGAACAAACGGAAATAGCCATTCTACTGGAAATTATTTTTTTTTTCAATTTATATTAAACAAATAAGCTTATGAGGTTATCCATAATAAAATTGTACCAGACTCTTAAATTTTCAACACAAGCAGATATTTGGACATCCTATTTGTTTTTTTCGTTAGATCATACCTTATCAGGAAACCACGCCGTTAGTGTAATAACGAGAAAAGTCTAAATATGCAGCAATCGAAAGAGCACAGTGAAACGCATTTGTCCTCGTATCCCCGTTATCGAGACAGAAAGTCTTAAAATTTCATTATTGATTGATTTAACCCATTCGCTGCAAACCACGAGTATACTCGTGGTTGTCAACATTCAAAATAAAAGTGTATGATAAAAAAAAACCTGCCTTGCCACCACTATTTTAATACGTTAAAAAATATTTTGTTTAATGACAAAAACTTTGCTATTAAAGTTACCAAATATTATCTTTCAGAATTTTTAGTGGGAAACAAATTTCAGTAAAAATATCGAAGACTCCGCCCTCATAGTTTTGGCAGTGAATGGGTTCATAGGATGGAAGGCGTAGTCGATAGGATGGAAGGAGGGGTCATTACGTTTTAAACGAAACTACATCATCAAACTCCAGTCTGTTGTCCATTTACAGTTTATTGCGCCGCAATACTCCGACATGATTTGGTACGCTTTGTACAAGTCTGGGTTAGTGCAAACTGGGCCACTTTCATTTGAAACGCTCTTGCAATTTTGTTTTTCGCAGGAGGTGGACCATTGTAATCATTGCACTAGAATTAAGTTCATGAAATGTCCTTGGTGCCATTATTTTCTATGCTTCATACATTTTTAGCTCTCAGGATTTGATAGCCTGAGAGATAATGTGCCCACCCGTTCTGTATGTATGTACGTATGTACGTAACACGATAACTCTTGATAGAAATATCCGTTTTGCTTAAAATTTTGTTTATAAGTTCATTGTGATAAGGCACATTTCACTAAGCTCTTTCGATTGCTGATGCTTACTTAGATATTTTTCATTATTACACTATGGCGTAATTTCCTGGTTAGGATACTAAACCGAAACTCTTACTTTCAAATAATTTACCGTAATTTCGCGCATATGCACCGCGGCTTAATTAAGTCTTTTTCAAACCGGAAATTTTATTGAAAATATGAAGTCAAATATGTGCTAAGCAGAAGTAAGTCACATTTTATTTAAAATAAATTCTGGTAGGAAATGGAATTGTCTGATGTGTGGCGTATACGCGCGAAATTACGGTAGCCGTACACTGCACAGTGATGCTTACATGAATCAATTAAAATTTAACCTTTAATAAATAAATTCAGCTATTTTTAAAGAAAGCTATTCTACTTATGTAATCACAGAAATCTGCTTTTAAATAACTGGAAGAATTACTTTTTTCAATTTTGTGGTATCTAATTCTAATGTGTTTAAAAAAAACATACCTCCGAAATTAAAATTCGCGCAATGTAGGATTAAGAATTACGCAGGTTTAAAATTTGAAACTCATAATGTTAAAACCATTTTTATTCGTTGCAAAAAAGATTACAAAGCGGGTAGTTTTTTAAGCGTAACACAAAAACTACATGGTTGAACCAGCTTGTCTGTCTGGCATTTGTTCTTGCTCTAACTCGCGTAAATGTACTCGGATTGCTATACAGTTCATATATGATATTGAATCTTACAATGCCTTCTTCGGTATTAAAAATTAAGTGTGTAGCATTTATAGTTCATCTACAGGGAGACTCAAAATAATTACATTACATTACGGTCTATGGGGGAAAATCGTTTGCGGTGTATTCTAATGAGGTATCAATTTCAGACATATTGAAATTGATATATATCACTGAGGTGCACTACCAGATGCTTATTATAGAATATTGTTGGAATATCATTCATCGTTTATTTACAGAGACACTTAAAATAATTCGGTTACAGTACTGTCTATGAATAATAATTGCTGGAAATGCGTTTACAGTTGCGATACGGATTTTTAAATTTAACTAAATTTTTCCATATTGCTTGTTCTGTATGAATTCTACAGATCATATACCGAGCTGCATAAAAAATTCCAAATAATTTTTTGTTTATTGACGGATATTGTTGACGGGTAATTTTCAGCTGTGCTATATGTTTCCCACTTTTTGCTATACTACGTAGTACATATACAAATTTATAGATCACATACAAGGCTGTGCAGAAGAATTCGGATATTTTCCGACTGTTGGTGGTAATGGCTGAAACTGGGTTTTCAAAGGCGTTATGCATTTTCCAAATTCTTTACTTAGACTTGTACACTAACTTCCCATCACCATATTAAAAAAACAAAAAGTATGAATTTATGTGATTGGCTGATCTTCCTGCTTGAACGGTTCTTTTGAATAAATTAACAAAGCGTATGAAATTTATAGAAAACAATGAATTCCTTTTCTCAAATCCTCTGCCCTTTTTAGCTTCCGGCCAACACTCCTCTTCTCACTCACCCGAAGTGAAGCTCTTTAACTGTTTCAATTTGTATTGTTTCGTCAGCGCTGGTAAATTCCGGTGTTTTCCCATTGTACATTTTTTTTATATATTTATCAGTTCATATTATTAGTTTGTTTTATTTTCATTAATCTCTGTAAAGTAATAATTGTCAACTTGTTTAGTATTTCTATACCACTGTTCACTAACATTGTATGTTCTTTCCCAACCATCTTTTAAATTTACAAAAATTGTTAAGCTAAACTAATGTTTCCCCTTAGTACATATAAGTATGTAAAGCTACACATGGTTAGACACGTTTAGTTAAATAATTGTGCCCTTTAAGCATTGTAAAAACGGTCTAACCGTCAACACATTGCATGCATGTTAAAGTGAACAGTGGGTTTGTGTCGTCGCCCTGGGATTGCACTTATACTCTAAAGCTAAAGCTGGGTTCCCTGGGTGGTCATTCCTTGTCTACTTAGACACCATCTCTCATCTTTTTAAACTGTGAAGTTTTGTTAAAGTATTCCCAATATGTTAGGAAATGCTTCGTAATCCATGCTTGATGCATTATTTTTTGTTCTTATAATTTTTGTCTTGGCCGATTGTAACACATCGGCTGATAAGTTCCCACACAGATGGCGTTGCAATCGCCGAACCGATGCTTTTTTTAGTAAATACTAACCTTTAAAAGGTAGCAGAAAAAATGTCATGACGATTCGCTTTGTGGATAAAACGTTAGAGTGTGTTTAGTTGAACGACTTTGTTCATAAACAAAAAAACGGATAAACAAGAATTTCAAGAATTGTTATTTGATGTGAAAAAACACCGTTCAAACAAAAGCTTGACTTGATAAGCGTTATCCGGACACTGCACCAGGTAAATCAACCATTATTGACTAGTTTGCTGAATTTAAACGTGGTCGTACGACACCAGTGATGAACCACGCATAAGAGGTGGTTACTCTGAAAAACATAAAAAAAAGCCCACAAAATCGTTTTGGGAAACAATAAAGTTAAGTTACAGGAGATAGCTCAGACTCTGAAAATATCCAAGGAACGTGTAGGTTTTATTTTGAATGAACACTTGTCTATGAAAGAGCTGTTGTCAAAGTGGGTGCCGCGCGCGTTGAATTTTGACAAAAAACAACAAAGAGTCGATGATTCTGAGCACTGTTTGGAGCTTTTTCGTTATACAATTATGTTATTTATTTTTAAATTATTATTATTATTTATTTATTTAATTATTATTATTAAATTATTATTATTATTATTATTATTATTGTTATTATTAAATTATTATTATTGATTATTAAAGTTATGTTATTTATTAAAGTTATAAAGTGATAAAGTTATAAAATTATGTTAAACAGTTGTGTTTTCTTGATTAAACCTGGAACTTACTAGCCCATGTGTTACATAAAAGATTTTCATAAAATATGTCTTATGGAATAATTATATGTTTCAGACATAACAGACAAAATACTTTTTTATATCATCTAAATATAACTTGTTGAAAATGAAAAAAATTCATGCAAAATATAGGAATATGGGCACTAATGTATACAATGCAAAGGAACGTGACATATCTATCAAAAAAGTATTAATTCTGAACCGTTACTGGAAGATAAAACAAACATGCCCTAAGGATATGTCCTCACTTTCTATTAACTTTTCGTGTGTACATTCACTTGATTAAAGTGTAATATTAATAAAACCTTTAGTAATAATTGATTTTCTTCAAATTTACGTTTAATGTTTTTAGAGCTTGAGTTTATTTTATTTTATTTTTTTATTGAGTAAGAATTTTTATTATCAATTTCAAAAGAAGTGTTTTCAAATGTTTTGTAAATTAAATTAACTTAAAAAATTTAAAGCATGTTCATAAAATATTTCTTATGAGATAATTATTTGATTCAGACATAACAGTTACAAAATACTCTTTTATGTCATTTAAATATAACTTGTAGAAAATGAAAATTTTACATATACATGCATAGTTGCCAATCTCCGTTTTTTTAACTAATAAAAACGTACTTTGAACCAGAAAATTTGTTTAATTAAATGCAATTTACTTCTAGGTGATAGTCATTTGATATCTAATTAATTTCACTCATTAAATAAATTTCCTGTTCCAAGTATGTTTTCTTGATGTAAAAAAAGCCGTAGGGTGGCATGTATGGTATATGTTAGGAATATGGGCAGTAATATGTACATTGCAAAATAAAATGGCATATCTATAAAAAAAAAAAAAAGTATTAATTCTGAACAGTTACTGGAAAATAAACAAACATGCCTAAGGATAAATCATCACTTTCTATTAAGTTTTCGTGTGTACATTCACTTGATTAAAGAGTAATATCAATAAAACCTTTAGCAATAATTGATTTTCTGCAAATTTACGTTTAATGTTTTTAGAGGTTGCGATTATTATTATTTTTTTTTTATCTGTTTAGATAAATGCATCTTACTTCTAGGTGGTAGTCATTTGATATGTAATCAGTTTCACTCATTAAATAAATTTCCTGTTCGAAGTATTTTTTCTAGATTTAAAAAAAGCCGTAGGGTGGCATGTATGTATATGTTAGGAATATGGTCGGTAATATGTACATTGAAGAGGAACGTGGCATACATTGTTGAACGTGCATTGTTTTTATTTTATTAAAAAAGTATCAAAAAAGTATTTCTTCTGAACCGTTACTAGATGATAAAACAAACATGCCCTAAGGATAAATCCTCACTTTCTATTAACTTTTCATGTGTACATTTACTTGATGAAAGAGTAATATCAATAAAACCTTTAGTAATAATTGATTTTCTTCAAATTTACGTTTAAAGTTTTTTGAGGTTGCGCTTATTTTATTTTATTTTTTTTTTATCGAGTAAGAATTTCGATTATCCATGTCAAAAGAAGTGTTTTCAAATGTTCTTAAATTATATTAACAGAAAAAAAAATTAAGAATGTTCATAAAATATTTCTTATGAAATAATTATATGTTTCAGGCATAACAGATACAAAATGTCATTTAAATGTAACTTGTTGAAAATAAAAATTTTACATATGCATAGTTGCCAACATTTGGCTTTTTTAAACTAATAAAAACGTGCTTTGAACCAGATTTTTTTTTTTAATTGAATGCATCTTATTTCTAGGTGGTAGTCATTTGAAATGCAGTTAATTTCATTCATTAAATAAATTTCCGGTTCAAAGTTTGTTTTTATTTTATTAAAAAAAAAGCCGGAGGTTGGCATGTATGTGGAACATAGGCACTAATGTGTACATTCCAAAGTAACGTGACATATCTATCAAAAAAGTATTAATTCTGATCCGTTACTGGGAGATAAAGCAAATATGCCCTAAGGATAAATCTTCAATTTCTATTAAATTTCCCTGTGTACATTCACGTGATTAAAGAGTAATATCAATAAAACCTTTAGTAATAATTGATTTTCTTCAAATTTACGTTTAATTTTTTTAGAGCTTACTTTTATTTATTTATTTTTAATTTTTTTTTTTTTTTTTTTTTTTTTTTTTTATTGAGTAACAATTTCGATTATCGATTTTCAAAAGAAGTGTTTACAAATGTTTGTAAATTATATTAACCGAAATTTTTTTTAAAAAATTTATAAAATATTTCTTATGAAATAATTATTTATTTCAGACATGACAGATAAAAAAAATGTCATTTAAATATAATTTGTTGACAAAGAAAATTTTACATAAGCATGTTTCTCAACCTCTAGATTTTTAAACTAATAAAAATGTACTTTGCACCAGAAAATTTGTTTAATTGAATGCATCTTATTTGTACGTTGTAGTCATTTGAAATACAGTTAATTTCATTCATTAAATAAATTTCCGGTTAAAAGTATGTATTTCTTATTAGAAAAAGCCGGAGGTTGGAATGTATGTATATGGTAGGAACATGGGCGATAATGTGTACATTGTAAATAACATGGCATATCTATCAAAAAAGTTTTAATTCCTAACCGTTACTGTAAGATAAAACAAACATGCCCTAAGGATAAATCTTCACTTTCTATTAACTTTTCCTGTGTACATTCACTTGATTAAAGAGTAATATCAATAAAACCTTAGTAATAATTGATTTTCTTCAAATTTGCGTTTAATATTTTTAGAGCTTGCTTTCATTTTATTATTATTAATTTTTTTATCGAGAAAAAATTTAGATTATCAATTTTAAAAGAAAGTGTTATCAAATATTTGTAAATTAAATTAACCGAAAAACATTCGAACATGCTCTTATACAAGAGGTTTTCTTTGCGACTGCTTAGTAAAATAACTTAAAATAAAAGATTGTGTCATGCACATGGATGGCTGCCAATGGCGAATATATATATATATATATATATATATATATATATATATGTATGTTTAAAAATGAAAACACATGTGAAAGACGAAAGATAAAACGTTATAAAAAGCAATGGAATGGAAACTGGAGGAATTATATTTAAAATGCACTGTAAAAAATGATTGTCAAATTCACTGCATTTATTGCAGTAGATCGCAACGTAATATATCCGTATGTAAAAATATCGCAAATATAGCAGTAGATTTAACCAGTGTTTCCGATTTCAACATCCTTTCATGCGGACAACCAATCAGATCACATCGTTCATTTTACTGACCGGCGTCTGCGCACGCAAAAGACATTTTACTTTCCTAATCTGCGCAAAGAACTTCTACTTCTGCGTACGAGCTTTTTCCCGCGCAACTGCGAAAGCGAGCAAAATGGTGTGTTAACTGACGCTTACGAGTCCGCATTGTTTATATATTAATGTTTAATTACAAATAGTTTTTTATATTTGTATTAGATAAATGTATTTCTAAAGTAAGTTTGTAATTCTAGTCCAATTATCTAAAAAAAAATATATATATATTATCTAAATTCTTCTCGCCCTTCAGAATTGAAGTGTTTCTATTTTTAGTACTACAAATATATTCTCTTGCTATATATGTATTTACACATAGTATTATAATGAATATTTGATTAATTATATTTGAATAATTGTCTCAGTTTTGCCGCATTAAAAAATTTCTATTAATAAATTCTGATTTCTTATATAATCATATACAAAGCAGTAAAGAAATGTTTTAATGTTGGATTGAATTTCTATACATAAAATAATGAGTTCCAATGTTGTTCGTCAAACAAATGATGAACTTTATGATTATTCTAATAATCATTTAAAAATGAAAGTTGATTAAAATCAATGATTTAAAAAAAATATTGCTTTTAAAATTACAGCAGTTTTTGTGATAATTTGTACGGAAGTATGACTGTTAAAAATACTGAACTTTTTGTTGTAATTGCACGGAAAAATGGCTGTGAAATTTACTACAATTATAACCGTCGAAATGACGGAAAATATACGATAAAATTTACATCGAATTTTACTGTGAGTTTTACGTAAAAATTGCTGGCAACATTGCTGCCAGCAGTTTTTGCCGTAAATTTGACGGAAATTTTTTTACAGTGTGATGAAAAAGCAAAAATTGGAAAAGCAAAATTGGAAATCTATGAATATCTTATAGAATCTTCAGAAGGGCTTTATAAAAATATTCATAGTAAATATATGTTATTTCATCACATATTCTCAGCATTATACCTAAAATCGACAATATTAAGCCCCTAATAACATATATAAAAGAAACAAGAAAATTAATAACCGACATGAGGTTCAAATATTAAAATAAATAAATAAATATGCAACTGAAGTAGAAATTAGATAAATAAACAATTATTCAACTTAAATAGTAATTAGATCATAAAATAATGTTCAAGGCTCACCAAATAAGACAAATGGGACTGTAGATGGAATAAGATTGTAAGTACTTGACAATCAGCCAGACATCAACTCAAAATAGCTGCAATATCTATGCGCAAACATTGCTGAGAAAATATATATATACTAGCTGACGCGCCCGGCGTTACCTTGACCCGTGCTAATATCCTTAAATAAACCCCAAATTTGTATTATTTTATATCTTTAACCCGATTTGTATGAATTTATTTATTTGTAAGTACAAAATTGCGAAAATATAACTGATAATTAGTGATAAAACTGCTCCTAAGAAAACATTTTCTTCTTTTTTCACGTAGGGTTTTTTCATAGTTAAAAAAAAAGTATTTTTTGTAGTCCAAACTCTTTGAAACCTTTAATGGTTATACATATAACGGTTCTACATCCCGTGTAATACAGGGTTCGTACGCTTTTACCACAATTTTTTAATTTAATATTTAAATAGCAGAAATTATAGATACCACGTTTAAATGCAGGATTTGTAAAACTTTTCTGCATTAAATTAATGCGAAAAGTTGTATTAAAAATTTTTGGTAAAAACGTACGAACACTATACAAGTTACGTCAGAAATATTGTTATTGAGTTGCAAAATAAATACGTTTTCTTCGCGCTTTTTTTTTTTCGTTGTTGTTTTCGCATCGGGTACGTTAACACAAGGAAAAAAAATAATTTTCGGTCGCCCGAACGTTCTGAAATTTCAGTAGTTTACAAATATAACTCTATCAAAGTCCTCTATAAAATTTTGAGAAAGTATATGCATATTAAATAGTGAAAACTTTACCCGGATCAGAGCTTGGCCACGCAGAAACACCCCGTCATTATGCGTTTTCGTCGAAATTTTCTCAGATTTTATTTCTTCTGTTCCGAACTTTTCGAAATTGTTGTAGGTGATGTAAATCTGGTCTACCGAGATGCTGTAAAAAGATTCGTTCGTGTCAAAATAAGTTCGTATAGTTACTTTTAGCGTAAGAAAAGAAATTGTCTCGTGGGGCGCGAAAGGGGCTGCGTTCGCCGGTATTTTTGAAAGGGTTAAAATTTGTATTTTTTAAAACCATATATATACTGTCGATTATAAAAACGTTTCGGTTTTAAGAGCGCATTTTTGGTTTGTTTGTATCTCTAAAATTGCTTGCTTGACGGGCGTTGCCGTAATGATACAAATATCCACACGTTTCCTAACTGTAGTATATGTTAGAACACTATGTACTAGTTGACCCGACAGGCGTTGCCCGGGCCCATGATAATATATTTTAAAAAATCAAGGTTTTATTATTTTATATCTTTTACCCGATTGTGTATGAAATGATACTTTAAAATTCAAAATTCTCGAAAAAATATTGAGTTTTAGTTATAAAAGCGCTCCTTTTCTTGTTCTTTTTGTCCGAACTCTTTGAAATATTTTTTGGTTATAAATAAAACGGTTTTACAGCCCGTATAAAAATTTCGTGAAAAAATATTGTTATCTAGTTGTAAAAGAAATGCTTTTTCTCGTCTTTTTGTTTGTTTGTTTGTTTTCGCGTCGGCTCCTTTAACATAGCAATAAAAAACAGTTCACATATGCCGACCTCTTTGAAATTTCAATCGGTTATAAATATAACTGTATTCCAGCTCTCTTTAAAATTTTACGGAAAAATCTGCATATTTAGTAGGGAAAACATGAGTTCTTTTTTTAAAAAATCTTTCATCGTAATGGCCATATTACGCCATCCGTTTTCAATCAATCCTTTTCAATCCCCCTAGGCTAAACAGATGAGGGCTCAACTCTTTTCCCAATTCTGAGGGTAGAAGCCTTCGAAAAATGTAGAAGCATGGTGAAAGAGACGATTTTCGTGTGGAAAAGAGAGTGTGAATTTGACAGAATGCGCTTTTCGCTTTAAGTATATAGATTATATAAACAAATCTTTATATCCTATGTAGGGCTGCACAAAAGAGTTCGAAAACTTCTCCGACTATTGACGCAATTGCTGGCATTGGGCTTTCTAATGTGTTATGAGTTTTCCTAATTATTTACGTAGACATCCTCTTTCACTATATTATACTGTGAAGTTTTTTTACAGTATTCAGAATGTGTTGGAGGGTGTTTCATAATCTATGCTTGAAGCATGATTTTACTTTTTTTAAAATTCAAACCACTTTTTCTAAACAAATATCTTTCACTTTCAATTTGGCAACATATGAAAGAGAAATCTTTCACAAAATTAATTTTTCGACAATAGTGCTATGAATATGAAATAAAAATATTTCTAATGGCAGCCTTGTTATGAATATATCTAGATAAGATTAAGCTGCTTTATTACAGCAGAGCGTCTGAATCATATTTGTTAATGACTATTGGAGGGGGGGGGGTTATTCTGTTGCAAAAATGTTGAAATAAGTAAGTGCAAGTGTTGAGTAACAATCTTTGCTTATTCAATTACAGAATGGCTGTCAATAAAGCAGTAATTACGGTTAGAAATTTCTGGTATATATTTTAAATATTCATATTTAAATATTCAAAAATATTAAGGATTTACGAAAAAACTGGTGTGAATGAGCACGTTCAGTAGCAAAATTCGTGGCTTTTTTCTACCATTATTTACGAAACTAAGATTTCCATTATAACGTCGATTTTCTGTGAATAAATATATCACTTTTTACAATTAAACAAGAACGAAAAATCATGCGTCAAGCATAGATTATGTAACACTTTCCAACGCTTCCAAAATAATTTTACAAATCATACCGTTTAATAAGCAGAAAGATAACATCTAAGTAAACAATTTGAAAAACACCTAACACATTTAAAAACATAATTTCAGGAATTTCCAACGTATACAATATTCGGAAAAATATCCGAATACTTTTATTCAGCCCTGTATATGATCTATAGATTTGTATATATACTACATAGGATGGCAAATTTTAGTTCAGTTAAGAAACGCGTAGCACAATTTAAAATTCTCCTTCTCGAGTTTCTGTCAATAAACGGAAATGTGTTCGCGAACTTTTGTGCTTCCTTGTATATGATCTACAGAATTTATACACACCACGTAATAAACAAAAAGCGAGTTAAATTTAAAATCGCGTTCAGTAACTGAAAACGCACTTCCAGGAATTATTGTTAACAGACAGTAAAGAATTCATTTGTGTGTCCCTGTAAATGAACGATGACTGCTATACACACAATATTCTGTAGTAAACCTCTTGTAATGCACCTTGGTGATATATATAAATTACAATGCGTTTAAAATAGTGAAACATTATTTAAATAAACCGCAGACGATTTTTTCTCCATAGACGTAATGTAACGGAATTCTTTTGACTGTCCCTGTAAATTAACTATAAGTGCTATCCACACCCTATTCCATATTAAGCTTCTTGTAATACACCTTAGTGATATATAACAATTACAATGTGTTTGCAATTATGTAACATCATTAAAATAAACCGCAAATGATTTTTCCCCACAGACCGTAATGTAATGGAATTCTTTTGAGTGTCCCTGTAAAAAAACTATAAGTGCTATCCACACCCTATTCCATATTAAGCTTCTTGTAATACACCTTAGTGATATATAACAATTACAATGTGTTTGCAATTATGTAACATCATTAAAATAAACCACAAATGATTTTTCCCCATAGACCGCAATGTAACGGAATTCTTTTGTGTGTCCCTGTAAAAAAACTATAAGTGCTACACACTTCCGTTGAAATAGGGAACGTGCTATAGATAACGACAATAACATATAAAAAATGCAAGGCAATCCGAGCATATTTACGGGAGTTAGAGCACGGACAGACGGCAGACGGCAGACGGCCAGTCAAACCGAAGTCATAAACACTTTTCAACTAGGTTGGAAAGTGTTAAAAAGCGTTAAAATTGTCAGCTATGCATAGAGGTTTGAACCCTTATTTAACAGGTTAGCGGTCAGCATCATCATTTCAGGACAGTTACAAATTCTTTTTACATCAGGTGTCTGCTTTAAAATGAACTGTTTCTAGTACAGGTTGTAATTTTAAAACTAAATGGTGGATCGCTTATAATTCGTGTTTTACTCACTCAGGACCATTTATGTACTACAATATATGACAAGCAATAAAATAATTTAATTGGAATTAATTTGTACATTAACCGGTTAAGGAAAAAAATAATAAATGTATGTATTTTAATTTCTTCTTTTAATATCCATGTACCAATTATAATAATCAAATGTTGTATTTAGAGTTAGCTATTATTTTGATGAATTCAATTTGAAACGATGCATTAAAAGCATTTCTCAAATTACTGCTCTGTATAAAATAAAGTGAAAGATTGCTCTAAAGCCTTTTATCCTAAGGCATTTTTTTTTTTTTTTTACTCAGGGTTTTATAAATATTACACTTATATCAAGTGAATGTCCACACGAAAATTACTCGAGAGTTCGGAAATAACCTTAAGGCTTGTTTGTTTTTATCTCATTCTTACGGTTAAGACTTATTACTTTTAGGATAGATACGAAAAGTTTGTTTTCAGTGTACACAGTGGTTTTTATGTATATATTATTTTCTAAAAAAAACTTACATTCTCATAATGTTACTTTTAAAACATATATAAATATATATGCAGGGTGCGAACAGTTTTACCACAATTTTTACTTTCTTCTATCTTTACAAGAAGAAAGTACAGAATTGATGACAATTTTCGACTTCCAGTTTTCGACGGATTTATATATTTTAGACGGTCCTGAACAAGATTTGACTGTTTTTAGAAAACGTCTGTGCATCTGTGACCCTGTCTGTCTGTCTGTCTGTATGCGACAGAAATTTTGTAGGCGCTCTATCTCAAGAAATAATGCATGAAATTTAATAAAACTTTATATTCAGTTATTCTATGATAAAAATTGGTGCTGATTAATTTTTGGTGAAAATCGCCCAACAGGTGGAGCTTCTATGCTGCATTTTTCGCGATTTCCTCAATAGCTCCATGTCAAGAGCGAATGCACGAAATTTCATAAAACTTCATATTCTGTTAGACTTTGACATAAATAGATGCAGCTTACGTTTTGGTGTAAATAACCCAACAGGTGACGCTCCTATGCTACTTTTTTCATTATTAACACGATAAATATATCTCAAGAGCTAATGCACGATTTTCATCAAACTTCAGATTTAGTTAGAAGTTGACATAAGTTTTTGTTGAGAAGGTTTTGGTCTAAATTTCCCAACAGGTGGCGCTGCTGTGCTGCATTTTACAGGATTTACACGATTTTAGCAATAGTCATATCTCAAGAACTAATGCACGGAATTTATTAAAACTTTAGATTCAGGTAGACTTTGATATAAATTGATGCTGATTTTTTTTAGTGTATGCGAAACCTGTGTGCGATAGAAGATAGTTTTGGGATTGACACATCCGACTAGTTTGTCTTACTTAACAGTAGAAAAATATTAACCATTCTTTAAATAAACGAAGTGATTGCTAATTCAGCAATTTAAATATTAAATAGAAAATTTCTTAAATTAAATAACGGTGACACACCCCTTGGAAATTCAAAGCAGTTGGCACAGTTAGTATATATTTCACAAAAAATGATTTGTGGTAAATATTTTTATGGGAATCTTTGACGTACACATCTTTTTAAAAGCTATAATCCAAATATAATTTATTAAATTTACAAGAGATGTTCTAAATGATTAACATAGATAAAATAATGTTTATAAAACAACGGAAGCTTTAAAATATGCTATGCAAAAGTATGCCGATTTTCTTACTTTATAAAATTAAAGATCTTAATAAAAACGTATCTATAAGAATTTTATAATTCTGAATTTGTTTCCTTTTAAGCTTATCTTGATATCAAACTTTAAAGAACATCCTACTTAACGATGATTAAATGAATTTTGAGATATAAGAATTTTCATTAAGGCAACGGCCAGCCATACTGTAAATCTTTCAGAGTACGAGCACTCTTACCACAATTTTTGAATAATTATTTTTGCCTTATTTAATCTCGAAAAGTGTTACAAATTCTGAATTTAAACGCGGTGATTGCGTATTCTGCTGTATAACTCTTTGTGACTCAACAACTTTGATTTGAAAACTATTTACTCAGATGTAACTATAGACACTTTTAAGAATATAAAAAATAATTTAGAAAATTAGAACATAAAAATAAAAATTTATTCATTAAAATATACTTTTTTCACATCTGCAATAAACAGAAAATTACATACGTCTCAAACATATTGTCAAGTTTTTAATACAAAATTGTAAAGTATACGAAATTACTTTTGTAAAAAATCTATTTTTGGATATCTCCAGTCCTTTTAATTAAAAAAAAATCTATGAAGTTTATTTTGGCAATAATGAAGCAAATCTGCTAAAATGACCTATAAATTTTGGCATGAAAACTTTACTCGGTATCGCCATCTGTTGAGAATTATATGAACAATTTATATGAACTACTGTGGTGGGCGATAGCAGCGATAAATAAAATCATTTTTAAAGCCCACTGTATAGGTATCACTGACTTTTGCGTATGTTGCAGATATGCAACACTGTGATATAAAGAGTTAAGTATTAAATATAATTTTTTATGTGAAATATTGGTGGTAGATTCCTTGAAATTCCATGAAGTGTACTACAGTATGGTGACTGATCAGGGAAATAAAGTAAAAAAAAAAGTATACACCAGCATTTTGTTACAGAAAATTTTGCTTTATTTAACCACGCGACCAAATGAGACAAATTTGTCTATATGAAAATACTGGTACATACCCTTTTTTACCTTTCCCCCCCCCTAATCTGTTGCCACCGAAGTGAAGCAGCATTGGGCACAGTCAGTAGCCATACAGATGACGGTAAACGACCACTGCGCTGTTGTTACTTTCCATGCAGTATTCCAGTAATATTCAAATAAATACCATAATTGAATTTTTAGTACCACTTTATTCGAATAATAATAATTGCCTTATAAAATTACATAAATTCTGTGAGTACATACTGCGTACATTACAAAACGAAAATAGTGATATTCAAGATTCATTTGTAGTGTTTTCCTTTCAACTTTGCTTCAATATGGTTACCCTAGACCCTAGATATAGCTACCAAACTTCCATTTTTTTTTCAAGTCAAATAAATATATATTGAACAGAAAAATATTCTTGTAAAATGTGACTTGCTTCTACAAAGTAGTTGATTTTATTTGTTGAGTAAAATTTCTGCTTTTATTTGAATAATAAAAATCCGGAATGTTAGCATCTATGCATATATCTGGACATAAAATGAACATAAAATTGATTGAAAACATTTTATATATTTAAAGCTCAGAGTAATAAATATTTAAAGCATAAGTGATATTACTCAAAATATTTTGAAGGAATCTTTTAATGTACCTTTTTATGTTGATGAAATGCATCGACTATTCCGGGGAATTAAGGCTAGAAAGGCCACATTTATCATTTTGACCGGTACTAAATAAATATATATCAATTCGAACAATAAATTTCTTCATAAAATAAGTTAAATATGTACCACACAGAAATAAGATAAATAAATAAGTTAAATAGTTCTAAACAAAAATTCCGGAGTAAAATGTTTTTATATTTCTTGAGTAAAATTTCCTGCTGATCTAGCGTTAGATTTATTGCTTGTACGAAAATATAAACAAACGGTAGGTGGAAGTCAAACAATAACAAAGTAAAATGTCTTCAAATAACAAAAGATTCTTGTTTAGTTTGTATTATCGCGTCTTAATTTTTTGAAATAACATTTCCCGGAGATAAAGTTTGATCGTGATGTCTCAGTAAGTATGAGTCAAACAAGAAAATTAGAAAAGAGCTAATTCACTAAAGCCGATCGCTCTGGTATTTTGTTTAATTGGTATTTGTGGCTGTCAGTTTATTTTGTTTAATTGGTATTTGTAGCTGTCGGTTTATTTTGTTTAACATTTCGCCTACCAGACGGGTTCAATGGACCCGACAGGTGCATTGAAAATGACTATTCGAACGAGAATTTGTTTCATAAAATAAGTTAAATATAAACCAAAGAGAACTAAAGTAAATAAATAAGTTGAATACCTTTAAATAGAAATTCTGGTATGAAATGTTTTTAATCAAGGTTTAGTAAAATTTTCGGTAGGTCTAGGGTTAGTTGGTATTTGTGGTTGTCGGTTTATTTTGTTTAATTTTTGTTTGGGGCTACATAAAACATAACAGAACTGCATTACTAATTGAATGCATGATACAGATTTTTTCTGATAAAAGATTACCAACGTTTCATGAAAAAAAATTAGAAAGGTGGAACTAAAGCCCTTTACCCCACATGTGCATATTATTTGTCATTGGATATTAATCGTATTTGGATATTATTTTTATTTGGGTATTACTTTGGATCGCATTTGGATATTATTTGTCAGCGTTCAAAAGGTGTTAGCCCCTTCAGGACAGGTATAATTTATAACATTTTTTTTACCAGTACTTCGGTATATATTTTTCGTCTTAATTAATCCTAAAATTCTAGATTTGAAACGGCAAGGATTATGCGTGCAAGATTCTGATACTGAAAAAGAAAAACCATAAGCACCCTACATGGACCTCATTCGTGACAGGGTTTAAAGGGTGTGACAGGGTTCATCATGAAGGGTTTAAAGAGCTTCTAAAATGAGTATTGTTCTGAAGAAACCAGACTAAAATTAATTTTTACAGGTAACGTTACTGTGGGCAGGCCTCGAAGCTCTCTTTTCTCAAAAGGTTCTCTTTTAAAAAAGACCAAATCAAAATGTCGTCCACCGCAATTTCCTTTCGAAAAGCTTCGTTTAAGATTTATCTTGCAAGTATTGTAGAAAATCCCTTGGTAGTCAGCTTTTTCTTGCAAATGATATAGTAATCTACTACGAAAATAATTTTTTTAAAAGTTGTGGTGGCCAAATAAAAACAGACTACTCTAGGTTTGTGTGGGGTGGTGTTGTTAGGGGGGTACTATTTTTTATTTGAGATTGTTGCAGTGGCACCACTTATTTTATATATATAAACTCGGTTTATGGCGTCAGGTGTCGCCATCCGAAAAATCTACAAGGAACTACTCCATTTCCTGTGATCATGGGTCCATTCCTCCTCCAGACCTCTATCCCTCATCGCTTTTTTTATATCGTCTGTCCTGTAGTTTTGTGGTCTTCTTCGTTTTCTTTTTTGATTTGTTTTATAATTAAATGCGATTTTGGGTGTCTTTCATCGCTCATTTTTAAACATAACCATATCAGATTAATTGCTTCTTTTGAAGATAATCTAACATGGTTCACTTTATTTTCACCATTTTCTTGATTCTTACCACTTTTCTTAAATGGTATAATTCGCCTTGTTTTCGCCTTATTAAACCTCCAATTAAATTCGGTGAGTTTTACTTTCTCAAAAAGCTGTTGGTAATCAAGAAAAACTAGATTAAAAATAAGCAGCTTACTTACAACACTGTTGTAGGGCAGTGGCGGATCTTCAAGGGATTCACAATCACTTTACTACCAGAATTTTAATATATAAAATTTGGCCTTAATTAATTATGGAGTGGTCTAAGATTAAACATTGAGAAATTTTGTTTTCAAAAATACTATTAACCCCTTTATCGTCGCGCCCGAAAAGTGTAGGCTACTTTTTAAAAATTCAGATTGCTTGATTACCACCAGTTTTTTTAAGTAGAAATATTCGTTTTGTTTAATAGACAGATAGAATAATGCGAGAATAAAGCCAATTACACTATTTAAAAAAACTGGTGGATATCAAACAATTTGAATAAAACAGACGTAACCTACGCTGCCCGTGAATGTCTCGGGCACGAAGATTAAGGGGTTAATAAAGTGGTTGTGAACCCTTTGACGAGACGCCAGTGCTGTGTGTTAATGTTAATATTCTAAGAATCATTCTTGAAGTAAATTTCATACTTTAATTTTCCTAGAGGTAATGGGACGTATACGTGACATCCGTCCTAAAGGGTTTAAGAGATTATTCTAGTCACACAAAGACACTCTTAAGCTAAAGTTAAACCCGTGACCGCATTCATTACAAATTTGTCGTTTGCATTTCAATATTTTTAAACGATTTTTATACATAGGATACCTGAAGTCGATGTCTAACCACGTACTACTCTACGTTTTTTAGATTTTTGTTACAGCTTCTTTTTTTTCTGAGGATACGTTCAGTTTCAGAATAAATTCCCAAATTGAAAATAACCTCATAAAAAAATGCAACCGAAAACAAAACGTAAAAAAAAATGAAACAAGATGAATGTAACCATTTGGTTACCGGCCAGAACTGGCGACTATTTATATTCTGAATCGTACCACAATTTCAAAAATAACTAGATTTTTCTTGAAGACCTTAAAGATATTTGGATGTATAGGGTGGCGACAGATCAGGTAAAATCCATTGCACATTAAGGCTGAGCAGATGAATGGGAGAAATTTCGCAAGATGAAAACAACACCCTCTTACGATTGTCTTTTTGCATGCTGGAAAAGGAAAAGGTTAAACCAAAAAAATCACAAAGTGAAATTTAAAATTATTAATCGAGACGAAGGCCGTTATGCAGGTCAAGTGTGGACCATGAATTTATAACACACGCTTCTGTAAAATCAGTGTGTTGGATGGACATAAATGACGAATATTGGGTAGGAATTAACAGTGGCTGTTTTCTTTAATTTCACGACGAACTTCTCTTTCGAAAACTCGCCGCAAGAGTGGAAAGTGGCGTTCATGTACGTGTAAAAAAATTGCATATTATGCGCACGCTGTGCTTTGGTTTTGGCAACCGGCTACAGGAGAGGAGACGTTTTTGCGCACTAATACATTCAATACATACTGCGCGCGCTCTAAGTATAATCGCTTTGGATCAGAGAGAAAAACGTCAAGAAAAAGGAATAGTACCAGAATTTTCTTAGAAAAAATCGTCTTACGTAGTCGCACGCAGAAATAAAGCGAATTTTTCTTATAAGAAAATACTGGGGTTTCTCCGTTTTTTGCTTGATCTCTCGCCACCCTGTTGTAGAGTGTCTTTGACTAATTCCAGATATTCTACAGAGTTACATATGAAAAATTAACATGAGATAGAAAGGTGCTGACGTCATAGAAAGGGAAAATGGAAAATTACAATCAGTCGGAACGAGTTTCTCCCAATTGGAATCCCGCAAACGGGGATAAAGGCAGAATTGCCGAAAAAGATGTCCCAATCATTTCCATACAGAAATGCATTACAAATACAAATTGAAATTAACTTCCTAGCAGAACCTGTGCAACAGTTGGAAATTTTAATTTGGCAACCCACCATGCCAGAATAAGCTGTTAGAAAATTAAACTTTACAAAAAAGGTCAATTACATACATATAATTCCTAACAAATTAAAAGAAATTAAATTTTCTTGACAGAATTAATACGTAACAAATTTAGAAATTCCTGATAATGAAAAAGTAAATAAAAAGAGATTACTGAAAGAAGTAAAAGTGACTAGATATTTTAGTAGCTTGAAGTTTAACATTCGAGATATTATCAATGAAGTTCAAAAAATGTTTGGAAGGATCATTGATTTTAGCAATGAATTCGAGAATATTCTTAAGCGAATTTTGTTGTTTCAGCAATAGATGAGATATGTTCGCTTTTTATCTCGGCGAAAACAATGAATGAGATCTTCGATCTTACTTATAAGCTCAAAAATCTCGTACAGGGGCTGTGGTTCTATTACCGGATGTTGAGAGGAAGGATGAGGCCCTTTAGATTTGCGAAGGAGGGGGGTGTAATATATATATTATTGTTATATTATTATCTCTTCTTAAGGATCTAAAAAATTCAATTTCGATAACAATTTGGATTAAGCTGAAAACGTTAAAAAAAAGCTTCCAAAGCTAATTGCTGTGCACAAGAATACGGTAAAGAAGTAGAATTTATCTTGAAAATAACCTAGTATAAGAGTATAGAAGAGATTATTTTTCAAAAAGTGGTATGAATAGAATGATAAAATAGCCCACTGTGTCCCAACCTTTAACCCCTTAAGTACCATATTCAATTTAGTGATAGTATGCTGAATACCAGATATTGGGTAGTTCGAGAAGTTCCTTCCGTTTGGGAAAACCAATTTGTACCGGAAAGTTCTGCCCGTCAATTATTATACAATAGATATCGGAATTAATGTCTAATAACTGAATGATAGAATTTTACGGTACGAATTGGTTAGAACATTGCAATCCGGACTTAAAAGGAGGGCGTACGCACATACGTCTTGGTCAGTGGCGTAGCCAGGGAGGGGGGGGTCCAAATGCTCTGGATACCAGTAATATTTTAAAGTTTTCTTCACCTTGATTATCGTAGAAAGTTCTCCTGATTAGAAAAGGTAAAGAAAACTTTACAAAATTAGTGGTGTTCAGAGCATCTGGACCCCCCACTCTGGCTACGCCACTGGTCTTGGTATTGCAAATGAATAGTTAATGACGTACGCAGGTACATCGTGGTGCTTAAGGGGTTAAACAAATGGCTAAATATCATTCTGTATAAAGATGCTCAACTGGCGGGATGATTCTTACCCCTATTATCAAAAGCGACCTAATTTTTAATTCAGAAATTTAGAATTCATACCAGAAATTACGAATAGAATTTTTTCTGTACTTAACCCCTTCGCGACGAGCGCCCTTTACAGATTTTTTTAATCTCTTACCACCGGTTTTTCAAAACAGAAATTTGCGCCTAATTGAATCGCAAAAATGCTAAGATTAAATAAGGAAAATCTTTACAATAAAAATTAACTGTTGGGAATAATGAAGGATTCTGACCATCTTATGCGTCACGTATACGTGTCGCTCGTCCCCAACGGGTTAATGACAGACATTTCCTTATTAGGAACAATTAAAATTATACTTTCCGGATTTTCCGGTGTGATTTCCGAATTTCTTAATACAAAAGGAGGCCAAACTGGCAACCCAGCACCCGAATTTATTCCTATTTCATCACAGACCTTCTGCGATTAAATAAGTTGGAGATTACTGTTCGAAAATTGTGGTGACAGGTGGCTCGCCGTTTGGACCTCTCTAGTATAAAGTAATAAAATAAATCAGATAACTTTTCAAATGTCCTTCAAAGAAACTACGTAAAAATTTTGTATATACTCCATAGCTGCCAACTTTTACGCTTTTATCTGAACATTATTATTAAATAGAAAAATATGCGGTTAAATAAGTCAAATATTACTTTTTAAAAATACTGGTTGCAAAAACACGTAAACGGTGGTAGGTTTAACATACTCGTATATGTAACCAAATATGTATTATGTATGCATTTGTTTTAATTAAAATAAAAGATTTTCTAAAATACACTAATTATTCCATAAAATTAAAGAATAGTTCTAAATTAGACTTGTTAATTTTCTCATGCATCTTAACGTTCATCTTTCGTTACTTTTAATTAATTCATGTGTTATAGTATCTTGCTAAAATGCGGCCGGGCGTGAAATTTGTTTTAAATAAAGGCAATCATTAATTTCCTCTTTTTAAGTCATAAATGTTAAATCTTTTATGGGAAATTATCCAAATGAGTAAATTTGTTGCTTCCCTCAATGTTAAAGTTCATGAAAGGAAAACTTTTTCTTTCATAGAGTTTAAAGTATCTCACTGACTGTTATTCTTGCTTAGAAGGTGGAAACTGAATATTATTATTTCTACGATAATCATTGAAAGAGTTATATAAAAGTTATTATTATTTTAAATCACTAATGAATCGTTATATTATCGGGTTACAGATTTTTGCTTTGAAATATTCTAAAATGATTAATGAACTTAAGGTTTTGAACAATATACAATAGATAAAAGAAAAGAATTATTATTGATCTTATTCTCAAGATAATTAGAATTCTCTCAATTTACGCGTTAAGAATTCCTTTATATTTCACAAAGTTGTATTTTATAATTTTATTATAAAAGGTTATAAAAGAAAAATAACAGATGCAGTGGGTTTACTTTTTCAATATTTTCTTTAAAAGTTTTATTGAGTCTTTTGTTTTTAGGTGCGTTTGTAAATATATAAATACGTTGCAATACGTCGTATGTTCAGTCCGTCCGTCTGTCTGTCGGCATATAACAGAGCAAAAAAAAACCCCAACCGAATGGTTTGAAATTTAATATCTATAATCGCTGAAGAATTTTGTCGAGTCATATCAAATTTTATGAAAATCGAATCAAAACTTTAAAAGATATTAATAAAATTATTTATTAAGTAATTTAATTTTGTTAAAAATGGATACTTCCTTGTTATAGCAGCTTCCGAAGATTAATCGTCAAGCGACCGCGATGTATCGCCAAGTTATCTGACATGTATGACGTTATAGTCTTATATGACGTATATGACATTTTATAAACTCTATGACTAAGTTATAGTCACATTCTTCATTCTATTAAATCTTATGATACGTAATTAATTCAGTGATACCCCAGAATAGGTAATGATTCTAGGTTTCCATGGTGATTACGTCAGACTTAAGATGGAGCCATATTATTTCCGCATTACTGAATTTAAAAACGAATTTGTATACTAAAATTGTATTATTATAGTAATCATATATCCTACCGATAGTTTTTTGGATAGATGTTTCCCGAAAAATGGATATTAAATGAATAAATAGTGTAAATATAGATTTAAAGTTCTGAAATTTTCAAAGCTAGGCTTAAGTTTCCCATTACAATTTTCAGTAAATGTCAATAAAAGATAAGATTTTGCCAACTTAAAATGTACTTATTTCAGTACGGAAATTAATCATATCATAATAACAGACGGTATAATTCATTTCACTGAAACTAGCTATAGTACGAAAGCACCTCATTTGTTACGTTTGACGTACAATTTCCAACTTGTTTTAGTTATTTGATAGAATGAAAAAACTTGCATTTATTTTCATATCATATTTCTTATCATGTCACATACTCTTTTCAAAGAATAATCGGTAATTAAAACTAAGTGGAATAATTAATGTACCACCAACCTTCAAGGGGTTAAGAAATTACACAGAAAAAAATTAAATAGTATTGATCAATCCAAATCTATCTATATGTAGATGAAAGGAGAGAATACATTTATACATAATGTTATCAAAATTAAAGACAATTTTCTTAATGTATCGCCTAAGTATGATAGTTCAGGACTCAAAGCATATAAGAGAAATTTTATTTTTGCTATCAGCATCTACAATAAATAATTTTCGGGGTACATTTCTTTAACATATGCAATAGAAATATATCATGAAGATATTTCCTATGAAATAAGGGTAAAACCAAGTTACGCCGCCGAAGGCATACACTGTAAAAAAAATTGTAGATTCACGGGCATTCTCCGTGAATTGTTGCCGTAATTTTACGGAAAATGCCCCTTTTTCAATGTAAACGGCCAATTTCCGTAAATTTCATGTTTTTATGAGCAAAAACCGTTTATGTAAGAGCAATGCTCGTTTATCTAGGGACAAAACCTGTTTTCTTACGGACATTGTCTGGAATCTCTGCTGCAGTAAATTTACTGCAGAATTTTTTTAGAGTGTACGTAGTTCACCGCCGAGTCTAGGTTCTCGTGAACCTTTGCAAGTATCCAACAGGAGGGCCCAGTTTACCCGCAAAAACTCATAGGTGGGCTCTTCGGCCAAGACACCATAACCTACGCATCACTCCCCTAAACCCAAGCAGTAGACGAAGGTCGTTGCAACAGCAGTGCCTGTGTACAGAGGAAACTGCTGCATGACCCTTGGGGTCGTGGCGGAGTTCCCCAGAAGCTTCGGGACCGGAAACCCAGAAGGGCTACGGGACCTAGTCCTTAAAATAGGGTCTTCCTGCACGTTCTTGCTATGGCAACGCCTTCGAACGTTAAAATTGCTCTTATACGATTCGAACACAGCTATTTAACTGTGAGAATAAAGTTTGCAGCTATGCGCCCTCCCAACCTAACACGTCTCCAAAACGCCAAACACATAGCGACAAACATATTTTGAATTAGAAATTTTCTTTAACCCCTTAATCGTCGCGACCGACACATTCACGGGCAGTGTAGGCTACTTTTTTTTAATTGAGAGTGTTTAATTCCCCCCAGTTTTTTAAAATAGTGTAATTGGCTTTATGCTCGCATTAGTTTATCTGCCATTAAGTAATCCGAATAATTCTATTATAAAAAAAATTTGTGGTATTCAAGCAATCTGAATTTTAAAAAAGTAGCCTACGCTTAACGGGCGGGGGACGATTAAGGGGTTAATATAATTGTTGTTAATCCTCATTATTTAAGTAATTTTTTTCTTGTTAAAACATCTTTGTTTGATCAGCGGCTTATACAGCGGTTTTTACCGTATGCACGGAACATCGAAAGATTACAATAAAAATTAATTGTCCTGAACAAAATTTAACCCGCCAAAAAGTGAAATATGTAAATTGGGCACTACTGACCTCAGAAAATTTCCATATCGCAAAAGCGGGATCGCAGTATAAAATGGATACACAAGCCTAATGTTGAGTAATGTAACATTTGATGAAGATAATATTAAGAATGTTTCAGATTTACCGGGTGGGCCATAAGTTCGTCAGAACTTTAAAAATTCATTAAAAAGAACAAAATGATGCGAAAAAATTACGGTTTGCAGGAGGGGGATTTGAGGAAGATCGGATTTTTTTTAATAACAAAAAAAAAAAAAAAAAATACCGATTGATGGTGCTGGCATGCATAATATGAAACAGATTTATGCAAATCAAGCTGTCAATAAAACACATCAATGCACACACACATTATTCATTCGATGCCAGCAGTATGCTATCGTTACCAGATCAAGCGTTGTTGGTTAAGCTCTTTTACAAGAACACGGAATCAACAACATGAGCATTGAGAAAATTTCACAAGACGAGACAAGTGCAGTTACATGTGCTGGGATACTGAAGCTTGTCAGATGCTTCGAAGAAACGGATCGTTTGGAGGATCGTGACGAAGTGGAATGACATCATATTATGCATGCCAGCGACATCTGTCGGTAATTATTTGAACCACATTTTTTTGTTTTTAAAAAAAAATCCGATCTCCTTCTAATTACATTCCTACAAACCGCAATTATTTAGCATAATTTGTTCATTTTTAATGAATGTTTAAAATGGCAAAGAATTTATGGTGTACCCAGTATAATGCTGTGAATTTTTTCTATTTTATTGATATAATCGTAATTCTTTTAATATGAAAATCAAAGACGTACATTAAAGTCGGTCATGTATGCCACTAATTTTTATTAGATACTATCCCCTTATTTAATTTCATTTCGGATACTATAAAAGACAAAATTTCCTATTAAAAAAGAGTTGTATCAATCAATGATACAAAACCCTCTGCTAATTCGTTTCCGAAAAAGCATGAAAATGTCATCGAAAAAAATCCCTAAAGACATTTATTTACATTACTTTCGGTACGATGGCGAACCCGCCTCCCAGATGGCCAATTGCCACCACTATTTCGAAAAGAGTATTGTTCGATTTATTTAATAAATTCTGAGATTAAATAAGACAAAGAAAACTATTCATGAAAGAGGAGAAAATGGCCTTCTTGCAAGCGGTTTCACTGTCCCTGGCTTAGGGAAGCCTTCCTCACCTTTTAGAAATTAATTCAGATTTTTAAAATTTTCCAATATTAATTCACAAATTTGAGAAAATTAAAAAATAATAATAAATTTTATTTCACTAAATACAAACTTCCATTAAGTTATTTCAATAAACGGTAGAAATACTTTGAAATAGTCTGAACTCAGAAACATTCTCGAAATTGGAATCTGATACTCAGAGTTTGACGCTCAACTGGAGGATCACAAATGCCTAACAGACAATAAACTGTGGTATTTGTATTAGAAAGGGAGTAATAAAACACGTATTCATGTGCATGGGCATAGCTTTAGGTGGAAGGTAGGCACGAACAAGACAAGTCAGAGTTTGAGGTTCAATTGAAGAATCACAAATGCCCAGAAGACAATAAACTATAGAATTTATATTAGAAAGGATGAAATAAAATATGTATTCGTGTGCACAGGCGTAGCTTCAGGAGTAGGGGAGGCACAAACGAGGCAGCTCAGAGTTTGAGGTTTAATTGAAGGATTACAAATGCCCAGAAAACAATAAACTATAGGATTTGTATTAGAAAATGTGAAAAAAATATCTATTCGTGTGCATAGGCGTAGCTTCAAGAGGAGGGCAGCCACAAACAAGACAACTCAGAGTTTGAGGTACTATTAAAGGATCACAAATGCCCAGAAGACAATAAGCTATAGCACTTGCATTAGAAAGGGAGTTGTAAAATGTGTATTTACTATGTGCATAGGTGTAGAATTAAGAGGATTGTGGGCACAAACAAACTTCCCACAACTTTTTCTGAAAATTAATTATCGCTCTATTTAAATACTCAGAAATTTTGTCTTATATAACGTGAACAATTCTACTCAGGGAAAAATGCGGAATGTTTTCCTGTTCCTCTCTGAGGCCATACCTTTGTTCCTGTGATGATATATTCAGTTGAAAATTGTGAAATTAAATTAAAGCATTTAAAGGGGAAATATAATAATTGACTTTCATATGTATAAAAAACAATACCAAATGTGCCCAGGAGTATGGATTTTCAACAACACTATTATCTAATAGTAATCTTCGCTTCATTTAATCTCGGAAATCTGCGATTAAATATGACGAAGATTGGTTAAAGTGTTCAAGATCCATAATCATTGGCAGCTATTTAAGATATCCATATAACTATTGGTGGATAGAGCCTAATTACCGCAGAGACACACTGTGTCCAGTATAGCCAAATAGTAATTTTAACCTCATTTAAACGTAGAATTTCTGTCATTAAACAAGATGTGCGCTCTATGCATTACATAAATTCTTCGTTTAAACTTTGAATGACAGTGGTTTAATATTTATATCACTTAATTTTACCATTGAAAAGTCAAGTGTCACCCAGAATTTTTGAAAAAAAATTGCTTTTATCATATACGTGAAGAAAATTGTTTATTTTCAAATCAATTTGCTCTTAAATTCCAGTGATATTCAAACATTTCAACATTTTAGCAACATAATTACTTTGATTCTGAAAAGGTAAAATACGTCTGAAAGGGTAGAATTATTATTCAGAAATACTGGTGACGTGTTCACCTGCGGTTTCGGCTCTGTCCGGCGCTGCACATAGCACTTAAATATCGCATGTTAGATAAATATTACTTGTATCAGTTTCTTACGTTTATTGCAGTTTATTGTCCTACTTTTTAGAATAATTGGCTTTCACATAATGTTTAAATACCACAAAGATAAAATTTTACAAATTAAATTTTAGTTATAATTAAACTTTCTTGGGATAAAATACACACATTAGTTGGAATTTTTATTCAAATTTATTTTATATACTTATTAGATAAAGTGAAAGATGGGGAACTTTAGTAGATATGTTACCAATAATTATAAGAAAATGTCTTTTTTATTGCTCGTAATCGTAATACAAACCATTTCTTCTGATGTGAATTGCATGTAAAGCAATTATTTAATCTCTTTGTTTTTTACTGCCGAGATCTAATGTTTCTCTAAATGTTTCTAGGTAAGGAGTCCTTTGGGTCAATTCAATGACTTACACAAATAGGAATGTGAAACTATAATTTTATCAGCCATAAAAAATTGCCCTTTCAGTACATATATAATCTGTTTCGTTTATCTTCTTTTTCTCTTTTACTATCAGGCTTACCGAATTAATTACACTCAGAATAAATACATTGGATGAAATATTTCTATTTTCAATTCGCAATTGTGTTAATTTTTACTTTTTTTGCGTTTGCGTTCATAGAATATTACAAATACTCATTTATACCCAATTACTCATTTATACCCAATTACTCATTTACACATACTCATTTACACATACTTATTTACACATACTCATTTATACTCAATTACTCACTTACAAATACTCATTTTTACTCAATTACTCATTTACAAATACTCATTTTTTCCCAATTACTCATTTTTCCCAATTACTCATTTACAAATATTCATTTTACTCTCTCATATTTGTAGAATGTGTTACTCATTTAATCTAATGGCTGTTGGTGTTCAGTTATGAACCACCCACAATTTTTATCAAAATTGATTACAATTATTACACGAATTATTAGACATTATTACACGAATTATTTTCCATAAATTGATTATTGATTTCATTTTGTAAAGTTCATGTGTATGAATGATTTTAAATGAAATAATTATTGATCTTGTTTTGTAATATAACATATTTATTCTTTATATGGTGAAGCAATAACATCTACATTTCCCAAGTTTGTTTTTCTACAATCATATGGACATGGAGCAAAAAAGTTTATGCCACACATATGATAGGTTTTATAACCTTCAGAGACATTGTTCTGTAAATCTAACAGTGAAAACTCTTACGGAGGACAGTTTTACAACTTTATAAAGTCCTTCCAGCCTGTACCGGGAGGAAAAGGTAGCTGTCATAGTAATGTTTTTAAAAATTCGACTCATTTTATTCAAACACCCGAAGCAAAAATGCTTAAAATCCGATTGTAGATGATTCAATCCCGGTTATCGTTAATACTGAATTTGAATGCGAATTTTAGCATGACAGTTACAGCATAACAAAAATCAGCTTGTTTCAAAATGTCAGCCACCCAAGAATTTCAAACTGACATATCTCAGTCATTTTTTAAGATAAAACCAAAACAAAAAATGTTCCGGAATCCTTTTATCACGTTCTAACACTTAACGGAAACAACTTTTTCAATTTATAATTTTTTATACATCTTTTTGAATTAAAAATAAACTTTCCGGAATTTTGAAACAAGGTATACTATAATTTTACTATATTCTTTAGAACGTTCAGAGCGTTATTATCATCACTTCATTAGATTTTATCTGCACACATGAACACCTGTCCGTATGTTCTGTACACATGATCAGTCACATTCATATCGGTTCATAAGTACGAGAGTTACAGCATAACAAATATCAGATTGTTTCAAAATTTCTGCCACCCTAGAATTTCAAACTGCCATCTCTCAGCCATTCTTTAAGATATAGCCAAAACAAAAAATGTTCCAGAATTCTTGTATCACGTTCTAACAATTAACAGAAACAATTTTTTTAACTTATAATTTTTTTGTACATCTTTTTGATTTTTTAAAAAGTAAAAATTTTTTAATTGGCTGCCATTTTGCAAAAAGATGGCAGATGTAGCTGGCCAACGAACTCGGTCGAGACCTTAGTATGTCCTATACACATACTCAGTCACTCCCGAATCGGTTCATAAATAAGAGAGTTAGAGCATGACATACGTCATATATATATATATATAAATCAACATTTGAACGGAGGATGGTTAAGTGGTCATGGTGTCATGATCAGTGCAAGTATACCAAAATTTTTTTGAATTGCTTTCCTCCGAACGGTTGCAATAGGTAGCTGTTTGTACATAATGAAAGCTACCGAAAATTTACTGCCTGTCGGATGCAGAAGGCATAATCATGGACAGAGTATTTACGATGAGTTGACGGGATCGAAATGGGAACAGGTCCGGCGGACCGTGAAGGCGGTGACCGCATGCAGGTCAGGAGGACCAATGAGACGCCGGGCGTAGAATTTTGTTCAAATAGGCCCAATAGAGATTTCAGCAGATGGGGGGAAGATAGTCCCATATTTTTGAGAGGGTTTGGAGAAAAACCCGGAGAAAAAAAAAAGGATGCAGACATTTGATTCTGGAGAGAACGAGATGCAACATCACAAAATGTATAAAAATATGAGTGGTTTCGTGCTTCAAATGAAAGGTAATTCTTGGGACGTGTTTATGTAAACAGTGTCTTATACTCCAACTAGAAAGGGAACCGTGTATACCCCGTTTCTGTGAAAGCATTGTCATCTGTATCAGATGTGCTCCGAAGGTAAGAGGTATCTAATTGATAATTCTGTTTTTTGTGTATTACAAAAAAGAAATAAGAGTATCAGAGTTGAACATGGGAGGTATAGAGAAATTGTCTAAGCTACATTTTGTTTTTTTATATAATAGTAGTAGAACAGCTAATGACTCATTTAATACAATTTTTATTTCGTCCCGTGTTACGTGCGATTATGTTAAAAGTACTTAAGTGTTGCAGTAGGGTAAGTATTTGTCTCATTAATGATTTAACGATTTATACTTTTATAATATTATTTACTTAAATTTCATAATTCTTGATTTAGATGTTTTATTCTTCGTTTTGTGTTTTTGTAAATACCTCTAAATAAGCATTTTAATTTATGTTTATTAATTCTCTGTTTTAATTTTATATGGGGTAACACCCATACTGCATCTAGTAGTTTTTCTTAACAATTTATTTAATTTTAGTTGTTTTAACAGGCGAACTAGATTATATTTTCTAAGTATGTTTGGTATTTGCATTCTTTGTCTAGTCATTCTTTATAGGACGTATAGGGCGGCGTAAATATCACAACGTAATAAACATAAAATTTTTTAGTTATAGTTAATTAATTTGTAAAACTCAGAAGTATGTGTATTAATTATATTTAATCACTCTAACTTTCACCTACGTCCAGAAGAAGCTATCACGTTTTTTTACCTGTTAAGTCAACACCCACTGGTTCCGGGATAAGGTATTAACGCGTACGTCACTTGGTTAAATAGGGATAGTTGTTTTTTAATTGGGTTATGTAACCTATTCCAATAGGAGGCCCATAACTTTCTAGCAGCTGTAATATAAATCTCGACGCAGTCACTTTTTTGGCTACCACTATTTTCATACAGTAATCTTCGTGGTAGTTTTCTACTACATTTGCAAGGGGAAATGTAAAGCGAAGATTATAGTTTGGCAATCGTTTTATCAAAAAATGCGACCGCGCCGACCTCTGTGTAATATATTGTAATTGCCAAAACTAAAACCTAGAAACAAATGATAATTGTTTCTTCACCTTTAAATCACGTGTAAAAACTGAAAATTTACGAGCGTTTTGTTCATCCCTGGGCACTTAGAAGAATTACATTCCACCAAGGTATCATCTGAGTTAATATCACAAAGGTAACAGATGGTATTTTAGAGGAAGTTACTAAATTTCCTTTAATTTACCATGCTGTCTAGCAGTTTTAATCAGCAATTTAATATTTTCGTCAGTTATGTTAGAATTTGAAGCTAAATTTTTAAATTCAATAACTATTTAGAAACAATAAATCTGCCGAAATATATCAATGGAGAACTGAAGTGTTCAACCTATATTGGTGATATTTTAACATACAAGATAGGACAATTGCAACAAAATCTGTAACGTCAGCCATACTAGCGTCACTAGTGACAAAGGGGTAAAACTGACAAACTTCCGAAATATTCCTGTGTATATGAAATCTATTTATGCTCTATGTTTTTAATATTTATTCTTTTCTCTTTGAGGCAGACGACTCTTTTCAAATTTATCACTGGTGCGTTGTTTCTTTTTAAAACGACTTCATTTTTAAAACTTTCCAACATTCGGAAATATTTAGGAATTCAGTTTGTCTGGCCGTCTGTCTGTTGTTCTGTCATAGATGTCAACTTTTACGTTTTTGTCTTATCACTACTTTTGAAAAGAAAATTCTGGATTATTTAATTGTAGATTTTTTGATTAAATAACGCAAATATCACAATTAAAAAATAGTGGTATTAAAAACGCGTAACAGATGGAGCCATGCTACGTAATTCATATGTATTTTTGGGGTTTGTTGTGGTATGAAATGGTACTACGGTCTTGAAAATGAAGTTCGTTTACGTGAACAATCAAAAGAATTCTTTTACACTATAGTATATGGTCGAAGATAGTTTGCAATGTATTTAATGATATTACCCATTTTCAAACATATTGAAAATGATATATATCAGTGAGGTGCACAATAAGATGCTTACTGTAGAATATGGTGTGCGTAATATTTATCGTTCATTTACAGGGACACACAAAATAATTCGGTTACTGTACGGTCAATATCCGATAATTGCTGGAAGTGTGTTTTCCGTTGTGGTACACGTTTTTCTATTTAACTATTTTTTGCATATTAATGGGTGTATATAAAATCAACGAACAATAACGAAAAGATTCAATACAGGGATGTACAAACGATCTCCAGTACATTTTCGTTTATTGGCGGTATACAGAACAAATCTTTGACTTGTTTAACGGCAGAACATTCTGCCAATAAATAAGGCAAAGATTTCTTTTTAAAATAATGGTAAGAAAATAATAAATTTGGTAGCCGTGCATTTAGTGCCCTAAAAAAATCCAGTTATGTGGCGCCACAGATTTTCTCTGTAAAATCGGTCGCAATATCGTTTAAATATCTAATACGCTGGCGCATTTGTACAAAAATCTATACAATTTTTGAGACTGTTGTCGGTAATATATTCTCCAAATAGGATCTCAATCGGAAATACCGTTAGGAAGCTGTTGTGTTCATTCACACACATTTGTCATTCTACGGAAAATGTTACTTTTTGAGGAGAAAAATTTCAATATATGAATTTAACCCAAAACATTATATATTAATACCGAAATGAGATGTAATCTTCTCAACTGGGCGAAAGAGTCCGGGCTACGATTTGAACCCGGGACCTCTTGGCTGATGCTGCCAATACCCGGACGAATATGGCTGAACTAATTCATCCAGTTAACCTTTATGATCATTGCATCTGGTCTGATATTTGAATCAGCACAACAGAATAAATAATAGGTAATGGAACCTCCAGTAAAAGCTGGAGAGGGTAGAGCATTGGTAGATTCACCCAAGGGATCCCGGGTTCGAATCCTGACCCAAACTTTTTAGCCCAGTTGGGGAGATTACATCTCATATGGTTTCTTTACCAATTTGAATATTTGTGTCAAAATCAATCTAGTGTAATACCGATAATTCATCTTTAACCTCTTTAAAGATTTATGTAGGTAGTTGTATAGACATCTCATTATTTATTACTTAATTTAATTTATAATGATTTGGGGGTTAATTTATTTCATATTATTGTAACAGAGGATACAAATACACTTGTTTTGTTAATAATTCCAGTCTTATTTGGTGTAATATATGAAACGTGAGTAAGATATCTCAAAAAATCATTTACATATACAGTAGGGTGGAGTGAAAAAACGAAAGTTGGAAATTTGATTTCGGATAGCAGCCAAAAGTTGCTTTTTAGTACCTATAATATACGTACAAAATTTCATGAATTTTGAAAAACTCCTTCAGGGCTCTACCAGGACCTTTATATTTTTATTGTTCCACGCAATAGGTTTTTACCGTAAATCGTACATTTACAGTGTTCGTTGGTAATCTCGTTTGACATTTTTATATTTAAAATGTTTAGTGTAACTTCCTTTATCATTTTTAAACCTTAAATCTTTATTTTAAAAACTTTGAAACGTTTTATTAAGGTTTACAAATTATTTCTAGTCATGTTTAGCTCAAAAATGAGTGCGAGTGGAGGCGAACCGAAGTTTACCATTACTAAACGTGCAGTGGAATCTCTCATATTTAGTGCACCTTCACATCTAAATGAAGTTGTTTTGCGAACAATAGCAGACGTTATAAAATGTTACTTATATATAAGACAAGAATTAAAACAGAGTAGGAATGGTAAAGATCCAACAAAGTCATAGGTAATTCAAATCCTAAGAGAGAAGATCGAAGGAATTTGGAAGAAAGCATCAATTCTTATAGTTTCCCAGAGGGGTATTGAACAAATGATAGACAACGATTTTTCTGTATGCCAGAATCTTATTCGATTCCCCAAATCCAAAAGAAATGATAATTACATGGAAATGGTTCAGTGTTTCAAATCTGAAACTGTAAGTAAACTTTTAGACATTTCGAGTGAAAATACAAGCCAATTCCTGAATGTACTTGTGAAAAATCAAAGAAGGTGCCTCCAAAAGAACAGGAATTTCTTTTTGTCAACAAGAAATAGGGTTATTGGCACGCTCGGTACAGCCGAGACAAGTAAATTGAGACAAAGAGAAGACAGGAAAACAAGGGACTTGATGACGGCTAAAAAGCCAAGTTTCAAGTCTGCAGTTAATCATTGCTGTACAGTTGTTACGTATTTTGACAGCGGTGAGGAAAAAAATAAGTAGCAGCTCTTCATCAGTATGGGAATAATAAATATCCGTATCACAAGCATCTACTTCTAAAGAAGAGTCACAAAGACAAATGAGAACACATCTCTTACGGTTTCAAGGATCTCAGATCAGTATGGGGTTTCTGATAGATGCGTGGCAGCAATGGCTTCTACAACTCTACAAGATATTGGCATTATAACAGAAAACTATTCATCACATATAATTGTCAGAAGCAAAGTATGCAGAGAACGAATGAAAACTACACTGTAAAAAATATTCGTGTTACTTTACACCAAAAATGGTGGCAACAAAGTTGCCACCAAAAAGGGTGTAAATAAACACCACTTGTAAATTGGTGTAATGAAACACCAAAAATTAATTAGTGTAAAGAAACACCAATAATTAATTAGTGTAAAGAAACACCAAAAATTAATTAGTGTAAAGAAACACCACTTTTGGTGGCAACTTTGTTGCCACCAAAAGTGGAGTAATAAAACGTCATCATTGATTTGGTGTGCTTTAACACCAAATTGGGTGTTCTACTAGCTAATTTAGAATATGCCACTTAGATGGAGCATAACACCAAATTTGGTGTTCCA
Organism: Maratus michaelseni; assembly: GCA_963931845.1. Lineage (NCBI taxonomy): Eukaryota > Metazoa > Arthropoda > Arachnida > Araneae > Salticidae > Maratus > Maratus michaelseni. The sequence goes on from OZ007599.1 coordinate 113,041,459, forward strand.
AATCTGCTCAATAAATTCACTGTCCCTGCTATCCTGATGGAGAAAAATGTTTGCACTGTTATACATTGACATAAAAATTAGCCATCTTTTTCACTTTGATTCAGAAATTGATAGTTAAAAGTCTGCTCACAAATCTGTAATTGAAATTCTCGCGATTTTTTTCTTTAAATTTCAATTATAAAAGTTTATGAATGTTTCAAAATATGTTATCTTTTAATCAAGAAGGGAAAAATACAGCAAAAATGCCTGTAGTTTTACGTAAATGTCCATGACTTGTCAATCACTTTTTCTCATAGGATAATTTGGGACGTCAGATTACCGGTCAAAGACATGAAGAGAGCTTTAAAAATAATTAGGTGCTTTTAGATTTATCTGGTGTTTAATTACAACAATTATGATAGCAACTTTGTTGCCATCATTAATAAAGACTTATTCAAATACAGTTATAATTAAAAAGAATTCCATAGAAATTTAGCAATATAAATGTTATAATTACATAATTGTTAAAATAAACTTAGTCAGGAAATTCTGTTAGACTTAAGTGATTTTTATAAGCACTTAAAAGAACGTTAAAAGTAAAAAACTGTTTTAATTAATCATAATTGTAAAAAAAAAAAAAAGTTTGCATATTGCAGTGCACCAAACCAAACAGCATATAATTATTACTTAGCATTATCAAATTACATTTCATGGTTAAATACATTGATATTAACCAAAATAGCCTATACCCAGTTAAACATAAAACAGGAATACACACATTTTTTACTTTCTTCTAAAATTGTAATTTTGGACTTGTATACTGTTAAAAATGCCCAGCTAAGATATATTACACACAATATTACAATTTTTATATGTAACAAAACATTTTTAAGTATTGCATTCCATGTATGGAACATCATTTAATGTTACCAAAATATACTTTAAAACAATGTACCAGTTTCCATTTGTGTAGTAGCTGAAAAATGAATATCTAAATTGCAAGAGGCTTGCATCCACCAAACAAAATCTTGAATAGTCCTTATTAGACTTTTTAATTTTATATGCATCAAAATGATCATTTAAAACACACTCCCCTCCCCCCCCCCATAATCTTCTAAGAAAAAAAACTTTATCTGTTATAATGAGTAAAATTTTTGAAAAAATTGGTTCTTCTTCAGCTAATTTCCTAACAATAAACAATCCACTCCTTTTTATTTTTCATTTACTTATTTAAATAAATCACAAACCTTTTGTTTAGAGAATCATAGTAAATGTTGATAACAAATTTCTTTACTTTTCAAATTTTCTTTTCACATGTTGCATTTTATACAATTTTATATCTTGTGTGTGACAAAAACTAACATTGCTGCTATAGGGTACTGGGGTACTGATCAAGTAAACTGTCCCCCCCCCCCATTTCCCATTTGAAGATGGCGTTATATATATTTTTTCCAACCTGCTACCAAATTCATAAGAAATTTCGGCTTAGATATGTTTGTGGTCTGCAAAAAAAAACGGAAAATAATTTTTTTTATTGTATAAAAATCGTAATTTTATAAAATTATACTATCATGAGCTCTTCCTTATAAAGAAAATAGTATTTATCACAATTATCATACAATGGATATGATTACAAATAAAATGCATAAAGAGCTGAACATAGAGAAAACAAATGCAGTTATCTAATTGCTTTATGATTGTGAGTCAGAGCATTAATATAAGTGACCACATTGACTTATACTCAGAGGTAAAATATGCAAGAAGAATAATTTTAAATGAAATCAAACTATACGTATGTTTAATTACTTATAGTCCTCCTGTCTGTCTCACTGTTTTTCAAACAAAACAATTTTGAGAACGTCAACATAATGAAATTTCGTTTCAGAAGTAAATTTAAATAAATAACACAATAATGGAAATTGGGTAAGCTGGGATAGCAAATTATTAGGTGGGCTTGGGCCCCAGGGGTCCATATAACTTGGTGCCACTGCTAGTTAGTACTCTTAAATAAACAAGAACGAAAAAACATGCGTCAAGCATAGATTATGTAACACTTTCCAACGCTTCCAAAATAATTTTACAAATCATACCGTTTAATAAGCTAAAAGATAACATCTAAGTAATCCGAATACTTTTCATCAGCCCTGTATAGGATCTATAGATTTGTATATATACTACATAGGGTGCTAAATTTTAGTTCAGTTAGGAAACGCGTAGCACAGTTTAAAATTCTCCGTCTGGAGTTAAATAATACGGAAATGTGTTCGCGAACTTTTGTGCTTCCCTGTATAGGATCTACAGAATTTATACACACCACGTAATAGACAAAAAGCGAGTTAAAATTAAAATCGCGTTCAGTAACTTAAAACGCACTTCCAGGAATTATTGTTAACAGACAGTAGAGAATTCTTTTGTGTGTCCCTGTAAATGAACGATGACTGCTATACACACAATATTCTGTAGTAAGCCTCTTGTAATGCACCTTATATAAATTTCAATGCGTTTAAAATAGGGAAACATTATTTAAATAAACCGCAGACGATTTTTCTCCATAGACGTAATGTAACGGAATTCTTTTGACTGTCCCTGTAAAGTAACTATAAGTGCTATACACACACTATTCCATATTAAGCTTCTTCTAATGCACCTTAGTGATATATATAAATTTCAATGCGTTTAAAATAGTGAAACATTATTTAAATAAACCTCAAGTGATTTTTCCCCATAGACCGCAATGTAATAGAATTCTTTTGAGTGTCCCTGTAAGAAAAGTATAAGTGCTACACACTTCCGTTGAAATAGAGAACATGCTATAGATAACGACTATAACATATAAAAATTGCAGAGCAATCCGAGCATATTTGCGGGAGTTAGAGCACGGACAGACGGCCAGACGGCAGACGGCCATACGGCCCGACAAACCGAAGTCATAAACACTTTTCAACTAGGTTGGAAAGTGTTAATAATGACTAATTACTTTGCTTCCCTTTTGTTTTCCCTTTGCTTTTAAATGAAAGCAAAATGGCGAATGCTTCGTTCTTGTTCTCTGTGGTCGTGTGCTGACACAACATTCTGACGTCATCGTGCATCTGGACACCAAAAGCTGGATAGCGAGATAAAATTGTACACCGATATTGGAGTTTTGGTTTCCCAAATTAATTTTAAAGCGTCATTCAGGGTGTATGATATCACCGATTCTTTTTGAAAGAGTAAAGATAGACTATTTTAAGTGTATTATAACACTTAATTCAGTGTTGACATCAAAATTAGTGCATATTTAAACCTATTTTGCATTTCATAAACCCAAATTAAGCGTAATAACACTCCCTCTTTTTTACAGTGTAGAAAATGTGCTAAAAAAAGATTTTCTGAAAGCTTTAGAAGCAGGAGTCGAAAGTATATATTTTGATGGAAGAAACATAAAACACTACATCAAGAGAAAATTGGAGATGAAATGAAAATATAACCTAATATTCAGTGTGCCAAAAGGCAAATATTTAGACCAATCTGAAGAAAAAATTCCAAAAAAAAAGTTTTCACGGTCATTTTCGCTCCACCCTAATATACAGGGCTCTCACTCGGTCCGTTTTTTGAATACCACTAGTTTGAAAGAAAGATTCTCTTACTTTATCTTACAAATGTTGAAGAAACTCACTCAGAAAGTTATTTTTATTAAAAATATTGTAAAACCTACCACTTTTTTTTTATTCAGAAATACTTGTATTAAAAAAGGAAGAGTGGGAGCCCTGTATATATAAATTAAAAACTTATTTTTTTAAATAAATTATGCTTACCTTTTATATTAAGAACGGAGAATACATAATGTCTACCACCCTTTCTAGTTCAGTGAGAATACTTTAAAATTAATGACAAACGACAATGCGCACATCCGCGGATAACAACTGAAATTATGAACGGATGCCTCCTGCATCTGAATATTCTTATTAGGCGACAAATGCTACTATATTTTGCAAATTGTTGCGCATAATTTTATTATAACAGAGAGCACACGAAAAGGTTTTAACAGTAATTTAAACATACGTTTTGAAATATAAAGATAAAAATAATTTATAGCTGTATGTGAATTATTTTTAAGTTTGTAAAAATAGTTTATTTTATTAACTGTCCATGTAAGGGATATATGCAATGTGCATTTGTAACAGGTAACGTGGTTTTTTATAGCTAAAATATCGCTGGTTCGGTATGTTTTACTGCTATATTTCTATTTTTGTTTATCAATTCTTTATTAAATACGTTTTCGTATTTAATAATTCATTTTTTTTTGCACATATGATGTTCAGTTATTCAATATTTGTCCATTTTTATTAAATTTTATTTAAATTTGACTTTGTAATTGATCGGACAATTTGAGTTAATAAATTTCGCTCAAGGTTATTTACTCAAACAGAAATCAATTACATTTTACTCATATTAGTGGAATATTGCCCTTGATAAAGTATTTCACTATATACGTTTCCAATTGCTTCTTGTAATAATTTTCACCTTCTGCACATTGGATTTTTTCTCCACATATCTTTAAGTATTTTTTCCCCATTTATTTTAATTTTGAGAATCTTACATTTTTGGATATACGTCTTTGTATTGTATTATAATTATCGGTTTATCTATTGTTGATTATTTATGTGGTTTAATGGTTATTATTTTTAAAAAAATATTATATATATATAAATATGTGTGTGTGTTTTCAAAGTAAAATGTAAATTACGTATAAAGAAATTTCAAAAGAAAAAAAAATATGTTGTTGAATGATTAATATATTTCTCACATGCACAAAATAAAAAAACTAATAGAGAAAATGATATGCTACACGTAATGGAGGTATACATGTGTACTACCTGTCATTAAAACAAAAAACAAACTAAAAAAATCACAAATCATCAATTTCATCCAATAAGGGAAAGCAGTGTAAAAACGGGTACATTACGGTTTTCCTTTGTTGACAAAAGTCTAGAAGGCTGGAAAAATTGGAACACCCCACAAAAGTATTTAGGGACATCTGCGATATTGAAAAACTACACCTGTTTCCACAGGACAATTGACAGGAAAAACAGGTTTGACCCTACTATCTATTGTAAATATTAACCTCATCCGAGAAATTGATAAACAGAAAACCTAATTTTCATTTCCTCTTCCAATGGGGAAAAATAAAAAGACCTTGATCATCTATAAAGAGAAAATATAGCGTCAAGTAATCAACGACTCTTTCAACGCATAGTGAATTACAAAATAAGATTTATGGCCACTCAACTTCAAGTAAATGACCAAAAGCTTTTCTAAATTGATGAACTATTATTATATGAAATATGTTAAAGACATTGGAACAATAATTATAGCAGGAAGTAAAAACATTATTATTCCGATTACGTTCTTACGCAGAAACCTTGCAACATATGTAATTTCCACTGACGTAAGAATGAGGTAATGAAAACTCTGAACTCTGTTTTTATAACTTTAATTCTTCAATCCTGTATCAAAATGTAAAACATGCAACACGTAGAGCGAATAAGCTCAAAGATGTCAACAAGATAATATAATGCTTTATCATCTAAAACTAAATGTAAATGTTAGTTCTTGTAACGTCCAAATGCCCTAAAATAATATATATATATAATCAAGATTGAGAAAGATGTGTGCATTTATTTAGTCTCCTACTAAATTATAAATTAGTTTTCAGCAAAAATGTGATATATGCAGTGCAATCGACTTCAACCTTGGATTACAATTATAAAATTTGATTACACGCAGAAGTAAGATGCACCTTCAGAAAAGGTAAGACAATTTTATCTTATCCTTTTTCTAAGAACTTTTGAGACTTTTTGCGTTGCACGAACTCCTCCTTCCCTATCCCCTATATATTATAAATTATTATGTAATATTATTTAATAAAGCTAAAACATTTAATAATTTTTTTCAAATATTAGCTACCATGTACCAGAAAATTAGCGATTTTTTGTAATGACCCAATTTAAATGACTCATGCTTACAATACTTTCCTTATACTATGTGTTTGGAAAGTAAACATATAGGGTGGTCATAAAGTCTTACCCTGATTACAAAAAAATATTGCGAAATAACCATTCAATGTAATACTGTAAATTTCTTATTATGGAAAAGTCCAGTTCTTCAGTTTTTTTCATCTGGATGGATGATCCCTTAGACATACGGCTTGGTCAAACTGAGGCCCCTTTGAAAAGCAAACTGAACATAGTTTACACAAAACTCCTTCACATGACACACTGTAATAAATCCGATTATTAAATAAAATGTTTTTAATATCTTAGAATATTCAGGGGGTATCCATCCACCCAAGGCCAGGATCACAGATGCTGTGTGGGACAGTCCAAATGTTGTGACATTCCAAATGTTGGGCAATACGGGGCGAGAAATGGAATACCGCCTTGACATTCTTTGAGCCACCAAGGTTGCTCACATCGAAATTTATTGACGTAAGTACTTGTATTAAAAACTTCATAAATGTCTTTACAATATATTGAAACAAACATATGCCTAATTATATTAGTTTTTCTCCAATAAATTATTGTAAACAGAGAAATACTTTATGATCACCCTGTATATAGTAACTGTCACTGTTGCCATAGCTGCCAGTTTTTACGCTTTTTCTACCACTAAAGTTTAATAGATATATTTGCTTTATTTAATTGTCGAAATCAGCTATAAAATAAGGCAAATGTTACAAATAATTTTACAGGTAACAAGAAAACTTAAAACTTGGAATCTATTTGTTGCATTTCTCGTTATTGTTAATGCTCTTGTAGGATAATCTCATCGTGAAAAAGAATCCGCTTATTAACAACAAGAACGAAAAATCATGCGTCAAGCATAGATTATGTAACACTTTCCAACATTTCAAAGTAATTTTACAAATCTTTACCGTAAGTTGTAAGATGATATCTAACTAAACAATTTTGAAAACGCATAACATATTTAAAAATACAATTTCAGAAATTACCAAGAATATTCGGGAAATTTCCGAGCTCTTTTGTGCAGCCCTGTATATGATCTATACATTTGTATATATACTAAATAGAATGTTAAATTTTAGTTCAGTTAGGAAACGCGTAGCAAAGTTTAAAATTTTCCTTCTGCAATTTCCTACAATAAACGGAAATGTACTCGAGAACTTTTGTGCTGCCATGTATACATTCGATACAATTTATGCATACCAAGTAATTGACAAAAAATGAGTTAAATTTAAAAACGCGTTCAGGAACTGAAAAGGCATTCCCAGCAATTGTTATTAATAAGCAGTACTTTAACCGAATTCTTTTGCGTGTCCCTGTAAATGAACGATTAAAACTATATAAACAGTATTCTATACTAAGCCTCTTGTAATCCACGAAGGTGATATATATAAATTTCAATATGTTTGAAATAGTGAAACATTATTAAAATTAACAGCAAGCGATTTTTCTTCACAGACCGTAATGTAACGGAGTTCTTTTGAGTATCCTTGTAAAGGAACTATAAGTGCTATACACACCACATTCTATAATTAGTCTCTTGTAGTACACCTCAGTGATATATACTAAATTCAATATGTTTGAAATTGTGTAACATCATTAAAATAAACCGCGAAAGATTTTTCCCCATAGACCGCTTTGAAACGGAATTCTTTTGAGTATCCCTGTAAAAAAAAACTTGTATTCACCCTGTAAAAAACAGTTCATTTTCAACACCGAACATTCCACTCTAAGCCTCAATAACATATATCAGTTGAATGACGATACGAGCATATTTACGAGAGTTAGAGCACGGAAAGACAGACGGCAGACAGACAGACAGACAGACAAACTGAATTCATAAACACTTTTCAACTATGTTGAAAAGTGTTAAAAAGAATTATAGGTTAGGTACGGACATCAAGTTATGAAAGGTGCTGAAGTGGTAAGACAAAAATAAAAGCTTCAGAATCACTGCTAACCCATTCCTGAATTCAATGAAATACACTTTTTTCTATGTGTGATTTTGAAATATTTAAATATTTTTTTTTAATTAAAGGATATTAAAAGAAAAAGTCAAAAGCAACTTTAGATATTAACAGTAAAATTTTTAATTACAAAAATTACTTTTGCTAAAATTATTGTTTAGGGTCGCTCACCAATGACATATATAAATTATTTATACATATACTAGTACATATACTTCATTTTTCTATACATAAAACGTAATACAGTAAAACTCGGATATAACGCTCACCACTTAAAACGCTTTCCCACTTTTTACGTTAATTTGTCCCGATCCCTTGAAACATATCCATAAGAACAATGTAAATATTCCTCGCTTTTAACGATCCCGCTTTTAACGCTTTTCCGCTTTTAACGCGCATTTTATTGGTCCTTTGAACCAAGAAATCCCGGATATTACGCTTTGGTACTTTGGTTTATATCCAGAGATCTCATTTTCTCGCCCGTACAAAGAGAGAGATGATACGTGGAATTGGCAGTCAGTCAACGCCCAAAGACTATGTAAAAAAAAAAATCAGCCGGCGCGGTGGTCTTTTCTCATTGGTCTCCTTTTAAGCAGGGATCAAAGAACAGAAGAATTTATGCCGTCCATCTCAACAGCACCTGTCTCTCTTGCTTCACACAAACTGTTTTCACTTTATTCATTTAAACTTAAGTAAGTAGTGTCGCTGCCGACTCCAAATTGGGTGCAACATGGAAGCTAAGAGTGTGTAAAGACGCTGACACTTTCGAAAAAAGTAGAAATTCTAAAGAAATATGATAAAAAATCACCTATTCTGAGCCAGAAAGATTTTGCGTTATCTATGAATATCGCACCATCGTCTCTTCGGACTCTTCTTCAAAACAGAAACGATATTGGAAAAGATATTGGATGCTGCAATTGATGGCTCAAAGAAAAAGAGAGTGAAAACAGGAAAATATGAAGATTTAGAAAAAGTTATGTACGAGTAGTTTCTTGAGTCATGACACTGTAACATACCTATCAGCGGATCCATAGTTAAAGAAAAATCTGCAGAAGTAGCCCAAAAGCTAACAATTGAAGATTTTACTCCATCTAGTGCGTGGTTAAACCGATTTCGAAGCCGCCACTGCATTGTGTACAAGAAGATTTCTGGAGAATCCGCTGCCGTGAACCTAGAAGATGCAGATTTTTGGAAAACGGACATTCTTCCAAGGCTTATCTAAAACTATACCAGTTGTGATGTTTATAACGCCGACGAATTTGGCTTATATTTTAAAGCGATGCTTGATAAATCCTTAACGTTAAAAGATGAGCAGTGCCATGGAGGGAAGCTCAGTAAAGAACGTGTGACTGTGCTTGCTTGTTCCAACGCCAATGGAAGCGACAAACGCAATCCTCTAGTGATTGGAAAATCGGCCAAACCTCGCTGTTTCAAGGACATCAAACGACTGCTCTGTGACTATGCACATCAACGTAAGGCTTGGATGACAGGTCCCCTGTTCATTATATATATTTCTGATTTTGATGTCGAGATGCGGAAGCAAAATAGGCATGTCATACTATTCGTAGACAATTGCGCAGCGCATCCCCAAGAGATAACAGATATTTCAAACGTCTGTCTGGAATTTTTACCTGTCAACACCAAAAGCGTACTTCAACCGATGGATCAAGGGGTCATAAAGGTTTTAAAACAACATTATCGCAAACGTTTAGTGAAACGATTTCTACATGAAATGGAAATTAAAAATAGTCGATCTTCTGTAACTCTTCTCGACGCCATGAACTACCTTAGCGCTGCTTGGGATGCAATCGAACCTAAAATAATTCAAAGCTGCTTTAAAAAGGAGGCTTCATAACGGACTCCGACAGTGATTTGGATGTGTCTGAAGAGGGATCGGATCCTATAGACGACGATGACCGGCAAGCTGTTTGCGAGCATCTTGCAGAAAACGCATACAGCTTTCAGGACTATCTTAACATTGATAAAGACGTTATCACAAGCAGATTCAGATTCAGATTCAGATTCAACCAAGCAGGGTGGCCTACCATACGGCTTAAGCTCTACAAGCCCTGCTTGGCAAGTTTATTTAAAAAAAAAATAAAAAATAATAAAAAAAAATCCCTGACGGCTCGGCCTACAGGCACAGGTAGATTTCGAAGACGCAGACCGTGGGGCGCCTGTTTGTCGGGAATTGCGAAAGAAATGACCTTTTTACGATGATGCGGCAGTTGGAACCGCCTACTTCGAAACCTAACTTGTTTGCAGGCGGAATTGGCAGGGATTTTTTTGTTTTTAATTTTTTTTTTTTGCTATAACGGTTGGTCCTATAAAAAACTTGTAAATATAAAAGTTTTAAATAATATTAAGAGGATTAATAATAAATTTAAGCGGATTTGAAATCTTGAGAATTGGCGAAGTTATGAATTTTTTTCTTCTAAACCACCCCCCCCCCCTTTAAGGCAATTTTTAATTATATCAAAAATCTGTCATACATAAATTTTCGGCCCTTCTCCTAGAAGTAATAATAACTTCAAACGGATTCGATACGTATCATAATTAAGAAATTATGGGTTTTTTTCTGTTTTCACAAAAAGCCCCCCCCCCCTTGGTTCGATTTTGTCCATTAACGAACTTGACCGAGATTTTATGCCCCTTGATTTTATGTATCAGTTTCGAAAAGATGCGGGAGTTGGAACCGCCTACTTCGAAAAATAACTTGTTTACAGGCGGAGCTTGCAGGGATTTTTTTGTTTTTAATTTTTTTTTGCTATAACGGTTGGTCCTATAAAAAACTTGTCAATATAAAAGTTTTAGATAATATTAAGAGGATTAATAATAAATTTACGCGAATTTGATATCTTGGGAATTGACGAAGCTATGATTTTTTTTCTCTTAAAACCCCCCTTTTCCCCCCCCTTGGGGCCATTTTTAATTATATCAAAAATCTGTCATACATACATTTTCGACCCTTCTCCTAGAAGTAATAATAACTTTAAACGGATTCGATACGTATCATAATTAAGAAATTATGGGTTTTTTTCTGTTTTCACAAAAAGCCCCCCCCACCCTCCCCCCCTTGGTTCGATTTTGTCCATTAACGAACTTGACCGAGATTTTATGCCCCTTGATTTTATGTATCAGTTTCGAAAAGATGCGGGAGTTGGAACCGCCTACTTCGAAAAATAACTTGTTTACAGGCGGAGCTTGCAGGGATTTTTTTGTTTTTAATTTTTTTTTGCTATAACGGTTGGTCCTATAAAAAACTTGTCAATATAAAAGTTTTAGATAATATTAAGAGGATTAATAATAAATTTACGTGAATTTGATATCTTGGGAATTGACGAAGCTCTGATTTTTTTTCTCTTAAAACCCCCCTTTTTTCCCCCCCTTGGGGCCATTTTTTATTATATCAAAAATCTGTCATACATACATTTTCGACCCTTCTCCTAGAAGTAATAATAACTTTAAACGGATTCGATACGTATCATAATTAAGAAATTATGGGTTTTTTTCTGTTTTCACAAAAAGCCCCCCCACCCTCCCCCCCTTGGTTCGATTTTGCCCATTAACGAACTTGACCGAGATTTTATGCCCCTTGATTTTATGTATCAGTTTGTAAAAGATTAATGCAGAATTTTTCCAGTTATCGTGGTCAGAAAAAAGTGACATAGATAGATAGATAGATAGATAGATAGATAGATAGATAGATAGATAGATAGATAAAGTTTTGAACTGGGGGTGGTTTTGGGTTCTGGGAGTCATGATCGGCGTAGATCTGCAAAAATTTTTCAAAATTTCCAACTTAGGTGAGAATGTAATAGGTAGTATTTCTTACGAAATCTACCTAAAAAAAAAAAAAAAAATACAGATGAGGCCAATAGGCCATTAGGCTTTTACATAGTATTGATTTGAGCAATGAATAAGAATTATATATATATATAATACAATTTGACATAACATTTGAGTAAGGTATTTACAATAACTCCAAGAGTTTAAATTTTTATATTTGTGGACTTGAGTAATATGGGTTTATACAATATTTGCGATATTAAAGTCTAGTTGTGATGCTGATGGAGATGGAGAGAGTCTATTTACAGGCGTGTATAATGATGAGTCTCTTTTACTGTTGTTGACGGTGGATGACGGTGTGGTGGGACTGTTATGTGAAGGGGTTGTGGATGATTATTACTTGTTCTCTGGTGTTTATTTGAAGTTGTTGCTGGTTGTGGAATGAGTTTTTGATGAGGGAATGGAATTATTTACACTACTGTGTTTCCGCTATTGTTGTGGTCAATGATGAGGGTTATTCTTCTTCATCATCGTCTGAGGGCAGGACATTTCCTAGAAGGTGTGCTGGAGGCATTTGAAAGAGTTGCTGATTGTGTTCTAGGACATGGACACAGTCTATTATTTTTTGTTGTAGATTTGGTGTATGGAGGACGTGGTAGAACCAAACTGAGGTCCTCAGTGATGCCGGTTTCCTTATGTGATATGCTGACGTTAGCGGGCAGTTGAGTGTGTAGTGGGTGGCATCTCCTCTTTTTCCACATGTGCAGAATGGAGATGGGGCTTTATTGAAGAGAGAGAGATATGATGGGAACGGGCCGTGGTTGGTTATGTACAGGTAGATGTTTCGGTGTGGGACCAGGAAGTCCTCGGTGACTTTTGGACAGAGGCTGTAGGCTTTTCGTCCAGGATCGTTGACGACATCATAGGGGCACTATACAGACTCTGAAGAAGAAGCAGAAGAGGACCCTGATGAAATTGCTGACGGCGATGTTCAAGAGCGCATCCCAACAGCAGCTGAAGTAATGGAAGCTTTTAGCACTATCCGCCTACACACCGCTTCAGTAGATACCGCCGCTTCACATGAAATATTAAGACACATAAACAAAGCAGAAAATGCTCTTTACGGTGGTCGTTCGTCCACCCGTCAGACGAAACTCGAAGAGTTTTTCTCAAAAACATAATAAACAGTAAGTGAAAGTTTATAGTCCTCATAGTGGTGCTCCAGAATACAAATGTTAATTTTTTTTAGCAAAATATTATTATTAGTTTCTTTCATAATTTTATTTTATGTTTAATATAAGGATAAAGGTTCCTATTAGAAATGTTAAATATATTTTGTACCTTTTGCTTTAATGCTAACAATTATTTTACTTATTGTGATTTGAAATAATAATACATTCTGTAAACACTATATTTATGTAAATTTGTGCTCTTTTAAATGAAGGAAACGTTTTTGTACCTATGCTGTGGAATTTCTATTTTAAATAATACACAAAAATGATTCCCCACATTATTTAAAGCAGATAATCTAATATTCTCAATTTTAAAATGCCGAAAATCTTCTCCCGCATTTAACGCTCCCCCGCTTTTAACGCTCTGCTAGCCCGGTCCCCCGAAAGAGCGTTATATCCGGGTTTTACTGTATAAAAAAATTATACATTTTCAGAAATACTTTTTAAAACGTTCAGCATTGCTTAGATTTAATATCTTCAACTATTAAAAATAAATTTATAAATTTCACATAATGGGTAGTTGTGCTAGAGCTAATTCTTTAAATCATTCACAGAAAAAGTTACAAATATTTATATGTATAGAAATATTCTTTATCCAATTACATGAAGAAAGGGGTAAAAGTTTTGTAAAAAAGAATAAATAGAAGTAGCTGTTATAATTTAGATATATTTCGATTATTTTGATGTTTAAAAATTGTTTTTATCTAATTATTTCACAAAATTCAAACGGGATTGGTTTATTTCTTTAAAAATTTATAAAAAATAAAAACTTACATTGTTAAGACATTTATTCAAGTATTTTAAAAATATTGATAATTTGATTCATTACTTGGCATTTTATAAATATCAATTTTCATTTTAAAAATCGATATAAATTATTTGTTGTTAGAGTTTACCATTAAATGTTTAAAACAAAATTCTCATCCGTGATAAATTTAACCACAAAATCTGAAACTTCCATAATTATTGATAAGCAAATTAAATTTTCCTTTAAACTTTTGTTTAAATTGTCAATAAAAATTTTTGAAGGATCAAGAAATTACTCTTTAAAACGGATGTATTTAATTAGTGACTTAAGCATTGCTCAATTTAACCAAAATATGCGTTTCCAATATTTAATCCATAACAGATAAAGATTTCATTTAGTCTTTTTAATAAAGAAAATGTCTAACGAAGAATTAAACTTTGATATTTAAAACCACAATCTTATAATATATCTGAATTAAGTCATTAATATTACAAGAAGCACATAAATTGGATTAATCTTTTTAATTTCAAAATACCGTTAAATAATTGTTTCTTTAATTTTAAAATTTATTTTTCATTGACGAAATAGACGACATTTATTACAAATCATACAATATCATTTCATTCGGTTTCATAAGGTATATTGGTCCATTTCATCATAATTAGTAGACTTAGTGATAAGATTAATCCAATACTCTAGTGTTAAAAACACATGAGGCCTAAACCAGCAGTAAAAACAAAACTTAAAAGCATTATCGTACAATTTTAAAAAGTGACTAAATTCGCGGGAAGTATAGTGTGCTCTTTAACTGAAGAGGTATATGCATAAATCTCTAAAATCTAGTAGAGTACTTCACAGGTCGTTTTATACCCGACACGAACCCGAAATTTTTATTTCAAATCAACCCGAATCCCGAATCGAACACGAGAAATATATTTCGTCAACCCGAACTTCTATCACAACACAACACATTTCAACCCAAAACCAAAATGAAAAAAAATTACCCATACTTTATTACAATTATGGAAAAAAGTTTACATTTATATTTTTAACATCAGTTTTATCCTTTATGTTGAATATATATACATATATCTTTAAAAATAAAAACATATATATATATATATATATATATATATATATAAACTTATTAATGTTCAAATATATAATTATTTTCAACTGAAAAAATATTCTAGACTTTTTTGAAAAATCCGGTCAACACGACCCCGACCCGCAAGCGTCAAATCTCAACACGAAAGCGACCTGAACAGAAAACCCTTAAAGTCAACTCGAACCAAACCCGATCCGCAAAGAAAAATGACCCGAAATGCGTGTCGTGTTCGGTTTTGGGTAAAATCGCGTTAATCGAAACACTACATTGACACTACATTGTTGTGCACTGGATTGTAGTACAATCACATTACATTGTAGTGGGAATCGTATTTGATTCATACGGGGTATTCAACGTGTTAATAATGCTCAGAAAACTGCGATTAATTTACATTTTCTTTTGCGGTTAGATGCTAAATTAACTTCCAAATCCATTCATTTTAGATATTTCTAAAATCATAATTCTTTTAAAACTATTTCTTTCTTCAGTATATTCATTTATTTATTTATTTATTTATTTATTGTGGAAACAGAAAAATGCGTGGCTGCTCCTTTAATGGAGGAAAAGGAAAAACCAAGAGATATCATGTTCGTAAAAAATGTTTTAATTTATGTATTATTTCATAAATATTTAATGAGTTTCTTTCTTATGTATTCTAATCTTCTGTTCCAAGCCTAGTGGCCTTTGGGCTGTATTTTCAAAGGTTAGGTGATTCAGGACGCTTGAGAACTAATAAATTATAAGTAAAAAAATATTTTTTTTTAACGACACGCTTTTATTATAACAGGGTTCGTACGCTATTACCACAATTTTTAATAGATTTTTTTGCCTTATTTACATGCAGAAAAGTATTACAAACCACGCATTTAAATGAGGCGTCTACTATTTTTGCTATTTAAATATTAAATTTAAAAATTCTATTAAAAAACTGTGGTAAAACCGTGCGATCCCTGTATAATGTGCTAAAAAGGAAACAAATTGCTGAAGGAGATTTCGTTGAAATAAATACCTTTTTGAAATTAATAAATTAAATCGTGTTTTTTTTTCATCAATTAGCTTTCAAAAAGTGGATAGACAATTTTAAATCCAGATTTCTGGCAAGAAATAAAGCGATGAACGTCCTCCTGAAGATCAAACCCACATACATTCACAGCCTCCGTGTACTTGAAAGATGGCGCATTCATCACCTACGAGAAGTTTCAATCGTAGAACATGAGCATATTTCTGAAATAATCAATGAAATTTACGTGATCACATGCGTAATGACATTTACGTACCCTTCTTAGCTTTTGTACCCATGTTTGCCCCCTGAAGTGTGGCGGACGCAGAATATTGTATGTTCACCGTAAATACGTCACACTACCATAACCGAGGCTAACGAAAAGGACAGGCTACCGCGGTGCCTTCCACTTGGCTTTTTTTTACAGACCGCTAGAATGACGTGATGCACTTTTCGTACACCTGCATTGGTGCATTCGAGCATCACGTGACTCTGGCGGTCTGTAAAAAAAGGTACGCGTAAAGCACCGCGGTAGCCTTTCTTTTTCGTTAGCCTCGACCAAAACGTACGTGAATTGTAGCACAGGAAATATGTTAAAATTTTATTGCAAGATTTGAGTCAAACGGAGAGGCAAACCAAGTTTTAAAAAAGCTTGTAAAAATAAAATGTATTTAATCGCTACATTTAAAGATTATATTTTAAAATTAGTTAATCATTACCAATGCACAAAATTAAAGTTACCCAACTTTTTCTTCTGAATATCATATGGATTATTCTTTATAGTCTATCGTACGTCATATACATTGCTCATTTAATTTCCATGTTACTATTTCAAAAAAAAAAAATTCTAATTAATTTTCTTTATTTGCAAGTTTTCATATAGGTATTGAAATTTTACTCTTTGAAAAAAAGAATTTTTTATGCGCATACTAGGGTTGGCGAGCTCACATGCCAACACGACAATTCTTGCCACTTCTTCCAAACAGTAATCTTCGCCTTCTTTAATCGCAGCATGGCTGTTATTATATAAGTCGATATTTTTATTCGGAAATAGTGGTGACAATTGCCGCCTGGTTCGATGAACCTGCTATGTGCAGTTGTCTAAAAACTATAAAAGAAATACACACTTTTTAAAGCGTTAATATTTTCAAATTTATTGAATTTATTGAAGAATTTGTATCATGGATTTTCAAAATATTATTTCGTATTTTAAACTACAGAATTATATACTCTTCATAAAAAAAAACATACCAGTGTATTTAAAGAATAAAATAATAAGACTGCTTATATTCCTCGTTTACATTTTATTTTTATTTTGTTTCAATTGTTATTTATCATTGTGCATAAAGGAGCTTATCGTCAACAACTCTAAAATGTTTACTTTCAAGATATATCAAATATATTATTTTAATATCCAAAAATATATAATGCAGGGTAAATCAGGGTTAAACCATGTATACATACGAGGGAAAACCTGGTGCCCCAGTTTAACTCAATTTAAGCAAATCTCTAATAGCTAATGTAGAAATAATTAGCTCTGGGAAGAAGACGAAGCAGTCATAACGATATCTTCATAATAGCAGTTGTGTAGTTTCTAAGTTGGAAAGTTATTTTAGTTTTCATGTTTGCTAGTTTTCAAAATTATTGAATATGAACATACTTAAACTTATTGAAACTTTTATATCATTGTGTACAGCGTATTTAATACGGATACATTTCTCACAATGAAAGTGTTGCTAGCGTTTAGAGGTGAAATTTTATAACCTGGTTCACGACTCTCATTTTGTCGGGAAAAAACCGGATATACTACGGGGCAAAAATGTAGCACAAGTGCCTAGCTTCTCTTTTATGAAGGTAGTCTTTGGTCGAGTGAGTTTTGAGTTTATTCGTGCGATCGTGTTGTCCCGAATTTTGTGCGTGAATTAGCTACATATTCTGTTTTCTCTTTAAATTTCGCAAAGTGTGTAATGAACGTCCGTGTGTCTGATTATTAGGGTTATTTTGTTCAGTTATATGATAATTAGATAGCCGTCGTTGTGTAAATACTGCGGTAGGATTTAGACTCGTCGGATTAGACGCATCTCGCCTATTGTGGTATCTTAGTCAAGATTTTCAATGCTCCCTGCCTTTGAAGGTAGAGATTTTCCAATTTTCCATTTAGCTTATTTTAGAGTAAAATCTTTGACTGCGAATTCGCCAGCGTAGTAAGAAGTTAAAGTTTGGTATTTGCAAATAAACTTGCCTCCAAAAGTTAAGGTACAACCGTTTTTTTGCGTCTAATTTGCAAATACATGAATATAGAAACAACAAATTTGGAGGAAATGTGCACTAAACTGTTATTTATTAAATGCGACATAGAAATTTACTTAAGTTAAACGTATAAAGGAAATTACAACAAAAAAGCACACATGGTAGAAAATTCCATTCTTGGAGAAATCAGTACATCGCAGTATTATGCAGTAAAATGTGACAGAAACATTAAAAAACTGGTTCTAATACGGAATATGTCCACCCCGGACTTGAATGCATTGGCGGCATCGACTTTCCATGCTCTCAATTAAATTGTCGGATACCGAAATAGGTAACGCTGACCAGACTTGAAGTAAGCCTTGTTCCAGCTCATTTAATGACCATGGAGGAGGACTTAAAGCCGCAACCTGTCTTCCAAGATAGTGTCAAAGATGTTCTGTCGGATTCAAGTCTGGACAGTGAGCTGGCCATTCCATTCTCTCCAAACCGTGATCCTCAAGATAATCCTCAACAACCACAGCTCGGTGTGGTCTCGCATTATCATCCATTAAAATGAAACCATTGCCAATAGCACCGGCATATGGGCGCACATATGAATCAAGTATCTCATCCCGATATCTCGCACCAGTCACAGTCCCTCCATGAAACACATGCATGTCAGTGTAGCCTCCTAGTGAGATCCCTGCCCAAACCATGATTCCACCGTTTCTGTTCCTGTGTGTTTCGACAGTGTTTGATTGATGGTATCGAGTGCATTGTTCTCTCCAGATCAGAAGACGTCTTGAATCGCTCTCCAGTGTGAATCAGGACTCGCCTGTGAAGAGTACAGAAGCCCACTGTTGTCTGGTCCAGGAAACATATTCTCTTACCCAACATAAGCGGGCCCTTCTCTGTCGTCTGCTGAGGGGGACACACACAACTGGTCGCCTTGCATAGAGACCTGCATTGTGAAGACGTCTTCGCACCGTAGTAGCGGAGATTCTTCTCCCTGATGTTGCAAAGTGATCTGAAATGAGATGCGGAACAGTAGTGCGTCTTCTCCTGCGGGCCGAAAGAGCTAGAAACCGGTCTTCTGCAGGTGTTGCAACACGTGAGCGGCCTGGAACATGTCTTCTGGACACAGAATCTTCGGATTCATACTGATCCCAGAGTCGTTGGACTACACTGCGAGACACATTGAGCCGTCTAGCAGTATCGGCCTGTGACAACCACATTTCCATCCATCCTACCGCCCACCACCTTAATGAATCGGGCAAACGACTTCTTCTAGACTCTACTGGCTGTTGTGAACAAAACTGACAACAATAGTTCGAATGCAACAAAACTTACACGCGTAATTACGAAAGCTTCGTAATTGCACATTTTTCTCTCATTCACAAATACTTATTCTTTTCTATAAAATAAAAGTGGTAGCTGTAATTTTTGCGTAAGTTTTTTTAAAGCTTATTATTGTCATTCATATAAACTATGAAGTTTAATCTGACTGCCATTGTTTGTATGGTGAGCTTCGAAAAACATGTTGTACCTTAACTTTTGAAGGCCAGTATAAAATAGTATTGGAATCCAATGGGTTCTCTTTCTTGATAGTGATATTGCAGTATTTTGAAGTAACATTTTATAGTGTATCTAGTGACAGTTTACAGTGAGCCGAAGTGACTGTTTCTTAGGTTCCTGCAAATGCCTAGCGAGGTCATTTTGTTTTGAGCCAACTACTTGATATTAGAGATTATTTCTTGACGGCATTCCTCCTCTCAATCTACTTTTAGTGTTTGGAGCTATTGTTTTTCATTTTTCGTTAAAATTGCCCACTCCACTGGCATCTGCACGTATTTTAATAAATCGTTCTGTTCTTGTTAAAACTTGTGTCATGGTGTACCGTCACAAGAGTGACGAGATCGAAGAGTTTCCCACGGAAAGAAGGTACTGGAAAACAATCATTGAAGAGACCGTAAACACTGTTTGAAGAAAAGGCAGTCAAAATTTCATGGACAAAAGAGATTATAAATTTTATACAGCTGATAAAATGGTAAACCACTTTTCTGCAATTTATCAGATTGTAATGAAGATAATTATCCTTTTGTCTTTAAATACTAAATCATTAAACTTAATTGAAATAATTCAGGTTTAGTTGCTTAGTCAAAGTTATTAAATAAAATATATTGTTTCTTTCAAAAAAAGAAAGTTTAAATTTGTTAGTTTAGTTTCCTTTAAAACAAACATATCTATCCATTTTACCCCACCGGTGGCGTAAGATCGGATAATGTGACGTTTTATAAATAACCCTTTATTAATAACAATGGGATGAATTAATCATGTATTTCAAATGGTATTATGATACAAGGATAAGTTAAGAATAAGTACTCAACGTTACATTTAAATATGTTCGAAATTCTTGTTTCAAGAAACAAATAATAACAAGGTATTTGGTTTTACCCTACTTTCTCCTAAATTGTACTTGGTTCTTTAGAAATATATAGGAGCTCTCCGTTCATAAATAAGGAATTCAGGATTTAAAAAAGCTATTTTTCTTACTAGAGATTATTGATTTGTCCTTCCTGTGATAATATTCAGATTTTTAACGATAACAAATACTTTGAATATTTCAGAAAAATAAATAAATTGTATTAAAGTATTCTGCTTACATTTTAGTTTTTATTTCTTATCCTAATGGCGTTTATTTTTTATTCATTTTCACATGTAAAAGAGATATTTTTATTATTATTATTATTTGGAAGTAGGAGGATTTGTAATAGAAATTTTTTAATATTTTTCTTCCCTTTATGTGAAAATTTGTTGCACAAAATGTTAACGAGGATTAAGTGCTTCTGAAAAATAAAGATTTTTTTCGTTATTTGGATATTTTAATATGTTTCACTTGAAAATTTCAAGAAAATTTTATAATATATACCGATATATATACACATTATTTTTATGCTTTCTAAGATTAGCTACGCGGTAAATTTTTGTTATACAGTTTTTGCGAAGAATAAACACAATATTAAATGGTACTTTTATGTTATTTCGCAAATAGTATTTTTTTTCCTAGCTAATAGAAGCTTTTATTTTTCGAGTGTTTATTTTAGAAACAGTGTTTTGTTGCTGCGGTAAAATGTTATGATTTATGGAATTATTTCCTATTTTTAGCAGATAAAACAACGTTTTACGAAGGGCAGTCGGAAAATAAGTTTCCCCTGGCGACTGTGGACAGAGGTGTGTATGAAAGACAAAAAGTGTAATGAGACATTAAAGATAAAACATAACTTTATTTTTCCACATAACTACCAAGTACATTGAGACATTTGTCATACCGCTTTATAAGCTTCAAAAAGCCCTCCAAGAAAAAAACAGGGCTTTGCATACGGACGAAGAGTCGGCAACGAAGAACTGCGTAGAAGAACGGCTATGGGCGAAAGACGACACAGCAGGCGGATGCGAACGTGCAAGACACCAATACACCATTGGGTAGCGGGCGACTGTGATGAAGTAGATGGCTCTGTTGCAGTGCCTGCGCAGAAGACGCTGTGGACTGCAACAGCGCCATCTGTTTGATCGCGGTCGACCTCTACCGAATGATGTTTCGGTGTCTTGCACGTTCTCGTTCGCCTGCTGTGTCGTCTTTCGCCCATAGCTGTTCAACGCTTCGTCCGTATGCAAAGCCCTGATTTTTTTCCTGGAGAACTTTTTGAAGCTTATAAAGCGGTATGACAAATGTCTCAATGTACTTGGTACTTATGTGGAAAAATAAAGTTATGTTTTATCTTTAATATCTCATTACATTTTTTGTCTTTCATACACACCTCTGTCCACAGTCGTCAGGGGAAACTTATTTTCTGACTGCCCCTCGTACGTATCCAAATGTTTCAAGTGATTGCAGACTTGTTTCAGGGTACCGTTATCAGAGCGTACCCAGCAAACACATACCTTTTGGTACACGATCGGACAGTAGCCGGCAGTGTCGGTTGGGTGTCGGCAACGGCACAGTGGTATCGGTCCAGTGTCGGTACCTTGTCGACAAGTGATAATAAGTAACCGTGCGTTTTCGTATGCCGGTTAATGTTGTCGGACCCCTAACGGTTACATATCGGCAAGTGATTCATATTGGCAAAGTGACGCTGGACCGATATCTGATGGCCGAAAGTGGTCCGATTAGATTTGCCAACATCGGTCCGAATTTGGAATATTTTATTTTAGCCGATGCTTTTTTTAAATTTGTTTAAATTTTGTTGGGAATATTAAATAAATTATTTTTCGAAAAATTAGTGTAGCAGTATGAAATAAAACTTATAATATTCCCTATTTTTACTTTTTTTTTTTTTTTTTTTTTTTTTTTTTTAACAAACACAGATGTAGGGAAAATAATGGAATGTTTAATCGTAGCAGAATTTTTTTTCTCTCCTTTTCATTGTTTGCTCTTTGTTCGAAATATTAAATAAATATTTAAAAAATTAACATATGTAAGTTTTTTACTAATTTTTCTTAGAAGAAGCTGCGCTAGGGATATAGGCCGAAAGGGGGGGGGGTTACCTCCGTGAGGGTCTTCTAACCCGTATTTACGGCAATGTTCGAAGGAAACCACCGAAAACTCCGAACAGTTAGGTCGACGAGCGCGACAAGGGTTTGAACGCAGCACCTCCGATTTCCAGCATTGAGAACAGAACTTATCAGCTAGTAGTGGGGTATTTAGTCGTAGCAGATGCTTTTTTTCATTGTTTGCGTTTTGTTAGGAATATTAAATACATATTTTAAAATTTAATATATATTAAAATTTTCTAATTTTTTTCGAAAAATCAGTGTAACAACATGAAATAAAAACATGATATTCGACTTTTTTTCTCCATTTTTCTGGGATAAATAATAGAATATTTATGTAATTCGGAATATTGAATCGTAGTCGATGTTTTTCTTTTGCTGATGTTTTTGTTCGTTATTTGTGTTTTCTTGGGAATGTTAAATACGTTTTCTAATTTTTATTCGAAGAATCAGTGGAACAATATAAAATAACAACTAAAATAATATTTACTGTTTTTTTTTTTTTTTTTTTTTTTCATTTTCTATCAAAAATTGATGTGGGAAAAATAATGGAATATTTATAGTCTTAGCCGTCAATTTTTTTTTCAATTGTGATTAACCGGCATTTTTTAGGTAGATTTTGTAAGAAATACTAACTATTACATTCTCCCCTAAGTTGGAATTTTTGAAATACACTGCTCAAAACAATTAAAGGATATTGCAGTTTTAGGTGGATTGTGTATCTGGGAAACTTTTTAGCTGATTGATACATGGTCGACAGACATAGTAGGTTATATGAGAATAAATTACACATGTTTGGCAGAAAAAAATGCATTTTATTGCGCATTTGTGTACAAAAGGAAAAAAACACAATTTGTGCATATGAGAAAAAAAGAATAAGAAAAGGTGTTTTCTTCAAAGAAAATCATTTTCAGTAGGGGGTATGGTTTCCACGGGCGGCCAGCAACGTTGAACACCTTTGAGGCATGGACTCAATGAGGCTATTAATGACGAGTTGAGGTATTCTGTCCCACTCTTCCAGAAGAGCTCTTTCCAGTTCTTGGAGAGTTTGTGGGGGTTGTTGGCGGCCAGAAACTCGTCTTCCTAGAGCGTCCCAAACGTGCTCGATTGGATTCATGTCTGGAGAACACGCTGGCCATTCCATTCGAACGATTCCTTCCCCGAAAAGGAAATCCTCCACCAGGTTTGCACGATGTGGCCTGCAGTTATCGTCCATTAAAATGAAGTTATCTCCGATTGCTGCAGCGTAAGGGACTACAATAGGTCTGAGGATCTCATCCCTATATCGGCGACCAGTCAGAGCTCCATCTCGAATGATGTAGAGGTCAGTGCGCCCGTCAATGGAGATGCCACCATACACCAACACTCCTCCACCGCCAAATCTGACACTTTCGTGCACGAACGCAGGATTATTCCTACTGCCACGGTCCCTCCAGATGAAAATACGCCTATTATCCGGATGCACCGAAAAACGGGACTCGTCAGAAAACAGAATATTGCTCCATTCATTTCTCCTCCAGTTGACATGCTCGGTTGCCCACTCCCTGCGGTCGCGCCGATGCCTTGATGTTAATCTAACACATACCATCGGTCGGCGAGCATACAGACCTACAGCATGGAGCCGGTTTCGGACAGTCTGAGTTGAAATCGTGGTGCCTATAGCCGAGCGAAGGTGTTGTTGGAGAAGAGTAGCGTTCATGTTTCGGTGTCTCCGAACTGTTAACGCTAAATACCGATCTTCATTGGGCGTTGTTGCCCGTCTACGACCTTGCCCTGGTCTTCGGCCTGCACATCCACTATCCAAAAAACGGTTCCAGATCCTGGAAATGACACTTTGTGACACTCCAATGGCTTGCGCTACTTCGGCTTGAGTTTGGCTCCTTTCTAACCTACCAACAATTCTCCAAGCTTCTGAATCTGTCAAATGACTTCGCTGAGACATCGTACTCATCGAAACAAAGCAATCACTGAATGCCGAACTTCCTTGTCTTCATTCTCTTTTATCCAGTTGAAAGTCAAATTTCATTCGCTGCCGCTGAAGCGACGTTTTTGACGTCGAACTCAAAATTCGCATACTCCACAGTTTGAAAACCAAAAAAAATTGCATTTGTGATTCTCTTCTTCTATTTTCGGCAAAAAAAAATTTCGTTTATATCTTTATTTTATATAAAACTTCAAATATCCTTTAATTGTTTTGAGCAGTGTATTTTTGCAGATCTACGCCGATCATGACTCCCAGAACCCAAAATCACCCCCGGTTCAAAACTTTATCTATCTATCTATGTCACATTTTATAGACACGATAACGGCAATAATTCTGCACAAATCTCTTCTAAACTGATACATAAAATCAAAGGGCATAAAATATCGGTCAAGTTCGTTAATGGGCAAAATCAAACCAAGGGAGGGGAGGAAATGGGGGGCATTTTGTGAAAACAGAAATAACCCCATAATTTTTTAATTATGATACGTATCGAATCCATTTCAAGTTATTATTACTTCCAGGAAAATGGCCGAAAATTTATGTATTGCAGATTTTTGATATCATTAAAAATGGCCCCATAGGGGGTAAAAGGGGGTTTTAGAAGAAAAAAATTCATAACTTCGCAAATTCAAAAGATATTAAATCTGCTTGAATTTATTATAAATCCTCTTAATATTATCTAAAACTTTTATATGGATAAGTTTTTTATAGGACCAACCCTTATATATATATATATATATATATATATATATAAAAAATCTTGCCGGCTCCGCCAGCAAACAAGTTGGGTTTCGAAGTGGGTGGTTCTAACTGCCGCATCATGGCAAAAAGGTTACTTCTTCTGCAATTCCCAACAAACAGGCGCCCCACGGTCTGCGTCTTCAAAATTTACCTGTGCCTGTAGGCCGAGCCGTCAGAGACTTCTTTTTCGATTGTGATTAAGTCTGAGTTTTGTTACTAAATGCATGTTTTTTTTAAAATAATGTATATTATATATTTTTACTCTTCTTTTGAGGAATTAGTGTAACAGTATAAAAAAAAAATATTTTTTTTTTTTTTTTTTTTTTTTTTTTTTTTTTTTTTTTTAAATAAAAATTGTGGAAATATAATAATTTATATTTTTAAAAATGAAATGTAAAATGTATTCAATATTTTACACAAATTTCAAATAAACATATTAGACGTGATGACAAATACATATATGGAAGGAGGATTGTTTGCTTTGTCACCCCCCCCCTCCTCCCCTCCGACTAACGAGCACGGTGTGTGGGCGATATTTAGATGATTGATCATACATTAATTTTACAACAATCTAAAAAATTTAAATTCTAGATTTTTTATTAAAAATTTTCAAGTACTGTGCCATTAAACCTGTTTTTTTTTTTTTTTTTTTTTTTTTTTTTTTTTTTTTTTTTTCCCAACCCAAAGGACATTTAAAAAAAAAATTATGTAAGTATCCATATAATATTTTTATTAAACATGAAATAATAATGCATTTCTTGTAAGCATTTATCAAGAAAGTTTCGGACTTTGGGATAATTTGATGATGGTCAATGCTTTGAGACACGCTTTCACATCCAAAATTTGATTATGAGAAAGCGCCAATACAGAACTAACACGCCAAATCTGGGATGATATCTGCTACTCTATTGGCTTTAAGGTGGGCACGTAGCAAAGGGAAAGCGATGCGATCACTGCGCGCGCATGCTTGCCAAACTAGATTTTGACTTTTGAAGAGGGGAAATTGCAACCATAGAATAGACGCTCGCGTTTTTATGTACTGCTGATTTGACATTTGAGATGCGTGAAGCGTGACACATGCAGAAGAAATAATAATAATGGTAAGTCTGCTTAATTTTGCTTTAGTTAAATCTAAATTAATCTGAATTAATTATTTTTGCATATATTTAGTTGTTTAAAGATTTATTCTCTTTTAACGATTAACTTTGCGTATGAATTATTGTTGTAAAAAATGATAAAAGGGTTAAAATAGAAAAATATGTTTTGGAGTTGTTATCTTTTTATTATACAAGTTTTTATGACATGTAGCATATTTTTAATTATTAATAATTAATAATAATTAACGAATCTTGATAATAATTAACTAATTCCTAAAACGTTCCTTTATTATAAGAAATGCAGAATGACATTTGGTTATGTGTTATCCATTTGGTGCTCCACAATTTTACAATACTCGTGTCGTTCCTGTATTTAAAAAAAATAGTCAAAATTTTCGATTGCTTAGTAATGATAATTTGCATTTTATTGTATTTAAACTTTAATTTAATCAAAGTTACTAATTCATTCATTTTTTAAATTACTTAAAGCGATTTCTTTTTCACGTATCCTGAAACTTTTACGCTGCTGTATAAAAATGCCTTTCTAATACTATTCAAGAGCAGATGATTTCATTTGTGCTTTAAATTTATTAAACTTGTTTAATACATTTTATTTCTATCAAATTTAAAATAAATGAATTTTAATTAAATCAATGTATATAAATATTTGACATTTCCAATGTATATAATATACACGAGAGATTTTGAAAGTGTATATTTATATTTGAAAAGGAAAGATTTAGAAAAAAAATTAAGAGCAAAAAGGAAAAACAATATTGTAAATAATGTTACTTTATTTTTTTTTAAATGTAATTATGGAGCATCAAATTATATGTCCAAGATATAAATGATTTAGAAAACATTTGTCCTTCTGTATAAATGAAAAAATGTATAAAGAATTTAGTAAAAGCTAAAAATAAGGAAATATGCAACATGTCATTCATATATATATTTTTTAAATAAAGTTACAAAAATTTATTTTTCTAATCTTGCCCAGAAATTACATAAACTCTAAATTTTGTTTTTTATATTTTTAAAAAAAGAGAATAATGTTTACTAAATTAAATTATGCAAAAATATTTAACTTAGTTGAGATGCTGACGGATTTAATAAGGCTAAAACAATTTAACATAATTTATAGCAGACTTATCATTTTAAGAAAAATAAAAAAGGAAAAAGAAAATCACACAAACATTCATTTAAAGCTTTCACAAAATAAAATAATAACAAACAGGGTAGATTAAATTTTTTAACAAAGTTATTTAAATTCATTTTTTATTTTCTGTGTAAAATTAAAGTTCGAATTTTTTAATTTATTAATAAATAGTAAATTACCGGAACGAAATTTAGTTTATTTGACTTAAAAAATAATAATAAAAAAAATTTAGATGTATTGTTTTATAGTTTCCTAGAAAATATTTTATGTTTTTAAATCAAGTTTTGCAGCGACACTTAGAAAGGAAAATGTATCTAAATTTTACTTATTGTATAATAAATTTGTTTTATACAGCTTTATAGAACAAAAATTAAATGTATTTATAATACTTACCACATTTTGTAAAAGTGAAAAAAAAATTACTTTATCATTATTGCGTTTAGAAACACAAGATTCAGATATTGTTAAAGTATCTATGCTAAGATAATGTAAAAAAGTAAAGCTTGAAGCATTTTTTTTTTCTTTTTTAATGGCAGGGGCTATTAATAGTAAAACGGTATCCGTGAGGGAGGAGGGGGTTACTTACATCTGAAAAATAAATTTCACCATTTTTACCTAAATAATCAAAGTAAAAAAAAAAAAAAAGTACAATTAAGTGGAGTAACCCCCCCCCCCCCCCTATTCTGCTGCTAGTTCCCAATAAAAGGGATGCTTTCCGCAGTTTAATGCTTGCCGATATCGGACCACATTCGACAATACCACGGATTTGTTATCAGTATACGGTCGGCACAGCATCTCGCCGTTGTTAGCGTTGCCGGTACCGGACCACATTCGGAAGGTGTGCGGATAACTGTTGGTATACAATCGGCACAGCAGAGTGCCGTCGCTTCTACCGGCGTTGCCGATACCGGACCGACTGTGCGCCTATCTGTCGGGCGTCAGTCGCGCGGCGTGTCGAAAAAGTTACGGAACCGGTACGGCAGCTGGTATCGTGCCGATACCGTCGGTAACGGCAAAGCGGCAATCGGGCGATTGCTTACCGATAGATCTGTGTTTGCTGGGTACCGTCATTGGCACTCATGACGGTACGCAGAATGCGACTAAAACTTGCCTGAAATTATTTAAAATTTCTGATGCTTAAAATGCTGTTTTACCTGTCTATATTGTTGTACTGCCCCAAATAGCATCTTAATTTTCATTTATTATTATTTGTTTTTTAAATGTGATGAAAGGCGTGTATTTTAAATGTACATAATATATGCGTAGCTGCCAACTTTTATGCATTTTTTACCTCTAAAATTTAACAGTAAATGTTATCTTATTTAATCTTCGAAATTTGCCATTAAACAATTAAAAAATTCTTTTAAATTTTAAAGGAAGGAAAAATGCATAAAAGTTGGCAGCTATGCATAAGCGTAAAAGTTCGCAGCTATGTATATGTATTTTTAATGTACATATTGTAAATAAAAGTTGTGCATTTGAAATTAAATCAGTGAAAGTTTTATATTTTAAATGTTTAATTTAATAATAATCATGGCGATGGGAACAATATTTTGCATTTTATACCATGCGCCCGGCTAACATAATAGTGCCTATTAAATAAAGAAGCTTTGCAGAATACATTTAATAAAAAATATATATAACTTAAATGTTTTACAGGGTCCGTACGCTTTTACCACAATTCTTTTCATAGAATTTTTCAATTTAATATTGAAATAGCTGACATTATAGACGCCCCGTTTATTTGAATGATTTCTAATCATTTTCTGCCTTTAAATAAGGCGAAAAATCTTTTTAAAAAATTGTGCTAAAAGCATACGAACCCTGATTTTAGTTTTTTAATTAAGATACAAATGTTTAGCAAATATCAGTGTGTATGCTAGCTTAAAAAAATATATTCTGAAACTATTTGTGTATATTTTTAACCAGGGGAATTATCCGACCCTATCATTTTTAACATTTTCATTCACAATTCATTTTAAAATAGTTGAAAAGTGTTTATGAATTCGGTTTGTCTGTCTGTCCGTGCTCTAACTCACGTAAACATGCTCGGATCGTCATGCAATTGATATATGTTATTGAGGCTTACTGTGGCCTTATTCGGTATTGAAAAGGAAGTGTGTAGCACTTATATATATTTTTTACAGGGACACTCAAAAGAATTCAGTTACATTGCGGTCTATAGGGAAAAATCATTTGCGGTTTATTTTAACGATATTACACAATTTTAAACATATTGAAATTGATATATCACTGAGGTGCACTACAAGAGACTAATTATAGAATGTGGTGTGCATGTCTTCTACCCGACCTTTTGCAAGGTAACGCCTTTTTTTTTTTGGTGCATTTCCCCTGGAATTTATTTAATGACAGAATACAAAATGAGAGAATTACACCGATTGCACTATTTTTTTAAAAAATGGTGGGAATCAAACAATCTGATTTTTTAAAAAGTAGCCTAACTGCCCGTGAGGGCCACAGGCCGACGATTCAGGGGTTTTAAAATAATCTCGGGAATGACCAAATCATTGAAGAACCAAAAATATCACGACACTGGCAACTATTTTTATAACCCTTCGCACCACTATTCTTAAAATATAAATTTTGTATTATATTTCTCTTGCAAGTGCGGTTAAAGCGTATTAAAGATTTATCTTTTAACAAAGTGGTACGAGATAGAATTAAAATTATGAGGAGTTCAGCCCGTGAGGGTCACGGGCGCGACAAAATTTGTTCACAAATTTTTAACCGCGAATGTATCGGGCATGAAGATTAAGGGGTTAAAATCGAAAAAGCGAAATCAGGCCTATATACTGATTTTAACTATCCTATGCAAACAAAAAATTATGTTTAAAATTATTGAAATCTAAATGAGTAGTTTTTTTTTAAATCTATGATCGTTCATAATATCATTTTTATCATAATATTTCTTTGTACTACAGCTGTTGTACAGATTAAACAACAAATCCCCAATTACATTAGACTTCAATAATGTTTAAAAATTAGTCAATTATAATAATTTGAACTATAAATTACAAAGGAAGCTATAGAAATATGTACATGAAATTCAGAAACATGCAACGATATGGCCCACGCAAAAATTGATAACAGATGGCGCCAGATGTTATTAAGAAAAGCAAAATGGAGGTTTTCAACAAATTGACTGACAGAGCAGAAAATATAACATCAGTGACTGAATATGCCTGAGAGCGACAAGTGAAAATATTTTTAGTGTTTTACAATTTTTAACAGATTGACTGGTTTTGTGTAGTTTTAAAAGTATTTTTTAAGACTTTTAGACCTGTACAATGCTTATTTATGTGTTCTGTAATAAAATAATGTCTGTGAAAATAGGTAGTACAAAGAATTATTATCTAAATGAGTAATTTGAAAATAACGCTGCCATTGATTTACCAATAGCGTGCGAGTTTCTTCGCGTGACTAGTGTAGGCAACTCTGCAATGTTTGAGAAGTTTTAAAGTTATATATTTAGTTTATATTTCAGAAGCCTTAGCAAAGCTCCTGGTGAAAATTGTTAGGTAATTTCAGCAAATATTTTTTTTTCTTTTAGAAGTAATATCTTAAACTTTAAGCATTTATATGTTAAAATTTTTAAGGAGATAGAATTTATGCGGATCATGGTTATACAACCACTATTCGTGGGTGGTGAATAGTAAATTTCTAAATTTTCGTTTTGGACAAAATTTTAAATTAAAAAAAGTAATTCAAATGAAATTAATTAATAACATTTCGTAGCTAGAAATAAGTCAAGAAAAATCTATGGTTTTGTTATAAGTTTAAAATTATATAGTGCAGGCAATTAACATTGATGAATTGCGTGAAGTATTCGCAAAATTCAGCCGAGATATTTTCCGAAACATTAATATATTTACTTATATAACTTTTTTAATAAAATTATAACCCGAAATTAAATTTGAAAATATTCATGAAACACGTTTTAATT
The DNA here is from genome assembly GCA_963931845.1 of Maratus michaelseni. Lineage (NCBI taxonomy): Eukaryota > Metazoa > Arthropoda > Arachnida > Araneae > Salticidae > Maratus > Maratus michaelseni. Next base: position 113,073,006 of record OZ007599.1, read on the forward strand.
ACATTTGTTTTTAAGAAAGAATAGGAAACTATTAAGAAATTTTCTGAAAATTCGTAAAACAATTAAAACTTTATCGCACAAAATTTATTATAATTAGTGTCGTATAAATTATGCTGGCATTGTACAAGCGTTTTCATAAAAAAAATTGTTATTTAATTAAAGAAATAGAGACTAAAAAAGACGAAAATTACTTTTACATAGCTGCCAACCTTTACGCATTTTTAAATCATATAAACAAATTTTCAACAACAACAACAAAAATTACTTAACACTAGAACCGCGATGACGGGTTATTTTGACCCTACCATATGTGTAGATGTTGATTCGAACCAGAAATATTTTCGCAAAATAAGTTAAATACACTGCTGGCCATCCAAAATTCAACACCATGAAGGAATGTAAATAACAGAATGATATTTATTGGACAAATACTTTATAACGGGAAGGACGAGTGATCACATTTTCAGAAAATTTGAAGGCATAGGTCCTGAGAAAACACTATGTTCATGTTGTCAATAGTGAAACGGCTAGTTTTTCTAGGGGTAAATTTATTTTTAAAGTAGATGTCGCTGCGATCGCCCTATTATTGTGCCGCATCGTTGCACGTTTATCGGCTACAATTTTTTAGCACTATTTGTAGCATTACCAGTTTGGCTTTTTTGAAATTCCAAAATTTCGCCTTCATACCAGAAATTCCCTATAATGTTCTTTTGGTTACTTAATGGCAGATATTCCGTGACTTCTTAAAATAAAAATTCTTGTTTCAGAATTTCCGGTTTGAATTCTAAAATTTTGAATTTAAAAACGGTAAAACCGTTCCACATCATGTATTCTACGCGCTGTAACATTAGTAACGATATCGTTTAGTCATAAGTATTTCCAAAAAAAATTATTCTTTCATATTTCCTTTCAAACTGATATAAAATCCACTTCTTGGTATATTTTACGTATAGATAAATAAGAGAATTAGTAAAGGTAAATTAGGCATAGGTATTTCCAAAAAATAATTCTGGTTTAGTACCGTAATAGTAGTTTAGAACAGGGGTGCAAAAATCTAGGCGCCAATGGGCCGATTCCCACCGCTAAATTTTTAATATTCTTCGCCTAATAAGAATACTGATAAAATTTAGGCGAAGTATACTAATAAAATTTGACGAAGAATACTAATAAAATTTAGTGGTGGGAATCAGCCCATTGGTTGTCACTCGGCCTTTCGCGATTGTGCCTTTCGCCAATGGAAAAAGCCCATTGGTGATTTTTCCCCTTGCAAAAATCACCAAGGGGAGATTTTTGCATCCCTGGTTTGGAACAATAATTCTCAACTATTTTTTAGCCATAACAAGTATTTCCAAACAATAACTTTTGATTTAGGTTTGTTTTGAAAATGATGTAGAAATCCACTTCGTGGTAGATTTTAAGTATAGATTAATCAAACAAGTGAGTAAAGATAAATTAGAAAGGTAGAGATAAATTACCTCTCTAAATGTTATTTAAAAAAATAATATTAAGTAAATAGGAGGTGTTACTAATATAAGTTAATTTTGAAACAAAACTCCTCAGAAGTGACTATTTTAAACTGCATGAAGATAAAATACATACAAAAAAACTAAAAGTTTATAAACAGATTTCTTGACACATTTCCACGAAAACGTTTAAGAGAATTATAAAATAATTTAAAATTAAAATATATATATACAGTGGGTGATCGGTTAACGAACTTAATCCGATCCAAAACAATGTTCGCTAACCGAATTGTTCGTTAACCGATCACAGATTTAGTATATGTTTGTATGGGAATTCAATTAATTCGTTCTTAAAAGCTAAATAATATGTAAAAATTAATATCAATTCTCTCTAAATTTATTTAATTGTACATTAAGCTTATTTTTCCTTTCTGTAGTTTTCAATTCTTCCTTTTTAATAAGGCCAATATAACGTCCGTATTTAATATGGACAAATCATTATTTTTTTTTCCTGGCGTACTTAAAAAAAATAAATGATATGCCCTTTGTAAAAACTTTTAGGATCACATTCATTGACTACAGCATTAAGTCATATCAATTTATCACTTTTACTTATCAAAAACTCCATTAGTTCTCTAAAGGATCGTGTTTACTGCAGGGCCCTTACAGGGTTCGTACGGGTACCGTTACTTTTCCATGTGACATACCAGTATATTTTTCTAAAAAAATACATCAAGTTCAAACTTGCGGAATTTCACCTTATTTATGAAGAGATTATCTATAAGAAAATACTGGTACCAAATAATTTCCTGGTCTTAAAATTCCAGGACCCGTACGAACCCTGCCTTAAAGCTCAAGCGGAGCGTCGAGCCTGTTAATGTTTTAGGAACTAAATATCAATTAAAGTAATTAATTTCCAAGTAAAAATATTTCTTTAAAAGGGATGCAAAATTTAAAAAAAATAATAATGTTTTTATGGGAATTCAATTAATTCGTTTTAATCTGTTCATTCTAATTTGGGGGCCCTAAAATGTAGGACCAGAATTCCCGGTAGCCCATGAATTAATTAGGCCATAACTATAAACTGTTTAAACGCTCTCTAAGACTATTATAATAGGTGCAATTAAATACAGCTCTGTAAATCTGAAACACAGCATTGCCTCTTCATGGCTTTGTTTTGTGAGATGTTCGTTAACCGAACATGTGTTCGTTATCCGAACATAAAAATCTCTCGCGAAAGTGTTCGTTAACCGATCTGTTCGTAAACCGAACAGTTCGTTAGCCGATCACCCACTGTATATATATTTTAATGAGAATCAGAGTGCACGCATTTTTACCATAATTTTCGTATAGAAATGTTCATCGTAATTAATCGCAGAAGATATTTGAAAATATGCAAGTAATCGTGGCAATATTTTAATGTGAAAAAAATCTTTAAAAAGATTTCAAATTAAAATATTTGTATAAGATTACTTCTCAATTCTTACCAGGAAACCACGCCATATTGTAATAATGAAAAAAAAAATATAAGCAAGCAGCAATCGAAAGAGCATAGTGATATGTGTCTTTTAACACGTAAATCATTTGCCCTCGTTTCCTCATTATCGAGATATAAAGTCTTGAAATTTGCTAATTTATTTGTTTAATTTAGGGAGAAAAGGCGTGGCTCTGATTCAGAAAATTTAATAATCAGATTAATATAAAATACAAAACATATTTAGACATAGTAATATAAAAATGAAAGAAGCCCGTAAAAAAATGCTATTGACTAATGTGGTACTGAACCAAAAAAGGATTGAAGCATAGAAAATAGTGGCACCAAGAACATTTCATGTACTTAATTCTAATGCAATGATTACAATAGTCCACCTCCTGCAAAAAACAAAATTTCAAGGGCCTTTCAAATGGAAGTGGCCCAGTTTGCACTAATCTAGACTTGTACAAAGCAAAAAGAATCAGGTCGGAGTATTGGGGCATTATTAGCAATAAACTGGAAATGGACAAGTGACTGGAGTTTGATGATGTTGTTACCTTGAAAACGTAATGACTCCTCCTTCCATCCTATTGACTCCTCCTTCTATTCTATTAAATAAATAAATTAGACTATTTAAGACTTTTTATCTAGATAACGTGGAGACAAATGCAAATGATTTATGTGACAAAAAACACGGTTCACTATGCTCTTTCTATTGCTGTTTATTCAGATATTTTCATTATTACACTAACGGCGTGGTTTCCTGTTTAGGCGTGAACGTAACTTGCTAGGAATAACATCTTCTGCTTTGTTCGCGCTAATATATTGATTTTCGTTCTAGCGTATAATCCTATGAATAAACAATAGAGCGTTTAGAGTCAGAATTTTTATTTAATAAAACATAACTTATCCTTATTAATTTAGTAAAACTGTTTTGTTAAAAGATTCTTTATTTGATCTGCGGATTATACACTGAAAATTAACTTATCTATGAATAAAGAGGAGGAGATTGATAATGTAGTGTCTACTGGCTGCGAGTGAAGTAGCTGAGGATGTTTTCACGAGAAGGCGGCTGTTGTTTGTTTACCGTAATTTCTGGTATACAGTGCGTATCAAAAGTTTAAGCACGCCAACAATTTTTAATTAAAACTTTAAGTATTCACTTTATTGCAATATCGTATTTATATGTGTTAATAATTGCAATCTTAATACCATACTCAACAGAATTATCATTTATATGTGTTTCCAAATCATAGAGTGTAAGAATAAAACAAAAATAACAATGTCAAAAGTTTAAGCACAAAATTGTTTTTGCGCAAATTTTATAAAATAACGTAAGCGGTTTCTCAAGAAAACGATTTCTGGGTTTATAAGAAGCACCAGGTTGTTATTTCTGTGTTAATACAAAATGGCAAAATCGAAAGAATTCTCAGACGAGGAGGTATTTAAAGTGGCATGCACACAGAAATCATATTATATTAGTTATAATTCACTGTCGAAAGGGAAGGGACAATTTTAGAGCTATGTATTTGAAGCACGCCACTGCGAGTCAACAATAACAAAATGGCATTTTTGTTTTTCAGAACAGAATTTTCAAAATTGGTAGACACTGTAGCTCCACCTATTTTAAACCAATCAACTTGATCTGCTTGCAAATTAATCATCCAACATTTTTCTAGGGAAATACTTAGAGTTTTCGTGAAATACATATATATGGTTTTCTGTGTAACTTCTCAGGGGCAAAGAAATTCCCAGGTTAAATTATTGAAATGATTGACTGCCACCAGTTTTAACGAAAAAATTGTTTTAAAAATAAGTAAATGCTTTCCCTCATGTACGCTATAAAAAAAAAATTATTAAAAAATTCTCGTGCAATTGTAGCACGTGGGGATTAAAATTAAATAGTATAAATAGTATACCATCACCTTCAAAAGATTAAGTAACAAAATTATTGATTGAAAATTTACCTTTTACTTTAAATTGATGTCATTTCACCAAAAATGCATATTTTTTAAAACGGCTGCGCACAGCACTAGCTTGTTGTCGGTAGTTGTGGAGGAGTGGGAAATATGGTGGTTGAAAATGGTCAACCTAGCTAAAGTGCCTAGAATACATACTTTGGAAAATGGCTACAAAATTGTACTAAAAAATTGAATCCGATAAATGTGGAACGATGCTGAAAAGATAATGGCTCGATCGCAGAATTTTCTTCTAGCAGTGGCGTAGACAGACTGGAGGTCCAAATGATATAGATACCACTAATTTCATAAAAATATTTTTGCCTTATCTATTCGGAGAATTTTCTGCGATATTGAAGGCGAAGAAAACTTTATAATATTACTGGTTTTCAGAGCATTTGGACCCCTCCCCCTCTCTGGCTACGCCACTGTCTGCGAGCTCTTTTCAAAACAAATATTGTATAAGAATCGAACTGAGAAAACGTTTCATCTGGTGGTAAATATTTTAAATAATTAAATTATACCCTAATTCCTTTGATATATATGGCTAGTGATTTTCATAAGCTTTGAAAATATGAATGATATTGATCATGGCCAAAAAACGTGATACGCATTATTTTGTACCTTTTTGCAGTACTCGATACCAGACAGCAAACTAGAAACTATCCCTATTTAGCATACCAAAGAATGAAACTCTGCTAGAAAAGTGGGAAAGATTAGATCCCTGATATGATAAAAATTAACTTCAAAATCAGTTACATCTGAAATATACACTTACAAGAAGATTTTATTAACAGAAATTATGTTCATGCTGTCAATAGTGAAACGGTTACTTTTGCTAGAGGTAAATCTATTTTAAAAGCAGATGTCGCTGCGATCGTCCTATTATTGTACCGCATCGTTGCACGTTTATCGGCTACAATTTTTTAGCACTTTTTAATGCTTTACCAGTTTGGCTTTTTTTAAATTCCAAAATTTCGCATTCACACCAGAAATTCCCTATGATGTTCTTTTGGTTACTTAATGGTAGATATTTCGTGACTTCTTAAAGTGAAAATTCTTGTTTAAGAATTTCCGGCTTGAATTCGAAAATTTTGAATTAAAAAACGGTAAAACCTTTTACCACACTATGTACTCTAGGCGCTGTAACCTAGGGTATTTTCATATTTCGATCAAAGTGTTATAAAAATTTTTGGAATCTTCTTCAACAGGAATTGGTTCATTCAACTTAATATGAACTAATTAAGACATAGATAACTAAGTAAAATAATTTCGTGCCCTCTAGCGGTGGAAATTCAAACTAAACTATATTGCAGCGCGTGCGTAGCATGCCTGTTATACAATGCCGTATGCAGCGGGAACGAGTGCCGGGGGTTCGTTCGGAAAGAGGTTTGTTTAGAAGAAAATGTGAGTTGAAAAGGACTATCTTTATCGAAACCGCAAAAGAAAGTTACTGATTTCCTGGCAACGCCGGACAGTTCAGCTAGTAATCCTAATCCTAATAATATTATAAATCTGATTGTGTGCAAATGTTAGGCTGAAGCCAGCGTCAAAATGGAGCATTTAATGATCCTGTATCTTTGCATATACGTTGATTATAACCCTCAAATGAACATAGACCGGTTTTTGTTAATTTTATTCAAATATTTTTTTAATAATTCAAAATTTCGTTATTTTCATAGAGAATAAATGGACATTTTCCCGTAAAATTTAACCATTTTACTTTATCGTTGCTAGTGCTTTGATCGTTGCCAATAAATAAAAACACGGAAAAATAAATTTTCCTCAACAATTAATTTTCAATTGAACGATTTTCACGTGAAAAATGAAATGAAAAATAATTCAAATAAAGATGAATTTCCGTGATATTTGAAACAAAAATATGAAGTATTTGTTATTATACATGAAGTATGAATATCGGTTACATTAAAAAGATCTTTTTCTGTCAAAAAACTGCGTTATAATTAGAAGGAAAAATGAACAATAATTATATTCTTAAAAATAGATTTCGCTTGGACCATGGAACTATGAAAAGGATCCTCCTCGGCTTGGACAAATATGACGTCATAAATAAAATATGTATTTTCAAATAGTCGTAATAATACAAGGAGCATGAATATCAATGTATAATGAAAGTAGATAGATAATGGACGTAATATTTAAGATGAAAAACTGAAATATTTTTTATCGATACTGATTAATAATTAGCTTGAGTACCAGTTACATACAAATGTGAGTTTTCCGCTAAAATTTACGTCCTGATTGCCAGAAAAAGAAAGTTAACAAGAATTATGGCATTAAAAAGAGATTTCTCTGAGGAACATGTGACGTCATATTTGAAATAAAACGGGAATTTTCAAATGTGTTTTACAAGGCGCGGGAAATAATTCCGTACATTAATAATACAAGGATCAGTAAGTATAGAAAGTAGATTAGTTTCACGACATATTTAAAACGAAAAATTGAAATTTTTTTTATCTATACCGATTATTAAGGATGAATATCAGTTACATACAGATGAGAGTTTTTTGCCAAAAACCACTCCATGGTTATTAGGAAAAGAAAAATAAATACGAATCTATTATATTAAAATCTGACCGTCTGTTTGTATTTCGCAACTACTCTTTTCAGATTGTCGAACGCAACGCGATTTACTTAACACCGGTTATCATTCATCCGAGGATGTCATAAACTCTCAGAATTTAAAAAAATGATTTAAATTCCGACATATTATTATTATTATTATTATTATTATTATTATTATTTTGTAAAGTTTAACGAAGTTTCTCTAAAAATGGCAACTAAATCATTCCATTTTTGTGGATAGAAAAGAAGAAATAAAACGGATTAATATATTTTTTCTCATTAAAACTGAAAAAAAAAAATAGAATTTATTTTCAATTTGAATAGATGGTGAATTTTTTTTTTTTATTATTACAGTAAAATTTTTGAAAAATAAAAACGTATTTTCACATATTCAAACTTCATGAATCAATTTATTCTGGAGAACAAAAATCGTCTGTCAACATATTTTCATTTAAAAATAAAGATTTTTTTTTCAGTGATAGATTAAATCAAGGAGGCAAATTTAAGCGCCTTGCATTTAGGTCTACAATAATTGCTCCCTATTCACAAGAATTGAATTTAATGAGAAAGAATATACTATTTCCATTATCTTTGAAGGATTGCTATTAAAAAGTTTCACAGAGGCGTTAAAAGTAAAATGGGTTACCAGGTAAACTTGACATATGTTTTTATATAATTCGCCGATTTCCACGATTTTATTTGGCCCGCCTTTTTTCATTGGTTGCAGTTTCCTTTTCGTGATTATTTGTCACAAAATTTCACTTTTTTAAAACTTAGTTATGTCAAGGCCTCTATAACATAGAAATACTGTATTGTCTCCTATGGAATGTGATAAAGAGTTAGTTAATTATTTACGTTTCTAATTATCGGGAATGAAATATTTTGCTTAATTAATGCATTTATTCTTCTTTTAAGGATAACGTGAACGAAGTCACGGGTAACAGTTAGTTTAGAATAAATGGGTTTTATAAATACATAGCATTTCTTAAAAAAAAATCGCAAAGTAAGTCTTAAATTTCAGTGTTTCAAAGTAATGCTACAACTTAACTGTAGTCGCGATTATAATCTTGGAATGCAGATTTGCCATTTAATGTGACTCATTTTTATTTGAGTATTTATATTTTATTCTTATATTATTAGACGATTTTATGAACAAGGTGGGTTTATTGAACAGACAATGCATTTTTCTGATACAATTTGAAAAATTTAAAAACGGTTACACATCAAATACCGAAATGGAAATACTCAGACGGGGAGACATATGAAAGCTGTCAGAAAACGTGATTATAGCTCTTCTGGCCACGTCATCTGTAAAGACAGCATGGTACCTTGATGTTTATCTTAAGTCTTACATACATGAGGTCATCTTAAATTGCAAAATGCTTTTCAATTTTCTCTATATATTTTCCGGGAGGAATAACATATTTTTCAAATGCAATTACTGATTGATTTACAAAGTGTTTTATGAATCTCGTTTATTACCAAACAAAAATAATGAAAAATCATGCGTGAAGCATAGATTATGTAACACGTTCCAACACTTTCAAAATACTTTTACAATTCTTTACCGTTTAATAAGGTGAAAGATGTTGTTTAAGTAAACAATTTTGAAAAAGCATAAAACATTTAAAACCCGATTTCAGGAAGTACCAACAATATTCGGAAAAATAGAAGGATCGTTTTGTACAGCAACCTTTGTGTGACCCATACATTTGTATATATACTACATAGAATGCTAAAATAGCCACATAACCATATCAACGGTAAACAATGAAATGTAAATAAAGATTCCAGAGTTGTTTCATACCTGAGATACAGGCCCGGATATGACTCTTTAATGGTATAAAAAACACCAGACGTTACGAGCGTAATAGCATCAGAAAACGCTGTAGTATCTTCTACAACTTTAGGACGTATTCGGTACTCCATGTAATCCCAATAATTTGTTCAATAATCAAAATTTTCTTTAGGAAAACCCATAACTCGCTCCAAATGCGCATTTGGAAAAATCTTCTTACAACCCGTAAGTCGTTGCCTGTATCTAAAAATAATAAAGCCCTGGAAATGTGGGCTATTAGAAGTCAGACACGTTTCACGCCCAAATACAATGTAATCTATTTTGTTTGATTTAAAAACTGGCTCATTTTCTATATCAAACGATGTAAAACACCAATATTTCGATCTGGAACCTACACCGCTAGCCATAAATGTTCCGACGGATATTCCCACGACGTCGAATGTACGAACATTGGCCGAGAAGGGATATCTTGTTTCGCAGGAGGAGACAGACTCGGAGGATGACTTTAATTCACCGAAGAAATTTATGAAATGATAATTTAGGCGTAACCTTCAAATATATAAATTATTATAATTTAATTATCTATAAAGATGCAACTAAAGATACTGGTGGTTTGAACTCTGCAAAGTTTTTTCGTGACGGTGTCAGTCTTGCCAGTGGGCTACTTTTTTTTTTTTTAATTCAGTTTTTTTTATTCCCACCAGTTTTATGAGAAAGTAAAATTCGCCTTATTTAATGGAAGATTAAATAAGGCGAAAACAAGGCGAATCATTATATTTTAAAAAAGTGGTGCTAATTAAGCAATCTGAATTCTTAAAAAAAAAGTAGCCCGCTGGCAAAACTGGACGCTGTTAAAATGCTTGCTTTGAAAAATACTGAAGCTATATATTATTTAACTATTTATAGATGGGTAAAATTGAATTATATATCTTATTATTTCTGTGCCTTTTTATTTTCTTAAGATTATGATATACAGCACGATGCTCGTCGAGATTCTGTGTCTTTTAATGCTCCTTGTATAAATAGTTTTATTAGAAATGTACCTTTTTATTTAACTTGGGATTTAAAGGGAATATATCAAGATAATGCATCATCTGAGCGTAATGAAGATGACAGACATACTCCGGTGCTTAAAATTGGATCGAAAAAATCTGTTATCTTTAAATATAATTTTCCTACTATGTTACATCAATTTGTGCATTGTTCAACTTTGAAAAATGTTCCATGGGATACGGATAAAGCATTTTAACACAATTTGAACATGTCATTGACAAATATGGAATGCACATTGAACAAATGCTGTGATTAAATTATGTTTTATGTTTAAAATTTGTATTTCAGGTTCTTTATGCGTCATTGTTTTACCTGCTGGTCGAAATTCAAACTGTTTTTTAATTAGATATTTCTTTTACCTATGGTCCATATAACTTACAGTCTCTCACAAAATTGAGTATACACAAACTGATCGTTTCTAAATTTGTGTGTAAAAATTTAAATTCATAGGAAAATATTTTAAAATATTATAGATAATAGCGTATCTAGTTCTCTAACAAGATATCAAGAAAAAATACAAAATATTGAAATGGTTTTTATGAAAAAAAAAAACAGTAGAAAGCAAAAACAAGAGTCACAAAATTAAGTATACACTTTTATTAAATGTTATATGACAATGAATTAGTACTTTGTAGCATATCCATTTGCTCGAATAACAGTTTTAATCGTGTAGGCATGGATTTCACAAGAGTTTTTGTGGGTTTCCACTGAAATTTTGGCCAACTCTTATTTCAAAATACTTTTCAAGTGCTCCTTACTTGTAAGGTGATGCTTTTGAACCGCTTTCTCTAAATGAGACCACAAATGTTCTTGTACATTTATATCCGGGGACTGTGGTGATGTATGCAGTTGCTGACGACAGCTATACCGAGGCCACAGCATCACAATTTTAGCCGTATGCTTGGGATCGTTATCCTGCTGGAAGATGAAGTTCGATCCCAAACCTAGCTTGTTGGAGCTAGCTTTAACCCTTTCCGGCACAAGCCAAAGTCTGTTCGTAAAAGGAGAAATTTCTGACTGACACCGGAATTTACAAACGACTTTTTTAGAAAATAAGATCTCCTTATTTTAAGCTTTCATTATAGAAACAAAATTTTATTAAAATATTCTTGGTGTCGATTGCAAGGTTGGAATTAAAATTAGGTGTGCCCGGAATGGGACCACTGTGCCGGAAAGGGTTAACCCTTTCAGGGGCAGAGTACTACTGGAGCTAAAATATTGAAATGATTGGTTGACACCAAGATTCATGAACGAATTTATTTGAAAATAAGTAAAAGCTTTCCTTCATGTACCTTATGAATTCAAAATTTGATTATAAAATTCTGGTGTCATTGTGGCATTTTGAGATTAAAATTAAGTGGTATATATAATATACCGGCGCCCTTCAAGGGCTTAAGATGATTCTTAAGTATGTTTAGATATAACATCTTGTTTATAATACCATCGATAAAGACGAGTTCTCCAAACTCTCCAGCAGCCATGCAACCCCAGATCCACCACCATGTTTGACTGTCGGTATTGTATTCTTAGTATCTAGTTGAGTCCGAGGTTGACTCCATACTTTGCCATGCCCATCGGATCCATTAAGGTTAGATTTACTTTCATCACTAAAAAATCCCTGATTTACAAAATTCTTGGGACTTAGAGATGTGATTAATTAGCAAATAAAAGTCTCTTCTTACGATTGACTTCACTGATGAGTGGCTTTTGCCTACGTACCCGACCATTATATCTTGAATGTCGGAGAGTCCTGCGCACAGTTTCTGCAGAAACATTTCTCTGTATGACGGAACTTACAGATGCAGCAAGTTCCGGAGCACTGTTCATTGGATTTTTCTTCATACTACGATTATTTTTTCTTTTTGCGGTATCGTTGAAGATTTGTTTGCGTCCTCTTCCAGGTGTATTCACCACTGCTCAAGTTTTGTGGCATTTCTTAATGAATTTTTTTAATACACTCGTGACTTCTGTCAATCAAAGAAGCGATTTTGTGGATAGATTTACCTTCAGTTGACCATTTAATAACCAAATTCCTCTCTTCTATTGAAGTCCCCTTTTGATTGCTCATTTCGGATTAATTTAGCTCGAAAATTATTACAATGCAAAACTTAATGTGTGTTATAATCAGCAAGAGTCGATACAAATATAAATGCAAAGCATTTTAATAAAAAATGGTTAATACGAAATAACCCATTAACGACGACTCATTTTACACTTTTTTAATACTTCGATACCAGTTTTCCCATACTGTTATTTTAACTGATTGAATCTCCATAGGTGCCAACCTCTCATATATATTCCGTAATATGCGTGTTAACTTGACCTTGGTTTAACACGTATCCATAGGTGCCAACCTCTTATTAATATTCCGTAATATGAGGGTTAATTTGGCACAGGTTTAACACGTTTCGCAGCGGAAATTTTTTTAAAGAAAAGAAACCTGAAATTGAATAAATAAAGATTCATCCAATACTTTTTCTGGTTTGAAGCGTTGTTAAACAGGGTCAAATTAATCCGCATATTACGGAATATTAATGAGAGGTTGGCACCTATGTATATCGCACCAGAAATTTTTTTAAGAAATGAAATTAAATAAATTCCAAGTAGAAACCTGAAATTGAATAAAGATCCATCTAATAATTTTTCTGGTTTGAAGCGCTGTTAAACGGGGTCAAATTAACCCGCATACTACGGAATATTAATGAGAGGCTGGCACCTATGAATCGCTGATAGTTCACATTAGATAATATGAATTTTTTTTTTACTAAGATACTGGTGTTCATATTTAAAACTTTCGTATCACTTAAATGACAAGTTTTCGTACCAACCGGCATTAGTGAGTCAATTTATTCTAGTGTATACGCAATTATGTAACACTCATTTCCCCGTTAGATTATATGTGGAATTTTTTATTATGCTGATTTCACTTTAATATTTTGGATACTTCACAACCTTTCCTTTAGAATCTATATGCAGTACCACCTGAAAAACGTCCGATTCGTTCATACAAAATTTCAACTTTTCACGTAAAATTCCAAGCGAACACCTAGTGTATACTCATTTTTGCGAGTGTCTGTATTAGGGCTCCAAAATGGTCCGTCAACTGAATACCAATATTTTTTACAGATAATTTCATGGTAGGTTTCTACAACATTTCCGCAAAAATGTACCTCCGAAGGTGATTTCTGCAAAATTTGCAAGAAAAATCTAAAAATAATTTTTTTTAAAAGAAAATATCGGTGTTCAAAAAGCGGACCATTTGGGAGCCCTGCTGTGTGTACCAAGTTTCAACGAAATCTGTCAACCAGAAAGAGCTCCGGATTAGTCTCAGTAGTGTAACTTTAATTATAACAACCCTGTATTAGTATAGATTGAGTTTTGTGAAATTATACGGTTAATTTATAAATATTTTTTGAAAACTTCTAAACATGAAAGTGGAAAGTTTTGTCAACAAAATCTGTAGATTTTCTTTCTTTCTTTCTTTCTTTCATTTTTCTTATTTTATTCAATTCATTTATTCATTTAGTTTTGCTTTCATTTAATTTTTTTTGTACGCTGGTATTCATGTTTTTTTGCTTTTCATAGTTGAAAAAAAGTGTCATAGTTTATTATTTATGAAACATAATGGTTTTCACAAAAGGGTTTAATTATTTAGAAAAACAGCGATTTACGTATTTTTATAACTCAAAATAAATATCTATATATTTTTATAGGACTATTTTATTTAAATTTTGGGTTACAAATATAATTTTGCCCAGTTTAATTCAACTGCTGGTTACGGAGTCACGAATTTCCCATTCGAATTGTAATCTTTGCTTTACTTAATCACAGTACTTCTGCGATTAAATATCACGAAGATTAGTTATCGGAAATACTGAAGCCATCAAGACAACGTGGGTCGTAGTTGGAACACTTTGATTTAACCCTTTCATGGTTAAAGAACTTCTATTGATAAAATGTTGAAATGACTACATGAAGCCAGAAATGGCAAACAAATTTATTTGAAAATAAGTAAAAGCTTTCCTTGAATAATAAAAGGAAATTTGTATTCCAAAATTCTGGTGCCATTGTGGCATTCGGAGATTAAAATTTAAGTGGTACGAACATGTACCACCGCCCTTCAAGAGGTTAACAAGAGCACAGATTCTGTCAAATAGAGGATTTATTTAACATTTTGCTTACGGTCTAGGATTGGTTACAATTTTTATAATCAATCGTACCACAATTTAGAAAAACATATCTTCGTAGTAGATATCTCTTGAGAATATCCTAGTATAAGCGTATCGCAGGTATTATTTTTTGAAAAGTGATAAGAACAGAATAAAAAAAAATCATGTACTTTTTCTCTTTTATTTTAAAAAGAAATAAATTTAATGAAACCAGTCTCGTTGATAACAAATATTTTTTAAATTTAATTCCATAGAATGCTTTGTAATACCACACTAACCAGCCACCGACTAACCTTCCATAAAACGTGAATTAATTTGATAGATGTTAACCACATTTTATATAAGAAAATTAATGTAATGAACATTTTTATTTATTTAAATTCATGTTTCTGCGTAGAACTTATTCGATTTTATTTCAGAAACATTTTGTGGTTCGAAACATGTTTAAACCTGGGTCAAATTAATCCACATTTTACAGAAGATTAACCCTTTCGGGACGGGTGATGCATATATGCATCGTCAAAAGTTGTATGTGGAATATGTTTCTGGCACCACTAATAAATAATTGTAATATTTGTCTTTTTATTTAGAGTATTTGTTGGTATTTTACAAGTACAGGAAAATGTTTAAAAAAGTGGTACCAACCAAATAAAATTTCTGTAAGGGATGCCGTTGCGAAAGGGTTAATAGAGAGTTAAGGGCTATGTAATAGATGCATAAATAATACACTGGCCTCCAAACGTTAAGGTACAACCAGTCTTTTGCATCTAATTTAAAAACACATGAATATAAAAACTTGAAATTGAGAAGAATTGTGCTTTAAAGAGTTATTTATAGAATTTTGCTTAATTTTAACATCAAGCATGATTTACAAATAAAAAATTGCATTGTTTGCAAAAGTTCACTGTTTGATTAAAAAAAAAAAATAGCAGTTTTTTGTGAAAAAAATAAATAAATAAATAAACGGATTTTAACAACGCATGTGTCCAGCCCTACTTGTAATGAATTTGTGGTAGTGACTTTCCGTACTGTCAATTAAGTTATCGGGCATTGGAAAGAGAAACAACTCCCAAACATGGAGCAAACGCTTGTTCCAGCTCATTTAACAACTTTTGAGGAGGACTACGGAGGCCACCTGTCTGCTGAGATAGTTCCAAAGATGCTCTATAGGATAAAAGTCCGAAGATTGTGTTGGCCATTCCATTCGCTCCAAACCTTGATCCTCTAGATCAAGACCTCCTTATCATAGTATCAGACCACTGAATCAGCAAGTTGCCTTTGACCGCTATACTTGTCCTGCTGCTAGCGCCATCAATCGTCAGTAATAGTATTTACGACACGAAATCACACGAAATTTATTCACAGCTCCATTTGTTCTATGCATTTGCTTATGAACTAGTAGTTTTCCTACCACTAAAATTGTATAGTAAATTTTATCTTATTAAATTGACAAGATCGTGTGATTACATGACGAAAAAAATTCTATTAAATTTTAGTGGTAAGAAAAAAGCGTAAGAGTTGGCAGCTATGCGGTAGCAGACCAGCTAGATTTTTCTATAGATTTTTCTATTATATTTTTGGATACCAGTTTTTTCGTAGAGACAATTTTGTTTTGTTTGATCGGAGAATTCTGGGATTTAAAAGAACAACATTTTCTCTAAAAATATACTGGTGTTCAAAAAGCCCGAAACATGGCAACTGTGCGGTAGTATCCACCAGGCGGCGATACTTTCCGGAGAAAGTCAATTAATAAGTTGGCAATTACCGCGGACATTTTCTCCCATAGACTTTCTCCGGATTGTCATGTCTGATCTATGATAAGGGAGTCTTGCTCTAGATATTCATCAGTGACTCTAGCTCAATTCGATCGGGCATTATCAATTATTCAGATTAAGAGCCTACATCAGTCACGCGAAAAAAAACGCTCCAGCTAATGTTAAGTCTATGGGAAGGTTATCGCGCGATTTCTCGCTCGCATTTTAATACTTTTAAATGATTTTTTTTTGCATAGGATAGCTGAGGTCGATCTCTAACGTTGTTAGTTTTTACTTTTTCGATTTTGGTTCCAGTTTTTTTATATAAGGGTAATTTTACTTTCAGAACCGCTTCCAACCGGTTCCAAAATTGAAAATGTCCGCTTATAAAAAACCGTATGCTGAATTTTACGTAAAAATTTTAAAATTTCCCTTTCTTTCCTTTTGTTATTCCCTTTTATATAAGGAAATGTTTAAGGTATTTCTTTTTTATATAAGTGTCAATGCATCCTTAATTTGCTTAAACTAAAAAAAAAAAAAAATTCCGTGGAAAGTCGCTTAATATTGTCCGCAGAAATTTATCTTGTAAACTTTTCCTTTAAAGAAAAAATAATTCTACTATTCCACAGAAAATAATCTCGATAAACAGCATGTATGCTTATTTTTCAACCTATTCTTATTTCAGATTTAATAGTGCTTAACGTAAGGGTTCTTATGAAAACTTTATTCCGGTTTTCTCGAATTAGAAAACTGAATCTTCTGCTGGCCTTTTTATTTAAATTTCTATTTCTTTTATTTAAAACTTAGCTTACAAATGTATTTTAAGCAGTGCACATGAATTTCAAGCTATTTAACAAAGATTTTGATTTTTTTAAATGTAACTTTACTGAAACATATATCTCTATTTATTTCTTATAATTCAAAAGATTATTTTATAACGCACATATCAAAGAAGATGTTTAAAGAAAAATATTTTCTTCTTCGTGCCTGGCAGAAAGTTCTGAATAAGTATTTCAAAGGAAAGTTATGAATAAGTAGTTCGATGCATCGGAAGATTAAATATTTGGACCACGCGTGAATATATTTTATGCAGCAGATTCTATAAATCCCGTTATGCACGTTTTCTGATTAGATATTAAAACAATGAACCTGTGCAATAAATAGGAAAAAGGACATTAAATCGGGTCTAGTAAAGACAGTTAAGTGCATATATTTTTAAGCTAATGTTAAACCAATGGAAGCCTTTTCTACAAACTTCTCGTTTGCATTTCTATATTTTAAAATAATTTTGGATATTAGAGTCCACGACTCTTGCTGTTTATAAAAAATTCAGAATGTTGATGGTATGGATTTTGCAAGGCAAATTAAAAGTGTAATCACGATGAAACTGAAACAGGAAAGGAAAAAGTACAAAACTCAGATATTCTGTGCAAAATGATTAATTTAAAAATACACTGGCTTCCAAAAGTTAAGGTACAACCAGTTTTTTTATGCTCACTATTAAAAGAATGAAAATGAAGGTAAAAATATGTTAGATTAATTTTAACATAATTATTCAAATTGGTAAAGAAATCATATAAATTGTAATTTTCCAACTGGACGAAAAATGTCTGCGCCAGGATTCGAACTTGGGATCTCTTGGCTGAAGCTGGCATGCTCAACCAACTGATTCGACCGGGATGGCTCAGTTGGTAGAGCATGGCAGCTTCAGCCAAGAGATCCCAGGTTCGAATCCTGGCCCGGACATTTTTCGTCCAGTTGGAAAACTACAACTTATAAAAAAAAATGGTTTATATGAATTATCATAAGTAACTTCAATAAAATCTTATGAAAAAATTATACCCATCTCAAATACTTTAATGTATTGGATACTTATATGTTTGTCAGGAGGAACTGCGAATATCCCACTTTGGGAATTTGTGTGAATTTTTTTTTTAATGGTTGATGATTTTGAATTTTTTGTATTAAAATAGTGTTGACCACGTCTAGGAGATGTCGTTTACCTGATTCGTTAAGATGGCCGGATGATGAATGGAAGTGGGGTTATCACAAGCTGGTGCTGCTAGATGTCTTAATGTGTCTCGTAGTGTGGTCCAAAGGCTCTGAGATCAATTTGAATAAAAAATTCAGCATCAAGAAGACTTGTTCCAGATCGCTCATGGGTTACAACCCCTGTACAATATCGCTTTCTAGATCTTTTGGCCCGAAGGAGGAGCATCACTACTGTGGTTCAGCTCATTTCTGTTCATCGTAAAGCAACAAGGATGACAAAACCTGCGATTACGATGCATAGACGTCTTCAAAATTAAGAACTCTATGCAAGACGACCCGTTGTGTGTGGCCCTCTTTATCGACAACACATATGTGTCCGTTTATGTTGGAAAAGAGAGAACGTTACCTGGAACAGAGAACAATGGGCTTCCGTACTGTTCACAAATGATCCCCTCGGGATTGCACTGAAACTCTAAGGCTTAGGCCGCGTTTCCCGAGGTGGTCATCCCTGTCATCCCTGTTCACAAATGAGTCCCGGTTTGCTTTCGAGAGTGATTCAGTTCGTGTGCTGATCTGGAGAGAACAAGGTATCAGATTCTACCTATGTAACATTATTTAACCCACTCGGGACCATGGGTGCATTTATGCACCCTCAAAAAGAGCCTACAGAATTTGTTTTAGGCACCAGTAAAAACTAAAAGTAATATTTGCTTTCTCTAATGAGAGCATTTTTGTGATAATTTAAATAAAGATAGCTTTTTTTAAAAAAGTGGTGCCAACCGAATAAAATTTGTGTAAAAGCCACCGGTCCCGAAGGGGTTAAAAACACAGTGATAGAGGAGGTGGAGTCATGGTTTGGGCTGGAATCTCTTTTGGTCACAGTAACTTCCATGTGTGCCTTGGAAGAATTCTCACTGCTGTGAAATATCGGAAAGAGATCCTTGCTCCGTTTGTCACACTCTATGTTGGTGCTATTGGTGATGAATTAATCTGAATGGTTGATAATGCCCGATCGATTTGAGCTAGAGTCATTGATGAATATCCATAGTATCAAGGTTTGGAGCGAATGGAATGAACAGCACAATCTTCGGACTTCGATCCTATAGAGCGTCTTTAGAACTATCTCATCAGACAGGTGGCTGCCGTAAGTCCTTCTCCAAAGTCGTTAAATGAGCTGGAACAAGCGTTGCTCCATGTGTGGAAGTTGTTTCCCTTTTCAGTGTCCGACAACTTAATTTACAGTATGGAACGTCGATGCCACAAAGGCATTACAAGTAGGGCCGGACACATGCCTTATTAAAATCACTTTATTTTTTTTTTTTCACAAAAAACTGCTATTTATTTTTTTATCAAACAGTAGATTTCTGCAAAAAATGAAATTTTTTATTGGCAAATCATATTTTATGTTAAAATTAAGTAAAATTCGATAAATAACTGTTTAAAGCACAGTTCTTCTAAATTTCATGTTTTTATCTTCATGTGTTTTCAAATTAGACACAAAAGACTGGTTCTACCTTTACTTTTGGAGGCCAGTGTATTAAATGCCAAAGAGAAATTTAAAGGGAACGCTTCCATTGATTTTATGTTAGCTTGTGTATGTCGTATGCTGGCTCTTAAGAATATAGGGTCTTTAGAAGGAAGATTAAAATTTCTTAAATTTTGAATCATACAAATTTTTCCTCCAGTATCTTGTAATGCAGTGATGCTCATTATTATTTGCGAAAAGTGTTTACACATCACTATTTCCAAAAGATAACATTTGCCTTATTATATGACAGAAATAACACTATTAAATAACGTGAAGATTTCAGTTAAAGGTAAAGTTACCGTTCATCGGAATGAAAAGTGGGTCAACTTGGGGATTTTATTTTTCATAGAAAGAATAAAGTAACACAAAATTTATTTTTCATGGTTTTTGCTATAATTTTTTTTTATTATACAATAATTATTAAAATTGACGGAGATAGTGTCAGTTCAATAGGGGTAGGCTGTGTGCGGATCACTCTGCGCCGTCTAGTGCACAGCTTATCAAAATCCTCTAACAATTTTTTTTTTCAGAAAACAGAATGAATTTGTGAGTGTGTGTGGGGGTGGAGGCGTTTTATTCTTTTCTTAGTGTAATTGAACGAAATTCGGTAAAATGGTAGAAGTTTGAAAAAAAACATGTTGTTTCTCTCTATTTTCTCTCTAATTTAATGTAGTTTAAAAAATATTATTTATTTATTTCAGTTCATTTAAGCCTTAAATGCATAGTGTATCCAATCGGCAACACTTTTTATAAATAAATCAAGTTCTTCGCAACCACTATATTTATATAGAAAAATTAATCCTCTAAAAATAACATAAATATTCTACTAAATAAAGTTAAAAATCTGTCTTAAAATTTCTGGTGTCTAATTCTAAATATAAGTATAAAAAAACACAATTCCAAAAGAAAAAATCATGCACTGTAGGGTTAATATTTTACACATGAAAGGTTCATAGCCCCATAAAATAAATAATCTTTAATTTCCAAACAGATAAATGTTGATTGACTGATACATTTAAACGCTACCTGACATTGGTCCATTTAAAAACTGAAAAATGTTAACCATTGAAAAATGTTATTTAAACAAAAACGCGCTTACGGTTTTACTAAAGAAAAAGAGTAAAACAATTTTTAGTTAATCGCTTTATTTTGCAACTTACAGTTAGTCCGCGATTCCTGGATTTATTCCTACGTAGCAAAGAATTCAGCACGCGTGCAGTTGTGTCCAACCATGTACCCGTTTTTCAGCCGGTCCGCGCTCGCTTTCAATTGACTGTAGTTTCTTAAATATTTTGAATTTCACTTAACTGTTTTAGATGCTTATTCTACAAACTATAGAGATTCGAAAAATGTAATTTTTTTTTTTTTTTAACGGTAACTTTTCTTTAATAAAAAGTGTTAACTATGTGGTTGCGTAATGAGTATTACTGCTGCACTAATGGTTATGCCGTCAGTCGCTACAAGGAATATGGTCGTTTAAAACTTTTAGACTTTGACTTTCGTAGTCGTTTGTAATCTAGTTTAACCCAGTATTGGCGGTCCGCTACTGTTTTAGGTAGATTTCGTAAGAAATACTACGTATTACACTTGTCTACATATTACACATTGCGGTCCAAGAACTAAAAGATTTTACGGCGTGCGCAGCACTCCTGCTATACGGTGCCAGATTCAGCGAGGACCGAGGGCCCATGCCGGAGGATCATGTAGATTTGAATCCGCCCCCATGGCGTTGGAAGGTGGAACTAAAATATTTACCGGAGCAGCACCCTCTGTTTATGGTGCCGAAGGTAGATGACCCGTGCCACAATTTTTCGTTTTTGTGAGATTTAAGATTATTATCATGGGCCCGGGCAACGCTGGGCGGATCATCTAGTATATATATATATATATATATATATATATATATATATATATATATAGAGAGAGAGAGAGAGAGAGAGAGCGAGAGAGAGGGAGATAAAGTATAAAAAGTCTGGAAACGGTCGAAAAGCTCGAGAAATACACATCGGATTAAAAACGGAAAAATATATGGCAATATTTTTGAAAAACCCCCATTTGTAGGAATTAATCATTCTAACCCCTCATTTGTAGGCATTTATTTATAGGTATTTTCGCATTCAGTTTCAACTGAAATGCTACATTATATTCCTTATTAAAAAAACTTGCATACAATTAAGTACTGAAATGTGTGTTCTTCTTATTATTTTTATAAAAATAAAACACAAATTTATAAATGGATTCGATTAGAATAAATTCAAAACGATAAGGTTTTATCCTCGGCAATCATGCCGAAATGCAGTGGGTTAAACGTCTCACAACAGCCATTTTGAAAAAAAGTTTAAAACCACATAGTAATAGCAATGCAAAGTTTTTATTAACTGTTTCATATTTTAGATCATTAAATAAAGTACACTATGAAAAAAAAACATCTTCCTTAATTTTATTTTGAACAAGTATAGGAGCTTCTTGAAGGAAAATTACCAAATTCGACTTTAATTTTTTGTTATCACCAAAAATGACTGACAAACAACATTAACAAGTATAAAAGGTCTATAATATAGAGGGTGTAAGACAATTCTTTCGATCATTACAAAATTTACCCATATACGCTATATATAAGATATACATGTGAAACTGGTGCCAAAATGTTGGAAAACTAACTAAGCTTTTTTTTTAGGTTTAGGTAACGTGGCAGTTT
This sequence comes from Maratus michaelseni, assembly GCA_963931845.1. Classification (NCBI taxonomy): domain Eukaryota; kingdom Metazoa; phylum Arthropoda; class Arachnida; order Araneae; family Salticidae; genus Maratus; species Maratus michaelseni. The sequence continues at coordinate 113,095,479 of OZ007599.1, forward strand.
TGTAGCAGTGTCAGTGTCTGGGACACCGTAAATGTTCACAAATCAGGTAAAAGCTCAGTGTGTCATCTGATATCACGAGACCCGGTCACCAGTGGCGGTATTGGAGCACATGAACAAGTGAAATCCCAAAGGAAAACGAAGAAATAAATTAATAAATTAAATGAAATAATATTATCACATTTCCATATTTATTTTTTGATTTACAGGATCAGTATAAATACGCACCCACCCCCTCCCACCATTTCTATTAAATATGTACATAATAAAGCGTTGCTCTAATAATGAAAATTTCGAAAATTATCAATACAGAGCTGCCGGTTTTTTCCAGAATCGCACATGCGAACGAAGAAATTACCTTCAAAACGAGCTTCTGCGAACGAAAGCAGCAAGGAGAATGCGAGGTAAAGACACCACACTTATCTTTTCATTCACACAACCTTCAGTGTGTGGGCGCTGGCACTTTTCGCTGACTCTTTCTTCATTGTTGCTTATACGCAATCTCCCTTTGTTTCCTATATTCATGTAGTTTAATTTTGTTTGTTTATTTGTTTGATTATATGATCTTTCTTCATGAAAAGTAAAATGTTACATTTCTTTCCAAGTGTGTGTTATAACTTTTATTTGCGTTGTCTTAATTTAACTTTTGAAAACTCAAATTTATTTCAACCTGTACAGTAATTTGTACTGGCTGATTTTATTTTGGTAATGCACTGGTGCCATTGGTAATGCCAATGCATTGGTGGCACTGGCGGCCACCAAAAACGGTGCAGATGAATCAATGTATCAGATCTTGCAACTCTGCGACAACGCGTACCCCACACTCATTACATCGATCCCTACTGCAGGGCTGCCACTGGCGATTATTTTTATATTCTATTCGCACCACTTTTAAAAAAAATTAATTTTGTAGTATATTTCTCTTGTACATATTGTCAAAGTGTATGTGGAAAAGTATTGTTTTGAGAAAGTGGTGCGAGATAGATTTAAAAAACAGTCGTCAGTGGCAGTTTTGCTACTGTGATGTTGGCTAATATAGAGTGTCTCATTTATTTTGCAACCCCAAAATAAAGAACAATGTACAAACATTAATTTTTATTTTACAGTAGTGCTTATACGACTACAAAAGATGTTGGAAGTGTCCACCGTCTTCATTTTTACATATCTTGACCCGTTTGAGGAGGTTTCTTGGTGAATGTGTTTGTGGTTGTGGTAATGTGATTGTGGTAATGTGTTTGGTGTGATAGCGTTTATCTCTTCCGTAATGCGAGTTTTCAGTTCAGTAATCGAGGCTACCGGTTCACGGAAAACTCGATTTTTCAAATAGCCCCACAAGAAGAAATCGGGCGGTGACAGGTCTGGACTGCGTGGAGGCCATAGTCTCTTTGTAATTAGCCGATCACCAAAAAATTCTTGGAGAAATGACAGAGTGTCGTTGGCCGTATGCGCAGGAGCGCCATCCTGTTGAAACCAAACGAAACGTTCATTTGCTAATTTTCTTACTGACGTTGCAGGTTTATCCTTGATTTTCATCTCGATTTCCTTCATTTTGTTGTCAGTTAGGACAAACGACAGACGGTTCTTTCTTTTCGGTTCCACACTCCATTCTGTTTGAAAATGGTCCACGATTCGCTTAATTGTGCTTTTATTCGGCACCACCTAGTCTGGAAACTTGTTTTCATATCGTTTCTTGGCTGTTTTGTATGAAGACATTCAAAAATAATGTTCAATAATAAGCGCGTGTTTTTCTGCACATAGCACCATGACGCAACACTACCTTTCACTTCGTTCTCCTTAGCACTGAAATGTCTCGTGCGGTTTTCTAGCGTGTTGGTAGTGTTGTTCGCACGCCCCTCCACACCGCTATCTGCGCTAACTGTGTGCGCGTGCACCCGTTTTGTTCATTTGCTTCGCGTTTACGCGGGTTGCAAAATAAATGAGACGCTATGTATATGTACAAAAATTGACTATAGACTACCTATCGTGCTACTTGCTACCAAACCAGTGATTCATACAGCCGTGTTATGGAATCCTGCAGCAAAAAAATTGGTTATTTTTCCACTATTTTGGCATTAGATTCACATGCCTGTCACACATATTATTTCTATTGTCACATCCCCATCACATATATTATTTCTATTGTCAACATCCCCATCACATATATTATTTTTACTGTCAACATCATCTTTTTTATGTATTTATAAAACGCACAACGTATGAAGTGTTGGGTTGTTCGGAAAGTTCTTTCCGGTTAGGAAAGTTTGTTCGTACCGGAAAACTCTATAATTTAATTATTAGACATTTACTCCGATATCTAATCTATAATAATTGACGGGCAGAATTTTCCGGTACGAATTGGTTTTCCCAAACGGAAGAAACTTTCCGAACAACCCAATATTATCTGAAAGGCATTTGAACCGGCTTCTGACATAGTACACTCACATTTCCTTTAAAAATGCTTTCGATTATAAATTGCAGTTAATCAATAATTAAATCACAGTTGATTTCATAAATGTAATGAAAAGTTTTTCTCCAATCAATGTTGACAAAAAAATAAAATACCCCATTATATCGTGCTCAACAATGATTATAGATGAATAAGTAGTACAAAAAAAAAAAAATGAAGTGGACGTCTATGCACGGGCTTATTTTATATTTATGATTAATAAGCGAAATTGAAATGATTAGAAGATAAAGACACCATTGATCGATCAAATCAGTCGCATTTCACGTCAGCCTCTAATACAGTTAAAATACAATTTTTTTTTTTTTTTCGCGCTTGGCTTTTGCTATTTTCAATCAGTTTTTACTGTAACTTTGATGGAATAAATGAGATGATATTCTGGCTTGACTAATGTTGTTTGCAGATATTTTTATCCTTAATTGTTCTTTAGTAGTATAAACCTACATTAAAAAAAATATTAGATATTGCTAAAACATATTAGACTGCTGTGTGAAATCCTCCAACGGGTCCACTAATCTTATATATAAACAGATATGAATAAATTTTGTTATAAGGGAAAGACTTTTCGGACACCCTGTACCTCCATCTTGTGATTCATTAAAAATACTTTTTAATTCAAAAAAGGCAGTGGGTCATACCTTCCATATGGTCAAACATCCCCAGATTTTCCTACTGCTTTTAAACTGAACAATTTCAAGTGTAGTTAAGAAAATGTAGCATGAAAGCAGAAAAAAGGTGTTTTAACGGGCATTTACTTACATTTTCAAGTGACATAAGTTTTTAATGCAAAAAAGGCAGTGGGTCATACCTTCCATATGGTCAAACATCCCCAAATTTTCTTACTGCTTTTAAACTGAACCATTTCAAGTGTAGTTAAGAAAATGTAGCATGAAAGCATAAAAAAAGTGTGTTTTAACGGGCATTTACTTACATTTTCAAGTGACATAAGTTTTTAATGCAAAAAAGGCAGTAGGTCATACCTTCCATATGGTCAAACATCCCCAGATTTTCCTACTGCTTTTAAACTGAACCATTTCAAGTGTAGTTAAGAAAATGCAGCATGAAAGCATAAAAAAGTGTGTTTTAACGGGCATTTACTTACATTTTCAAGTGACATAAGTTTTTAATGCAAAAAAGGCAGTGGGTCATACCTTACATATGGTCAAACATCCTCAGATTTTCCTACTGCTTTTAAACTGAACAATTTCAAGGGTAGTTACGAAAATGTAGCATGAAAGCATAAAAAAAGTGTGTTTTAACGGGCATTTACTTACATTTTCAAGTGACATAAGCAAATGCAGGTTACTTATTATTGTATTTTACTTTTAATAATAAACTCTAGATGGCAGCACCACAGGAATAAGTCTCTCCAGTCAGTACTGACACCTATCATTCAGATGTTATTGTTTCACTGCAGTACTTATAGAATATCGATGCAGATCTGTGATGTGTTATGTGTAAGTACTTATGATATGAATTAAATTGTGTGAAGTAATTTATGCTTCCACCTCAATGAATATGTATATTTAATTAATTAAGTAATATTCAAAATACAGTATACATATAATTCAGATATTTTAGTTTCTCAAATTCTTTAAGCAGAAATCATTCCTTAGAAACGATTTGATTTGCTACATTTTGTGTTTTTAATACATTTTTAACTTACTAAGTTGTATCGTACGCCTATTTTATAATTTTTATCAAGAGAAATTCCATTGACATAAAACAAAAACTTTGGGATTAAAATCCAACAATAGAATTGCAATTTTATAATCTCCTGAAAATAAGCTTTTAAATATATCCAGAATAAAACATAAAATGTATGTTTATAAACTTAACTTTAATGGTAACTGAAAACATAGTTTAAAAATACATTTTGTCGTAATACATTATACTTTTTAAACATATATATTTTTTTAATTTCTTGGACAACCTGTGATAGTTATCTGTATAGCAGAATTATTATTATGTGATTTTCGTTACTTCATTTGCCAACTTTTGTTGTAGCTTTTAAACTGAACAATTCCAAGTGTAGCTAAGGATATCGCATAGTTGCCAACCTCCCGCTTTTTTTCATACCAGTATTTTTATCAAAAAATATTTGTTTTATTGAATCGTGCAATTTCTGTTATTTAATAAAGCTAAAATTTTTGTATGATTTTACTGGTATTCAAAAAATCGGGAGGTTGGCAACTATGGATATGTAGCATGAAATCATCAAAATACAGTGTGTTTTAACGGCCATTTATTTACGTTTTAAGTGATATAAGTAGATGCTAGTTACATTTTAATTCAGATATTTCAATTTCTCAAATTCTTTAAGCAGAAATCATATCTTAGAAACGATTTGATTTGTTATATTTTGTGTTTTCACTACATTTTTAATTTACCAAGTTTGTTTTATACGTCTATTTGATAATTTTTTTCTAGAAAAGTTCAAGTGACTTAAAACGAAAACATAGAGATTAAAACACACACAAAAGAAGAATTGCAATTTTAATAATCTCCTGAAAAGAAGATTTTAAATATATCCAGAATAAAACATAAAATGTCTGTTGATAATCTTAAATTTAATGGTAATTGAAAACAAAGTCTGAAAATATATTATGTCGTAATACATTTTTATATATATATTAATTTCTTGAAAAGCCATACATGTACAGCAGAATTTTGATTATGTGATTTCCGTTACTTCATTTGTCACAAGAAATCTTCAGATTTTGATTGGCGTATCTGTTTGTATTAGAGATATCGAATTTCCAGTTAGTTAGGTACATAAGAACCATTAGATATACATTACAATTGAGTTATGTCCCAATGTCTATTTGAGTGCTCTTAGAAAGGCCATCAATATTCGGTACGATCTTTGAATTCCATAGCTATGCAATATGTTCGTATATGATTATCATTAAATTCAACATATGATGATTATCATTATTATTCCTTGTATAATGAATGGCCAATTAAAGTAATCCGTCTTGAATAAGATACAACATTTTTCTCAAAGTAAATGTGTAGATAAGCATTGATTTTAGCTGTTAATAAGCATTGATTTTTGCTGTTGATAAGCATTGATTTTAGCTGTTAATAAGCATTGATTTTTGCTGTTGATAAGCATTGATTTTAGCTGTTAATAAGCATTGATTTTTGCTGTTGATAAGCATTGATTTTAGCTGTTCAATAGTCCTTTATTTCCCTTTCTTACATTTCCAAATAAAATACCATTAAAACTATCTCTCCACTGTTTACCCTGCATTACTTCCTGTTGAATAAAATTGATTTTTTTAACACTTTTCAACATAGCTGAAAAGTGTTTATGAATTCGCCTTGTCTGTCTGTCTGCCTGTCCGTGATCTAACTCGCGTAAATATACACGTATTGCCATGAAATTGATATATGTTATTCAGGTTTACTATGACGTGTTTGGTATTGAAAATGAAGTGTGTAGCATTTATAGTTCGTTTACATGAGCACCCAAAATCATTCAGTTACATTACGGTCTATGGGAAAAAATAATTTCCGATGAGTTTTAATGATGTTACACTATTTCAAACATGTTTAAATTGATATATATCACTCAGGTATACTACAAGAGTATTACTATAGAATAGGGTGTGCATAGCTTTCAACGTTCGTTTACAAGGACACGCGAAAGAATTCGTTTAGAGTACTGTCCAAGAAAAATAAATGCTGGAATTGCGTTTTAAGTTGTGGTACGTTTTTTAATTAAACTAATTTTTTGTCTATTGCTTGGTACGTATAAATTGCACAGATGATATACAGGGCAGCACAAAATAGATTTTCTAGATTAAGAAATATCTGACTTTTTTTACAGTGAATCAAAACTTCCCAAAATTATAATGTAATATCTTCCGAGTTATCCAAGATTCAGAAAAAGCGTTCCTTTTTTTAACACTTTCCAACATAGTTAAAAAGTGTTAATGAATTTGGTTTATCTGTCTGTCTGACTGTCCCTACTCTAACTCGCATAAATATATTCGAGTTGTCATGCAATTGATACATGTTAATGAGGTTTACTATGGCATGTTCGGTATTAAAAATGAAGTGTGCAGCACTCATAGCTTTTTTACAGGGACACTCAAAAGTATTCCGTTACGTTACGGTCTATCTTGAAATATCGTTCGCGGTGCATTTTATTGATGTTTGCGATTTCAAACATCAATAATTGGAATTAATATATATCACTGAGGTGCACTAGAAGATGCGGCGTGCTATAGAATAGGGTGTGCATAGCATTCATCGTTCATTTACAGGGACACACAAAAGACTTACTTTACAGTACTGTCGATGAACAATAATTGCTGGAAGTGCATTTTCAGTTGAGGTAAGCGTTTTTAAATTCAGCTAAAGTTTTGCATATTACTTGGCGTGTATAACTTCTATAGATCATATACAGGGCTGCACAAAATATCTCGAGTACATTACCTTTCGAGTACATTGCCGAATGGGAATTTTCAATTGTGCTATGCGTTACCTAAATGAACTGAATTTTAGCATATGTAGTATATATACAAATATATTAATCATATACGGGGCTGCACAAAAAAGAATTCGGGTATTTATACCGACTATTAATGATAATTTCTGAAATTGGTTTTCCAAATGTGTTATGCATTGTTTACATAGATCTTAAGCCAGGGCACGAAATTTCCACTCGCCAGCTCGCCATTGGCGAGGAAATATTTAAGGTTGGCGAGTAAGTTTCGTCTATTGAAATCTTGTGCTTCAAATCAAACTGTATACGCTCAGAATATTGTGCCTCAATCTAGCGACACGCGGAAGTGTTTTAAAATCAAGCGACGGCCTTTATATTGTAAAAGAAGAAAAAATGCGGCGTCACCCACTTCCATTCCTCTCCTACAGAGGAACGAACTTCCCCCGTCTGCATTCGTTCCCCTGCTTTCGCACCGCGCAAGCGCGAAGGCTGCTTTTTTCGTTTCCGAGGCCGAATCTGATCGCTCTTCACTCCTGCGCGTAGTGAATCAGGTTTCGCCACCTAAGCTCAGCTGCTTGAAAATTACGGTAAAAATTATTCGCTTTCTCCCGAATTTTTAAGATTTTAAAAATTGTCCATATTTTTCATAAATGTAAAATATTCTGGATTTAACACACAGCTCCTTCTAACAATCTTCAATTTCAATTCAGTTTGTCGTAAATAATTCATTTTCTGGCCAGGTGTGGTGGCCAACGTTACTGTCTGAATGAATAATAGTGGCGAGCAAAAATTTTAGTCTGGCTAGTACCTTTTCAACTGAAATTTCATGCCCTGTCTTAAGCCGAAAGGTAGGCCTCCCCGCCCGGTTTGACCTTGAGCTTGTTCACTTAGATATCATCTTTCATTTTATTAATCTATGAAATTTTCTTATAGTAGTCTGAATGTGTTGGAAAGTGTTTCATAATCTATTCTTAATTCATGATTTTTCGTTCTTGGTAACATTTTCCAACATAGTTGAAAAGTGTTTATGATTTCGTTTTGTATGGTCATGCTCTAACTCTCGGAAATATACTCGGATCGACATGTAACTAATACATGTTATTTATGATTATGGAAATATATTCGCTATTAAAAATGGAGTGTATCGCATTTATATTCGCTTACAGGGACACTCAAAAGATTCCTGGTACATTATGGTCTATAGGGAAAAATCATATCCGGTATATTTTAATACTGTTACCTATTTCAAAAATAATGAAATTGATAGGCATTTCTGAGATTCACCAAAACATTCTTTCTGTAGAAAATGGACTGCAAAGCATTTATTATTCATTTACAGGGCAACACAAAAGAATTTTCTTACATAATGGTATACAGGGAAAATTGTTTGCAGTGTATTTTGATGATGTTACACTTTCCAAACACAATTAAAAGTATATACTTCATTGAGGTGCACTAAAAGATTCTTTGTGTAGAATATAACGCGCATTACAGTTAACGTATAACGGAAGCTCGAGTAGCACCGGACACTTGAATACATTGCAAATAAAAAACAAATGAATGAAATTTGTCTTTATTTTATACTTAAAGTAAAATTACGAGCTCCTTTAATGATTTTAATTAAACATTGCTAATAATATCGAATTATTTAACGAAATATACTGAAAATAGTTTGGCATTATTTTTTTGGCGTCACAAGAAACGGCGGGTAGCCCCGGATATATTAATCAGTGGTGTCCCAACTGTTTTTTTGCCTTACAAACATCCCAAATATAATAAAAATCCGATGCATCTATGTAAACACAATCTTCATGGACCCAGTCTTTGCATTCCGGGCACTGAATCCAGTCTTCTTCAAATGTTTCTCCGTATTGATGCATTCTGTTTGTTTTTATCGAAAATGTATTGACGAAAACAAAGCACTCACTCACGACTAACTTACTCTGCGCCCACGTTGCAATCAAACTGTATTTGTTTCGACTCAAGAGGGCTTTCATTTACAATAACTCTTTATTTACGCAACACTTTGAATTTCTTAGAAATTGAACTGTCTGCGGTTATCCGCCGTCCGCGGCTACCCGACTTTCCCCCATTTACAAGGTACACAATAGATTTCGGTTACAGTACTGTCTATTTGTGATAAACGCTGGAAGGGAGTTTTCAGTTGTGGTATTTCTTTTAAATATTAGCTAAATTTTTGCATACTACGTAGCTTGTAAAATTTCTATACACAATATACAGGGTACACAAAATATTTCGTAAGCATTACTTTGTCTGAGCGTGAATTGGCAGAAGGGTGGTTTTTACTTGAGTTATACATTTTCCAGCTGAACTATATTTAGTATAATAAGAGATGTTTGTAGAATATAAGTTCATATGCACGGCAATGCAAATAACTGAATAGTTTGCTGTTCATGAATGGTAAATTCTGAAAGTACTTTTCAGATGTATTAAGCTTTTTTTTTTATCATGAAATAAATTTTAGTTTCATATGATACGTGTATAAAAAAAATCTATAGATAACATATAGGACTATACAAAGTGATTCGAATGCAATCCCGTCTACTGGTAGAAATTGCTTAAAGTAAATTTTCGACTGTGTTATGCGTTTTGTAACTAAGCCAAATTTTCGCACGCTATGTAGCGTATATGCACATTTATTAATCCTGTACAGAGATTCATAAAAAAATTCGAGTACCTTTCATTCTATGGAAATTAATTGCTGAAATCTGGTTTACAACTTTGTCATGCGTTCTCTAAGTTGTTTATTTAAATACCTTCTTTCACCTTTTTAAACGATGTATTTCCTTTACAGTATTCTTGAAATGTTGGAAAATGCTTCATAATCAAATCCTAACCCATAATTTTTCGTTCTTGTTTCTAAGTGTTTTGAATGTCTTAAAGGGGGAGATCACGTTGAAGATTTTAAAAAATCGATTTTAAAAAAAATAGCATGGATGCCTTGAAATGTTACAAATACACTGCAAAAAAAAAAAAAAAAATTCCAACTAGAAATTAAACATAGTTAAAAATATCTTGTAAATATCTTTATGTTGTTTCCTGTCATGCTATAAAGTTACCTTTGAAGCCCTCTTCTCAAAACAGTGTTTTTTGGCACTGCGCGCACTCTCATTAAAAAACTAATTAAACATAGAACCTTGAAATTTTGCGTATAATTAATTTTCATGTATACTTTTATGCTGAACCTAAATTTAGTCTAATTTTTGCCATAGAAAAATTTCTATTGAAAAATTAAATTTAAAATTTTTGGTAAATTTAGTGAATATCATTATAAAAGCCATTAATTATGCTAATGAATTTCAATATACTTCTAAATTTAGGTTCAGTGTAAAATATAGTAGTATAAGTAAAAATAAATAAAATATTAAGTATGTGGTTGCAGTAGTTTTTTTTAAACCTTGCAAGCAAAATGCATATTTTAGTATTTATATTTAAAAAAAGCCTTTTTTGTCGTTATCATTAAATTAATTAATATTGCTAAATGTATATAATTTGAGTGTTTTTGTTTAACTACAAAAATGTGTGAAATTACCGTAATTTCCGGCGTATAATCCGCAGCTCAAAGAGTCGTTTTTCGACCCAGAAATATTATTTTATAAAATGTAACTTTAAAGATCGCTGTAAATATTTAACTACAATTATTGAATAAAATTTCTGGGTCGAAAAACGACTCTTTGAGCTGCGGATTATACGCCGGAAATTACGGTATAGAAAAAAAATGTTGTATTTCATTCAGTCGTTTTCAAACTACAGAGTTTTTCGCACTGGTTTAATTATTGTCATTTTCAGGCTGCTCAACGTGATCTTCTCCTTAATGTAATTTAGGATGTAAATTTACTACCTCTCTTATTTTTGTTTGAAGCTTGTTTAAATATGTTATACAATATAAGAAACACAGATTTATCTAGAATATTTTAATAAGAGTGATTCAAAAATATGTATACACAGTTTGAATGATTATAACTTCAGTTGTTATTCAGAAATAATTAATTTTAAAATTGCAAAATAATCTACATAAAATGTATAACTTTTCCTCCTACCGCAGATGTTCAAAATTATAAGGGTCGCCCAAATGAAAGTGACATTGCTGTAATAACTCTGCCATTTGAAGAGAAAGATGACTGCGCGTGCTCTTATAGAGTGCGCAGAGTGCTGGGAATAGCGTAAGATCCCGCCAGATGCCTGTGTGATAGCGTGGGAGCACGTTAAAAGGCATCGTTCGCATCATGGATGCTTCCAAACGGTGTCAACGCGCAGTCTTGCAATTTTTAACAACAGAAAATGTGAGTGCTAGTAAAATCTATCGTCGAATCTAAAATGTGTATGTCACGGAGTGTATGTCATGCGGATCGGTATTCCGATGATATACGAATTTTCGTAGTGGAAGAAGCAGTACTGACGACAGGTCACCACTTGGTCAAGCGCATGTGGTTATTACCAAGGAAGCAGTTGCAGATGTGGACCTTCTCGTGCGAATTAAACGGTGAATCACCACTCGAGAAATAGCAGAGGAACTGTCTATGAGCAAAGGAAGTGTGCACATAAAGCTGCATGAAAACCGACTGCAGTGCCATTTTCATTTGGGTGACCCATATATTACAATTCTGGTCAATACACTGCTGCTAACGGTGGGCTTCAACAAACCTCAACAAACATTTCATTTGGTGTTGTGGCGCATTCATGCTCAATTGCGGTTCCGGAAAGTTGGCTATGAACATCCATTCGCTTCAAACTTTTCTTTTATCCAATGAATTGTAAATCGCATAGGTGGATCTGCCTGAAACTCCCTGCGATAGCGTCTTTGTATTTCTGCTTCATTTTCATATTTCCAATAGCATTTTAAAATAAATTTTCTTTTTTCAAACGTTAATCTTGGTTCCCTCATTATTTCTAATTAATAACACCTTGAAAAGAAAGAAAAATCAGAAAGTTATAACCCGATAAACAGTGCATGTATTCATTTTTTGGATCACTCTAATTTCAGTTATATAAATACGATTTTTTTTCGATGTGAAGTGCTCATAACAGCATCGAAGATTTTACATATATTTTATTTTATTTTTTACATATTGAGAAATGCAAAAACTAGGATGGTGTTAAATATGAAGCAGATTATTATTTGGACATATTGGTGCCATCAAGACCTTACGGGTTACAGTAGGATGACATTGTAGCAGAGACTACCATTCATCTTTTTGCAAACACCTTTGGTTAGAGAGCTATATGGTTATTAGGGTGGAGTAAAAAAATAAAGTTTACATTTTCAAAATACAATAGGGTTTTTAATTTGCCTTTTCCTTTACTATTTAACAAAAAAAAATCAGGTTAATCGATTAATCCCTTAAGTCCTCTACCAGGTCCCAAAATTACGAAAATTGACAACAAATGTGACGTATCATTTAAAAATAAAGTTGATAATTTCGAAATAAATTAGTCATCGAAATTTGCTTTTTTACTTCCTATTTAAAGAGGGAAAAATTCAGATCAATCGTTTAATATCTTGAGCGCTCCACCAGGTCCCAAAATTACGATGACTCTTGTATTTAGAAATTGTGAAATTTATTTTTACATGATACGTCACAATTTTCGTAATTATAGGGCCTGGTAAATGGATCGCCTTTAATCGATTGCCCTGAAATTTTATTTCGTTAAATAGGGAGTAAAAAAGCAAATTTTGATAACTATTGCATTTCGAAATTATGAACTTTATGTTTACATGATACGTCACAATTTGCTGTCAGTTTTCGTAAATTCACGGCCTTAAAAAATTAATCAATTGACCTGAAAAAAATTTACGTTAAATAGTAAGTGCAAAGGCAAATTTTAATCACTATTTTATTTCGAAATTGTAAACTATATTTTTTTCACTCCACCCTAGTGGTTATTTTTTTGTTGGTATTCTCCAAAAAGTATGTAATTACTCAGTGAATTACTTTATTAAAATTAATTACTTTATAAAAAAAATTCAGGCCAAAGACTGTCATAAAATATTTTTTAAATTTGAATTCTTAAGCCATTTACATATATCTTTGACGGACACACCCTCAATGAGATACATTACAGAATGAACTTTAAAAGTAAATTTTGATTACCATCAGGCACTAGAGTGTGCGGCTTAACTTTCAATTTTTGCACTTTAAATTATAGAAAATATTTCATAATATTTTGATTGTTTTCTGCTTCGTCTTGATTTTAAATTAGAAATTATTAAAGGCATTTTAATGATTTTTATATCGCATTTATGCGGCATACTGTTTACACTAAGAGTATTGCTACTGATAAAAATTGTTTCTTTTAACTTTTAAAGACAAGGGCGGTTTTTAGTAACATTTAGACATGGGCGGCGCACTCTATGTTTTTAAAGCCTAAATAAAAATTTTAATAATATCCTTGTTTAATGCAATGTCCAGTAATAGTATAAAAGTAATGAAATTGAAATAAAAAAATAAATAAACGAATTTAATTAGAATTAATGAAACACGGACGGTTTGTAAAAATACAGGGTGATTTTTTTTTAAAGTTGTGAAAGTAAAACCCTATAACATAAGAACCACTGATCCAAATAACATAAAATTTCACCAGTATGCTCCCAAAGCAATGGGTATTTTTCGGTGTGGTTAAAAAAAACTTAAAATCGCACCAACAGATGGCGCTGTAAGTTAACAGAAACAAAGAATATCGTCAAAGGGAGAAAAACAATGGACGGAACTTTGAGAAACCATCTTCCACAGGCCTTCTGGTGTCATTGGACCTTTTCTTAAATTCTCAAGTGTCCTAAATCTCTTAAGAGCAGTTGCTGTGCTGTCATTATTCTGATAATGCAGTTTCAATAACAACGCACGGTCCGTCAATGGCACAGTTATTGTGAGGATATCCGTAGAATAATGACCACGAGGTGTGCGTCCTTCACGTTTTTATTGTCACTGTGCGTAAGTCGTGCGCAAGCTCGTCTCCCGGCTTTACTGCATATACAGCGCCATCTGTCGGTGCGATTTAAAATTTTTTTAACCGTGCCTAAAAAATTCCCATTGTTTTGGGAGCACACTGATGAAATTTCAAGTCATTTGGATCAGTGGTTCTTTTGTTATAGGGTTTTACTTTCACAACTTTAAAAAAATCACCCTGTATAAAGATTCGGGTAGCGTACTGTAAGCGCCGAATCTTTTTGAAGCGTAAAAAACAACTTTTGATGCTAAAGAATAATAGCGTCTAATGTCTAATAATAGCATACAAGTAATAGACATCACATTTATAAAAAAGTTTAATTAAGAAAGAAAATAGAATATATTGCACAAATTCACGGACGATATATTCCGTATACAGTGTTGCATGGTTCGTACGCTTTTACCACACTTTTTAATAGAAAATTTCTAAATCTATTTTTAATACTTGGAAATTTTTCAATAGAAAATTTCTCACGCCATTTCATTTATAATATTTAAAATTTTAATTGCTTAAAAGGCGTATAGCCAACAGAGTGAAAATGTCCGGCTTGGATAAATTTTTCATTCTGTTCGCTATACGCCTTTTAAGCAATTAAAATTTGAAATATTAGAAAATTTTGATTTAATATTTAAATAGCAGAAATTGTAGACGCTTTGTTTAACTGCAGAATTTGTAATACTTTTTTGCATTTAAATAAGGCGAAGAATTCTATTAAAATATTGTGGTAAAAGAGTACGAACCTTGAATCGACTTACCAATAAAAATAATGAAACAGAGCAGAAAAAAACACTTTTAAACATTGGTTGAATATTAAAGGGTAAATGATGCGCAAACGTTAACCACGTAATTATTTTTGAATTTACAAATTGCTTTTTCACTGAGTAGAGAACTGAGTGCGTCGCCTGTATCTTTAAAGGTTAAATGTGAAGAACAATTTCTGGGAAAAATGAAGTTACAAGTATAAACATAAAATTACATAAATTCAAATTTTGTAAGAAAAAAATCATAAAATTGCGATAAGGGACAGAAAATTTGCAGAATAAATACAGATATGGGAAAATGCACGTTGCCTTACTTTTCCTTTACCTTACTATTTCCAAAAAGTAAACTACGCCTTGTTTAATCGCAGACTCTTTCAATTAAATAAAACAAAAATTACTTTTTGGAAATACTAGTACTGTAAAGTAAGCACTCATACGAACAATGAGATATTAGCAAGTATGGATTAGTACGTATTCAATTTTAGAATTTATTCACATTTTGTCTTAAATTTCAGTTTTTAAAATTAAATAATCTTTGGGATAGAGACTTCCGAATTAAAATATCATATATTTTAATCTTAAATTTTTAAAATGAGCGGTTTTGTTATTGAATGTTGGAAACTTAATTATATAAAACGATAAATTGTATCTTTTAATTTTTATTTAAGTATTGTAAAAGGATTCCAAAATGCAGAAAAATATCTCACAACTTCAATCCTTAAAAATTTCTGCATTTAAGGGGCCGTTCAAGTATTACGTAAGCATATTTTTAGTCATTTTGTACCCCCTCCCCCCCCTTGTAAGAAAATATAAGCAAATGCTAGACACCCCCCCCCCCCTTGCTTACGTAAGATTTTATGACAGTTTATACATCAAGACTTCTTGACAGATAAAAAGTTACCAATAAATTACATTATTAATCATACAAATTTATATAAATAGGCATATAGGGATTGTGATATCGAAAAATACAAAATGGTTTTAATATATTGTTGTTTATTGCATTAAACAAACCATTGTTTAAACCACCAAATTCATTGTTTAATGCTTATGTAAGAACTGTCGTGACCCCCCCCCCCTCCCCCTTGTCAGAGAAAATAAGCAGACTCTGTACCCCCCCCCCCCTCCCCCTTTACTGCTTACGTAATACTTGAACGGCCCCTAATATGTTTTAATGAATTTAGAAATTCGCATCATATCAAATGGAACTATTTTATTTCGTTAAATACATGGAAAAGTAAGAGCTATATTGTTAAAAAAAAAGTTTCTAGTATTATTATAAATGCTATTGAAAATTCGATTCATATAACTTGGCATTTTACAAAACATAAAAAATCAATTTTCATTTTAACAAGAACGAAACATCATGCACCTGTCATAGTCAACACTTCCCAACACTAACAGTATATTACTAAGAAATTTAATTTTGTCTTACGATGAAATTAGATACCTAAAAAGGCAATTTAAAAAATACATAACTTAGTAAAAATTCATTTCCAGCAACTGCTGCCTATATTCGAAATATTTCGTGCAGCCCTGTATATGATATACAGAATTTGTAATTTATTAGAATGTAAACAACACGTAATTTGTAAACAGCATACTGAAAATTACATAAAATTGTATATTACAGGGAAAGAGCACTTCTCACAATTACCGACCATAGTCAGTCATTTAACCGAATTCTCTTGTGCATCTCTGTACATGAACGATAAATCCTACGCACTTCATAATCTATAGAAAATAAGTTTTATTGAACCTTAGTGATACTTTCAAATTTCATTATTTTTCAAGTGTCATAACATGTTCAAAATGTGCCGCAAGCGATTTTTCCCCACACTGTAAATAAAATCAGAATCATTTCGGCACAAGGCGGAAAAGTTTCCGGAAATTTATAGTAAACTTTGTGTTCTTCACAGTTACTTGGTATTTCGGAATCGTTACACGTATTTTCGGAAAAATATTCAAAGCGGTGAATACTCTGAAGAAGTCAGAAACATTACATTCCATAGCGGAAATGTTTTCGAATAGGTAGTGTAAAATGTTGGTTACTGAAACAATTTGGAAATGTTACACTCATTCCATGTAAAGTTTAAAAATGAAATTCGAAATGAAGTAATATTTGCGCATGCTCATCTACTCCGACCTACTGCACATGTCATTATCACGTGATTTGTATTATTCTTGAGAGGAAAGACAGCTTAAAGCAGATGGAGATGCAACGTATTTATATGAGCTGTAAGTATTCTGTTTTATAATTTCTTTTATTTGAGAGAACAATATGCTTTAAAAAAATATTAATATTATCAGATTCTATTTTATTGCATATAAATATTACATTTGCAGTTAATCTTTTGTTGTATACACAAAGTTAAATAACTCGTTCGATAGTTTCTTTATAATCTTGTTCCATAAATCTATAATAAATATTAGATATTTGATTGATGAATAATAATGTAGTACTAGTATTAATGAAGTACAGCTAGCACCGTATATACATCTTTAACATCTTTTCGTTTTAAGATCGGTTCCGTTTCATAACTTTTCTAATGATGAAATGTATCGTTTATATGACAGAAAAAATTCCTAATTTCACTTACACTATACATTTTTCCTTCATTTTTTATGAATCAGATATTTATAAATAAATATAATTGAAAATTTGATTTATATATCTATAATAATTCTTTTTTTAAAATCCGGTCTCGTGAATTCCATGCTGTAAACAGATACATATGCATTATGAAAGTGCTTTATTTCCCAAAATGGATGTATTATTTTTAATACCTTTAAATAAATATATTTTTAATCTTGTAAGTATAGATATTATGTCAAAAGATTTCGTATCTGTAAATAATTATTTTATTTTATGAACTGTATACTTATAAAAATATATTTATTTTCTCAGGTTATCTCAGCACTTCTCAAGTTATACGAATAAAATAATACCTTTAAATGAATATATTTAGAAGCATGATAGTTGTAAAACACTATATTAAAATATTTACAAACAGACAAAACATTTTTATTAATATATCTATTTATATGTATACAATTCGTGAAAATAAAACAATTACCACAGATATAAAATATTTTCGAATACTATAACTATTTACAAGATTTTTAAAAAGATGTTGAAAAATATTAATAAAATCTATCTATTTATAAGTATAGGGAATTAAATATTTTCATTGAGTATCTATTTAGAGGATTTAACTCATGAGGCTGCATTTAACCCTTTCCGGCGCGGAGTAAGTCTGTTTTTAAACTGATGAAATTATCGACATACACCAGAATTTACAAAACAATTTATTAGAAAATAAAAACTTGCTTAATTTCCCGTAGTTTATAAAAGGAAAAAAATAATTAAATATTCTTGGTGCCGTTTATCAGTTTTGGAATTAAAATTAGGTGTCCTTTTTTGGGGACACCGCCCGCTAAAGGGTTAAAAAATAATTATTTATAGATAAATAAATCAAATTTTCAACGTTATTTATTTACAAATATCTGATTCATAAAAACTGAGTGAAAAACGCATAGTATAAGTGAAATTAGGAATTTGGTCTGTCATATAAACAATACATTTCATCATTAGAAAATTTATGAAACGCAACCGATCTCAAAGCGAAAAGATGTTAAAGGCGTATATACGGTGCTATCTGTACTTCATTAATACTAATACTACATTATTATTCATCAATCAAATATCTAATATTTATTATAGATTCATGGAACAAGAGTATAAAGAAACTATCGAACGAGTTATTTAACTGTGTATACAACAACTTCTAAACTTGTTGTACTTGTAAACTTGTAGTAGGTAAACTAAAGAAGTTTCCAGACGACTCAACTCTGTTCCTACAAAGGAAAATTTGGAAGTCTCTCTTCAGTAGAAGGACATACTCTCAAATTTGGAGTTATTTTAAAATGACAGAAGTATTTGTCATAGAATTAAGTTTTTTCAAAGTTTATTTCGCCTGCATAAATAACTTTAAAGTGATATCTTGAGTAGCAGTCTAATAATAAAAGGTGAATAATAAAACGAATTCAGAAAAATATATGTTTCACACCAGAAATTACAGAAAGTTTATAATATTGCTAATTCTAGAGTATAACTCATCTACAAGATCATGCTTCATAGAATCATTTCTGTAGTACGATTAGCGAGTTCGCTCACCGAACTTCGAAAAAATCCAACCACGATGATGTGGAGTGGGGTTTCACCTCGAGCGAATGTAATATTAATTCTTTTTTTAAAGCATATTGTTATCTCAAATTAAAGAAATTATAAAACAGAAATACACAGAAACATTTCCTATGTATACAAATACATTTCTGATGTATGCAGAAATCTTTCCTATGTATACAAAAACATTTCCGATATATGCAGAAACCTTTCCGATGTATACAAAAACATTTCCGATATATGCAGAATCGTTACTGAACATTTGACTGAAATATAAAGAAACGTTTCCGAATTGCACGTAAATGTTTCCGAAATATGCGAATACTTTTAGGAACATCTCACCGAAATATGCGGAAACTTTTACGAACATCTCACCGAAATATGCGGAAACATAACAGAACCGATGGGCCACATTGCTGCCCCACCAGACAGAGTAACGTTTCCGAGTTTTTTTTTACAGTGCATAGATCGTAATGTAAAGGTATTGTTTTGTACGTCCCTGTAATTGAACTATAAATTCTACGAATTGTATACTCCGGTAAAAGCAATCTGTAGTACACTTCAGTAATGGATATTAATTTCATTATGTTTGAAATATCGTAATATCAATAAAATGCGATTTTTCCCCATAGACCATAATATAATGGAATCCTTTTGTGTGTCCCTGTACATGAACTATTAACGCTACACACTTCCTTTTCAATACCGAACATTATATAGTAAAAGTCAATATCGTGTAAAAATTTCATGACAATCCGAGTATATTTACGAAAGTTAGAGCACGGACAGACAGACAATTCGAATTCATAAATACTTTTCAACTATGTTCAAAAGTGTTAAAAATAGTTAATATGTCCTTGAAAGTTATAGTTTACCATTATACGTTTTAAATAACTTTTTCTTCAACGACAAATTGCCTCACAAATCAAAAACTTTCATCCTTATTCATTGGAAAATTAAATGTTTTTAATTTTTTTTCGTATTGTCGATAATAATTTCTTAAGGATTAAATAATTACTCTTTATCACGGATGTATTTATTTAGATGCTTATGTATTGCACAAACTAATTAAAAATATATTCTTTTCCAATAATTTCATTTATAACAGATAAAGAATTCATTCAAACTGTTTAACAAAGAAAGGGTTTTAGAGATTTGGTGTTTGAAGATTAAAATATCAATTGCGTAATAAAATTTGTGACTAAGTCATTAGCATTTCTAAAGGAACATAAATTGTATTACTATATTTTTAACTATTATTAAGTATGTATTTCTGTAATTATAGCTTTTAATTTTTTTAAAGAAATACAAGACATTTACTGCGCATAATACAATATCGTTTGCTAATTTTTCATACATATATAATGGTAAATTTCATCAAAAACGGGACATAGAGTTCAGATTAATCACACATTATAGTGTTAAAAAACACTTGACAAAAACAACAGTAAAAATAAAACTCTTTAAACATTTTCGTACAATTTTTAAAAGTTCCCAATTTCGAGTACAATTATTTAATAGCATAATTTCACAAAGATGCATCCATAATCTCTCTAATATAAAGGTCCTCTAGTCTAAAGATACAAGACAATTTTGCGGTATGCTTTAAAACAGGCCCATTGTTACCATTATAACCGAATAATTATCTTCGCCATTAAATAAGACAAAGGTTAATATTTAGAAATAGTGGTAACATGGGGCCCGCGTTTTCCGACTGCTGTTTAAACCCTTTGAATACTGAAATCTGAAAATTCAATAGCATTCAAAATACGGCGAACGCCCGAAGGTGAAATATACTGCGATATTATTTATCCCCCCTTTCTTTTACCTGCCTGCTTGCCAGCAGGATATTAAGAGGTAAAAGTGGAACCTCCCAACGATAACTAGTACAAAAATTCTCCACCCGTTGATTCTACTAATCCCCTGCTCTGCTACAATAGTTGGATATTTAGGAGGGGGAGAAAATGGAACAGGAGTTTGGGCGTTCTGCCAGTAGTTTGCTTGGCGGTCTTGTCTTGGGCGGTTTATTAGGAAAAGGGTTAAAAGAAGACTAGTTTAGAGAGCAATAACTAAAAGTAAAGGAGGCGCAAGATATATTCAATAACAATTTTCATCAGGTAAAAAAACTCTGTTATCACCATAATGTGTAATTCTACTCTGATATGCTTTAAAAAGTGTCTAGTTTTGAAAGCAGTAATTTAACCCTTTATGGCTCAATACTCCGATTTGAAAAATATTTGCTCAGAGAATACATCATTCATTTGTAGAATACATCATTCTAATCATATAAAAATAATACAAAAAATTGGAACATAAAAATAAAATATTATTAACTTAAAGGTACTTTTTTTTCACATCTGAAATGAAAAAAAAATACAGATTACTTATAAATAGTGTCAATTTTTTAATTATTCTTTTAAACTGTATGATTTTACCTTTATAAAAATCTATTTTTGAACATCTCCAGTCTTTTTAATTTGAGAGAAGTTCATTTTAGCAATAACGATGCAAAACTGCTCATATGATAAATAAAACTTTGGCAAGGAAAATTAACTCTGTATCGCCGTCTATTGAGAATTCTATGAGCAACTTATATTAATTGCTGTGGTGGGAGATAGCAACAATAAATAAAATCGTATTTTAAAGCCAACTGTATAAGTAACATTGACTTTTGGGTATGTTGCAGATATGCAACGCGGTCATACAAAGAGTTACTAATTTTCTGAAGCAGACGAAGTAAATTTTCTCTTTCGAAACGTCAAATAGATTAATATCCTTATGAAAGAAGCTTTAAAGTTATTGATCTTGATGCTAGTACTTTTTAAAGCATGTTTAAAAAGTCCTTCCGGCCTGTACCGGGAGGAAAAGGTAGCTTTCCTATATCTTCGTTTTAAAATTTTAGCTAATGTTACACGAAAACAGCAAGTTAAAATGCAAAGAAACGTTTACAAAAGATTCGTTAATACTGAATTTTAATAAGAATTTCGCCAAGAGTAATTTATTTCATTTTGAGTAATAGCCAAATTGGCTTCATTTATAAAGACTTATTTTGGTCGCCAAATTTGGCGATATTTCGCCAAATGTCAAAAATTTTGCCAATTTTGGCGCCAATGTCGCCAATTTTGGCGCCAATGTCGCCAATTTTGGCGCTAACGGATATGAATATATAGTTTTATGCGTATGATTGGGAAAATTATTACAACAATGAAAGAAAATAATTTGCGGGTAATCACGTTAATCTGCTGTTTTGTTTCAAAATATCAGCCACCCTAGAATTTCTCTGTCTTCCCTAAGAATACATTCTTATAATAGCGGTATTAGGTTTCGTTAACTAATTTCTATCCGCAAATCATTTAATAATACTATAATTATACGCCATTTAATAATACGCCAATGGGAGAGTCTATAAAAATTAAAATACGAGATTTTTTGTTATCTATACACATAGTTTTACTTTCATGATTAAGTTTTTGGTTACATTTCCTGATCCTCTGTTTCTGGTTATCAGATTTTCATTTCAAGGGATAGTTGGTTTACAGCTTTGGGGTATTTAAAGTAAAGACGAGATAGTTGGCGACCCTTAGTACGAATATTTTCCATATTAAAAAAGAAAAAATAAAAGAAAAATAAGAAAGAAAAAGTAGAAAAGAAATAAACTATAAACCAACTGAAGTAATGTAAACAGCCTACATATTTTCCTGTATTTGGCATGATTTTTTTTTTTAAACTTTGTGTATAACGTATTTTTTTTAGTTCAGAAGTTATATTGCTGCAATGATTCGAACACTGAAAAAAATGAGTTCTCAAAATTGAGTAAATGCACTCAATTTTAAATACGTCACATACTCAAAATAGTTCCGATCCAAATGTTCTCAAAATTGAGAAACACGTGAACCCATTTTTGATTCCATGGTTCAAATATGAACCGTTATGTACTCTTTTGTATCTCATGGATGTATTTAAAAATGAAGTGTGATGTACTCATTTTTGATCCCATGGATGCATTCAAATAAGAAATATTCATTTTTTTATGTAATCAGCAGTACCTTTTGTAAATACTAATTTTATATAAATATATTATGCACAATATTTTAAAATAATTTAAAAGTTCTTAAAACAATACACTTGGTCCTAAAAATATGAAGTAAAACTAAATGGTGTCCAAGATGGCCGCGGGAAACCAAAATTTAGGTAAAAACTTGGGCTAAAAGACATGTAATAAAACACATTTAAAACTAAAATAAGTTAAATGGGAAAAAAATATTTTCCTTATCAAGAAGGTTCTGCTCCAAACTGTGATTATTACAGATTAAAGTAAAAATACACTGATATTTATTTCCCTTTCAAAATTATTAACAAGAAACATCTAATTGATTATTTATTTGGGAAAAATAGCAAAATTATTATCAAGGTACCCAAATCAGATATTTTTATGACAAGATCATTGTTTTCAAGCACTTTTAAATTATTTTAAAATACTGTGCATAATTTAATATTTATAGTAATTTAATATTTACAGAAGGTACAGCTGATTACATAAAATAAGAAAAAAAAGTATTGAATATTTAACAGAGTGCACTTATTTTCAAAATTTGCCAGCGAAATCTTGAAAACACCATTCTTCTAATTTTCTTTAAACAAACAAATGCATGTCACTCAGTGCACAGACCGGACAGACCGCGTCTGAATAAACGAAGCCCCATAACAACAAAGCAACAATCTTACTCATTATAAAGAAGGCGCAAGATATAGTTCCTTTCGAGGAACAAAAATGTAATATTATTCCTTGATTTCCAGGGTATATTGCACTGTTTTCCTCTTAATGAGCATCTTTTATGCAACTATGGTTGAAATAAACCATTACAAAGTACAAACTGATTGTTTCGTTTGAGTTTAATAACATGTAATATTTCAAAATTGAGAAAGAATAGGTTCATTTTTGATCCAAACATACTCAATTCAATATGAGTACATCGAATTACTCATTTTTGAGTACTTCATTTTTTTCAGTGAAAAATGTACTTCTGATTCCAACTACTACAGCCAATAATCCGTAAGTTATGGAAATTGTTTTGTGCATACCCGTAAACGTACGTCAAAAGCAAAACCGTTTTCAATATAGAACATGTTTTTTTGCGTCTTACTAGAGAAGGTACCTAACTGCCAGATCTGGAATTTGTCGAGAGTGGTGTCGTTGGTAAGCTGTTACCATGGGGATCAAGGGAATGTATACAACTACCCGTCCGAATGCAATTGGTGAAGAGTTATAGGCTGATGTATTTCTGGCATTTACTGATTTCTCCAGGTCGCTACCTATGCAGGAAAGACACTCTGTGTGGTAGAAAAAAGAGTTGGCGGATTACAGAGATTACAGAGAAGACAGTTTATGCTTGGTGGAAAACGTAACTTCGCGGATGGAAGTGCATTTCTGAATAGAAATGGCTGAAGCACGAGTGTTTCCAACACCAGGTACACACAATAAAAGGGGTGTTTGGCAGTTGTCACTGCTGTTATTAGTTAAGTTAAAGCATGCCTGTCTAACTGATCAAAAGACGGGATCCGTGGCTCTAATTAAAATCATTTGAAAGGCATACCGACGCATCTCATCGAAGGTGAGCGAAGAGAATTGGTTATATGCCAATTTATGCCATTTTATTATGCTTTCTCTAGTGGTCATGTCGACAAAATGTGGTCACAATATTCTGTTTCTTACTAGAGGGAACATGGAACTTTCACCTACTTCACACTGGTAACAACAGGTTACATAACTGTACTGTAAGCTATCTTTTCTATCACGCAGAGTGTCTTTCCTGCATAGCTAGCTACATGGAGAAATTAATAAATGACAGAAATATATCGGCAGATAACTCTTCACCAGTTGCATTTGGATGGGTAGTTGTATACATTTTCTTGTTCCTCATAATAAGAGCTTCCCAACGACACCACTCTCGACAAAATCCCCATCTGGCAGTTGAGGATCTTCCCTATTTAGTAATGTATATGAGTTTCATTAGGTTTTAAATGGTATTAAATCATTAAAATCAGAAGGCAAGAAAACTGAAGTCGCAAACACTTTTCAAATATGTCGGAACACGTTAATAATAAATGGGTGTTATGTTACATTTTTTTTTAAGTTTTAGTTACATATTAGTTTTAAGTTTATTTAATTTAACATGTTTTAAACAAATACTTCTTTCAAGTTTTTCTCTCATTCAAGAATATTTATTTGATTAAACTTTAAATAATCTCTTTTCAATATGTTTTTGTATTCGTTTCGAAGAAATTTTTATTTTGACACATAAATGTTACAGTTAAAGCATTTTAATGAAGCCTTATCAAATGAACTTCGAGATTTATAACTGGCGGAGAAGATAATTACAGTCTTCCATCGATTTGTAAATAAAGTTTCAGATTTCTCTCATTATTGAAATACTGCTCTTTAGGTAATACTGTTGTAATTATATCTTGGATGAATACAAAACAAAATATTTGTGCAGGAATTTCGTCCTTTATGAATGAAAATGGACTTTGTATATTTCTCAAAATAAATTTATTTTACTAAATATTAATGTAGAGAGATACAGACGTAGTTATTTATTAATAATCCTAAAAATGTATGCGACTAGAGAAACAATTTTTCCGAGATAAGTTTAAACTTATACTAATAACTACTAAACTAATACTAGCCCCTACGCTTATACTTACATTTACATTTACAATTGTATTTACACTTATATTTAAACTTACACTTACACTTGCACTTGCACTTACGCTTACGCTTGCACTTACGCTTACACTTACAATCACGCTTACACTCACACTTACACTTACACTTACTTACACTTATACTTAAACTTACAATCACGCTTACACTCACACTTACACTTACTTACACTTATACTTATACTTACATATACACTTACACTTACACTTATTTACATTTACACTTATACTTATACTTATACATACAATTTAAAACTTACACTTAAACTTACAAGATTTCATTCAAATTCAACAGCGCTTTTTCTATCTGCGCAATGTCGTGGTTACTTCTCTCTTAGATATTCCGTAATCTAAATGCATGATATGACATTTATAATCATTCTATTTTATCCTGCACCACGTATAACTCTAATGTAAAAATTTCCTTAACTTATTCAAAATATGTCAAATATAATAGAGCATACAGATTTAGATATCGTATGAAATTAATTTAAAAATAAAACCATACTTTAAGTTCATACACTGTAAATAAATTCCTTTAAAATACAGAAATTTTTCTGGCAATCGGGACGCCAGTACTATTTGCGTATTTTAATGGAATAAAATTTCCAAAAATTCTAGGACATTTTTCGTGATTTCTGAAATATCCGTTTGTTAATTTTTCGTTTTATAACAGATATATTCCGTATATTTTTAAGAATATTTATTTCGTTAAAATGGTTATAGTACAAAACAAATAAATAAAAATAACTTTCCAGGTCAACTTTACATTATATGGAGATAAATTCGCTTACAAGTCAGTCTTCAACAATCAGCCAACAGTTACCGAAATGGGACTCCAGGGTTCGTACATTTTTACCACAATTTTTAATAGAATTTTTCTATTTAATATTTAAATGACAGAAATTTTAGACGCCTCGTTTAATTGCAGAATGTATAATACTTTTCTGCATTTAAAAATGGCGAAAAATTCTACTAAAAATTGTGGTCAAAGCGTACGAACCCTGGACTCGAAACAGGGACCTTCGGTTTTCTAGCTATACGACGTGACAACAGTGCTACGATTACACAAGCTACTTCCTTATATACAGGGTGTTTCACAAAGGACCCCTAACTTTAAAAATCAATAACCCGGAAACGGTGATAGATAGAAACATGAAACCAGTGGTATGTTTATTAAAAAAATCGTAAGAATCCTATACGTAAATCTCAAAATTTAGTTAAAAATAGCACCGATAGATGGCAGTGAGAGCGTTAAGAATCCTTCTAAAGAGAGTTCAGAAGCATAGAAAGACTAGCCATCGAAGAATTCGCCATTGAAAACTGACCGCTATTTTATTATAGTGAAAATAATTCGCATCGACAACGTTGCCTGTCTGTTGAATTTTTTTGAAAAGCTCACGAATTGTTTTTCCATCTGGGCCTTTTGCGATTTGAAATCGCGTGTGAAAACTTTTCCTTGTGGCAGTAGGACTCTGATTTAATCGGTGGTACTCCAACACAATAAACACACGTTCCTCCACGGTATACAGCACTTTCGGAATTATTTTCACTATACGTTAATAGCGGCCAGATTTCAATGACGAAATCTTCGACGACTAGTCTTTCTATGCTTCTGAACTCTCTGTAGACGGATTCTTAACGCTCCAGCGCCATCTATCGGTGCTATTTTTAACTAAATTTGGAGATTTACGTATAATATTCTTACGATTTTTTTAATAAACATACCACTGGTTTCATGTTTCTATCTATCACCGTTTCCGGGTTATTGATTTTTAAAGTTAGGGGTCCTTTGTGAAACACCCTGTATATATATATATATATATATATATATATTTCAAGCACAAAGCGGATATTGTAAAAGCGAGTTCAACTGTTCTGAGCATGCACAATAAGCATTTTAATGAGCTTTTCTGTCACTAAACGGATTGCAAAATCCTTACTAGCTCGGCAAACACATGCGCAAATAGGGGCTTTTCTTGCGCGAAATGACGCTAAGGATTCTTACGATTCATTCATATTGCCACTTACACGCTTCTTTGCTGCTTCGGTAAACCACTTTGAAAAAGTAGGATTACGCACGTTAGGTATTTTGATAATTTTAGTTATTTATTAGCTGACCTACCCAGATTGGAGAAGGCCCGTGATAATAAATTTAAACAAACCTGAAGTTCGTATGATTTTATACCTTTAACCAGATTTTATCTGAAGTTATATTTTTAAAGGAAAAAATCGCGAAAAAAAACATTTTATTTAGTTATAAAAGCACTCGTATGAAAACATTTTCTTGTTTTTTTACGTAGGGCTGTTTTATAGTTTTTAAAAAATTACTTGTGGTCCGAACTCTATGAAACTTTTATCGGTTATACATATAACACGGTTTTACAGCCCGTGTTAATATTTCGTGATAAAATATTGTTATCTAGTTGTAAAAGTAATGTGTCTTTCGCGTCGGCTCCTTTTACATACCAGTAACAAAAAACATTTCTCATCTTCTAAACGCTCTGAAATTTTAGTCGGTTATAAATATAACTGTATACAAGCTTTCTTAAAAATTCTGGAAAAAATATTCATATTTAGTAGTGAAAACATACTTCGAAGCGAAGTGAAGTCACGCCGAAACACCCCGCTTTATCGCGTTTAATTTATTATTATTATTATTTTAAATACTTCTAGATGTACGAATGTTTCAAAATTTTTGTAGGTGATGTAAATCTGGTTTACCAAGAAGCACTAAAAAGATTGGGTCGAAATACGGACGTTTATTTACTTTTAGCGCAGAAAAAATATCGTCTCCGTGAGGCGCGAAGTTATCCGCGTTCGCCGGTTTTTCTGAAAGAATTAAAATTCGTATTTTTTTAAATAATTTGCACCGTCGATTAGAAGAAGGTTTCATCTTTAAGAGCATTATTTTGGTTTGTTGGTATCTCTAAAATTACTCCCAGGAGGGGCGTTGTCATAATAGGGAAAACATCCGTCCGTAAAACGATCCTTTTTTTTTTCAAAAGATTAACAATAATATTTTTTTAATTGATTGCGGCATTTCAGACGTAAGAGTACGATTATTCTGGATATGTTTTCCAATTTCAACAGTACTGAAAGGTTTGGTGTATTTAGGCCTATTTAAAATTACAAAATAACACAAAAAACGAGTTCGGTTCTTCATTTCCTCCCAATGCGTAAATCCGGTTCGGAGCATGAGCGATGTTGCTGACTCGCACAGAAAGAGATGAGTTTTTAATCAATATCTCGGCTAATTATCAAAAGATTAAAAATCTGAGTTTCAGATGCATCAGAACATGCTTTAGACTATCCTCACCCAAAACGTAAGACTTCTACGTTCGGTAGATTTCGTTAACAATTGCATACAGATACGCACACACAGAGAGATTTTTTTTAGTAGTATACATTGTAATTTGTTGAGAATTCATTTCGATCTTTTCTTTTGACTTAGTTATTTAGGCAAAATCAGTTCTTTTGACTCTCCGATATTATCATCTTATAATGTTCAAGAAATTGTACATGAAGGAAACTGTGTGTCTAGAGCGCTATCGGTACGTTCGTATGGTACGTTCGGTTCATTTTTTTTTCAAAATTATCTTTTATCTCTAAATTTGTATAGGAAGTCAATATGTCGCCGGCCCCCACCCCAGTTATAATAAGAGAGTTTTTTATTTATTTTAACTATTGCTAAAATTTTGCTGCAGAATACCATCTCGGTGCATATTTCTAGGTTCTGGAAACTTTTGTTTTGATTACGTATCTATTAACTGGAAAAGTTCATTATGTTTAATGAAATGCAACTGGAATTATTTACTATTTTTGTCTATTTTTACCTTAAATATAGAGCTTTAGATATTGTTTTTAATATAAATAAATCAGTATCAAGAAACGTTTGTTTGGCAGCATTTGTATACTAATTAAAAGGAAATACAATAAAACCTCCTAATACCAGACACCATCGAATCATAAAATTTGTCTGCTATTTGGATGTGTCCGCTATTCACAGGTAAAAACATACAAATGTGTAGGTGTTGGGATTGAAAAGTTGTTTGCTGAATGTGCTTGCGATCGAGGACTGCCCGTTACGGAGGTTTTACTGTACTGCGTAGATGGCATTTACAATACAGTTCAAAATTTCTTTCAAACTGTACACTGTTAAAAATTTGCTGCAAACTGTCCAGTCATTCAACTGTTTTTATAGGAAACGGTTACATATATGGACAGTAATATAGTCCGAATAGAGTTAAATTGCGGTTATGTAACCGTTTTCTATAAAAACGGTCAAATGTCTGGACAGTTTGCTGAAAATTTGTAAGTGTAGGAATGGCCGATGAACTTTATAAGGTTTTAATAATCTGAAAATTTTGACTGCAATTTAAACTAGGAAATGTTACTGAAATGTTATTATAACAATTGAATCACATATTACAAAACATGGTGTACAATTAAGCAAAAGTAACGTCTATGAAAACTCTGAAAATACACTGTTAAAAATTTGCAGCAAACTATCCAGTCATTCAACCGTTTTTATAGGAAACAGTTACGAAGCCGTAATTTCACTCTATTCTGCCCCTAAATATAGACAATAATGTAGTCGGAGTAGAGTTAAATTACAGTTAAGTAACAGTTTTCTATAAAAACGATCAAATCACTGGACAGTTTGCTGTAATTTTTTAACAGTGTAAAAGATTAAATTTTAATAGTAAAAATCATACAGTGAATGTTTAATCGAGATATTTTAACTAAGAAAATTATTAACAAATTTTAAAATTAAATGACGATTTTGTATTTTAATTACATTTGGGTATTTATTTTTTGGAAAAATGATACTCAAAAATTTATAACTATTTAGCTAGAAAAGATTGCAACTTTTCTATTGAATAATAGATGGATTTGAATGCACACGTTGAAATAATTTTAAAATTCAAATTCAGAAACAGAAATTAATTGAATAGTTTATTGCAGAACCTCCTTCCCCATAACAGCAAAAATAATTAAAAATGAGTTACCTCTGTTTATTTTTGTTATGTTTATTGATAGATGATTGCGATTGGTGCTAAAACACAAAAAAATAACGTTCTGTGTAACCAATCGTACCGTATATACATATGTATATGTATAGCCTATAAACTAACAGTTACCATCTGGGACTCCAGAGAAATCATTAAAACTAAGTAACTGAATCAAAAGAAAAGTTCGAAATGGACACCTAAGAAATCAGAAGCAAGAAATAAAATTAACGAAATTCTCAACCTATGTTGGTCTCTCAACCTATGTTGGTGTCTGCTGTTTGGTATCTCAACCAACCCCACTTGCCAAAGCAATTTACCGAAACGGCAATCTATATAATAACTAATAACTAAAATATCTTCTTGAAACACCATCAAAATTTTTAAAATGCGCTAGGCCTTTCGAAAGATCTGAGTCTTTCTTCTTCAGGCGCAAAAAGACGTGCTTCTACTATGAAAGCAGCAGCAAGACTGAAATGAGAGATAAGGGAGAGGAAACAAGCTGAAACAACAGCCAATAGGAAAGTAGAAATCAACAGCCAATAGGAAAACAGAAGGAGAGGACAACAGCCAATCACAGAAGAGTAAAATCAAGGCAATAGAATAGAAAATAGAAGGGGAATAAGGGAAAAAAAACACAGATATATTAAAAAATGGAAACAGATGAAAATTAAGAAATAAATAAGTAACCAAAATATATTAATATATACAGGGTGATTCATAAAAGATGGGCAGAACTTTAAGGGGTTATAGTACACTTAAAGACAAATAATATTAAATAGGAGACTAAGGGTCCCAGACGTATTCCCAAGGAGATAGGGGGCATTAAAGTTTAGGGTCCGAAATTTCAAATGATTATAAAACATGGAAAAATTGGTCGATTCGTTTGCGGTTTTTTCAAAAAAATTTCTTTATGCCAGTATTTTCTTGAAATAAAATTTTAAAGTTCAATTTCAAAAAATGCCGATAGGGGGCGCTTTAGACTTTGGAGTAACAAACAACTATTTTTTAACGTTATCTTTTGTATTTCTTTAAATGATTTCGAAAGCTTAGACTTAAACTTAAATTTTGATCTAAAAATCTGAGTCCTAACGAGTAGTTAAGTAGCGTAAACTGAAATTTGAAATTTGAAACCCTTCTCCCCCCAGAACAAAAATCAGTTATTCCCGATCTTTGTGTCGTAGATTAGGCTCTAACTACTGCCGCGTTTTGCTAAAATTATTCTTTATGTCAGTATTTTCTTGAAAATAAATTTTAAAGAAAATTTTCAAAAAATTCCGATAGAGGGCGCTTTAGACTTTGGAGTAACGAACAACTATTTTATACCGTTATTTTTTGTGTCTCATTAAATGCTTTCTAAAGCTTAGATTTAAATTTTCAGCCCAAAATCTGAATCGTTAGACGTGGTTAAGTTTCTGGGGAGAGGGGTTTGAAATTTCTACTCCTGAGCACAGTTCAGTTTACCATGTCCACACATTGTGTGCTGTGATACGAGGTAAAAAGACACAAATTAGGATTATGTTACCAAAGCATATTTATTAACATGTAATCACAATAAATGTTCAAACTTGTGACCACCAGAGGTTATGCACGCAGAACAACGGCGACGAATGGAACGGCGAACATTCGCGAAAACATCAGGCTTTTCGAGCACTTCCCCTACAGCGGCGGAAAGTCTGGCGACCAGTTCCTCGGGGGATTCAATGGGTGTCTCATACATAAGAGCCTTCAATCGTCCCCAAAAAAAGAAATCGAGGGGTGAAAGATCTGGCGAGCGAGCAGGCCAAGCAACAGGACCACCTCGACCAATCCATCTGTTCGGAAATGTGATGTCCAGATAGTTGCGGACGTCTCGTACGTAATGGGCTGGCGCTCCATCGTGCTGGAACCACATGACCCGCCGGATGCGTGGAGGAACAACGTTTAACAGGTCTGGCAGCACATGTTGCAGAAATGTGAGGTATGTTTTACCGTTGAGGCGTTCAGGAAGAAGGTACGGTCCGACAAGGTGGTCTCCGAGGATTCCTGCCCAAACATTGATGGAAAAGCGTCTCTGATGAGCATGTGGATACGTAGCATGTGGATTGACATCCGCCCATACATGTGCATTGTGTGTGTTAAATGTACCTTCACGTGTGAAGGTACATTCATCGGTGAAAAGCACAGTTCGTCCAAAATGTGGATTTAGCGCGTTCTGCTGCAGAAACCAGCGGGCGAATTCAATACGATTTGGATAATCCCCTGGAGACAGTTTCTGGACTCGTTGCACATGAAACGGGAGCAAATGTTCATCCTTCAGTACCCTCCAAGTCGTGGACTGTGAGGTATCCACCTGGCTAGCCACTGTTCGTGTACTTGTACTTGGCTGCGCCGCTACTACATCCAGAATGGCTTCTGCAACAACTACTGATTCGTCCTTTTTTGCACGACCTGCATTCGACCGGGAAGCGAGAAATGATCCCGTCTCACCCAACTGTCTGTGCAAGCGCTCGAAAATTTTGCGATTAGGCAACCGCCTGTTAGGAAATCGCTCTCCGTACATTCGTTGTGCCTCTGCACCATTTCCATCTGCCGCTCCGTAAATTAAATGCATCTCAGCCTTTTCCTTATTCGTGAAGGGCACCATCTTCCGATTCATTACTACAGCGACTTACACTTGACTC
This sequence comes from Maratus michaelseni, assembly GCA_963931845.1. NCBI lineage: Eukaryota > Metazoa > Arthropoda > Arachnida > Araneae > Salticidae > Maratus > Maratus michaelseni. Next base: position 113,128,707 of record OZ007599.1, read on the forward strand.
ACCGTTCAGTGGTTTTTATGCCTGAATCGTGTCGAAATTTTGCATACGTGTTCTTCTTCTTCCCCATTTGACATTTGCATACTTTCTGTTTCCTTCTTCACCCGGTGACTAGCGTCAGGAATGGAGCTTTAACGTTTGCATGAGCGACGTTTCCAACTGTGCCAGTGCCTTTATGAGTGAATTCCGACTATGCAGTCCTTGACGAAAGTTGTATTTTTGCCTCGTATCACAGCACAGAATCGTTGGGCATGGTTAAGTAGTGCAAACTGAACTATGTTCAGAAGTTGAAATTTGAACCCCCTCCCCTCGCTACTGAACCACGCTCAGCGATTCAGATTTTGAGCTGAAAATTTAAGTTTAAGTCTAAGCTTTAGAAAGCATTTAATGAGACACAAAAAATAACGGTATAAAATAGCTGTTCGTTACTCCAAAGTCTAAAGCGCCCTCTATCGGAATTTTTTGAAAATTTTCTTTAAAATTTATTTTCAAGAAAATACTGACATAAAGAATAATTTTAGCAAAACGCGGCAGTAGTTAGAGCCTAATCTACGACACAAAGATCGGGAATAACTGATTTTTGTTCAGGGGGGAGAAGGGTTTCAAATTTCAAATTTCAGTTTACGCTACTTAACTACTCGTTAGGACTCAGATTTTTAGATCAAAATTTAAGTTTAAGTCTAAGCTTTCGGAATCATTTAAAGAAATACAAAAAATAACGTTAAAAAATAGTTGTTTGTTACTCCAAAGTCTAAAGCGCCCCCTATCGGCATTTTTTGAAATTGAACTTTAAAATTTTATTTCAAGAAAATACTGGCATAAAGAAAATTTTTTGCAAAAACCGCAAACGAATCGACCAATTTTTCCATGTTTTATAATCATTTGAAATTTCGGACCCTAAACTTTAATGCCCCCTATCTCCTTGGGAATACGTCTGGGACCCTTAGTCTCCTATTTAATATTATTTGTCTTTAAGTGTACTATAACCCCTTAAAGTTCTGCCCATCTTTTATGAATCACCCTGTATAAAAACAGACTAATATTAATTAATACAAAAATAAATTATATGGTAGTACTGAAGAGGTTTTTCCAAGCAGCCGAGAGCATTGTGGAATCAGATTTATCATTAACAATAACATCACGATTAAGATAAATAGTTAAATTTTCAAGAAAGTCCAATTCAGCGATACTATTGGCATTAAAGATTATTTTAGCATTTTTAAAATTAAAACAATGACCGGAATCCCAAGAGTGAATGGCAATAGAATATTTAGAAATTTCTTGATTAGTTACATAACGAGAGTGTTCTTTTAAACGAATTTCGAGATTTCTTTTAGTTTGACCAATATAAGATAAATCACAGCCATTAAAAGGAACATTATAAATTCCCCATTTACGAAGATCAGGAACAGGAGATTTGGTGGAGGGGAATTTGAATTTATTGACAGGTTTAAAGATAATGTTAAAATTGAAGCTGGAATTGAACTTATTTTATTTGGAAATCTATATATTTAAAACGATTTTGTAATACCAATTTCGGGTAATCTGAGCATGCACGATAAGCACTTTAGTGCGCTATTTTGTGGATAAACGAGTGCAAAATCCTTACGAGCTTGGCAAACGCATGCGCAATAATCATTTTAGGGTGTTTTTCTGTCGCAATGCAAAGCAGAACAGCCGATTTTTATGGCCCCACCACTGGCTGTGAGGTTCTGCTCTCAAAGCTGGTAGACGGGAGGTGCTGGGTTCAAACCCCTGTCGCGCTCGTCGAACTAACCGTTCGGAGTTTTCCGTGGTTTTCTTCGAACCTTGCCGTAAATACGGGTTAGGATCCCTTAAAAAGACCCCCACGGAGGGCACCCCCCCCCTAGGGCCTATATCCCTCGTGTTGATAATTGGCCGTCATAAATCAACCCAACCCGATTTTTATGATTCATTCATTTTAATGCTTTGGTATGATAAATTACCTGTATATTAGCGATCTGCAGAATGAATGATTTTTCATTCGACTGTCTTATTCGGAAATGTCAGGAGCATATTTGCCAAAATTCAATATTTTTTTATTCAATTACTACCAGAAATTTTGAAAAGGAAAAATGTTTTTGATAAAGAGCCATATAAAAATCAGAAACGTCTTTCGTTTTGCAAAATTTCTGAAGGAAATTGATTAAAAGGACTACGAATTTTGCCAACTATGCTTTTCATCCTTTTAGGTAGATTTCGTAAGAAATACTACCTAATACATTCTCAACTAAGTTGTAATTTCTGAAAAAAATTGCAGATCTACACCGATCATAACTCCTAGACCCCAAAACCAGCCCCAGTTCAAAACTTTATCTATCTATCTATCTATCTATCTATATCACTTTTTTATGGACACGATAACTTCCATAATTCTGCACAAATCTCTTCCAAACTAATACATAAAATCAAGGGGCATAAAATCTCGGTCAAGTTCGTTGATGGGCAAAAAGGAACCAAGAGGGGGAGGAAATGGGGGGGGGGCTTTTTGTTAAAACATATGAAACCCCATAACTTCTCAATCATGATACTTATCGAATCCGTTTAAAGTTATTATTACTTCTAGGAAAAGGGCCAAAAATTTATGTATGACAGATTTTTGATACAATAATGAATGGTCTCAAAGGAGGAAAAAAATAGAGGTTTAAGAAGAAAAAAATTCATAACTTCGTCTATTCGCAAGCTATCAAATCCGCTTACATTTATTATAAATCTTCTTAATAATATCTACAACTTTTATATATTCAGAAGTTTTTTATAGGACCAACTCTTACAGTAAAAAAATAAATAAAAACAATGCAATCCCTGCCAGCTCCGCCAACAGGCACAGGTATATTTCCAAGTGGGCGGTCCCAACTGCCGCATCATGGCAAATAAGTCTTTCTTCTGCAATTCCCAATAAACAGGTGACGACGAAATCTACCAGTGCCTGTAGGCCGAGCCGTTAGGGATTTTTTTTTTTGTTGTTGTTTACAAAATCTCTGGTAGTGATTGATTAAAAAAATACGAAAGTTGGCAACTATGCTTTTGCGTATGCCCGAATTTTTCACTCGATTAAAAAAATCATTCATTATGTCCATCACTACTATGTATCCGAAATCCAGGGTTTCAGGAAATTCAAAAGTTGACTTTTAAGACAATTTGACATCATTTTAATAATCAGGTTCTTTTCATTAGTATACTTTGCCATACTATAAAAAAATATTTGTTTTGAGATATATTTAAGAAGAATCTTTAAACTTTGTAAATCAATAAATCTTTAGAACTTGTAACTTCTTGTAAGTGATTGTTTGTGTGATTATTTTCATACACTGGAAATATATGTCTAAAATAAAGATGGAACATATGCTTTACACTCATGCAGAGATTTTTGGCGACTTTTTGGTTGGCGCGATTTTCAATCCCGCGCCAAAGCAAGAACTTAATACAATGGCTAGGTTGCCATTAAAGGAAAAAATCTCCTAAATTTGGCGACTTTTTTTTCCTTTTTATAACCGATTTAAAAAAAACTGTGCGTGAGCGAGGCTAACGAAAAAGAAAGGCTACCCGGTGCTTTACGCGTATCTTTTTTTTACAGACCACGGGAGTCACGTGATGCTCGAATGCACCAATGCAGATGTACGAAAAGAGCATCACGTCACTCTAGCGGTCTGTAAAAAAAGATAAGTGGAATGCACCGCGGTAGCCTGTCTTTTTCGTTAGCCTCGTGCGTGAGTGTATGACATCATAGCCATAAACGAAGTTTACGAAATAGACAGGCTACCACGGTGCATTCCACTTATCTTTTTGTACAGACCGCTAGAGTAACGTGATGCTCCTTTCGTACACCTGCATTGGTGCATTCGAACATCACGTGACTCCGGCGGTCTGTAAAAAAAGATACGCGCAAAGCACCGCATTAGCCTTTCTTTTTCGTTAGCCTGGAGCCATAAAGATATTGGTATCAAGCAATACTGACGAACTTGCATTTATTTATCCTAATATATCATTTGTTGAATTATTCCTATAGTAATTTTAAAAAATCATGCATTTTTTAAACATTATTAATTCCTGTAAATATATCATCAATAATTAATTTTCTTCAGTGTCACTTTTCAAATAGCAAAATAAATAATGTCACTGTCACAAATTTATTTAAATATTACTACATTTCTTGATTATATATTCTTACATAATATATTAATCTATTCGCTGTTAAAATAGCTGTGTGATCACAGTTAAATAATCACAGTTAAATATAAACTAAAACTGTATCTATTCACAGTTAAAATTAAAGTAAGTAAGAATTTTTTTTTCAAATTTCGAAAGATTTTAATGTATTGAAGATTTTACATTTGTGCATCATAACCTGCCTTCCTTGAATTAGTGTTATAAAAAAAAAATTCCCATTATTAATATCGCTAACTCACGTGAATATCCTCAGTAATAATTAATTTTTTTAAGTATCACTTCTGAAGCAACAACATAAATTAAATTAAACCAATATATCTTATTTAAATAGGTTTTTATTTATTTTTCATCTAAATTAATATCGAATTCATTGACAGTTAAAAATAGTAGTTACATAACAATTTTCTCAAATTTTAAAAGTTTTACTTTTGTGTATTGAAAAAACTGCACACTGTAAAAAAAAAATTTGAATTTATTCATCATAACTTCCCTTTATTAGAATTATTGCAATTGAAAAAAAAAAAAAAAAAAAAAAAAAACAATTTTTAAATACATCGTTAATTCTCAAGGGTATTGTATTAATGATTTTTTTAAGTTTCATATTTCACATAACTAGAGATGAGAATGATCGAAAAAAAACATTTTTTTTTTCCGAAGGATATTTTTTCCACTTAAAAAAATCGAAAAAATTGAAATTTCATTTTTGAAATATTATATTTAAATTTTTATAATAAATACAATCTTAGAAGCATATTTTTTTTCCTTCTTATTTTTTTCATCTTCATGAAAACATTCCAACTCCAACCTGAAAACATTAACTTGGAAAATATCACTTGTAAGATAATTAAATTAATTTTATCTCATTAAAAATTCGCACCACCAGTGGCTGAGAGGTTCTGCTCTCGAAGCTGGTAGACGGGAAGTGCTGGGTTCGATCTCAATCGCGCCCGTCGGCCTAATCTTTCGTGGTTTTCTTCGAGCCGTGGATTTATCCATGCGTAAATACGGGTTAGGCTCTCTTAGAAAGACCCCCCCCCCCCCGGGACTATATCCCAAGTGTAGATAATTGGCCGTCAATAATCAACCCAACCCAGCTCTCATTAAAAATTCATTTGCAAAATTATAATATCCGTAACGCCAATTGATGAAAACGATAATGTAGATAACTTAGCCTGTGACGCCCGAACTCAGTTTTGACAACGCAAATGCATCAATTTTTGAATGCCCGACCTGAATTCGGGAAAGAGAAAATCAGTGTTTCAATTCCATGAAGCCAAGATCAAGATAGTTTATTGTTATAGCAACAGGTGGCAGCAGGAACAACTTAGGCAGTTGATATTTTTAATCTCAAAGATTTTCGTGTGAGGGAAATTCGTAAATAACTTCTACATAAGAGTTAAGGATTTATTTGAAATTAACGATATTACTCATAATTAAAAGCAGGATGAAGTATAATAGAAGCTCAAATGCTTTGGATTACGCGCTTGTTATTTTATTTGCCATATATTATTGATATAATATATGGTATTACACATTATATGGCTTTATATTATATTATATTGATATAATTTGCCTTGCATGAAAACAGGAAGGCAAACTGAGTTCGGGCGTCACATGCAAGGGGTTAATATAACTTGGTATTTAATTTTTTTTTTTTTTTACAGTTCTATGTAAAACTTTTCATATCCCTTAAAGCCCCAGCTGTCCCTATCATGATGATCTATTACTTATTTTACCGCTTAAGGGAGCCCCACTAGTGGCTGAGAGGTTCTGCTCTCTAAGCTGGTAGAGGGGATGTGCTGGGTTTAAGCTCCTGTCGCGCTTGTCGACCTAACCGTTCGGAGTTTTCCATGGTTTTCTTCGAACCTTGCCGTAAATACGGGTTAGGATCCCTTAGAAAGACCCCCACGGGGGGCACTTCCCCGTAGGGCCTATATCCCTTGTGTAGATAATCGGCCGTCATAAAATCAATCAACCAACCGCTTAAGTGAATTGGGGGTAAAAAAAACCACATCCTATAATTTTCAATAAATTAATTTGAAAATTGGCAGACTTGTGAATGTCAAGCTCAAATAGATATATTCAAAATTTGGTATTAAAATAATAAAAAGTTTTTAAATTTTTAAATTTACGATCATTTGTCATATTTTAAACTGTCCCATGTCCATTTCGTTTGCATAAAATATGACAACATGGTAATGTAGATAACTTAATGTTATTTATGAGATAATTTTTATATATTAGAATGGAAGTTGGCATGAGTAATAATAGTTGGCTGAATGTATAAGCAGAAAAAAAATATATTTTCATAATTATGAATTGTTTATTCTAAAAAAGTAGATTTATATTTCCATATGCTGATAAATTTCAACAACAAATATCCCTGAAATAATTTTTTTATACTAACATTTATTTATTATTATATAGAGGATATGCAGTATAAATTTCAAAAGAATCTGATAAATAGGAATGCGCATGGAACGTTTCGAAAGTTAGAAATGTGAGAAATTTTCTATTTTGAGAAAACAGCATCATAAGTTTCTTTCTTCTTCTTTTTTTTTATGTATAAATATATAGAGATTTTACAAATATAAAAGCCTGTATCTCTGCGAAGAAGCGCCAGAATTGAAAAATTACTTTTCAATCTGATAAATCTAAGTATCTAGATTAATAATTCTAAAAAAATCGATTGTTTAGTCGAAATTTCGTCATTTTGAATGTCCACTACTGAGCGAGGTGGGTTGAATAACCCACCTCGCTCAGTAGACTAGTCCATCTCCCTTCCCCCCCCCCCTTCTCCATGTGAGGTTTCGCCTTCTACTATTTAAACAGCTTACATTCCGGACGTTACAGAATTTTTTTCTCATTTACACCCTCTGATGATGGCCAGGTTTTCTGGTTGAAAGCGCTCGGGACTCCGATGGATGTTTTTAACATCTTGAAATGGTTTTAATGTTTTAGAACCTTTTATTTTTTACACCTATTTTAGCAATTAATTAACTGTGATCCATTTTAATGGTTTCATATTTTAATATCATTATGTTTCGTATTGTATGTATCGTAATATCAATAAAATGCACCGCAAACGATTTCTTTCCGTAGACCGTAATGTAACGGAATTACTTTGTGTGTCCTTTTAAACGAACTATAAATGCTACACATTTTATTTTAAATACTGGTTTCCTATAGTAAATATCAATAACATAAAATAATTCCATCGCAACCGAGTATACTTACGAGAGTTAATGCACGGACAGACAGACAAACCGAAATCATTAAAACTTTCCAACTATGCTACTTAGGTATACTACTGGTATAGTACTTAGGTATACCTGAATTATAGATCCTTAGTTTCATTGTTTTTTTATATAAATGCATATAAATAGATCAGTATGAAGAAGAAATCGCTTGGCAGCATTTTGATAGCATTTTTTTTAATGCAGTAAAACCTCTTAGTACCAAATACATCGGGGCCATGAAATTTGTTTGCTAATCGGTGGTGTCCGTTATTTAGAAGTAAAAATTTACAAAAATGTAGATGTGTGGGTTTGAAAAAAATGTTTGCTGTATCGAGGTGTCTGTTGTGAAAGTTTTAGTGTGATGTGTAAATGGGATGTACAATACAGTTAATCTATTTTTTCAACTGTAAAGATATCACACGAAAGTTTTGACGTTTTTCCCCTTTTAAAACTTAACAAGAAAGTAAAATCATGCATTAAGCATAGATTATGAAACACTTTCCAATAATTTCAGAATACTTTAACAAACCTTCGCTGTATAATAAGGGAAATAAGATACCTAAGTAAACTTTTTAGAAAACGCAAAACACATTTGAAAACCAGATTTTAGCAATTACAGGTCATATCCAGAAAACTACTGTAATTCTTTTGTGCAGCCCTGTATATAATTTATAGGTTTGTATGTATGCGCTATATAGTATGTTACAATTTATTTTAGTAAGAAAACACATAACACAGTTGAAAATTCACCTTCAGCAGTTTTTATCGGTAGACGGAAACATATTTGAATTATTTTCTACAGACCAGTATATTACAGTAAAATTTTTATACACGCCACATATTTAGCTAAAGTTTAAGTGAGGCAAACAAACGCTGTAAACTACTGAAATCACTCTTCCAGAAATTAACATACATATGCGGCCATGTATCCAGTTCTATGCATAGCCCTGTATATGATTTTATTTATTTTCAACAAACATATCCTTGTGTACTAAATATATTTCACGTTCAAAATGCATAATTCGATTAAAAATAAAACCTTAAGCAATTTACGGTGATACAGAGTAATGCTTACGAATTTTTTTGTGTAGCCCTGTATATGATCTATAGCAGTTATACATACCACATAGAATGCAAAATTTAATTACCTAACTGAAAGAGCACTTCTAACACTTATCGTTTATAGACAATACTTCGGATAAAGTACTGCATCCGAAATCTTTTGTGTGTTCCTGTAAATGAACGATAAATGCTATGCACATCATATTTACAACAGGTATCTTGTATTAATGTATATCAATTTCATTATATTTGAAATAGTGCAACGCAATTAAAATACTCTGCAAACAGTTTTTCTCCGTAAACCATTACAAAACCCAATACTTTTGTGTGGCCCTTTAAATGAATGAGGAATGCTTTACTCTTTATATCCTACAGAAATCATGTTTTAGGGCACCTCACAAATTGATATAAATTTCATTATGTTTGCAATAGTATAACATGATTAAAATGCACCACAAACGACTTTTCCCCATAGACCATAATATAAGGGAATTCTTTTGAGTTTCCCTGTAAACTAATTATACGTGCTACATGTACCATATTCGATGGTAAGCATTTTATAGGGCAATTCACTAATGTATATCAATTTCAATATATTTGAAATAGAGTGACATCACTAAAATGCAATGCAAAAGATTTTTCCCCATAGAACATAATGTAACGGCATTCTTTTGAGTGCTCCTGTACAAGGAGTATAAATGCTAGTACTTCATTTTCAATACCGAACATGACATAGTAAACCTCAATAGCATATATCAATTGCATGACAATCCGAATATATTTACGCGAGTTAGAGCACGGACAGACAGACAGACGGCAGACAGTCCCACCAGTGGCTGAGAGGTTCTGATCTCAAAAAGCCGATAGACTGGAGGTGCTGGGTTCAAACCCCTGTCGCCCTCGTTGAACTAACCGTTCGGAGTTTTCCGTAGTTTTCTTCGAACCTTGCCGTAAATACGGGTTAGGATCCCCTAGAAAGACCCCCACGGAGGGCACTCCCACCAGTGCCTATATCCCTTGTGTACATAATTGGCCATCATAAAATCAACCAACCAACCTGACGGCAGACAAACCGAATTCATAAACACTTTTCAACTTTGCTGGAAAGTATTAAAAATTAATTTTAATCACAAATTAAACTAGGAATGTAACGACTATTTAGTCACTATTCGGTATTCGGCCTTCTTGCCGAATATTGTTAGATATTTAACCAAATAAATAAGGCCACAAGACCAACCACAAAACAACTTGGATAAATTTCCGTTTATAGATTGGAATTGATAAAGAGAAATATTCAACTGTGCAATGCGTTACCTAACTGAAATAAAGTTTAGAAAACTATGACTATATATACAAATCTATAGATTACATACATAGCTTCCCAAAAGAATCTGATATTTTCCCGACTTTTGATATAATACGAGGGGCAGTCGGAAAATAAGTTTCTACTGGCGACTGTGGAAAGAGGTTTGTATGAAAGACAAAAAATGCAATGAGACATTAAAGATAAAACATAACTTTATTTTTCCACATAAGTACCAAGTACATTCAGACATTTTTCATAGCGCTTTATAAGCTTTAAAAAGATCTCCAGGAAAAAATCAGGGCTTTGCATACGGACGAAGCGTTGAGCGGCTATGGACGAAAGACGACACAGCAGGTGAACGCGAACGTGGAAGACACCGATATCATTGGGTAGAGGTCGACCACGATCAAGCAGATTGCGCTGTTGCAGTGGTTGCGCAGATGGCTCTGTTGCAGTGCCTGCGCAGATGGCGCTGTTGCAGGCAACAGCGCCATCTGCTTGGTCGCGGTGCACCTCTGCCCAATGGTATCGGTGTCTTGCACGTTCGAGTTCACCTTCTGTGTCTACTTTCGCCTATAGCCGTTCAACGCTTCGTCCGTATGCAAAGCCCTGATTTTTTCCTGGAGGGCTTTTTGAAGCTTATAAAGCAGTATGACAAATGTCTCAATGTATTTGGTACTTATGTGGAAAAATAAAGTTATGTTTTATCTTTAATGTCTCATTACATTTTTTGTCTTTCATACACACATCTGTCCACAGTAGCCAGGGAAAACTTATTTTCCGACTGCCCCTCGTAATTGCTGAAATCGGGTTTTTAAATGTGTTATGCGTTTTCAGAAGTATCAGAAGCGTTTTCGTAAGGACTGGGCGGGGCTAGTTGAGCTAACACCGAGAGTTAGGCTTCCCCGCCCGGTTTGACTTTGACTTTGTCTTTGCACTTGTACTCTAAAGCGAAAACTGAGTTCCCGGTGTGGTCATACCTTTGTCACCCCTTGTTTACTTAGACATCATCTTTCACTTTATTACACTGTGAAGTTTTGTTACACTGTTCTCAGTGTGTTGGAAAGAGTTTAATAATCTATGCTTGACGCATGTATCTTTTCTTTTCTTTTTTTTTCTATATGTTTTTATATAATTTTAGTTTTTAATAATTATATAGTATGCTTGAGGCATGATTTTTCATTCTTGTTATATCTTTCTTTGAGAGTTCTAACAGTTTGAGACAGTGCAACGCCATCTATCGATAATAATTGGTTCTAACGCACGGAAGCATAGTAAAAAAAAATCTTGACCACATATTCTGCAGGAATAATTTCCATAGCTGTCACCATTTTCTTCTCAAAGAATTTTAAAAACGTTCTGTCTAACATCGATTGACTGTTCCATTGTTTTTTGTCTTTATTTTTTAGAAAAAATTCTATTTTATTTTTGTCAGACAATAATTCAGAAGTCATTATCATATTGTTAACCGCTAATTTTGTTTCATTCTATCTTAAAAGTTTCGGGTAATGTAAGCAATTCAATTAAGTGAAAATGCAAGTTATGTTTAAAGCATTACCCTTTTCGGATAATCAAATAAATCAACATATCATTTTAACATATTATTTAAAACATGTTATGCAACGTATTATGGAAAAACTACCCTAAGTGCAGCAAATCATCTTAAAATGTTTTTGATCAATAACGTTCTATTAAACCTTTAGATACGGAATTCATCTGAATAAATTTACTCGTGGATACGGCTTAATACTTTTTCTAGATGCATAATGCATTGAGTAAAAATGCAAGATTTTGGATTTTATGGAAAATATCTTTTTCCTAAGTATGTTACTTTAAAAAGTACTGATATTCAAAAACTTTCTAAAACAACGCAGTCAACTATTTGTTGTGATACCCTTATCATTACAAAATATTTTTTATATCGTATCTTTCATTTAAAAAAAATAATAATAATACCATGTTGCGTGAATTTGACATGTTAATTTTCAAACGTCCAGGCATTTCTCGTTCAAACGCGTAACAATATATGATTTTAAGCGAAAACATGTGATATATTTTGTATATTTAAGCAAGAAATTAATATATTTTTTAATATTTTTCAAATATTTAATGGTTGTTTTCCAAAGAAGGCTTTTTGAGTAACATTTGAAAGTGATTTATACGAAAAAAAAAGTGATGAAGTATGTTATTAGATTTAGGCTGTCTTTTAATTTCAAAAATATTTTTCTCAATGCTGTGTTTTTATCCGTTTCTTTTCTTTCTTTTCTTTTTTTTTCTTTAAGAATTCTTATTAAATCAGATGGACAGGAATTTCGATTTTTAAAATTGAATTTTTTGATTGCATAATAATTTAAGCATATCGCGTGAAAATTTTTATCCAAAATATCGTAAAACTGCGAACAGAAAATAAATAAATAAAATACCTTTTTCTAAATTATACAAAAATAAAATAATATTTAGTCAGGAATCGCCAGACACATTTTCTGTGAGGGACACACTTTCTATATTAAATAAAATAACAAAAATAAGTCAATATTACTGAAATAAGTCAATATATCAGATCTACGCCATAAAAACAAATAATATATCAGAGAAAAAGGCAAAAGTTGGTGTTTAATAAATATATATCTTACTTATAATAAAATCCGAAGGCAAGAAACTGTCTGTAACTTTTCCGGGCACGACCACTCTGTTTTGCGAATCGACCATAGTTAAACGCCATGTTAGGCTTAATGAAAAACTTATGCTACATCCGATTCTGCTGTTTAAATATTTGTAAAAGAATATTAAAGCTTTTAAATCTTTTAATTTTGTTTAAAATCTTCAAAATCTATTTCATAAAAAAATTGCATATCAACATTTCTGCAAACTTATTTTTCTGTAAGCACTTTTTTTTTCAGAAGTAGCGGTGATTTTTTTCGTAGGGAGAGATTTGAGGCTGATTCAGTATATTGGCGCCATCTACTGGCGGATTTTGGAATTTACTTCCATCGTAAAAACTCATTATCCTGAATCCTCGGGACCAAAGGCTTTCCGAGTCTTGGAATTTTCCTGATTTCGGGTCCTCCCGAAGTTCACGATTATTTGACAAAATTCATGTTTTTTTTTTTCGTGATTCTTCGACAAAATTTGCATTTTATTCTTTGACAAAATTTGCGTTTTTCTTCTATGATCCTTTGACAAAATTTCATTTTTTCGTAGTTCTTTGACGAAATTTGCCTTTTATTCACGATCCTTTGACAAAATTCGAGTTTTTTCTGAGATTGACGAAATTAGCGTTTTTTTTTTTTTTTTTAATCCTTTGACGAAATTTCACTTTTTCCGCGACCCCTTAACGAAATTAGAAATTTTTTCGCAGTGCTTTAAAAAAATTTGTGGGTTTTTTTTTCTAGACCCTTTGGAAAAATTCATGTTTTTCCGCGATTATTTGACGAAATTCACGGTTTTTTTTTCAATCTTTTAACCATTTTTTTTTGTGATCCCTTGATGAAATTTTACATTTTTTTGGAGTCCTTGGAAGAAATTTGCGTCTTCTTCGCTAGCCTTTGACGGAAATCGCGTTTTTCTGCGATTTGTTAACAAAATTAGCGTTTTTTTTTGTGGGGGGGGGGGCTATCCTGCAACGAAATTTGCGTTTTTTTCTATCCTTTGACGAAATTCACGTTATTTCCACAATCCTTTGAAGAAATTGTCTATTTTTTCTGTGAACGATAGACATAATTGATTTTTTTCAGCGACGATCGTTCAAAATTCGAGATATTTATGTTCGAAATTTTGGACTGAAGACTAAAATTTTCGAAACCGAATGCCTTAAATTTTTAAGAAAACTTGAACAGAATCACCCCTGATGAAATAAATACGTAACTATTTTTTGTTTCTAACGAATCGTAATATAAATTAATTTTAAACTAAAATTTGAGAGAAAAATGATTTGTTTTTAATTTCGGGAAGAGAGAGAGAGAGGGGGGGGGGGTGAGAGTACCATGTTCACCCGCCACCGAAGTAACAATATTTTAGTGATTAAACTAAACATTGAAACACAATGCACTGAAAAAAAGTTAGAAATCGGTAAAATTTTCGAAAAATTTCAGAAAATCTAAAATTGTAGTAAAAATTTACAAATTTAGAAAATTTTCGAATTTTTTGTTTCCGGACTTCGGGTCTTTCCGGATTTTGGATTTCTGGATAACGGGTCATATACTGCGAAATGATTCTTTCTTATCAAACGTTATTAAAATATATAAGAAATGCATAGTTCAGCTTAATTTCCATTTAATTTTGCTTATGTAATCAAACAATAAGTTATGTGGTGAGTCAAGCTGTTTAAAAACTCATTGATCACACTTTTTTACAAAAACTTTCGCACATGGATTATTTGTTAATATTTAATTTGAAGGTTTTGTCCAATCGTTGAACTATTTCGGAAATTTAATACTGAGTAAATATATATATATATATATATATATATATATATATATATATATATATATATATCCTCATTATTTTTATTTGTAGAAATCATTTGTCATTTTTAAAATTTATTTTTCTACAATACAAACCTTTAAATAATAAATCTTCATGCTGTTTGTTTGTATGAAGTCTTATAAAAATGAAACGCAGATCAACAATCCGTCATTTTTGACGGGGTTATATACTAGTTTGTATATGAAATATACGTACACAAGTGTACACAAATGCTAATAAAGTCATTAATAATTAATGTATATGAACAATTAAAAAAAACTGTGTTATACTTAGGCGATGTTCTTAAATGGGGTGTATTATTTGCATGCATTTTTAAAGGCAAACCCCAGCAGCAAGAGTTATCGGCGAAATTTCGGTCTATTATAAGAATTATCGTTAAATGAACGGTAATCGTAAACAGAAACTCACAAGATAGCGTCTCGACAACATCTGTAGAATTCTCTAGTTGTAAATCAAAGGCAAATGTTGGCATTAAATTAGATTAATGTCGCAAATAAATAAGTCCGCACATACTGTTAAGTTTGTAGCCAGCCGATGTTTATAAACGATTCAAAGTTGAAACATTTTACTGGGAGCATATCTTAGTATGCCACGAAGGTAAAGCATTAGAAACGAAGTTCAATTCAGGAATGACAAACAATACAATTAGTCAACACCAGTGTTGAATTCACATATTTTTCCGGTACAAACTTCTAAAAATTAAATTCAGAAAATGCTTGAAATTTTTTTTTTTTTTTTTTTTTTTTTTTTTTTTTTTTTTTTTTTAAATACAGAATTTGCAAGCGTAAAAGAATTGACTTATCTAAATATACTTTTTCTAATAATCCCAAACAAAAATTGATACAAAGTACCAAAGTCTGGTATATAGTAATGCTGAATGATATTTATTTCAAAACAATTCATTTTCATTAAGAAAGCGTGTTGAATCAAATTAACTGCTTTAGCTTGTGAGTTTAACAACAGGGAAAACTTTCAAACTTATTTTCACCACTGCAATAATTTCCTGCAAACCAGTAATCAATCGGCAAAAAGCAAGTTTTCTAAAACTTCACTTCATAAACTAAAAACATATTTCACTGTTCATCCGGAATCATAGTTCATCCTGGTCCATAAGAATGACATCGAAAGCATTTTCCAATTTTATTCCCTGCGCTAAAACGAAGTGTGTATTTTTGTTCATGGTTTTCAGGGTGATAAAAATCCCAATTGATTGAATTCGTTTCGAATAGTTTTGTGTACGGTAAGCAAGAAATATTTTCAATGCCGATAACACCAGATAAATATCCTAGAAGGCTGTTTATCGCTCAAAAATAATTTTTTTAATGATCTTTCTAAAAATATAACTTCCTACCGTTTTGTTCGAAAAAATATTTTTGAGAAAAAAATAACGAAATAACATAAGAAACGCCAAGCAGTTATTCCCGTATTCGTTTCAGAGAGTCACGCGATATGCGCTGTTATAAAATAAATAAGAAGTCACTATTATTAAAATGCCTACCTTGGGAACGTTTCGTTGAAACACTTTTCTAAAAAATGAAACTATTTATTTTCTTTATATACTGTTATCTATATTTCTTGATAGATATTTTATTTATTCTAACTTATTTTTTATAAATAACAAAAACTAAAAAAAATCATGCATGAAGCATAGATTATAAAACACTTTCCAAAACTTCACTGTAACTAAACATCCTTGTTTATTAAGATAAAAGATGATATTTAACTAAGCAATTTAGAGAATGCATAACACATTTGAAAACCCAATTTCAGCAATTTCCCGTACATAGTCGGAAAGATAGAAGAATTATTTGTGCACCGATGCGTATGATCTATAGATTTGTACATATACGTACTACATGGTATGTTCAATTTTGTTCAATTTCAAAACCTCCAACACAATTGGAAATTCACTTTCCGTAATTTCCGCCAATAGACGGAAATATACTCGAATTCTTTGGAAAAGCCCTATTATATATTACCTACAGATTTTCATAAATATATGTTATTATTGTACATGAATTTATTTATTTTCTACAAGCATCTATTAGTATATGCTAAAATTAATTAACAAAAAATAAAAATCATGCGTCAAGCATGTATTATGAAACACATTCCAAAATATTCAGAATACTGTAACAAAACTTCACAGTTGAATAACATGAAAGATGGTATCTAAGGAAATAAGGACAAAGTCAAATCGGGCAGGAAGGACTACCTATCGGCTTAAGCTCAACTAGCCCCACCCTATCTAAGGAAACAATTTGGAAATCCTATAACACACTTGAAAACCCAATTTTAGCAATCGCCATCTGTAGTCGGAAAAGTATATGAATTCTTTTGTGAAGCCCTGTATATGCTTTTTTTCATTTGTATATATACTACATATTATGCTACCATTTAGTTTAGTTAGGAAATGTATCACACTTTTGGAAATTCCCTTTCCACAATTTTTTCCAATAAACGTAAATGTGCTCCAATTCTTTTGTGCTGCTCTGTATATGATCTATAGAATTTACGTACACCAAGTAATAAGAGAAAAAAGTAGTTAAATTTAAAACCGCATAACACAACTGAAAATTCAATTCCAGCAGTTATTGCTGATAGATAACAATGTAAAGAAATACTTTTGTGTGCCCCTGTAAATGAACGATGATTGAAAGCACACCATATTCTAAAGGGAACATCTTGCAGTGTAGGTTGACTATACTGTTGTATCACGTGTTCATACTCTTAAGGCTCTCCTTGACTCACGCGAAAACACCCACTTGCTAATATTAATCCTATGGGATAGTTATTTTACAATATCTTGTTTGTATTTCAATATTTTTACAAGATTTTTTTTTTTTTTTGCATTTTATAGCTGAGATATATCTCTACAACACCTCTTTTCTAGGTTTTCGATTTTTTTTTATGTATATTTTTTTCACAATAAGATTTCGAAAATGAAAATATTCACATTAAAAAAAAAAAAAAAAAAACTTGCAAAAAAAATTGAAAAAGTAAAAAAAAAAAAAAAAAAAAAAAATGTTCTATCTCAGCTGTCTAGTGCAAAAAAAAAAAAAAAAAAAAAAAAATCGTTTAAAAAAATTGAAATGCAAACGAGATATTGTAAAATAACTGTCCCATAAGATTAACATTAGCGAGCGGGTGTTTTCGCGTGAGTCAACGGGAGCCTTCAGCAATTTTCCTTGTAATTATCTCATGATCAGTTACCATATTTAAGTATGCTTTTTAACACTTTCCAACATAGTTGAAAAGTGTTTATGAATTCGGTTTGTCTGTCTGTCTGCTTGTCCATGCTCTAACTCGCGTAAATATATACGTATTATCATATAATTGATATATGCTATTGAGTTTTACTATGGCATCCTCGGTATTGATAATGAAATGTGTAGCACTTATTATTATTTTACAGGGACACTCAAAAGAATTACTTTACATTACGGTCTATGGGGAAAATCATTTGTGGCTGATTTTAATGATGTTACACAATTTCAAACATATTGAAATTGATATATATCATTGAGGTGCACTATAAGAGGCTTACTATAGAATATGGTGTGTATAGCACTTACAGTTCCTTTACAGGGTCACTCAAAACCATTCTGTTAAATTACGGTCTATGGAGAAAAATCATTTGAAGTTTATTTTAATAATGTTTTACTATTTGAAACATATTGAAATTTATACCAGTCCGGTGCATTACAAGAGGCTTACTTTAGAATATTATGTGTACATCATTCATCGTTCCGTTACAAGTCACACACGAAAGAATTCGGTACTGTCTGTTAACAAAAATTGCTGGAAGTGCGTTTTCAGTTGCTGAACGCGTTTTTAAATTTAACTCATTTTTTGTCTAATACTTGGTGTGTATAAATTCTATAGATCATATACAGGGCAACACATAAGTTCTCGAGTACATTTCCGTTTATTTACAGAAATTCCAGAATAGTAACTGTAAGCTGTGCTACGCGTTTCCATACTGAACTAAAATTAAGCATTATATATAGTATAATACAAATCTATAGATCATATACAGGGCTGCACAAAATGACTCGGATATTTTTCCTAATATTGTTGATAATTCCTGAAATAGTGTTTTTATATATATATTATGCCTTTCACCTTATTAAACGCTAAAGACATGTAAAATTATTTGGGAAGTGTTGGAAAGTGTTACATAATCTATGCTTGACGCATGATTTTTCGTTCTTGTTATTAGTTAGGAATAGATTTAAATGTCATGTTTGTATGGCAATTTTCCCCTTAAATTTCTAGTGAGTATAAACAAACAACAGTGTATAACTAGCAAGTGACCTAACCCCAAAATCGCCAATAAGTTAGAGCTGTGACCATCAGCCTGGTGGTTTTTTATTGTTAGTTTATATTTATATAAATTCTGTGCAACTTGTCATATTTTGGTTCAGAAAGTGCGATACATAATGTAATGATCCATTTTATATTAAGTGTATTGTGTAAATCTATGCTGTTTTGCAATATGTACCATCCGCAGTAGGAGTTCTAAAATTCTTTTATGATGTTGATTTTATTAAATTTGAGATTTTTGTGTGCTTAAAAGTGATCTAGGATTTTTACTTGAGCTAGTTCTATATGGCTCCTTTTTTAGAATTTAGATAATAGTAATAATTTCTTGTTATTTTTAGGGTTTCTTTCATCTCACGAAACCCTATTCGCCTCGCTGCTCTGTCTGTCTGTCACATAGCCGGTTCTCAGAAACTGTATATGTTACAGACTTGAAATTTTGTGTCCTTACAGTGAATACCTACTGTTACGCTGAAAATCATAAAATTTTGAAAAAGTCGTAATATTTTAATATAGAGAGATAAAAATCCAAGAATCTAACAGACTTTCCCTATTAAATTTAAACATTTGTCGTTATAAGCAGTTACCAACAATTAAAAATCCACAATAAAATTGTTTCTACAATAATTACTTTCCTATTAAAAGATTTCCACGTGAAAAAATGAAAAAGAAATAAAAAGTTTCACCATTTGAAAAAAAATATTAACATGACGTCATATTGGTAATAAAACGAAAATTTTCAAACATTTCTCAATTATACAAGGAGTATGAGTATGTGTAATTACAGAAAGCAGGTTAATATGACGTCATTAGAGAATTAAAAAGAAAACTAATCTGACGCCATATTGGACGTTTAACGGACTTTTTCAAATGTTTGAGAATAATACAAAGAGGGTATCAATATGAGTAATAGAGAAAGAATGTAGATATGACGTGATTATAACGTCATATGAGTTTGAGGTCGTATTGAGGTACGTATTGAATCATGATAAAAACCCGATTATGGTAATATTGGCATATTTTAACATTTTGAAGGTCTCTATACAACATGTTTAATTTTGAAATTGTTTTTTTTTTTTTTTTAATACCGCATTTAATCAACATGACAGATATTATTATGACAGAGTATAACGGTTGGGACCGGTTCAGATTTACAAAAAAAAACGAGAAAAATAGACCGGTAAATTTTTACTTTATAAAAAACAGGACTTTTTTTTAAATGAAATTTATTTGGATTTATTAAAGAAAGGATAAAGTGTTTTGAATGGAATTTTAAACGAAATCCTTTGTGCGATATTCTATCACACTTACCCACTTGTTTATATCTTAATGCTGTTGATTAAAAAAATTTGATATATATAGATGCTTTTACAGGGTAGAGTAAAATTTTTATCTTTGAATTTTTAACTTTTTCAAAGTTAGAGATTTACAAAAGAAATTTGTATTTTTTTTTTTCTTTTCTTTTCTTTTTTTTTTTTTTTTTTTTTTTTTTTGTTAGGTGAAACTTAAATGGTGGACATAACTTTAATACCTAGTACAGAGTTATCAATGGCTGCTGCTTGTAACAAAAACAAGCAGGATTTGGCCGTTTATAGAATTCGAACACATTACAGTGATCAGATTTCAGTCTGTTTTTTATTAGTTTATTTTATCTCTTTACAGATAGATGTAAACATTTTGTATGCACGGAATATTTTCCCCTGAAATTTTATCGAGTACAAACAAACAACAGTATATAAGTAGCAGGTAAACCTAACCCCCAAATTCACCAATGCGCTAGAAGTACCTTTCCAATCAACACAATGAACATCAAAATATAACACACACTTTCTTATCATAGAAAAGCAAAAATGTTCTTATCTTATGAGGATTTTTATATCATATGACGACAGTGAGAAAGGTTAAAATCCCTGCTGCAACTTTAATATTTCACAGCACATTTTACAACACATTTCAACGTGTAAACACATTTTCCATTAATCTTACAGTCGGTGTGTTATGTACTTTCATTTGTCCAGCTATCTAAAATTTGTGCATCATAACTGAGTTTGGATAATCAGCGTTATAAAAGTATTACCGTAATATCCGGCGTATAATCCGCGGATCAAACAATCCATTTTAAACCCTGAAATTTTATTTAATAATCGCAGCCAAATATTTACACCTATCTAAAAAGTTACATTTTATAAGATAAAATTTCTGGGTCGAAACATGATTGTTTGGTCCGCGGATTATACGCCACAAATTACGGTAAATAAGCGTTATAAAGGGATATAAATGTATAAAATGAGGTATTTCACGTTATATTCTTTGCAATTGTAATCATACACAATTTTGTTAGGATAAAAATTGTCAAACATAACTTTTGTATCATTAAGTCGACACCGCCGCACCACTTATTTTTTTTCGCGACGAGCGTCAAGTTTTTTAATCATTCGACATTATTTTTTTCTGAAGAAATTTTTTATATTATTTAATCGCTGAAACCCTTTTTAATTTTGTTTTAAAATACTGATTGCAAAATCGAAAAATTTTGCTCACCCTTTATGTCACTTATACGTTGCGAAAGGGTTAAAAATAAATGACGTGAATAACGCCTCAAATCTACCTGAAGAAAAAAGAAGTAAGTTCTCTAAAATACGCCGATAGATGGCGCGAGTGAAAACGAAAATGTTTTCTAGTAGAATGAGAGAGATTCAGACAAGAAGGTAAGAAAAAGAATGTTTTTTGTTTGTTTTGCGGAATAGCGGAATCAGCAAAGCATGTATCTCGTGAGAACCAGGAAGCAGCATGGCGAACCAGGTTTTGTTTACCATAAAGTACAATCACATGTTGTTGTGTTTGGGTTCGCTGTAATTTTCGTAAAATAAAAATACCTATTTTGTTGGGGGCTTTTTGATAACCAAAATGCAATCAATTACACGGATTTTACAGGAACTCAAAATCGTAATTAATTTAAAAGAAAATTTGTAACTAAAAATATATATCTAACACATGTATCCCGTGAGAACCAGGAAGCTGCCTGGCGAACCATCTTTTGTTTAACATTAAACACTCTCAAGCATGTTGTGTTCGGATTTTCTGTAATTCTCGTAAAATTAAAAATAAACAATGAATTCTACGAAAACTTTCGAAGACTTTAAACAAATAATAAAAATAATTTAAAAACTCCGTAGCAGTATAACTTTAATTTTTGTATGTTTTTGCAGAATATAATAATAAAAAAAGGTGATGACATACATTTACCATGGTAACAAATTTCCACGAACTCAACAGAAGCAGAGCTCGATCAAGCTCAAGAGGGCCCAAGGACTTTAATAATCCCCCCCCCCCTTGTGCTTAAACTAATTATTTATTTGAAAAAAATCATTGGTTACATAATTTGCGGCAGTCTAAAACAGCGGAGCCCAGGCACGAGGCCCCGGACGCCCGTGCATTAAATGGGCCATGCGGAGAAAAATAACCGAGTAAAAAAAATATGAAAATAAATCTCATAAGATAGTTTTTGACAAAAAATAAAATAAATCTAAAATTCCAATAAACAAATTCACATTCACTCATTTATAAATACTGTATATATATATATATATATATATATATATATATATATATATATATATAAACTAACTGAGTAATTTCAGAAATGTTTGCGTGAAAAATTTATTCATGTATAATACTACATACTTAAATTTTGTGTTATAATCACATAATGGCTCACTTCTGGGTTGTGACGTCATACATGCTTTGCTTAATCGGATATTCTACTAACCCTTTTGGTCAGTTGGACGTAATTAACCCCTCTAGTAACGTCACTTTTCAAAACACGGAAACTTTCCTACAAAGTGTTTATGAATTCAGTTTGTCTGTCTGTCTGCCGTCTGTATGTCTTTCTGTCTGTCTATCCGTGCTCTAACTCCCGTAAATATATTTGGATTACCATGCAATTGATATATGTTATTGAGGTTTACTATGCCATGTTCGATATTGAAAATGAAGTGTGTGGCACATATAGTTTTTTTACAGGAACGCTAAAAAATTTGAGTTATATTACTGTCTATGGGGAAAAATCGTTTGTGGTTTATTTAGATGATGTTACAAAATTTCAAACATATTTAAATTGAAATATATCACTAAGGTGCACTACAAGAGTCTTACTATAGAATAGGGTGTGCATAGCCCTTATATAGTTCCTTTACAGGGACACTCAAAAAGATTCCGTTACATTACAGTATATGGAGAAAAATCGTTTGCGGTTCATTTTAATAGTGTACTACAAGAGGCTTACTATAGAGTATGGTGTGTATAGCATTCATTGTTCAATTGATACACACCAAATTATTAGGTACTGTCTGTTATCAGTAATTGCTGGAAGTGTTTTTTCAGTTCCTGAACGCGTTTTAAAATTTAACTCATTTTTTGTCTATTACTTGGTGTATATAAATTGTACAGATCGTATACAGAGAGCAGAAAATGTCTTGAGTACAGTTACGTTTATTGACGGAAATTCCAGACGTGGAATTTTAACGCGTTTCCTAAATGAACTTAAATTTAGCATTCCTATGTAGTATATATACAAATCTATAGATCATATACAGGGTAGCACAAAAGAGTTTGGATATTTTTCCGAATATTGTTGGTAATTCCTGAAATTGGGTTTTTAAATATGTTATGCTTTTCCAAATTGTTTACTTAGATATCATCTTTCACCTTATTAAACGGTAAAGATATGCAAAATTATGTTTGTAGTGTTGGAAATTGTTATATAACCTATGCTTGACGCATGATTTTTCGTTCTTGCTTTCAATATTTATTTAACTGAGTTATAAAAAACGCTCTAATACTATACTAACTACTTTTTTCTTCTTTCATGTATTAAGACTTAACAACATAAAAATATTTCAAACATAACGAAATTGATATACATTACTGAAGTTACTACAAGATTCTTGCTGTAGAATATGATGTGCATGAGCTTTAATCGTTCATTTGCAGGGATTCGAAAAACATTTGGAATACAGCACTGTCTGTTAGCGATAATTGCTGGAAGTGTGTTTTCAGTTATGGTATACATTTTTAAGTTTAACTAAATTATTGCATAGGGGAGATGGGGGATGAATGGGACAAGGGATGGATGGAACGCTCTCAATATTTCAGGCAATAAACTTTTTTTTTTAGTTGCTTCCTATCCTCATAGATTTCACTACCATAGTGTGCTTCAGAACCAAAAGCAAGAGCACATGGCTGTTTTCAGTTTTCTTCAAATTTGCATTTCCTGAAAACTCTGCTTAAAAGTAAATTTTTTTACATTTGAAGTTATTTAAATATCTTATACAATATAAACAATTAAGATATGTTGTAGTTTTTTATTTAAAGGCTCAATATTGGTAATTAAAATGAATGCATATTAACCATTGTGACAAAATAATTTCTGAGACAAAATAGCTGACAATTGAATATATGCATCATGGGGATGATTGGGACATTTCAAATGGGGATGAATGGGACTGCTTCATTCGTCCCTAGAGGATACTGAAATTTTTTTATTAACTAAATAATATTATATAGGTTGATAAATTAATACTTTATGGTAATTATTCTTTTAACATTCCATCCTCTTTGTAGCCATCGTCTTCAGTCCATCGTTTATGGGCCTTTTAAGGCAAAGTTAAGATGAGTCCAAGATCATTGACTAACAAATAATCCTGGAGATCATATTACAATTTATAATCTCTCAGCTTTTGCCAAGGCGGCATTTTTGTTCAGCTTTTAGTCCTTAACATTGAATACGGGGAGGAAAAGGTTTGTGTCCCATTCATCCCTGCTGTGGGGATGATTGGGACATAGAAGAACGTTTTTTTTTTTTTTAATTTAATTTATATATCTGTATAATAATAATCTTGAACAAATATTGTGCATAAGATGTAGTCAAACACTTAAAGTTTGACAGGTGATATACAGGGTGTCTCAAAAGGTCGTTTACAAACTTAACATGCTGATCTGTCATATCATGATAAACAAGATTTACATAGGAACATGTGTTCGAAAATGCAAACTGCGACCGCTAGAGGGCAATGAGCGCAGACTTACGGAAGAGTAGAAAGTGCAATCATTTCAGGCGAAGACGTTGCAGGAGAAGGATGAATCGGTTTAGTAACGCAGACTTGGCCAATATGCATTACGTATATGGCGCCGTGGATGGAAATGCCCGAGCTGCGGTACGGATGTTTCTTCAGCGCTTCCCAAGCAGACATCAGCCAAGTCATGTTTTGTTTAGACAATTGCACCGCAGATTGCGTGAAGCAGGAGCTTTCCAAGTACGTAGTTACATCGGTCAAGAACGCACTACACGCACGCCTGTCGTAGAGGAAACCGTGCTACGGGAATTTGACAGGAACCGGCAAACAAGTCTCCGAGCAAGCGAACGCGTCTTGGGTATACGTCGTTCCAGCATTATGCGCATACTGCATGAGGACACGAACTACCCCTACCACTTACAAAGAGTACAGGCATTGTGCGTTGACGATTATCCCGAACGCGTTGCATTCGCACGCTGGTATTTGCAACAACGGGTCACACAGCCGGATTTTCCCATTTTGAACGGGTCCGTGAATTCATGCGTCGACGTTGTGAAGCATGAATTGCGGCGAATGGAATGAATTTTAAACATCTTGTGTAAATTAAACCATGTTCTTTAATAAAAGTCATATTAATACCTCTTTCGATATACTTTCTTTCTTCCCCTCCGCACCTGCGATCATCTCCCTCTAGCGGTCGCACTTTGCATTTTCGAACACAAGTTCCTATGTAAATCTTGTTCATCATGATATGGCAGACCTGCATGTTAAGTTTGTAAACGACCTTTTGAGACACCCTGTATAATATTGATAATAACTTATATAAAATACTTAAAATAAATATTTTTGTGAAAATGTCCCATTCATCCCCCATCTCCCCTACTGTGTGGTGTGTATAAATTCTATAGTCTTATACAGGGTTACACAAATGAATCCGTAAGAATTACTGAGTATGATCGTGAACTGGAAGGTGGTTTTTAATTGAGTTAAGCATTTTCAATCTGAAATATATTTAGTATACTAAGAGATGTTTGTAGAATATATACAGGGCTACGCAAAGAAGTGAATATAGTGCCATTTAAGGATGGTGATTTCTGGAATTTTGATTTCAATAGTTTTTAGCGTACTTTTGCCTGAATTAAATTTTAACTTAATATGTGATGTGTATAAAAATCTTTAGCTTTTACACAGGGTTGTACAAAATAATTTGAATGTGTTCCCGTCTACTAATGGAAATTGCTAAAGGTGAATTTTCGACAGTGTTATGCGTTTTGCAACTAACCTAAATTTTAGCACAATATATAGTGCCACTTAGCTCACTGCAGATCTATTAATCACGCACAGCGATGCACAAAAAATTTCAAGTACCTTTTCGGCTATGGACTGTAATTTCTGGTTTTCAAATGTGTTAGGTCTTTTCTAAATTGTTTACTTAGGTATCTTGTTTAACTTGGCGAAGTTAAAAAATTAAATGGCGAAGTAATGACGAAGTCTTGTTAAAGTTAATTCTTTATTCATTCTTCAATTCTTCTTCTCAATTCTTCCTTCATTTGTTCCTTAGTAAAAATCTTGACAATTTCTGTGATATGGAAAATAAATGTTGGCCTTCTCTGCTTACTTTCAAAACTGCTCATCAAAATAAGCTTGATAATAAGTTTTCTTCATTGTGCAATAAGCAAAAACAGTCTCAATTTTCAAATAAGAATCTATCGAATGAGAACTGCATCGTTAATCTCTCCTCTCATATGTTAACTCCTGAACAAAAAAGCGTTTTAGATCTTGTTTAAATTTTTCTCAGTCTTGCAAACCTTCTCTCACCAAATTGATTGCTCCTATTGAGTCTTCCTTTAAACATAGTAAAGTCACTCCTTTTCAAAAAGAAACTCTTCGTCACATCCTTGCTGATACTATTTCTAATAATAACTCAAAATATAAACCTAATATTTCACGTTCTCAATATATCGCTCTGAATGAGCTTAAGTCCAATGATAATCTTATTATTACTAAAGCTGATAAAGGTGGTCAAATTGTTCTTATGGATAAAAAAGAATATTCTGATAAAGTTTATGCTCTCTTATCTGAAGGTCCTTATATTGAAGTTAAAAAAGATCCTACTAATTCGCATCTTTCCACTCTCAAGAAAGCTGTTAAGAATTCTGTTGTTTTAAATGACAACACTAAACATTGTGTTATTCCTTCTTCAGCCATCTGTGCTCGTTTTTATGCTTTGCCTAAAGTTCATAAAACCAATGTCCCCTTAAGACCAATTGTCTCTAATATTGGTACTGTTACTTATCCTCTTGCCAAATTTTTAATATCCATTTTTTCTCCTTTATGCATTTCTAATTCTCATACGATAAAAAATTCTTATGATTTTGTTGGTAAATTAAAAAATATTAACCCATCCAATTTTTCTATGCTTTCTCTTGATGTTAAATCTTTATTTACTAATGTTCCGATTGAAGGTGCTCTTTCTTGCTTGGAAACAAGATTACGTGAATTTCATTTCTCTGATATTGAAGATTTTGTTAATTTAACTAAAATTTGCATCTCTCAAACTACCTTTGAATTTGACAATAATTTTTTCAAACAATCAGACGGCTTAAGTATGGGTAATCCTTTATCTCCAATTCTTTGTGATATTTATATGCATTATTTTGAGGAAAAATTATTAAATCTGGTTAATTTTAAATGTTGGATGCGTTATGTTGACGATACTTTTGTTTTAGTTGATAATCCTTTTGATATTTCTACCATTCTTCAAACTGTCAATTCTATTGACCCTCATATTTAGTTTACTTTTGAGTTAGAAAATTGTAATAAACTTCCTTTCCTTGATGTATTAGTTACCAAATGTGATTCTTCTTTCAAAACTTGTGTTTATAGAAAACCTTTTTCTGTCTCTAACCCACCTCATGCTCTCTCAAATCATCCTGTCAACCAAAAAATCGGTGTATTTTATACGTATGTAAATCGTGCTCTCAAAATTTGTTCCGACTCTGCATCCCTTAAGGATGAACTTAATTACTTAAAAACTGTTGCTGTCAAAAGAGGTTTCAATCCTTCTGTTATCAAAAATGCTGTGAAGAAATTCAATAGACCGTCTTACAAATCTACTCTTTCTAAATCTGTGAAAAGCAAACCTGATAATTTGGTTGTCCTCCCTTTTTATCCTCCTTTATGTTTCAAATTAGCTAAAGTTTTAAGACGCTTCAATTTTAACATTATCTTTAAACCTGTCAATAAATTCAAATTCCCCTCCACCAAATCTCCTGTTCCTGATCTTCGTAAATGGGGAATTTATAATGTTCCTTGTAATGGCTGTGATTTATCTTATATTGGTCAAACTGAAAGAAATCTCGAAATCCACTTAAAAGAACACTCTCGTTATGTAACTAATCAAGAAATTTCTAAATCTTCAATTGCCAAGCACTCTTGGGATTCCGGCCATTGTTTTAATTTTAAAAATGCTAAAATTATCTTTAATGCTAATAGTATCTCTGAATTGGACTTTTTGGAAAATTTAGCTATTTATCTTAATCGTGAAGTTATTGTTAATGATAAATCCGATTCCACAATGCTCTCTGCTGCTTGGAAAAACCTCTTCAGTACTTCCATATAATTTATTTTGTATTAATTAATCTTAGTCTGTCTTTTTATATATATTTATATATTTTGGTTACTTATTTAATTCTTAATTTTCATGTGTTTCCATTTTTTTTTATGTATTTGTGTGCTTTATTATTATTTTTTTAATTATTTATTCAATTCATTTTATATATTTATTTATTCTATTTTATTTATTTATCTTTTATTTATTTATTTATTTTTTCACTTCCTTATTCCCCTTCTATTTTGTATTCTCTATTGTTTTGTTTTTACTCTTCTGTGATTGGCTGTTGTCTTCTGTTTTCCTATTGGCTGTTGTTTTCTACTTTCCTATTGGCTGTTGCATAAGCTTGTTTCCTCTCCCTTACCTCTCATTTCAGTCTTGATGCTGCTTTCATAGTAGACGCACGTCTTTTTGCGCCTGACGAAGAAAGACTCAGATCTTTGGAAAGGCCTAGCGCATTTTAAAGTTTTTATGGTGTTTTAAGAAGTTATTTTAGTTCTTAGTTCTTCTTATTAAAGTATTTTGAAAATGTTGGAAAGTTTTTCATAATGTCTGCTTGATGCATGATTTTTTTTTTCCTGTGTAGAGTTTGAAATGAAAATTTATATTTTCGTAAATAAATAGAGTGATATCATGAATCCTGATAATTACGTTGAATTTTGTTAAACTGTTTATAAATAGAAAAAAAAATGAATATCTTCTCTAAAGTAAGTACATATTGAAACACTAAAATTTTTGGACAGTTTCAGTTTTGGATTCTACAACACTAATTTCTAACAGTCTAATATATGGAAGAGGTATATTAGAACACACTTTTTAATTAAAGGTTGTCAATAACAACGACAAATTTTATTTAAAAAAACAAAACAAATATATGTTATTAAATAACAGAAGTAAGTTTCCCAACCTTACCTAATATAAATACTGCTACTTTTCCAACTACGCCAGACATTTTTAATATTTCATTCTTTGATGGTTATTCAATATTAGTTTAAATTTTTAAAAA
Source organism: Maratus michaelseni (assembly GCA_963931845.1). NCBI lineage: Eukaryota > Metazoa > Arthropoda > Arachnida > Araneae > Salticidae > Maratus > Maratus michaelseni. The sequence continues at coordinate 113,158,003 of OZ007599.1, forward strand.
ATCCATCATATATATATATATATATATATATATATATATATATATTTATTATTATTATTATTATTATTATTATTATTATTATTACATTCCGAATAACGAACCGAATAGTGTAGAATTTTGGTGAGAGTAGTAATTCAATTTTATAATGACAAGATTTTAACAAATTTTAGTATCATTCATAATACATTCCTGGTACATATAAAACATTTATTTGAAAAAAAAAACATGAAAATGTAAAATAATCTAACCTTAAATCATCAAATTAATCCATAAAATATTAAAATAATTCGTTTATATCTACATCTATAAAAGACAGCATCCGCCTATTTCAATCCGCCATAGCACATACAATTCCCGCTTCAAGCTTTGCTTTGCACACATGCGTGAAGAGGGGAATTTTATTGTTTGTAAATCTTCAACGAAATATTTCCCCAATTTATTATTCCACAATAGCTGAAATCGGAAACATTTTCCATTATTTGTGTTAAAATCACTATGAAAATGTTCGTGAAAAATTCAACGAAATCAATTCCGATTTTTTTTTTTTTTTTTTTTTTTTGGAGTCATATTTTTCGACGCTAAAACGAGGTTAGAACGACACATTCATTGAATGCCATAGAAATTTTTTTAATGTATCACCTAACAAAGTAAACAACTTCTAAAAATTTATTAAAATCCAAGAATTTTAACATGCATTAATTATTAAAAGAAAACGCAGCATCATTAAACGTAATGTTATTGGGATTTATTTTCGAATGGATTATAGCAACCTATTGATTAACAAGCACATTCAAGTGAACAGCGAGGGGTTCTCTCGTGTTCGAAAAAGTTCCTGTTCAAAAGCTGTTTGGTTCATTTTTAGGGCTCTGTATTTAAAAAGTAAAAAAGGAGTCAATATAAGATCACTCCTGTGTCTGTCTGTCCGTCTGTCAGAGCCCGCTTTCTCGTAAGCTATGGGACACGTGAAAAATTCAAACTTGGCAAGCTTATAAAGCCTTTGTGCCCACATATTTTCAGATTACTAAACATTCAGAAATATGTGTAGGAAAAATTTGGGAGACTGATTAAGTTACTTGTATAAAAAAGGTTTTCTTTTTGTATATCATGTGGGGTATCGTGTGAAATATCTTGTAATATCTAACTCAAAAATGTATTTGTTTTAATTTTAGATATTATATGTTCAGAGATATAGTCGAAAATGCACTGTAAAAATATGTCCATCCCCTCCTCTATTTACGAAACTACTGAAACTAAAATTATGAAAAAATTAGGGGTTGTAGGAGTTTATTTAAACATTGCAGGTAAACTATAGCGATTTTGCTAAGCAACACAGCTTTTGAGAAAAACGCATTTTTCTATTAAACACAAACTTTACTTTTCGGGCGGTCAGCGAGGGTGTTGACGGGCGCTCAAGGTATCTATCGACGCATGATCATCCAAGGATATTTGATAATGATGTTCGAAAAAAGATTGTCTTTAATAATAATGTATTAATAATTAAGTTACTTGAAAAAAATCTTTCTTTTTATATTTCGTGTAGGGTACCGTTCGAAAGATCTCGTAACATCGAGCCCCAAAATTTATTTGATTTAATTTTAGGTATTATATTTTCAGTGATATCGTCGAAAGTATACTGGAAATATATGTCCCCATCCGTCCTATTTCCGTAGCTACTGAAACTAAAATTATGAAAAAATTAGGGGCAGTAGGAGTTTATAAATTAATAAATGGTAATAAATATAATCTACGGAATCCTTTGAGCGCGAGTTATACTCGTACTTCACCGATTTATTCTTTAAAATAATTTAATTGTACACATATATATTTTTATTTAGTTTAAAGAAAAATTAGTCTATTATGAAAACAAAACAATAAGTTGCTATCCAACTTACACTTTATTCCGAGATTTTAATCAGAGATTTATAAATTAAAATCACAAAAATAAAAATTATTCTCGACATTTCGGGTTATCTTTAAAACCATCATCAGGAACAAACTTTCTTAAATACAAAATGGCAACTTTATTTACATATTTCATTATCGAAGCTATATCTAACTGAAAAAAATTCCAGAAATAATGGAAATTTCGTACAAAATCGCTTAAAATAAACTCAGTGTCGCCAGATATTATACAAAAGTTAATTAAAACAACATTTTTGGAAATATTATGCAAAAATTGTTTATGGTGGTTTTAAAGAAAAACCAAAACGTCTAGAATAATTTTTATTTTTGTGATTTTAATTTATACATCACTGTTTAAAATCTCGAAATAAAGTGTACGTTGGATAACAACTTATTGTTTTGTATTCACATTTGAGTATACAACGTAAAGTCCTTATTTTTTACTTAGTCTGTTGTTGAGACTAGTTTATTGACTAAGTTAAAATGGGAGGATTGAACTTTGTGTCTTTATATAAGAAATAAAGGGACAACATGAAATTAACACAAATGTAAATTATGTGTGTTTAAAAGGGCAGAGACCTGTTTCGAAACTTCTAAAGCTCCATCATCAATGCAAAGGTTGAAATTACCAGAGGTAAGTTTTTAAATCATAGAAGTGTGGTAGCAACGCAGATCGCAGCTTGCGACCACGTGTGAAATGGCGGTAAGTGTTCAAAAACAAACAGAGGAGTCAAGCTTAAGATAATTTTAACCTTTCCATTGATGATGGAGCCTTAAAAGCTACGAAACAGCTGCCTACCCTTTTCTACACACATATTTACGTGCTATTTGTACTATTTTCATGTTGTCCATTTATTTCTTAAAATTTTATTAACTCGTTTCGAAAAGTTTCCTTTATTAACCCTTTTGTTACAGATTTATTAAAAAAAAAAAACATACAGAACAGACTCACCAGAAATTTGGAATAGTCTTTTTTCTGTATTTGTTGATAGATATTCCCATACTAAAAAGATGCGAGAACTACTGTTTGAATTTTCTGGTGTAAATTCGAATTTTCTGAATTAAAAAAATAAAATCCGTGGACAATACTCATGACGAGTCTCAGTCGTCAAATGAACCCAAGGGGTTAAAATGATAACTTTCTCTCTCTGCAAAAACTATTCTTTGTACATAAGGAAAGGCTTATTTAATCTGCAGGAAAGTATTCTGTCCTGAAAGATTAGTTTCAGAATCGACGAGGTAAACCCTCCTGACAGAAAGAAAAATGATTTATACTTTTTTTTCGGATAAAAAAAATTCCGGAAAAATTTCCTGGAGGAAATGGAATTATAGTTGCCATTATCAGTCAGGAAATTTCTCTGTGCAGACAGAGAAAAAATATCTGAACAATAAGAGGTAACTATACTTTCGTTTCATACAGGAGATTTTTTTCCTTTTTAACACTTTCTAATATAATTGATATTTTTTATGAATTTGGTTTGTCTGTCTGTCTTCCGTCTGTTTGTCCATACTTTAATTCCCTTAAATATACTCGGATTTCCATGAAATTTTTATCTGTTTTTGAAATTTACTGTAGAAGGTTCGGTATTTAAAATGGCGTATGTAGCATTCATACTTCGTTTACAGGGACATTCAAAACAATTCCGTTACATTGTGGTCTATGGGTAAAAATCATTTTCGATGTTTTTTACTGATGTTACAATATTTCAAACATAATGAGATTGATATACAACACTGACAAGCAACAACAAGTAACATTTATAGTTCGTTTACAGAGACATAGAAAAGAAAGCCATTAATTATGATCTATGGGGAAAAATCGTTTGCGGTGCATCTTAATGAGGTGGTACTTCAAACATAATGAAATCACTGAAGTACGCTACAACATATTTTCTATAGATTGTGGAATGCATAGCATTTATCGTCCTTTTACAGAAACAAACAAAATAATTCGGTTACAAGAAAGACTTATCATTGCTGGAAGTGCGTTTGAAACTGCGATACGCATCTTAAAACTTATCTAATTTTGATGAGTGGTGTGTATAAATTTTATAGATCACCTAAAGGGCGACACCAAGGTCTTTTCCTACACATTATCGGATGCGGAGAGCAAGTGCTGCAAAATGGATTTTTACTGAGTTATGTTTTTTTTTTTTTTTTTTTTTTTTTTAAGTTTTTTATCTAGATATCGGATTTCATTGTATGAAGAAGTGAAATTTTTTAATAATATTCTGTTAGTGTTGGACAGTATTTCATAATCTATGCCTGATGCATGATTTTTCTTCATAATTTTTTACAGTATACGATATTTTTCAGTCATCTTCAAACTTTCTACCACAGCCTATTGTGAGTTTTATAGTACGCAGAATAACTATATTCGTAAACCTATTTCACTAAAACTTAATTTTTGTCATTTGGATAGCTACTTAAAAGAAAACTATCAGTAATCTTCCTCAAAGTAAAAATAAAAAATTATGATGATGGAAAAAGATTTATTTTATTTTTTTTCACAATATTCTTGTACAATCGCATATCACCTATCGTTATATTATGTGCAGGGCCTGATTACCAACGGGGCACACTTCCACCAGTAAAAAAGAATAGATTTTTCACTTATTCATGGCAGTAATTTTGTATGATAATAAGACAAATTTTGCATGTAACAAGACAAAAATTTCTATTAAATTTTACTGGTGGAAGTGTGCCCCGTCGGTAATCAGGCCCTGATTATGTGAAAAAAATAATAGAAAAGAAGGTCCAAATACCGGCAAGTAGGCGTTCTCGGAACTGAGCGCAGCGCAGTCTAGAGGCGATAGACAGAGTTTGTACCTTTAATTGAGCGAAAAATGTCAGAAGAAGTCAGTGGTCACATCACACCTGTAACAAAAGTACCACAACTCAGTGACATCACATTGTGAGTAAAATGTGAATTTCTCCGAAAACTTTAAAAAAAAAAGACAAGAATATTTGAAAACATGTTATTCATTGTGACATTTGTGGCAAATTTTAATTTTTTGTTTTTATAACACTGTGACGTTATTGCAAGTTACGTACGTCACATGAAGACGGACCAAAAAACCACCATATTGTGAAGTCTCATTTTGCTCACAATGTGAATTTTAAAAATCTTTGAAAATGAGAGGAAACTTTTAACAAAGAATTCTACATCCAGCAAAAGTGAAAAAAGAAAAAGACACCAGCTGGCACAATATGGTCTGGAGAGTTTTCTAGTAAAATCTGGTCGCCCGACCCGATGCAGGATCAAAATCTTGCCAACCGAAAAAAACCAACCGACGCATTCACCTCGGTTTGAGTAATTTGCGGACCCCGACCTGATTCAGAATCGTCATAAATGACACAATTTTCACTAATTAGTCACATTGTGCCGTCACAAACGAGCTCTAAAACGGCCATAACGACTTCACATTCACATCAATGTGACTTCGCATCGACGGTCACTCAAAGTGTTTTTTCACAGTGACGTCGCCGTATCGTCACCATGTCTTACGGATACGCAGCACCATCTATTAACGAATTTTTCAAATTCTTATTAATTTGCTGTAAACAAAATTTATCAGCTTCCTTATTAACATGCCACTTATTTCAGCTTTAGATTTATAACAATTAATTATTAAACTATAGTTGATGAAATTATTGAATTTTAAAGTTAGGGAGTCCTTTGTATGTCTAATTGAAAATCTCATGAATAACATGCTAACATAAACATATAAAGGAAAATATTATTATTCGCATAATTTTACATCTAGTTTTCCTAAAATAAATATCAATTGTTTAAGAAACTGTACTACCAGTTTTAAGTAATCTATTACTACCGATTATATCCGCGGAAACATTTAATATTGACGGACGTTGATGTAATAACTCTAAAATTAATTATGCAATCAATATTCAATTGTAACTATAACTGAGTGGACTGAAAGCTGTGAAGCATCAGTACGTATATTTAATATCAAATCACTCTATGCCAGATTATTTATAGAATAAATTTTAAATAAACGTATCTAGTGGCTTTACGCAGGAATTTCACGATAATCTTTTACCTGGCGCCTTCATATTATTGTTTAATTATTATAAGAGGAAGCTTTCTTTTCTTGATTGCTGGAAAAGGAAATATTACATATTTTAATTATTTAAATTTACAATACGGTAAATGTTAAACACATTTTATTTCTATATAAGAATATAAGTAAAATTACTTACTATCATTAAATTAAATATAACTAGCCTAAAAGTGATTTCAGTACATGTAAAGGCTTATAAAAATTTTTAATAAACATATCTAGTTTTATACGCACAATCGGCGACATTTTCAAGATCAATAATAAAATAAACTATTTTCGCAAAAAAAATTAAAAAATTAATTTGATAAAACACTTTTACAGGTTTATCAAATACATTATTATTATTATTATTTTCCGAAAGTAGTTTTTTTTTTTTTTTTACTGACCTTGAGAAACTTGTCGATTATGCGTATGAAACTAGTAGACCTGTTTATTAAAAGGATTTTATAAGCCTTTTAATAAACAGGTGTGTACTGTAATAACTTTTACCATATATATTTTTAATTTTATCATTTTAACTTTATCACTAGAAGAAACGTGTATGAAATACTAAGCAATAAAAGCCTGGTGTCATAGTTTATTTTATCATTACTGATCTTGATAATGTCGCCGATTGTGCGTATGAAAATAGTAAATCTGTTTATTAAAATAATTTTATAAGCTTTTAAGTGTACTGTAATCACTTTTAGCATATATATTTTTAATTTAATCATTTTATTTTAATCACTTGAAGAAATGTGTATGAAAGATTAAGCAATATGAGTATAGTGATATAGTTTATCATTATTGATCTTGCGAATGTCGCCGATTGTGCGTATGAAACTAGTAGATCTGTTTATTGCAAGGTTTTCAAAAACATTTAAATGTACTGTAATCACTTTTAGCATATATATTTTTAATTTAATCATTTTATTTTTATCACTAGAAGAAATGTGTATGAAAGATTAAGGAATACGAGTATAGTGACATAGTTTATCATTACTGTGATCTTGAGAATGTCGCCGATTGTGTGTATGAAACTAATAGATCTGTTTATTGCAAGGTTTTCAAAAACCTTTAAATGTACTGTAATCACTTTTAGCATATATAAATTTAATTTAATCATTTTATTTTTATCACTAGAAGAAATGTGTATGAAAGATTAAGCAATATGACTATAGTGACATAGTTTATCATTACTGTGATCTTGAGAAGGTCGCCGATTGTGCGTATGAAACTAGTAGATCTGTTTATTGCAAGGTTTTCAAAAACCTTTAAATGTACTGTAATCACTTTTAGCATATATATTTTTAATTTAATCATTCTGTTTTTATCACTAGAAGAAATGTGTATGAAAGATTAAGAAATATGTGTATAGTGACATAGTTTATCATTACTGTGATCTTGAGAATGTCGCCGATTGTGCGTATGAAACTAGTAGATCTGTTTATTGCAAGGTTTTCAAAAACCTTTAAATGCACTGTAATCACTTTTAGCATATATATTTTTAATTTAGTCGTTTTATTTTTATCACTAGAAGAAATGTGTATGAAAGATTAAGCAATATGAGTATAGTGACATAGTTTATCATTACTGTGATCTTGAGAATGTCGCCGATTGTGCGTATGAAACTAGTAGATCTGTTTATTGCAAGGTTTTCAAAAACCTTTAAATGTACTGTAATCACTTTTAGCATATATATTTTTAATTTAATCATTTTATTTTTATCACTAGAAGAAATTTGTATGAAAGATTAAGCAATATGAGTATAGTGACATAGTTTATCATTACTGTGATCTTGAGAAGGTCGCCGATTGTGCGTATGAAACTAGTAGATCTGTTTATTGCAAGGTTTTCAAAAAACTTTAAATGTACTGTAATCTCTTTTAGCATATATATTTTTAATTTAATCATTTTATTTTTATCACTAGAAGAAATGTGTATGAAAGATTAAGCAATATGAGTATAGTGACATAGTTTATCATTACTGTGATCTTGAGAATGTCGCCGATTGTGCGTATGAAACAAAGTAGATCTGTTTATTGCAAGGTTTTCAAAAACCTTTAAATGTACTGGAATCACTTTTAGCATATATATTTTTAATTTAATCATTTTATTTTTATCTCTAGAAGTCATGTACATGAAATATTAAGCAATATGAGTAGAGTGTCATAGTTTATTTTATCATTACTGATCTTGAGAATGTCGCCGATTGTACGTATGAAACAAGTAGATCTGTTTATTGCAATGTATATAAGCATTTAAGTGTACTGTAAACACTTTTAGCCTATATATTTTTAATTTAATCATTTTATTTTTATCACTAGAAGAATTATGTATGAAAGATTACGCAATATGAGCATGGTGTCATAGTTTATTATAACATTTCTGATCTTGAGAATGTCACCGATTGTCCGTATGAAACTAGTAGTTCTGTTTATTGAAAGGTTTTTATAAGCCTTTAAGTGATTTGTAATTACTTTTAGCATATATATTTTTAATTTAATCATTTTATTTTTAATCACTAGAGGAAATGTGTATGAATGATTAAGCAATATGAGCATGGTTTCCAGCATGTAAATTTCGCAACAGGAATTCAAATACTTACCATATATTCTGGCGTATCACGCGCTCCGTGCGCATAATTCGCACCTACGATTTGAGATTGTCTTTTTATATTTTTAATTATATTCGCCGTATTACACATATGCCCTTTATTGCAATGAAATCTTCATGTGATGTGTTGCATGAAAATACAATAAATTATAAGTAAAAAAATGTTTTAAACACAAACTTGTGTTGTGATGTACTAAAAAAGGGGGAAAAAATAAGGACCATTGATTGAAATAAATAACTTTTTAACAGAAATAAATTAAATTGCATGTAACATTTGTGGTTGTTTTTTTTAATATAACGAAAATGCAATTTTAAATCCAGCTTCCTGGCAAAAATTAAATCGATCAACATCCATTTGAAGATCGACCCACATCCATTCAGCCCTGTGGGGAACTGACAGACGGTGCAATTACCATCCATGTCATGATTCTATTGAAGAACATCAGCTTATTTCTGAAGCAATCAATGACATTTACGTGATCAAATACGTCATGATATTACGTACCTTTTATTGGAAAGCATTTTGCCCCCTAAAGGCTGGTGGATTCAAATAAAAAAAAATTGAATAGTGTATTGTCACCATAAATACGTCACTCTACCAAAAATCATGTCATTTGTAGCACAGTAAGTGTGCTAAAATTGGATTGCAAAATTTGAGCCGAACGGAGAGTTAACTCTTTGTATCACAGCGTTGCATATCTTCAATATACCCAAAAATCAATGTTACTTATACAGCGAGATTCAAAAGACGATTTTATTTATTGCTGCTGTCTCCCAACACAGCAGTTAGGTTGAATCCTCAAACAAGGGCGATGCTTGGCAGCGTCGAATTTGGCAAAGCGATAAATGAGTTTTTCTTGCTACCGGTTTGTTCCTTGCATTTCTTCCCCGCCTACTACGGTTTGATCTAGAAATTTGATTGGTTTATGAGTGAATTACGTTCGTTTGGTTGGGTTGGTTGGTTTATTGTGTGCCGTATTGTTGGATTCAGAGAGTGATGAGTTAGATAGAGGTGCACTATACCGTAAAAATGTCTTTGAGAATGAAACCTATCATTTCGGAATTTACTAGGCCCAAAAAAGAAAGCATACACTGTTAAAAATATCGTGAAAAATTACCTCTGTTTTTAAAGGCTCTCTATTTTCTGACCAATGAGAACGCCAAGGGCGTTCATGTAGCATTCTCATTGGTCAGAAAATAGAGAGCCTTTATAAACAGAGGTAATTTTTCACGATATTTTTAACAGTGTATGGAAGAAGGGCTGAATTTATTGGACAGTGAGAGGTTTTCAAATCAAGTCCCAAGTTGTTTGGGCCGACTTTAGTGTTGCATCACGGCACATCGTATGTTTATTTTTGTTTGAACTCTGGGATTTGCGAAGTGAAGTGAATTTAATCTTTTGACGTGTTGTTTTTTTTATGAAGAATTCGGCAAAGCGGCAAGTATGAATTTGAAATAGTGTGTGTAGTGTGTTGTTAATGAGAATGTAGGATATTTTAGGTGTTTTTGATAGATTATTTAGATGTAAATTTGAATTTTGTCCTCTTGAGTGAGCAGTTTAAGGGTTTGTTTGTTTGTTTATTGAGAAGATACATCTGACTTGTGTGCTTGACATCAAGTGCCTGCTTATATCGTCAATATACATCAGTTTAAGGGTTATTTTTGTATAAATACTGCTGCCTCATCAGAAGTGATCGGCGATAGTGATTATGACAAACCGAAGCCTTAAAAAAAGGGTAAATTTGAAAAATAAAAGTAAGTGAATTTTTATTGATTTTATTTGATAAGTGTGTGTCTTGCATTTTAGATATTACTGTAGAGGTAGTTTCGTGCATCGAGTGTTGTTTTTTTGTTTTTGATAATGTGTACAGGATACATACATAAGTTATTGATTGCTGTGTGAACGAATTTCGTACATTCTAGAGATTGCTGTACAGCGAGTTTCATGCATCCAGTGATGTTTTTTTCGGTTAATGTACGCGAAGCGTACATACATAAGTTATTGATCGCTGCGTGAATGAGTTTCATGCATTCTAGAGATTGCTGTACAGCGAGTTTCATGCATCCAGTGATGTTTTTTTTCGGTTAATGTACGCGAAGCGTACATACATAAGTTATTGATCGCTGCGTGAATGAGTTTCATGCATTCTAGAGATTGCTGTACAGCGAGTTTCATGCATCCAGTGATGTTTTTTTTTCGGTTAATGTACGCGAAGCGTACATACATAAGTTATTGATCGCTGCGTGAATGAGTTTCATGCATTCTAGAGATTGCTGTACAGCGAGTTTCATGCGTCCAGTGATGTTTTTTTTCGGTTAATGTACGCGAAGCGTACATACATAAGTTACTGACCGCTGCGTGAATGAGTTTCATGCATTCTAGAGATTGCTGTACAGCGAGTTTCATGCATCCAGTGATGTTTTTTTTCGGTTAATGTACGCGAAGCGTACATACATAAGTTACTGACCGCTGCGTGAATGAGTTTTATGCATTCTAGAGATTGCTGTACAGCGAGTTTCATGCGTCCGGTGATGTTTTTTTTCGGTTAGTGTACGCGAAGCGTATATACATAAGTTGCTGACTGAATGTTGCTGAATGAATTTTATGTATTTAAAAAATTAGGAATTTAGAGATTTTCTCCAATTATAATATCTGTACTTTGTGGCAAAGAAGTGATTATTTACACAATTTCTATGAGAGTTTCTTTCACGACGTAAACGTTGCTTTTATTTCGTTTTGTTGCAATTTACAAAGTTTAAGTGGTATTTTCTTAGAGATTTTTTATTTGTTAGGAAAAAATTGATTGTTAAATTTGCGAATTCTTTGTAAAAATCGGGAGGAAAGAATAGTTAAAAATTTGTAAAAATGGAAAAATCTGGAGGAAAAAATAGCTAAATATTTGTAAAAATGGAGAAATGTGGAGGAAAAAATAGCTAAAAATTTGTAAAAATGGAAAAATCTGGAGGAAAAAATAGCTAAAAATTTGTAAAAATGGAAAAATCTGGAGGAAAAAATAGCTAAAAATTTGTAAAAACGGAAAAATCTGGAGGAAAAAATAGCTAAAAATTTGTAAAAATGGAAAAATCTGGAGGAAAAAATAGCTAAAAATTTGTAAAAATGGAAAAATCTGGGGGAAAAATAGCTAAAAATTTGTAAAAATGGAAAAATCTGGGGGAAAAAATAGCTAAAAATTTGTAAAAATATAAAAATCCGGCGGAAAAATAGCTAAAAATTTGTAAAAAATGAGAAAATCTGGAAGAAAAAGTAGCTAAAAATTTGTAAAAATGGAAAAATCCGGAGGAAAAAATAGCTAAAAATTTGTAACAATGGAAAAATCCGGAGGAAAAATAGCTAAAAATTTGTAAAAATATAAAAATCCGGAGGAAAAATAGCTAAAAATTTGTAAAAAATGAGAAAATCCGGAAGAAAAAGTAGCTAAAAGTTGTAAAAATTAAAAAATCTGAATGAAAATATTGCTAAAAGTATGTAAAAATGGAGAAATCTCGTAAAAAAACTTTTAAAAACTTTGTAAATAGCAGTAAAACGAAATAAAATCAGTATTTACTTTGTGAAAGAAATTGGCCTAGGAACTGTGTAAGTAGTGACTTGTCTGCCGAAAAGTACGTGTTCTGATTGGGTGGAATTTGGAGGTTGCCGTTTTTTAGGTTGGCGCGCGTCAAAAAAATCGCCAAATCGGGGGTCGCCCTTGTTTGAGAATTTTGCCAGCAGTTAATATATATTGTTCAAAAATTCTCAACAGACGGCGATACTGTGTTAATTTTTCATGCCAAAGTCTTATTTATCATTTGAGCAGTTTCTCATCGTTACTGCTACAACGAACTTTGTCACTTTTGTAAAATTTAAAAGTGTGAAGACATCCAAAAATAGATTTTTTACAAAGGTAATTTCATATACTAAACAATTTTGGGTTAGAAAACTGACAAAATTTGTGAGAAGTACGTAATTTTCTGTTTATTCCAACTGTGAAAAAAGTACTTTTTAATTAATATATATATATTTTTTTTTTATGTTCTAATTTTTTATTATTTTTACATGCTTAAAATGATGTACTCTAACATCTGAGTAATTTTTTTTTCAAATCGTATTTGTTGAATCACAAAGGGTTATTTAAAAGCTTGTAATAAAGATCATTAAAAAGTATAATAAGTAGCACAAACATAAAGAAAATAACCAAATGCAAATTTAAGACATACGCTACCGAGAAGCGTATAGGCTTGAAGTTTCACAAAGCGTTTGGAATCCTACTCTCGTATATTCAAGTAATCAAGTATTCTTCTGTTCATTTCCACCCGAACAGTGGCTGAGAGGTTCTGCTTTCTAAGCTGGTAGACGGGAGGTGCTGGGTTCAAACCCATGTCGCGCTCGTCGACCTAACCATTCGGAGTTTTCCGTTGTTTCCTTTGAACCTTGCCGTAAATATGGGTTAGGATCCCTTAGAAAGACCCCCCCCCCACGGAGGGCACGCCCCTCCTAGGGCCTATATCCCTCGTGTAGATTATTGGCCGTCATAAATCAACCAACCAACCTGTTCATTGTCCCACCGGTTGCTGAGAGGTTCTGCTCTGAAATCTGGCAGCCAGAAGGTGCTGAGTTAAAACCTTGTCGCACTCGTCGACCTAACCTTTCGGTGTTTTCCGTGGTTTTCTTCAAACCTTGCGTCCATATGGGTTAGGATCCCTTAGAAAGACACCGGGACACTCCACCCGTCGACCTGTATTCCTAGCACAGATAATCGGTGGTAACAAATAACCAACCAACCTGTTCATTAATATAGAAATTTGAATTCTTATGCTTAATTTTTAAGCTTTCATTATTATACTCAGCGTATAACGCGCACTTGTAATATTTGACCAATATTCTTGTTTCTAAATGCGCGTTATACGTCGGAATAAACAGTAAGTTGTTATTATGTACTAATAAAAAGTATTGTAAAGATGAATAAATTGAACACGAGTTTTATTTTTTCAAATGTGTGAAAAGTGTCCAAGCTATGATCTGAACCAGGGACATTTGGCTTAAGCTGTCAACGTTCTGCCAACTGAGCTATCCTGAACAAATATGGCGGATTCAATTCACTCAGATAACCTAATTAATAATAACATTTGGTCTGTTATCTGAAACGGTTCCAAAGAATAAATCTCAGGTAATCGGATTCCAATATAAAGTTGGATACGTAATTACACTTCCTTAATTTTAACACAATTATTCTAATTGGTAAATAATTCACACGAGTTGTAATTTTATAATTGAGTTTAAAAGTGCCCAAGCCATTATTTGAACCATTGACCCTTGGCTGATGGTTTATTTTACGACTTATGGACTTTTCACGGCTTATGGTATTTTGGCTTATGGTCTTGGCTTATTGACTTTTTCTCTGTGTTTCGAAAATTAAAACTCGTGTTAATTATTTACGAATTTGAATAATTGTGTTAAAATTAATGAAATGAATAAACTTAAGTAATACCTTGCTCATTATATTAAGTTATATCCAAAGAATTAAAGCCGTAATGAATAATTTGAAAATAAGTATACGATTTTTAAGTTATACAAGGTGTCTCTTCTCATCGTTGTTAAAATAGCTATTTTCTAAATCGATAACTCTAGAGATTTTAATCGAAAAAATGCTTCAAATGCTGTTCTTTATCACACGAAAATATAGTTATGACAAAACATTGACAGGTTCTGCTCTCAAAACTGGTAAGAAGGGGGGGGGGGGTCGAACCCAATCGTGCCCGTCGGCCTAATCCTTCGGAGTTTTACGTGTATTTCTTCGAACCTTCGATATCCGTGCGTAAATACGGCTTAGGTTTCCTTAGAAAGACCCGCATGGAGGGCACGCCCCCTCTAGGGTCGATATTCTTCGCGCAGATAATCGACCGTCTTAATTACACCACTATCATAAATCACCAACCAACCAACCGAAGAAATATTTATTTTTAATACATTACAAAATTAAAATTTTATAAGGTTTCTGAGGGCTATATTTGTATCCAGATGAACTTTCAGATAAAAATTTCCTTTTTGTACGACCAAAATTTACCGATTTGTGATACTTTGAATTTTATAAATTTTCAATATTTTCTACCACCAAAAATGTACAAATTTTTTTAGTGTATATTTCTTTAATATGTATATGAATTGAGCTTTATACCACTTGCAAAGTTTTAAGAATCGATAGACATTTGCTGAGGCTTCGAGAATCAAATTTGCCACAGACATATTGTTTTAAATTAATTTTCATAAAACTCCGATTTCATTATTCTTTCTAAATTTTACATTGTTTCAATTCCAGCTCTTTAATAAGCAAAGTAAAAATAGCATTAAAAAAGTCTTTTTGATTTTTTTCTAAAACAATTATTGAAATTTTTTTTCTCTTAAATTAATTATCATTAGAATTCATTATTTAATAACCAAAATTAGTTTTTCAATTTTACAAATAGTTTCAATCCTCTAAGAAATGCTACGTTTTCTTAAAGAAAATTCGACATCAGAACAAAAACAGGGATATTCATGATTTTGTTTGATGTATAATGCATATAAGAAAAATCACATTTTTTTCCTTTTATCATTGCACGAGTTCGCGCCGGTGTTATACAATTCTTATGAGTAAGAATTAGATTTCAAGTTTACAAAAATAAGTATACTTGAAATAGTATAATGATATGTTTTTCAGACATCCATCCAGTGTAAAAGTCGCTGAAAATTGTTGTTTTCAATATATGTATCGATCTTTAAATAGAAGAAATATATAAATTTGTAGTGTAGGATATTTTGCTATTTTATACAGCTTAAATAGCAACTTAAAGTATACAGGTTTTCAATGAAATCTTGCATTGAAAATTAGATTCAATAAAAATTTAAAATTTCAGTGTCACCTTGTTTAACAATTAAAATTCATAAAGATACAAACAAATGTAAATATATTGCATGAGGGTGCGTAAAAACATACATAAAAACATTTAAAAATACATTAAAATCCTTTTAAAATCAAAACGTTTTCAGCTGAACTCACTCGGTCTTCAACAGTGAAAATCTAATAGTTAAGTTGTTGTCTCTTCGCGTCTAAGCTTGCCCGGAACAAACCATTCTACTTCACCTAAGTTTTCACCATCCTCGCCCATACAAAGCTGAGCTAGGGGATCCATATTTCGTGTTATATTTCGTATAACCATATAAAAACTCACCTACTCACGGCATATTTTGTATTAATTTCATTTTCTGAAAAATTTTGGCAACAATCAACAATCTGCTTTTCAAATCATCTACATCCTTCTACTTATAACAACAATGAGTATGGGGAATGACTTTAGCAGAAAAATCATGTAGAAGTTTCCGTTGAACTTACTCTTACATACGTGCCTAGGTTAAAGCGCAGCTCTCTTAATACTAGCCCTACACGCTGACACAAAAATAGCGGCTGTCGCAGGTGAATATTTTCAGCGTTTGTACAGTCCCTTGAATTTAAATACCAGTATTTTTTTAAGTATGCTTAAACTTATTTTTCTGTTATTAAATAAGGCGGAGAATACTTAAAAAAATAATGGTGTACAAAGACAAGGGACCGTCCCAACGGCTAAACAAATCCGCCTACGAAAACCGTGATTTTTGTATTCTGATATTGTATTCTGATATCCTGGTATTCTGAAGTTTTTGGTTGATGATACGCCAAAACAATATTAATCAGTATGGAAAACAGAAGATTTGAATGACAAATATAGAATACAAAACTCAACCTCATAAAACATGCTTAAGGATATCATTTAAGAAATTAAGACCTGAGTTTGAACATTTGTATATGAAGATGAATAATTTTGTGAATATATATCAATGCGGTTTAAAATAATGTCGTTTTTATTTGTTTTGAATTTAGCCTTCTATTTTAAAAGATTAAATTAAACTGTAAGATAAATAAAATTTTACAAATATCATTAACCCCTTTGAAAGAAGAAAGAAGATGGGATACATTTCAAATCATCTAATTTTAACCAAGATTACTACCATACTTTCGATCAAAAAATTTCTTTAAAACATTAGCAAAATAAATGCTGTAAAATTGGATTTCTTTATATTCAAATAATTTTTTTCGAAACTTTTGGTGTAAGGTTTAACTTTACAGAGACACAATTACTTGCCCCTGAAAAGGTTAAGTTAGTTTGAGTCGTTTGATTGTTTAACTGACCATAAAACATTATCGACTGGCAAAAATTATAACAAATTTCTTGAAGATATGGTTTCAGACGGGTCTATGATAGGAGGGGCGGTACTCAAATTTGGGAACTGCTGGGCTAGTTGATTGGACGCAGACCTCCTGGGGTTATAATTTCATGGATCATTTCTCAGTTTGGGTTTTATTCAAATGTGTAAAAGCCAATTTACACGATTAATGTACAAGGCTTAACTCATTTAAGCGAATAACGCAGAAAGTGCCTTATTTTTGGAATATTTATTTTAATCTATATTATCCTAATGGCAGAATTTTCGGCCAAGCAGTGTTATCAGTAAGGTATGTTATTTTATTCAAATAGTTTGATTTCTAACCATATTTTATAGTTATATTGGACTTATTTAAGGCATTATTCAATGTAACATTGAATAAGTCGATTATTGTTATTTCAAGATAGTAGTAGCAATCAAAAAATTTCAATAATAATAATAATAATAATAATAATAATAAAATAATTCTGGGACTATAAGCAGGGTTCGTACGGATCAGAGAATTTTCCAGGAGTGTCACCAGTATTTTCTTTGTGGAAAAAGAAATCTAGGTAAACTCACGAAACCTCGCCTTCTTTTAAGGAGAGATTTTCTGTAAACAAATACTGCTACCGAACAATGTCCTGGTCGTAAAATTCCAGGAGCCGTACGAACCCTGCATATGGGTTAATGCAAACGTTGGGTAGATTCTTAGTACCATAGTTGGCGGCAGTATTATTCTTCAATGCCATTCGACGAAACAACATCTTTTTTAGTAAACTTTTTTTTTTTTTTTTTTGAAAAAAAAAATCATAGGAAAAATCATCTCTTGTTGCGATTAAACGGATTATGTTTACAATATTTGATGCGTGTAATTTTGCCTATTTCCTGTTATGAAAATTAGATGCCATATGTTTAAAGACTTCCATTGTTTGCCTTAGGGAATCAGTACCTTTTTTAAGCTGGAGTTAACGGCCTGTTTAATCCGTGGTTAAAAATTACCATAGTATAATGGGCCGACCAACCAGTCTTCTAAACTATTTTGTAAGTCTTTCATTAATTTACTAAAGACCGGCAAATAAAGAGGGGTGATAGAAGGCATCAAGAGGAGGGAAACTTACCATAGAGAATGGGGTCGCAAACCAAGTTTAATGGGAGAAAATCACAGAAACGTTTATGAAGGGTGCAACGTCGAGTGGAACAAAAAGGGCCAATAATAAATAGAAAAACATTTGTTTGACGTAAAGTATGATTTCATTGCATTACAGTTCAACGTCAGAAGGGAGACAACGAGACATTTTATAGGAGTATGTTCTAACGCGTCCGGCAATCCTTCGTCCGTCGGTGTCGGCTGTGCATTGACCTTAGTGGCCGCAACTTTGAACAATTTATATAAAAGTGTGTCGTTGTTTCCTTTCTGACGTTGACCTGCAATGCATTGCAATCATGCTTGACGTCATATAAATATAAATATAATAAATTATAACACCTTGTAATAATATATTGCTTTTAAATGCTAAAGATATAAATTAACAACATAATACAAATTAAAATAACTTTTATTAGTGTTGTTTTACATGTTTCGACTCTTTCCGAGTCATTTTCAAAAACAAAATCAGAATATTCCATAATTGCACGGGCTTTGAAGTTATTGGTAATAACTTCGTACATGGAAGTACATGGTAAGTACATGGAAATAATAACTTCAAAGCCCGTGCAATTATGGAATATTCTCATTTTGTTTTTGAAAATGACTCGGAAAGAGTTGAATACTTGTAAAACAACACTAATAAAAGTTATTTTAATTTGTATTATGTCGTTAATTTACACCTTTAGCATTTACAAAGAATATGTCATATAAATGGTTTTTTCTACTTTTTATGGGCTCTTTATGTCGAATTTTGGAACACCCTGTATTTCATTTAAAAGTTTATTTCATTAGAAAATTTTACAAAAGAATATATATTTGCGAAATTAATTTTCAAAACATCTATGAATTTTTAACATAAATCGTTTTCCAACAGCTTCACATGTGCGAATGCAAAATTACAGCTGAATTGGTAGACATGGTAGCGACGATATCGTCGCTACCATGTCAAACTATCGAATGTGAAAAAATGCATTTTTCATTACTCTTAAAAATTGGGCGATTGTCACCACTGAATTTTTAGAATTATTCACCTTGTAAGAATATTAACCCTCTGACTGCTCAATAATTTTTTCAAAATCTTTTCGACCAATATTTAACCAACCAATATTTAATCAACCAATATCTCCTCTATTATTACATATTTTAAATCATCATGTATTTGAAATATGTAGTAAATTTATGATTTTACATTTCCACCCTTTGACTGTGGAATTTTTAAAATAAAATTGCTTCAAAAATTGTGTATTATATAAATTTTTCTACAAATGTCTTGTCCGTAGAAATCGCGGGATAAGCAGTCAGAGGGTTAATAGAATTTCTGTGAAGAACAGGGTTTCCATTTTGGCCGCCTTTTTTTTTTCAGAGATGCCGAATACATACCGGAATTTTTGAGAAAATAAATTTACTTTAAGTAATCACGAAAAGTCTGTTATTAAATAAAGCAAAAATTTCTGTTCTATGAATTCGGAACTTCTAAATAAAAAAGGAGACAAACTGGCAACCCTAGTGATGAATACTATTAAAATTTAGTGATGACAATGGGCCAATTTTAAAAAGTGATGAAAAATACATTTGTTTACATTCGATAGTTTGACATGGTATAATTATATAATTTGAAAGTTTTAAACAATACATAAATGACAAAAAAATCTTAGTTCCATGTATTCGTTAAAAGAAAATGTTATGAAAAAAACTTTCCATTGTATATTCTTTCATTATTATGACAAATTAATCTCTTTTTTATTCTTTACTTGGAACGACTCATTGTTATAACGAAAAAATGCCGTTATTAACGAATAATAAATATTAATCAATTCCATTGGAGAAAATTATTAAAAAAAATATCTAAAAGACATATTTATTTCAGCCGAGATAATTATTACCTTCCAATCTAACAGACATATTAATAACATAGATAAGTAGTAATTTATAAATTCATAGATAGTAATTTATAAATTATTCTTTTTGAAACGTTATTACTTTTATTTATGCTTAAAAAGTAATATTACCAACCTCCCAAAAGAAAACCTGTTTGAAACAATGGGTCGTGAAATGGAATTGAAACCGCGCAGATGAATAAAAGTAATGTGATACCAGGAATGTATAAATCACTTCAACGATAATATAAACTTTCCAAATATTATGTATACTAATATTTAAAATTTGAGTTTATGTCTGGGAATTTATGTCTGTGAAGTTCATTAAACTATTTAGTCGACGTAAAATGCAACATAGCAGGGTAAATAGAGTAATAAAGAAAAAAAGGAAGAAAGAAAAGAAAGGGAAGAAAGAAAAAAAAAAGTTTCTTTGTTTGTCAGGAATAGGCCCAGAAAAGGCAATTTCGAGAAATGTCCCACAGTGCGGAGGTTGAAAAGTCTAATTAAGATTTATACATGACAATAATTGTACTTTTAACTTATGACTTATACATTTTACTTAAAATTTATTCGGAATGGTAAGTATTTATCCAAACAACTCAAAAAATCTTATAAAATAAAAATAAAACACAGCAGTATTAAAAAAAAATTGTTTGTTTGTTTGTCAGGAATAGGCCCAGAAAAGAGTGAATAACATACACTAGTTTCTTTGTTTGTCAGGAATAGGCCCAGAAAAGGCAATTTCAAGAAATATCCCACAGTGCGGATATTGAAAAGTCTAATTAAGATTTATACATGACAATAATTGCACTTTTAACTTATGACTTATACATTTTAATTCAAATTAATTTGGAATGGTAAGTATTTACCCAAACAACTCAAAAGATCTTATAAAATAAAAATAAAACACAGCAGTATTTAAAAAAAAATTGGTTTGTTTGTTTGTCAGGAATAGGCCCAGAAAAGGGTCGATGTGAAATGTTACCTGGCTACAATCTCAGAGTTCGTACGCTTTTACCACAATTTTTAAACAGAATGTTTAGCCTAATTTAAATGCAGAAAAGTATTACAAATCCTGCAATTAACCCTTAAATGCATATTGATGTAAATTCTCATCACCTTTTATTTAACTTTTAATAAATAAATCAAGTTCTTCGCAACTACTATATTTATATAGTAATATTAAAGCTATAAAAACAACATACATATATATACATATATGTGTGTGTGTACTACATCCAAAATGTGACTTTTAAATTACCAGGACTCCAAAGTGTTACTATTCGTATTACTATAAGATGAAGAAAATCGTGATTATTATTTGCCGCGTAAGTTTCTGCATGACTCTTTTTCTGGGTAGAAGTGTATTTTTATTGAAGGATAATCTTCTAATAAGTTCTTTCTATATTTTCATAATTATTTCTAAATTGGTTAGCATTGATAAGTAATAATAATATTTGCAACGGTGATATTTAATTTTTACTATTTGAATTATTGAAATTTGTTATAATATTTTTAGCCACTTTGATGAACTTTTTGAATTTAGCTCCTCGAAAACCCCTCTCTTTTCAGATTTTTTCTAACTGTAGCAGATCAGCACACTTGAATACTTCATTTATACATTAAAAATACTAATATAAATAATATTCGATTTGTCTAATTTATAACACAAGGAAAAACGGGAATTCCTATTTTAGACAACAATATATTTTATGTGAAAATATAAATACAGGGTGTCCCAAAAACATTGACCTCGGATTTTATTCCTTAAATATTAATCATAGACATATATTATAAATTACAAAGTTACGTAAAAAAGGGTACATAATTTTATAAAATCTATTAAAATTTTCAGCAGATTAAATTTGAAAAAATACAAATTTAAATTTCCGAATGAGCAAAATGTGTCTCATACACTAATAAGGTGATGTACAAAATTTCAGCATTTTATCATAAAAAGTCGCAGAGATATGAAAATACACAAATACTGGCTTAAACACTTTTCGATGTCTGGATAAGCGTTCACAAAGGAGAAAAATCATTCGGATGATCGCGCTTCAGGGGTCGTACATACTAATTGCGAAAGAAAAAAATGATTACATTAATAAATAATAATTGTGCTATTTATTGGTATAAAAGTACCTAAACTGTGTAGAAATAATAACTTTATGCAACAATTACAAAGTTTGTTCAAAATAGTTTCCATCCAAGACAAAATACAGAGCTACATTCGTCTGATAACACTTCTGTGCACACGATTGCCCACCAGTGGCCGAGAGGTTCTGCTCTCAAAGTTAGTAGGCTCCACCAGTGGCTGAGAGGTTCTGCTCTCGAGGCTGGTAGACGGGAGGTGCTGGGTTCAAACCCCTGTCGCGCTCGTCGACCTAACCGTTTGGAGTTTTCCGTGGTTTTCTTCTAATTTTGCCATAAATACGGGTTGGGATCTCTTAGAAAGACCTCCACGGAGGGCGCTATCCCCTATGGCCTATATCGCTCGAGTGGATAATCAGCCATCATAAATCAATCAACCAACCAACCTGTGCACTCTATCAAGCTCTTGTTCGGTGATGTCACGACAACCATCTTGAATGCGTTCTCAATTTTTGATTAAACCCTCACCAACTTTATTTAAACATATTTCTGCGACTTTTTATGTTAAAATGCTGACATTTTCTACACGACTTTATTAGTGTATGGGGCACATTTTACTCGCTGGGAATTTTTTTTTACTCGAACAGCATAAAAATTTAATTTTTGTATTTCTCCAAATTTAATCCGCTGAAAATTTTAATCGATTTCATAAAATTTCTGTACCTTTTTTCACGTAACTTTTAGAATTATAATGTATGTCTATGATCAATATTTATGACACTAGTTGTTGGGGGCCTCCGTAATACTTACCCATCATGGATATGCATAATATAAAATATGAAAATAAAGCATGTGTAAACTATTTATAAAATGCATTGCAATTCGAATAAAATCGTGGCTTGATGACGACATAAAATTTAACTGCTCGATTACTGAATTGCGTAAAAGAACCATCCTTATAACTCCAAAATTGATAATCCTATTAACTAAGACGATTGAGCATTTATTTATAGTATGTTCTAGGTAATAAATACGGAATATTTGTTTTCTTTTTAATGAACGTTAATGCTTTTATACTGTGAGCTGGACGAACAAAGAAGGAAAAGGGGGATTATAAAAAATTTCAGCGTACAGTAGAACTTAGATGATAGTTTAACTATGTATTAATATTTCAAAATAAAAAATAAAACAACTAACACAAAACAATATTAAAATATGGGGAAGAAAAAAAAAATCAAACTTAAAAAAATTAAAGATTTTCAACTTTGTATGTAGGGAAGAAGGGGGGTGGGGGGTAAATTTTTAATTCGTAAAAAGTCAAATGATGAAGATGATAAAGGTAAAACACCAATAAAATGTAATCGTACTTGATTAAATTACCCGCTTCAACTCCCAATTAATTGAATTGCAATTATTTTGAGTGCGATTGATTTAATTGAAGGATACAACTAAATTATATTATTTTGAATTTCAATTCAGTTTAGTTGCAGCTTACAATTAACCTTTAATCACAATTAAATTAATTAAGGTATTTAATCACTTAATTATTTGATTGAAAATATAATTGATTGGTGTCTGACACTGC
Organism: Maratus michaelseni; assembly: GCA_963931845.1. Taxonomy (NCBI): domain Eukaryota; kingdom Metazoa; phylum Arthropoda; class Arachnida; order Araneae; family Salticidae; genus Maratus; species Maratus michaelseni. The sequence goes on from OZ007599.1 coordinate 113,181,500, forward strand.
ACACAATTATGCTACTTAATAAAAAGCCTAAATTGAATCAATAACAGTAAGAGTAATAATAATAATTATAATAATAATAATAATTTATCAATTTCAATTGCGTGGTAAATAAAATTAATTAATAATAATAATATTATTATTAATATTTATTATAAGAAAATCTTTCTTGCTTTTTGCTATACGTAAGATGTCACAAAGAAGAAAGAGCTCATATTCTGTACACTAAAAAAAAAAAAAAATCCCAGCTGCTAGTATTATTCTGTAAAATTAACTTTTTTTTTTTTTTTTTTTTTTTTTTAAGGCAGTGTACGTAGCATTGGATTCATCACCGCGCCAACTGTTCTCCTGCACCAAAGGTGCTCACAATGTGAGATGTTCATAAAATGTAAACCGGTCTACTCTGGTTAAAGATTACCCATATACTATTCTACCCGGTGTACATAACGTAGAGAAAAATTGTTTCTAATTGAAGACTCTCATATATTTTTTAACATTTAGTACATTTTCTTAGAGTACCCACCAACTATGCCAGAAAGCATTTTTGGTCACTTCGTATGAGTCAGATGCTAGTGGTCAAACGCGAAACATTTCACTATACAGGGTGCAATATGTTATCTATCGCCGACCTTTAATTTCTCAACCGTTGGTTGTTGATATATAGTTCCAGTTACAAAAACGTTTCAAATGAGGTAAATATTCATGTTGTGGCATTGTTTAAAATAAAAAATGAATTTTATAAAAATTACGAAATCTAACTTTTTATACGGTCCCCCAATCCCTATAGTTATATTTAGTAAAAGTTTACATATATCATAACAGATATAACACAAAAAGTTCGACTTCTGTACTACAAAAATTAACATAATTATTAAGTTTGAGTTTTTTTGCACGTGATTTTGTCTTTTATTGAGGGATCAGTTAAAAAAATGTATTAAAGTAATTCGAGCTCGAAATCAGGGTGTAATGTCCTTTCTACGGCGAAACCACTTTTAGCCGGTATCGCCAAATCGGGGTATCACCAAAGAGGGTTATTTCATATAAAAATTTGAGCTAACTTTTAGGGGTCGTATACAAAGCGATGAATGAAATATTGAAAGTAAACAGAAAAATAAATATAAATTTATTATCTTATCAGAAAACGGTCTACTATAAAAAATGAATTGTCACGCATTCATTTGTGCATTGCCACCAATGCAGAACACTTTGAGCAGTATCTCCAGTAGATTCCGGCGTTTGATGTATTAATTTTTTATAGTAGACCGTTTTCTGATATGATAAATATATTGATATTTATTTTTCTGTTTAATTTCAATATTTCATCCTTCGCTTTGTATACGACCCCTAAAAGTCACCTCAAATTTTTAGATAAAATAAACCTCTTTGGTTATACCCCGATTTGGCGATACCGGCTAAAAGTGGTTTCGCCGTAAAAAGAACATTACACCTTGATTTCAATCTCGAATTACTTCCATTCATTTTTGAACTGACCCCTCAATGAAAGACAAAATCATGTGCAAAAATATCAAACTTTGAAATTTAATAACTATGTCAATTTTTGTAGTACAGAAGTCGAACTTTTTGTGTTATATCTGTGATGTTTGTGTAAATTTTTACTAAATATAACTATAGGGATTGGGGGTTAATATAAAAAGTTAGATTTCGTAATTTTTATAAAATTGATTTTTTACTTTAAACAATGCCACAACATGAATATTTACCTCATTTGAAACGTTTTTGTAATTGGAACTGTTTGTCTACGATCAACGGTTGAGTAATTAAAGGTCGGCGATAGATAACATATTGCACCCTGTATATAGCAACCTTTGTGGTTCAGATTGTTTCTATGTTTAAGCTCGTATTTCGATCACATATCTGTTTAATTCGTGTTATACAGAGTGATTCATAACTAAGTATACAACTTCCAGATGCAGTAAAACAGGAACAATTTAAGGCACGTTCCCCCAGTGCAAGCCATAAGGTTTAAAATATTTGAAACTATGAGTTGTTTTCTGTTCACTTTGCATAAAAAGCCCGTAGTTTCAAATGTTTTAAACCAGTGATAAATAGATTTTCAGATAAGAGGTTCTTTTCCGACTCGTCTTCAAAAATAACTTTGCACAATGGTGACAGATTCCGTTTTGCTCAAGTCAAGAACACAAAATACCTTCTGCACTGCAGACGCAGCCATTGCTATTGATATTCGCGTGACACGCTAGCTACACCTATGTCAATTCAGACAGCAGTGGAAAAAAAAATATGAATACACCTACTTTATGGCTTGCATTGGGAGAACCTGCCTTAAATTGTTCCTGTTTTAAAGCATATGGAAGTTGTATACTTACTTATGAATCACCCTGTATTTATTTACCGGGTGCGCCTTAAGTTTGTTAAAAATTTTAAAAATCATTAAAAAGGAACAAATGATGCTAAAAAAGGTGGTTTGCAGGAATGAAATTAGAAGAAGTTCGAATTTTTTTTAATAAAAAAAATTGCTGTTAAAAAATTACGATAGATGGCGCTGGTATGTATAATATGAAGCTGATGTCAAGGAGGGAAGGAGGACCTTCCACTTCGCGACGAACTCCAAACGATCTGTTTCTTCGAAGAGTGTGACAAGCTTTAGTATCCCAACACAGGAAAGCCCCACCAGTGGCTGAGAGGTTCTGATCTCAAAACTGTTAGACGGGAGGTGCTGGGTTCAAACCCTTGTCGTACTCGTCAACATAACCGTTCGGAGTTTTCCGTGGTTTTCTTCGAACATTGCCGTAAATACGGGTTAGGATCCCTTAGAAAGACACCCACGGCAGGCACTCCCCCCTAGGGCCTATATCCCTTGTGTAGATAATCGGCCGTCATACAATCAACCAACCAACCCAAAACGGAAACGGGTTCTTTTCTCGTCTTCAGTCCTTTTGCAATGCGCCGACTGCTGATTCCCCGCTCTTTCAAAAAGGCTCAACCAACAACGCTTGATCTGGTAATAATAGCATACTGCTGGCATCGAATACAAAAATATCCATTGAGGTGTTTTATTGACAGTCTGATTTGCACAAATCTGCTTCATATTATATTAAGTTTGTGCCGGTTGGGAAAATCAATTCGTACCGGAAAATTCTATCATTTAATTATTAGACATTGATTCCGATACCTAATGTCTAATAAGTAACGGGCAGACTTTTCCGGTACGAATTGATTTTTCCCACAGACACGTACTTTCCGGACAACCCAATAGATGCCAGCGTCATCTATTGGTAATTTTTTGAACTACATTTTTTTGTTATAAAAAATTTTTGATCTCCCTCTAATCCCATTCCTGCAAACCGCAATTTTTTAGCATCATTTGTTTCTTTTTAATGAATAGTTAGATTTTTGCGAACTTATGGCGTTCCCGGTATTTGTTTAATTATTTGTGAAGTTTAGATTTCGTTTGAAAATTCCGTTACGGAATATTGTATGTAAACAAAAGAAATTGATGAATTGTTTAAATTGTTTTAAGTGCAAACGGGTTAATCTTCCATAGTTGGAATGCATGCAGATTAAAAAAACTCATACTTGAAAACTATTTTAAAAACCGTAAAAATTCAGTAGATCAAGATACAGGTTTAAAAAAAATTGAGTATATTTTGTTCTCTATACGACCGTGTAATATTTTAAACTGTGCAATGCTTAAAAATTTAGAAAAAAAAAACAATGAAAGCTGACTTGATTGTTACCACAATCAAGATGACGTAAGCGTTACTCACAGACATGTTTTTGCTTTAAAATGTAGATTATTAAAAATTATTTTAATTATTAAAAAATAATATTTCACATATCTTCGAGATTAAAGATTTGATTAAGGTTTGGGACGCCATACGTCCCAGTGACTATTTTTAGGTAGATTTCGCAAAAAAATACTACCTCTATTACATTCTCCCTTAAGTTGGAATTTCTGAAAAATTTTTGCAGATCTACGCCGATCATGACTCCCAGAACACAAAACCATCCCCAGTTCAAAACTTTATCTATCTATGTCACTTTTTTATGGACACGATAACTTCAATAATTCTGCACAAATCTCTTCCAAACTGATACATAAAATCAAGGGGCATAAAATTCTGGTCAAGTTCGTTAATGGGCAAAATCGAACAAGGGGGGGGGGAGGCTTTTTTTGAAAACAGAAAAAACCCATAACTTTTTAATTATTATACGTATCGAATCCGTTTAAACTTATTATTACTTCTAGGAAAAGGGCCGAGAATTTATGTATAACAGATTTTTGATATCATTAAAAATTGCCGCAGGGGGGGGGGAGAGGTTTCAGAAGAAAAAAATTCATAACTTCGTCAATTCACAAGATATCAAATCCGCTTAAATTTATTATAAATTCTCTTAATATTATCTAAAACTTTTATACTGACAAGTTTTTTATAGGACCAACCATTATAGCAAAAATAAAATAATAATAATAATAATAATAAATGGCACTCCGACAGAAGTGAAAACTTGAACAATTACGTCTGTATTTTTTGAATCGTCAGGAAACGTTTTATTGTGCAGGAAGTACTTTTAAATGAAGGGTTTTTTTTTTATTCATTATTATAAACTACTACTACAAAAATTATATTACAATTTTCATTTAATGCGCGATTGTACATGAAAAATAATGCATATTATTTTACATACAAAAATTGCAATCTGTTGCTTAAAACGTAAATTTACAAATACATGAAATATGAAATTTAATTAATTGGTATTCTTTGAAATGAATATCAATGAAACTTATGAATTTTCATCCATAATTTAAACAACTCTCAATACATTCATAATTTCTTCCATGAAATTGTAGTTTCACATCTTTTGTAATAATATTTATCTGCAAAATAGGGTTCCCGCTTCCTATCACTCCAAAAATGATGACTTCTGTGCTGCCTGTCTTGTTTACGGTATTCGTGAAAATTATGCTTTTTTCTATCTTCATACTGCGCGTATTGTTTGCGGTATCTATAATTTCTATCAACAAACTTTTCTTTTCTATAAAATGATTTCACTTCATTTTCGTATCGGTAACCACGTTTCTTAAAACTTTCGTGAAATATTTCATTATTTTCATTTTTTCTTTTTATATTACTTCCGTCTATTTCTTTTATCGCGCTCGTTAAATTATAATATATCCGGATTTTGTTATTTCATTTTCATCTTTTGATTTGGTCTCGCGAGTTGAGTCACTTTTATCTGTTTTCACCGCGCGTGCTAAATTTAACTTGAAATTATTTTCTGAATTATTTTTATTCATAATACCAATCATTTCGTTTTCTGCACGTGAACCATTTCCTTTTGATACTTTCGCTTCATTGTATGAATTGGCAACATAATTTAATTTTTTATCGGAATTATTTACAATTTTAAGGCAACCTACTTGAAAAGTATTGCGCTCGCCAACAATTTTAATTCCCTCTTCATCTATCGCCAACTTTAGTTTGCTGATCACGTCTTGCCCTATTACAATATCGTATGCGAGAGATTTTGAAACATAAAATTTCGTTGATATAAGAAAACCATCAACACGTATTTCAAACACAAAATATCCAATTAGATTTACAGTTTCTCCGCCAATGTCAGTTAATAAGATATCAACAGAAGACAAATTTGACGACCCAATATTGACATAACATTTGTAACTGAATAAAGAAATATAGCTGTCTGTATCAAACAATAGATTTGCTTCTTTGCCTTTGATATTAATTATTTTACCCATTCCATTAGGTTTAGACTTATTTCTGATTCGAATTGTAGCAATGTTAGCTTTTTCCTGTACATCGGAATGAGAATTGTGATTTTGGCGATTATAATTTCGATAGTTTTCGGTAGAGTCTTGACTGAACTCATTAGTTTGACCGTTATTGCTATTATTTCACTGAGACGCTGTGGCCTTGAGAGTTACATCTAAAACACCTAATTTGGTATTGGGTATGAAAGAAAGATTGTGAATTTTCATTTTTACTTACTTCGGGTTTTTTATCTTCTAAGTGGTGTAATTCTATTCATGGTTTTAACATTACGTCTCGCCGCATCATAATCGTTCAGTTTACTTACTAATACGTCTACATTTTTAATTTTGGAAGATCATCAATAAAATTATCTTTCATTTCTATAGGTAACCTTTTATTAATTTGATCTACTGCTATTAATTATTTTAAGGATTCAAAATCAGATACTTTAAGACCGCTAATCCATTCTTCCAAATAATTTCTTAATTCAAATGCTAAATCGCGCCAAGCGGCTGAAAACTCTTTTTTATGTGACATTAATTTCTGCCTAAATTCTTCTGGTGTCATTTTAAAGCGTTTAAGAAGTAAATCTTTTACGTAATCGTAATTGTTCGCCAATGTTTCTGGCTCTCTAGCTATAATATTGGCGATTTTTAACGGAATTAAATTTAACAAATGTGTGACCCAATTTTCTTTTATTATATTCATTCGAGAAATTTGTCTTTCAAATAATACTAAATAGAGACTAATATTACTTTTGCTGTCAAAGTGAGATATTAATTTAAGCAAATCTGGTTGCTTACCATAACCAGCTACTGCAGAATCGTCGCCAAATATACAGAGGTGTCGGTAACAGTAACGGTAACAGTGTCGCGAATTCAATGGTTTTTTCCCAATCTCAAAAAATGCCCAACGCGCCTAAAGAAGTTTTCACTTCAATAATAATAATAATAATAAATTAAAAAAATCCCTGCCGGCTCTGCCTACAGACAAGGAAGGTTTCAAAGTGGGCGGTCCCAACTGCCGCATCATGGCAAAAAGGTCATTTCTTTTGCAATTCCCAACAAACAGGAGCCCACGGTCTGCGTCTTCGAAATCTACTTGTGCCTGTAGGCCGAGCCGTCATGCTTTTTTTTAAATTGTATGCGCTTTATTTTTAGAAAAATAATCTCTCCTATATACTTATACTAGGATTTCAAGAGAAAACTAAGGTTCTAGGGTTCAAGAGAAAACTAAAACAAAGATTTTTTTTTCTTTTTGTAAATTATGGTACGATTGTATATAAAAGTAGTCGCCAGTCCTAACCCTTAACCAAAAGGTTAATAACATATGATAGATTACCTCCTAACATCTTCATCATAAATAAAACGATTTTTGAGAACATAACAACTTCTTCCACTTAATTTTTCAATTCTTAGACTCAAGAACAAATACAAAAATTTATTCGTTACAAGTTTTTCCTGAATTGGTATAATAAGATATTTATTACAAACATTCTTTCGTCACCGGTACAAATGATATTCTTAAGGCATTGTTCCCTGTTCAAAATTATTTTTTATTTTCAATACAGTAAACATCTGCCGCCCTGTAAATATTTCTGCATATTTTCTCTTTTTGGAATATAAAATGCGTCGTTAGAATCAGAGATTTTTCCTGAATGTTTGTGGATTATTAGAGAAGTTATGTAAAAAAAAAATAATAATAACTTAACTAAGAACAGAGTCTATTATGTGAAAGAAACAAAAAATAATGAAAGAAAGAAGGTATTTGTTTCAATCGAAAACAATATACGTTGAATGTCATGGGAAGAATGTTTGCGTTAAATATGCAAGAATTTTATCAATGCAAGATTTTTTTTTTCGAGAGTAATTATTTATTAGCTTACTGTTTAAGATGATATTAATCATAAAAAAGAGATAAATTTAAAGAATTTTCATATTTAATTTAAATACTGAGATTTCAGTCAAATAAAAGTCAGATAATAAAAAAAAAAAACCTGAATAACAGATAACATTTTTATATGTTATAATAAAATTTTTGTTTATAATATGATAAACTAAAACACCTTTTCGGGATATATTTTAACTAAGTTCCAATATAAGCTGCCAGCTGGTAGGATTTTGTGGTACCAGCAAAATTTAATAGAGATTTTTGCCTTATTTAATCGTTACATTTCGGCGATTAAATTAGGTAAAATTTACTGTCAAATATTAGTGTTAAGGAAAACCGTGCAAGTTCGCAGCTATTAAATTACTTCAATTAAATATTATTATTAAATATTTAGTTTCAATTAAAGTTGAATCAAACCCATGGGAAAACCCTTGTTTTGTTTTCGATTAAGTTGATAAGTTTAGAGGTATCGAATTCGATTCCTCAATATTAGATCATATTTATACATAACTATAAATCGAAACTTCCAGCATTATTGACACTTACTTACCAGACGTTTTTGTTACGGCCGATTACCTGCATGTATGATATAGGCCGAAGGAGGAATACCCTCCGTGAGGGTCTTTCTAAAAGAACCTAAGGCTTATTTGCACAATCAAAGCAAGGTGCAAAGAAAAGCACAGAAATCTCCGCCCAGTTATAGAGAAGAGAGCGAGATGGGTCCGAACCAAGCACCTCCCTTCTATGGGCTTTAAGAGTGACATTTGTCCGACGATTATGACTTTAATTCAGTGAAACTCACCAACCATTTAAATAAAAGAGTGAAAAGCACTTCTAATGCATGGTAGATTTATCAGTAATGAGGAAATGGTTAATTTAAAAAGGTTAAAACTGGTTAATTTAAGCTAATAATACCAGCTGAGCCGTCTGATTTAATACTAGCAGAGCCGTCCGGTGTTGCCTGGACCCGTGATAATAACCTTAAATATACCTAGAATCAAGGTTGAATAATTTTATATATTCAATGGTTGGAGTATCATAGTTGAGATTTTTTTCAACAGAGCGAAAATATGCCGGGACCAGGACTCGAACCTGGGTACTTTGGTTTGCCGTACCAACCCTCTCCGGACGATATCCTGGGCTGACATATTTCACTCTTAGTTGTTCGACAAGGCTGCGAACTGCAGAAGAAGAGTGAAATATGCCAGCCCAGGATATCATCGGGAGAGCGTTGGTACGGCAAACCAAAGTACCCAGGTTCGAGTCCTGGTCCCGGCATATTTTCGCTCTGTTGAAAAAAATCTCAACTATGATACTCCAACCATTGAATATAATTTACCTAGTTGAATATACTTTCCTCTATTCATTATAATTTTATATATTTAAACGGAAATCTTTCTAAACTATCCTAATGCTGAGAGCCCAATGCTTTCAATACCGTACACTCTCGATTTAATATGGTTTTTTTTTTTCAAATGCAAATCTATCCAAACAAGCCTAGAATTGGTGGACTCAATGCCTTCAGCAGCAAACACAGGGCGTGCTAAGAACGCTACAGTCTGTTTTCATTTTATACTTTTAAACGAAAGACCGGTGTACCCCGGTCCTTAAATGTACCTAAAATCATTGTTGAAGGAAATTATATATTTAAACGAAAATCTTTCCAAACAAACACAATAATTGGGTCCCCACTGTCTTTGGCAGCTGAAAAGTGTTTTTTTTTTCTAACTTTTTTCACATAGTGTCATTTAATGTTAAAAAAGGATAGCTCTTATTTTCCAAACGCTTTGAAATTTTTATGCGTTATAAATATAATATATAATATTACCGAAGACTGTGAATAATATTCGTGATAAAATATTGATATTTAGTTATAAAAAAGCACTTTTTTTTCAATATAACCTTTTTTTCATTCACAAATGGAATTCATACGGGATTTTTAAAATTTTCAAACTGATTATTTGGAGTATCCTCATCCAATTTTTCAGACTGCTACATGCGGTAAATTTTGTTAGCAATCGCCAAAAGACACACACAGAGACGGAGGGAATCTTTCTTTTATTAGTATAGATTTCTGACTCAATATGTTCTTATCACTTTCGGATACAATTGGTTTAGAATAATGTTGAGCATTATCTTAAACTAAATAAATATATGCGAGGTTAAAGTATTTGAAAATTGTAATTTCCGGACCATGTACAAACTGAGAAATTTTTTGCCCATTAGTCTCCAGTGAGTGAGATGAATGGGATTTAAATGTAAAGAAGACAAGTATGAGTAATTTACATTTTAACGTATGTTGTATATTCATAGATCTAAGTTAAATAGAAAACATGATTTGGCGTTATTTATTACTATATGTGCTACAAAATGCACAGCTGTAAAAAGTTTGTAATAACTAAATAAATATACACTAGGTTAAATTATTTGAAAATTGTAATTTTCAAACCATGTACAAATTGCGAACAATTTGGCCCATTCGTCCCCAGTGAGTGAATCGAATGGGACATAAATGTAAAGATGACAAGTATGAATAATTTACATGTTAACGTATGTTGTATATTCACAGATCTAAGTTAAATGGAAAACATGATTTGGCGTTATTTATTACTACATGTGCTACAAAATGCACAGCTATAAAAAGTTTGTGATTGAGAAATCCTTTTTTAACACTTTTCAACATAGTTGAAAAGTGCTTAGGAATTCGGTTTGTCTGTCTGTCTGCCCATGCTCTAACTCGCGTAAATATACTCGGATTGGCATGCAATTGATTGAGGTTTACTACGGCATGTTCAGAATTGAAAATGAAGTGTGTAGCACTTATAGTTCCTTTACAGAGACACTCAAAAGAGATCTGTTACATTACGGTCTATGGAGAAAAATCATTTGCAGTTTATTTCAATGACTTTATACTATTTCAAACTTATTTAAATTTATATATATCACTCAGGTGCACTACAAGAAGCTTACTATAGAATATGGCGAGCATAGCATTGATCGTACATTTACAGGGACACACAAATGAATTCGGCTAAAGTACTGTCTGTTAACAATAATTGGTGGAAATTCGTTTTCCGTTGCGGAACACGTTTTTAAATTTAACTAAACGTTTTTCTATTGGTGTATATAAATTCTGTAGATCATATACAAAAGATCTAAAAAATTTCAACATAGGGAATTTTAAACTGTGCTGTACGTTTCCTAACTGAACTAAAATTTATAATTATATGTAGCATATATACAAATCTGTAGATCATATACAGGTCTGCACAAAATAATATTTTCCGAATATTCTTAATAATTCCCAAAATTGGTTTTTTTAAATGTTATTGTGCGCTTTCCAAATTTCCTTAGACATCATCTTTCATCTTATTAAACGGTACCGATTTGTAAAAGTATTTTGTGTTATTAAAAAAAAGTATTAAGTGTTGGAAAATGTTACATAATCTATGCTTGACTCATGATTTTCCCTTCTTGTTTGTAGATGAAATGTAAGTAGTGTACACTATTTTGAAGTGTTTTCGAGCTTTATATATAAATATTACAAAATTTTTCCAATGCTTCAAAAATGTTAAAATTACGAAATTAAGTTTTTGTAGATGTTTGGGAACACAGAAGAAAGGAATGGAACATGTCCAAACCAACCTGTCTCTCTCATTCCTTACCTTCGGGCAGTTATGTTTAGCATATGGTTTACCATATTAAATATGTTGCTTTTAGGATTAACTTTATTAGTGATTCATAACCTCAGGCTACATTCAGTTATGGTAATATTTCGTTAATTTTGTTATACAAATTTCATAAGTATCAAAATCAGTTTCAAAATAAATGTTAAAATTTACTTTTGGTTTATAAAATTGGTATATTTAAATTACTAATGTTTTTAATCTTATGACCATAAAATTTGCAGATATATAAATATGTTTAGATTTACTCTATCTGATGTAGAAACAGAAAAGAAATAGTGTTTAGTATAGGCAAAATTAGCGTTGTTCCATTCCTGCTTCCTCTCTGCTATATTTCAGTTACCTCATGCAGGTTCCAGACAAAAAAAAATTAAAATATATTCAAATTAAAGTTGTGTAGAGAAGTGAGTTTTAAAAATAACACTGATTAACCTTTTGGTTATGGGCTAAATGGTTGTTATATATAATGTCATATAATGTCATAATGACATATAATGTCATATAATGTACATTATATGTTTAACTAAACCTCCATTTTCTTCATTTAATTCAAAGATATAAATTAGCTCCTTGTTTATACGTGAATATAAAAATAGGACTGGCGACTATTTTTATATTCACTCTACCATTATTTGCAAAAAATATTCTTTGTGGTAGATTTTTCTTGAAAATATCTTAGTATAAGTGTATGGCAGTGCATATTTTTCCAAAAGTGGTGCAATTAGATAAAGAAATAGTCACTGGGACGACATATATCCCAACCCCCGCAATCAAATGATTAACCCTTAAATGCCTAGAGAATCAAATTTGCAACCCTTTTTTTTTAACTTTTAATAAATAAATCAAGTTTTTTGTAACCACTATATTTATATCGAAATATTAATCCTCTAAAAATCACATAAATATGCTACTAAATAAAGTTGAAAATATATCTTAAAATTTCTGGTGTCCAATCCGTAATCCTTAAATGCATGGATTTTTCTTTTAGAATTGCGTTTTTTTACTTATATTAAGGATTAGACACCAGACATTTTAAGGTATATATTCTTAACTTTATTTAGTAGCATATCCATGTGATTTTTACAGGATTAATATTTCGATATAAATATAGTGGTTGCGAAGAACTTGATTTATTTATTAAAAGTTAAATAGGGATTGTTGCAACTTTGATACTCTAGGCCTTTAAGGGTTAACTGATGTTACTTTTGTGTTCACTATGAAAAGGTAAAAAACAAATAAAATGTTATTACATGTTAATGACCTGAAAAGATGCACAGGTACTATATTCGATTCTTAGTGCCAGTAATTAAAATGAGTGAACCCACTGAATATGCTTTTGAAGATTACAATGCTGCCCCACTAACCTGTTGTCCTCTAGCGATATTTCGGAGGTGTTTGAGTTTCAGTGTTTCTCGTTCAATACGCCAACGTCCGTCCATTCAATGTCGCAGAAAACGTGTTTCATCGGAGAAGCCATGATTCGGAGGTACTTACCGAGATCCTGGCACTTGCTGTACATATGTTAACCTTTTGTCTTAGCTCCTTGAATACTAGGCCTACGCATTGACTCAAGAAATAGCGGCTGTAGTAGGCTGATTTTTTTTTCAGCATACGTAGGTTCAGTTTAGTTTGAGTATTACTATTTTCATTAAAATAATGTAATATCTGTTTTCGAATAACAATATTTTCCTTGTTTAATCTCAGAAAAATTGGGAAAAATTACTATTCAAAAATACACAAACTAATGAGACTGTAGAAATGCTCAAAATTATCCCCTACGACTGCCGCCACTTTTTGAGCCAGTCATTTTGAGCGCTCCCTGAATACATACGTTGACTTAGAAAATGGCGGCTGTCGTAGGCTGGATATTTTTTAAGCGTACGTAGGTTCAGATTAGTTTGAGTATTACTATTTTCATCCGACTAATATAAAAAATATAATATCTGTTTTCGAATAGTCATTATTTTGCTTGTTTAATATCAGGAAAATTAGGTGAAAATTACTATACGAAAATACGCAAACTAACGAGACTGTAGAAACGCTGAAAAACGTCTACAGCAGCCGCAACATTTTGAGTCAGAGTGTAGACCTAGTGTGCATAGGGCTGTGCTTTTACGATCTATGCATTATCACAGGTATGGATGTTGTAACTATGCATGTGGAGACAAGTGTCTTGCGGCAGACATCACGCGACCATACTTAGATCCCTGCCCTTTTACTTCTTTAAATATGCTTTCCTTAAAAAAGCGTATTAGATAAAATTGCACTAAATTGAAACATTAAATATTAAAAGACGCTTTAATGTAAAATTTTAAGCACTTTTTATCGCATGTAAATAGAAATAAATCTAATTAATATCAAAATTAAATGTTATTAAAATATTTCATTCATAACATTTTAAAATCAAAAAGCAGAAAAAAATTCTGAAATAGAATATTTAATTAAGTATTTTTTTTAATTTAAAATAAATATTTAATTGTTATTAACATCAAAATGTACTAATATAATAAATTATAACACCTTGTAATAATATATTTCTTTTAAATACTAAAAGGTGTAAATTAACAACATAATATACAGTAAAATAACTTTTATTAGGTTGTTGACATGTTTCGGCTCACTCCGTGACATTTTCAAAAACAAATGAGAATGTTCTATAATTGCACGGTCTTTGAAGTTATTATTTGAAATGCTATCATTTAATTTTCATGTATTTTTTTAAAAAGTACGCACATTATCTTTTATTTTTACTTCGTTGCTTATTTGCATATTTGTAACCATCGAGTTACTCCATTCTTACAAATATGAAATGCAGGAAAAGTGTTAAATTGTAGTCATTTTCATTAAAAAAAAATTTAAACAGCTTTTTAAACAGCTTGAAATAACATTAATATGAAAAATATTTAATATTATTTGCTACATTCTAGAACAAATAACTGTTAGAAATATATTTTCAAAAATGTATTCTTTATATATTTTATAAATTGTATCCAAACTCCAGGTAGTCATTAACTAAATATCTTGTAATCTTCATTTAAACTAACAACATATATCCTTAAATAGATTTCGAGAGCATAAATTTGTCCCCAATTTATTTGAACACGATTCGAATATTTAATGGATATGATTGGTTCACTGGAATCTGTAGCAAACGGAAACTGATTAAGACTAGCTTTGCATATTTGCGTACAGATAAGCATTTTAGATTAATGAATTGTGAATTTCAGGCGGATAAAAGTACGTGTAATTGCAATAATTAAAGGCAAATTAACTGATGCAAATTACTCAACATAACTTTAGTTAGTTATATGATGACAAAAAAAATGCACTAATTACTAAAAACTAAAAAAGTAAACTGAACAATAAAAGTTGAAAAAATTTCAAAATCAAATTTATTATTCTAAAAAAACAAACTTCGATTCAAACTAAATATTTTCTTTATATGCGATATTTAGTGAAGGGTTGAGAGTTATATATATATATATATATACAGCGTGCGTATGCTCCTTGTTTGGAGTTTCAAAACCAATAATTACAAAGAGTGATGTTTGACTTTTGTATATATATATACAGGATTTTTATAATTATACGACCTATTTTAAAGTTGTCTAAAGTCGAAATTATTGTTCAGAAAGCTGTGAAATTTTGTAGAGGACATCATGAAGTGATAGGAATTTGTTTGAGCGGAAAGAATAGTTCAAAAATTTTCCACCAGAGGGCGTTTTTAATGAATTACACATTTAGAATACATTTACGATAATTCGCAAATTTTATTACTGCAAAACATGTTCAACAAAACTTTTTTTCTTTTAAATCATAAATTTTGAATTCACACCAGGAAATCTAAATAGTTCTCTTTCTTTATTTAATTTCAGATATTGCGTGACTACTTAAAGCAAAAAATTTTCTTTCACCATTTCTGGTTTGAATTTCAAATTTCTGTTTAAAAAAGGTTAAACTGACAGCTCTGATCAGGAATCGTGTAGTAAAATTTCGCTGCCGGAGGGCGTGTCAACTGTTATAAAATCTAGCAACTTTAGCGGAAATTTTGTTTTCAGTATGCTTTCTATTGCTAAACAGAATGTCGTTACGTGTACCAGATCGAGCTTTGTTAGTAAAATTGTTTTGTCAAAACGGTAATTCCGCTGTAGTTTCTCTACTGAAATTTCGGACTTTGAAGGGGATGCAAAATGGTCCATTGACTGTTAAAAATCTTCGATTAATGGTAGCCAATTTTGAAGAAACAGGATCGTTGAATGTTTGTTTTGGAAGAGGAAGAAAACCTGTTTCCACAGAAGCAATAGAAAAGGTTGCGCTTCAGTTAGAAGACGACAAAGCTTCCAATGTACGGGCTAGTACCAGTGTCCGTCGTATGGCAGAATCATTGGATATGCCTGGTTGAACTGTCCAAAAGATCAGGCGGAATATGATCCTGTATTATCCGTACAAGCTTCAACTTGTGTAAGGGTTGCTTCCACATGATTTTGAGATTCGACACTTGTTCTCACTTCGGTTTCTTGTTTCCCTTGAGGTTGATTCAGAATAGCCTTGGGATATCATCTGTACGGACGAAGTGCACTTTCATTTGGATGGTTCAGTGAATACTCACAACTGCCGAATTTGGGAAGCAGAAAATCCGCGTTCAATCTTATAGGTTCCGTTGAATTCACCATAAGTAAAGGTGTGGTGTGGGCTTCTGCATCATTTATTCTCGGCCCCTACTTCTTGTAGGAATTAAATGCTAGAGGTCCAGTAAAATGCTCGATCACCAGGGTAGATATTTGCATCGTTGTTACAGAATAAAATTGTCGTGGATCTACAAGCACGTCAGTGCTTTTCATGCAAGATTGAGCGCCTCCACATATTAGCCTTTGTGTTAAGGACATCTTCAAGAATCACTTCACAGAAGAACGTGTCATCAGCCGCCACTTCCGTAACATGTGGTCTCCCTTATCCCTAGACCTCAATCCACGTGATTTTTGGCATTGGGGGCATTAGTCGACTGTGAAACGTGCTATCGTACGAATCCAGGTGGTAGCTGAAAATGATGGCTGTCATGTCGAATTTTGTTGTAATAAACTATAATAAATGTAGGCTAAATGTCTAAACAAATTCATATATTCTTAAATTCATTAAAAATGTCTTCTGGTGGCAAAATTTCTTATTTTATTTCCTCTCAAACAAATTACCATCCACTCATTATATCCTCTACAAAATTTCACAACTTTCTCAGCAATAGTTTCGTCTGTAGAGAACTTTAAAATAGGGTCGTTTAATTATGGACACCTTGTATATATATATATATATATATATATATATATATATATATATATTATATAATATACATTTTGCAAGGATATCAAAAATCAATTAGTCCACATTTAATGGCAATATCAAATCGATTTAATACACTATTTATAGACAACGCAGACACACATACGTATATGTATGTGTGTGGATAATTAAAATGAAATCACATGTGTGAAAACACCTTCATGCGTTAAAATCACAAATGACGCCACTAGTTGAGCTTTTAGAGAAATATTTAAGCTTAAAAGCCACAACTTAAATTAAAGCAGATGTTGTGTGAATCACCATTATGTAACCGAATTATTTTGGTTGACACTGTAACTGAATACTAAATGCCTTGCACGCCACATTATACCGAAACCATGTTGTAATGCACCTCAGAAATGCATATCAATTTCATTATGTTTGAAATAGTGAAACATCATTAAAATACACCGCAAAGGATTTTCCCCTTAGACTATATTATAACGGAATATTTGAGCACTCTTGTAACGAAACTATAAATACTACACACTTCATTTTCACTACCGAACATGCCATGGTAAACCTCAATAACATATATGAATTCCATGATAATCTGAGTATATTTACGCGAGTTAGAGCACGGGGAGACGAACAAATAGTCAGACAGCCAGATATTTCGAATTAATAAATATTTTTCAACTATGTCCGAAAGTGTTAATAATGCTGTTTCTTTAAAAATTTTATATTTTATTCACACTGTGACTTGGTTCACATAGTGACTTGGGTTGGGTTGATTATTGACGGCCAATTATCGACACTTGGGATATAGGCCCGGGGGGAGTGCCCTCCGTGGGGGTCTTTCTAAGGGAACCTAACCCGTATTTACGCATGGATAAATCCACTGCTGGAAGAAAACCACGAAAACTCCGAACGATTAGGCCGACGGGCGCGATTGGGATCGAACCCAACACCTCCCGTCTACCAGCTTCGAGAGCACAACCTCTCAGCCACTGGTGGGGCCATAGTGACTTGGAAAGTGATGATTATATCATTCTTAGTAGTTGTAGTGAAAATGGTAAAAACTCGAGATAACTATTTATTATTAATTTTGTATTCGAAAATTTTGTAAAATACAAATCTATTAAAAATTTGTGCAATATATTTTATTTTTCGTACTTATTAAAAATGAATAATAGAGAAATGGCATGAAAATAACTAAATCAATGATTGGTTAACTGTTAAAAACTTAAAATAAATTTGTTTATTTTTTGCAATTTATAATAAGATAGAAAAAATACAAAAAAATTGTGTAATGTATGCTTTTCATTCTAAGTAGGAAAGTGTTATAAATATTGTTTCTTTAGAAATGTTATCTTTTATTCACACTGTGTGAATATGATAGTGACTTGGAAAGCAATGATTATATCAGTCTTAGTAATTGTGGTGAAAATGGTAAACTCGATTTAATTATTTACCATTCATTTTGTATTCGAAAATTTTGTAAAATACAAAAAGGTTAAAAAATTTTATAATATATATATATATTTTTTTTTTTGTATTTATTAAAAATGCATAATAAACAAATGGCGAGAAAATAAATTAATTAATGATTGGTTAACTGTTAAAAATTATAATAAATGTATTTACTTTTTGCAATTCATTATAAGATAGAAAAAATACAAAAATTTTGCGTAACGTATGCTTTTCATTTTATGTAAAGAATCTTTTTTTTAAATGTTTCTAAATAAATATATTCCATACCATGTTTGCACTCTGATTTTCTATTTAAACTTAACTGCATTATCGTCTTTTCTATTAAACACTTTCAGTTACTCTCTTTGAATTCTCTTTAGAGTTAAATACACTTGTTTTCCTTGATAAAAATTAAAACAAATTAGTAAAGTTACAGCAGAGCTTACTTTCGTAATCTCTATAAAATCCAAAGCATATTTGTTTTGTTTAAACTTTTCCAATCAAACACACTATTCAAACAAGGTATTGATTTTCTTTCACATAATCGATTAATATAGTTAGTGAAAGAGAAGTTTAACTGGTGTTAGATTTCCGATATTACTTTTGTTAAGTTGATATGTTAATTAAATAACAGGAGAGTGTTCATAGATTTTTACAACCATTTTTTATTGGGCTTATTTTAGTTAAACAATAACAATTTGAGAAAACAGAATTATTATTCTTCCGCAGGTTTCAAGAATATATATATATATATATATATATATATATATATATATATATATATATATATATATATATATATATATATATAATCTAAGATAAACATCTATCTGCGAGTCTGACTATATGTACGGGAAGTTTATTATCTGAATTCAGCATTAGTATATCAGTAGAATTATCTCATAATATTCTTCAGGTTTCTTTAAATAGATATATATATAAAAGTAAAGTCCCTTTAAGAAAACATGAGTTATTTTAACAAGATAAAAAAAGATGTAAGTTTCGGAAAAACTTCTTCTTTGCAGATAGGCTAACTTGGGGTGAGATGCCGTATTGGACAAGATGCCGTGTCACGTGGTTTTTCTATGCGCAGGCCCTGTAGGGAAACTCAACTCAGTCGTGTGAAAGAGGCTTCCCTACTGATACTTTAATTTCAGTTTGCGTGTTTTATTTAAGTTTTAAATAGTGTTTTTCTACTGCTATTTCGTCTTAACACCCTTGGAAAGTGAATATAATATTTCATGCTCTTTCTTTATGTAGTTCCTATGCAGTTGGCCACCTTACCCCAACATTGAGGTAAGATGCCGAAATGCAAGCATTTACTGTTCAATGTTTGACGTTTTCTATGACATTTATAAAATGAAATACAATTTTAAATTATACATAAATGTATCAACTTTAACAAGAAGTTAACGAATAACAAATAAAAACAACAGTCAATTTTATAAAAAAATAAATCAAAAACTACGGCATCTGCACCCAATTTACCCTATACATTCACATGATACGAAATTATTTTCTATGGCATGAGAAAAAAATTAGTTCAAAATGTCGACAAAAGAGTACGCTGCTCGAATGAAAACAATTAACGGTTATAATTTTGAAATGAAAGATTTTTTGGCACCAGAATTTACAGCTGCAAGTGCTCAATGTGTCACCACCTTACTCCAAAACTGAGAATAATAGCGGTACTGAGCATGATACAGTAGTAGTGATAAAGTGGAACATAAGGAAAATGGCTGCTATTTTTTGCCGTTGGATGTGTTTTCAGTGCTGGTAAAGATTCAGGATTTACTGTACGAACACGTGATTTTAGGTAGCCTCACAGTCAGGCGTTGCACGATGAATTTTGGCATATTCGTAATTTTGACCCCAATGTGCAAGTTATATACATATTACATCTTCATAACATTACTTGCAGCAGCACCCTTTCTCTGTCCAGATTTTGAACTACTTTTTACGTCATACAAATGCATGTATTATAAGGGGGATATTAATCTACAAACCGCTAATCTCTTCGACAATTAGATATTTTCAACGCGTTTTACCTTTGCTCTGAACTTTTGAAAGAAAATTCACTTTTTAAAGCGAACTTTCAAACTTGATGATTTAAAATCGTATTCAGGATATTGCACACATTAAATTATTATCGTTAGCAAACAATCAGCTGTAATTAATGACATATTACATTAATAGGAAAATAGAAGTTATTGTTTAATTGTTCATTGAATAACTGAAATCAAATCGTACCGGACACTTGAAAATTCCATGCATGTAGAAATAAAAATAATTTTATAATTTTTTCGGAACTATGTCTCTTACCAGCGAACAAAAACGAAAATTTGGGTAACTTTAAGTCCTACGATAAACTTTACGACCCGTATAGAAAGAATGGTTACAGTGATGTAACTGCAAGTTATAGAGTAGTCACGTCCCATATGGAACGATAATTCTACCACTCCGTAACGTGACTCTGACTGAAATGTAAAAGTCTTCGAAAAATTTAAAAAATACAAAACCATTTTAAAACATACTTTAATTTTTAAAATATATTTCTGGGGAATTATTAATTTTTGCGACGTCACTGTTACGCCACCGAAAGTCACATCACAACTGTGACCAAATCCTCTCTAAGATATTGTGAAACCACATTGGGACCAAATTCTGAATTTTAAAAATGTTAAAAAAATGACAAGAATAATTTTACACATGAGGTACCAACAAATACATAAAGGCCCATCTTTACGCGTTTGAGAGCCTGAACCTTATTTATTTTTGTTGGTCCCTTCTAAATTAACCTATATTCACTTAGTCATTTATCGACCTACGAGAAAATTATCTGTAAATAGAACAGTTTTAGTTAATATGCATTTGGAAATTATCATAAACGCTTATTTAAGCATGTACTGTACGAATTATTATTATTATTATTATTATTATTATTGTAACTTAAGAGTTTATTACTTGCATTTATTTTTTATAAAATGTTAATGCTAAGTTGTATTAAAATACCTGCAAAAAATTCTATCTCTAACAAATTACTGATACAATGATAGCTGGCAGAAATATGTATAGAAGCGGGATATTTTTTTCGTATATCAGTACAATGTACAATCACACTGAGGCCAAAATTTGAATTCAGATAATCCGATAAATTGAGCAAAGTTTCTATTTTCTATGTATATACTTTATTTAAATTGATGGACAGGAATTTTTTCGTGCTTTCATCGATGAAGTAGTCGTAAATATGTCAAATGTATAGAAGATACAATTTGCTCCTATTAAAAGAAAACAATATATTTTATTTTTCCTCCAGAATTTTCACCAAATATTTTTTTTAGTTATTTAAGCATTTATTTCCAAACATAAAATAAATGTTCTCACCATTATTTAATTTCTAAAAAATTCATTCAGTAAATGTGACATAAAAATTTTAAATATAAATGTAGCAGCTTTTCGGGAAAAAAGAAGAGGAAAAAACCAGAATTTTTCAGTGTACATTAGCAAGACTTAATCTTGAAGTCCGAAAAAACAATTAAAAGATAGATACTCAATGGCGGAGAGAGGAGATGTTGAAAGCATTTCTTTTTGGATTAGTCACAAAATTTTGGATTTGACCACCTGCTCATTTTCAATACAGATTCGTCTGAAGTTGGGAAAATTTGAAAAGTTATTTCATTCTACAACATTAAACAGACAGAGTGTGGCAAGCTTAAAATGGATTCACACTATGTTGTATTTGTATTAAACTTCAGATTTTCCGCTGGGAAGGAGTTCTATGGTAGCTGTTTAGTTTATAAAAAAAAACCCTCAGATATCTTAAAATTTGCGCTGGAAAATATTCACAGAAGGTTCCATATAAACTGGAAATATTAACCATTTCCTGGAATTAAATACAGGATTTATATAAAAATATAATGATTTTGGGAGATTACAAAGTGTAGGTAAGTTCAAAATTTGATAATATTATTTTGAATTTTGCTGTATTTAAGAGTTAAAAATTACACTGAATTAAATAAAAAATATATATATATATTTGTAATATATTAATTTCATATTAAAGAAATAATTTCTGATTTCAAGGTGTCTTTAGGACTTAATATATTACTTTCTTCTATCTTTACAAGAAGAAAGTATTGGATTCATGAAAATTTTCGACTTCCGGTTTTCGACGAATTTATACGTTTTAGAGGATCCTGAACACGATTTGACTGTTTTTAGAAAATGTCTGTCTGTAAGTCTGTGACTCTGTCTGACTGTCTGTGACAAAAATTGGGCGCTCTATCTCAAGAACTAATGCACGAAATTTAATAAAACTTTACATTCAGTTAGTCCCTGATATAAATTGGTGCTGGTTATTTTTTGGTGAATATCGCCCAAAAGTCTGCATTTTTTGCGATTTCCGCAATAGCTTTATCTCAAGAACTAACGCACTCATTTTCATCAAACTTCAGATTCAGTTAGACCTTGACATAAATAGACCCTGATTACGTTTTGGTGTGGATATCTCGACAGGTGGCGTTGCTATACCAATTTTTTCGTGATTTTTACGATAGCTATATTTCAAGAACTAATGCACGGAATTTCATGAAACTTCAGATTCTGTTAGACCTTGACATAAATAGATGCTGATTACGTTTTGGTGTAAATAGCCCAACAGGTGGAGCTGCTATGCTACTTTTTTCATTATTAACACGATAATTATATCTCAAGAACTAATACACGGTTTTTCATCAAACTTCAGATTCAGTTAAACGTTGGCATAAGTTGTTGTTGATGAGGTTTTAGTCGAAATCTCCCAACAGGTGGCGCTGCTATGCTATATTTTGCAGGATTTACATGACTTTAGCAATAGTCATGTCTCAAGAACTAATGCACGGAATTTAATAAAACTTTTAATTCAGTTAGACCTTGATATAAATTGGTGCTGATTCGTCTTTAGTGTATGCAAAACCTGTGTGAGATAGAAGAAAGTTTAGGAATTGGTACGTCCGACTACTTTTAAAATGTAAATCATGTTTAAGATTTTGTGAAATTCCGTAGATTTTGTTTATAGGTACTTCATTTTCAGAATCCATGTGTATTTTAAAAGTTTTTATCAAAATTAAAAATAATAATATATCAAAGATCTTTTGTAAAATATACTGATTTATTGTTAACGATTTTAAATTAATTTCTAACCAACCTAGAACTGTTTTTTTTTAATCTATGATCGTTCATAATGTCCTTTTTAACATAATAATTCTTTGTACTACTTATTTTCACAGACTTATTTTTACTTTTACTTATTTTCATTGTTTTATTTTCCAACACATAAATAAGCATTGTACACATGTCTAAAAGTCTTAAAAAATACTTTTAAAACTACACAAAACCAGTCAATCTGTTGAAATTTGTAAAAGAGTAAAAATATTTTCACCCGTCGCTCTCAGGCATCTCCAGTCACTGATGTTATTTTTCTGCATTCTAGAACTTATTGCAATATTATGAAAAAAGCAAATTGGCAGTTAAATAATGAATTACTCGGATATGTTTTGAATATTTAATTGAGAAATTTAGTGCCTGAGGGGTTAAAGCAAAAGAATGTGAATTATATATAGTAATATAATAATTACACATACGTTTATTGATATGTAATTAGAAGATGAAAAATCATAGTAAAACAACAAAATATTAAAAGATCACTCTAAACAGAAATATACAAGTAAAGTGTTCTTTATAAAAGAATAACAGCAACAACAAAAATGTTGCACACTATGAAATAATGAATCTATCTTCTTCAATTAATTACATAAACTAAAATTTTTAATGTCTAATATTATCTAGCAAATATTAGAAGAGCAGAGGCTAGTAAATAATCCAATTTTTACAATTGTAGTGGTGATGAGTTTGAATTAAAGATTGAAGAAGTAAGGATTTCTTTTCCAGAGGATGCTGTTTTTTCCAATTAGTTCCATGTTTATAATTATTTGCATTTGAAATTGCATTTGAAACATAATATAAAGTGAATAAAGCAAATAGTTAATGTTGGTATTTTACATGGATGTTAAAAATGAATTTTAATAATTGTTAAAATATCAACAGATAAAATATCAACTTGTTAAAATATCAACAGAACGTTGAAATAATTTTTGCTTATAGACTTATTTTTAATATTTATCTTAATTTAGATGTTAATAATTTCGTCATGCTATGGTCAATGATTTTTAATTATGTGATATTTCTCTTAAATATTAAATATATAACATATGAATACCTTACCCATGGCTCGAATCTGAATTAATTAAATCTGGGCCACGGCAGTGTCCCCGCCACGTCGAGAAAGTACAGCCGTAGCATATTTTTCGGGAAGTAACTCAGGGTACTTTTGCCCCACCCCAAAAGTGCTGGAGTTTCCCAGAAACCTAAAACTCCGTTTAGCTAGAGTACTTTGTAAACTGAACAAAATGTTCAAGTTTCCGGAACTATCTTTTCTAGTTCAGAAGATATATGAACTCAAAATTTCGAGTTTTAGACGCTGACGGACTCCCTCACTCCCTCACTCACTGGTCATAAAAAATCTGAGGTACGTCTCGTAGCCATAGAAACTTGGAATTTGGCATAAAGAATACAAATAAAGAAACAACTAAAAATTCCAGAAAATTCTAAAAAAAATCGAGAAAATCGAAAAAAATTCAAAAATTGATAAAAAAAATAAATTTCAATTTTTTGGATTATTTAATTTTGTATTTCTTTCGATTCTAAATACCACTTTTATGCCAAATGTCACCTCTGATCCAAATTCCAGAACGCACAGCCATATCTAGCACCTTTCCTGGAAGGAACTCAGGGTACTCTTCCCCCTTTCTCATATCTTTGTGCTGGTAGACATAGACTCTTCGGTATTCTTGTGCAGTCAAGCTTTCATAGCGCTATCAAAATTAACAAATATGAGCGGCCGGCATCTATTTAATACTGATTACAGTTGTGTCAAACCTCAAGACTCTGCCATATCCCACTATAGCTTTTTGCTGGTAGACATGTCCCGCAGTTGCGTAGATGATTAAGCTCGGTTTCCGTAAGATCACCGAAAGTGAAGCAGCATCGACCAAGGTCAGTGCTAGGGAGGGTGACAACCTCTCTCGACTGCCGCTGCTGTGGGACCGTTTACGTTAATGGGAGCTGGTGCACGTAAAATCTGTCCGTGACTCCAATGTCCTCCAAGTTTAGTATAAGCGTTACCTCTGGGGTGCCAATCCAGGTGCTGGTCTCTCATCTGAAATTAGGAGATCAGCTCTAGAAGTCCAACCTCTCTTGAGAATCTGGCACCCCTTCTTTCAGAGAAGTGCCATGACACTTTCTCTGACACGACAAAAACAACAACAACAACATTCATTGGCTCTTCGGTATTCACTTGTGGTCAAGCTTACGTAGTGCTATCAAGAGTAACATGTCTGAGTGGACTGCATATAATTACTATTGATTACATTTATGTCCAATCACAACTTTAAGAGTCCGCCATAACTGAGTATAATCAACTCAGAAGCACATACCGCCCAGATTTGTCAAATATAATTTATTCAAAGCCACTGAGAAGGACCAATAAGAAGAGGGAGTGGGCTTAGCGAAAACCATTGGATGATGAAAAAAAGAATCAAATGTGAAGAAAAGGAGGACTAACCCATGTGAAACATCCCATGTGAAAAATGTAGCCATGTCTCGTAACTCTTTAACAGTTAAAAGTTCTGAGATCAGGTAGAGCAGCGACCTACGTTATACACGACCGGTTCATGACATTTAAATCGTCACACGGAGTGAATCATCTTTCACGGCGATTGGTATAAAGCGGCGCGCCCATCGTTTTGTGCCAATTGCCGTGTAAAGATTATCCTAATATGATGTGTATAACGTACATTGTTAAAAATCTTCAGCTGTTGCTGCATATACACTCCACCGCTTTTAGAGAAAACGGTTACTTTACTATATTTTGGAGCATTTCCATTGCTCAAAATAGAGATATTCTATAAAAGTGGTAGTGTAACTATGCATTTTTAATACTGTAGGTAGTAAACTCTGGATTTTCCATTCACAAATCACTCCTGGTCTGTACATCTTTCTTTAAATGATTTTTTCTGACTTGACAATCATGTAGCATTGGGAAGTTGTTACAACTTACTATGTTATGGGATGGGATTATTTGATTAAGGTTGATTATGAATGCGAGTGATATAAGCCTAAAAGAATGATGCCTTAGGTGGAAGTCTTTCTAAAAGGAGCGGGTTCTGGCTCGTATTCACGTTACATCCAAAGAAAATCAGCCAAAACACCGGGCATCCAGCTCGACCGCGAGAGAGAATACGCACCCGATCTTCCAATGTTATGTAAAAATTCTTATAAAGTTATTATGCATTCTTTGAGTCCACACTACAAATACATATAAGTTCGAGCTTATATGAATAATATTCTATGCAATACTCTATTTATAAACATGTTTATTAAAATACAAGCAACAGCCGTCATATTCTCGTGCTGCATAATTAATAAGTCACAAAATAGTCTTTAACTAAAGATGTAGAGACTACGAGCAATTTGTGAATGAAAATGTCAGAGTTAATAAGAGAGCTAGATTTGGTTCTACTTATCTAAGAAATTTTTATAGTCACAGAGTCACGATACTTTGCTACATTTTGCACGTAAGATGTTTTTATGTGATCTGCTTATTCGACACAATAAAGATTCTCAATATAAAGGGTGGTCCAAAATTATGGAGCGCATTTCACGTTTGAAAAAAAAAAAAGAACAAAATGAGGTACATTATATGCTTATTGTTTTCTTGGAAAGACAATTTAAAACAGTTTTCCACAACAACATTTTAAACATTAAATAAGCTTCAAGTAAGCCGATAGATGGCGCGACAACATTGCGCTGGGATAAACGTCCCCCGACGTCACAACCCTTAACTTTTTCTTTTAATGGGACCGTAGACCTTTATTTGAGCAAAAAAATCGATCCGAATATTGAAACATATTTTTGTGTTTATTATTATTCTTCAGTTTGTATTGAACCATTTGCGAAATGCGATGATTTTTCGTAATGTTACAAGGGTTTCGATTTTGTACACAAGCAATTTTTCGGCGTTTTAATAAACTTTAAATCTGCTTTTCCCGTTTGCCTCTCAATTTTTTAAAGTTTTTTTAAAATTTTTGAAATGCTTCATGCGTTTTAATTTTTGTTCAAAATTCTTGAAATTCATAAGGAAGAATCCTGATACAGTTTACAAAGAAACTTTGCATGCATTTTACAATAACACGTCGGTAAAGGAATTAAATTTGATATATAACTTATTAAAATGCAAAATTTTAAAGAAAATCGGAATGGACTTCAGAAAAAATTCTCTCAAAAATGTACTATTCAGGTGATTAGCCCTCTAGCCGCGGGCCGATGTTTCCATTTTGTTATATAAAACCGCGGCCTATTTTTATTCGTCAATTATAATAGTTAAAAGGATTGAATGTCACCGGAATTTACAAACAAATTTATTTCGAAATAAGTAAAAGCAGTTTCTTCATGTACATTATAAAAACAAAGTTTTATTTCGTAATGCCGGTGGGAAAAGGGCATTTATGGATTCAAAATATTTCAAAAATCGCAGAACTTTCAGAATGACATAATAAATGAAATGATATATGTATTATAATTTGCAAACGAAT
The DNA here is from genome assembly GCA_963931845.1 of Maratus michaelseni. NCBI lineage: Eukaryota > Metazoa > Arthropoda > Arachnida > Araneae > Salticidae > Maratus > Maratus michaelseni. Next base: position 113,209,262 of record OZ007599.1, read on the forward strand.
CTCTCTATTTCTAAATAAAAGAAGATAGATTCAACGAAGAAATAGAATCTCTCGATGCTTAAGTACTATAAAAATTGTACGGAACGTCGAAATAGCGTTCCCCGCGGAATTGTGCAGAATAAGTAAAATGCAGTAGGAGCGTTACCCGCGGCTGGAGGGTTAAATAACGGATACACAGATTTATTTGTAATATAGTTTTACGTGATTTAAATGCAAAATCGAGGAGTTATCTCAAAAACTAAGACGCAAGGAGCATTTTAAAATTTTGTTTATAAATTTTAAATGTTTTTAAAAATCTTAAATTTATAACAAGGTGAGAAAAGTTTTTAAGGTATTCTGTAAAGTTATGGTGAAATGTATATATGCACAAAATTTCATATCTCTCTGATGAAAAATAACAAAATTAAATTTTATCTTCAACCGTCCCCTTAAAGATCAAGTGTACGCAACTCCAGTTCCAGATATCGATGACCTAAAACGACAAAATCTGAAATCTTTGGAGGAATACCCGCTGAAATGCTGCAACAAACTTGGTATGAAATTGAATATTGCCTGAATATTTTGCAAGTCCCACAAGGAGCTCATGTGGAACTTATTACTTACCCATCGTACGTAGTAGGAGGAAGGAATACCCGCTAGGAGGAATCTTTGGAGGAATACCCGCTGAAATGCTGCAACAAACTTGGCATGAAATTGAATATTGGCTGAATATTTTGCATGTCCCACAAGGAGCTCATGTGGAACTTATTACTTACCCATCGTACGTAGTATAGGGTAAGTCTTGTAATAGTTTTGAAATTTGAAAAAAAAAATACTCACGGATTTACACATTTCAGACACTGGAGATTCCGAAAAACATATTTTTAGAAAAAAAAAATTCCGTCCGTCTTTCTGTGTGTCTGTGTGTCTGTGTCTGTAAACGCTCTATCTCCCGAAAAAATTGAGATAGACACTTAAAATTTAGTATGTACTTAGTATGTAATAATGGAAAAAAGCTTATTGAATTTCAGTAACCTCGATTAACCGGAAATATTTTTTTCGGACTCTCCAAATATTCGTTGGGATAAAAGGTATATAAAAATTTTCGAAATTGTTTATTTTAAGGAGTGAATATAAAAGACAATAAAAGAAACATAAATTTTACATAAAGAATGAAGTCGATCGAATAATGAGTTGCCGAGATATTTGCAATCCTATTTCCACACTCTTCGATTTTCATGATCCTGTATTTCAGTCAAATTTCAATTCGAAGATATATTTTAAATGGAAATTAGACGTTTAATCCGACGCAGTAAACCGTTAGTTAATAGGATTATAAATTTTGGAGTTATAAGGATGCTTCTTTTACGCAATGCAGTAATAGAGCATTTAAAGTTCATGACGTCGTCAAGCCACGATTTTATTCGAATTGCAATGCATTTTATAAATAGTGTACACATGTTTTATCTTCATATTTTAATTATGCATATCCATGATGGGTAAGTATTACGGTGGCTCCCAACGACTAGTTTAATGTTTAAAATGTTATTCAGTAAAACTGTTTAAATTGTTTATCCAAGAAAACTATAAACATGTTCGTAACTCTTTTTTTTTTTTTTACATGAAATGCACTTAACAACTTTGGACCACCCTTTAGTTTATAAGTATAATAATTTAATAAAGTAAGCTAAAGTATACTAATAATAAAGTAATCTAAAGTATACTAATAATAAAGTAAACTAAAGTATACTAATAATATAGTAAACTGTAGACTGTTCTTGGACACATAGATTTAAAAGGAGTTAAAATCAAGGTCGTTCTTCGTTTGATTCATACCGTAATCTATCCTGTTGATTCAGCTATTAATTTTCTTTATAGGAATGTGGGTAATTGTTTTATACATATTTCGTAGATATCATTTACTAAAGTTCTTTTAAAAAGATTATAGTATAATATCTCCAGTATTCGAAATCTGTATAAATTGGCAATAGGGACAATAGAGATTTATAGAGTATTATATTTTCATTACTTAAATAATTCAGATACTATCTAAAAGCCTTTGGGAAATTCAATAAAGTGTACTTTAAACGCTTATTATTACTTTTTATAAAAAATCATTTGTGTTCATTACAATACATAGACGATAAAGTTATGAAATAAATATATTTTTTTCAATTCCGACTTTTACATGTGTTCATGTATAAATTTTTCTTCGTTAATGTATGATATTATTTGCTTTTTGAATTGTTGTGCTGTTTTAACTGTGATAGATAATGATATTTTCTTCTGGAAATTGTAAATTCACAGAAGTCTATAAAATATTTTCCATCTGATATTGCTTCTAGAAAATGTATTAAATGCTTCAATTCTTAACGTAATTTTTTATTAACTTATTTGCAAATAAATAGCAAGTTGTGCTATATCTTTATTTTTATTTGATATTGAATATGATTTCATGAGATTTATACAACTTTCGGTTAAACTTTTCAACAAAAAAAATAGACGTAAAATTTTCCAGCCGTATCAACAAGAACTTCCGTGAGGACCCAAAAATTTCTTACTCCACATCTAAAATTCCGTACGCAGTGAACCCGACAAAACAACTTTCGACGTCCCCTAGTCCGTTTCAGAATCAACAAAAACTGGTTTAAATTATTAAAACTATAAGCGCTTTATAGTCCAAACTCAAACGCTCCTAAAAGGAAACAAAAAATGATACTATTCTTAAATACGAGGGGTGTTTTTTTAAGTAAGGGCTGTTTGAAAATAAAAATCAAACGAAAGAAAATTTTCAAAAAACAAATTTATTTTCAGAGATTCTACATACATTTCTCTATTTTTCAACATAACTGCCAAATTTGTTTAAACACTTATCGCAACTTATAACTAAATTTTGAATACCCTCTTCATAGAAACTTGCCGCCTGTTCCGATAACCAAGAGGTCACGGTCGTTATCATGTCTTCGTCATCGTTGTAGTGGTTGTCGCCGAGATGATGTTTGAGATAGAGGAAAAGATGGAAATCGCTCGGCGCAAGGTTGGGGATGTAGGAGGGGTGGTCCAAAACTTCCCAGCCAAAAGAATCCAATAAAGCTTGGGTCTGAGCTACGGTGTGAGGACTTGCATTGTCATAGAGTTGCAAAATTCCCTATGTCAGCATGCAGCATCTTTTGTTTTGAATTGCTCTGCGTAGCTTTCGCAGAGTTTGGCCATACTTCGCACTGGGCGGACGATTCGATAATCTTGAACATTTTAAAGACACAGAACAGACAGTACAGGTTACCTACACAGCTGCAACTGAGCACAGTTGTTCCCAAAGAATGACAAGACACGACGCAAGCACTCGTTACGGCGCACACGCCACCTATTAGTGTATACAACAAAACGGCCCTTACTTAAAAAACACGCCTCGTACAATAATTTCAGAATAGTCTATAGTCGTATCGTCACAGGGTTCGTACGATTTTACCATAAATTTTTAAGAGAATTTTTCGCCTTATTTAAATAAATAAAAGTATTACAAATCTTGTAATTAAACGAGACGTCTGCAGTTTCTGCTATTTAAATATTAAATAGAAAATTTCTATTAAAAATTGTGGTAAAGCCGTACTAACTCTGCTTTAGTATAAATTTTATTCATTATGATGTTAATAGAATACCGGGTGCACCATAAATTCGTTAATTTTTTTAAAATCATTTAAATGGAACAAATGATGCTAAAAAATTGCGGTTTGCACAAATGGAATTAGAGAGAGATCGGATTTTAAAAAATTAAAAACACTTTTCATTTTAAAAATTACCGTTACATGGCACTGGCAATATGAAGCAGACGTATGCAAAATTAGGCATATATTAAAAAACCGTATCTTCAAAGCGTCTGACAAGCATTAGTATCCCAGCACATGAAAAGGCCCCTGATCTCGACTTGAGACCTTTTGTCGTGGGTTATTTTTGCAATGCGCCAGTTACTAATTCCTCGTTCTTGTAAAAGAGCTTAACAAAAAACGCTTGATCTTGTAACGATAGCATATTCATGACGGCATTGAATGAAGATCTATATACATCGAGGTGTTTTATGGACAGTCCGATTTGCATAAATCTGCTTCATATATGCATGCCAGCGCCATCTGTCAGTAATTTTTTCAACAATAATTTTTATGCTATTAAAAAAAAATCCCATCTCCCTCTAAACCCATTTGTACAAACCGCAATTTTTTAGCATAATTTGTTTTTTTAATGATTTTTTAAAGATTTAACAAATTAACGGCGCACCCTGTATATGAAAACAGAATGCATTAATTTTCACCTAAAATAAATTCTGACCTTTCTTGAAGTAAAATCGTGTATACTCTATACCCTTCTAATATCCAAACCGAAATCTGACATAATAATTTGCATCGACCTAAACCAGAAAAAATATTATCGAAGTTCCGTACTGAAAGCGTTTTAATACCGACACGAATCCAAAAATAAAATTAATATATTTAATTGAAACTAAAGGAAATATATTCTACAATGTATATCTAATATCAGTTCTATTTGTTCAAAAATAAATTGAATATATATATATATATATGTGTTCATTCACATTCAGATATACAGGAAACAGGAATAGTGGGTAAAAAAATCTTGGTACATTTTAAAATTCAAGGATTTCGAGACAAGATTTAATCCGAACCCCGACCGATCTTATTGAGTGGTTTTCTTTTGTTTCTTTCTTTTCTTTTTTTAAAATTTATTTATTTATTTATTTATTTTATTTTTCGTGCTGCACGTCGAATAATTTGGATTAGAATCTCTTTTCATATCATGTAACCAGAGGTGGCCCGAACCCCACGTCGAGTTGTTTATAATTTTATAATTTTTGTTTATTTGTTTTTGTTTGTTTGCTCTATTTTGGAACCGGCTCTGAAAGTGGAAGTTTCCTCGTAAGCAAATTGCAACCAAATTTGAAAATGTACAAACGTTCACAGTTAGAATTTGACCAATCTTATTAAAAAAATATTTAAAAATATTAAAAAACAAGCGAGAAAATTAAAAACGACGCTCTCATAGGTTTAACATTAGCGTACGAGTGTCTTTTCGGGACTAGCGTAAGCTCTGAATGACTTCACATCCCAATCACTGAGAAGTTGCTGTGGCGTCAAAATGTTCTACGGAGAATAATTGGATTTTAATTTATTTTGAAAATTCCTTTATCATCTCTTTACATACGAAAGATAAAAGAATTTGGAAAATTCCTATAAAAATTTCTGTTCATCCGTGGAAATTTAAGACACTCGAAAAGGCAAATACCTGATAGGATATTACCTTCTGATAGTCTGAGAATTTCCTTGCATTTTCATAAAAATGTTCATAAAACAAATATTAATTTAAATTTTTGTCTCTGTTTGTTTCTCTATACGAGAAACAAACGGGGACAAAAATTTAAATTGAATTTTTTTTTCTTGAATTTTTTTTTATTTTATTTTTTTACAGATATCTTAAAATACAACTCTATTAAAAATACTTTTGTTTACAGCTTATTTAATTTGTTTTAGGGAAGCGGAAAATACGGTCTTAATAGCTTTTTCTTCTCACACTGAATTAATTTATAAACAAAAATATATCACACCTGATTGAATTCTATAAATCCATACAATATTTAATAGAACTCCGCTATTACAGTAGCAATAGCATCCGTAAAAATTCCAGAAATTATTTTTTCATTGCAAGGAACATCCAATTTCTTATACTTTGTAAAAGAAAAAGTTCCATTTAAGTTGCAAGATAATAATATGGCTCATGAAATTCTTTTGAACTTTTTGAGAGGTCAACTGCACAAGTGGCAGTTCCATGAAAGACGAGAAGGCGTAGAGTACAATTAGGGTTAAGGAACCTTTGTTGTGGGAGGGTTTCTGTTATGAAAAAAAAGAAGGAAATCATATTCATTGAATGGGTGTGAAAGTTGCTAGGTTCACATAGAGACATTGTAAAATATGGGGGTAAAGTTCGTGTATGAAGTGGTTTTATGTCCTAACAAAAGATACCGTAAAATTAAAGAGTGTTGTATGACTAAAGTATATTTACAGAATATACCTGTTAAAAAAGTAATAAAACATGACCTTTCTTTAGAAATAAAATCCTCGAGTCAAGCATGTATGATAGGTCATATTTAGAAAATTAGGAAATGAGTATAATGGTACTTTTTTTTTACATGGATGTTTCTTATTAAACAATAAATAAAAATTTTTGAAATTTTACTTAGAATCAGTTTGGAGTATAGTATATGGTTAATTTTTTATTATCACTCAATAATTAGGTTTTCACATAAAAAAAAATAATAATCTTTAAATGTTAGACAACTGAAATTCCATGTTACTGTTAAACATTTATGATAATTATTACTTGTATATAATTTTAAGGTTTCTCTTTGGTAAATTGCTGCTATCAAGGGGAAATAGCATAAACTACTTAGGAACGTTTCAAAAATGCCCCCCAGGATGAGCAGTTTGTTGGTCGGCGTCAGAGCACATTGTGTGAATAAATATTTATTTTTCGTGTTTGGAGAGTTACAGGACAAACTTTTTCAATATTTTCTATTCATTATTAGAAATAATATTTTTACATTCAAATTAAGCATGATGTACACAGAAATACTGACAGTTTATGATGTAATACTCCTTTTTTAGCTCGCAATTCACACCAATAAACGTAGAGTAATTTTTTCCCAAACCAGTGTTGTCAGATTATTTAAAATGTCAATATCTCATAATACTCCATGATTATGATGGCGCGAAGACACATCATTATATTTCTGGTTCGTGAAAATCTGAAGTATAAACTGAAGTACATTATCTGACTACCTAAACACAAAATTTTGATCATGCTCTGTTGAAACCATAAATCTGTTTTTTGCCAAATTTTGTCAGTTTTCTTCATTTTTAACCCCCTAGTCACTTTTGCTTTCATTTTCGATATTTAAAAAGTCCTATGACCCCTTAAACATCACATCGAAAATGGGATATTTTTACCATTAAAAAGGCAATCTTTTTCAAACTGAAATTCTGAATACATCGGGACCTGTCCTTCGAGGCTATAGCTCTGGCACAGAAGCGAACAATAGGATCGGTTCAAAAGCCAGCTGACCAGATTGGGACCCTGCTACGAGGCTAGCTTTCAAGAAGAATTTTCATGGGGAAATAAATGAAAATTGAAAGGAATAAAAACCACACGTTTGCTATTAAAGGATTTATTAATATTCAGATATTAAGGATGAGAAAATGTATACCATATTACGCAGATTAATTTTCTCATCCCGAAAAACCAATTAAAAAATCGGTCAGTAAGTTTCTTCATTTTGGCATTTAATATTATTTTCAAACAATAGACAGTAAGTCTGCATATCCCCCACCCCCGTTTACTTTCAGAAACTAAAGGGGAAAAAGATTAACAATGGATTGTATTATGACAATGGATTGTCCTATTGACAATGGGTTGTATTAATAAAGAAAACTTATTTTTACAGATTATTTGTTATGTTTGCGAAGATGGGGAGGGGGGGTAAAGGTTTTTTGTTAAATATTACGTTTATGTTGATAACTTGCCCTTTTGAACAATGAGGTCAGATCCGGGACACCTAGAAGTTTTTGTGCGCCATGCTTTTTTCATCCCCTCTCTAATTGTGTCACTCTCTCAATGCATAACTTTAAACTTGAGTCTTGGACTACACTCATATTTTTATTGAGACGCCAGGTTCCTTTTGTAAGAATTTTAGACATTTTTTATGCTTTTCTTTAAAATTTTATTCTAATGATTACTTATTTCCCTATGCTAACTTTAGTCTAATTGAAGATCTACCGCGCTTAGCTTTAGGCTTTTTAACAAGTTTTCATCACAGAGCCTGCATTGCCCCATTTTTAATGCTTTTAATGAAAATTTAATTATAATCATTACTTATTTCTCCATGCTTAATTTTTACTAATTGAAGATGTAAAGCGTTTAGTAATAGTGCCTTTTAACAAGTTTTCATCTTACGGTCCTACTCTAAACTATCAGTAGGCCCCTTTTGGGTGCCCTATTATAGCTCCCTTAAAAATCATCTAATTCACTAGCTTTTTTTTCTAAAACCTTCATAGGTACTCCAACTACTATATGCATTACAAAAAACTTCTTTGACGACAGCTACATCCTATTTCGAATAAAAATTTTCTTTTTCGGCGTTTCATATTTTTTTCACAGCTATAATTCTCAGATTTTCCTACGAATTTAAACATAAATCGCTCATAATATTTCAATTCCATTCCAACACTTTTTGTCGCCTGCAGATATTTTTGTCACTTTTCTGCAGTACTTTTACACTATTGTCACTTTTTGTCGCTGCTAGGCATCACGAGCATTTCCGAATAAAATACAATTTTCTATAATTTGTCTTACAGTAGGTAAGGAATATTTACCTGGTTTTATTTTCGGATTCTGTGGTCATTGAGAAGTCTAAAAATTCCTTTATGTTCATCACTTATTAACTCGACACAGCTATTTGCGAATAATTCATTTTTAAGGATTTTTTGCGATTTCTTGAACCCTAATGGTCGAATTTCTGTAACTAATTTTTTTGCTGCATATAGATTTTTTAAATATTTTTCACCAGCTATTTCAATAGATATAGATTTGGTGCATCTGTGGGTTGCAGGTGGAACTAAAAGATTTTCCGGTGCAACACGCCTACTATACGGTGCCGTTGGCAGCAGGGATACGTGCCGGATGTTCGTTCCGAAAGAGGTTTGTTTAGAACAGAATGCGCTCCCTTTGAGCTGGAATGTGAAACTAAAAAAATTTCTGGAGTGTGCTCAGTGCGCCCGGTATACGGTGCCGAAGGCAGAGGAAACCTGATGCAGAGTTTCGTTTCTAAGAGATTTAAGCTTATTATCCCAGGGCCGGGCAACGCCGTGCGAGTCAGCTAATACAATAATAAAATGTACACTATATAATTGGCGAAACTTATCGAAGATGGTAGTATACAGCTTTTCAACTGTATTAAGAGAATGTAAAGTAGAATGGACAACTGGCGGGCGTTTACTTTACAACTTTTTTACCAATTTTCTAAGTTTATTTGGAACATTAACTGAATAGTGTCGTTTTGGGTGAGAAGTCAATTTTCAGTCAAAAGTTAACTGAATATTTTTCCCAGTATTTTAAAAATAATTCTGACACTTGAAACACAAAATTTGTAAATTTCAATTTTGTTGAGATATCATTTTGTAGAAAATTTTACTCATTGGGAAATTTTTTTTTTGTACATTGGTCGGATAAAAATTTAAACTTTGTATTACTTCAAATTTAATACCCTGAAAAATTTAATCGATTTCATAAAATTCTGTACCTCTTTATGTAACTTTGCAATTTATAATATATGTCTATGATCAATATTTAAGAAATAAAAGACGAAGTCAATGTTTTTGGGATGCCCTGTATATGCACAAATTTAGGATTAAAGACTAATGCGTATTTTCATGTGAAAGAAGCTCTAAAATCCTTTACAAATGAAGGGAAGGTGGCAATCGATGATGGTCACAGATAGTTAAACAGTAATTAATATTTTTCGTTTACAATAACTGACATTCACCAGTCTTCCCCTTCATACCAGTTTTTCAGCAGTGTTTTTCTAAAGGATTTGCATCGTTCTTCCCTCCTTTATACCTATCTTTATATTTCTTTTTAAAAGGATTATCTTTATGTTGCCTATATCCAAGGTTGCCAAACGATAGTACGCTTATAAGATAAAAAATAGCACCGACATATCCAATTTCACAAACTGAACTGTCATAGGCACCTCCCTTGATACTTCACCCATTGTTATTCACTCTTAAATAAAATTCCGAATTTAATGCTTAAAGATTTTCTGACTTTGCATTAACCATAACTGTCTCATAGTTAGTTAAATATTTTTTCTCAATTTACTTTATGAAGAAAGTCAGAAGAGAAAACGTTTTGTGCAAATATATATATAGAGAGTATTAAAAATTGTTTCTAAACAAGGTTGATTAATTGTTTCGTACTTTTAAGAATTAATAAAAAAAAAATACAAACTTGGGCTTAATAATTTATGAGTTTTTGCTTGTAAATGAAAGTCAAAAATCCTATAAGGGCGATTTAGCAGGAATGAGACAATTCTCACAAAAAATTAAAGATATATACAGTAATAATCATATGTGCTGCCCAATTTCGTCTATGGCTGGACGAGCGCTGCCCAATTTCGTCTATGGCTGGACGAGCGAAGTTTTAAGGTGCACATAGATCTTGATGAAAGATTTTCCGTAAACTGACACAAACTATATTAGAAAAGCAATAGTTAATAAGCAGTTACACAATAATTAAAATTTTCAAAAGAAAAAAAACTGAAGTACAATTTAATGCTAAAAAGTTTCAACCAATGGTTGCAAAATATAATATATTTACATATGAATATTTAAAAATAAATAATTATTTTCAAAATTTCTACGATGTGTATGAGTTGATATCAATAACAACGAGCGAAGCTTCGCCGGTTGGTTTATTTTTCTTCAACGAAAATTGGCCCAGGCTCCAGGCAACAAAATAGCCACTTGTAAAATTCATCTGAGGGAAAAGCTGCCGTTTTAAAGAAAGAGAAAGTTTCTCTTCCCATTGGAACTGGGGAGAATTATGAATGGGTCTCTCATTGTGGATTTGAACCGTTCCGTGTTCCCTTTTGTTCAGACCCAGTCCACTCTCAAATTATAGAAGGAGAGAAATCCCCGGTATTTCCCCTTCCTGTCTTCAAAAACAGTTAAAGCATGCGTAATGAGATCAATTTTATGTGAAAAATTTTATGTGTAATCTTAAGAAATGCGCTTTTAGTTTTAAATATATAGATTCATTTGAAATAATAATCATCTGCAATTCTAATTTTATTTGCAGAAATGGTCGATTCTGTTCAACGGGTAGTAGAACGAATGCAAATACAGTTCCATTTAGAAAATGAGTCTTGAAAAATAATAGTAAAAATTTCGAGGTGTGCAGTTGTGCATATAGTAATATTCACCTTGTTTTTACACAGCTGTTAATAAGTTGGCGATTACTATTTGGAAATAGTGGTGATCATTTGACGCTGACACGTGGGTTTGTCACCCTTGATCTAGTGTGAGGTGTGGCTTATTGCGTTAAAAATTCTACTTTTTAGGCTTAATTTAAATATTGACTTCTAAACACAAGATACATAAAATTATAGTAACACGTCATGATATTCGTTTACAAATTTATGACGGGTGAAAATCAAAATGAATTATAAAATTGGAATCAATGTTTCATTTTGATGTATGAAAATAAGTCTTTCCTACAAGTCTTGAAACTGTAAAGTTTTTACCGAATATAATTTAGTTTATAAGTACTTTATCTAGTGTAGAACTGAAATAAATAAAAGCTTTTAGCTTAACCAAGAATACCCTCCGAATCTTCCCTAGAAAACATTTGAGACCATTTCAGATAAAACCCCTTCAAATTGAGAAAAACTTCATGCATAAAAGATCTATGTTCTGATATACACCCATATGATTTCAGATACAAATTAAAAATCTCTCAAAAATCTTGCTTAGTGTCATACCACATTTATTTTGAATAAATTGTAAGCATTCCTTTATCTCTTCTAATAAAGATGAATCTGCAAGAATTTTGATTTTCTGAGAAACGGAGAGCTCTCTAAAATTCCTACACAAACATTTTAAGCAGTATTTTCATAACGACATTATTTTGTTCAAGTACTTTTCAAAACTTCAACGCTGTCGTTGCTACTTTAACAGTAGGTTGCATTACATTTTGTAAACGAATTCAGTCGGCTGATTATGTGATAACTAGGATCTGTAATTAATAGAAAATTAAACAAATTCGTTTTAATTTTCTTAAGCTTTTTCTGTGAATCTTGCATTTGATGCAAGGGTCGTTAATAAATACTAAATGAGGCGTGGCTTACTACATTAACAATTCTACTTTTAGGCTTAATTTAAATATTTACTTCTAAACACAAGATACATAAAATTATATTAACAATTCGTGATATTTGTTTTACATTTTTATCATGTGTGAAAATCAAAATGAATTATAAAATCAAAATTAATCAATGTTTAATTTTGATCTCAAAAAATAAGTATTTTCATCTAAACTTGAAACTGTAAAGTTTGTACCGTGCATAATTGAGTTTATACGTGTTTTACCTAGTGTAGAACTGAAATAAATAATAGCTTTTAGCTTAACCAAAAATAGTGTTATACCCCTCCTGAATCTTCCTTAGAAAACATTTGAGACCATTTCAGATAAAACTCCTTCAAATTGCGGAAATCTTCATGGATAAAAGATCTATGTTCCGACGTACACGCATATAATTTCAGATACAAAATAAAAATCTCTCAAAAATCTTGTTTAGTGTCATAACCTATTTATTTTTAATAAAATGTAAGCAACACTTTATCTCTTCTAATAAAGATGAATTAGTAAGAATTTTGATTTTCCGAGAAACTGAGGGCTCTCTCTAAATTTCCTACACAAACACTTTAAGCTGTAGTTTCATAACGACATTATTTTCTCCAAGTACTCTTCAAAACTTCAACGCTGTCGTTTCTACTTTAGCAGTAGGTTGGAATACATTTTGTAAACAAATTCAGTCGGCTGATTATGTGATAACTATAGAATCTGTAATTAATAGAAAATTAAACAAATTCGTTTAATTTTCTTAAGCATTTTCTGTGAATATTGCTATTGACGTAAGGGTCGTTAAGAAATACTAAATGTACAATCGCCTTTGTATTATTAAATATGCAGAAAGTATTTGCTTATACCAATGTTTTAGAAATAATATTCTGCAGAATGTAAAAGGAACTTTTAATTGCTGTTCAATTACAATTATATCGATGAAAAGTAGGAGGCTTCTAGGAACACCAAGCTACAGGGTGTTCAAAAAACTGGAAACACGCATTAACTTTTTATCTGTTGGAGATGTGTGGGCAATGTAAATTGGAATAGTGGTCAAATTAAGGTATGAATTAAGGTTATGTTGATTAAAGAGTCCTACCACAAATTTTCAAAAAGTTAGGCATTTTAATTTTTATATGGTCCCTGGGTACTATCAGTTATATTTAGAAACTTTTATTCCACGATCTGAGACGTAAAACATTAAAAATTCCATTCTTCTACGACCAAAACTCACCGAGTTTTGATAACTTGAATGTTATAAAAATTCCATTCTTCTACGACCAAAACTCACCGAGTTTTGATAACTTGAATGTTATAAAATTTAGGACCTTTCATGGATTAAAAATACATCTGTCCATTTTTACTGCCGGAAAGCTTCAAAATTATCTAAAATTCAAAGTATGGCAACACCGTGGTTTTGGTCGTAGAAGAAAGGAATTTTTAATGTTCTACTTGTAAAAGAATGGAGAAAATTTTCTAAATACAGTTTATATGGAACACATGGACCGTATAAAAATTTAAAATTGTGAATTTGAAAATTAGCGGAAAGAATATTACCTCAATATAATCTTAATTTCTCACTTTTTTTGAATAATTTTGAAATTTATATTGAATACGTATCTCCAACGGTAAAAAATTAAAGCGCATTTAAATTTTTTGGACACTCTGTTTATTAAAAAATCTTCAAATTATCATCGCGAAAATAAGTTTTAAAACGTTAATCCTTACGTGTTTTGTGCCTAATAATGGTACACGTCTACACGTTTACTATTTTTTTAACATTTCCAAATACTTTTATTACTACCTGTATGTATAGGTAATTACATTTACTGTTATTGCTTCAATTATGTTTCAGAATTTAGTAAGAAAGCAAACAAAACAAAACAAAAAATCTTCAAGCACTATTTGCAGATTTTGTTTTAAACATGTGTTTCAATCTTTAAATTTCAAAATAGTTCTAATAGTCCTAAACAATAATTCACGATAACAAATATTGGTTATTTGTTGAGTGTATGAATCCATTTGTAATACAACATTCTCCGAATTTTTTCAATATCTTTTTGTCATAATCATGCATCTGATCGGTCACTAGTATACTCGCATTTACATAGCACCCAATATTAGCTTAGGGAGATGGGATATAATATATCCCACTTTATTTAAATTCCCAAATGCCATATTAACAACCTTAATTTCAAAATAAAAATTTCCTTTCATAATGTACTCGAAGAAAATCTTTTACTTAATTTCAAATAAATTTGTTTTTTAACATTAATCAATCAACATTTTAGCAACAGTGAGTACGTCGCCCCTGAAACGGCTAAATAATAATCTTCAAAAACATATTTTGTTAAATATTGGTAAAAATAAATCAGCAAACATTGGCAGCTATAGATGCACGTGTATGCTCGTGAAAGCTCAATCACGTGTTAGTAGTACGCAAAATAACTACTCACATATTCAGTAAATTTGATTAAAATTTAATTTTTGCCATTTATGGATAAGCTGCATTTGATTTTTGAAACTAAAATGTAATTTTCCTCCAAAATTAAAAAAAATATATATATATACCTGAAAAGGTTAAAAGGCAAAGGTAACGTTAATACCTGTTTTGATATCCTCTTAAGACCCGAAGTTAAAATAATAGTACAAATACTCATTCTTTGCTTTTAAACAAACAAAATGACAAAAAATATATTTTTTTGAAATCTATTGTTTTAGGGGGCTTGTAATTTAGGTTCACAAATATGAATATAAAATTACTACCCCCCCCCCCCCCAAAAAAAAAAAATAAATAAATAAATATATATATATATATATATATATATATATATATATATATATATAAATTTCATTATCACTAACCTAAAATTACACAATAAAACAAATAACAGCTTTAAATAAGTGAATAATCTGAAAATTCTTAAAAAATTTTATTATAAAGTTTTTAAGTTAAAGAGTTGTGAAAATTACCTACTTTCTTGAATGCACTGTTTCGAAAGCATTTTGCAAACTCAGGTTAAAATAACATTTATTTGATAAGGAAATCGAAATCGGTGCTGCCATTTATTGGTTTCATTTGAAAGCAAAAGCATTTAACTTTATAGAAGTGAAGTTAAAATGTAAAAATATCAATCATTTTAGTTTTTATGAGCAAAAGAATCTAGGTACCCGTTTGGGTACCCAGGACTCAAGAGGTTATAACTGGATCGAAACTTCCAAATTTTGTTCCCATACTTACTTTTCTTTTTTAACAAATGCAGAAAAATTTAAGTTAATATCTACAACAATATTACAAGTACAGTAAAAAAAAGAAAAAAAAAAAAGAACGAAAAATCATGCGTCAAGCTCAAATTATGAAACTCTTACCAATACTTCCATAATACTTTAACAAAACTTCACCGTTTAATAAGGTGAAAGATGATGTATAAGTAAACAATTTAGAAAATGCATAACACATTTGGAAACCCAATTTCAGGAATTACGATCAATAGTCGGACAATTATCCGAATTCTTTTGTGCACCCCTGCATATGATCTATAGATTTGTATATAACACATGGGCTGATAAGTTCCCGGTCTAAAAAGAAAACACAACTTTCTAACATAACTTATATAACTGTATAACGTTAATAAATAACATAATTTTAATAATAATTAATAATAATTTAATAATAATAAAATAAATAAATAATAATAATAATTTAACAATAAATAACATAATTTTATAACGAAAAAGCTCTAAACAGTGTTCAGAATCATCGACTCGTTGTTGTTTTTGGTCAAAAGTCAACACCCCAGGCACCCACTTTGACAACAGCTTTTTCATAGACAAATGTTCATTCAAAATAAAACCTACAGTTGCCTTGGATATCTTCAGAGTCTGAGCTATCTCCTGCAACTTCACTTTACGGTTCCCCGAAACGATTTTGTGGAGTTTATTTATGTTTTCCGGAGTAACCACCTCTTTTGCGTGGTGCATCACTGGTGTCCGTACGACCATGTTTAAATTCAGCAAACCAGTCAATAATGGTTGAATTACCTGGTGCAGTGTCCGGATAACGCTTATCAAGCCAAGCTTTTGTTTGAACAGTGTTTTTTCCCCATCAAATATCAATTCTTGAAATTCTTCGAAAATCTTTCTTTACCCATATTTTTGTTTATCAACAAAGTCGTTCAACTAAAACCACTCTAACGTTTTATCCACACGCCGAATCGTCATGACATTTTTTCTGCTACCTTTTAAAGGTTAGCATTTACTAAAAAAGCATCGGTTCGGTGATTGCAACGCCATCTGTGTGCCATCTGTGTGGGAACTTATCAGCCGTACATCATAGTATGCTAAAATTTAGTTCAGTTAGGAAACACATAGCACAAATATAAATTCCGTTTTAGTAATTTCCGTTAATAATCAGAAATGAACTCGAGATCTTTTATGCTGCCCTGTATATATTTTATAGAATTTATGCACACCAACTATAATAGGCAAAAAATTAGTTAAATTTAAAAATGCGTACCACAACTTAAATCCCTGTAAATGAACTATGGATGCTACACACACCCTATTTTACAGTAACCCTGTTGTAGTGAATCTCAGTGATGGATATCAATTTAAATATTTTTGAAATTCTGCAAGATCATTAAAATACACCGCAAACGATTTTCCTCCATAGACCGTAATGTCACGGAATTCTTTTGAGTGTCCCAGTAAATTAAGTATAAACCCTAATTAATAAATTCAATGAGCAAAACTATTTTACAGCACTGCCTATACGACACATACTTCATTTTCAGTGCCGAAAGTGCCATAGTAAACTTCATTAACATACAGGGTGGTCATAAATTCTTTCCCTGATTACAAAAAATTTTACGAAATAACCATTGAATGTAATACATTAAAATTTTTATTATGGAAAATTCATTTTCTTAAGTTTTTTTATTCCGGTCTCTACCGTCGTTTGTGAGTTCCTTGATGGAAAATTTCCTGGAAGATGGATCGGACAGGATTGACCAACTCCTCCAGGCTTTACCTTTTGGGGGTATATAAAGGACAGAGTGTTTGCAACACAGAAGGCACAGAAGGAAGTTTGCAAGGCAGAAAAAGGACTGTGAACACTTCCATAAACCGACATTGATGAAGAAACGCGTTTCCTGAAATCCTCAGGTGTCCATGAGTAAAATGACGAAACAGACAGGGATTGCTCCCGAATCGGTTCGACTTATGGCCAAAATGTAGTTGAACCGTCATTCTTACAAGGTCAAACAAGCGCAATTCATCACAAAAAAAAAACGAGTACGAATCGAAAGATGCAAGAAGCTGCTGAAGTGAGATGCAACTGCACACTCGGAGCGAATCCTGTTTTCTGACGAAAAGCTTTTCTCGGTGGAACAACCGTACAATCGTCAGAATGGTCGGATTTGGTCATCAACTTCTCCAGGCAAGTCTTCCATGGTTCATCATTGTCAAAATCCCGAATCTGTCATGGTGTGTGCAGGAATTTGTGCGCCAGGCAAAACCCCTCTCATTTTCATCGATTCTGGAGTCAAAATCAATAAAGATGTGCACTGAAAAGAGGTTCTTGAGGATGTGGTACTTCCCTCGGCTCAAAAAATTTTTTTGAAATGGGGTTTGGATATTTCAGAAAGATTCCACGCCTTCTCATCGAGCGAAATCTACACAGGACTGGTGTCGGGCCAATTTCCCAACGTTCATCTCGGCTAAAGAATGGCCTCCATACTCGGGAACATCAAGATCCTTGCATTACAGTTTGTGGTCGATTTTGGAGGCAAGGGCTTGTGCCAAACCTCACAAAAATTTGAAGCTCTGAATCGTTCGTTGATTCGGGAATAGAAGCGAATCACTCCGACCGAGCTGCGGCCAACTGCTGAAAATTTCGGGAAACGTTTGCGTCTCTTCATTAAAGCCAAAGTGGGACACTTTGAGGCAAAGTGACTTTTTATTTCTCTAATACATCGTTGTTAATAAATGAAGTATTTGTTTGTGAAAAAGTTTTTGTGTTTATATTAACTAAATCATATTAGACCGTTAGGTTATTTCTGGTAACCCTGTAGTACATAATATGCTGAAATGTATGTCAGTTATGTAACGCATAGTACAGTTTAAAATTCTTTTTCAGTAATTTCCGTCAATAAACCGAAATTTATTTGATATATTTTGTGCTGCTCTGTATATGATCTATAGTATTTACACACACCAAACAATATGTAAAAAAGTTTCAGTTAAAAACGCGTATCACAAATGAAAACGCACTACCATCAATTATTGTTCATAGACATTACTGTAACTGAAACCTTTTGTGTGTCCTAGGTCTTTTGTGCTTCACATACTTTATCTATAAAATTTATACACACCGAGTAATATGCAAAAAAAAAAAGTTGAATTTAAGAAAGCGTACTACAACTGAAAACAATACACTTTTAGCATTTACGGTTCACAAACACTACTCTAACCGAATTTTTAGTGTGTCCCTGTAAATGAACGATGAATTCTATGCGCATCACTGTATTCTATAGAAAGTAATGTTGTGATGCACCTAAGTGATATATATCAATTTCAATTTGTTTGAAATAGTGTAAAAACATTAAAGTACACCGCAAATGATATTTCTCGTATAGACCATAGCGTAACGGAATTATTTTGAGTGTCTGTGTAAATTAACGATAAATTCAATGCACACCATATTTTATAGTAAGAATCTTGTAGTGCAGCCCAGTGATATATGAAGGTGTTAGAATGACAGTGGAGTAAATCAAAATTTAGTAATTTGAGAAATGAATGGTTTTGTGAAACTTGTTGTATCACCGTTGCATTAAGTGGTCCAACTTGTTTTGCCCTCTAGCGACTCCCTAAGTGAACTATGACTTATTTGACCAGCAAATTGAACAGAAATTAATATATGTTGAGTGAAAATATGGTTATCACGATTTTCAAAATTTTTAACTTACTCCACTGTCATTCTAACCCCCCCTCATATATTAATTTTAATAAATATGTTTGAAAATGTGCAACATCATTAAAATACACCGCAAACGATTTTTCCTCAGAGAGCGTAATGCAGGGTTGCCACTGGCGACTATTTTTTAATTCTATCTGGCACCACTTTCTCAAAACAAAATTTTTCACATATGCTTTGACAACATGTGCAAGAGAATTATACTACAAAATAATTTTTTTTCAAAATAGTGGTGCTAATAGAATACAAAAATAGTCGCCAGTGGTAGACCTGTAATGTAACAGAATATCTTGTGTGCGCTTGTAAACGAACTATTAATGCTACACACTTCATTTTCAATACCGAACATTCTTTTATATAGTAAACCTCAATATCAAATAAAAATTTGATGGCAATCCGAGCATATTTACGAGAGTTGGAGTACGGAAGACAGATAAACCAAAATCATAAAAACTTTTAAACTATAATAGCGATCCCACGATTTCGCGCAAACAATATCAACATTTGAAACAGATGACATTGATGTATATTTTCCTCGAGAGTTACTAAAGGCATTTCTATAATCTTTTAATAGTTTCGGCAGGAGCTAAACTATAAAGTAGGGGTATTTGCCCTGTGGACCACGGACCATAAAACTAACGTTACTTTAAATTAAAATCAAGAACGAAAAATCAGGCGTCAAGCATAGATTATGTAACACTTTCGAACACTGCCAAACTAATTTTACATATCATTACCAATTAATAAACTGAAAGATAACATCTAAGAAAACAATTTGGAAAGTGCATAACATATTGAAAAACGTAATTTCAGAAATTACTAACAATATTCGGAAAAATATCCAAATACTTTTATTCAGCCCCGTATATGATCTACAGATTTGTACATATAATACATAGGATGCTAAATTTTAGTTCAGTTAGGAAACGCGTAGCACAGTTCAAATTCACCTTCTGAATTTGTGTCAATAACCGGAAATTTGTTCGCGAACTTTTGCGCTGCCCTGTATAGGATCTACAGAATTTATACACACCAAGTAATAGACAAAAAATGAGTTAAATTTAAAATCGCGTTCAGCAACTTAAAACGCACTTCCAGGAATTATTGTTAACAGACAGTAGAGAATTCTTTTGTGTGTCCCTGTAAATGAACGATGACTGCTATACACACAATATTCTGTAGTAAGCCTCTTGTAATGCACCTTAGTGATATATATAAATTTCAATGCGTTTAAAATAGTGAAACATTATTTAAATAAACCGCAGACGATTTTTCTCCATAGACGTAATGTAACGAAATTCTTTTGAGTGTCCCTGTAAAAAAACTATAAGTACTACGTACTTCATTTTCACTACTGAACATGCCATAGTAAACTTCAGTAACATATATCAATTGCATGTCAGTCCGAATCTATTTACGTGATTTAGAGCATGGACAGGCAGACGGCAGACAGACAGACAGACAAACCATATTCGTAAACACTTTTCAACTACGTTGGAAAGTGTTAAAAAGCCTTATTTAATGACGGAAACTATGACAGGCCTTTCTAATTTATGGCGGCAAACAACTTTCTGGCAAAAAGGTTGACGACCCCTACAATAAAGTGATCTTTTGGCAAAAATTATAAATAAAAGATTGAATAATTATGTTTTTTTTTAATAAATACATCTAGATTTCATATGTGTGAGATATTGCGTAACTATTATAATTTTTATTTATATTTTTTAACGAACGATTAATTCATAATTTAGCTACTGCCAAAACTATTTTCAAGAAAGTATTGAAATCGCTTCAGTGGTACACTGCAAAATCTATATTTAAATACGCATTGAAATCACTTCAGTTGTTCCCAAGACAAAGGTACACCAAAATGATGTATTTTACATGTGATTTCGCGACTCTTATCGTTACCTTAAACCCACAGATTTAAGCCATTTGCAGCTAAATTATTTTCTTCTAATCACCTGCATTGCTACTAGATTTTGTTAAGTTGAAAAACATTCTATAAACTAATTTATATGATCGATCATTAAAATTTTCAATAGAAAACCGATGTTTTTATTCCGTCATTCCATTTGCTATGCTCCATTTACTTTACGGATCGATATGCTTTTCTCTTGATAATAAAAAAAAATATTAAATAAGAATTTGAAATGTGTTTGCGAATTGTTTAAATAATGAGAAACATATTTCAGAGGTTGAATGAAAATGCTGTTATACAGTTAACAAAAAAAGTTATTTGCACACCGTGTGAATTTGTTGTGTCACACATAAATAAACACAGAATGAACTACGAAAGGAAAATATAAAAACTATTTACAGAACAAATAAAAATATTTAATATTTGACTTGATATTTGTTTTAAAAAATATCATATATATTATTTCTGTTGTCAACATCCCTTTTACTATGCATTCACAAAACGCACAATAATAAATGAGGTGTCATTCGAAAGGTTATTGAACTGGCTTCTGACATAGTACACTCACCTTTCGTTAAAACATGTTTTTTTTTAATTAAAACTTGCAGCTAATTAAAATTTAAATCAGCATTGTTTTCATAAATGAAATGAATGTTTTTTCTCAAAGCATTGTTGCCACAAAAATAAAATACATCATTATATCGTGTTCAACAATGATTATAAAAATAAATAAATAAGTTCAAAAAATAAAGAGTGACATTGTTGTTGTAAGGGTTTATTTCCTATTTATTATTAAAAAGAAAAATTCAAATTCAAATGCATATAAGAAAGGACGTCACCAATCGGTCGAAGCAGTTGTATTTCATTTGTAGCCTAAAATGTATACTTTGTTACATTAAATTAAATTCTATTTTATATGTATTATTTTTTTGGCCCACGTTTTTTCACGAAGGGACGTCATCCTCTAATGCTTTAAAATTGAATATTATTTTTTTTTTCTCGCGCGTGGCTATTGCTGTCTTCGATCAGTTTTTACTGTAATTTTTATGGAATAAATGAGATGATATTCTGACTTGACTAATGATGGTTGAAGATATTTTTATCATTAAGTTTTCTTTACAAAATTAAACTGCACCTAAAAAATATTACATATTGCTAAAAAATATTAGATTGCAGTGCGAAATTCTCGCACGGGTTTACTGGTAAAAACATAAAAATGTAACCTTTGTGACGCCAAAAATGTATTTGCACACTGACAGTGAGAATAAAAATATAGTGAATATTTAAAAGTAAAAAACAGCACTAGTATTTAGTATGCAAGCCCTTTGCTTCAATTACAGAGTGCAATCGTGTGAGCATTGATTCGATCAATTTCTGACGCTTTTCGCTACTGATTTTTAGCCTTTTTTCCTTAAAAACTTGCATAAGATCAGCTTTTCTAGAACTTTTCTTTTTCCGTACTTGCCTATCCAAAATATGCTACAAAATTTCAACCGGATTGAAGTCTGATGATCCTGGTGGCATTTGCAATCTATTTTTTACATTATACAGCAACCATTTCCTCGTCATGTTCGCCGTGTGTTTGGGGTCATTATCTTGTTGAAAATAATATGAATCAGCAGTTCCCAATTTCAGAGCACTATTAAGGTAAAGCCAGGAGAGATGGCGCGGTCGGAGAGATTGCGCACTTAGAGATTCGGGGGGGGGGGAAGGAGTAGCGTGAGCTTGCAGCGACTCCAGGTAGTTGTACAACAGCAGTAGTAGAGTGTCTACATGAAAGTGCACGTTGATTGTTTTGAGCTTCTAAGATAAAGCATTGCTATTTTGTCTTGTTTTCCCAAAGTAAGTGCTTGATTTTTCATAGCTATTCATCAGAATTTCTCTACAATGTCAGTAGTACAAAATATTTTAAACTTAAACGATTTCTCATAAGTTACTAATCTAGACTAACAATGTGA
Organism: Maratus michaelseni; assembly: GCA_963931845.1. Classification (NCBI taxonomy): domain Eukaryota; kingdom Metazoa; phylum Arthropoda; class Arachnida; order Araneae; family Salticidae; genus Maratus; species Maratus michaelseni. The sequence continues at coordinate 113,232,054 of OZ007599.1, forward strand.
ACATCAACGGTTCGTTTTAGTAGCGGCCATGTTTATATAAAAGGCCGCGCAATCTCTCCTACCGAAATTGGAGAGTTTGCGCATCTGTTACTTAGGAGAGATGACGCATTGTTTCCATTAGTTTCCATGCTGGGAGAGATTACGCAGCTTATTGGTAAATTTGCATAAAAAATGAAAAATTAAAATGGACTAATTTTAAGTTAAACGTGTTTTTCAAGTAACTTAATGTTATTTTGTAATCTTATCTGGACTTGCTTTTTCTGATTCTTTAATTTTTTCCCTTTAATTAAAATTTTTTAATCGTTTTTAAAATTGTTTACTTTTTCTGATTCTTTAATCATTAGGTTGAAGTATTCACTCCGAATACAATAATATTTTTTCACATAAAACTAACAACAATGTCATTGAAGTGTAATTATTATTGTTAACAATTTAATTGTAGTTATTATTAGTAACAATCTCTCCTACCCATGTGCGCAATCACACCAACCCTGTAAGGACAGAGTGCGCAAAATAACTTTCTTGGTTTTATTACAACTGTTCTATTAAATTACAACATAACTAAATAGCAATGGAAATTTATAAAAAAACAAATGAAGTCAAAATTATTCATGGATAGTTTAGCAAACAATGAATATTTAGATATTTTATTGTTATTCTTTTGAATTGTGCGCAGACTCTCCTAGCTTTACCTTAAATAAATTATCTCACAATGTACTAATGTATTGTTTGACATTCATATTGCGTTCAATAAAGGCCATTTCACCAACTCCATTAAAAAACTTGCATTCCCAAATCATATGACTACCGATATGTTTTTCAGTTGGTTTCAAGTTTTTTTATTTGAAGGGACGTATTTGGCTTTCACCACACAGTTTTCTTTCTAGCTGAGCTGAAAATATTAAACTTACTTTCATCGGGAAAAATAACATTTTTCAAAAACTCCGGTGGAAAGCAGGCATAAGCATTGGCAAATGCAAGTCCTTTCAGCCTATTTCTTTCACTTGTAAATGTTTTTTTTTTCGAGCAGCTCTTCTTCGAATATTTGCATCATGAAGGATATTTCTAATAGTTTGTGATGTAATTATTGTACTCGAAGTTGAAACATCATAATCTGCCAATTCTCGAGCACTTAGAAAGAGGTTTTTTGTAGATCCCTTTATGATGTCTCTTCTTTGCGTTGTATTTAGCTTCCTAGGTAGCCCGGATTATTTGTTGTCGTACCAGTCTCTTTTTTCCCTTCTTTATTACATAACGAACACTGGAGTTTAAATTTAACTGTTTACCTATTTCTTGGTAACTTTATCCAGAATCGTGAAGAATTATAATCTTCTCACGGATAGCTACAGAAAGCTCACACGTTTTGGGCGCCATGGCAACAGAATGTGTCATAATCCCCGTTTCTGTTATTATACTATTATTTCACTTCAAATTAAGGGACTGATGTGCTAAAAACTTTTAAATTGAAAAAAAAAAACATTAAAAAATATATTAAATATAAAAATATATATTTTTTTAAATGTTTTATTTTTTTTTATGATTTTTATTATTTTTTAAGGTAAAAGGATGGTTATATTTATTATTTAAGTAAAGTATTAGTTAAAACAATTTCGTCACATTTGCTTTCTAGGGTTACTTATCGAAAAAACTGCGAGTGTGAAAATAAATTTTTGCTCACAATAGATACTAAAGGGAAAATATTATACAGTGTGTACATATACATAATTAAAGTTAACCTACTCAGAGCTATCTGTAGTCGAAACCATTCATCAGAAAAATATTTATTTGGAATACGTCTAAAGGAAGGAATGCGAAAGGCCTTTAGAGGGAAAAAATTTAAAAAACGGCCACCAGAGGGCGTTTTCTGGGAAAATTTCGACATATGCAAATTTTAGCAACCACGCAATATATCTACTCGTGCACGATGACAATATTAAATAAAAAGACGCAATGCAACTCTTGTCTGTTTCGTGCCTTTCCGTAGAAAATATCGTGCAGTTCACAGGCACGTGGTTTATTGGTGAAACTTTTATTTCCACACCAGAAGCTTTGCGGAGGTTTCTAGCTTTGAAAAAAATTTGCATAGGTGCAATGACTGCAAACGTAACATTGTCAGAACTCAAAGACATTATTTTCCGTCACAATCTCAACATTTCCAAGAATTTGCTTCCCGTGATTGCTGAACATACTATTTTGCAGTTTCAAACAGTACTTGAGAATAATGGTGAACACATTGAACTGTATTTGTCTTGGTAAACAAATTCTACTTTGTATAAGTTTGTATTTTGTTAAATCAAGAAAAAAATCAATTATACGCCCTCTAGTGGCCATTTTTGAAATAAATTTCTTTTCTCTGTTAAATGTCTTTCGCATCCCTTCATTTAGACGCATACCAAATTTCATACATTTCTAAAGAATAGTTTCGACTACAGACAGCTCTGAATTGATGAAATTTCATTATGTACGCCCTGTGTATATATATATATATATATTCAGAGTAAATTTGCTTACAAGAAATCCAGATATAGTCCATTTTCGAATAACGAACGTACACGAAAATGACATGGGAAGATTATTTAATTTTTATTTAAAATACAGATAAATGCCATTTTATTTTTAAATATTTACTTGTAATGTGACAAATTATTTTTCATTTTGAGATTCCACTTTGTCGGAACGAATAAATCGATTTTTTTTTCTTTTACAATATGTGTATCAATTAATTACAGTAATCCCTGAACATTCGCGGTATTACCTTCGCCAGTTTTGATTATTCGCGAATATGAAAATGCGGAAAAACTTAACATTAGCGAGAATCTCACTTGATTATTCGCAATTATTTTTTATTATATCATTCTTTTTCAGAATTTATAGTGCTTAAAGACAATTTCCTCTGTGTTTTCTTAGTATCTATTTACGAATCAATTTTCAGTTGTCAACTGAAAACGGATCAAGTGTTGTAGGAAAGCAAAATAATAATAAAACAATACTCATTGCAATGGGAATGTTAGAAGTGGTAAGGTAACGGTATCTTCAATCTATGAATTTAAAATGTGTAGGTTCTCGTAGAGAGCACTTAGCTGCACGTAGATATAGAAAATAAAAGCATTTCTGAAGCATTTAGCTGTATTTAAATATCATAATTTAATGTTGTATCTTATACTGACCCACTAATATATTATCATCTCTTTGCAAATATAGAGAGTCGAAATTACTTTATACAAAAAAAAAATATGCTTTTTTAGCTGTAATTATTTCTCCAGTCAGTTATTTGGAATTATCTTCAATAAATAAATTTCATATTCATGAATATGTGTGTACATTCACTTTCTACATATTATGCATAACGTATTGTTAATACATTTACAGGATGTTTCACAAAGGACCCCTAACTTTAAAAATCAATAACTCGGAAACGGGGATAGATAGAAGCATGAAACCAGTGGTATGTTTATTTAAAAAATCGTAAGAATCTTATACATAAATCTCAAAATTTAGTTAAAAATAGCACCGATAGATGGCGCTGAGAGCGTTAAGAATCCTTCTAAAAAGAGTTCAGAAGCATAGAAAGACTAGCCGTCGAAGATTTCGCCATTGAAATATGACCGCTATTAGCGTATAGTAAAAATAATTCGCATCGGACACGTTGCCTGTCTGTTGATCTTTTTTGAAAAGCTCACGAATTATTTTCCCATCTGGGCCTTTTGCGACTTGAAATCGCGTTTGAAAACTTCTTGTGGCAGTAGGACTCTGATTTAATCGGTGGTACTCCAACACAATAAACACCCGTTCCACCATGGTATTCATCACTTTCGGGAATATTTTCACTATACGCTAATAGTGGTCAGATTTCAATGGCGAAATCTTCGACGGCTAGTCTTTCTATGCTTCTGAACTCTCTTTAGAAGGATTCTTAACGCTCTCAGTGCTATCTATCAGTGTTATTTTTAACTAAATTTTGAGATTTATGTATAAGATTCATACGATTTTTTTAATAAACATACCACTGGCTTCATGTTTCTATCTATAACCGTTTCCGGATTATTGATTTTTAAAGTTAGAGGTCCTTTGTGAAACACCCTGTATATCCTTTTGTGATTTTAAATGCTGGGTTACTTTAATTAAAATTTCATAGAACGTAACTCATTTTTTAGTGCAGACAGAGATAGTCAACATTCGCGGATTTTGCATTCGAGAGGTTTTCCTCAAACGTAACCTTCGCGAATGTTTCATATAGATTTTGTGCTGAAAGGATTTTGGATTATTCAAATTATTGACAGGTTAGCTACCCTTTTAATGGAAACGTGCGGTTTAATATGTTTGAAAGTTACCATGAAAATGTTTACGGAAATTTAAGATCACTTCTTCCAATTTACCCACGATTACGAAAAGTGATTTTTTATCTTCAGATTTTTAAGATTTTAAGAAGCATTTCTGGAACTGAAGCTTCTTGAGATGCCCGTAATTTTCGAAAATTCTTCCGAGAAGTTTTTACAGTGTTTTAATCAGTTTTCTCAGCACAGTATCATCACGAAATATATTTTTTTCGGATACCCAAGTAAGAATTTTCAGCTGAGTAACAGAATTTATGTGTGCAATGCAAGAGTAACAAAATAATGTTCATTTTACGCTTTAATTTGGCATGATTGTCTGTTGAACATGTTTCTTAAACATGGCAATGTTCATTGTTAATATTGCAAAATTTTAAGAAATTTTTTCAGCGATCCGTAAGATTTACAAAAAACTATTCTAGGAATCAGCCTAAATATTCTCATTTGGCTATATAAATTTAGTATCTATGGAATGAATTTTAATATTATTGGGATCTTAAAAAATTTCTTTATTTTTTAATGCCTAATTAATTATTTTTAAAGTTTTTATCTATTATTCAAATTTAATTTAATTTTTTAAACGGTATCTTTCAAATAATTTATATATGAGTAATTCAGTTTATTAAATATACTTTACAGGTCATTTTAACATAAGTTTTATGTTCATATATGTATTTTAAATTAAGTTATCAGATCGTGACATACCATATGAAAAAAATTTCTGAAAATTTTGCAATGTTAACTGAATTGTACTTTTTATTATATTCTATTATAAGCATTTATTTTTACATTTAGAAAAGCCTGAAATATGGCTTAAACATACTACAGAGATTTGTGTAATTCCAATAAGTATTTAAAAATTTATGAGAACTCGAAACGACATAACATTTCACTAGTGAAGAAAAGGTTTCAAAGGTATGAGCCCCTTTAATCCGTTCTATACAGTTTATTTTGATAATTTAACTGTTTGTTACAAAAGAAACTAAATGTATCTCCCTTTAAATTATCCTTCTCTGAAAAAGTTCAGTGCATGCAATCTCACTTATATGTTCTTCGACTTGTTTAAATGCTGTCAAAAAGTGGTCGGTGAAGTTATCGAACACGCTGGTTTCTACTCTCAATATTCCAAGTGAGATGATGAGAACAAGGCATCATCATAGGGTATGACGTCAAAGTCTGTAGTTTCCAATCGATTCTCCGGGAAAACTAGGCCTTAACTTAATTCCAAAATATAAACTCCGGCAAGCGTTTGGAATGGAATACCTCTCAATTATATGGGAGTACGTTAGAGGCGACGTTATATTTAAAAAAATATTTTTTTTCATCTGCAAAATTCTTCAATTTCTTCAAAAATCTTTAAATTTAGCAATACTTTGCCTTTTTCTTTTTTATTTCAATAAAAAAAGAAGCTTTCTAAATATTTTTATGTTTAGTCTATAGAAATAGCATTGAAAATATATTATGTAAATATACAATATAAAGTTTACTTTGATAATTTAACTGCATGTTACAAAAGAAACTAAATGTATCTTCCTTTAAATTATCCTTCTCTGAAAAAGTTCAGTGCATGCAATCTCACTTATATGTTCTTGTTTAAATGCTATCAAAAAGTGGTCGGTGAAGTTATCGAACACGCTGGTTTCTACTATCAATATTCCAAGTGAGATGATGAGAACAAGGCATCATCATAGGATATGACGTCAAAGTCTGTAGTTTCCAATCGATTGTCCGGGAAAACTAGGCCTTAACTTAGTTCCAAAATATAAACTCCGGCAAGCGTTTGGAATGGAATACCTCTCAATTATATGAGAGTACGTTAGAGGCAACGTTATACACTGACGTTATACTTAAAAATAGATATTTTTTCATCTGCAAAACTCTTCAATTTCTTTAAAAATCTTTAAATTTAGCAATACTTTGCATTTTTCTTTTTTTATTTCAATAAAAAAAGAAGCTTTCTAAATAATTTTATGTTTAGTCTATTGAAATAGCATTGAAACGATATTATGTAAATATACAATATAAAGTTTATTTTGATAATTTATCTGCCTGTTACAAAGGAAACTAGATTTATCTTCCTTTAAATTATCTTTCTCCCAAAAAGTTCAGTGCATGCAATCTCACTTATATGTTCTACGACGATCGACTTGTTTAAATGCTGTCAAAAAGTGGTCGGTGAAGTTATCGAACACGCTGGTTTCCCCTCTCAATATTGCAAGTGAGATGATGAGAACAATGAGAACAAGGCATCATCGGGGTGACGTCAAAGTCTATAGTTTCCAATCGATTCTCCGGGAAAACTTGGCCTTAACTTAGTTCAAAAATATAAACTCTGGCAAGCGTTTAGAAAGGAATACCTCCCAATGTTATGGGAGCATGTTAGAGGCAACGTTATACACTGACGTTGTATTACAAAATAGATATTGTTTCATCTGCAAAACTCTTCAATTTCTTTAAAAAATTTTGAATTTAGCAACACTTTGCAGATTTCTTTTTTATTTCAATAAAAAAAGAAGCTTTCTAAATAATTTTATGTTTGGTCTATAGAAATAGCATTGAAAATATATTATGTAAATATATTATATAAAGTTTATTTTGATAATTAAACTAGTTGTTACAGAAGAAACTAAACTTTAACTTATTTAAATATATTGCCGTACGTATTATATGTATTAAATTATATTTAACTTATTTAAATATACAATATATAAAGTTTACTTTAATTATTATAATGTTAATTGTTATTAATATTATTATAATGTTTATTATTTAAATATGCAGTATAAAGTTTATTTTGATATTTTAACTTGTTGTTACAGAAGAAACTAAATTTTAACTTATTTAAATATATTATCGTACGTATTAAATCGTATCGCACGTATTATATGTATTAAATATATATTTAAATTATTTAAATATACAATATAAAGTTAGTTTTGATAATTATGTTGGTTGTTACAGAATAAACTAAATTTCTATTTCTTTAAATTATATTTTTCTCTGCATGATGCAATTTCACTTATACGTTCTTCGACGATCCACTTGTTTAAATGCTGTCAAAAAGTGGTCGATGAAGTTATAGAAAACGCTCGTTTCCACTCTTAATATTTCAAGTGAGGTCATAAGAACAAGGCATCATCGGATGTGACGTCAAAGTCTGTAGTAAGGCTACTATAATACAGACTTAATCATCAAGAATTTTGATGCCCACATAAACCAATCAGCGATTGTTACTGATGCGGCGTGGCCAATCGTTCTTCTCCTAGGGGCAATTAAATGGCGGCGTAAGTCAGCCCGGATTGTAGGAGCCTTAGTCTGTAGTTTCCAATCGATTCTCCGAAAAAACTAGGCCTTAACAAATAATTTTTATATATTCTCTACTTATTTAAGTTAATTATATATTTAGTACATATAGTACGTAGAATAATATATTAAAGTAAGTAAAATCTAGTTTCTTCTGCAACAACCAATTAAATTGTCAAAATAAACATTCTATTGTATATTTAAAAATTATGCTTTTTACAGAACTCCAAAATGTAAACTCTGGCAAACATTTGGAATGGAATACCTTTAAGTGATATGGGAGCATGTTAAAGGCAACGTTATACACTGAAATTACCTTACAAACTAGGTATGGTTTCATCTGAATAATTGTTCAATTTCTATAGAAATCTACATATTTAGTAAAATTTTGCAGATTTAATTTTTATTTCATTAAAAGAAGAAGTTTTCTAAATTACTTTATGTTTAATCTATAAGAATAACAATGAAAAGAAAGCATAATTTTTAAATATACAATAGAATGTTTATTTTGACAATTTAATTGGTTGTTGCAGAAGAAATTAGATTTTACTTACTTTAATATATTATTCTACGTACTATATGTACTAAATATATAATTAACTTAAATAAGTAGAGAATATATAAAAATTATTTTAATTATTATAATTTTAATTATTATTAATATTATTGTTAATATAATGTTTATTATTTAAATATACAACATACAGTTTATTTTGATAATTTAACTGGTTGTTATAGAAGAAACTAAATTGTAACTAATTTAAATATATTATCATACGTATTAAACGTATTAGATATATATTTAACTTATTTAAATATACAATATAAAGTTTTTTTATTATGGAATTGTTAATAATTATTAATATTATTATAATGTTTATTATTTAAATGTACAATATAAAGTTTATTTTTATAATTTAATTTGTTGTTACTGAAGACTATAAATTTTAACTTATTTAAATATATTATCGTATGTATTATACATATTAAATATATATTTAACTTATTAAATATACAATATGACTCTTATTTTCATAATTTAGTTGGTTCTTATAGAAGAAACTAAATTTTTCTTTCTTTAAGTTATGTTTTTCTCAAAAAGTTCAGTGCATGCAATCTCACTTATACGTTCTTCGAGGATCCACTTGTTTCAGTGCTGTCAAAAAGTGGTCGGTGAAAGAGGAATAGAACACGTTGGTTTCCACTCTCAATAATCCAAGTGAGATGATGAGAACAAGGCATCATCGGGGTGACGTCAAAGTCTATAGTTTCCAATCGATTCTCCGGGAAAACCATGTCTTAACTTAGTTCCAAAATGTAAACTCTGGTAAACGTTTGGAATGGAATACCTTTAAGTGATATGGGAGCATATTACAGGCAACGGTATACACTGATGTTATACAGAGTAGCCAAGATAAATGTGGCCCGGTATACAGAAGTACAAATACTTACTAATTTTTCGTTAAAAATAGCAAATACAGAATATTATGAATAACAACACTTCCTGTGAACTATTAAGTGTGCAGTATGTTGTTATTCATGATATTCTGTATTTACTACTTTTAAAGAAAAATTAGTATTTGTACTTCTGTACAGTAATCCCTTAACATTCGCGAGGGTTACGTTCTAGGAAAACCTCGCGAATGTTGAGTCTATCTCTCTGCACTAAAGAGGGAGTTGCGTTCTATGAAATTTTAATTAGAGGGGCACAGCATTTAAAAAACCAAACACTATATTTATTAATAATACGTTATGACTAACATATATGTAGAAGTTAAATGTACGCACATATTCATAAGCATGACATCTATTTACGAAAGATAATTCAAATTAACTGACTAGAGAAATAATTACAGCTAAATAAATGATGTTTTTGTATAAAGTATTTTCGGCTCTCTCTATTCACAAAGAGATGATAATGTATTAGTGGGTCGGTATGCGATACAATATTAAAATACGATATTTAAATACAGCTAAATGCTTCAGAAATGCTTTCATTTATTTTCCATCTAAGAGCAGTTTCAACATATCTCTACGAGAACCTGAGCAAGCATGTTAAATTAATACTAGATTAAAAATGCCGTTAACACTTCTAATATCACCATTGCATTCAATATTCTGCTGTTGTTACAATACTCGCTCCTTTTTCTGTTGACAACAGAAAATTGATTTGAAAATAGATATACTAAGAAAACACAAGGGAAATAATATTTAACCACTATAAATTCTGAAAAAGAAAGAGATTTAAAAAAAAATCACGAATGATCAAATCAGATACTCGCGAATGTTAAGATTTTCCGCATTTTCATGTTCGCTAATAATCAAAACTCGCGAATGCTAAAACCGCGAATGTTGAGGGATTACTGTATACAGTTTTATACTATTTACTCTTTTATGTATTATCTATATACTATTTACTCTTTTATGTATTATCTATATACTATTTACTCTTTTATGTATTATCTATATACTATTTACTCTTTTATGTATTATCTATATACTATTTACTCTTTTATGGATTATCTATATACTATTTACTCTTTTATCTTGGGCAATCTGTAGTACGAAATGGGTATTGTTTCATCTGTAAAATTGTTAAAATTCTTCAAAAATCATTATATTTAATAATATTTTTCAGGGTTCTTTTTATTCCAATAAAAGAAATGCTATTTAAGTTATTTTATGTTTTATTTTCTATAGAAATAGAATTGAAACGAAAGCATATTGTTTAAATATACAGGGTCATTCATAATTCCCTCCGGGGTTTCGAAACGTTATAGTAAAAAAACGAAGACGAATATGAAAAAAAGAAACATATGAAATTATTCCGAAACTATTCAAGTTTTACTTACATACATTACAGGTGTTCTATGTGTGAACCCTTGGTCACACGGCATACATCCATGCGATAGTCCAGTTCCTGCCATACTCCGTTTCTTTAAATCTGAATCAGTGGTGTCAGTTCAACGGGCCTTTCGTAATAAATATCGAAAACAGGGACCAACTGACAAAACAATTCATGTGTGGTACCGGAAATTTAAAGAAACGAAGTATGGCAGGAACTGGACTATCGCATGGATGTATGCCGTGTGACCAAGGGTTCACACATAGAACACCTGTAATGTATGTAAGTAAAACTTGAATAGTTTCGGAATAATTTCATATGTTTCTTTTTTTCATATTCGTCTTCGTTTTTTTACTATAACGTTTCGAAACCCCAGAGGTAATTATGAATGACCCTGTATATGTAAAAGTAATTATTATTCCAGCGTTTCAGTGTGCATTTTCTTTATTTAGTAGCACATACATATATATATATATATATATATATATATATATAGCAAGCTCTCAAAGTAATATATACATGTTCACAAAAATTACAAAAGAGGCCGAGAGATGGTCATATTGAATCATAAAAAAAATGTTTAACTCTTAGACTACCGGATGGTTGCCATGGCGACTTTATTTTAATTTTTTTGTTTACCACTATTTCCATGCAATTAATTCGTAGTAGATATCTACTAACATATACTACTAAAACTGTCTGGAAATAGTGGTACATAAAATAGTAAAATACTGTCGCCTGTAGCCACTCTGCATCAACCGGTATACAAAATGCACTCTAAAAAAATTCCGTATATAAACGGGTGATTTTATCTGAAATTTTTGTCTGTTAACGGAAACATTCCGTTTTGGGTGGAGCCCCACCAGTGGCTGAGAGGTTCTGCTCTCGAAGCTGGTGGACGTGGGGTGCTGGGTTCGATCCCAATCGCGCCTGTCGGCCTAATCGTTCGGAGTTTTCGTGGTTTTCTTCGAGCCGTGGATTTATCCATGCGTAAATACGGGTTAGGTTCCCTTAGAAAGACCCCCACGAAGGGCACTCCCCCCGGTCCTATATCCCAAGTGTAGATAATTGGCCGTCAATAATCAACCCAACCCGTTTTGGGTGGAAGTTGTCAATTTTCCGGGAATAAGCGTAAAAGTTCCATTTTTTCCTTACTCGTCCAATGTTTAAAAGGGAAATGTTCCATTTCAATGCAGAAAAAACTGAAAAAATCCAGTTAAAATTTCGTAATTGATGTTTTTACCTTTAACCAAAACGTAGTATGTGGCCAGTTGGAGTAGGGTACAGAGCATTATTTCTCTAATTACCAGTATCTAGGTTCTAATCCAGAGGAAGACAAGGCGATATAAAATTTGTTTTAATATTAATACAAACTCTTGTTATGTGTAAATATGCATAAGTATATGTAATTATTATTTAAATTTTTATTTTAAATATTGCGCTATCGCTCAAATTTAATTTAGAAACAGAAATTCCCCGTATTGAATATTAGAAAATTTCTGTCTTGAAAACGGCAGAATACCAAAGCGGACGTTTTGTGAAGAAACGGATAATATACGGCAACTTTGCTGCCAGTACATTTTCCGTTTTTTTCACTGATTTTTTTAAAATTTTATTTTTACAGGGTGATGTAGAGAATATTTATATGACGTCAGAGTGGGAATCACGTGTATCAAAAAGTAGTGGCTAGCGCGTTGTTTATCACTTTATGCAGCTTGAATACAGGTAAATGCAGGCGTAAAATTCTTCAGATTTATTTTGTATGAATTATTATTCGATGAATAAATACATGCCTAACAGGGCCCGACTTAGACTATCTGAGGCCCCTTGGGCAATCATCATTCCTGGGGCCCCTTATATCTATTCATGGAAATTGTTCGGGAATTATGTTGAAGTGACTAGTATTAAACTTCATACATATTGTATGTATACATAAATTTCGAACCAAGTACTATTTACATCTGTATGCAGGGTATCACAAGAAATATGGTCACAACTACAACAGATGCCAGAACACTTTTTTTTTGGTATAGGAATATAATGACTCATGTGAGGTTTTGAAGTGTAAGTACAGGTATTTTAGTCACTCTTGGTTATTTTTTATAATATAAGAATTTCTTCCACATTATAAAATTTAATCTTTGTATTACATCAGCGTGCATTTGGGGATTCCATAATATGGAAACACAAGTGCAGGCATGCACTTATACTAATAGTAATAAATTTCAACACTTGTTATGTTGTTACTTCGTTACTCATGCTCTAAAGTACTTTTGTATAAAATTTCATAATATTTGTTTTCTGATGATGTAGATTGTCTTTTTTGGGGTAGGAGGGGACATGGGGCACAGGAAGCAGAGGGTGGAAGTGAAGAGCTACACTCCCTTCCTAAATCTTTGAAAATGTAAGAATTTTGGTCATTTTGTCCAATTTAAACCATTTTGCACCTTTTAAACATAAATTCTAATTAAGTCCCGGGGGGCCCTTTCAAATGGGGAGGCCCGGGGCAGCTGCCCTGCATGCCCCTGCATAAGTTAGGCCCTGATGCCTACTAATTAAATTTCATATATACTTATCAATTAAAATTTAAAAACATCATTTTATAAATAAAATGAAAAATATGCAAGAAATTACATTAAAATAAAATAAAAAGAATTTACGTGTAACCTATACCTGTTCCTGAAAAGATATAAAACACGATATAGAGATAAAACATAAGAGTAAATTTTCCAAACACAATGTTTTTTAATGGCTTGGTATTGAATGTTATTCCCAAGCAGACGATCTTTTGTAGTTTCTATCCAAAAAAATATGATTATCGTCCATTCTACGGGTTAAAGAAAGTTTCAATAAATGATTGAAAAAATTTCTTTTTTTCTGCTATGCATTATTTCTTTCTTAAGCAGCAAACATCGATCTCAAAGGTTCATAGTTTTACAAAATAGGTCAGAACTTGATTATATTGAATCATACAAAATATTAAAGAATTAGTAAAATATTAAACTGTTACTAAAATATATTTCTAGTTTAATTTTTCAATATACTAAGGTAACATTTTAAATGTGTTATTTCGTTCATAAGAAGCAAATGTCGAATTTTAAATGAAATATACTAATACAAATACGAATTTTCACGAAATATCGCTATCTTCAGATAATTTTTAACACATGGACAATGTCATTAAATGAAAAATATGCACGAAATTATAGTAAAATACAAAAAAAGAACTTATGTATAACATATACCTTTTCTTGAAAAAGTCTAAAATAATATAAAGATAACTTATGCGTAAATTTTCTAAACAAAATACTTTTCAGTGGCTCGGTGTTGAATGTTATTTCCAAGCAAATTTTTTGTAGCTTCGAACGCAAAATACGAAGGAAAGTCATTAAGCAAGTCACAAAAAATAATTAAATAATAACTTACAATGATATTCACTTCAAAACTATTTTTTCTAACATATTCTCCACCAATATTTATACACTTATATCACCGTTTTATCAGTGCCCCAATACCAGCTGCATAAGATTCTTTGGGTTGCTGTCTCAGCCACATTAGGACTTCAAGTTGAACCTTTTCATCATCTGTGAACATCATCTTGCAACTTCTTCAACATCCACCATACAGCTTCGACTTAGTCCAAGCTATTTTCATCTGTTTAGTCCACTAAAAAACTATCTTGGAAGCAAGATCATGTTCACAGATGATGAAAAGTTTCAACTTGAAGTCCTAATGTGACTGAGACAGCAACCCAAAGAATCTTATGCAGCTGATGTTGAGGCACTGATAAAATGGTGATAGACCGGGAGGCGGCAGCACAGACAATCATCTCATCGAGTTCACGGCTGAAATTCTAGAATTAGTTAAATTTCGATTCGCATATTAAAACGCAATCGGTCTGCCAAGTCATATCTGGGTGGAAAACATCTTAAAACACGATTTTAGTGGTTGACTCGTAGGTTTACCATTGTGTTTTCCTGCACCCAAAGGTATGAAAACATGGAAGAATGGGAGCAGGAACACACAATGGTAAACCTACGAGCCAACCGCTAAAATCGGGTTTTCGAGTGTTTCCCACCAAGATATGACTTGGCAGACCAATTGCGTTTTAGTATGCGAATCCAGTTTTAACTAATTCTAGAATTTCAGCCGTGAACTCGATGAGGTGATTGTCTGTGCTGCCGCCTCCCGGTCTATGATATCAGTGCATAAATATTGTTGAAGAATATGTTGAGAAATAAAAATAGTTTTGAAGTGAATATCATCGTAAGTTATTATTTAGTTATATTTTGTGACTTACTTAATGACTTTCCCTGGTATGAATATCGTCCATTCTATGGGTTATAGAAGGTTTTAACAAATGATTGAAAAAATGTCCTTAAACTCTTGTGTATATCATAAGCAGCAAACGTCGATCTTAAATAGAGATTCACAGTTTTACAAAATAGGTCAGAACTTGGCCATATTAAATCATTAACTATATTTAAGAATTAACAAAACATTAAACTCTTATTAAATATATTTCTAGTTCACTATTTGGAAATACTAAGGTAACATTTTAAATGTGGTATTTCGTTCATAAGAGACAAAGGTCAAATGTTAAATTAAATATACCCCTACAAACACACATTTTCACGAAATATCTCTATCTTCAAATAATTTTTAATTTATGGACAGTGTTACACCCTTTATACAAAATTTGCATTTGAAATAATTCATATTCATTAAGTAAATTTTAATATTTATAATACAAAATGAGTTTCAAAATGGAGACGTGTTTTACATAAATACATATTCAAATTTTTAATAACTGAAGCGCTTCAGTTTGTTGAAAAGTGGCTTATGTTTTAACAGAATATGAAAGCAAAACCTTTTTAAATTGCCATAAAGAAAAAAAGGTGTGAATATTTCATAAATAGTTCCTTAACTTCACTTTTTGCTACATAAGAGATTTAAAAACAACTGTTTCTATTTAAAAGTAAATTTTTTATCAAATTTACTTGACCGTGGGGAAATTATGGAGATATTTAGTAAACAAAGTTAATTTCGGTGGAAATAATTTGAACTGAAAAAAAAAGTAATTCAACAATTATTTCATTAAAATTATTCAGAAAAAGGTGTTTTATTACAATTATAGTTACATGCTTGAAGAAAAATATTAACCATCTGGAATTCTAAAAAAAAAATGTGAATAAAAAAAACAATTCTTCTTCCTTACATCATAGACTTTATGTATTTTTCATATTTTAAAATAATTGGTTAATTTAACTGGGGAAAAATGTAAATTATTAGTTTTCTGTAATATTTATTTTAAATAAATGAAACAAAACAAAAATAAATGAGATTAAGTAAGTTAATTTTTGCACATATAATGTAAAATATATCCATATTTGAATTTGAACTGCAGAAATGTTAATACAGTAAAGCGCCGATTAACTGAACCTGTCGCGGGACCGGTGCTAGTTCGGATAAGCAAATGTTCGGATAATTATCCGAAACAGGCAAATTTAGGGATGTTCCTGAGTATGCCAAAATAGTTAAAATACATTTTTGTATCCATAAGCTTTTTTTTTAATGGAACAAATGTATGTTTTTAAAAGTATAGTTTTGGATAGGTAGATTTAAAAAAAAATTATTTTCTACGTACACAGTTCTCCTTCACATTTTAATGAGGTTTAGAGCTGGTAGCTGTTAGTGCTGCCATGTTTAAAAATTGTGTGCTTTTTTGTCACTTGTTTTTCCTTTTAAATTTTTTCGTCTTTTTTATCATTTTCTGACCAGCAAAAAAATAAAGTTTAATTAAAAAAGCTTTGCATTTTTTTTTTTTTTTTTTTTTTTTTTTTTTTTTTTTTTTGCTTTAAAGAAAATATATTTTTTTTAATACTGCCATAGCACGAATTACAACGCTTAAAAACATAAGCTGAATGGCGGATAGGTGGATTAACACAGTAGCAGATAGGTAGATTAAAAAAATATTTTCTACGCACACAGTTTTTTTTTCACATTTTAACCAGGTTTAGAGCTGGCAGCTATTAGTGCTGCCATGTTTAAAAATTGTGTGCTTTTTTGTCATTTGTTTTTTCTTTTAAATTTTTTTCGTCATTTTTATCATTTTCTGAACAGCAAAAATAAAGTTTAATTAAAAAAGCTTTGCTTTTTTTTTTTTTTTTTTTTTTTTTTTTTTTTTTGCTTTATAGAAAATACTTTTTCAATGCTCCCATAGCGCTGAAAACAACGATTAAATAAATAAGCTGAATAAGATTAACCTTCTTCTTTCGTTCCACCCATTTCATAGCTTTTTTTCAAACGTCTTTATTATGTGATAGACCTAGAATATTTTCATAACATTCGTTTTCATTTTCCTCGATCCATTGAAATGGCAGCTGTTAATGCTGGCATGTTTAAAAATTGTGTGACTTTTTGTTATTTTCTTTTTTATCCTTTAAAATTTTTTCGTATTTTTTATCTTTTTTTGAACAGTACAGCAAATTTGAAATTTAACTAAAAAAACTTTGATTTTTTTCTTTTTTTTTTCTTTTTTTTTTTTTATAGAAAATATTTTTTTCAATGCTGCCAAAATACGAGTAACAACACTTAAATACATAAGCTGAACACGATCAACCTTCTCCTGTCATTCCACCCATTTCATAGCTTTTTTCAAACATATTTATTAGGTGATGGACCTAGAACATTTTATAACATTCGTTTTAATTTTCCTCGATTCATTGATCTGGAAAATGTTTTCGATTTCAAGGGCCGTCCAGAAAAAACATTTCAGATCAAAATAGAAGTTTTTCGTATAACTGAAGAGTTCGGTTAATTGGAGGTAGGATAATCGGCGCTCCACTCTACACTGTAAAAAAATTTGGTCAAAAATTACGGTACATATACAGGCAACTTTGTCACCAGTATATATACCGTAATTTAACAGGACGGTATATTGTACCGTAAAATGTCTAAAGTATATATATCGGCTGCACTAACCCCCTCTCCTCAGGGCTGCACGCATTACGTAACAAGAGCAAGATTATCACTCCAGGGGTTGCCGTACACCGAGGCGGGGCTACCAGCTTTTTCCTTACTGAAAAATACTTATTTTACGGTATAAATAGCGATTTTTTACTGAAAAACAATCATTTTACTGTATAAATACCGTTTATAATCGAAATGGCACATATACGGGTTTTTTTACGCTTAATATACTTTAGAAGTACTGTACTCATACCGTAAAGAACGAAAACGGTACAGGTACCGTTAATTTGCGGTACATCCACTGAAATTTTACAAAAAATTTTTACAGTGTATTTTAAAATTTTTTCGTAGTTATGAATAATTTAAAGAGTTATATCAGTTTGAACGTCTAAAATAAGGTCGTACTTTCGGAATTTTTGTGGGTTTCAATAACAGCGTAAACTATTGAAGGTTTTTTGCAAAAAAATTAAATTATGTTTCGAGAGAGTTTCGTAATTTTTTCATTAAAAAAATTCATTCTTCTTATTTGGCATCCATGTATACGAGAATGTCGTAAAAATGCAATGTCAGCTTGCCGCTTACACCGAACACTCCAGAAATATCAAATTAAAAATAAAAACAATAACGACAATTCATGAGTCAAGCATAGATTATGAAACACTTTCCAACACATTCAGAATTCTATAATAAAACTTCACTGTTTTATAAGGTGAAAGATTATGTCTAAGTAAATAATTTGTAAAACGCATATCACATTTC
This sequence comes from Maratus michaelseni, assembly GCA_963931845.1. NCBI lineage: Eukaryota > Metazoa > Arthropoda > Arachnida > Araneae > Salticidae > Maratus > Maratus michaelseni. Next base: position 113,250,264 of record OZ007599.1, read on the forward strand.
AAAAACTAATTTTACCATTCAACATCAGTAGTCCGAAAAATATCCGAATTCTTTTGTGCAACCCTGTATATTATCTATATATGTGCATATATTATTGGAGGATAGCATGCTAAAATTTATAGCATACTAAAATTTAGTTTAGTTAGAAACGCACAGAACAGTTGAAAAAGCCCCTTGCACCAATTTTCATAAATAAACGGAAATCTACAGAATTCATACACGCCAAGTAATATGCAAAAAAAATTGTTAAATTTAAAAACGCTTAACAAAACTGAAAACTCACTTTCAGCAATTACTGTCCATATACATTAATGTAGCCGAATTATTTTGTCTGCCCTGTAAATGGATGGTGAATGCTATGTACACTCTATTCCATAGTAAGCATTTTGTATTTCACCTCAGTGTTATACATCAATTTGAATATGTTCGAAATAGTGTGCTATCATTAAAACACACCGCAAACAATTTTTCGAAATAGACCGTAATGTAACGGAAATCGTTTTATTGTCCCTGTAAACGGATTATAAATGCTAAATACTTCATTTTCAATACCCAAAATTCTATAGAAAACCTTGTGATAACGTGGACCAATGTATATATAATCAATACTTTCCATTCTCGTTTTAAACGAAAAAACTTTATTGTAAATTAACAAATTAAAAAAAAATAAAAATAAAAATGCAAAGATGATAAGCTATTTGGCAGGTCAACTCCACACAACTCCTCCATAGTATTATCTTCCTAGAATGGGGACATTTCCCAAGACCCCTTCCATTCACATAGAATTACTTTAATCTTACACGTAGTGCAATCGAGATGTCAACTTGCCACAACCTCAATAAGATATATCAATTCCATGGACATTCTATTATATTTACATGAGTTATAGTACGGACAGACGGCAGACGGACAAACAAACCGAATTCATAAATAATTTTGAACTAAGTTGAAATGTGTTAATAAATCTTAATACAATTTAATCTTTTTTTACTTTTTAACACTTTCCAACCTAGTTGAAAAGTGTTTATGACTTCGGTTGGTCTGGCCGTATGGCCGTCTGCCGTCTGGCCGTATGGCCGTCTGCCGTCTGGCCGTCTGCCGTCTGCCGTCTGTCCGTGCTCTAACTCCCGTAAATATGCTCGGATTGCTCTGCAATTTTTATATGTTATAGTCGTTATCTATAGCATGTTCCCTATTTCAACGGAAGTGTGTAGCACTTATACTTTTTTTACAGGGACACTCAAAAGCATTCCATTACATTGCGGTCTATGGGGAAAAATCATTTGCGGTTTATTTAAATAATGTTTCACTATTTTAAACGCATTGAAATTTATATATATCACTAAGGTGCATTAGAAGAAGCTTAATATGGAATAAGGTGTGCATAGCACTGATAGTTACTTTATAGAGACAGTCAAAAGAATTCCGTTACATTACGTCTATGGAGAAAAATCGTCTGCGGTTTATTTAAATAATGTTTCCCTATTTTAAACGCATTGGAATTTATATAAGGTGCATTACAAGAGGCTTACTACAGAATAGTGTGTGTATAGCAGTCATCGTTCATTTACAGGGACACACAAAAGAATTATCTACTGTATGTTAACAATAATTCCTGGACGTGCGTGTGCGTTTTAAGTAACTGAACGCGATTTTAATTTTAACTCGCTTTTTGTCTATTACGTGGTATGTATAAATTCTATAGATCCTATACAGGGTAACACAAAAGTTCGCGAACACATTTCGGTATTATTTAACTCCAGACGGAGAATTTTAAACTGTGCTACGCGTTTCCAAACTGAAATAAATTTTAGCATCCTATGTAGTATATATACAAATCTATAGATACTATACAGGGCGGAATAAAAGTATTCGGATTACTTAGATGTTTTCTTTTAGCTTATTAAACGGTATGATTTGTAAAATTATTTTGGAAGCGTTGGAAAGTGTTACATAATCTATGCTTGACGCATGATTTTTCGTTCTTGTTATTTTAACATTTGAAAAAATGATGGAGTTAAAAATTAAAAACTTCGGATCCAGTAAAATAGATTTAAAATGTTTATAAAAATTCGAATTTTTTTTTTTTTAAATCGTACGCAGTGCCACAAAGAATACAATTCTGAACGTTTGTATTTATATTTAAAGGAAATTGGTCTATTATTTCTCGAGCAAACCTAGCGGCCAGGTAAAAAATGTCTTTTTGAGAAAAATGAGTTTAAAGTTTAAAATTTGCTATTATAGTGGCAATGAGTTCGAGTTGCATATTTGTCGCTGTAACTTTTGTAATAAATCGAAATTAAGAAAAATGTTTTGGGGCTATCTTCTTCACATAATAAGCCGTCTGAGAATGCGAAGAAATATATATTTTTTTAAAGTTAATCTGTAATTTTGATTACCACTATATTCGAATAGCATTCTTTCTCTTATTTAATCGCAGTTTCTGTATTAAATAAAAAGAATATTTCTATTCGAAAACAGTTGTGTTTAAAAATCCGGATGGTCGACAACTGTGAAACATCTTTAAGAAATCTCTGTATAGGGGCATACTTAGGGCAGGTGGATATTCTTACCACCTTTTTAGAATAAAAATTTTTGCCTTATTTAATTGTAGAAATGTAATTCGTTATCACTACTCACTATAATAATTAAGATGGTTGGGTACAAAATTTTCTCGGCAGTTAAAGCCAAAAGCATAACATGCATTATGTTGTAATATTTAAAGGATATTTTTCTTATAAACCTCATTAAGTTGTAACCAAAAATATTTCTTCCTTCATAATTTGTGCATAGTTATATTTTCATTAATTATACATAAATATTCTGTTACAAAAGTCATTCATAACAAATTAACATATTTGTCCCGAAAACTACCATTTTTTTCATATGAATAAGGGAATCCCTTATTAGTTACGTTTTTAGATGTAGGAATTTGATTTTCATAACTTTTACAAACTCTTCAGTTGTGAGAAAGTAACCCCCTAGCGTCTAAAGGAAAGTTAGAAAGTAAAACCCTGCTGCTTTGAAACGTAGCATAAAAGGCCTTCAAAGCAGTAATGAAATGAACTTTGTTATACTTATTTAACTACTTAGAGGTTAACACTGAAGAAGACTGTTTTAAAAGTTTTAAATAAGATAATACAGCGTTCGAGCGCTTTTACCATTTTTTTAAATATAATTTTTCGCCTATTTAAAACCAGAAAAGTATTACAAATCATACATTTAAACGAGGCGTTTATGATTTGGGCTGTTTAAATATTATATTGAAAAATTCTCTTAAATTGTAGTAAAAGCGTACACTGATGTTTTCATTTTCTTATGAAACTTTTTGTTTCATATATGACAACCCAATGATTTCAATTCTGAAATACCAGAAATACACAGAATATTGAAGCATGGACACACTCAAAACTGAACACATAGATGTTAGTTCATACTCAGAATATTTAAACATGGACATACTCAAAACTGAACACATATAAAGGTTAGTTCATACTCATTTTTAAAACATGCACATACTCAAAAATGATTAGAATCAATTCAAACTTCACGACGCTGAGAAAAATGACACTTTCAAATCTGAGTAAATCAATGTTTACATTTTGTTATGAAACTTTTTGTTTCAAATAGGACAACCCAATGATTTCAATTCTGAAATACCAGGAATACTCAGAATATTGAAACATGGACATACTCAAAACTGAACACATATAGAGGTTAGTTCATACTCATTTTTGAAACATGCACATACTCAAAACTGATTAGAATCAGTTCAAACTCATTTTTGAAACATGGAAATACACAAAAAAGAGCACATAGAAGTCGGTTCATACTCAGTTTAGAAACATGGACATACTCAAATATGAGCACATATTACATTCTTGAGTGTGTGGCTGTTTTCATAAATGAGTGTATACATGTTTCAAACTTAAGTCATTTTGATTCGGAGCCACTTTGACTATGCGACATACTCAGATTTGAGTATTTTTGGCTCAGTTTTGAAAAGGTCGTTTTTAGAGTGTACGAACCCTGTAATAGAAACATTTTCATTAAGTAGCCGTTTCACTGACACTCCCCAATCGCGAAATTCCATGTTAATGTTTTGAAAAATTTAGAAGCGCGATTACTCATTACTTAATATAATTAATAAAATGCAGTTTTCACTATCAGAAAGTGCACCTCAGATGCCGACGATCTGCGTTTTTAAAAATTGTTGTCTAAAATTTTAAGTATTTTAAAAATTCCTACAAACTTTGAAATTTCCACTTGATGAAATTTTATCATCTTCTTAAAAATACTTAAAATTTACGGAGACAATTTTTAAAAGGCACATCGTCTTCATCTAACTTCTAATTTCTGATGGTGAAAACCGTATTTTAATAATTATATTAGGTAATGAGTAATCCCTCTTCTAGGTTTTCCCATAGGTTAACATGCGGGATTTAGCGATCTGGGAGTTTCTGTGAAGCGGCCCCTTAAAGCTGTTCTCAAATCCGAAAGAGCAACTTTCTGACACAATTCTAAATTCCTTTTTGTTCAGAAATGTATGAAATTGGTAGGTGTTCTTATTAAGAAACTATGTAATAGAAATTTTTTTTTTCTATTTTTTAGTAAAGGCAGAAGATCTTGCAGAAAATACTATCAAATTCGGTGTTTTGAACCGAATTACCGACGCCGCAGCACGAGAAAAGGGAAAAGTTTGTTTCCACATGAAAATGAAATGAAATGAATTGAAATCACTCTCTCGTGGAGATCCAGCCGTTAAGCATAGGAACTTTTCTCCACGAGGGGAAACGTTTATTGAAAATTCATATTTTAGAATACAAATGTTGATTATTGCATTAGAGATTAAAATAAATTTAGTACAAAGTTAGTTATCACAATACTGGTTGGGATCACAACATTTCTTAATATGAAAATATATATATATACATAAGAAAAAGTATAAAAGAAAGTAATTAGAAAATTTATGAAAAGAATACTTAATCATAACACAACTAGTAATTTTTCATGGTTCAAGCAGTAAGCTGAAATAGGAACAGTATGAGTACAAAAATGTTATCAGTATGTGAACTATAATATACAATTTACAGAAACAAAATATATTCTATTAAAATGTACTTTATAAATGTAGGAAAAATGATCACAGATTCCTTTTAATAAAGAAAAAATATTTATTCAGAATGTTGTAATTTTCTTTTAGTTTATCATAGTTTAAAGGATCAAACAGAGTTATATTCAGATTTTGTCTCACTGTGACATTTTTATTGAAATTGAAAGTATGTCTCATTAGAAGACAGTTATCATATATGTAGAGTAGAACAGTTCCTAAACTTTTTTGGCATATACATGCTGGGTAGGAGCGTTTTCTATTTTATTTACCTACCGTGTTCACTAATGTAGTAAGGTATGACTTGTTTTTTGCAAATAACGTACAGATCCACTTTTCGTAAAATTTCACAAGTATATCGGCCTTTTAATGAATATGACCAATCTTACTGCCAATCTGTGACTATTTTTAGTCTAAAAAATAATTTTACTTTTGAAAATGGGAATAAGAGAGTTTCCTTCTCGTTGTAACGATTACGAATCGCTTATAACTCGATTAATTTATTTATCAAAAAATGGAAAACTCATTTCAATTCCAAATCGCCCCAATAATCTGGCCCACCAATTTTATGAATTTGCGTTTATAAATGAGTCCGAAAATTTCGCGTTGTTGAGCAGGTCATTTGAGTACCAACATAAATACCAGCATGAAAATGTTTTTACATTTACGGAGAGGTTCTTCTTTGTCCAAAAATTTACGTGATTTTTACGAGTTTTTTTCGGTTGCAAAGAAAAGAGATATCACCTTCGAACTTTTTGCATTATTTTTATTGACATTTCGCTTATATGTTTAATTTTTTGCGTGTAAATAAAATGAACAACACGTCTTGTGCGACTGGGAGTACCGGCTGGTGCACGCTCTGAACTTCCAATCGGGCGATCGTTTTTCTCCGGACACAAGAATCTGAAACAAATTGGGTCATCAATTATGAAAAATGGCATTAAATTCTCTGAATCTTACACCAACATTGAATTTAAAAAGTTTATTTTTGAGAAAATAGCGGTCATTTGAGCAAAAAAGTTCATTCATTCGCCTTTTTTTTATATTTTATTAGCTCGGAAAAACAATTAATCAGTGAAAATTATGCTTTTCGGGTGGTTTAAGCTCCAGCAAAACTATTAGCTTTCTTTTAAATAAAAAATGAAGGAAATCGGTCGAGTAGTTCTCGAGAAAAATGTTCGCCCATTTTGAAAAACAGGGTTTCGAGAAGAAAAAAAACTTTAAATCTTTACAATAGCGTAACGTTCAACGAACGGCGTTACATTCAACGAGCAAAAAAGGTTGTAATGAATTAGAATATCACATAACTGCTTTAGGGCAAAAATCTACACTTTTGTGCGATGCAAAAAATGCAAATTAGTAAAACAAATTTTTACCCAAATAACCCTCCCTTTTCCCTTTACACTCTGGTGGATGAACTTCTTCCCACTTTATTTTAATCTCCAAATGTCACAATGGCACCGGAATTTTGAAGCGAAGTTTTCGGTTTATTATATACACGAACAGTTGCACTTGTTTATTTTCGAATAAATTTGATTGAAAATTTAGATACCATTGTGACATTTGAGGATTAAAATTAAGTGGAAAGAAATTCACCCACAAGAGCAAAAAGGGTTTTAATGCTGAGGGCCGACTGAAGGTGGTTTAAGGCTTACCTTAGTGATGTTTACAAAAGTTAAAAAATTAAGAAACGATATATCGCTTGAAGAGCCTATACGCTAGTAACGTGAAAACACTCGCAAAGGTAATGTTAAACGAATGGGTGCGTTTTTCTCAAGTTTTTCGTTCGCATTTCAAGATTTTTATTTTATTTTATTTGTTTTATTTATTTTTTTTTTTACATGGAATGTGGTCGATGTCTTAGCGGGTGCTTTTTTTTACTTTTTCGATTTTGGTAGCAGTTTTTTTTTCCCTGGGGGCACATTCACTTCGAAACGTCTGGTTTCGAAAGTGAAAGTGTCCAAATCATTATAGTGTTACTAGTGTAGGTTTTTAACCCTTTGCACTCCGCATTTTGTTACCTTAAGTTATAACTGCAACATCTGCCTTGTTTTGAGTACCACTGTTTCCGAATAGAAATATTCGCTTTATATTATGACAGAAATTTACGGTTAAATGAAACGAAGATTACTATTCGAAAATAGTGGTACTTGACATAGGAGTTTCTGTGATAAAAGTCGATGTCGAATCACACTCGAGAAAGGAGCTGAAAAGGGTTATAATAATTGTTTTTTTGTTAGCTTTAAAAATGCATTGATGAAAAGGTTCATAATTAAAACTCTAATTTAAAATAAAGGATTTAAGTACATGCATCTTTCTTTTTAACTTTCTCCGATACAAAACGCTAAAACAATATCAAGTACACATTTTCGTAGAATGTTCTTCAAATTATTTTCTCGTTAAATATAAGGATTCAGAATTAAATATCCACATACTATATGAAAAAAAAAATGTATAGGCAGATGAATACATCTATCGTATAAGTACGAAAAATCACTGATACGGCTGGGGAAAAAACGTGTCTTCACCAATGAACAGCAAAAAATAGCATTGGGATAATATATTACTGTGATAATAGGTTTCATGGCAGTAATAGTATTTTTATCCTCTTACGTCAAACAACACCCATTCCTAGTTAAAATGTTATCAAATTCGCTAACTCTCGATAAACTCACTAAAATACGATGTATGTCAGCTCAGACTGTAGACAAGACTATAGACCCTGAACAAATGACGTAATCATTTTTAACTGAATTTGTCAGTTCGTATCTTGTCATTCCGAAGTGACAAATTGATGGTCTTTAAAAACCTTTAATTGATGTGAATCTTATTTAATGCGGTAATTTAATGGTAGTTTCTCCATCTTTGGAGGATCGATCCTTTAAATATTGATAATCCATAGTACGAGGGAGAGACTGAGAAAGAGAGAGGATAATCTATTATATGCTATTCATTCACAAACTTGTTCTTGTGAGGCGCAAAAATTTTGATTGGGTATTGTGTGTTTTATAATTATTTTCTAATAACGTATGCACGAGTCGTAGATTACAAAATGCGAATCTTATTTAATACGGTAATTTAATGGTAGTTTTTCCATATTCAGAGTATCGATCCTTTAAACATTGATAATTCATAGCACGAGAGAGAGATCGAATAATCTATGCTATTCAATCACAAACTTGTTCTTGAGGGGCGCTAAAAGTTTGATTGGGTATTGTGTGTTTTATAAATCTTTGCTAATGACATATGCATGGGTCGCCGACTCTATATTAAAATTTTAATTGCTGTGACTCTTATTTAATGTAGTAATTCATTGGTCATTTTCGCAAATTCAGAGGATCGAACTTTCAAACATATATAATCCATTGTACGAGAGAGAGAAGGAGAAATAGAAAGAATAATCTAT